>CM041777.1:407875103-409129933 GCA_023374045.1 Limonium bicolor
CTTGGATGAATGGAAAACCAAAAGAGCTCTTCAAACTTGATTTTCCTCCATCAATGGAGTTTTCCCTTGGCACCAAAATGAATCTTTGAAGGATTTGAAAAGATAGAAAGGAAGGGCTTGCTCCAACTAAGAGAAATCTATGCTTAGTTTTTGATTTGGAGCAAAGATGAACATTTGGTGAGCAATTGAAGGTGGAGGCACCATGGATGGGGCTCTCACGGTTTGGGAGCAGGGAATAGGTAGTAAAATCGATGGAGGAAGATGAAATGAAGAGAGAGAGAGAAGAAAAGGTAGCTTAAATGAAGATATTTTGTTATAAAAGGTGAATAGTCTTTTTCCTTACTCCTTCCTCTTTTATTTTAATTGGCTGTCATGGTGATGACTCACCACTACTAAAACCGTCCCCCCCTCCATAATTAACATACATAAGGCCTTGTTAGTCCATTTAACTAATTAAAGTTGACTTAAGTCAAAACTAGCACTATTTGAGCACTATTCACCAACTGGTGCACATATTCGTGAAATTTTTGGTTTCTCATTGTTTTAGGCTTCCTAATGTGATACTAATTAGTACAAATGTTGATTGAGGTGCAATCATGGGAATTTAGCCACTCAAAACTCATTTCTACGATAATTTCTCAAAAAGGTGCTTTAAGGAGTCCTAAAGCACATTTTGTTTTTAAGCTTGGTTTTCTTTTGTAATTGATTTAACATGTCCATTAGCATGTTAATAAAGTCCTCTAATGGTATTTGGGTGCTAATCAAAGTCACTCCAAGCTTAGAGCACATTTTTGCCTAAATTGCCCTTAAGGCGTTTCCTTGTGTTTTCCTTGGTTTAAATTGTCTAACAACCTTTCTAAAGCATGTTTTAGCCTTATAACATCATAGCTTGATGTTTAATTAGCATACTTAGGTTTGGGGTATTTCAATCTACCCCCCTTAAAAGAACTTTGTCCCCAAAGTTCCCATGCATCTTATTTTGTTAGAATACATGGCTTACATCATTCCATAGATCATATAGATCATGCTTATATGTACTTAAACTTATGACTCGTCAGGTCTGTTATGAACTTATACTCAAATATCATACAACATGCTTAAGCATGTATAGCACTCAAAATTCCCTTTGTTTTGTTTTTATGGTTAAAACAATCACATAATTTTCATTGTATTCTCCCATGTCACCGGTCCGTAGACAAAGGCACATTCGTCCACGCCACCATGGGCCAGAATACAAAACAACTCTGTTCTCCCCATGTCACCGGTCCGAAGACAAAGGCTCATGCGTCCTCGACTTCATGGGTGAGACTTAGTAAAAAGGAAATCCTTTTTACAAGGTCAAGTGAGGGATAATTCCCTCTATTTGAAAATACAATCAGCTCCAATTTCATTTTATCCCAAAGCCTCTATCCATAGCTTGATTTAATTGTGACCACTGGTAGGGAGTTTCAGGAATCATCCAACCCTGATGTGATCAGCATCAGTGTTGAACTATCCTTCCACCCCAATTTGTGTTCGGTTTCCCTTGATCCCTAGAAAATCAAGTTCCACCTCGCACGTCATTTTCAAACATCAAATAATTCACTCATTTCCAATTTTCTATCTTTTTAGTCTTTCTAATCGTAATCAATACATCTCCAAGGTGTGGACTTAGTCCATCAATCATTCCCAATTCATCTCTTAATACTTGCCTCAGGACTTAAATTCCTACTAAGTTCTATATCAGTCCCATACCAACTCTCACCATCTTATACTTCATAGCATTACTATTTCCTATCTCATACTCATATCAATAATATCTCATAGTGTTATCTTATTCTTATCTCACACATACATCCATATTAACTCATATATTCCTTATTCGTTAAGTCTCCTTAATCCTCTTCACTAATTCTCTTAACTTGTACTCACACCGGAGTTAACAAGATAGGTACTTAATATGTATGGTATTCGCATCTTTTGTGCGCAATAACCATAATTAATCTCAAAATGTTTATGTAAAACAAATTCTCAAATTATTTGTGCAATGCACGTAGTAGTTTACGTACTTAGTACATAAACATACGCTAAGCGGTTTTCACTCTACCCCCTTAAAATGGATTACGCCCATGTAATCTTCATTATATCATCCTTGAACATATGTTCAAGATGTCTAATTCTCACCAAGCATTTTAGCTTCCATGTCATCTATCTCACTTATAATGCGATCAGGGGTTATAACTATGTTAATGGCTTAGTCTCTGTTACGAGGATTCTTAACGGTGCTTATACCATTTTCTTAACTTAGTTTGGTCTAATCTCAAGGTAATAATATGCTAGCTTCCGCTGCGTGACTCTGGTAATCTTAGGCTTAACTGCGTTTCTTATCCTTCATAATATTGTATATCCTTCTCCTGTATGCTTATAATTTAATACAAAAAATCTCTTAATGGACGCGTGTTATCCTTATATATACACGACCTTAATACGTTGCAACCCGTCTATCCATTCTCCCTGAAGATTTAACATTCATACTCTTAGTGTTCTCTTAAGTGTCTAAATCGTTCTTTCCCACTGACCTTTGGTCTGAGGATGATTCTTAATCTGAAACTACTGTTTAGCGCTTATTGCGCTTACCGTTTAATCTCTAATGCCTTAAGACGTGTCTAATGTCTGTGCTAAACAATCCGGGCTCTTCGCACTTCATTGTCCTTAATTATTTGTTCTCTGATTCCTTTGTGTTGTTGGTTCAACTGAATTCCTTCTCTTCGGCTGTTTGTGGTAGTAGCTACTCTTGTCTGATCTTGCGTCGTTGACCGTGGTACGGAGTCGACTACTTCTCGTGTTCCTTACACCACTCGTTTACATGCATGGGGTACCTTACTGGTACATTACTACTTACCCGACTAACTCATAAATGAGCGTGTCAGGCCTACAAGCCCATATGGGGTGCAGTCGTCGCACATCTCATTTTAGTAAACTCGTTGTGTCCGTCACACGTTTAGTTATTGCTAATTATGAAGTATTCTATTGTCGATCTCCTCTTCATCGTTCCATGATAACATTTATTGTTCTTTTTGAACTTAATCAAGGGAAATCCATTTACTGTGTTCTTGGGTATGGTATGCTCTAGCTCCTTTCTGTATCCATTACTGACCTAACCTATTAGTAACTGAGGTCTCTTTCCATAGAGCCTCTTATCTTGTTTCTCATATTTTGATGTACTAGGAATGCACTTCCAATTCCTTAAGGAATGGGTAGTGTGCTTCCTGTGAAATCTTACCTCACCTGATCTAGACCACTGGCGTCAATGTTCGTCTACCATCTTATTCCCTTACTTATATCGGTCTCAGCTGATAGGTCTAACTGCCTCAGTGTCAATATTTGACGGCTTATACTTAATGGTCGCTTACTGCGTACCATGACTTAATCCCCTTATATAAATATTGCCCTTATGACCTCTGCTACCATGGTAGTTGACCTTTACCATGTTTCCCATTGATGGTACCACTACTTACTCATTTATTTTAACATCTTATCTTATACCCAATCCCTTCTTGGTGTAAACACACCTGGGGTTCTCTAATTTTGGTGTTTGGTGGTTGTCGTACCGTGTTGTAATTTTTGTCATCTCTTAATATGAAGGTTTTTCGCTTCAATTTTGGTTTCGTATGTAGGTCAGTCTTTCTCACGTTCTTCTATCCCTTAAGATATTATTCACCATGTAATTCAACCAGTTACTAAAGAAGTCATCCATTTAATCACAAGCTCTTTTGAGCGTTGGTCACTTGACGTGCCATACTGCGCACTCACAATGTTCATCTCTGACGATTACTGATTCTTAAATCATGGGTGTTGGATATGAGGTTTGTCTCTGCAGCCTCCCTTATTACTCAAGTGTATCAATTAAGGCATGATTAGTCTCCAAGCAAGAGCTAACCATAATAAGTGTTTAATGTACATTTTCAAGGTAAATTTTACCTTAGGATACCAAGGCAAGCAAAGGTTGTCTTCGGCCTATTTTTACAGAAGATAAAGAGCATCAAAAGAGCTACTAAAACCAAGCTTAAAACCGGTATAACTTAGATTAGAAGTTGGCTAATTTTTACCTTGATGAAAATGCCAAAAATGGTGTTTTTGGCTATTCCTTGAAGCTCTTGATATATCAACTGAATAAGTATGTTAAGATGAAGATTATAAGCCTAAGAAACAAAGCTTTACAACCGGTAATGATAGGAATGAAGATATAAGTGCTTAAAGCACATTTTTATACCTTAAGAACAAGTTTAGAATTCTCCACCTCCTTCCCTTGTTACAGCCGAGAATCACCCTCCTTTTAACCTCCAAAACAAGCTAGAAACATGGATGGAAATGATTGATGCTTAGCTCCTTGGAAAGAGGAAAGAAATGTGAAGAGAATGAACATATAAAGGCTTAATAAGCTTACCAATGTCAATTGTTGTTCTCTTCTGAAATTGGTGTGTTCCCACGGTAATGGAGAAGCAAAAGAGAGGATGGAGGCTGAAGAAATCGGCTGGGAAGAAGATAATGAGAGGAAAGAGAAAGAATTAAGCTTATAAGGTAATATTTACTACTTTATTGAATAGTAATTAGATGACTCATTGTAGATATTTTAGGTTGCTTAATGGGTGGGTATGACAGCCTAAAGAGGTCAGCAATGTCTGGTTTGGTCAATGGATGACATTTGACCATGGTTAAAACTAAGTAATTAAATGTTATTTTAGGTACTATTCACCCAAAATCACCTATTTTGATTTTATCTTTAAACTTTGATTTAGACTTTATAATATATTCTATCATGTAACATAAATGATATAAAGAATTTAATCTAGTCTTTAAAGTGACAAAAAGTCAATATCTTAGAGCTCATACACAAAAACGTGTTATAAGGTGTTTTAGCGCACATTTTGTGTCACAAGGTGTTTCTAAACTTAGTTTTCTTTGAGAACAGTTTTGTTGTGTTCCTTACAAGATTATTGATTATAGGAATCCAATTTTATATCATTTAGAGGTCATAAGACCTTTAAGGTTTCTTAGATCACATTTTTGCCCTACTTGACCTTGAAGCACGTAAATGATTGTTCTTTGTGTTGGAGTGTTGTCCAACGATTGTAGTATGTTTAGTTATGTGTTAATATGCTTAGGACAATGTTTTGGGTCCTAATAAGTTCATTTGGGTATGTATCTACCCTAAACAGTCAAAGGGTGTAATATCTTGCTTTGTGTTGACCATCGTTGTTCTCAAATAACTTTTAAGGCATGTTTAGGCCTTAATTAATGTGATTAGATGTTTATTACATGTTTTATTAGTTTGGGGTATTTCATTAGTACTCGAACTGTAACACCCCATCTCGATCCAATCGTGGTTACCGCAAACTTATCACCACATATACAAACATTGCAGCGGATTCAAATACATTCCAGGACCTTGCCACGGTTTGACTAACAGAATATACCGAACATTAGTACTTACAAGTCTTAACCCAATACATATCATTCTTACAGTCCCCTCACATCCTATACAACTTACTAACTCAAAATACCATACGAGTGTACATGCACAACTCGTAGGCCACTCTTAACCCGTAACACGTCCACCCATCTTACTCTCATAACGGTCGCCTTCTGATGTTCACGTGCGTAGTAAAAACAGCCCCCAAAGGGGGTCAGCAAAGTTGCTGGTATGATCCTCTCATGGCCCCCAAGATAACGTGGCTACGACAACTAATTGTCGATAGCATGGAGGTTGATAACATAATAAAAAGTGCAATAAACAAGAAGCCAAATTTGAACAATCAAAGTTGAAACTCAATGCACGACTTAAATGCGTTCCCTTAATTAGTGAGTCAATTATTTAACTCCTTAAGTTCTGTTTCCTCTTAATCTCAGTCCAACCTTATCTTACCTAAATCTTAGTGCTTATCTTAGTCTTAGAAAACAAACCATTCTTTAAATAGAAGTGGTTGTAGCTTATCTCAGTCTTAGAATACAATCCATCCTTTAAATGGAAATGGTTGCAACTTATCTCAAACCTTATCTTAATCTTAGAATACAAACCGTTCTTTAGTTAGAATTGGTTGTATTTTACCTTAATGTTTATTTTTTGTCGGGTCAAAAGTAACCCTAGCCAATGAGCTATTAACTCCATTGGTTGAATAAACATCTTAACTTAAAATTATGATTTAGGTGATCCTACCGCACCATCTTAATGCCTCCTACCTTGGACGGTAAGTCCAGTGTAGCTGAGCTGGCAACCAACCCTAGGCAACAAGTCCGAAGACAAGTCCTTAGGTTGAAGTCGGATCTGATCAAGATTACCGACCCCCTTTCGTAGCATGCATGACCGGAGTCAGTCCCGGGTACCTTACTCCCCCCAAGCTCCAGTTAGTAGAAGTCTTAATGTTAACGTTTGTTAGTTAACCTCTTTCGGTTACTAATAAAACGATGTTCGGGAGTGTTCCTTAATCTCACACAATTGATTACTAAACATTAGTTAGTAAATTCTTAAGGCAAGTTGTGTTAGTTTTCAAACATCACACAACAATACACTCAACATAATATCCCGGTTGCATGCTTTATCTTGTTTAGTGGGCAAACAAAAACAAATAGCACACAAGTCGAGGGATACCTCGTTAGCAAGCAGGTCACAAGAAGACTGTACCGTTCACCATTGGTCGTACGGTTGCTTACTCTCCTCCGGAGTCCAAATTCTAAAACCCTAAAACATTGATTGAATTGGGTGGTTAATCACTTTTAATTAACCTAGCTTACTTAATCACTAATGATTTCCAACTAAGAACCACTAAGTCATTGTAGTTTAACCTTAACCACTTATGCTACTTACTTCTCATTTTAACTCACACTTGTTAACACCTCCAATGGCCTTAAAACTCCACCAAACAACTCTTAACAACCTTATAATAACATTACTCAACAAGCCCCCTTCATTTACATACTAAAGGCACTCTCGGCACTTATTTGAGGGTGGTCCGGGACTTGTTACTTAACCTAGGACCCGGACCACTTCTGAAAGGCACTCTCGGTGGTTTTTTTGTGCTGGTCCGGGACTTATTACAAGAACTAGGTCCCGGACCAATCTAAACTTGAATTTTCGGCAAGTTTTTAGTGCTGGTCCGGGACTTTATCCAAGGACCAAGTCCCGGACCACATTATAAACTGTTAAATTTTACAATTTTGAACCTCATTCTCCACTTGTTCTTTTGTCCAAACTTCTTCTAATCTTTCCCGATGTATTCACACATGTTCTAACACCATTTTAGCCCTTAAAATCCTCCTAACACATGAATCAACTCACCTCCAAATTCCTTGATCATTTTTCAAGTTCTTACTAAACTCTTAACACTTATAACTTAATTCCTTACACTTCCAACATGTAAATTTTGTCTAAAACTTCAACTAACCAAAGTGTTTCTTCACAACCATCTTACCTACTCCTCAAGCACCATCATGCATACCCATTTGCTTTACTCAAACTTCTCAAAGCTATATATATAATCTAGCACATGCTTACATCCTTACAAGTCATTATAACTTATTTTTCCTTCAAACTTGTACAAGTTTCCTAGCTTCCTTCACCATGTTTTTGGTGCCTTAAATTCACCATTGAATCCCCTAGTCCCTCTTAGACATCCCTAGGTCTTCCTAGTAGTCAAGAACTCCATAGTTTATCCATTTTTTACCAAAACAACCTTTAATGTTTACTAGAACATCCTTAGTCATAACATCTTCTTAGAACACCTTAAACACTTAGTTTCCTCTCCAAATTTTGACATGGCTTCCTTAGTATATTACTACACCCAACGTTTAGTTTCTCACCCTTAATACAATCATGAACACTCAAATCCTTAGTACACGATCTTAGTACACATATCACACCCTCCAAATCTCTAATCCCTCCTAAACAACTCTTGGTCATTCAAATCCTTAAGAAATCCTTTGTTAACTCAATTTCACTCAAATTCCTCTTAATGATCCCTAGTAAATCCTAGGTCATATTAGTTCACCACCACCACTTAAACACTTTGTTTTCTGCTCAAATTTTGCCATAGCTCCTCTAGTATAATATCATGCCCAAATGCATTGTTTTCTCATTCAACCATCTCACACACATCAAATATTTCTCATCATATTTTCTCACCCAAATAAACTCATTCACAACAAACTCGATATAATGCAATAATCTTAAATTGCATAGCACTAAGGCTCTTAAATGACATGGCTTTTAGGCCCTTAAATGACTTAAACTTAAACACTTAATTTCCCATATATAAAAGCTTTCAACCTGCAAATACATACAACAATGATCCCATTGCAATATAAGTGTTCTCATAACTCACCTTATACTTATCTTACTATCTCATTCCCATTGGCTCCTTAGTCACAAGTTCACAAGTTTGTTTAGATTCTTTTTTCTAGGTTATATAACCCATTACATAAGGTAAGCTTTAAGCTACATTAGAAATTATCTAAATACCACCCCTTAAACCTTAAACCACTATTAGGTAAGCAATTTACCTCATTTTCCTCAAGCCTCTCTTACTTCCCTCCTTAGGTTTTCTTGATTGGATTTCGGCAAGGACTTCAATCCTCTTGCCCATGTTCTAATCCACATTCAAATAATCTAATGAGCACTAAGCAATATGCCTAAACTCATGGAATTCATTCTTAGGTTAAAATATGTGTTTTAAAGCTTAAAAATGTATGTTTACCTTTGAATTTTGGAATGGCTTTCATAATGAAGCAATGCAAGACCTCCTCAAGTCTTTGTAGAATAGAATGAAGCTAGAACAAGGGATAAAATAAAGCCCCCATGAGAAGAAATTTTCGTCAATGGAGAAGAAGTGGTGGAAACATGGTTTTTCTTACATTTTCATTACATTGGATGAATGGAAAACCAAAAGAGCTCTTCAAACTTGATTTTCCTCCATCAATGGAGTTTTCCCTTGGCACCAAAAAGAAGCTTTGAAGGATTTGAAAAGATAGAAAGGAAGGGCTTGCTCCAACTAAGAGAAATCTATGCTTAGTTTTTGATTTGGAGCAAAGATGAACATTTGGTGAGCAATTGAAGGTGGAGGCACCATGGATGGGGCTCTCACGGTTTGGGAGCAGGGAATAGGTAGTAAAATCGATATAAGAAGATGAAATGAAGAGAAAGAGAAGAAAAGGTAGCTTAAATGAAGATATTTTGTTATAAAAGGTGAATAGTCTTTTTCCTTACTCCTTCCTCTTTTATTTTAATTGGCTGTCATGGTGATGACTCACCACTACTAAAACCGTCCCCCCCTCCATAATTAACATACATAAGGCCTTGTTAGTCCATTTAACTAATTAAAGTTGACTTAAGTCAAAACTAGCACTATTTGAGCACTATTCACCAACTGGTGCACATATTCGTGAAATTTTTGGTTTCTCATTGTTTTAGGCTTCCTAATGTGATACTAATTAGTACAAATGTTGATTAAGGTGCAATCATGGGAATTTAGCCACTCAAAACTCATTTCTACGATAATTTCTCAAAAAGGTGCTTTAAGGAGTCCTAAAGCACATTTTGTTTTTAAGCTTGTTATTGAGCTTGGTTTTCTTTGGTAATTAATTTAACATGTCCATTATCATGTTAATAAAGTCCTATAATGGTATTTGGGTGCTAATCAAAGTCACTCCAAGCTTAGAGCACATTTTTGCCTAAATTGCCCTTAAGGCGTTTCCTTGTGTTTTCCTTGGTTTAAATTGTCTAACAACCTTTCTAAAGCATGTTTTAGCCTTATTACATCATAACTTGATGTTTACTTAGCATACTTAGGTTTGGGGTATTTCAATCTACCCCTCTTAAAAGAACTTTGTGAAATGGTGAATTCCTAAACTCCCTAACCTTCTATCCTAATCTCTAATCGGATTCCAATTCTACTGCTAGGCCATTTGTGCTTTGTCGAGTTACCTGGTTACTGTGTGACCGAGCTTAAGAGAGAGGGAATCGCGTAGATAATGCAACGGTGTGTAGTTTCGAACGTGAAAACGTATCCTTTATTGTGGGGTTGAACCCCTATTTATAGTGTTTACACTGCTAGATCGAGAGTCGCCAGCCTGTCTTTCTTTTTAATTGCCAGGCTGGCATTTACATGTAAGCGGGATATTTAATTACTCATCCGGCCGGATCACACTCTGATCCGGTGATATTCCTTGTTCTAAGCTGTTCCTTCCAGTCACATGGGACCAGATATTCTACCTTTTCTTATTCTCGTACTTTTTCCCTCTTCATCAGTCCCACATGTTCTACTTTTGATCTTCTAAACGTAAAAAGTAGAACTTTTTAGCATATGCCTCTGTTTGTGTTTTTTTTTTGACGTTACGGTCTTTTGCTCTTCTGGCCATCGCCTCCCCTTAGTCCCACAAGTTCTCTTTTCTTTTTCCGCCCTCTTTCTTTTTCAAATTACGCTCCTGCCCGTGCTTAGCCCGTGCCTGCGCCTTTTCGATGTAGAATTTGCAGAGTCGTTTTGTGTCAGTGCCCCTTTTCCAGGAAGGTGCGGGGTCTCCTTTTTATTTTTCGTTAACTGGGCGGGAATCGTTTTTCTTCGAAGCTCTAGTCTCGAACTCGTACTCTTTCAGATATCTTCCTCCTTTGTTTGCCCAGACTCTGTCGCCTCCTCATTTCGAATCTTTCCACTCCTTGCTTTGTCCTTGCTCTCTGTTTTCTTGTTCTGATGGCCTCGTCTAGCTCGAAGAAGAACAAGGCAGCCGCGAGCTTTGTCCCTACTAAAGAGGCGATTCAAGGTACTTTTTCGCCTCAAGGGTTTCGCCCTACTTATCTAAAATCTACCGCACCCTTTTCTGCTGATCAAGAACCTTCTTCATCCTCCCTGGATACCCCCTCCCTTCTCTCCTGTTTAAAGGACGTCGAAGTCCCACTGGGTACTTGCATCTACCTTCCTTCTTCCGACTCACATCCCCACGATAATTTTGGGCTTGGATACGCCGTTTATGCGGATTTTTTCTCTCATGGCCTGACTGTGCCCCCTCATCCATTCGTTCTGGGTTTCCTAATTCGGCGTTGCTGTGTGCTCGCTCACCTACACCCGAAGGCAATTTCTTACCTCCACGCCTATGTTCTCCTTTGTGAGGAGAACAAAATTCGGGTAGAAGCGACCGAGTTCGCCCAATTCTACTCCACAAGGGACGATCCTGATAGCCTGACTATCAAAGCGAAGGCCGGCTTTTCTCTTTTTGATTACAAGAAAGCGTCTTCCGGGTGGAACTCCCGATGGTTTGTCATTATCCCACCACCAGGCCGATTCTTGGGAGTTCCCTACTGTCCCTCGATCCCGAAAGGCCAATTTAGCTGTCCTCCTTCCCCGGCGCAAGAAATGCCTATCTCGAAAATCCTGAAGATGATAAGCAAAAAACAGCCTACGGTCTCCCAATTTTTTACTCCGGCGCGCCTGGACTCATTGAAGAAATATCATAGTAAGTCTTATTTAGTCAGTCTCACCTAAATTTTACCTTTTACCGTTTTCTTACTTTCACGTCGTTCCGGCAGATTTCTTTTCTAGAGGAGATAAGGTGGGGCCCTTCAACAGCTGGAATTTTGTCAACTTCAAGATGGGTGATGAGCAAGTTGATTACTATGCGTCTGTTGATGCGGCTGTTGATGCGGTCACAAGGCTCCTCGGGGATGCCACCTCTTCCAAGAAGAGACAAAGAGGCGATAATGACAAGGACCATTCTGGCCAGAAGAAAAAGAGAATTACTGGGTCTCTAGCCCGATCGAGCGGTGATTTGCCAGGTACTTGGTACGTGAGTCCAGGGTCTGGGCGTCGCGTCTTTCTCCCTCTTACTCCTGATTCAGGCCAGGGGTCTGTCTCTCGTCCGGGGCAGGGATCTGGTCACCCAACCCCAATTTGTGAATTGTTTCCTGACTTGGCAGGATATTTTTCTTCCGATCCGGCCCACGGTGCTGTCTTGGAAGATATTAACCTACGTATTGCTCTTTCTTATTTGAAGGAAACTTTTCCCGCACCTTCCTTTTCTGTACATTCAATGCTAACCTTTTTTTTTCAGGCTCTCAAGGCGCACCCATAACCGTTTCTGACAACGAGGTTGCTTGCGGTCCGGCCCACCCTACTTCTGCTGTTCCGGCTTCCGGTACTCAAAAACCTCGGAAGAAAACTGTATCAAAGCCGAAGGCTGTTTTAACGGAGGTTTAGACTGAAAGGGACCGTGAGACTCTTGGCACCTCAACCCTACATGACGTCCCTGGAGTCAATGAATCAGTACCCGAGGGGTGAAAGAATACCGACCTGTGCCTGAGAACCTAGAGCTCCGAAGTAGCAGAGGGAAGACAGGCAAAGGGAAGACATACTACTGCCTCCTCCTCCTCTCCTCCTCCTCTCCACCCCTCCTGCTCAGGGGGGTTTCACATCACCGGTCCTTCCCAGAAGGAGGGATGGTTCTACTATCTTGGGCAACCCTTGCGCAAGATCTCCTTTGATGCTGCTCGATACAACCGACGCCTGGAAGGAAGCGATAAGACTGTCTGACCATCCGGACGGGATCTTTGCCCCTCCGTCCATTGTTACTACTACTACTCTTACTACTACTACTACTCTCTACTACTACTTACTGCCACCAAGGAAAAACTGAGGGCCGGGAGCGGAGGAGCCGATGCTATTATGCGTCATTCCATTCCCACGGGAGAGGTCTTCAACCTGATGTGGCAAAGCATTTTTCGAGTAAGTGCCGTCTTCCTCCCATTCTCCCATGTCTTTCTGATATTCCTTAAGCCTTTTATGTTTCGTTTCTTTTAGGTTATGTCAATGGCCCAAAGCGCCGAAGTCCAGACTCGGGACCTTCAATTTGACCTGCAACGTGAAAAAAGTCGGGCCAACAATATTGAAGCCGAGTTGAAGCAAACCCGTTCTAATCATGATAGTTACATGGATCTGTAAATTACGAGATTGACCGCAAGGTGAAAGATAGGACAGACACTTTAAACAAGGAGTTGCGGTCATCTCGCCATGAGTGTGTTCGCCTTCGAGATGAATATGAATTGAAGTTAAAGAATTTGCGGGAAGAGATGTTCGCTCTGAGAAACCAGAACCTCCACGCAGAGGGTATCCTGAAGCAGGTACACCAAACCTTCCGGTGAAAAGAATGTCTTGATACCAAAGCATGCTTTGTCTGACTTGGAAGTTTTGTTGCGGCAGGTACAAGCTGCTCACAAAAGGGACGTGGATTCCCTTACTTCAGATAAGGCTTACTTTGCGGGCCTGAATGCTGCCCTTGAGAAAGAAGTTGAATCCCTTGAGGCGGACAAAAAGGCTTTGGCCGGGCAGAATGAGGCTTTGGTGGGAGATAAAGCCAAACTTATTCAAGAGCTTACCGAACTGACCGAGGAAAAGAATGCTCTGGATGAGCAGACTCGGATCGCCTTTGATCAAGAGAAGCAGTTCTTGATGGATGAAAACACGGCTCTTTCTGTCGGTAAAGCTGCTCTTGCGGCCGAGAAGGCTTCTCTGGAGGAAAAGGTGAAGGCTTTAGAGGAGGCCATGGCCCTCCCTCAACCCGAAAGTGCTAAGGTCCCGGCCAAGAGTCTTATCGGTCTCTTTTTCTGCCGTTTTTCGTCCTTATGCCTTATTCTTACCGATCCTGCTCTCTTTTTTTAAAAAACAGATTCTGAAAATCTTTTAAGACATGTCGAGAAGCTCAGCGATCGCATTGACAAGCTGAATGAGGAACTTTCTGCCGCGGGTCTGACCGTATCTCTACCGAGCTCAGGTTTTACAGCTTGAGGAGGACGTTGCTAAGCATACAGCCTACGCCCGTCGGACCCAAGAGGAGCTGAAGAAGCAAGGAACTATCATTGCCCATCTAAAAAAGGCTTTCGGCTCTCAGAGCCGGAAGATTACTAACATTTGTCGCCAAACCATCTCCAAGTACTTTCTGAAGAGGGGGAAGTATTGGATGACGATCTGTATAGTGAGCTGGAGTTTGACAACGTTGCCCGGAAGAGCAACTTCCTTGAAGACTTTGAGAAGTTCTGTCGTCTCCCTGGTGAGACAGTCTTTGGGCCTGGTCAAGCTTTTTTCCTTCCTCCCGATCGCGGTATGCACCAGGAGGTTGCCGGCTTTCATCAAGCCGTTGGAAAATCTAATTCTGCGGAGAGCGTGTCCAATCCGGTCGAAGGGTCCGCTGTAAAGAAGCCTGCTAAAGAATAGATGCTTTTTAGATAGTAATTTCTTAGTGCAGGAATCTTGTATAGTTGTATTTTGGATTACTGTTTTTGGTAATGTTTTGAATGCGTTCTGCCCTTGCCACCTCTTTTGTATCTCTTAATCGTTTTAAGTAACTCTCCTACGAGTTAGCTTTATATATTTCTCATTTGGCTTTATCCGGAGCGACCGGATTTCCAAATGCTTTGTAAGTTCCCCCTTTATTTATATGGAAGGTCTTTACACCTTCGTTCAAAACTTTTTAAGTAAATTCCTAGTCTTTTTAGGCACACTGACCAGGTGGTACATTTCAAGGCATGATAGCCTATAGGCACGCTGGCCAGATGGTACATTTCAAGGCGTGGTAGCCTGTAGGCACGCTGGCCGGATAGTACATTTCAAGGCGTGATAGCCTGTAGGCACGCTGGCCGGATGGTACATTTCAAGGCGTGATAGCCTGTAGGCACGCTGGCCGGATGGTACATTTCAAGGCGTGATAGCCTGTAGGCACGCTGGCCGGATGGTACATTTCAAGGCGTGATAGCCTGTAGGCACGCTGGCCAGATGGTACATTTCAAGGCGTGATAGCCTGTAGGCTCGCTGGCCGGGTGGTACGTATCAAGGCGTGATAGCCTGTAGGCACGCTGGCCGGATGGTACATTTCAAGGCGTGATAGCCTGTAGGCACGCTGGCCGGATGGTACATTTCAAGGCGTGATAGCCTGTAGGCTCGCTGGCCGGGTGGTATATTTCAAAAAACTTTGCCTCAAAAGAATACCTCATTTTATTGCTCTTTGAAAGAAATGTTTTTATACATAAAACTTTTTAAGGCATTCAGCATGCCAGGAGTGAGGCAATTCTTAACCTTCACTATTTTTGAGGCGATACGAAGCTTGCCCTGTTCGCCGATGTACAATAAATGGTCCTTCCCATTGGGGCTCTAGCTTCTTTGGCTGCTTTACCTCCCGAAGGACTAGTTCACCCGGAGCGAAACCCCTTTCCCTTGTTCTTTGGTTAAAATATCTTTCTACTTTCGCTTTATCCCTTTCCATCCTGACTTGGGCCATCCTGGTTTCTTCAAGCAGGTCAAGGCTGTCTTTCACCCCCTTCACTGTTGTTTTCCTCATCAAAGGATTCCCATCTAATTGATGGGACTGTAATCTCAGCCGGAACAATCGCTTCAAGACCGTAGGTCAACCTGTATGGAGTTTCCCCTGTTGGGCCCTTTTCGGTTGTTCTGTAGGACCAGAGAACCTGAGGTAGCAATTCCGCCCATCTCCCTTTTTTGCTGTCCAACTTCCTTTTTATAGCCTTTACAATTTGTCCATTCGCATTTTCTACCTGGCCGTTTGCTTGTGGATGGGTGACCGATGCGAATCTCAGGTCAATCTTCCACTCTTCACAGAATGCCCGGAAGCTTTTACAGTTGAACTGAGCTCCATTGTATGTTACTATTATCTTCGGGATCCCAAATCTACAGACCACATACTTCCAGATGAAATCCTGTGACTTTCTTGCGGTAATGGATACCGTTGGCATGGCTTCCACCCATTTGGTGAAGTAGTCAATGGCCACATAAATGAATTTATATCTTCCGGGAGATGCTTCCGGGAAAGGTCCAACGATATCCAATCCCCACATGGCAAATGGGATTGGGGACAGCATGGCTTTCAGTGTGGACGGGGGACTGTGTATTTTGTGGCCGTGTTCCTGACATTTAATGCACTTCCGTATGTATTCTTTTGAACATTCCCTCATCCTTGGCCAATAATATCCCAGCCTTAGGATTTTGTGAATTATTACCCTTTCTCCTTGGTGGTTCCCACAGGTCCCCTCATCTTTCTTTGTAGAGCTGTTCTTGCTCTAAAAAGAAAGATGCAGCCCTTCGTCTTGTTTTTGCCGCTTCTTTTTCGTCTTGTGGCAAGTTTCCGCTTTGTATGTACTCAACAATAGGTGCCATCCAAGACTTGGCTATTGTGTCCGATTCAATGGTGCATACTCGGATCTCCTCCAGACTTGAGTTTGCCTTAATTTCCATCCAGACTTTACTGGGCATTCTCTCGGCCATACTGGCCAATTTAGCCAACGCATCGGCCTCTATGTTTTCTGCTCGGGGAAGATGTCTTAATTCACATCTCTGAAAGTTTGCCTTCGTCTCTTGGACCTTGGCCAAGTATTTTCCAAGCTTCTCCTCCTTGACCTCGTAAATGTTGTCGTTTTGTCGCGCTACTAGCATTGAATCTGAGTATATTTCCAATTCTGCATAACAAACAAAGATGTAAACCCCATTCTCCCCCCTTTTTAAGGTATGTAAATAATTTTCTAAAGACACAAATGAGAACCACTGTCTTATTATAAGAAAGAACCTGTTGCCCCTAAGGCAGTGGCGACCTCCAAACCCTGTATGAGGGCTTCATATTCTGCTTCATTATTTGTTACCTCAAATTCTAGCCGGAACGCAAAGTTGAGAGTTCTTCCATCAGGCGTTTGGACCACTATTCCGGCCCCTGCTCCAGTCTTACATCGAGCTCTGTCAACTAAGATAACGTATGGGTTGGTCGATTCTCTTTGTTTTTGGGCAAAGGTTGTTTTGGTTATAAAGTCCGCCAAGGCCTATGCCTTTATGGCTGTTCGAGGAAGGAAGTGGATTTCGTACTGGGTGAGCTCGACAGTCCAACTGACCATCCGTCCGGAAGCGTTTGGGTTGTTTGCTATCTGTTTTAGTGGCCAATTCGTCCTAACGAATACCCGGTGCGACTGAAAATAAGGTCGAAGCTTTCGAGATGCAACGACTAATGCAAACAAAATTTTTTCGATGTTGGTGTAACGACTTTCTGCTGGAGTTAGGATTTTTCCGGTGTAATATACTAGTATCTCTTTTTTCTCCTCCTCAGTCTCGTCGCTGATGATCAGAGTTTTCTCTAGCTGCTCTTTCTTCCGGTTGTTGCTCGCTTCGGAGCCGCGATTCTTGAGCGATTCGAGCGCCTCAGTCATGTCCTCCCATTTCTTCTGGTATTCCACATCTCACTGCATCAGCTCCTGCTGCAAGACTTTATTCCCCTCCACTATCCTTTCATCAATGGTTCTGACTAGGCTTTTCAGCATCTCCTCCAACGCTTGCTTGGAGATCACGTCTTCAGCTTCCACCCTGTTGTTTTCGGTTGCTCCTACATTGTTGATTTTGCCCTCAGGTCGGGGTGTCTTTCTTGTTCTTGGAGCCATCCTTGCACGCGTACCTCCTTCGCTTACACCTGCAAAAGACACAACCTCAAAGTTTCAAGGCTTCGTTGTTTCGTTCAAAATCAGATTACCTCCGGTGGACTCGTGGTTGTTAAGAAAGATCTTGAGCCATCCGTTTCCCACAGACGGCGCCAAAATGAAATGGTGAATTCCTAAACTCCCTAACCTTCTATCCTAATCTCTAATCGGATTCCAATTCTACTGCTAGGCCATTTGTGCTTCGTCGAGTTACCTGGTTACTGTGTGACCGAGCTTAATAGAGAGGGAATCGCGTAGATAATGCAACGGTGTGTAGTTTCGAACGTGAAAACGTATCCTTTATTGTGGGGTTGAACCCCTATTTATAGTGTTTACACTGCTAGATCGAGAGTCGCCAGCCTGTCTTTCTTTTTAATTGCCAGGCTGGAATTTACATGTAAGCGGGATATTTAATTACTCATCCGGCCGGATCACACTCTGATCCGGTGATATTCCTTGTTCTAAGCTGTTCCTTCAAGTCACATGGGACCGGATATTCTACCTTTTCTTATTCTCGTACTTTTTCCCTCTTCACTTTGTCCCCAAAGTTCCCATGCATCTTATTTTGTTAGAATACATGGCTTACATCATTCCATAGATCATATAGATCATGCTTATATGTACTTAAACTTATGACTCGTCAGGTCTGTTATGAACTTATACTCAAATATCATACAACATGCTTAAGCATGTATAGCACTCAAAATTCCCTTTGTTTTTTTTATGGTTAAAACAATCACATAATTTTCATCGTATTCTCCCATGTCACCGTTCCGTAGACAAAGGCACATTCGTCCACGCCACCATGGGCCAGAATACAAAACAACTCTGTTCTCCCCATGTCACCGGTCCGAAGACAAAGGCTCATGCGTCCTTGACTTCATGGGCGAGACTTAGTAAAAAGGAAATCCTTTTTACAAGGTCAAGTGAGGGATAATTCCCTCTATTTGAAAATACAATCAGCTCCAATTTCATTTTATCCTAAAGCCTCTATCCATAGCGTGATTTAATTGTGACCACTGGTAGGGAGTTTTAGGAATCATCCAACCCTGATGTGATCAGCATCAGTGTTGAACTATCCTTCCACCCCAATTTGTGTTCGGTTTCCCTTGATCCCTAGAAAATCAAGTTCCACCTCCCACGTCATTTTCAAACATCAAATAATTCACTCATTTCCAATTTTCTATCTTTTTAGTCTTTCTAATCGTAATCAATACATCTCCAAGGTGTGGACTTAGTCCATCAATCAATTCTAATTCATCTCTTAATACTTGCCTCAGGACTTAAATTCCTACTAAGTTCTATATCAGTCTCATACCAACTCTCACCATCTTATACTTCATAGCATTACTATTTCCTATCTCATACTCATATCAATAATATCTCATAGTGTTATCTTATTCTTATCTCACACATACATCCATATTAACTCATATATTCCTTATTCCTTAAGTCTCCTTAATCCTCTTCACTAATTCTCTTAACTTGTACTCACACCGGAGTTAACAAGATAGGTACTTAATATGTATGGTATTCGCATCTTTTGTGCGCAATAACCATAATTAATCTTAAAATGTTTATGTAAAACAAATTCTCAAATTATTTGTGCAATGCACGTAGTAGTTTACGTACTTAGTACATAAACATACGCTAAGCGGTTTTCACTCTACCCCCCTTAAAATGGATTACGCCCACGTAATCTTCATTATATCATCCTTGAACATATATTCAAGATGTCTAATTCTCACCAAGCATTTTAGCTTCCATGTCATCTATCTCACTTATAATTCGATCAGGGGGTTATAACTATGTTAATGGCTTAGTCTCTGTATCGAGGATTCTTAACGGTGCTTATACCATTTTCTTAACTTAGTTTGGTGTAATCTCAAGGTAATAATCTGCTAGCTTCCGCTGCGTGACTCTGGTAATCGTAGGCTTAACTGTGTTTCTTATCCTTCATAATATTGTATATCCTTCTCCTGCATGCTTATAATTTAGTACTAAAAATCTCTTAATGGACGTGTGTTATCCTTATATATACACGGCCTTAATACGTTGCAACCCGTCTATCCTTTCTCCCTGAAGATTTAACATTCATACTCTTAGTGTTCTCTTAAGTGTCTAAATTGTTCTTTCCCACTGACCTTTGGTCTGAGGATGATTCTTAATCTGAAACTACTGTTTAGCGCTTATTGCGCTTACAGTTTAATCTCTAACGCCTTAAGACGTGTCTAATGTCTGTGCTAAACAATCCGTGCTCTTCGCACTTCATTGTCCTAAATTATTTGTTCTCTGATTCCTTTGTGTTATTGGTTCAACTGAATTCCTTCTCTTCGGCTGTTTGTGGTAGTAGCTACTCTTGTCTGATCTTGTGTCGTTGACCGTGGTACGGAGTCGACTACTTCTCGTGTTCCTTACACCACTCATTTACATGCATGGGGTACCTTACTGGTACATTACTACTTACCCGACTAACTCATAAATGAGCCTGTCAGGCCTACAAGCCCATGTGGGGTGCAGTCGTCGCACATCTCATTTTAGTAAACTCGTAGTGTCCGTCACACGTTTAGTTATTGCTAATTATGAATTATTCTATTGTCGATCTCCTCTTCATCATTCCATGATAACATTTATTGTTCTTTTTGAACTTAATCAAGGGAAATCCATTTACTGTGTTCTTGGGTATGGTATGCTCTAGCTCCTTTCTGTATCCATTACTGACCTAACCTCTTAGTAACTGAGGTCTCTTTCCATAGAGCCTCTTATCTTGTTTCTCATATTTTGATGTACTAGGAATGCACTTCCAGTTCCTTAAGGAATGGGTAGTGTGCTTCCTGTGAAATCTTACCTCACCTGATCTAGACCACTGGCGTCAATGTTCGTCTACCATCTTATTCCCTTACTTATATCGGTCTCAACTGATAGGTCTAACTGCCTCAGTGTCAATATTTGACGGCTTATACTTAATGGTCGCTTACTGTAACACCCCATCCAACAACAACCACGTAACAACATTCTGCAGCGGAAAATATACTACTACACATTACTTAACTCGTTGGTGTTACACGCCGTTAACCACCCACGTGGCTAACAAGGCTATTACATAAACATTGTACCGGTCTAATGGACTAGATTCCCGAGCGACTACACTTTATTATCCCTTTCCATTAACAACAAACATACACATACCTTCCAACTGTACCGAGTATTTACAAATTGATGCCGATAACAACTTCGGTCTTACTACACCTACTGTATATATACAACTTACATGATTATCCATGTACAACGACTACCCCGTCCTACTCTCGAACGGCTTCCTGCTCTTTATACCTGAAATAGGAAAAGAAGAGAAAGGGTGGCCCCCAAGGGGCTCAGCACCTTTACTGGTATGGTAATCCCGCAGCCCACATGCTACCGGGCCACGCACAACTATTTGTCGTCTTAGCATGCGGTTGATTATATTTAAATCATACATGTAACTTAAAACACACAACACAAATCATTCCGCCTCAATGGGCTCAACAAACAGATAACATATCCATACTCGATAAGTCACTCATGGTATTCATTACCCCTAGAGTGTTCCTCCTCTAATGGAGCTACTTTCTTAATAGACGACAACTACCCATTAATCGGGTTATCCTTAAACGCCTCTTATCACAAACTAGGATTCATATCCATGATCCACATACTCCACATTTTACAACATATAACATGCATCACATAACAACACATAACAACACTTTTCACGTTTCAACGTGCACATAATAACATCGCAATAGAATTTGCATTACAACAACACATAACATAACGGGAGCGGCTCTCTTAGGAACCGACCCAAACATTGATAATTCACTGGTGAGCCTAGAGAATGATGTCACCCTCATGATAAGCTCGTTATACAACAACAACAACACTCATTACTGTCCTAATAGTCGGACGAGTAACTTAAGTTAAGATGGTTCGGGTTTGGTGGCCCGAACACACCACACAAACACATGTTCCCCCTAAACCGATCATAAGTCAGAATAGCTAAGCTTTGGAATAAGCTAATGGGAGATCATAACCCGTGAGGGAAACAACAATAACAGAGAGAAAGGTAAGGCTAAGAAGGATACCCACTCCCAAACAACGCGCGACCGGCCAAACCGGATTCCTCACCACTGTTAGTACATACTTACTTTTAGATATTAGTTAGAACCCCACTATGGAGTCTATCACATCTACACACCATACAGTATTACAACTGGGTTAAACACACAAGGGAGATCCCTACATTCACATACACATATCACACAATTAACACACGCATAGCCGTGGTTAGAACGTCCCAAGGTTCGGGTCGTTTAATCCGAATACCAAACTCTCATGTGATCCTAGACTCAGTTAACTAAGGTTAACACTTCCGAGGTTAGATGGTATCGGAATTGAACACGGCACATAAATGAATTACTGTAAACTCATTACATGCTTAATCTTACAACGTGGCAAACATACAAAAAAACATATTGGCATACAAGCCGGTGTAATCCGGTAGGACACAGGTTGCAAGGAAACCATACCTGTCACCGGAGTCCACTTTACCATGTCCACTTATGTTCCTCGAGCAATTCTCGAACAACTGATAACATTACATCTACTTTTATTAACATCGGGGTAACATGTTTGTTTAAAGTCTAATGCTTATAACTTTTCCCCGTTAACTTAGTTACATAACTTCACTTTTTAACTTGTTTTACTTCTACATTTTAATACATCTTTTTTCCCACTAAATTATCATTATAACTCACCTAACATGTCTTAAACAACCTTATAACATCATTACTAGTCAATCCCCATCATTACACATCATTCTATAACCTTAAACAATGTTTTTGGTCTGACCTACCTTACCGACCGACCTTACACAAGGTCGGTTCATTCCAGAACACATTACCGTCAAAAATTTCTACTCCGACCGACCTTGTATATTCGGTCGCATGTTCGGTCCATTCCCGAGAGTTTCTTCCCTTGAAAATTCAGGCCCGACCGAACTTGCCAAGTCCGGTCCCATGTTCGGTCGATTCCAGAAACTTAATTCGTACACAAAATACAAGCCCGACCGACCTTGCAAGTCCGGTCCCCAAGGTCAGTCCATTGCAGAAACCAATTCTCACAGGGTAAACTGGGCTCGACCGACCTTGGCAAGTTCGGTCGCAAGGTCGGTCTGCTCCAGACCCTTATTTTCCATTGCCCATTTAACTCCAAACTTCACCTTATATATCCTAATATGTTCTAACCTCATTTGGGCACTTCAAACACATCTTTAGCCATGTACTAAATTCCTTAAATCACCCACCAAACTATCTTTATCATTCCACAAACTCCTTACAAAATCTCTTAATACTTGTACATTTTTCATTTGGTTTTCTAAGTGGTATTTCACCTATAATGACCACTATACCAAGATGTTTCCTCTACACCTTAGCATCATCTCTCAAACTTCTTTTCTTACTAACTAAATCTCCTTTTTCACATCTTACTTAAACATCATTTCTTCCTTGTACACCAAAATTCCTAAACCTTAAACAAACTTCTCCATGACTTTATTACATCCCAAAAACACTCATTGAATTCCTAGAACTTCCAAGATAATACCAAAGTCCTTGTATCACTCTAAATCACCTTAATACATGCTTTCTTCCCTAGTAAAACACTTGTTCACCTTTAACACTTCCTAGTTCACCAAAACTTGTTTAAATCACTTAGAACTTCTTACACATTCTCCAAATTTTGCCATAGCTTCTCTTGTATATACTCACATCCAAACACTTAGGTTTTTACCTTATTTCATTCAAGAACTGAAATACCCCAAACTTAGATATGGTGTTTAAATGATAAACTAAGATATAAGGAGGCTAAATAATGCCTTAGAAACATTAAGAAACATTTCTAATCAAAGAAAATATAAGGAAACACCAAAAAGAGTAGTTTAAGCAAAAACGTGCTCTAAGCTTGGAGAGACATGGGAGAGTACCCAAATATTGTTCCAAGACCTTAGTAATATCCTAATGGTCATTTTAAGTCAATTACCAAAGAAAACCAAGCTTGAAAACATTAAAACACAAAATGTGCTTTAAGGAGTCTTAAAGCACGTTTTTGAAAAATTGTCTTGTAAATGAGTTTTGAATGGCTAAATGTCCATCATTACTCTTTAATTAATATGTGTACTATATAGTATCACATTTGGAGGTCTATATCAATGGGAAATCAAAAATTTCACAACAATGTGCCTTGTTTTTGATGAATAGTGAATTAATTAAGCTAGTTTATAACATAAGTCTATATAAGTGAGACATTTGGTCAACAAAGACTAAACTACCCTCATTCACTAAAGGGGGCCGGTTTCTTAAGTGTGACTCACCACACTTATCTAGCTAAGTAAAGAGAAAGCAAAATAAGTAAGTTATAAAGCATAAAGTACTATTCACCTTTTAAGATAAATATCACATTTGCTTACCTCTCTCCTCACTTCTTCATTCTCTCTTGTTGCCCACGATTTCTTGCTCTCTTTCTCTTCTCCATTCACGTAGAGCTCAACCTCCATGAAAGCTCCATCTTCCCTTGGCCACATCTTGCTCATTTTAGCTCCAAATCCAAAACAAAATACATATTCTTCTTAGTTAGCTCAAGCTCCTCCTTTCTATCTTTTTAAAACTTCAAGAGCTTCATTTTGGTGCCAAGTCAAACCACCATTAGCGGAGGAAATTCAAGTTTGGAGACTCCATTGGCATCTCCATCCTCTTAAGGTAAAAAAAGTGTAAGAAAATCTAGGTTTCCACCATTTTCTTCACTTGACCGAAAATATATACTCATGGGACTCCATGTTTATGCCTTGTTCTAGCTTGTTTCTGTTTCTCTCTCTTCAAAGGAGAGAGGAGGTCCTTCTTGCTTCACATCCAAGTTGTCTTGAGAAACCAAGGTAAAACAATCACATTAATACCTTAAAACATATTTTTAAACCTAGGGTTTGTTCCTTAGGGTTAATGTATTATCTAGTACTCATTGGAGTCATTGGATATTGGTTAGAACATTGGCAAGGAGAATCACATTGGTGACCGAGATCGAACAAAGAAAACCTAAGGAGAAAAGCTTTTAAGCTTGTGAGAAAACAAGGTAAAATTACTTACCTTAAGGTGTTTGTTGTTTAAGGGAATGAGGTGTGGGTATATGATGAGTTTAGTGTAGAGTTTATATTGGGAAGGTTATATAAAACCTAGGAGAAACAATGACTATACTTGTGAACTTGTGACTAAGGAGCACATGAGAAAAAGAGATAGTTTAAGAATGTCAAGGTGAAGTACAAGAAGCATTCTATTTCAATGGGAGCCTTGTTGAGTGTATTCGCAGGTTGAAGGCAAATATATGTGGAAATTCAGTGGTTAAGATTATTGTTATTTAAGGGCCTAAGAGCCAAGCACATTAAGTTTAAGCACTATATGATGATGTGGTGTGGTTTTGGTGTAATTGGGTGTTAAGCTATTGTGATGAGAATTTGTGTGGTATTGGTCATTTGATGGAGAAAAACCATGTGTTAGGAGGTACTATATACTAGAGAACCCATGGCAAAATTTAAAGGAGAGTTTATGTGTTTGAGAAATCCTAAGGGAATTTAATGGCTAAGGAAGTGCTAGGAATGTTCTATAGGTTGTCTTGATGAAAAAGGGTGAAGTTAAGGTGTTTTAATGATTTATAATGACTTAGGTATCACCATGGAAGACTTAGGAATCAAGAGAATGTATTTGAGTATTTAGGACTTAGGCAAATGTTGGTGCACAACTAGGAAGGAGATAATGTGATGATGATGGAAGTTTAGACTTGTTAAGGAACCCTAAGTAAATGTTTAAAAGAGTTTTAGATAGAGAGAGATGCTTGGGAGATGATGTTATAGTGGTGAAGGAAACATTTGGCATAGTGGTTACACTAGGTATGAACGACCACCTAGAAACCTAGAGGAAAACATTACAAGTGTTAGCATTATTACAAGGAAAATGCATAATGACTAAGGTGGATCTTGGTGGATGATTTAAGGTATTTTAAGGAGGGCTTAAGGTGTATTTGAGGTGCCCAAATGAGGTTATAACATATGAGGATATATGAGGAGAAGTTTGGAGTTAAAAAGGAATTTAGAAACAAGTTTTTGGAGCCGACCGGCCTTAGGACCGGACTTGCAAGGTCGGTCGGGCTCTGTTACACTACCGGGAAATGTTTCTGGAATCGACCGGACTTAGGGACCGGACTTACAAGTCCGGTCGGGCTTGTTTTGTGAGAGGGAAAATGTTTCTGGAATGGACCGGATATGGGACCGGACTTGTCAAGTCCGGTCGGCATGAATTTTGTACGGATTATTAGTCTCTTGAATCGACCGGACATAGGACCGGACATGTAAGTCCGGTCGGAGTGAATTTTCCAATGGTAAAAGGTACTGGAATGGACCGGACTTGGCAAGTCCGGTCGGTAAGTCCGGTCGAGCCTAAAAAAAAAAAAAGAAATTTCAATTTCTAAAAATGGTAATGGGTAATGAGGTATGCCCTTGGTAGGATAGTAGTGATTGGGACCCTAAGAACTTGAGGAATTAAGTTAAGATTAAGTATAAGTTTTAATGTTTAAAGTTAAGTTTGTAAGACTAAGAGATAAAGACTTGAGAGGTTATTGAATGGAAGTCCTTAGGGACTAAGTGAGTTAAGTAAGGTGCAAATAACTAATAACCTAAAAATGAATGAATGTTTTAGGTTTGTGAATTGGGACCCCGAGAAGGTTAAACAAACAACGATCGACGGTGAACGGTACAATCCTTCTTGTGACCTGCTTGCTAACGAGGTGTCCCTCGGCTTGTGTGCTATCTGTTTATTTGCTATGACTAAAACAAGATAAAGCATGCAACCGGTTACATTGTTCTCGTTGTGATTGTGTTATATTTACACTAACCCGCGAAATTTGAGATTGTTACTAACCAAGTTTAGTACTTACTGAGTTAAGAATAAGAGTTAAGTTGATGGCTGTTGGTTAATGCCCGTTAAGGCTTAGCTAGCACATGGTGTTTAAGATGTCTACTAACTGGAACTTGAGTGAGGAAACCCGGGACCGATCTCCGGTCATGCATGCTAAGTGAAAGGGGGACGGTATCTGAATCAGATCCGCCCTCCGCTTAAGGACTTGTCTTCGGACTTGTAGCCTAGGGCCGGTTGCCGGCTCAGCTACGCTGGACTCCCGTCCAGAGTAGGTGGCATTAAGATGGTGCGGTGGGATCACCTAAATCCCAGGTTCGAATTAAGCTACAACCAATCCCTTCCAGGAAAGGTTTGTATACTGAGATTAAGATTAAGATTGAGATTAAGATTAAGGTAAGGTAAGGAACTGAGATTAAGGAAATGAGGACTAAGGAGGGGGTTACTAACCCACTTGTTAAGGGAACGCTTGAGTCGTTCATTGCTTGTGAACTATATATGTTCATCTGTGGTTATTGTTATTGCACTTCATATTATGTTTGTGTATGTAATCAATTTCCATGCTATCGACAATTAGTCGTCGTAGCCCCGTTAGCTTGGGGGCCATGAGAGGGTGTACCAGCATTCGTGCTGACCCCCTCGGGGGCTATTTTTACACTTGCAGGTAAGAGGCCCATGAGGACGCACTACGAGAGTAGGAGCGGTTAGACTTAGGTGGGGACTTTTATTTTGAGTTCGGGTTGCGCCTGTGCACCCGACTGTTTATATTAAGCTGATGTAAGTTTGGGATTGTGTATAAGCTACTAGTACTCGATTGGTTGTGGTATTGAGAATATTGATGTTTAAGTTGGGTAAGTGTTTTTGGATAAGTATTGTAAGCATTTAAGCCGGTATATTCTATCGATCAGACCGTGGCAAGGTCCAGGTGTTGTTTATTTCCGCTGCGACGTATTCGATTAGGTGTTCAGATTGCGATAACCACGATAGGCTTTGGATGGGGTGTTACAAGAACACCCTAAATCCATCAAGAGTATTCTCACACACATAACTTCACCCAATTTGCACTACATTACAATATAGTGCATAAACTTAATTGCTTGGCACTTAGGCCCTTAAATAACATGGCTCTTAGGCCCTTAAGATGCATAAATCATAAACACTAAATTTCCCACATTGTATTTGTCTTTGACCTGCAAATACACTCAACAATACATATGCCTTTTACTAAGCCCTTGAGAGCATTCTTCTAAGTCATTTTCCCTTGGCTCCTTAAATCATTTTCATAAGCAATATAAGCTCATTTCTCCTAAGACTTTAAACCATATTAGGTTAGCACATTTACCTCTTTTGCCCACAAACTTCTTTCTTGTTTCCTTGACTAAATTGGCAAGGCTTTTGGTTGCTTGTCAACTTTTAAACATTGTACAAATAATAGAATGAGTATTCAAGCATTATGCTTAATCTCATTGCAAACCCTAGTTACATAAATTATCTTAACATATTAAGGTAATTGTTTTACCTTTGAATGGAAAGAGAGCTTGAATGAGTATCAAGAGAGGACTCCTCCTAGCCCTTGGAAGATTCAAATGAAGCTAAAACAAGCAAGGTAAAAACACCATTGTGAGGTGAATTTTCGGACAACACAAAACATGGAGGAAACATTATTTTTCTTTGAGTTTCCTTACCTTGAAGCAAAGGAGAACAATAACATGTGAAAAGGTGAGCTCAAGCTCCATCAATGGTGAATCTCCTTGGCACCGAAATGAGGCTTTTGAAGATTTGAAAAGATAGAAGTGTAGAGCTTGCTCCAACTAGAAGAATGGTGGTCTTGAAATTGAATTTGGACCATGGAGCTAGGAGTTACAAGAGATCAAAGATGGAGTTTAATGGTGGTGGTGTAGTATTACCGTGAAAGAGAGGAAGAAGATGGAGTTGGAACCGTGGGAATGCAAGAAGGAAAGAGAGAAGATAAGTTTGCCTTTTTAAGAGATATTATGTAATAAAGCAAATAGTAACTTGCTTTATCATTAGTTATTTGTTTTGTTAACTTACAAGGTGATGACTCACCTCATAAAAACCGGCCCCCATATGTTACAAACTAGCTTATTAAAGTTACTATTCACTAAAACAAGGCACATAGATGTGAAATTTTTGATTTCCCATTGATATATACTTCCAAAGGTGATACTATATAGTACACATGTTAACTAAAGAGTAATGATGGACATTTAGCCATACAAAACTCATTTACAAGACAATTTTTCAAAAACGTGCTTTAAGACTCCTTAAAGCACATTTTGTGTTTTAACTTGTTTTCAAGCTTGGTTTTCTTTGGTAATTGATTTAATATGTTCATTAACATATTTATAAGGTATAGGTATGACCATTAGGTCTTATACAAATTTATCCCAAGCTTAGAGCACATTTTGCTCTTATTGACTTTAAGGTATTTTCTTGTGTTTTATTTGGTTTAACTGTCTACCAAAGTTTCCTAAGGACTTAATTTGCCTTGTTAAATCATAATTGACTATTATTTAGTCTTGGAAGGTTCTTTGGGTCCTAACCAAGTTCACTCCAAGCTTAAAGCATGTTTTTGCTCAAACTGTATCTTAGTGCTTTATTGCATTTTACTATGGTTTAAATTGTTCACTGATGTTTCTAAGGCACTTTTTAGCCTTTACATACCATAGTTTGATATTTAAACCACATATCAAGGTTTGGGGTATTTCACTTACTGCGTACCATGACTTAATCCCCTTATATAAATATTGCCCTTATGACCTCTGCTACCATGGTAGTTGACCTTTACCATGTTTCCCATTGATGGTGCAACTACTTACTCATTTATTCTAACATTTTATCTTATACCCAATCCCTTCTTGGTGTAAACACACCAGGGGTTCTCTAATTTTGGTGTTTGGTGGTTGTCGTACCGTGTTGTAATTTTTGTCATCTCTTAATGAAGGTTTTTCGCTTCAATTTTGGTTTCGTATGTAGGTCAGTCTTTCTCACGTTCTTCTATCCCTTATGATGTTATTCACCATGTAATTCAACCGGTTACTAAAGAAGTCATCCATTTAATCACAAGCTCTTTTGAGCGTTGGTCACTTGACGTGCCATACTGTGCACTCACAATGTCAATCTCTGACGATTACTGATTCTTAAATCCTGGGTGTTGGATATGAGGTCTGTCTCTGCAGCCTCCCTTATTACTCAAGTGTATCTGGTATGTTTAGAGGTAATCTCAAGGTTTACATTTTCCGTTCTCTAACAAAAGCGTATTGCATCTCTAATAAGTGAAAGCCCTTTTTGAGGTGTTTATTCCCACTCATGGCCTCACAACAAGGAGGGGTGTCCCCACCCTAAAAGGAATGGTTCATTTTTCGCCCTTGAAAATGTACTATCTCATTATTCTTATTGGTGCCCTTTTCCTGGCAATATTACCATAATCTAAGTTATAGGTTTGTAACCGTTCACATCTACACATTGTAGTTCCTTCATGGCTTGAATAAGCTCTTTTACAACTTACTACGCCTCAGGCTCTGATGTGGTTAACATCCTTGGCTCGTAGGCTCTTAGTGCTTAACGTCTCAGTTCATTATTTGTACTCTTACTCATCTGTACATTATCCTCATAAGTTTCTGATCCTTTGAACACTATCCACCGTTAGGTTCCATATTAAATGTAGTATCGGGTTTTATGGTAAGTTGTTGAATCCCACTTTACGGTATCTAAGTTGGATATTATCCTGTCATCTTATGCTTCCATCTCAACGCTTCGTTCAATGTTTGTTGACTACGCCACCCGTCAATGATTAATCATACTTGGGCGTTAATGAGTCAGGCAGCAATACTAATTGTCATTCATCAGTTTGTCAGGCTCGACTATGCCCTCTCTGTAGGGGTAGTCCTCTGATCTTCCCTCTGTCAGGATTGTATGTCTTTAATCCTTAGTAGGTTATAACTTAAGTTCACTTCCGCTGTCCCTGTTTCCGGGGTTTACCAACATCTTCAATGAAGAATGTTTATTACTGGTATTCTCAATGATCACCTCGGGAGTTCTATCCTGTTCTCGTTGGAAGACGTTGTGTCAACAGTCTCAATGGTATCTTATAATACATTCCTTGTATGTTATTGCTTACATGTAATGTTTTGCTCGGATTATTGAGCGATCTCTTAGGTTCTTCTCTTTGAGATCCGAGTTTGGTGTTCTTACCGTACTGTCGGTTGTTGTTGTTGTAGTAGGTTGTACTGTGGTTAAAATTTTCTATCCTTTAATATTCCGTCTAAGTTTAGCTCCCTGCTGACTGGTGTGTCGACTCATCTTATCATGGTCAGGCCGTCCGGCCTTTCCAAGGTCTCATTTTCCCGTTCTTATGGATTTACAATCCGGTATTACTACAACTGTAGCGTTCTACTATCTCGCCATGATGGCTTTCCGTGTAGCTTAACCGTGATAGCACTTGCTATGGCAAGTGCGCCATGCAAGATGAGCTACCGGTGCCGAGCGTATTGGTAGGGGTACTTCCACTTAATTTCTAAATATTTGGTAGTCCTCAGGGCTCCTTCGACATTCTCTTATTTAGGATAACTAGTCATCCGGCAGTTTCCTTGTTGTCTTGACAGTACCGTCACTTATCAGGGCATTCCTCTTTCTGAGGAAACCCCTCGTTATTCTCTTATGATTTAACTCTCGCTCCTGTTTCCACACATTCCTCGCGGTTTCTGTGTAACAATTCTCCTTTAGGCACTACATAGTAGTCCTATTTTAATATCTAATTTGTTACGTGTCTTCATCGTCTCCTGCGCTATGTCGGCCAAGTTTTGTAACCTTCCTCCTTGTATGGGGTTTGGAGCTCCCGTTTCTAACTGGACCTTTCGGTAGTCTTAATTCTCATGCTTGTATTATCCCACTGTTATGCTCATTCGGACCACTGTCCGGTACTCATGTCGCTTATCTTTTCTTATCCATTGCACTAGTAGTGCTTTTCTTATCATTGGTATGGCGGGTAATTTCGACTGCTTAGCATGTCGACCCATGTTGCCGGTAATTCCCGTTCTCTTAATGGTAAAATTCCGTTGGTAGCGCCTGTTTCACTGTTGCGCTCTAATTATAACCTTTAAGTTATCATAAACTGTTGTATAACAAGACGTTTCTCGTATTGCTTACTGTTAACTAACTACCAGATCGGGTTTTTCCCGAGTAAGAGAAGGCTTTCTTCTCTCTGGCGTTTGTTCCCCGTATTTCATGCAAGGGATGTGGAGGGCGGGTTTAGGTACTATAGGTATCCGGTAAGCACCGGGAAGTCCTAACTAACGCGCCTCTCGCACTATCTCTCAACCCTTAATCCAAATTTCAAACTCAACCTCAGTATTCTCCTAAGTTCGGTAATTCCTGTCATCAGAGCGTAACTACGCTCAGATACCACTTTTTGTAACACCTCATCTCTATCCAATCTAGGTTATCAAAAACTTATCACCATATATACAAACGTTGCAGCGGATTCAAATACATTCCAGGACCTTGCCACGGTCTGACTAACAGAATATACCGAACATTAGTACTTACAAGTCTTAACCCAATACATATCATTCTTACAGTCCCCTCACATCCTATACAACTTACTAACTCAAAATACCATACGAATGTACATGCACAACTCGTAGGCCACTCTTAACCCGTAACACGTAAACCCCATCTTACTCTCATGACGGTCGCCTTCTGATATTCACCTGCGCAGTAAAAACAGCCCCCAAAGGGGGTCAGCAAAATTGCTGGTACGATCCTCTCATAGCCCCCAAGCTAACGTGGCTATGACGACTAATTGTCGATAGCATGGAGGTTGATTAGATGCACAACATAATAGAAAGTGCAATAAACAACAAGCCAAGTATGAACAGTCAAAGTTCAAACTCAATGAACGACTTAAATGCGTTCCCTTAATTAGTGAGTCAATTATGTAACTCCTTAAGTTATGTTTCCTCTTAATCTCAGTCCAACCTTATCTTACCTCAATCTTAGTCCTTATCTTAGTCTTAGAAAACAAACCATTCTTTAAATAGAAGTGGTTGTAGCTTATCTCAGTCTTAGAAAACAAACCATCCTTTAAATGGAAATGGTTGCAACTTATCTCAAACCTTATCTTAATCTTAGAATACAAACCGTTGTTTAGTTAGAATTGGTTGTATTTTACCTTAATGTTTATTTTTTGTCGGGTCAAAAGTAACCCTAGCCAATGAGCTATTAACTCCATTGGTTGAATAAACATCTAAACTTAAAATTAGGATTTAGGTGATCCTATCGCACCATCTTAATGCCTCCTACCTTGGATGGTAAGTCCAGTGTAGCTGAGCCGGCAACCGACCCTTGGCAACAAGTCCGAAGACTAGTCCTTAGGCGGAAGTCGGATCTGATCAAGATTACCGACCCCCTTTCTTAGCATGCATGACCGGAGTTAGTCCCGGGTTCCTCACTCCCCCCAATTTCTAGTTAGTAGAAGTCTTAATGTCAACGTTTGTTAGTTAACCTCTTTCGGTTACTAATAAAACGATGTTCGGGAGTGTTCCTTAATCTCACACAATTGATTACTAAACATTAGTTAGTAAATTCTCAAGGCAAGTTGTTTTAGTTTTCAAACATCACACAACAATACACTAAACATAATATCCCGGTTGCATGCTTTATCTTGTTTAGTGGGCACACAAAAACAAATAGCACACAAGCCGAGGGACACCTCGTTAGCAAGCAGGTCACAAGAAGACTGTACCGTTCACCGTTGGTCGTTCCGTTGCTTACTCTCCTCCGGAGTCCAAATTCTCAAACCCTAAAACATTGATTGAATTGGGTGGTTAATCACTTTTAATTAACCTAGATTACTTAATCACTAATGATTTCCATCTTAGAACCACTAAGTCATTGTAGTTTAACCTTAACCACTTATGTTACTTACATCTCATTTTAACTCACACTTGTTAACACCTCCAATGCCATTAAAACTCCACCAAATAACTCTTAACAACCTTTTAATAACATTACTCACCAAGGCCCCTTCATTTACAACCTAAAAAGCACACTTCCTTTGTAAAAATGGCTGGTCCGGGACATGGTCCTGGACTGTAGTCCCGGACCAATTACTGGTTTCACTCTCGGCACTTATTTAAGGGTGGTCTGGGACTTGTTACTTAACCATGGTCCCGCACCACTTCTGAAAGGCACTCTCGGTGGTTTTTTTGTGCTGGTCCGGGACTTATTACAAGACCTAGGTCCCGGACCTATCTAAACTTGAATTTTCGGCATGTTTTTAATGCTGATCTGGGACTTTATCCAAGGACCTAGTCCCGGACCACATTATAAACTGATAAATTTTACAGTTTTGAACCTCATTCTCCACTTGTTCTTTTGTCCAAACTTCTTCTAATCTTTCCCGATGTATTCACACATGTTCTAATACCATTTTAGCACTTAAAATCCTCCTAACTCACGGATCAACTCACCTCCAAATTCCTTGATCATTTTTCAAGTTCTTACTAAACTCTTAACACTTATAACTTAATTCCTTACACTTCCAACATGTAAATTTTGTCTAAAACTTCAACTAACCAAAGTGTTTCTTCACAACCATCTTAACTACTCCTCAAGCATCATCATGCATACCCATTTGCTCTACTCAAACTTCTCAAAGCTATATATATATAATCTAGCACATGCTTACATCCTTACAAGTCATTATAACTTATTTTTCCTTCAAACTTGTACAAGTTTCCTAGCTTCCTTCACCATGGTTTTGGTGCCTTAAATTCACCATTGAATCCCCTAGTCCCTCTTAGACATCCCTAGGTCTTCCTAGTACTCAAGAACTCCATAGTTTATCCATTTTTCACCAAAACAACCTTTAATGTTTACTAGAACATCCTTAGTCATAAAATCTCCTTAGAACACCTTAAACACTTAGTTTCCTCTCCAAATTTTGACATGGCTTCCTTAGTATATTACAACACCAAACATTTAGTTTCTTACCCTTAATACAATCATGAACACTCAAATCCTTAGTACACGATCTTAGTACACATATCACACCCTCCAAACCTTTAATCCCTCCTAAACAACTCTTGGTCATTCAAATCCTTAAGAAATCCTTTGTTAACTCATTTTCACTCAAATTCCTCTTAATGATCCCTAGTAAATCCTAGGTCATATTAGTTCACCACCACCACTTAAACACTTTGTTTTCTGCTCAAATTTTGCCATAGCTTCTCTAGTATAATATCATGCCCAAATGCATTGTTTTCTCATTCAACCATCTCACACACATCAAATCTTTCTCATCATATTTTCTCACCCAAATCAACTTATTCACAACAAACTCAATATAATGCAATAATCTTAAATTACATTGCACTAAGGCTCTTAAATGACATGACTCTTAGGCCCTTAAATGACTTAAACTTAAACACTGAATTTCCCACATATAAAAGCTTTCAACCTGCAAATACACACAACAATGCTCCCATTGCAATATAAGTGTTCTCATAACTCACCTTATACTTATCTTACTATCTCATTCCCATTGGCTCCTTAGTCACAAATTCACAAGCTTGTTTACATTCTTTTTCCTAGGTTATATAACCCATTACATAATGTAAGCTTTAAGCTACATTAGAACTTATCTAAATACCACCCCTTAAACCTTAAACCACTATTAGGTAAGCAATTTACCTTATTTTCCTCAAGCTTCTCTTACTTCCCTCCTTAGGTTTTATTGATTGGATTTCGGCAAGGACTTCAATCCTCTTGCACATGTTCTAATCCATATTCAAATAATCTAATGAGCACTAAGCAATATGCCTAAACTCATGGAATTCATTCTTAGGTTAAAATATGTGTTTTAAAGCTTAAAAGTGTATGTTTACCTTTGAATTTTGGAATGGCTTTCATAATGAAGCAAGGCAAGACCTCCTCAAGTCTTTGGAGAATAGAATCAAGCTAGAACAAGGGATAAAACAAAGCCCCCATGAGAAGAAATTTTCGGCAATGGAGAAGAAGTGGTGGAAACATGGTTTTTCTTACATTATCATTACCTTGGATGAATGGAGAACCAAAAGAGCTCTTAAAACTTGATTTTCCTCCATCAGTGGAGTTTTCCCTTGGCACCAAAATGAATCTTTGAAGGATTTGAAAAGATAGAAAGGAAGGGCTTGCTCCAACTAAGAGAAATATATGCATAGTTTTTGATTTGGAGCAAAGATGAACACTTGGTGAGCAATTGAAGGTGGAGACACCATGGATGGGGCTCTCACGGTTTTGGAGCAAGGAATAGGTAGTAAAATCGATGGAGGAAGAAGAAATGAAGAGAGAGAGAAGAAAAGGTAGCTTAAATGAAGATATTTTGTTATAAAAGGTGAATAGTCTTTTTCCTTACTCTGTCCTCTTTTATTTTAATTGGCTGTCATGGTGATGACTCACCACTACCAAAACCTCCCCCCCCCCCTCCATAATTAACATACATATTGCCTTGTTTGGCCATTTAACTAATTAAAGTTGACTTAAGTCAAAACTAGCACTATTTGAGCACTATTCACCAACTGGTGCACATATTCATGAAATTTTTGGTTTCTCATTGATTTAGGCTTCCTAATGTGATACTAATTAGTACACATGTTGATTAAGGTGCATTCATAGGAATTTAGCCACTCAAAACTCATTTCTAAGACAATTTCTCAAAATGGTGCTCTAAGGAGTCTTAAAGCACATTTTGTGTTTAAGCTTGTTTTTGAGCTTGGTTTTCTTTGGTAATTGATTTAACATGTCCATTAGCATGTTAATAAAGTCCTATAATGATATTTGGGTGCTAATCAAAGTCACTCCAAGCTTAGAGCACATTTTTGCCTAAATTGCCCTTAAGGCGTTTCCATGTGTTTTCCATGGTTTAAATTGTCTACCAACCTTTCTAAGGCATGTTTTAGCCTTATTACATCATAGCTTGATGTTTAATTAGCATACTTAGGTTTGGGGTATTTCACGAACATCGTTCCTCTTTCGCCGATGAACTCGGGGATCTCGGGCCGTCCGATCGTAGTTAAAAGAAACGGACGGCCGGGAAAACTAAATTAACATTTTATTACAGTATGTTTATAAATGTTTTAGGTATTAACTTTTAAGAGAAATGAAATTATTTACATATATGTATATATATACTTATATGGGAGAATTAAAATGGAAACTTATGTTAAATCAAGGAATTTAATTATTCTACATTTTATTTATTATATTATATGGGAGTTAATATTCTTAATTAAAACTAAGGAAGAGATATATATATATATATATATTATTTACACCTTAATTATAGGTTACTATTGAGGAATCACTCATTCAAGTTAATTACTGTTCTTCACATACCAGGTACAATTTCTCGTACTCTTATGCTTTGCTAACAAGATTTAAGGGATGTTTTTGACAAACACTAACTAAGTTTAAAGGAATTTCAAAAGGAAACTGTTGTGTGGCTAACTCAGCTTGATGTGACTAACTGAGCCTTGAATGTGAAACTTTCGTGGTTATGGGTTCCTCCTGTTTGGTTGTTTCACTAGACATTAACTGCTTAGGGTTTACGCTTCTGCACTCTGTAGGACTGAGTGTTTTGGTATTGCTCTGGGTAGTTAGTGTTCTAGTGGGAATATGGGAAATGTCAATCTTGGTAATTCTTCTTTTGACTCTGGATATTGTTTCATCCATGAGCTGAGTCTTTTGTTGTGACGTGCGCGCGTCTTCATTGGTAACAGCAGGGGGTTGTATATCCCTCGTCCACAAGGACATTTATATTTGATAGCAGGGGGCTGTATATCCCTCGTCCACCAGGACATTTAAATCTGACAGCAAGGGGCTGTATATCCCTCGTCCATACGGACATTTATATCTGGCGGTGGGGGCCATCTCTCCCAATTGGTGTTATTCCACTCTTGAATTGTTTGGTTCTTGAATCTCTTCTTTCATTCCTAGTCCTTGTGACTACTTGGGTCTTCATACTCCTAACTGGAACTGAATCTAACACAAGCAATGGATGTACACTAACTTATGGTGCGATTCTTCTAATTGAGTAACTTTAACTTTCTGTTATGTATTATCTTTGCATCTTGTTATCTTGACTTGGTGATTTTCGAAGTGCCTTGTTCCTCTGTGTGGTTTTAAGTGGTTGTATTCAAGCTACTATCTATTTATTTGTTGTATTATGAGTTTGTTTTGGAGGATCGTACCACTTCCATTCCAGAGAACTGACCCACCCCTCTCGGGGTGGGCTGCTTGGTTTTATCTTGCAGGTACGAGTTGTTATACACGTGGCCACGAAGAGAACGAGTGATTGGGATGGGATTAGGTTTTTGTTGGAGAGTTAATGTGTTTAATTACTGTTTTATTTTTGATAAGTTTTCTCGAGGTTCACACTGTGACTGTTGTAATCTTTTAAGTTGTAATTGGTGAAGTTTGGTGCCGGGTGTTTGGAACCCGATGGTCTGTTACGCCTTTAGTATTTTATTTCTGCTATAAATATGTTAAATAGGGGCGTTATAGAAATCGGTATCAGAGCGTAGTTATGCTCTGAACCCGAGAAAACAAGCCGAGTGAAATACTTAGATTATAGGAGCACTTAAAACTGGGGAACTGGGGTAGAATTGGGAAGTGAGAATTCCAGAAAGGCGCGTGACCCTTACCCCATACTTACTCTACTACTTACGTTTTACTTCACGCATCTTTGAACCGTCTTTAGGACGTTATAAATATTACATACTTTACTACATAGATATTTAGACTCAACAATACACCTTCTGAGTAACAAAACCGTCAATACCTGCTAGATGTCTCAGAGAGGAGGAAGAGGAGCTGGTCCCTCAGGAGGCTATGGACCCGACGCTGTCACCCCAGGGGTCATAGCGCAGATTGTGACGGCTGCATTAGCTCAGCAGCAGGCTCAGATCCCACAGCCACCACCACCACCACCTAATGGTCCCCGGGAGTTCAACTGGCTGAAGGCGGTCAACGACCTACGCCCTCCAGTCTACGAAGGCCAGCCCGAACCGAAGACCTTAAAGAGATACATCGACGAGATGCAGAAGGCCTTCACCTCTCTGCACGTTCCAGCCGGTCGCTAGGTGGACATAGTGGCCTACTTTCTGCAGGGACCCGTGCATCAATGGTGGCAGACCGCCAGAGCTGAGCTGACTTCCCAGGCGGACTTCGGCTTCCCAGCCTTCTTAGTGGCCCTGAGGGCCAAGTTCTATCCATCCTATCTGCAGAAGAGGATGAGGAGCAAGTTCGAGCAGCTGAAGCAATGAACTTCCTCTGTTGCTGAGTACTATAACAAATTTGTGGAGCTGCTCGCTGTTATTGGAGAGGGAGCTTACGCTCCGAGGTATCTGGTGGACAAATTCCACACCGGCTTGAACTTCAGGATCATGACTATGATCGGTTCCACTAGAGGGATGACCCTACAGGTATGGAGCATGATTTAGAATTTCTGGTACGCAAAAATTTCCCCATTAACACATATTGTCACCATAGGAGCTAGTAGATGACGCGAATGACTGCGAGACCACCATTGCCTACCAGGACTCTGTGCTAGGCAAGAGGAAGGGGGGTGGAGAAAAAGGAAATGGAGGGAACTTTTCCCAGAATTACAAGAGGAATGGAAAGTTCTACAAGGGGAGGAACGAGAAGGCCATGGTCCCCTCAAATACTGATGCTGAGCCACTCCGCTCCCAGCCACCTAGGGGTGAGATATATTAGAACTTATGTTGTAGTTACATTGAGTTATTACGTTACTAACACTGGACTAAAACAGGAAATGGACCGGTAAGAAGATACTTTTGCAAGTGGTGCAAGAAGGACCACCCGGGCAAGGATTGTAAAGGGAATCTGGTGGAATGCAACTACTGTGGTAAGAAGGGGCATAGGGGATTCGAATGCCACAAGAACCTGGATTCTTGGAACTACAAGCCCGCCACCGGGGCAGCGACTAGAGCCCCAGCTCCTAAGACTAATGGAGGAGGAGGAGGTCGAGGAGGCACAGGAGGTGCTGGACCATCTACCAGCCGCCCTGCCCAGAGCCATCCACAGAGGCCGGGACAGAACTACCCCCAGAGGCCGGGCAAGGCACCGATCCTTAACCTGGTAGACCGCGTCGAGGCAGTGAGTGATGACCCGAGTTCACCTAGTGAGGACTACTTCCCTCACGAAGAGGCTTAGACTTTTACTTTCTTCACATTTCATTCACTAGTTTTTCTTTTCCAATGTAAAAGGGATAAACTATAAACCCTTTATTTTGTTTTGCTTCGAACCTTTTCATTACCAGTTATGAACCATGACTTATTTATTTAGTGGCAAATTATTGTTTCCATTCAGCTTTCGATATTTGCTATCCTATTTTGCCATTTCCACACCCAACATTCCCTTTGAAGCCAAGCCACACCCACCAGAGAGGTGTGAAGTATTGAGACCCGGGATGATCTTACTACGAGAGTACCTGACCCCGGCAGTCCAGTATGCATTGATCCTCAAGATCAGGGAGTTAGGTGTGAAGGAAGGAAATTTTTACACCCCTACCTTCAAGAATGGTTCAACCATGTAGGTGAAGATCATGTGCCTAGGTAAGAAGTGGAACCACACCACCAAGAGCTATGAAGAGGTGGAGGTGCCACCAATCCCAGAGGAACTGCAGACCATCATTAGAGCTGCAGTTAAGGCAGCGCAAGAATTGGAGAATGAGCCCGTCCGAGACCTAAGCTCCGACGTGTGCATCATCAACTTCTATGGATTGGAGGGTAAGCTAGGGATGCACCAAGACAAGGACGAATCGCCAGAGTCCGTCACCAGAGGAGTTCCAGTGGTGTCCATATCGCTTGGAGATGACGCGGAGTTCCTATTTGGTGATCAAAGGAGGATGGACCTTGCTACCAAGATCCTCCTGAAGTCGGGTGATGTACTGATTTTTGGTGGGGTAGCTAGACTCATCTACCGACTTGAAACCGGGCCGTCTAAACCTAACCTTTAGACAGACCTAGCCTTGTACTTTACAGTTTCCGCATTGTAAATTTCAAGTTGCTCATGAAGATTTCAATAAGAATAGAAATTCTAAGAATTTTATTGCTTCATTGTAGGGGTTGGAAACTCAGGGATCAGGTTGAATGTGGTGAACCAGGCTCAAGCAATGAGCAATGGAATGGTCATCACAGGTATAAACATTAACCCTGAGTAATTACCTAGGAACGTTTACCCAGAATCTTAAAAATCAATCCTATAATTTCATGCACGTTCCTAGTTAATGGAGTGGAGGCTACCGTCCTGTTCGATTCTGTAGCCTCCCATTCCTTCATATCACAAGCGTACCATGCTAAGATCGATGCCCTTACAGTGGATGTCCATGACTACTCAGTCTTGCTGCCATCTAGAGAGCTGATCAAGTGCAGTAAGCAATGCAAGAATTTGAGCATACACATCAAGGGAGCAGACTTCCTTCTTGATGCCATAGTCTTCCTTGGCATGGGATTTGACATAATTGTGGGCATGGACACGCTACAGCGGTACAGAGTTAGACTACACTGTGTAGAGCATCGTTTCCTCCTGAAGTTAGCTACAGGGATCACAGTGTTATACCGAATGCAGCCTAAGCAGCCGACTGTGAAGGTTGTATCGGCTTTATCCCTGATGAAGGAGGTATCCAAGGGCGCTACCGCCTACTACTGTTATGCCCAAGATCTGAGGACGGATCTAAAGTTCCAAAGTGAAGTTCCCATTGTGTCGGAGTACTCTGACGTTTTTCCAGAAGAGCTACCTGGACTATCACCGCTGAGAGAGGTTGAATTCAACATCGACCTCATACCTGGCACGGGACCGATTGCTAAGGCTCCCTACCGGATGGGCCCTGTAGAGATGGTTGAGTTGAACAAGCAGCTGCAGGAGCTACTAGATAAGGGTTTCATCAGACCTAGTGTCTCACCTTGGGGTGCTCCAGTGCTTTTCGTCAAGAAGAAGGACGGAAGCATGAGACTCTGCATCGACTACAGGGAGCTGAACAATGTCACGATCAAGAACAAGTACCCACTGCCCAGGATCGATGACTTGTTCGACCAGCGGAGGGAAGCTAAGGTGTTCTCCAAGATTGATCTGCGTTCTGGATATCATCAGATAGCTGTAGCTGAGTCAGATATAGACAAGACAGCCTTCCGGACCAGATACGGCCACTACGAGTTCACAGTGATGTCGTTTGGACTGACCAATGCACCTGCAAGATTTATGGATCTGATGCAGAGAGTCTTCCAAGCCCAGTTGGGTAAGTCAGTAGTCATGTTCATAGACGACATCTTGATATTCTCCAAGAGTCGGGAGGAACACGAGCAGCATTTGAGGACAGCCTTGGAGACTCTGAGAGAGAAGAAACTATATGCCAAGTTCAGCAAGTGTGAATTATGGCTGGACAAGGTGTCATTTCTTGGACATGTGATCTCAGCTGAGGGAGTTTCAGTAGACCCAGCTAAGATTGAGGCAGTGAAGAGCTGGCATAGACCTCGCACTGTGACAGAGGTTAGGAGTTTCCTTGGGTTGGCTGGCTACTATAGACAGTTTGTGAAGGACTTCTCCAGGCTAGCCAAGCCCTTGACCTCCCTGATGTAGAAGGAAAGCCCGTTTGTATGGACAGAGGCTTGTGAGGTCTCCTTTCAGGCGCTGAAGAACGCCTTGACCACAGCTCCAGTATTAGTGATCCCTGAGGGGAACGAGGGATACGAGGTGTATTGTGATGCTTCAGGCAGAGGGATTGGTGGGGTACTAATGCAGAATGGCAGAGTGGTAGCGTACGCTTCTCGACAGCTGAAGAAGCACGAAGAAAATTAACCCACACACGACCTTGAGCTCCTCGGCATAGTCTTCGCCTTGAAGATCTGGCGACATTACTTGTATGGAGCCACAGTCCGGATTATGACAAACCATAAGAGTCTGAAGTACCTCTGGACCCAGAAGGAGCTGATCCTGAGACAACGATCATAGGTCGAGCTACTAGCTGATTATGACATCAACCTTCAGTACACTAAAGGTAAAGGGAATGTCGTGGCAGACACTGTGAGCAAGAGAGCATACTCACTCCTGGCCTTGATAGAGATGACCATGATAGCTGAGGAGATATACGCAGCCCAGGAGAGTGATGTATACCTATAGGGCGTTAGGCAGAAGCTAGCAGACGGTTTGACTGATGGCCTGAAGTATGAGTATGCGCTAGACAGCGAGGGACACCTTCGAGTCCGAGGAAGACTCTGCGTTCCTCAGGATGCGACAGAACTTCAGACCACGATTCTCTCTGAGGCTCATTCCTCTACATTATCAGTTCACCCTCGAGCCACCAAGATGTACAAGGATTTGAAGCAGTTATTCTGGTGGAGTGGGATGAAGTGGGATGTAGCAGATTTCGTCTCCCGATGCCTCACCTGTTAGAAGGTGAAGTTTGAGCAACGTCGACCAGGAGGCCAGATTCAGTCATTACCAGTACCGTGTTGGAAATTTGACGACATCAGCATGGACTTTGTGGTCAGTCTCCCTCCAACTAGAGGCGGACTGAATTCTATTTGGGTGATAGTCGATAGGTTGACCAAGACAGCAAGGTTTATACCTATCAAGGACACATGGATGGTGCCCAAGCTGGCTGAGGTGTTCACCACAGAGCACATCCGGTACCATGGAGTACCGAAGACGATCGTCTCTAATCGTGACACACGTTTCCTCAGCAGATTTTGGCGTCAAGTGAAGGAGGTGTTTGGTACTCAGCTACGCCTTAGCACAGCCTTTCACCCTCAGTCAGATGGGCAGACTGAGAGGACGATTCAGACGCTGGAGGATATGCTGCGAGCGGTCGCTCTAGACTATCAGGGAAGTTGGGTAGAGCATCTACACCTGGTGGAATTCTCCTACAATAACTCCTACCACTCATCTATTGGCATGGCACCGTTCCAGGCTCTGTATGACAGGCCGTGCCGGACTCCCTTATCATGGAGTGACCCTACCGAGGCAGTCCAGATTGGGCCCGAGTACGTTTAGACACTACAGGATGACGTGGTTTTCTTACGGAGAGCTCGAGTTTCAGTTGGGTGACATGGTTTTCTTACGGGTGTCTCCAATGAGAGGGATATTCAGATTTGGGATGAGGGGGAAACTAAGCCCTAAGTATGTCAATCCGTATAGGATTACGGAGCGAGTGGCCCAGCTGCTTACAGACTAGAGCTACCAGCGGAGTTGGGGAAGGTACACGATGTGTTTCATGTATCTCAGCTGAAGAGGTATATGCCTGACCCTTCACACGTACTACTGCCAGAGAAATTGGAGATTGAGCCTACACTGAGGTATGAGGAGACTCCTATTCGGATCTTGGACACGAAGGTCCGAGAAATAAGAAGCAGATCAGTCAAATTAGTGAAAGTTCTTTGGGAGCATCATGGGGTTGAGGAAGCTACTTGGGAGACTGAGGACTCCATGAGAGTGAATTACCCACATCTATTCGCATGATGTTTTTCCTATCCTGCTATGATTCACATTAGTACCGGTACGAGGGCGTACCTTAGCTCTTTTAAGGGGGATATACTGGCATACTCCTCCTTCGTTACCTCATCCGGATTATACCCTGTTGCATTATTAGTAGAGGGAGAACATTATTAGTAGAGTGAGAGGTGTATGTATGTATGTAGTTTAACGTTATGGCACGGTAGTATGTGACGTTTCACTTGATATATCTTGGTATATTTTGATTCAATTTATATTTTGATTCAGTTTGATTTGATTCTGAGTAATCTCGAGTGGAATATTGAAATAGAATGGATGGAAGTTAAGGAGGATTGGTATGGTATGAAAATTATTATCGTCTCAAGTAAATTTAAATTAATTTAGGGGATTTCTTTTATTAAAAACATAAATAATACTGTTAATTATTATATTATAGTATGGAATTGTGAATAATAAATCATTATACCCTTATATGGAATTATGAAGATTAAATCATGGGATTTCTCCCATTTAATCCTAAAGAATACTATTAAATATTGGATTACTATATATTATTATATAGTATTATGAATTTAATAATAAGATTTATAAGTCAATAAATCTTGGAAAAATTTTCTAACACTCCAAGTATATTATAAAGATTTTAGAAAGAGTTGGAACATTGTTTTGAAGCATAAAAGTCAATATAAAATCCTAGAAACCCTAAAGCTTCTCAAGTCTTGCTAGGGTTGACTTTTTGAGAATGGTGAAACCAGCTCATGAAACCTATAACAATAAATAGGTTATGGAAAACCATGAAGATTGAAAAAAAGAACGTCAAAAATGGATCATCCTAGCCAAAGTTATGATGGAATGAAGTTTAGAGTCAAAATTTTGAAAACTGCCACGTGTCAATCGGTCACAGGCCACCCACACTTAGCTTAATAATCAGAACAGACTTATGCGATTTTGCCCTAACTTTAGACGGCTATATCTCACTCATCTTTGAGAGTTTTTGAGTGCCATCTTCTTTGATGTCTTCTCCTACACTGCCTCTTTACAATAATAACTCACACTAAACCTAGATCATCCTACATCAACCGGAATTTTGATGCAAAGTAGCCACCCTGCGAAACCGAAAACGCAGATTTCCAGTTTCCTTCGATTTCAGGTAAAATTCGTCTTCCCATAACTCCCTCATCTTTCAACCAAAATTCGATTTCTATAGCTCGTTGTGTAGATCTTTAATCCTTCTACAACTTTCATGTTGATGACCAAGGCTGATTCATAACCGATTAAGAGAGCGATACGTCTAAAGATCTCGATTCTCCATTGCATAAAATCATACAGAAACCGCAGGTATAGACTCGTAACTTTCGGGTTAGATTTCCTCTTGTGTGTTGCGAGTTAATGCGAGTTCTTGTTATCAATATGTAGAGCTAAGTTTCCTCTTTTGATTGAGCCAAATAACAAAGCCTAACTCGAACTGTACTGTAAGTTACAGATTCGCAAAGTTGGCACCGCAAACAGACAAGTTTGGAACTTTTCCCAGAAACCGAAATCGATTTCTTCTCGTTTGTGCAATTCTGGTAAGTTTTCTTCAAATTCTTTCGACCTTGCTAATCGCCCTTACATTGTCGGTCAAAACCATGTTCCAATTGCATCTATTAAGCGTTAGATTAAGAGAATTTGTGTGAATTCGAATCTGAAACCCAAAAAAAACCCTAACCTCGAACCAGAATCGAAAACCACTGAATTCCGCATGATAATTAGCGAATTTGGTATCATTACAACCGGGATTGAATTTCGAAACCATAGAAACAAGAATCATTGAATTTGGTTTTGTAGATTTTGAGGAATTGGCAGATTAGTACTCGAACATCGTTCCTCTTTCGCTGATGAACTCGGGGATCTCGGGCCGTCCGATCGTAGTTAAAAGAAATGGACGGCCGAGATTAGAACGTATAAGATTTAAGTGTATTAAGTTGTTATAAATTCCAGAATTTAACCCTAACTTGTTGAATTAATTTAAATACCTTCCCGATTGTATTTTGACTTGAAATTTTAACCATAGATTCCTTATAAAATCTAGTTTATTTTGATGTAAATTAATATGATTTTTGCAGGTTACGGGTATTATGGAATTAGTTGGTTAAATAAAAAAGATTTTTTTATGAAATAAAAATTTTATAATACGTCTAAAATGTTATAGCTAGTATATATTTAATTTAGGAATTTTTGGGCAATGGTAAATGGGTTTAAAAATTGTGTTTATGAATTTTTCTTAAGAATAACTTATAATATAAGGTTTTTAATGTAACAAAAATTAAAGTATGGTTTGTTAATAAACTTTTAAGCTGGGAAAAATAGGGAAAACTAAATTAACATTTTATTACAGTATGTTTATAAATGATTTGGGTATTAGCTTATAAGAGAAATGAAATTATTTACATATATGTATATATATACTTATATGGGAGAATTAAAATAGAAACTTATGTTAAATCAAGGAATTTAATTATTCTACATTTTATTCATTATATTATTTTGGAGTTAATATTCTTAATTAAAACTAAGGAAGATATATATATTTACACCTTAATTATAGGCTACTATTGGGGAATCACTCATTCAAGTTAATTACTGTTCTTCATATACCATGTATGATTTCTCGTACTCTTATGCTTTGCTAACAAGATTTAAGGGATGTTTTTGACAAACGCTAACAGAGTTTAAAGGAATTTCAAAAGGAAACTGTTGTGTGGCTAACTCAGCTTGATGTGACTAACTGAGCCTTGAATGTGAAACTTTCGTGGTTATGGGTTCCTTCTGTTTGGTTGTTTCACTAGACATTAACTGCTTAGGGTTTATGCTTCTGCACTCTGTAGGACTGAGTGTTTTGGTATTGCTCTGGGTAGTTAATGTTCTAGCGGGAATATGAGAAATGTCATTCTTGGTAATTCTTCTTTTGACTCTGGATATTGTTTCATCCATGAGCTGAGTCTTTTGTTGTGACGTGCGCGCGTCTTCATTGGTAACAGCAAGGGGCTGTATATCCCGCATCCACAAGGACATTTATATTTGACAGCAGTGGGCTGTATATCCCTCGTCCACCAGGACATTTAAATCTGACAGTAGGGGGCTGTATATCCCTCGTCCATACGGTCATTTATATCTGGCGGTGGGAGCCATCTCTCCCAATTGGTGTTATTCCACTCTTGAGTTGTTTGGTTCTTGAATCTCTTCTTTCATTCCTAGTCCTTGTGACTACTTGGGTCTTCATACTCCTAACTGGAACTGAATCTAACACAAGCAATGGATGTACACTAACTTATGGTGCGATTCTTCTAATTGAGTAACTTTAACTTTCTGTTATGTATTACCTTTGCAACTTGTTATCTTGACTTGGTGATTTTCTAAGTGCCTTGTTCCTCTGAGTGGTTTTAAGTGGTTGTATTCAAGCTACTATCTATTTATTTGTTGTATTATGAGTTTGTTTTGGAGGATCGTACCAGTTCCAATCCAGGGAACTGACCCACCCCTCTCGGGGTGGGCTGCTTGGTTTTATTTTATAGGTACGAGCTGTTATACAGGTGGCCACGAAGAGAACGAGTGATTGGGATGGGATTAGGTTTTTATGGAGAGTTAATGTGTTTAATTACTGTTTTATTTTTGTAAAGTTTTCTCAAGGTTCAGACTGTGACCATTGTAATCTTTTAAGTTGTAATTGGTGAGGTTTGGTGCCGGGGTTTTGGAACCCGATGGTCTGTTACGCCTTTAGTATTTTATTTCCGCTATAAATATGTTAAATAGGGGCATTACAGTGTTATGTGTTTATAGTTTTCATGCATGATTTAAATAAAATTAACCGCATGCTTAGATGACAATTAGTTGTGCGTGGCCTGGTAGTATGCGGGCAGCACGATTACCATACCAGCATTGTGCTGAGCCCCCTGGGGGGCAACCCTTTCTCTCTTTATTTTCAGGTACAAGGTGCTGGAAGCCGTTCGAGAGTAGGACGGGGTAGTTGTTTTCACATGGGTAGTTTAATTGATTGAGTATGTATTGTAGGTGTAGTAAGACCGAAATTGTTGTCGGCATTAGTTTGTAAATACTCGGTACAGTTGGAATGTAAATGTATAATGTTTGTTGGTAATGGGAAAAGTTTGTAATGTGTAGTTGCTCGGGAATCTGGTCCATCAGACCGATACAATGTATATGCATTAGCCTTGTTAGCCACGTGGGTGGTTAACGGCGTGTAACACCAATGAGTTAAGTAATGTGATGAGTTAAGTTTTCCGCTGTAGTTTGTTGTTAAATGTGATGTTGTTAGTTGGGGTGTTACACACTGAGAGACCCACATTGCTCGATCCACCAGTCCCTGGCATGGAGGATAGCTTTCCAGGTCCATGGGTTATTCCCTTTAGTCGTGGCCGTCCATAAGGTGAGATTAGACAGGAAGAGCTTGTGTATCCATTGGATCTAGAGGCGCTCTGGGTCATGGTCAATGGCGGAGATAGTCTTAAGCAGGATGCACATGTTCCATTTATGGATGTCCTTAAGCCCAAGGCCACCATTTTTCTTAGTGCTAGTAATAAAGCGTCAAGCTACAGGGGGGTGGAGCTGCTGTCTGCCTCTCCTGACCAAAGGAAAGACCGAAAGCATTTGATGACCCTTTTACTGACGAACTTCGGAATAGAGATACAAGAGGCTCAGAAGACTACAATTCCAAAGAGAGAACTTTGGATGAGCGAGAGCCGGCCCGCAAACGATAGGAATTTACTGCCCCAAGATGTATAGCATTTCGGATGCTGTCAATTAGGGGGTTGAAATCGGCCGCTCTAGGCTTCCTAGCAGTAATGAGGATGCCGAGATAGCGGAAAGGAAATGACCCCTGATTGAAGACCGCAAATGACCCCTGATTGAAGACCGCAAGCTGGATAAACGAATCAGCAAGAGCAGAGGTAACACCTCCGAGGAATAAGTCGGATTTTGAGGGGTTAAGCATAAGCCCAGAGGCATCAGAGAAGAGGGCGATTTTGTTAAGCATGAGGGTAATGGAGCCATGATCACCTCTACAAAATAGAAGGGCATCATCAGCAAAAAATAGGTGGGAAATACGAAGCGATTTACATGATGGGTGGTAGTGTAAGCCAGGGGTACAGTGAAGTTGGTCTAGTAGCCGGGAGAGCATATTGATAACAAGCGCGAAGAGATATGGAGAGAGGGGGTCCCCTTGGCGAAGCCCTCGCTCCCCTTTGAAGGATGAAGAGGGAGAGCCGTTGATGTTAATTGAGAAGGAGGTGGTGGTGACACATTGCATAATCCAGTTCCTAAATTTCGGGGGGAAGTTTAGGAATGAGAGAGTGTCCTGGAGGAATGTCCAGTCAACAGTGTCAAATGCCTTCTTAATATCCATCTTCATTGTGCAGCGATGGGAGATATGGGTTCTTTGATAGTTTTTCATTAGGCAAGAGCATAGCAGTATATTGTCAGATATGAGGCGGTCTTTGATGAACGCCCCTTGACTAGCATTCATAATGGAGGGGAGAACATTCTTGATCCTTTCCGCTAGAATTTTACTAATGATTTTATAGATGGTGTTGCAGCAGGAGATGGGTCTGTAATACCCAGGGGTTGAGGCATTGTCCGACTTTGGAATAAGCGTGATAAGGGTGGCATTAATCTCTTTGAGAAGCCTTCCACTGTGGAAGAAACTTTTAATTGCATCACAAATGTCTTCACCAATCAGGGCCCATGCTCCTTTAAAGAATTTGGTAGTGTACCCATCCGGACCCGGGGCTTTGTCATCACCAATGGTGAAAAGAGCTAATTTGATATCATCATTTTCCACCGGTTGGATTAAGGGAGCCCAAGAGGAATGGTCTAGCAGCCTGCGATTGTCCAAGTTGAGATCCGAAAGGGAGCTCTGGAACGGAGCTCTAGAGCCCAGAGATTGTTAGAAATGGTCAACCAGACATTTCTTGTAACACCCCGTCTCAATCCAATCGTGGTTATCGCAAACTTATCACCTTAAATACAAACGTAGCAGCGGATTCAATTACATTCCAGGACCTTGCCATGGTCTGACTAACAGAATATACCGAACATTAGTACTTACAAGTCTTAACCGAAAACATATCCTTCTAACAATCCCCTCACATCCTATACATCATACTAACTCAAAATGCCATACAAGTGTACATGCACATCTCGTAGGCCACACTTAACCGTAACACGTCTACCCCATCTTACTCTCATGACGGCTGCCTCCTGACGTTCACCTGTGTAGTAAAAACAGCCCCCAAAGGGGGTCAGCACGAATGCTGGTACGATCCTCTCATGGCCCCCAAGCTAACGTGGCTACGACGACTAAATGTCGATAGCATGGAGGTTGATTAGATGCACAACATAATAGAAAGTGCAATAAACAACAATCCAAATATGAACAATCAAAGTTCAAACACAATGCACGACTTAAATGCGTTCCCTTAATTAATGAGTCAATTGTCTAACTCCTTATATTATGTTCCCTCTTAATCTCAGTCCAACCTTATCTTACCTCAATCTTAGTCTTATCTTAGTCTTAGAAAACAACCATCCTTTAAATAGGAATGGATGTAGCTTATCTCAGTCTTATATTACAAACCATCCTGTTATACCCAAAATTTCAACCCCCCGGAGGAGAGTCTCTACTAATAGGCTAGTAGCAAGGGTTCCCAGTTCGATCGGCACATTTCAGAGTACTAGGGACAGCTTAGTCATCTCCAGGGGCATTTTCGTAATTTTTCAAGGCTCCTAAGCCCCCTATAGGCTTTCTCTCTCCTCCAAATAAGGGTCAAATCAACTTGAAATGCTTTGATATTTTAACCCATGATAGAGGATGACATTTTAAGCATAATGGCGTTGGAATTTTGATTTTTCGAATTTCCAATAATTTTCTAGCAATTTCTGATTGAATCTGACGAGAAATTGAATTTAAAAATATTCCAATACCCAAAAAATTCGATCTCACTTTAGAAAAATCAGAATTATCATCCTTTACCCATGTGTGAAATTTCATAATCAAATTCCTTTTGGAAGCCCTTGAGCTAAAACGTCGGTAAATCTCGGTTTTTACCGGATTTTTCTATCTTTAAGGAAGTCTATATAAGGAACCTTATCCCATGATCAAATCAGAACCTCAAGAACCCTAAGCAATCAGAAAACCTAGCCGTCTCATTCTCCTCACGTTTTTACACATCCAAGCACCAAAATCACATCAAAAATCTCTCGAAATCACCACCTAAACACACTTTTCAACTCCTAACACATCAACAATCATCAAACATCAACCAAACCACCTCCAAAACGTGAAGAACATCATCAACAATCAACAACCAGAAGCCCGGGTCGAACTCAATCCGGAACCGGCATCATCGGAGCCTCCGAAGAATCCCAACGTGAAGAATCATCTTGAATTCGAAGGTAAAACAGGTTACAATCCCACTTTTCTGATTCCCCACGACCTTGTTAACTCTCTGTCAAAGTTTGGGTTCAAACCAACCTGTTTACGCTTCTGTATTGACGTTTGTTTAAGCTTCTGTCCAATAACTTGTTTACCAAGTTTCGTGCTTAATTCGAGTTCAAATTGAAAACTTTCAATCACTAACGACTTGTAAATCTTTCAGGCTACACACCCATAAAATTTGAGCTCAAAACACCCTCGGGAACCTTCTGAAAACCCCTGTCCGTGGGTGGTCCGTGACCTCGGACCTATGGTCCGGGACCTCGGACGCGTTGTCCGAGACCACGGACACCCACGGACGGCGGCGGGATTTTAAAAATTCAAAACTTAGGTTTTTCTAACGATGTCCGGGCCCACGGACAGCCTGTCCGTGGCCCCGGACTTTGCAAATTTTGTTTTCCTTCAATTTCGACTTTTCTGTATATTTAGGTTAACTGGGGTCCGTGGTCTCGGACTTTTCCGTGGCTACGGACGTAAGCAAAATTTGACCTAATTCTGCCTCCGAAACCCTAGTTTAGGTAGCTTTCAATTTCACTTTAATTTCTGTCAAAAAACGCTAAAAAACACAAAAAAACAGAAGCTCGCGCACTTAGGTTAAAACGACTCGTAATAAGCCGTAAATAAACCAAGTAGAGGAAAAACGACCTAGGAAGGGTAATGAAAGTAATTGAACCCTAATTAAGTCGAATATCAAGCCCCCGAACCCGAACTCTCCTTTCCTAATTTATCTAGGTTAAAATTAGGTGGCGACTCATAATAGGTTCCAGTGAGCTAGCTTAGGTTTTAATAATTATTGTTATATGACATAGTTATTAATCTTAGGTATAAGTGGACCTAAAACCCGTTAGATCCTAATCAACTTTAATCAACATAGGATAGGGTTTAAAATCGAGGCTCACAGACTGGCGACTCTGCTGGGGACAACTTCTTAATTTTAACTTGTTTAATTTTAAGAAAGAGGGCTTAACTCGAAAATGTTTATTTATGGCTTTATTACTTTGTTTGTTTACTTTGTGCGCACTTTAATTTCTGTACCTTTGCATCATATGAGAGCGAGGGTCCACGCAAACCGATTTCACCCCGGGACCCGTTTGAGGGTCCCCTGTCAGGGACTCACACCTTTTAGGTGATGTGAATAAGCGGGGGAAAAGAGGAGGATGTCGTCTAACCACATCCCCTTAATACCTGGGCTTTAGCCCCAAGCGTTTTCTTGGCAGTGTCCTTACCTAGCCCATTGTTTGGTCAGTCAAAGACCCGGCCGTAGACGCACACCTTCAGGTGATGTGAAAAAAGTGGGGAAGCCCAAAGAGAATAGCGTGCAAGCCCTATTCCTTTGTGGTAACCTGGGCCCATGCCCCGAGCACCTCTCCGGATCGATCCATACCCGTTTTGATTAAAGCGTCTAGTGAGGACATGTTGAATTTGTGTGGGCCTTGCTTGCTTGTATGATCGGCCCACTACCCAGCCTAGAAATTGATAGGAACCTCTCCTACATCAACTCAGCCCAACCTGAATTGGCAGTTTTATTGTTTGCGGCCTAGAGGTCCTGTTTGGTTTAATGTGTGAGTCATTCGGGCTTCGGCCCAAAAGCTTAGACTTAGGTGATTTCTCATCTGGTCCAATTTGAATTATCCATTTTGTTCTACGCCCATCCACCTAAAGCAATCCATAAAAATCCATCAGGCTTTTCCATTTCAAGGCCCATTCTAGTCCAGGAAGACTTCTTACTCGGGTTTTGACCCACGATCCTAGACACGGGTATCATCTTCAGGCCCAGTCATAATTACTCGGCCCAAATTCCAATTCACATCCAGAACATGGTTTAGAAATCACTTCGGCCCATTGCGCTTTACTTTTAACCCAAACACATTCTGGCCCAAGCGCCCAATTCTCAGAACATTTCAGCCTAGGCACCAGTTCACAGCTCATGAATCATTCCGGCCCATGTGCCTCTCTTCCAACTCATTTCGGGCCTCAGTGCCAACCCACAATTTTCAAAACATTCCAGCTCATGTGCAGCCCAAACAAGTCTTAGCCTAAAACTTCTTTGCGGCCCAAATTTTTAGCTCGGGTCACTTTTGTTTTCCAACAGATAAGCCCAAATCTCAAAGAATGGGAGAGGGAGGAAATCCAATCAACATGGATGCCCAGTTAGCCGAAGAATTCAATGGGATGCTGAAAAAGATTGAGCGCATGGAGAGGGCCAACAAGCCAGCTGGTTTTGACCACTTTCCCACTGGATTATATCCCAAGGTTGATCTCCCTCCAAGGTTGAAATTGCCAACACTTCCTCTATACAAAGGTTCCTCCGACCCACAACTTCATTTGGCAATGTTCGATAGGGAAATGTCCATCCTTTCGCTAAACGACATGCAGAAGGCCAAGGTATTTGCTCACTATCTTGATGAGACCCCTCAGCATTGGTACATAACTCAAAGGATAAATACCAAGACATACGAGGAGGTCTGTGAAGCCTTTCTGCATCATTTTGAGTACGCTAGAAGTTTTGGAGTCACCAGGGCTGATCTTGCAGGCACACGACAAACAGAAGGTGAATCAATGACCGACTTCGTCAAGCGTTGGAGGATGAAGGCAGCCGCTATGCTCACAAATATGGACGAACAGGAACAAATCCGAATGGTAATCAAAAATATGCGGAAGCAATACAGTGACGAGCTGAAATTCACATACTTTCCTAGCTTCAACATGCTGATGGGACAAGTTAATGTCCTAGAAGAAATGATTCACCAAGGGGAGTTAAAACTTGGGAACTCAAAAAACACCGGGAATGGCTCGGGGACAGCAGCCTGTATCCAGAGTGGCACCCGAAAGAGAACTAGGCAGCATGAGGTAAACACCGTTCGACAGGTAAAAGGACCAGGGCAAATCGTTGGGGCAGTGGAATCATCCCGAAAGAGCTCCCGTCGAAGAGAGTTCACAAACATCGGTCAGCCATTGAGCCAGGTTTTTGGAAGACTCCAGGAACGAAACATGCTGCAACCTCTCACCCCTCGACAAAGGGACCCCCAAAAGGAAGGAATCTGAACCAGTATTGTCAGTATCACCAGCTTCCCGGTCATGACACCGACAACTGCAAAATTTTGAAGCAGCACATCCAAGATCTTATCAATCAAGGTTTTCAACTCCCCGAGTAGGAATCCCAGGTCAAGCACCATCAGAGAGTGCTATCTTCAAGTGTTTTCTCCGATTTCTTCTCTTTACTAGTCATTTTTATGTTTTCCAATGTTTGTAGTAGTTAGTTTCCTTTATCATTTTCGGTAGTTTTCCTGAGTTTGTAATTTCCAACATTATTCTTTTTGTTGAATAAAACATAGTTCCGTTTTCATAATTTTTATACAAAGCATCATTCGTTTATTCGAAAAAACTTAAAAAAAGAGCACTCACGAAGTAATCGTTTTCAGACTATGCGATGGAACGGCTTGTCTCTTGTTTCTAAAAATTTGAACATGCCTAACCAAACACCACAACTCACCACATAATATCCAAACAACCCACAATGAGGTTCAAGGCCCACATCTATCAAACTGTTGTCACAAACCCCAAATCAATACTGGGGGCAATCTGAGTTTAGAATCATTGTCTTCGAATCTTTTGTTTAAACGTGTGAACTAGTCTTTGAGTGAAATTCGCGAGAGTGTCTTGAGCGGAAAAACCATGAGTGAACGAGCGTGTCATTTTTACACGACTCCGGTGAGTCCACATTCAAAGGTGAGGTAAACGGTATAACTCCGACCGAAGGAGATAATTTGTAAATTTACGCTTAGACCTGTGAAAAGTAACAAAGAACGGATATACAACTATCAGGAATGACGAAGCACCTAGGTACAGCACCACATAGCCAAAAGCTTTTAAACCCTGACATTAAACCCTAGGCACCCCCGCTGAGCCTTCCATATATCCCTTTTCGACATTATGAACTCCACAAAATAACCCAGCCAATGATGAATGTCCGACCCGGTGACCAAAGGACGCAAGGAGCCCGACTCTCAGATAACATTCTCATCAGTCCAAAGAAGCAATGCCGCTATCAGCATGACAAAGCGATCCGCAAATGGTCCCAGAGTGACACAGGATCAAAGAGCTCACATCAAAACAGCTCTCGAAGCCCAAAACCGGGAAACACAAGAACCCCGAAGGCAAAACCAAGAAAGGATAAAACAAAAGGCAAACCCGAAGTGCCTCGAAGAAATCCAAATGACGAAAAGAGAAATAGTGTAAAGGACAACTTCAAACGTCCAGGTCCAGAAGCTCGAAAACAATCAACATGAAGCAGCCAGACGGCTTCAAGACAAGGAAGATGAATCCGAGAGAAGACGCAAGTTGCAGCTTTGGTCACCCATTCAAGCTCCACATACCTCAAATATCCCTCCATGATCCCGTCGTCTTTCATCACACCCTGTGGCCACGTTATAAGCCTCGAAGACTTCCGACTTGGTAGTTGTGTATCCAATCACGTGAAAGTAACAGATCGAATGCGTAAATTCATCAAATATCAAATTCAATGGTCTAGAAGTTGTGACCGTAAGTGAGAAACGAGTGTAAACGCCAAACACGTCGAGTGTAGGTTAGGAAGCACCAAATCAGAGCATAAGCCTTGACCCCGTGAGGACAAGACTCATTCGCACGTTTGATCAAAGAAAATACTGGGGGCAATCGATCGGAACGATCAATTGCCATGAACTCTAGCTCATATTGTCTTAAGGGAAAAATACTGGGGGCAATTGTTGGCTCCAACAATTGCCATGATAACACCAAAGCTTGAGCACCTCCATCCCACCACAGGCACACATAAGCCCTTACCTCCACACCAAACACCTCGGGCCCACACAAGCCCTTACCCCCACACAAATTCTACTTCACCACACAGGCTCACGTAAGCCCTTACCTTCACATCATACACCACAGGCACACATATGCCCTGATCACCACTCAAAAGATCTCTGCATCAAACACCACACCCCACCGTAGCATGTTCATCTCCTAGGAGATAAATTACAAGTCTGAAATCTTTAGTCAGGAAATGATAACTTCACTTTCTTTTTCAATAAATAGAATTTTCCTCAAACACTGCCATGTTTGGCACCTTCATCAGCAATTTCTTGTCTTGAACAATTCTTCTTCAAACATCGCCATGTTTGGCATATTCCTAGCAATTTCTTGCTTTCAACAAATCTGCATCATCGCCATGTTTGGCATATTCCTAGCAATTTCTTGCTTTCAACAAATCTGCATCATCGCCATGTTTGGCATATTCCTAGCAATTTCTTGCTTTCAACCAACCTACATCATCGCCATGTTTGGCATATTCCTAGCAATTTCTTGCTTTCAACAAATCTGCATCATCGCCATGTTTGGCATATTTCCTGCTTTCAACCAACCTACATCATCGCCATGTTTGGCATATTCCTAGCAATTTCTTGCTTTCAACAAATCTGCATCATCGCCATGTTTGGCATATTTCTTGCTTTCAACAAACCTACATCATCGCCATGTTTGGCATATTCCTAGCAATTTCTTGCTTTCAACCAACCTACATCATCGCCATGTTTGGCATGTTCCTAGCAATTTCTTGCTTTCGACAAATTAGCATATCATCCCCATAGCATCATCACCTTTTATACTTCAGGTTCCCGACACCTTATAATGCTCGGCGTACCCATTCAATTCAGGTTCCCGACACCTTATAATGCTCGGCGTATTCCAGGTTCCCGACACCTTATAATGCTCGGCGTATTCCAGGTTCCCGACACCTTATAATGCTCGGCGTATTCCAGGTTCCCGACACCTTATAATGCTCGGCGTATTCCAGGTTCCCGACACCTTATAATGCTCGGCGTACTCCAGGTTCCCGACACCTTATAATGCTCGGCGTACTCCAGGTTCCCGACACCTTATAATGCTCGGCGTGTCCCGTTTAATCTCAGGTTCCCGACACCTTATAATGCTCGGTGTATTCCATTCATCTTTCAGGTAGTCGACGCCTTAGAATCGCTTGACATTACTCCATTTTCATCATTTTAGGTAGTCAACGCCTTAGAATAGCTTGACATCATTTTCATCACTTTAGGTAGTCAACGCCTTAAGCTTGACATCATATCATCCTTATGGTAGTCAGCGCCTTAGAATAGCTCGACAACATATCATCATTTTAGGTAGTCAACGCCTTAGAATAGCTTGACATCATATCATCCTTATAGGTAGTCAACGCCTTAGAATAGCTTGACATCATATCATCCTTATAGGTAGTCGACGCCTTAGAATAGTCTGACATTACTTCATCATTACCTTTAGGTGGTCGACGCCTTAGAACCACTCGACACCCTTCCACTTTACTCATAGGTAGTCAGCGCCTTAGAATAGCTCGACACAACTTGCCGGATTTCAGTTGCACGAGGGGCCTTTTAAGATCCAAAATTTTGGGGTGTCACTCAAGCATCAACTAGCCTTTTCATTTCCACTACAAAGTCTAGTTGACGGGGGGCAATCTGTTATACCCAAAATTTCAACCCCCCGGAGGAGAGTCTCTACTAATAGGCTAGTAGCAAGGGTTCCCAGTTCGATCGGCACATTTCAGAGTACTAGGGACAGCTTAGTCATCTCCAGGGGCATTTTCGTAATTTTTCAAGGCTCCTAAGCCCCCTATAGGCTTTCTCTCTCCTCCAAATAAGGGTCAAATCAACTTGAAATGCTTTGATATTTTAACCCATGATAGAGGATGACATTTTAAGCATAATGGCGTTGGAATTTTGATTTTTCGAATTTCCAATAATTTTCTAGCAATTTCTGATTGAATCTGACGAGAAATTGAATTTAAAAATATTCCAATACCCAAAAATTCGATCTCACTTTAGAAAAATCAGAATTATCATCCTTTACCCATGTGTGAAATTTCATAATCAAATTCCTTTTGGAAGCCCTTGAGCTAAAATGTCGGTAAATCTCGGTTTTTACCGGATTTTTCTATCTTTAAGGAAGTCTATATAAGGAACCTTATCCCATGATCAAATCAGAACCTCAAGAACCCTAAGCAATCAGAAAACCTAGCCGTCTCATTCTCCTCACGTTTTTACACATCCAAGCACCAAAATCACATCAAAAATCTCTCGAAATCACCACCTAAACACACTTTTCAACTCCTAACACATCAACAATCATCAAACATCAACCAAACCACCTCCAAAACGTGAAGAACATCATCAACAATCAACAACCAGAAGCCCGGGTCGAACTCAATCCGGAACCGGCATCATCGGAGCCTCCGAAGAATCCCAACGTGAAGAATCATCTTGAATTCGAAGGTAAAACAGGTTACAATCCCACATTTCTGATTCCCCACGACCTTGTTAACTCTCTGTCAAAGTTTGGGTTCAAACCAACCTGTTTACGCTTCTGTATTGACGTTTGTTTAAGCTTCTGTCCAATAACTTGTTTACCAAGTTTCGTGCTTAATTCGAGTTCAAATTGAAAACTTTCAATCACTAACGACTTGTAAATCTTTCAGGCTACACACCCATAAAATTTGAGCTCAAAACACCCTCGGGAACCTTCTGAAAACCCCTGTCCGTGGGTGGTCCGTGACCTCGGACCTATGGTCCGGGACCTCGGACGCGTTGTCCGAGACCACGGACACCCGCGGACGGCGGCGGGATTTTAAAAATTCAAAACTTAGGTTTTTCTAACGATGTCCGGGCCCACGGACACCCTGTCCGTGGCCCCGGACTTTGCAAATTTTTGTTTTCCTTTAATTTCGACTTTTCTGTATATTTAGGTTAACTGGGGTCCGTGGTCTCGGACTTTTGGTCCGTGGCTACGGACGTAAGCAAAATTTGACCTAATTCTGCCTCCGAAACCCTAGTTTAGGTAGCTTTCAATTTCACTTTAATTTCCTGTCAAAAAACGCTAAAAAACACAAAAAAAACAGAAGCCTGCGCACTTAGGTTAAAGCGACTCGTAATAAGCCGTAAATAAACTAAGTAGAGGAAAAACGACTCCTGGGGGTAATGAAAGTAATTGAACCCTAAAAGTCGAATACAAGCCCCCGAACCCGAACTCTCCTTTCCTAATTTAATCTAGGTCAAAATTAGGTGGCGACTCATAATAGGTTCCAGTGAGCTAGCTTAGGTTTTAATAATTATTGTTATATGACATAGTTATTAACCTTAGGTTATAAGTGGACCTAAAACCCGACTAGATCCCAATCAATTCAATCAACATAGGATAGGGTTTAAAAATCGAGGCTCACACATCCTTTTAAATAGGAATGGTTGCAACTTATCTCAAACCTTATCTTAATCTTAGATACAAACCACTCTTTAAATAGAAATGATTGTATCTTACCTCAATGTTTATTTTTGTCGGGTCAAAAGCAACCCTAGCCAATGAGCTATTAACTCCATTGGTTGAATAAACAACTTATCTTAAAATTTAGGATTTAGGCCGCACCATCTTAATGCCTCCCACCTTGAACTGGATGTCCAATGTAGCTGAGCCGGCAACCGACCCTAGGCAACAAGTCCGAAGACAAGTCCTTAAGCGGAAGTCAGATCTGCTTTAGATACCAACCCCTTTTCCATAGCATGCATGACCGGAGTCAGTCCCGGTTTTTAACAAACTAATATTAGGGAGTGTTCCTTAGTCTCACACGATTCCTTACTAAACGTTAGTTAGTAGGTTCTCACGGTAAGTTGTGTTAGTTTTCAAACATCACACCACAATAAAATAAACCTAATGTTCCGGTTGCATGCTTTATCTTGTTTAGTGAGCACACAAAAACAAATTGCACACAAGCCGAGGGACACCTCGTTAGCAAGCAGGTCACAAGAAGAACTGTACCGTTCACCGTTGGTCATTTGGTTGCTTACTCTCCTCTGGAGTCCAAACTCTCAAGTCCTAAAACATTGATTCAGTTTTAGGTTGTTAATCACTTAACTTAATTAACTTACTTAACCCATAATGATTCCCTACCTAACACCTCTTAAGTTTTACTACTTATTCTTACAACTTAACCTTAAACTTTTAAGTTTATACTTAACTTAATCCCTTAGGTCTTTATACCTCTAATCATCAATGCCCTCTTAATGGGGTACCATTGATACCACTAAACTTTCTTAGGGTTTCTTTCTTTTTTCTTTTCTTTTTTATCTTTAGGGTCGACCGACCTTACCTAAGGTCGGTCCATTCCAGAACATATTACCGTTTGAAAATTTTACCCCGACCGACCTTGCAAGTCCGGTCCCCAAGGTCGGTCCATTCCTGAGAGTTTTCCCCGTTGAAAATTTTAGCCCGGCCGACCTTGTCAAGGTCGGTCCCAAGTTCGGTCGGTTCCAGAGACCAATCCCCGTACAAAATTTTAGACATGACCGACCTTGTAAGTCCGGTCCCAAGGTCGGTCCATTCCAGAGACTCAATCCGTACCCAAAATTCAACCCCCGACCGACCTTGCAAGTCCGGTCCCCAAGGTCGGTCCATTCCAGAAACTTTTCCGGTAGTGTAAACTGGGCTCGACCGACCTTGCAGGTCCGGTCCCCAAGGTCGGTCTGCTCCAGACCTTTGTTCTTAAATTCCCATTTGACTCCAAACTTCTCCACAAGTTCCCCCATGTGTCCTAATACCATTTAGGCACTTAAACTCATCTTAGAACTTCCACCAAACTCTCCAAAACAATTTCCAAAGATCTTCTTAAACATTCACTCAATCCTTTTAAAACTCCTAACACTTAGCACTTATTTCCTTACATTTCCAACTTGTAATCTTACCAAAACTTCAACCAACCCAAGTGTTCCCTCCTTCACAGTTTGAGCACTTCACAAACTTCATTTTTCATCTTCAGTTCATTTACCAAAACTTCCTCAAGTCACCTTGCATATCCATGCACAAATTCCTCTCTTTTCCATTTGTTGCTCATCATTCCTAAACTCTTGGACATACCTAAACATTTCTTCCCATCCTCTTAGCACCTTAACCTTGTTCATCTTTACCTTGACCTTCCTACACCCTCCTTAGACATCTACATCTCTTTTACTCAATTTACTCACCATTCTCATGATGTTACACTCTTATACATTCCTAGTCAATTTCCTCGACAATCGACAACATTCTCCTTCAATCTTCACTCCCATCACCTAAGTCCACTCATTACCATCTAACTAAAACCTTATTGTTCCATCACTAGCATCCTCCTCACTTACACAAGCTTCCCAAAATTCCCATTGTTATATTCCCTAGTTCATACCTAAATCATCTTAAAGCATTATACACCTTCTCCTTCAAATTTATGCACAAGTCTCACCATTCCTCTTACCATGACTTTGGTGTGTTCAATACACCCATCTAAACTCTAATTTCCTCATAGACAATTCTAGGTCATTCTAAACCTCAAGAACTCCTTAGTTAACTCAATTCCACTCAAATTCCTCAGAATAATCCCTAGTGAATCCTAGGGCATATTAACTCACCACCACCACTTAAACACTTTGTTTTCTACTCAAATTTTTCCATAGCTTCTCTAGTATATTATCATGCCCAAATGCATTGTTTTCCTCATTCAACCATCTCACACACATCAAGTTCTTTCTCATCTTATTTTATCACCCAATTCAACTCATTTTTAACAAACTCAATATAATGCAATAATCTTAAATTGCATAGCACAAAACTCTTAAATAACATGGCTCTTAGGCCCTTAAATGACATGAATTTTAAACACTGAATTTCCCACATGTAATAGCTTTCAACCTGCAATTACACCCATCAATCTCATAGTAGTTATAATGCTCTTAAAATCCACCTTAAACTTATATTATCAACTCATTCCCATTGGCTCCTTAATCACAAGTTCATAAGCTTGTTTAAATTCTTTTTCCTAGGTTATATAACCCATTACATAATGTAAGCTCCAAGCCACATTAGTACTTATCTAAATCTCACCCCTTAAAACTTAAACCACCATTAGGTAAGCAATTTACCTTGTTTTCTCAAGCTTATCTTAACTTCCTCCTTAGACCTTCTTCTTGAATGAATCTTGGCCACCCTTTAAATTTCCTTTGCCAATGTTCTAATCAATATTCAATGACTCTCATGAGTGCTAAACAATATACCAACCTTAAGGAATGAAAACCTAGGTTAAAAATGTGTTTAAGGTATAAAAGTGGATGATTACCTTTGAAGTCTCAAAGTAGACTTGGGCGTTGAATGAAAGAGGACCTCCACTAGTCCTTGGTGAATAAAACAAGCTAGAACAAGTCATAAAAACAAGGCCCCATGAGTTGTGATTTTCGGCCAAGTAAGAAAGTGATGGAAACTAGGTTTTTCTTACATTTTCCTTACCTTGAGTGAATGGAGAAGACAATGAACACCTTAAGCTAGTTTTTCCTCCTTCAATGGAGATTTCCCATGGCTCCAAAATGAAGCTTTTTCCAATTTGGTAAAGATAGAAAGCTAGAGCTTGAGCTAATTAAGAATAATATGTGTTTAGTTTTTTATTTGGAGCTAAAATGGAGACTTGGTGGGCAAAGCAAGGTGTGGCAACAATGGAGCTGGTTCTCACGTGAATGGAGAAGAGAAGAGGCAGGAGAAACCAATGGGAAGAAGAGAAATTAAGAAAGAAGAGGAGAGAGGTAAGCTAAATGAGATACTTTACTTAAAAGGTGAATAGTTACCTTACTTTATTTCCCTCTCTTTGTCCAACTTCGCTAGCATGTTTTGGTGACTCACCACCCTTAGAAACCGGACCCTTTATTAAATAAGGCTAGTCATGGTCTTTGTTGACCAACTTATTGACTTATGTTGACTAAAACTTAAACTAGGCACTATTTAGCACTATTCACAAATTAGGGCACAAATTTATGAAATTTTTGTTTTCTTCTTGATTTAGGCTTCCTAATGTGATACTAATTAGTACACATGTTGATTAATATGTAATCATAGGCATTTAGCCATTCAAAACCCACTTCTAAGACAATTTCTCAAAAAGGTGCTTTAAGGAATCTTAAAGCACATTTTGTGTTTAAGCTTGTTTTTGAGCTTGGTTTTCTTTGGTAATTGCTTTAACATGTCCATTAGCATGTTACTAAAGTCTTATAATGATGTTTGGGTGCTAATCAAAGTCACTCCAAGCTTAGAGCACATTTTTGGCTTAATTGCCCTTAAGGCGTTTTCTTGTGTTTTTCTTGGTTTAAATTGTCTACCAATCTTTATAAGGCATATTTTAGCCTTACTACATCATAAATTGTTGTTTACTTGGCATACTTAGGTTTGGGGTATTTCAATCTACCCCCCTTAAAAGAACTTTGTCCCCAAAGTTCTCATACATCTTATCTTATTAGAATACATGTCTTACCTCATTCCATAGATCATATAGATCACACTTGTACATTCTTAAACTTATTGACCCCTTAGGTCCGCCATATGCTTATTCTCAAATATCGCACAACGTGCTTAAGCATGTATAACACTCAAAATTCCCTTTGTTCCCTTTGATGATTAAAACTCTGAGCCTCGATTTTAAACCCTATCCTATGTGGATTAACTTGATTGGGATCTAATCGGGTTTTAGGTCCACTTATAGCCTAAGATTAATAACTATGTCATATAACAATAATTATTAAAACCTAAGCTAGCTCACTGGAACCTATATGAGTCGCCACCTAATTTTAACCTAGATCAAATTAGGAAAGGAGAGTTCGGGTTCGGGGCTTGATATTCGACTTAATTAGGGTTCAAATTACTTTCATTACCCTTCCTAGGTCGTTTTTCCTCTACTTGGTTTAATTACGGCTTTCTACAAAGTTGCTTTTTCAACCTAGGTGCGCGCTTCTGTTTTTTGTGTTTTTTAGCATTTTTTGACAGAAAATTAAAGTGGAAATTAAAATACCTAAACTAGGGTTTCAGAGGCAAAATTAGGTCAAATTTTGTTTCCGTCCGTAGCCACGGACCTAATGTCCGAAGCCACGGACCCCAGTTAACCTACATAACAATAAAAGTCGAATTAAATAGAAAACAGAAAATTGTAAAGTCCGGGGCCACAGACAGAAGCTTGAATAAACAGCAATACAGAAGCGTACGAAGGATAGTTTGAGCCCAAATTTTGAGGCAAGACAGATAATATCGTGGAGAATTAGGGAAGTGGAGTTTCTACCTGTTTTACCTTCGGATTCACAACGTTTCTTCACACCGGGATTCGTCGAGTGCTCCGTTGATGGCAGACCCGAGAGGATTTCGACCCAAGCTTCTGGTTGTTGGTTGTTCTTGCTGTTCTTCACGTTTTGGAGGTTTTTTGTGGGGTTTTGATGATTATTGGTGCTTTGGGAATTGGAAAACGTGTTTAGATGGTGATTTCGGGGGATTTTCGGTATGATTTGGGTGGCCGGGTGTTGGAAAACGTGAGAGAGAGAGAGGAGGCTGTGTTTTCTGACTCTCTAGGGTTCTTGAGCATATCAAGTTCCCCTTTTATCCAAAAACCTATCCCCTTATATAGACTTTCTAAAACATAAAGAAAATCTAGTAAAAGTAAGATTTTTTGATATTTTAATTAAGTGAGTTCCCAAATGAATTTTGCTGTGAAATTTTAACCACGTGTCAAGGATGGGAATTATGAATTTTCTGAAGTGGAATCGGATTTTTTGAATGTTGGAATATTTTTAAATTGAATTTCTCGTCAGATTCAGTCAGAAATTGCTAGAAACTTATTGGAAATTCGAAAAATCGAAATTCCAACGCCATTATGCTTAGAATGTCATCCCCTATCATGGGTTAAAATATCAAAGCATTTCAAGCTGATTTGGGCATCCTTTGGAGGAGAGAGAAAGCTTACAGGAGGTCTTAGGAGCCTTTAAAGATTACCAAAACACCCCTGAAAGTGACGAAGCTGCTCCCCATGCCATGGAACGCGCCGATCGAGCCGGGATCCCTCACTGCTTGTTTAAAATGCCTCTCACAACACCAGTACCTCGTAGACCCTAACCAGGGGGGTCAAAATTTTGGGTATAACAGATTGCCCCCCGTCAACTAGACTTTGTAATGAAAGCGAGAAGGCTAGTTGATGCTTGAGTGATACCCCAAAATTTCAAATGTTTCCAAGACCCTGCATGTTATCGAAAACCGATAAATTGTGTTGAGCTATTCTAAGGTGCTGACTACCTATAAGTAAAATGAAGTAATGTCAAGCAATTCTAAGGCGTTGACTACCTATAATGATGAATGAGATGATGTCAAGCTATTCTAAGGCGTTGACTACCTACAAGTAAAGTGAAATGAAGTAATGTCAAGCAATTCTAAGGTGTTGACTACCTAAAATGTGAAAATGAGATAATATCAAGCGATTCTAAGGTGTCGACAACCTAAAATGTGGAAACGAGATAATGTCAAGCGATTCTAAGGCGTTGACAACCTAAAATGTGGAAATGAGATAATGTCAAGCGATTCTAAGGCGTTGACAACCTAAAATGTGGAAATGAGATAATGTCAAGCGATTCTAAGGCGTTGACAACCTAAAATGTGGAAATGAGATAATGTCAAGCGATTCTAAGGCGTTGACAACCTAAAATGTGATAACTGGGCGGTATGCAAATGCAAGAATGCTGAAATGTTGATGATGCTAATGATGCTGATGATGTTGATGATAATGCTGATGATGCTGATGATGCTGATGATAATGCTGATGATGCTGATGATGCTCGGATGCTTCTGGGGACCGAAACCCGTGCCAATGCTCCTGGCTGGACCCAATGTGGACTTATTGCAATCGCCCCCCAAGCCGGTGTGCAGGGATAACTCCTGGTAAAAACCTTGGGGACTTATTGCCTTCGCCCACCATTCGTTGATCCCGAAAATAAGTTGACATCGCAAAAAGGAGGATTTATTGCCATCACCTCGCCAACTTTTCTGTCGCCAGGTCTTGTGACGCGCCTGGATAATGCAACTAGGTCTTATGACAAGCCTATATGAATGTGATGAATGCAATGTGTTTGATAAGAGCGGGTAAGCTAAAGGGTAACGCTAGGTCTTACTACGAGCCTAAAGGAATGCAACTAGGTCTTATGGCGAGCCTAAAAATGGTTCTAGGTCTTTTGGCGAGCCTAAAGGACGGATCTAGGTCTTATGACGAGCCTAAGGGAATGCAACTAGGTCTTATGGCGAGCCTAAAAATGGTTCTAGGTCTTATGGCGAGCCTAAAGGACGGATCTAGGTCTTATGACGAGCCTAAAGGACGGATCTAGGTCTTATGACGAGCCTAAGGGAATGCAACTAGGTCTTATGGCGAGCCTAAAAATGGTTCTAGGTCTTATGGCGAGCCTAAAGGACGGATCTAGGTCTTGTGACGAGCCTATGGATGGATCTAAGTGAAAGTGGGTCAAGTGTATGATGGGTCCAAAAGAATGTAAAAGGATTAGGGCTCAAGACGGGCCTGTGGGTGTTTGAATGTGGAGGTAGGGCTTATGCTTGTGGTGGGATGGTGGTGCTCAAGCTTTAGGTTTCAATTGGTGTTGTCATGGCAATTGTTGGAACCAACAATTGCCCTCAGTATTTTTCCTTAGGACAATCTGAGTTCTTTAGGATTTTTGGCAATCGATCGTTCCGATCGATTGCCCCCAGTATTTTCTTTGACTAATGGCGCATAACACGTCTCATTCTCACAAGGTCAGGGTTTATCTTGATGTGGTACTTTCTATCCTACACTCAAAGTGTTCAATGCTTGCACTCATACTCTCCTTTTGGACAAAACATCTCGGCCATTGAATTTGACATTTGTTAGATTTACGCATTCAACCTGTTACTTTCACGTGATTGGATACACAACTACTAGGTCGGAAGTATTTTAAGCTTATCTCGTGGCTATGGGCTGTGATGAATGATAACAGGACAATGGAGGAATGTTTAGGATATGCGGAGCTATAAGGGTGACCAAAGCTGCAACTTGCACCGTCTCTCGGACTTGTCTTCTTTGCCTTGAAGTCGTTCGGCTACTTCGTGATGATTTCGCATGTGAGTTTGGAACTTGGGACTTTTGGGTTGTTCCTTGCACCTTCTATCTTCTTTCCGATTTTGGATTTCTTTGAGGCTTTTCAGGTTTTCCTTTCTTTGAATTTTCCTTTCCTTCGGGGTTCTTGTGTTTCCCGGCTTTGAACTTTGAGAGCTATTTTTGATGTTAGCTTATTTGGATCCTGTGTCACTTTGGGACCATTTGCGGATCGTTTCATCATGCTGGTAGCAGTTTTGCTTCTTTGGACTTGTGAAGTTGCTGCTCGGAAGTCGGGCTCCTTGCTTCCTTTGGTCACCGGGTCGGTTATTCATCATTGGTTGGCTTGTTTGTGGAGTTTGTAGTGTTGTAAAAGGGGAACGTATACGAAAAGCTCAGCGGGGGTGCCTAGGGTGTAATGTCAGGGTTCACAAGCTTTTGGCCGTGTGGTGCTGTGCCTAGGTGCTTTGTCATCCCTAATAGTTGTGTATCCGTTCTTTGTTACTTTTCACAGGTTTAAGCGTAAATTTACAAAGTGTCTCCTTCGGTCGGAGTTATGCCGTTTACCTTACCTTTGAATGTGATCTCTCTAGAGTCACGTAAAAATGACATGCTCTTTCACTCATGGTTTTACCGCTCAAGGCACTCTCGCGAAATGTTCACTCATAGACTTGTTCACGCGCTTTAAACCAATGAAATAAACATTATCGACCCTTAACTCAGATTGCCCCCAGTATTATTGTGGGGTTTTTTTGACAAGCCTATTGAATACCCAAGTTATTTGTTGGAGGTGGCTGTATGTGTGGTGGTACGTGGTGATGAAGTCTTGCTGTTTTGGTGGAGTGATGTAGTGATGAAAGTAAAACATGGTAGTGGGATGCTTTCAGTGTACGGTGAAACTTTCTATTGAGAGGTGACAAGTGGTGGAAGCCGACAAGGTGGTGAGATATTCCCTGCGCAAGAATGAGTTTCATGTGGAGAGGGGAGTGTGGTGAGACACATGGGATGTTTGTGTTCAAGGTAGTGGATGTGGGTGAAATGACGTGATGACTTTTTTTTTTTTGGTGTTCTTAAATGCACAAAAATTATGAAAATGGAACTATGCTCTAATTCATGAATGGAAAGACAACATCAAAAATTGAAATCTTAAGAAAACTACCTAATATGATAAAGGAAGCTAGCTACCATAAAAGCTGGAAGAACGAAAAAGAAAACTACCAAATCGGGAAAACTTCTAAAATAGTGATGTTGGGCTGTCTGATGCCAACAAACTGAAGACTCGAGCTTTGGGCCGTCGGGACGCCATTGAGATGACCGTGACTGTCTTCCTTCCAAACTTCGAGTAGGCCCTGTAAAATGTTTGAACTAGGAATGCCTATGGGTTATGTAGGAAGTAACTGGGCCTGAGTCTTCTCCAAACTGAGAGTGGAGTGCACAGATTATAGTGATTCCTAGACTAGAACGGACATGTAGGCCTGAATCCCTTAATCTAGGAACCGAGCAAACAAGCTGAAGGAAGTCACATGGACCGTGAATGGGCCACTGGGTCGAGAGATAAGCCTTGAAGTCTAAGATTCGTTTGATGTTCTTGTTGGGCCTTGAAGCCGGAAACTAGAATGAATGAATTATGCAAACTATCTTGGATTCAGATGTTTTATGGGCCGAAATTCTGGATTGAGAGCGAAGCTCATGGGCCAAAACTATGAATTGGTCTATGGGCCTAGATGAAATGAGTCATGAGTGTGGTACTTGGGCCAGACTGACTGCTCAATATGTGAGCTGGAATTTGGGCCGAGTGATTTTGCTTGGGCCTAAAAGATGACACCTATATCTAGGGTTTTGGGTTAGGGTCATGATAAGAAGTCTACCTGGACTAGAATGAGCCCTTGGGCCAGAATGTGTTTGGGCCTGAAGTAAAGCACATGAGCCAGAATGCTCCCTAAATCACAAATGGGCCTAACTTTCATCGGGCCAGAGAAGATGATTGCTAAGCCGAAAAAGTTTTTATTTTCAGAACTTGTGAGTTATTTTAGGTGGATTTTTTTATGGGCCTAGAACTAATTGGATAATTCAAATTGGGCCAGGAGAGAAATCACCTAAGTCTAGGCTTTTGGGCCGAAACCCGAACGACTCACATGTTAAACCAAACAGGGCCTCTAGGCCGCAAACAAATAGAGCTGCCAATTCGGGTTGGGCTAGGTTGATGTAGGAGAAATTCCTATCAGTTTCTAGGCTGGGTAGTGGGCCGATCACACAAGCAAACAAGGCCCACACAGATTCAACATGTCCTCACTAGATGTTTAAATCAAATCAGGTATGGATCGATCCGGAGAGGTGCTTGGGGCGCGGGCCCAGGTCACCACAAAGGAATAGGGCTTGCACGCTATTCTCTTTGGGCTTCCCCACTTTTTCCTCATCACCTGAAGGTGTGCGTCTACGGTCGGGTCTTTGACTGACCAAACAAAGGGCTAGGTAAGGGCACTGCCAGGAAAACGCTTGGGGCTAAGGCCCAGGTATTAAGGGGGTGTGGTTAGACGACATCCTCCTCTTTTCCCCCGCTTATTCACATCACCTAAAAGGTGTGAGTCCCTGACAGGGGACCCTAGATGGGTCCCGGGGTGAAACTGGTTTGTGTGGACCCTCGCTCTCATATGATGCAAGGGTGCAAAAATTTAAAGTGCGCACCAAAATAAACAAAGTAATAAAGCCATAAATAAACAATTTTTCGAGTTAAGCCCTCTTTCTTAAAATTAAACAAGTTAAAATTAAGAATTTATCCCCAGCAGAGTCGCCAGTCTGTGAGCCTCGATTTTAAACCCTATCCTATGTGGATTAACTTGATTGGGATCTAATCGGGTTTTAGGTCCACTTATAGCCTAAGATTAATAACTATGTCATATAACAATAATTATTAAAACCTAAGCTAGCTCACTGGAACCTATTATGAGTCGCCACCTAATTTTAACCTAGATCAAATTAGGAAAGGAGAGTTCGGGTTCGGGGGCTTGATATTCGACTTAATTAGGGTTCAAATTACTTTCATTACCCTTCCTAGGTCGTTTTTCCTCTACTTGGTTTAATTACAGCTTTCTACAAAGTTGCTTTTTTAACCTAGGTGCGCGCTTCTGTTTTTTGTGTTTTTTAGCATTTTTTGACAGAAAATTAAAGTGGAAATTAAAATACCTAAACTAGGGTTTCGGAGGCAGAATTAGGTCAAACTTTGTTTCCGTCCGTAGCCACGGACCTAATGTCCGAAGCCACGGACCCCAGTTAACCTACATAACAATAAAAGTCGAATTAAACAGAAAACAGAAAATTGTAAAGTCCGGGGCCACGGACAGGCTGTCCGTGGGCCCGGACATTATTAGAAAACCTAAATTTTAAAAAATTTAAAAAATCCCGTCGCCGACCGTGGGCGTCCGGGCTTTCGGACAGGGAGTCCGGGACCCCGGACACGACGTCCGTGGGTGCGGACAGCCCTCGGACGGCGGCGTTGAGGCTGTTCCCGAAGGTGTTTTTGGCTCAAATTTTATGGGTGTGTAGCCTGAAAGATGTACAATGCGTTAGTGATCGAAAGTTCCCAATTTGAATTCGAATTATGCACGAAACTTGGTAAACAAGTTATTGGACAGAAGCTTGAATAAACAGAAATACAGAAGCATACGAAGGTTAGTTTGAGCCCAAATTTTGAGGCAAGACAGATAATACCGTGGAGAATTAGGGAAGTGGAGTTTCTACCTGTTTTACCTTCGGATTCACAACGTTTCTTCACACCGGGATTCGTCGAGTGCTCCGTTGATGGCAGACCCGAGAGGATTTCGACCCAAGCTTCTGGTTGTTGGTTGTTCTTGCTGTTCTTCACATTTTGGAGGTGTTTTTGTGGGGTTTTGATGATTATTGGTGCTTTGGGAATTGGAAAACGTGTTTATATGGTGATTTCAGGGGATTTTCGGTATGATTTGGGTGGCCGGGTGTTGGAAAACGTGAGAGAGAGAGAGGAGGCTGTGTTTTCTGACTCTCTAGGGTTCTTGAGCATATCAAGTTCCCCTTTTATCCAAAAACCTATCCCCTTATATAGACTTTCTTAAAGATAAAGAAAATCTAGTAAAAGTAAGATTTTTTGATATTTTAATTAAGTGAGTTCCTAAATGAATTTTGCTGTGAAATTTTAACCACGTGTCAAGGATGGGAATTATGAATTTTCTGAAGTGGAATCGGATTTTTTGAATGTTGGAATATTTTTAAATTGAATTTCTCATCAGATTCAGTCAGAAATTGCTAGAAAATTATTGGAAATTCGAAAAATCGAAATTACAACGCCATTATGCTTAGAATGTCATCCCCTATCATGGATTAAAATATCAAAGCATTTCAAGCTGATTTGGGCATCCTTTAGAGGAGAGAGAAAGCTTATAGGAGGTCTTAGGAGCCTTTAAAGATTACCAAAACACCCCTGAAAGTGACGAAGCTGCTCCCCATGCCATGGAACGCGCCGATCGAGCCGGGATCCCTCACTGCTTGTTTAAAATGCCTCTCATAACACCAGTACCTCGTAGACCCTAACCAGGGGGGTCAAAATTTTGGGTATAACAAAAACAATCACATAATTTTCATCGTATTCTCCCATGTCACCGGTCCGTAGACAATGGCTCGTTCGTCCTCGTCACCATGGGCCAGAACACAAAACAACTCTATTCTCCCCATGTCACCGGTCCGAAGACAAAGGCTCATGCGTCCTCGACTTCATGGGCGAGACTTAGTAAAAAGGAAATCCTTTTTACGAGGTGAAGTGAGGAATAATTCCCTCTATTTGAAAATACAATCAACTCCAATTTTGTTTTATCCTAATGCCTCTATCCATAGCGTGATTTGATTATGACCACTGGTAGGGATTTTCAGGAATCATCCAACCCTGATGTGATCAGCATCAGTGTAGAACTATCCTTCCACCCCAATTTGTGTTTGGTTTCCCTTGATACCTAGAAAATCAAGTTCCACCTCCTACGTCATTTTTAAACATCCAAATAATTCACTCATGTCCAATTTTCTATCTTTTTAGTCTTTCTAAAAGTAATCAATACATCTCCAAGGTGTGGACTCAGTCCATCAATCATTCCCAGTTCATCTCTTAGTAATTACCTCAAGACTTAATTTCCCTCTAAGTTCTATATCAGTTCCATACCGATTCTCATCATCTTATACTTCATAGCATTACTAGTTCCTATCTCATACTCATATCATCTAATATATCACAGTGTTATCTTATTCTTATCTCACACATACTTTCATATCGACCCATATCTCATGTATTCCATATTCCTTAAGTCTCCTTAATCATCTTCACCGGTTCTCTTAACTTGTACTCACACCGGAGTTAACAAGGTAGATATTTAATATGTATGGTATTTACATCTTCTATGTGCAATACCCATGATTTATCTCAAAATGTTTATGTAAAACAAATTCTCAAATTCTTTTATGCTATGCACACCGTAGTTTACGTACTTAGTACATAAACATACTCTAAGCGGTTTTCGCTCTACCCCCCTTAAAATGGATTACGCCCACGTAATCAACACTATATCATTCTTGAACATAGGTTCAAGATGTCTAATTCTCACCAAGAATTCTAGCTTCCATGTCACCTATCTCACTTATAATTCGATCAGAAATGACTTAGTCTCTGCATCGAGGATTCTTAACGGTATGTATACCATATTCTTAACTTAGTTTGGTCTAATCCCAAAAATACTAAAGCATTCAGTTGCTAAGTCTTATATTTGTTCGATTGGAAAATGTGTGGTACATCATTCCTTTTTCCGGTTCATCAGGTATGTGAAACCTCTTTTAAGTTACCGGTCTGCTAGCTTCCACTGCGTGACTCTGATAGTCTTAGGCTAAACTACCTCTCTTATCCGTTTATAGTATTGTATATCTTCCTCCTGCGTGCTTATGGTTTAGCACTAAAGATCTTTCAATGGACACGTGTTATCTTTATATATACACGGCCTTGATGAGTTGTAGCTCGTCTATCCAGTCTCCTTGGAGGTCTAATGTTTGTATTCTTAATGTTTTCTCAAGTGTCTAAATCGTTCTTTCCATCTGACCTTTGGTCTGAGGATGATTCTTAATCTGAAACTACTGTTTAGTGCTTATTGCGCTTTACAGTTTAATCTCTTACATCTTAAGACATGTCCAATGTCTGTACTTAACAATCCGTGCTCTTCACACTTCATAGTTCTTAATTATTTATTCTCTGATTCATTTGTGTTGTTGGTTCAACTGAATTCCTTCTCTTCGACTATTTGTGGTAGTAGCTGCTCTTATCTGATTTTGCGTCGTTGTCCGTGGTACGGAGTCGACTACTTCCCGTGTTTCTTACACCACTCATCAACATGCATGGGGTACCTTACTGGTACATTACTACTTACCCGACTAACTCATAAATGAGTCCGTCAGGCCTACAAGCCTCTGTGGGATGCAGTCGTCCCACATCTCGTTTTAGTAAACTCGTAGTGCCCATCACGTGTTTAGCTATTGCTAATTATAAAGTATTCTGTTGTCGATCTCCTCTTTCATCGTTCCATAATAACACTTACTGTTCTTCTTGAACTTAATCAAGGGAAATCCATTTACTGTGTTCTTGGGTATGGTATGCTCTAGCTCCTTTATGTTTTTCGTGCTGATTCGGTCTCTTAGTAACTGAGGTCTCTTTCCATAGAGCCTTTTATCTTGTTTCTCATATTTTCTCGACTAGGAATGCACTTCCAGTTCCTTAAGGAATGGGTAGTGTGCTTCCTGTGAAATCTTACCTAACCAGGTCCAGACTACTGACATCAATGCACAGCTCGTCTACCATCTTATTCCCTTTCTTACATCGGTCTTAGATCATAAATCTAATTGCCTCAGTGTCAATATTTGACGGCTCATACATAATGGTCGCCTTACCGCGCACCATGACTTAATCCACTTATAATGGTATTGTACTCGCTACCACTACTACCGTGGTAGTTGGCTTTTACCATGTTGCCCATTGATGGTGCAACTACTTATTCATTTATTCTAACATCTTATCTTATATTCGATCCCTTCTTGGTGTAAACACACTGGGGGTTCTCTCATTTCGGTGTATGGCGGTTGTCGTACCGTGTTATAAAATGGTCATCTCTTAATATGAAGGTGTTCTACTTCAATCTCAGGTTCATAAGTAGGCTAATTTTTCTCACATTCTTTCATCATTTATGATGTTTTTTACCATAGAATCTAACCGGTTACTAAAGAAGTCATCCGTTGAATCACAAGCTCTTCTGAGCATTGGTCACTTGACGTGCCATACCGTGCACTCGTAGTGTTTATCTATGTCGAATACTGATTCCTAAATCCTGGGTGCTGGATATGAGGTCTGTCTCCGCAGCCTTCCTTATTACTCAAACGTATCTGGTATGTTCTAAGGTAATCTCAAGGTTTACAGTTTTCATTCTCTAACGAAAGTGTATTACATCTGTAATAAGTGAAAGCTGTTTTTGAGGGGTCTATTCGCACTCATGGCCTCACAACAAGGAGATGTATCCTCACCCTAAAAGGAATGGTTCGTTCTCCGCCCCTGACAACGTACTATCTCATTATTCTCATTGGTGCCCCTTTCTTGGCAATATTTACACAATCTAAGTTATAGGTTGTAACCATTCAAATCTACTAACTGTAGTTCCTTCATGGCTTAAATAAGCTCCCTTACAACTTTACGCCTCAGGCTCTGATGTGGTTAACATCCTTGGCTCGTAGGCTATTAGTGCTTAATGCCTCAGTTCATTACTTCTACTCTTACTCATCTGTAGGTCATCCTTATAGGTTTTGTTTCTTTGAACACTATCCACCGTTAGGTAACATATTAAATGTAGTATCGGGTTTCATAGTAAGTTGCTGCATCCTGCTTCCTGCTATGGAAGTTTATTCAGGTGATCTGAGGTTACTTAGTGTCTTTGACAATACTATCATTTTACAAGACTTATCTCTTTTAGCAATCAAGGTTAGGTTCGTATTAGGCGTTTGCCTTACGGTGTCCAAGTTGGATATCATCCTGTCATCTTATACTTCCATCTCAATGCTTCGTTCAACTTCCGTTGACTACGCCACCCATTGATGATCAATCATACTTGGGTGTTAATGAGTTAGACAAACAGTATTAACTGTCATTCATCAGTTTGTGAGGCTCGACTATGCCCGCTCTGTGGGGGTAGTCCTCTGAGCTTTCCTTTTCCAGGGTTGTACGTCTTTAATCCTTAGTAGGTTATAGCTTACGTTCATTTCTTTTATCCTTGTTTTCTGGGTTTACTAACATATTCAACATAGGTTGCTGTTATTCGTATTCTTAATGGTCATCTCGGGAGCTCTATCCCGTTCCTGTTGAAAGTTTTTATGTCAACGGTCTCCATTATATTTCGTAATACATTCTTGTACGTTATCACTTACGTAGTGTTTTGCTCGCATTACTAAGCGATCTCTTATGTTTTCCTCTCGGGGTTTGGGATCGATGTTCTTACCGCACTGTCAGTTGTTGTTGTAGTAGGTTGTACCATTGCTAATATTTATATCGTTTAGTATTCTGTCCAAGTTCAGCTCCCTGCTAACAGGTGTATCCACACATCTCATCATGGTCAGGCCATCAGGCCCTTCCAAGGTCTCATTCTCCCGTTCTTATTGATTTACAATCAGGTATTAGTGTGTACTACAATTGTAGCGTTCTGTTATCCCACCATGATGGCTTTCCTTGTAACTTAATCATGGTAGCACTTGCTACAGCAAGTGCGCCATGCAGGATGGGCTACCGGTACCATGTACGCCGGTAGTGGTACTTCCACCTAGTTTCCTTATCTTTGGTAGTCCTCGGGACCCCTTCTATGTTCTCTTATTTTGGATAACTAGCCATCCGGCAGTTTCCTGGTTGGTTTGACAGTACTGTCGTTTGTCAGGGCGTTCTTCTTTCTGAGGGAACCCCTTGTTATTTTCTCATGTCTTGACTCTCGCTCCCGTTTCCACACCTTTTGTTGTGGATACTAAGTAATGATCCTCCTTATGTAGTACATCGTAGTCCTATTCCGGTATACAGTTGTATGAGTCCTTATTTGTCAGCCAGGTTTGTAACCCTTATCATTGTATGGGGTCCGATGTTCCCGTTTCTAACTGGACTCTCCAGCAGTCTTAACTCTCATGCCTTGTATCATCCCACTGTTATGCTCATTCGGACCACTGTCTGATACTCATGTCGTTTATCTTTTTCTTATCCATTGCACTAGTAGTGCTTTTCTTACCATTGGTATGGTGGGGTAACTCGACTGCGTAGCATGTCGACCCATGTTGCCAGTAATTACCGTTCTCTTATTGGTAGAATTCTGTTGGCAGCGCCTGTTTCACTATTGCGCTCCATTAAAAACCTCCAAGTTCTTGTAAACTATCGTACGACAAGATATTTCTCGTATTGCTTACTGTTAACTAACTACCAGATCGGGTTTCCCTGACTAAGAGAAGGCTTTCTTCTCTCTGGCATTTGTTCCCCATAATTCAAGCAAGGGATGTGGAGGGCGGGTTAAGGTACCATGGATATCTGGCAAACATCAGGGGGTCCTAACTAACACACCTCTCACTCTATCACTCAACCCTTAACCCATAACTCAACCTCAGTATTCTCCTAAGTTCGGTAATTTTTGTCTTCAGAGCGTAACTACGCTCTGATACCACTTTTTGTAACACCACGTCTCAATCCAATCGTGGTTATCGCAAACTTATCACCTTAAATACAAACGTAGCAGCGGATTCAATTACATTCCAGGACCTTGCCACGGTCTGACTAACAGAATATACCGAACATTAGTACTTACAAGTCTTAACCGAAAACATATCCTTCTTACAATCCCCTCACATCCTATACATCATACTAACTCAAAATGCCATACGAGTGTACATGCACATCTCATAGGCCACACTTAACCCATAACACGTCTACCCCATCTTACTCTCGTGACGGCCGCCTCCTGACGTTCACCTGTGTAGTAAAAACAACCCCCAAAGGGGGTCAGCACGAATGCTGGTACGATCTTCTCATGGCCCCCAAGCTAACGTGGCTACGACGACTAATTGTCGATAGCATGGAGGTTGATTAGATGCACAACATAATAGAAAGTGCAATAAACAACAATCCAAATATGAACAATCAAATTTTAAACACAATGAACGACTTAAATGCGTTCCCTTAATTAATGAGTCAATTGTTTAACTCCTTATGTTATATTCCCTCTTAATCTCAGTCCAACCTTATCTTACCTCAATCTTAGTCTTATCTTAGTCTTAGAAAACAACCATCCTTTAAATAGGAATGGATGTAGCTTATCTCAGTCTTATATTACAAACCATCCTTTAAATAGGAATGGTTGCAACTTATCTCAAACCTTATCTTAATTTTAGAATACAAACCACTCTTTAAATAGAAATGATTGTATCTTACCTCAATGTTTATTTTTGTCAGGTCAAAACCAACCCTAGCCAATGAGCTACTAACTCCATTGGTTGAATAAACAACTTATCTTAAAATTTAGGATTTAGGTGATCCTACCGCACCATCTTAATACCTCCTACCTTGAACTGGATGTCCAATGTAGCTGAGCCGGCAACCGACCCTAGGCAACAAGTCCGAAGACAAGTCCTTAAGCGGAAGTCGGATCTGCTTTAGATACCGACCCCCTTTTCCTTAGCATGCATGATCGGAGTCAGTCCCGGGTTCCTCACTCCCCCAAGTACCAATTAGTAGAAGTCTCAAGACAATGTTTGTTGGTTAAACCTCTTTCGGTTTTTAACAAACTAATATTAGGGAGTGTTCCTTAGTCTCACACGATTCCTTACTAAACGTTAGTTAGTAGGTTCTCACGGTAAGTTGTGTTAGTTTTCAAACATCACACAACAATACAATAAACCTAATGTTCCGGTTGCATGCTTTATCTTGTTTAGTGAGCACACAAAAACAAATAGCACACAAACCGAGTGACACCTCGTTAGCAAGCAGGTCACAAGAAGAATTGTACCGTTCACCGTTGGTCGTTTGGTTGCTTACTCTCCTCCGGAGTCCAAACTCTCAAGTCCTAAAACATTGATTCAGTTTTAGGTTGTTAATCACTTAACTTAATTCAACTTAATTAACTTACTTAACCCAAAATGATTCCCCACCTAACACCTCTTAAGTTTTACAACTTATTCTTACAACTTAACATTAAGCTTTTAAGTTTATACTTAACTTAATCCCTTAGGTCTTTATACCTCTAATCATCAATGCCCTCTTAATGGGGTACCATTAATACCTCTAAACTTTCTTAGGGTTTCTTTCTTTTTTCTTTTTTTTATCTTTAGTGTCGACCGACCTTACCGACCGACCTTACCCAAGGTCGGTCTATTCCAGAACATATTACCGTTTGAAAATTTTACCCCAACCGACCTTGCAAGTCCGGTCCCCAAGGTCGGTCCATTCCCGAGAGTTTTCCCCGTTGAAAATTTGAGCCCGACCTGCCTTGTCAAGGTCGGTCCCAAGTACGGTCGGTTCCAGAGACCAATCCCCGTACAAAATTTTGAACATGACCGACCTTTTAAGTCCGGTCCCGAGGTCGGTCCATTCCAGAGACTCAATCAGTACCCAAAATTCAACCCCCGACCGACCTTGCAAGTCCGGTCCCCAAGGTCGGTCCATTCCAGAAACTTTTCTGGTATTGTAAACTGGGCTCGACCGACCTTGCAGGTCCGGTCCCCAAGGTCGGTCTGCTCCAGACCTTTGTTCTTAAATTCCCACTTGACACCAAACTTCTCCATAAGTTCCCCCATGTGTCCTAATACCATTTAGGCACTTAAACTCACCTTAGAACTTCCACCAAACTATCCAAAACAATTTCCAAAGATCTTCTTAAACATTCACTCAATCCTTTTAAAACTCCTAACACTTAGCACTTATTTCCATACATTTCCAACTTGTAATCTTACCAAAACTTCAACCAACCCAAGTGTTCCCTCCTTAACAGTTTGAGCACTTCATAAACATCATTTTCCATCTTCAGTTCATTTACCAAAACTTCCTCAAGTCACCTCGCATATCCATGCACAAATTCCTCTCTTTTCTATTTGTTACTCATCATTCCTAAATTCTTAGACATACCTAAACATTTCTTCCCATCCTCTTAGCACCTTAACCTTGTTCTTCTTTACCTTGACCTTCCTCCACCCTCCTTAGACATCTACATCTCTTTTACTCAATTTACTCACCATTCTCATGATCTTACACTCTCATACATTCCTAGTCAATTTCCTCGACAATCGACAACATTCTCCTTAAATCTTCACTCCCATCACCTAAGTCCACTCATTACCATCAAACTAAAACCTTATTGTTCCACCACTAGCATCCTCCTCACTTACACAAGCTTCCCAAAATTCCCATTGTTATATTCCCAAGTTCATACCTAAATCATCTTAAAGCATTATACACCTTCTCCTACAAATTTGTGCACAAGTCTCACCATTCCTCTCACCATGACTATGGTGTGTTCAATACACCCATCTAAACTCTAATTTACTCATAGACAATTCTAGGTCATTCTAAACCTCAAGAACTCCTTAGTTAACTCATTTCCACTCAAATTCCTCAGAATGATCCCTGGTGAATCCTAGGGCATATTAACTCACCACCACCACTTAAACACTTTGTTTTCTACTCAAATTTCGCCATAGCTTCTCTAGTATATTATCATGCCCAAATGCATTGTTTTCCTCATTCAACCATTTCACACACATCAAGTTCTTTCTCATCATATTTTCTCACCCAATTCAACTCATTCTTAACAAAATCAATATAATGCAATAATCTTAAATTGCATAGCACTAAGGCTCTTAAATAACATGGCTATTAGGCCCTTAAATGACCTGAATTTTAAACACTGAATTTCCCACATGTAATAGCTTTCAACCTGCAATTACACCCATCAATCTCATAGTAGTTATAATGCTCTTAAAATCCACCTTAAACTTATATTATCAACTCATTCCCATTGGCTCATTAATCACAAGTTCATAAGCTTGTTTAAATTCTTTTTCCTTGGTTATATAACCCATTACATAATGTAAGCTCCAAGGCACATTAGTACTTATCTAAATCTCACCCATTAAAACTTAAACCACCATTAGGTAAGCATTTTACCTTGTTTTCTCAAGCTTATCTTAACTTCCTCCTTAGACCTTCTTCTTGAATGAATCTTGGCCACCCATTAAATTTCCTTTGCCAATGTTCTAATCAATATTCCATGACTCTCATGAGTGCTAAACAATATACCAACCTTAAGGAATGAAAACCTAGGTTAAAAATGTGTTTAAGGTATAAAAATGGATGATTACCTTTGAAGTCTCAAAGTAGACTTGGGCATTGAATGAAAGAGGACCTCCACTAGTCCTTGGTGAATAAAACAAGCTAGAACAAGGCATAAAAACAAGGCCCCATGAGTGGTGATTTTCGGCCATGTAAGAAAGTGATGGAAACTTGGTTTTTCTTACATTTTCCTTACCTTGAGTGAATGGAGAAGCCAATGAACACCTTAAGCTAGTTTTTCCTCCTTCAATGGAGATTTACCATGGCTCCAAAATGAAGCTTTTTCCAATTTTGTAAAGATAGAAAGCTAGAGCTTGAGCTAACTAAGAATAATATGTGTTTAGTTTTTGATTTGGAGCTAAAATGGAGACTTGGTGGTCAAAGAAAGGTGTGGCAACAATGGAGCTGGTTCTCACGTGAATGGAGAAGAGAGGAGGCAGGAGAAACTGATGGGAAGAAGAGAAATTAAGAAAGAAGAGGAGAGAGGTAAGCTAAATGAGATACTTTACTTAAAAGGTGAATAGTTACCTTACTTTATTTCCCTCTCTTTTTCCAACTTAGCAAGCATATTGTGGTGACTCACCACCCTTAGAAACCGGCCCCTTTATTAAATAAGGCTAGTCATGGTCTTTGTTGACCAACTTATTGACTTATGTTGACTAAACTTAAACTAGGCACTATTCACAAATTTGTGAAATTTTTGGTTTCGTCTTGATTTAGGCTTCCTAACGTGATAATAATTAGTACACATGTTGATTAAGATGTAATCATAGGCATTTATCCATTCAAAACCCACTTCTAAGACAATATCTCAAAAAGGTGCTTTAAGGAATCTTAAAGCACATTTTGTGTTTAAGCTTGTTTTTGAGCTCGGTTTTCTTTGGTAATTTCTTTAACATGTCCATTAGCATGTTAATAAAGTTTTATAATGATGTTTGGGTGCTAATCAAAGTCACTCCAAGCTTAGAGCATATTTTTGCCTTAATTGCCCTTAAGGCATTTTCTTGTGTTTTTCTTGGTTTAAATTGTCTACCAATCATTCTAAGGCATATTTTAGCCTTACTACATCATAAATTGATGTTTACTTAGCATACTTAGGTTTGGGGTATTTCATTTCTCTATGTCAGAAGGAGTATTGAGCACTTCCCCAACATCATTAGTAATGGAAGCTATGGAGTTTTTGTTTCTTCTCGCTTTAATGGCTCTATGAAAGAAGGAAGTATTAGAATCCGCAAGCTCAAGCCAGCGGGTTTTCGAAAGCTGGCAAAGGAACAGAAGCTCGTGGGAGTCCCTAGCAAGGAGCTTATGTTCAAAGATTTTTCTCGAGAAATCAGGGACTGGTTCCAAGGGTCTAGATCCAAGCTATTTTATACATCATAGAGCTCATTTCTTATGCTATCGCCTTTGTCTCCTAAAGATCCAAACTCCTTTTTATGGAGCTTACTGAGACCGGATCTAAGATGACAGAGCCACTAGACGATAGAGTGCATGTGACTCTCTCTAAGAGGGATGTCCCACGCTTCACGAACTTGGGGGATGAAGGAGGGGTCCGCGGTCTAAACATTGAGGAATTTAAAGTTTCTCCTGCGGGGGACAGGAGCGGGGAGGGAAACTATCATAGGGCTATGATCCGAGACTAAGGAGTAACACCCCTAATACTAATCCTGTAATAATATCGCAAGTCGTAGCATAACAGAATATAATTCGCAGCGGAAAATAAAACTAACTAATGTTGGTGTTACACGTCGTTACCCACCCATGTGAGTAACAAGGCAACCTTACTCCATCAATCCCCTTCAACTCTCCACCGCTGTGATGGCGAGATACTGAGCAATCTTAAACTTACAATCCAAATCCAAACTAAACAACTGAGCAACTGAACCCAATACAACAGAACTCCATATTATAGTACGTAATAAAACTAAAAGAGTACTTTATTAAAATACATCAACTACCCAGCGTCCCGCTCTCCGGCTTCGTGTCTCTTCTCAGTAACCTGAAATGTTTTGCCAATCGAAGGGCTCAGCAAGCGATATGCTGGTATGCTAAATGTAGTCTTAAATTATTTGGATCCCTTAAGTCGTTTAGCCATCTTGATATTAGATTCATTACATGCTGTACCGGTTTACAATAATAGTAACGACCGTGAATATTTAAACAATCACATAACAGTTCAACCAACAATATAATCACACAACCAATAACCAATAACCAATAATCAATAACCAATAACCAATAGTCAATAACCAATAACCAAACAAGATACGCGTATTATTTAACTGTACTTGTTAGTTGGCCCCATGGCCCTCATCCTTTTTAACCAATCACTTTAACCTTTCAATTAATTTCCACCTCAGGGGTCATGTTAGGACAACCCTTAATAACTTATTAGTGGACAGTAGTCCCTTGGGTTCCAAAGGAACCGTTGCCAGCTGACCCTGTGGCCCTGGATAATTTATTTGCCTTAAAGGCGACCAATTCGGTCGAAACCTGTCCACCAACAGTAGTGCCCTCTGCCATCATCGAATGTGGATAATGGATTCCCTTGAGTGACTCTTGATAGTAGTCCCTCGTAGTGATCACGATGCACAACCAGATAGTTGAAACTAGCTGGATTCCTCTCTTTGTAATTTAGCCCTTTTGTCAGTAATACAATATCCAATCCTTGGGTTAAGACTATAACAGTTGACCATCAGTTAGGTTCTCGTAATACCTAAGGTCACCTAGTCTTGTTTGAGTTTAAATGTATAAACTTCCAGTCATAAGACGCTCGCGTAAAATAAAACGCAATGATGTCAAGCAATACAGTATACAACGTCATATACATAAATCACAGATATCACTCTTAACAATTAATCACACAACGTCTGGACCTCAGGAAAATCCTTAGGACATTCAGGCCACACAATTAACATACCGTTCACCGTGAAAATTGCTAGCTTGACAGTTCACGCTTAGTAGTTTCTCCCCGTAACGCTGTTATACGTACATACAAATACCGGGTAACGTTAATACAACTAGCACGCACTAACTATTACAGTACTGTTGATTCAGAACTAATACTCGTAGTATACTAACCCCATATATTCTTTATTTCTCCCTGTTATTTTAAAGTGGTTCGAGGTAGTTTAACAGTTCGCTATTTTATGTAGTAACTACATGTGATAATGAATTTCCATTTCCTTAATTTATATACACATAATTGTGTCAACTTATTCTATATATTAATACAACTTGGTTATTTTTATTATAATCACAGTTATTTTATAAACTTTACATTATGCTCCATAATATATTATATTACTTAGTTTTAATTCCTTTCTTTATTAAATTACAAAACCAACCTTATAATCGCGGTAATTATATATTGAACACATAACTTTTGTAAATTACTAAATAACCACAAAACTTTCAGTAATTACAAAAGGAATATACTAACATTTATAAATTACTAATTAATCCTTTAAACTCTCGGTTTTAACATATAGTTTTCCTATACTTACCATTTAACCCCAAAACTTTATATAAGTTACATATTAACTCATAAACTATAGTTTTAATATTTAATTCCCTAAAATATAGAAATGACCCATATATTTTCATTAATTATGTTTTCGCCCTATATCCAATTCGGTTTTATATGTAAACTGTTATAAATTACATTTTCACCCTATAACTTTTATAAACTTCATATTTTATGTCATAAATCATTTTAACCCAAAGTTTTGGTCAACACTTTCACCAAAGCCTAAATTCATAATTAATACTTTAATATACCCAGAAAATCATATGTAATTCAGTTATACACCATATTTTTCAGAAATTACCAAACAGCCCTAAAACTTTATAAAATGTTATTTTAACACTTAAACACTTATTTAAATTCACCAAAATTCATAATATTAATTCCTACCTTATATTATATCATAACTATGCCAAATAAGTCCTTTAACTCTCGGCATTTATTTTTAGTACACCAATCTTTTCAAAATTAACAATTTAGCCACATAACTTAATAAACTAGCCATTTAAATACTTGTAGCTATTTTTAATATCCCCAAAATTTATAATATAAGCAAATATACTTATATACTTCGAAAATTGCCAATTAAACCATTTTATTCTCGTCTGTAACAATAATTTATCATATACTTTTTAAAACTTGATTTATATCTTATAATAAGTATATATAAATGTATATAAGCCATAAAAGACTTCTAAAAATTATGTTAATGACTTGGGATGATTATAAGCTCAAAATAGACCATTTAAATCCTACAATATTCGGCTTGAATATATATGCATCTTAATTAAATTTGTGACACAAGATTTATACCTTAAGGTAATAATCTTACCTTGTATGTTATAAGTTATTTTCTTGATAAAATATCATATTGTTTTCGGCTATAATATTACTAAGGTTTGTACATAAATATTGTACTAAAGTTTGAAGCTTAAATCAAACTTAAACTTAATAGATTTAATTATAGAAACTTACTCCTTAAATCAAGATGATTCTTGTACTTGATTTCTTCTTGAATTCTAAGCTCCTCCAATGGTATCTTGGTGTAGAATTTTCGGCCTCCATACATAGGTTTAGGAGATCCAAGTGTTAAACTTCTAACAAGGATTTATAGGTAAGATTTGGAGTAGTTTATACGAGTTTACCTTAGGTATTTGTCAAGTAATTTTCGGTACACCTTAGGATGGTTGGATATCCAAGTTTCCTTCGTGAAATGATTAAACGAACATTGATTTAGAAGCTTAGAATTTTCGGACATCAACTAGGTATTTACTAGGATTTTCAAACAAGAAATATACCTTAACTTGATCTTGTTTGTTCCTTGAGTTGTTGTTGAATCAAGGTGACTTCTTGGAGTATTAATGCTTGGCGAAAACTTGTATGGTTGCTAGGTTGATTCTTGCTTCAAGACTTGTTGGAAGTTACTAGGAATTTAACATAAAAAATGGAGTTTAAGGTTAAATCTTCATTAATGGAGCTTGAAGCTTACAAGAATAAGCTAGCTAAGGAAGAAAGAAAAGAGAGAAGAAGCTTACCAAAATCTGCTAAGGAATGAGCAAGGAGACTAGTTAGGTCACATAAGGAGTTTTAAGAGAATGAAATTGAAGGAATCTCTCTTTTGACAAAATAATGTCAATGTTGTCTAGCTTTTCCTTCGTTTATTAGCTTGACTCTTGGCTCCATAAAATGCCCATAATTCAAGCTTGCTTTCAGCACATGAAGAGGAGGAATGGAGACTTTGATTGTCAATTGACACAAGATGACAAGGGCAAAGGTAGGTAGTTGTTTCTTTTTAATTTTCTAAGATGAATACCCATGCTAATGTTGTCTTAATCCTTGCAGATTTTCGGCAATGTGCTGTAGGAATCCTCTTGATTTTTGTTTGTATTAGACATAGGAATATGCATAGTTAGGTAGATGTTTTATTTCACTAATATACAGAAATCAAACTCCCCTTTTTCCTTGCTTATTTTTGGCAGCCATAGGCTAGAGGATGGGCTGCTTCATTGTTTATTTGCCTTGTATAAAGTTAGATCTACTTTAAGTATTTAATTTCATGCATTTTCCGTAAACTAATCTCTTGCTCTTTTCCTGCAGGTTTTTGGCAATGATAGCCTCCTTAGACTGAGATTCTTTTGACATAATGTCACATGGTATATGGTAAGATGAGTCACCATTCCATAAGACATTTTATTTAGCTAAAATCAAGTCAAAAACATGCTGAAAAACAGCCCCTTGTATGGCCATGTGGAGTTGATTTTTAACTCGGTTCCTGTCACACTATATTGTATTTGGATCATATTGTAATATGATATAAGTCACAACATTTATTTGGTACATTTATACCAAGGTAAAAGATGAAAGTTTCTAAGGTAAAATGCTGATTTTATACTACTTTTTAATCACAATTTCGGCCCTACTTGTGCTATGAGTTTAGCCCTGGCTTTGATTGATTTAAATGGTCATTTCATCCCCATTTAAGATTCCCAACTCGTGGCTCTTCAAAAACTTCAAGGTTATAGCGTAGAACGTGTTTTTATGGCACCCGAAGTTGCGTTTTTGTGCTTTAAGGATATTCTGGAAAATAAGTAGTCTCTACGAGTTCCATGTGTTTATAAACATTTTTTATGGTCAATAATGATATATTAAGGTGTAACATTGAGTTATATGGGGTTATATCAACTCATGACATAATTCCCGGGCTACCGGGACACTCCCGGGGTAAAGCAGGAGCGTTAAGAATTTCCCCCGAGAACTTTGTGTATTTTTGAAAAAGTAGCTCAAGAATTCTCTTTATAATGATGAATAATGATGGTAAAAACTCTAATAATGAATTATATAGGAGTTCGTGCCACTTCGGTACCTCTCCGGGGCATTCCCAGGGGTTTAAGGGCCCCCAACGGGTACCTCCGAGCACTTTGCATTTAATTGAGAATTTAGCCTGAGGACTTCGTCTTAAATGTTTAATAAAGTGTTATGGTGCATTTGGAATGAAGTTTAATGCTTTATTTCATCTTATAAAGTATTTCCGGGTGTTTCTGGGACTTAAGGGAGGTGTGTGACTCTCTCGTGCATTTTACTTTTCTACTCTGTTCTAGCTGAGGACCTGTGTTTTCGAGGTCATATAATGATCCTTAGTTGACTTGGTACGAGTTTTATAGTTTATATACCTTGGTTAGCTTAAGGTCCGGCTTAACGCTCGTTGTTGACGTTAAGGAGTTTTGGTGCGTTTTAATGCCTAAGTGTTTATATATTTTCTTAGAGTAATACTTATTTCTCATTATTTAATTATTTAAAGGTTAGAGGTATTTCAGTCTACCCCCCTTAAAAGGACTTCGTCCCGAAGTCATAACTTCTACTTACTCCTCCTATGGAATCAAGTTCCTCATATCTATTCACCGTATACTTATCATTCCTGGCTATCAATACCATATAATACTTCTACATTCCATCAGTCATCCGAGCATATGCAAATCATACATACTCATAACCTTTATTCATGACATTCACTGTAATATAACATAAATATTATGATAGATATTGTAAACAAGTGTACTTCCATCATCATACAAGTGTTACATATACCACATAAATAACCATTTGAGTGTCACATAGAACACATCAATAACCATTCAATCAATTGCACACATGCGCAACAACCAAACACAAAACCAAAATCAGACATACATTATCTAGACTTGCAAATATGCAAGTCGCATGTGGTGCTCTACCCCCCTTAAAAAGGGTTACGCCCACGTACCACTAGTACAAAAATGGTCTATCGCAGCGCACCTACTACAGCGGTTGTAAAAACAACCGCTGAGATAGGCTGTTTTTAAAAATCCCGCACACCTATCTCAGCGGTAGTAAGTAACAACCGCTGTGCTAGGGTCGTTAAAAAAAAACAACTCTATCGCATCGGTTCCTACTAAGAACCACTGAGATAGGTCTTTTTTTACAGACCTATCTCAGCGGTTCTTAGTAGGAACCGCTGCGATAGAGTTGTTTTATTTTCCCCCACATCGGCTCCACTTCGTCTTCTCCTCTTCATTATCTTATGTAATCTCGCGAGAACGAAGAAGACGATGGTGATTTCCTCTCGAAGCCTGCGACTCCGCCACCACCACCGCCACCTTCTCCTTCCGCGCGCGCCACCATCCTTTGCTGCCTCCATTGCCGTCGCCGTCGTCGTCGTAGCTCATTCCGCCAAGGAGGTCGCAGGCGTCCGGCGAATGCTGCGGTAACCCTAGGTATTAATTCCGAATTCTTACTTCGAAATATGTTAATTATTGTCTTGTTGATTGAATAACTAGTTGTAATATAGTTATTGATTGTTAGTTTAGTTGTGTGTGCATAATTTGAATATAGCTACATTATTGAACTAGTATAAATAGTTGTGCATATAAGGTGTTCGATAAAATGCCTGAGTTGATATTTTTGTTGTTTGTGCCCTCTGCATAAAACCCAGACATTGATCGATCAATTCTTGATTGGCGAAAGCGATATAAATGACTAGAAAACATTGGTCGCATGACATATATATTGGAGTATATGAAAGTGAAACCATTTGTATATAATATATATAGGAGTATATGAAAGTGAAACCATTTGAATATAATTGTCATCTTGACTTGTAACACCCTAACTACAACCATACACTTACCATCAAACTGCAGCGGAAAACTTAGCTCATCACATTACTTAACTCAATGGTGTTACACGCCGTTAGCCACCCACGTGGCTAACAAGACTAATACATAAACATTGTATCGGTCTGATGGACCAGATTTCCGAGCAACTACACATTACATCCTCATTCCATTTCCGACAATTAATATACATATACATTCCAATTGTACCGAGTATTTATAAACTAATGCCGACAACAATTTCGGTCTTACTGCACCTACAATACATACTCAATTTAAATGGCTACCCATGTACAAACAACTACCCCGTCCTACTCTCGAACGGCTTCCAGCTCCTTGTACCTGAAATAGAAAAGGAAAGAAAGGGTGGCACCCCAGGGGGCTCAGCACCTTTGCTGGTATGGTAATCCCGCAGCCCGCATACTACTGTGCCACGCACAACTAATTGTTGTCTAAGCGTGCGGTTGATTATATTTAAATCTTGCAGGTGAACTATAAACACGTAACACATTACATACCCACAACAATTGGGCTCAACGAAACAGTCAACACATCTATACTTGGTAAATCACTCATTGGGTTCTTTAACCATAGAGGGGTTCTCCTGTAATGGAGCTATTTCCATAATAGACGACACTGCCCACTAGTCGGGTTATACACAAATTTGTCATATAATAACCTGGATTCATATCCATGATCCGCATCCTCCACATAACAACACATTTCACATTTCAACGTACATATAACATAACATCACAATAAGAATTGCAGTACAACAATAACACATAACATAAAGGGAACAGTTCTCTTTAGGAACCGACCCAAACATAGTTAGTTCACTTGTAAGCCTAGAGGAAGATATCACCCTATTGCTAAGCACGTTATACAACACTCGTTACCGTCCTGATAGTCGGACGAGTAACTTAACTTAAAGATGGATCGAATATAGTGACCCGAACACACCACACAATGTTCCCCCTAGACCGATCATAAGTCAGAATAGGTAAGCTTTGGAGTAAGCTAGTGGGAGATCGTAACCCAAAGAGGAAAACAACCATAACACAGAGGAAGGTAAAGCAAGGATGGATACCCACTCCCAAACAACACGCGACCGGAATGACCGGATTCCTCACCCCCCATCAGTACATATATACTTATAAATAAACAGCTAGAGCTCCATTATGGAACCTATCACATCCACATGCCATAAGGTATTACAATCGGTTAAACACACAAGGGAGGTGAACATACCTACACGCACAACAACACACAACCAACTCACGCACAGCCGTGGTTAGAACGTTCCCATGGTTTGGGTCGTTAAATCTGAATACCGATCTCTTATGTGATCCTAGGTTTGGTTAGCTAAGGTTTAACACTTTCGAGGTTAAACGGTATAGGAATTGAACACGCCACAATAATTAATTACTATAAACTCATTACATGTTTTATCTTACAAGGTGGCAAACACACAGAAAAACACATTGGCATACAAGCCGGTGTAATCCGATAGGACACAGGTTGCAAGAAAACTATACCTTGGTCCCTGGTGCGTTCGAGTCCCGCCAAACGTAGTTCCTAAACATGATTAATAACGTCGGTTAATTACCTTATTTAGCTTCTGGTTTACTAAGCATTTTTCATGATTATATGACATGTTTTATGCTTAAACTCACCCTTGATTACCTTCATTATACCCCCTAGGGTTAACTACCAAGGCCACACTTTGTTTGTTTTTCTTTTTTTTTTTTTTGTACAAGTTTTAGGTCGACCGACCTTACCCAAGGTCGGTCCATTCCAGTGATATCCAGGGTTGAAAATTTACACCTCGACCGACCTTGCCAAGTCCGGTCCCAAGGTCGGTCCATTCCAGACACTTTTACCGTTTAAAAATTCTACCCCGACCGACCTTGCAAGTCCGGTACACAAGGTCGTTCTATTCCAGAGACATATTCAGTATACAAAATTCAAGCCCGACCGACCTTGCAAGTCCGGTCCCCAAGGTCGGTCTGCTCCAGACCCTTGTTTAAAAATGCTTATTTGACTCCAAACTTCACCTTACATATCCTAGTATGCTTTAACATCATTTAGCACACTTAAACCTTCACATAACATCCTCCAAATGCATGTACAAGCTTACTTCTAATGTCCTTGAACACTTACTCATTGACTCGCTAAACCTCCTAACACTTGTTTACACATTTTAAGGCCTTTACTTGTCACCAAACAAGGCCTAAACATCGTCTAAAACCATTACCATCTAATCCCCCATCATTAGAAGCCTTAAACACATTTTTTTCATCTCTGGTCTGGACCGCCCCTCTGGGGAGGTCCCAGGGGCGGTCCACAACAGAAACTACTTTGCCTGTACTGGACCTCCCCACAGGGGCGGTCCACAACAGACCCCATTTTAAAAAGTGTTTTTCTACACCTTTTGAACTCCAAATTCACCCAAATCTTTTCCCAATCATTCCACAATCTTTCCACATGTTTAAACACCATAAAACATGCACCAAACCTTCATTAATCATCACCAAACTTGTTACTCAATTTCTTACAAAAATTCCTAACACTTACAACATTTTTCCTTAGGATTTCTAGGTGGTAATGCACACCAACAACTTAGACTAACCAAGGTGTTTCTTCTCAATATGATAACTACTCCTAAGCATCATTTTGCATCCTCATCACTTCCTTTACACAAACTCCTCAAGTCTTTCCCACAAGTTCATACTTAATCCTTCACAAGGTATTATACTTCCTTTGTTTATCAACTAAATTTTTGTCATAGCTTCCCTTGTATCACCTTACACCAAAACACATAGTTTCTCACTTTTAAACAATCAAGAACACTCAATCCCATAATACACATCCTTACACACAAACATATGGTTTTTCATTCTTTAACCATCAAAGACATTCATCTTCTCAAGAAAAGTTCTTTACACACAACTAATCCTTTAAACTACACTACATCACAATATAGTGCATAAACTTAAATGTGGCACTTAACTTAAAAACATGGCTCTTAGGCCTTTAAACAACATTAAACTTAAACACTGAATTTCCCACATTTAAATGCCTTCAACCTGCAAATACACACAACAATGCTCCCATATCCTTTTGGTCCACCTTGTGGATAGTTTTCTAGCTCATTTCTCATTGGCTCTTTAGGTTATTTATTAAGCAAATATAGCTCAATTTCCTAGTACACTAAAACACATTAAGAGAGGTCATTTACCTCTTTGTTTTCCAAGCTTTCTCCTTTGTTTTCTCTTGTTTTTCTTGATTGAAAATCGGCAAGGAGATTTTATCACTTGTTAACCTTCTAACCAATACACATATAAGGGTAATGAGCATTAGGTTTGATACTCAAACTCTTAATTAAACCCTAGATTTACATAAGTGTTTTAAACACTAAAATTTGATGATTACCTTTGGAATTTGAAAGAGAGCTTGGTTAAGTGGCAAGATAGGACTCCTCCTAGTCCTTTGAAGATTGAATTAAGCAAAGAAAAGAGCAAGACAAGGAACCATTGTGAGGTGAATTTTCAGACATGCACTATAATGAGAGGAAACTTAGATTTTCTTGGGTTTTCCTTACCTTGAAGCAAAGGAGAATGACAAGGCATGAAAATATGAGCTCAAGCTCCTTCAATGGAGATTCTTCATGGCACAAAAATGGAGTTCTTGAAGATTTGAAAAGAGGGAAATGAAGAGCTCACTCTAACTAAGACAAAGGTAGTCTTGAAATTGAATTTGGAGCATAGAATCATAAGTTACAAGTAAAAGAAGGTGAAGAATGAGGTGCTACAGTAGTAGGACGGTTTTTTCTTGAGAGGATGAAGGTAAGTGACGGTGGGAACAAGGAGAAATGAAGGGAAAGTGAGGAGAGAAGTAAGATTTGGAGATATTTATGTTTTAAGGCAAAAAGTAACTTTTACTTTATTTCCTTTTATTTTCTTTGGTTGGCTAGCCAAGTGTGATGACTCTCACCACTAAAACTGTGGCCCCCTTATATATTAGAGATATTTATGGTCTTTGTTGACCAAATATTTGACTTATGTTGACTTATAACTTAAACTAGCACTATTCACAAATTAAGGCACATAATTGTGAAATTTTTGATTTCCCATTGATTTAAACTTCCTAATGTGATACTAAGTAGTACAAATGTTGATTAAAGAGTAATGATGGACATTTATCCACTCAAAACCCATTTCCAAGACAATTTTTCAAAAATGTGCTTTAAGGCTCCTTAAAGCAAATTTTGTGTTTTAACTTGTTTTCAAGCTTAGTTTTCTTTAGTAATTGATTTAAGAACTTCATTAGCATGTTTATAAGGTCTAAGAATGACCTTTAGGTCTTATACAAGGTTACACCAAGTCTAGAGTAAGTATTTGCTTAAATTGACTTTAAGGTGTTTTCTTGTGTTTTCTTTGGTTTCATTGTCTACCAATGTTTCTTAAGGACTTAATTAGCCTTATCAAATCATAATTGAATGTTATAAAGTCTTGGTAGGCCCTTTGGGTCCTTACCAAGTTCTCTCCAAGCTTAGAGCATGTTTTTGCTCAAACTGTCTTAGTAGCACTTTACTGTGTTTACTATGGTTCAATTCACTTAATAACATTTATAAGGAACCTTTTAGCCTTTATATACCATAGTATAATATTTGAACTACATAACAAGGTTTGGGGTATTTCAATCTACCCCCTTAAAAGAACTTCATCCTCGAAGTTCGTACTTCCCACTCATCATTGGATTAGAATATGGGAATTACTTGCAATATAAAACTTCCATAACCAAACATACTTTACATCACAACCTAGGACTTAACGGTCCGGGTAACATATCCACATCCATACATAACATAACATACTTATATGATAACGTCGGACTCAACGGTCTGGGTATCTTAACAACATTGTACTTGCATAACAACCCTCAGACTCTCAGGTCTGGGTAACATAACAACTGTTAGACTCAACCACATTAGAACTCAAGGTCAAAATAATATTTATTACATATACCACACAACATGTCTTAGCATGTATAACAACCAACCTTTTTATATACACTGTGATCCCGTAGAACCCGGTCGCGATGGACACCTTCTGGTCCCCGTTCCTTTGGGAGATCAAAACAATCACTTAATTTTTAACATATATACTTCTCATGTCACCGGTCCGAAGACAAAGGCTCATACGCCCTTGGCTCGTGAGCAAGTACTACAAAAATATTCTTTACTAGGTTAAGTATAAGAGAATCCTTGATTCAAAATATTAATCGACTGTTTTGGAAAAACCAATTGAAAATCCTTTTGAAAATGCAACACAACTCCAAGTCCAATTTATACTCTTTGCATCTTTCTTAGTGTGTTTATTTGTGACCACTTACAGGGAGCTTCAAGAATCATCCAACCCTGATGTGATCAGCATCAGTGTTGAACTATCCTTCCACCCCAATTTGTGTTCGGCTTCCCTTGATCTCATGAAAATCAAGTTTCACCTCCCACTTCAACTTCAAACAACAACTAATTCAAGCATATACCATTTTTCTATCTTTTAATCCTTCTAGTCATAATCTTTACATCTCCAAGGGATAGAACTCCGTCTATCAGTTATCTCCATTCACCTTTAATCTACTTACCTAGGGAATTTAAATCTCACTAGGTTCTAGGTCGGTTTCATTCCTTTTCATAAAACACAATACCATATATATATATATGTTTTTCAAATACAATACATGGTATTACATTTAGTATTATACGAACATATACCATTGGGGTTTTATTTCCCCAGGGTTTTCTCTACTCCCTTCAACTTATACTAACACAAAACGGTTAACAAAACGGAAACACACTTATCACAATGGTATTCGCATTGTCTGTGCGCAATTACCACAATTAAACCATGAATGAATGCGTATGTTTATGTAACACACGCACCAATCATCAAAACAAATTATTTTGTGCTATGCACACCATGGTTCACGTACTCTTGTACGGTAAAACACGCTAAGCGGTTTTGCGCTCTACCCCCCTTAAAAGGGATTACGCCCGTGTAATCAATTTCCGAATATTGGTTTAAAATGTTCTGCCACCATGAAGTGTTTTACCCTCCACGCGGTCTGTTATACAATGTGTTCTGGTTAGAGAATCTTAACCATACTGGCGGTTTAGTCCCTAAACCAAGGATTCTCACTAGAGTTTGTTTAACTCATAACCGGTTTCGGTTCTGGCCTGTGAGGCTTCTACGAATTAATAAATAGCCATTCACTCATGTTCACTATGCACATTCAACACTTGAATCACTGGCTCACTAGTTTCTGCTGTGCAACTCTGATAACTGTAGTGCTTAGTTTGCCCCATTCGTTATTCTTACTGTATTGTACATCTCCTATTTCTCACCTTTATCTTGGTATCTCGTACCGTGAGCGAATTTGGTGAGTTACAAACTTCCTATCCACTTCCATGATAATTTATTGTGTATACTGCTATGTATTTCACAATGATTGACTTGATTTCTTCTGACTTACTGTCGGTTGAGATTGAGCTACTACCTAATGTGTAGTGCTCTCTCGGTTATTTCCCACACTTGAGGTATATTCCATACCGATATTTGGTATTTTGTGTTACTCCAGTCACTTATTGCTAATCATGCCTCCATGTTTGGTTTCGTACAAGTACTCTTTCATTGGTACGACCTTGCATTTCCTATGCCCCGGTCTTATAGCGTTATAAATCTTTTTCTACTTCTACCACAATTAACATCTTCCCAATTCCTAGCTATCCCACTCGATCATTACTACGCAAGTGCAATACCAAAACACTCAGTCATACAGAGTGCAGAGGCGTACACTCTTGGCAGTAAATCTCTTATGCGATTGCCATAGGAATTCATACTATGTTTCACTGAGATTCTTAACACATAATACTGGCTACTGGCTTACTGCCTAGTTTATTTGCTATCACTTACCGTTGTATCTCCACTGGGTTTAACTCATAACTGTGCTTAGTTGCCATATTATTTCCTAACAATACTCATACAACGGTCGCTTACCGCGCACCATGTTCTTACTTCTTGTACAACACTAACTTACATGGCGTCCACTGTCATATTAGCTTCCACACATGTACTTTCATTACTTGTATTATGGTTTGTCATTCCTTTGGATGACTACTGGATACATTTTTTTTAGTCTTTATGCTCCTTGAGCGAACCATCACTTTGTTACCCTCACTCGAGTTATTGAGCCGGTGTTACTCAGTTCGCTGCTTCACATTATACACATGCTACTAAAACTAGCTGCTCTCCCGCAATAACAACATGGTCGATGCTTAACATATTTTTTTTTGTTTTTATTTTGAACTTGGTCCACATAACTACCTCTCCCGCGGTCTCCCAATATCGAGAGGTATCCCCACTCTTAAGCAGTGGTTCGTTCTCTGCTCTACTCTTGTACAACATAAACTCCTATAATCGATCAAATTTAAATAACACATTTTGTTAGTGGCTTATAAGCCTTACTGCCTCGAGCTCTACTCATTGTAGGTTATGTTGGGCTCCATGATAAGGTCGTTGCATCACGCTTCCTTTCATGGGATGCCCCTTAGGAATGTCAGTCTGCCTCCTAACGACTTATGTTTAAACTGGGTGTTAGTTTCAACCCTTGCGTTTCTGTCATGTTATTTCATTCAACAATTTTTGATCCAAACACCCCTCAAGGATTGCTCCTGGGTGTTGCTAAGTTATGCCATCAACTCTAGCTTGCACTTATTGGTACTTTAAATAAACTACGCCGTTTTGCGTTCTTAACTGGGTTTACTACCCTCTTCTATGAAGATTGATATTCCCAGTAGTCTAGGTGACCATTTCGGGAGTTTCATCCCGTTCATTGCACATTAACATGTCCATATCAGGCATCTGCCTTACTTTGTATAGGCTGGGTATTCGTCATTCCAGCTAATATGTTTATCCCTCGTGACACTTGAGACATATGCTATGTCTTTACTTACTAACCAATGCACTTCGCACTCCCTGACTCTTAAACATTTCCTTGAAATGAATTCACTAATTCCTCTAGTCTTGTTAACTTAACTGGGTTCCTTTACTTCAATCATTCGTGGTAATCCATTGCTCTTGTTTGACTTTTACTGCTGACTGTAGTATGGAGTCGACTACTTCCCGTGTCCCGGACTCTACTCGAATACATATGTGGGGTACCATACTGATACATTGCTACTTACCCGACTAACCCATAAGTAGGTCTGTCAGGCCCACAGGCTCCTATAGGAGTGCAATAGTCCCACATTTCAGTTGGTACACTCGTAGTGTCCATCACACGCCTAGGTGAAGTATTCTGCTGTTAACTCCCTTATATTGTCCTGTGACAACATGCATTTCATGCTTCCCGAACTCAATCAAGTGAAAGTCTATCCACCGTTGTATTACTATGAACTCAATCCATTCTCTCGGGTTGTTACCCTTGGGTTAACCTGTTTCCGTCCGGTTGTTCAAATCGCTGAGGCCTGTGTAGGTCCTCTGGTTGGTTTAAAAGAAGGTTAGAAATAAGTATTGGTTTGAAAGAAAAATTGGTTTTGAAAGAAAAGGGTTTTGAAGTAAATCTGAGTTTGAAAGAAAAATTCTTGTGGTTTCACAACGTCTTCTTGCTCAAGATAGGCAGAAATCGTATGTTGATGTTCGACGACGAGACCTGGAGTTCGCAGTGGGCGACCGGGTATTTCTGCGAGTTTCACCAATGAAGGGTGTATTCAGATTTGGGCAGAAGGGCAAATTAAGCCTGAAGTTTGTTGGTCCTTATGAGATTACGGAGCGGGTGGGCCCGGTTGCTTACTGGTTGAAGTTACCTGCTGAACTGGGTAAAGTGCATGATGTTTTTCATGTTTCACAGCTAAAGAAATACATGCACCACCCCTCTCATGTGTTAGAACCTGAGAGATTGACTTTAGAACCGAATATGAGATCCGTGGAGACTCCTTAGAGAATCTTGGACAGTAAGACTAGGGACACTCGCCATAAGTCAGTGCGGCTGGTGAAGGTTCTCTAGTCTAACCAGGATGTCGAAGAGGCCACGTGGGAGTTAGAGGATAAGATGAGATCGAAGTACCCTTCGTTGTTTACTGACTAGATCGTCTGTATAGGGTACGGGGCGTACCCCTTTTTAAGGGGGGTAGAGCTTCCTCGCTTTTGAGTTAGGAAACGAACTTGTTGTCGTTTGTTTGGTTGTTTAAGATGTGATTTTGTGTAAGTTGCTACACTTTGGTGATAAGTTTGAGTTATGTATAATACTTATGTATTGTATTTGTGATTGACCTTCGAGTCTTGAGATGTGTGAATGAGAATATAAGATGTGGTGTTAAGATTAAGAGAATTGAGTACCGTGAATGGTTAAGCATATATGTGAACTTTGGGGACAAAGTTCTTTTAAAGGGGGTAGATTGAAATGCCCCAAACTTAGATATGGTGTTTAAGTGATAAACTAAGATATAAGGAGGCTAAATAATGCCTTAGAAACATTAAGAAACATTTTTAATCAAAGAAAACATAAGGAAACACCAAAAGAGCAGTTTAAGCAAAAACGTGCTCTATGCTTGGAGAGACTTGGGTGAGCACCCAAATATCATTTTAGACCTTAGTAATATCCTAATGGTCATTTTAAACCAATTACTAAAGAAAACCAAGCTTGAAAACAAGTTAAAACACAAAATGTGCTTTAAGGAGTCTTAAAGCACATTTTTGAAAATTGTCTTAGAAAGGGTTTTGAGTGGCTAAATGTCCATCATTACTCTTTAATTAACATGTGTACTAATTAGTATCACATTAGGAAGTCTAAATCAATGGGAAATCAAAAATCTCACAATTATGTGCACTAATTTGTGAATAGTAACCAAATAGTGCCTAGTTTAGTCTTTAATCAATTAAGTCTAATTAATTGGTCAAACAAGACCATTACTAGCTTAAGTAAAAGGGGTGGCTGGTTTTTAAGGTGATGATTCACCATATGAGAAAATAAGAAAAGAAAATGAGAAATAAAGTTAAACTACTATATACTTTTAACATAAATATCCCACCTTTACTTATCTTTCTCCTCACCTCTTCATTCTCTCTTGTTTCCACCGGTTTTGAGCTGCTCCTCTATTCTTATTCTACGTGAAACTCAACCTCCATGCTAGCTCCACCTTGCTTTGGCCATAGCTCACTCATTTTAGCTCCAAAACCAAAACAAAACACATATTCTTCTTAGTTAGCTCAAGCTCCTTCTTCCTATCTTTTCAAAACTTCAAGAGCTCCATTTTGGTGCCAAGTCAAACCGCCATTAGAGGAGGAAACTCAAGCTTGGACACTCCATTAACTTCTTCCTTCTCTTAAGGTAAAGAATATGAAAGAAAAATGAAGTTCCCACCATTTCTTCCCTTGTCCGAAAATTTGTACTCATGGGACTCCATGTTTATGCCTTGTTCTAGCTTGTTTTCTACTCTCCAAGGGATAAAGGAGGTCCTTCTTTACTCATATCCAAGCTTGTCTTGAGAAACAAAGGTAAAACAATCAATTTAATACCTTAAAGCACATTTTTAACCTAGGGTTGTTCCTTATGGTTAATGTTTATCTAGCACTAGCATCATGGAGTCATTGAATATTGGTTAGAACATTGGCAAGGAGAACTTGGTTGGTGACCGAGATTGTTCATGGAAAAAGTCTAAGGAGGAAAGTTTGAGAGCTTGTAAAAGAACAAGGTAAATTACTTACCTTAAGGTGTTTTATTGTTTAAGGGGATGGGATTTAGATAGGTGATGAGTTTAGTGTAGAGTTTACATTGGGAAAGGACTATAAAAACCTAGGAGAAATAATGACTATACTTGTGAACTTGTGACTAAGGAGCAAATGAGAAAAAAGAGATAGTTAAACAATGTTGAGATGAATTACAAGAAGCATTTTATTTCAATGGGAATTCAGTGGTTAAGATTATTGTCGTTTAAGGGCCTAATGCCAAGCATTTAAGTTTTATACACTATATGATGATATGGTGTAGTTTTGGTGTAAATTGTGTGTTAAGATGTTGTAATGAGAATTTGAGTGATCTTGGTTGTTTGATGGTGAAAAACCAAGTGTTTAGGTGTAACAATGTGCTAGAGAACCCATGGCGAAATTTAGTGAAGAACCTAAGTGTTTAAGATGTTCTAAGGAAATTTCATGACTAGGATAGTACTAGGAAGTTCAGAGGTTGTCTTAAAGGAAAAAGAGTGAGTTAAGGTGTTCTTGTGAGTTATAATGACTTAGGCATCACCATGAAGGATTTAGGAATCAAAAGAATGTACTAGTGTATTTAGGACTTAGGCAAACATTGGTAAACAAGTAGGAGAAAATAAGGTGTTGATGGATGGAGGCATGAACTTGTGAAGAAACTTTAAGTAGTTGCATAAAGGAGTTTTAGATGGTGAAAGATGCTTGGGAGATGATGTTATAGTGGTGAGGAAGTACTTGGAATAGTGGCTGTATTAGGTATGAACCACCACCTAGAAGCCTAGTGAAAAACATAACAAGTGTTGGCATGATTACAAGGAAAATGCATAATGACTAAGGTGGATGTTGGTGAGTGATTAAATGTGTTTAGTGGAAGGCTTAAGGTGTATTTGAGATGCCAAAATGAGGTTAGAGCGTACTAGGATGTAAGAGGAGAAGTTTGGAGTCAAATGGGAATTTAGAAACAAGGTTCTGGAGTCGACCGACCTTAGGGACCGGACCTGCAAGGTCGGTCGAGCTCAGTTTACTCTACCGAAAAGAGTTTCTGGAATCGACCGAACTTGGGGACCACACTTACAAGTTCGGTCGGGCTTGTATTTTGTGCACGAATTAAGTCTCTGGAATGGACCGACCTTGGGACCAGACTTACAAGGTCGGTCATGCCTAGAATTTTGTACGGGAATTAAGTCTCTAGAATCGACCGAACTTGGGACCGGACTTACAAGTTCGGTCGGGGTAAAATTTTCAAACGGTAATACGTCCTGGAATGGACCGACCTTGGGTAAGGTCGGTCGGTAAGATCGGTCGAGCCAAAAACACAAAAAAAAAAGAAATTTTAAATTCTAAAGATGTTAATTGGTTATAAGGTGTGCCATTGGTAGGGTAATAATGATTAGGAACCTAAGAACCTAAGGAATTAAGTTAGGTTGAGTATAAACCTTAAGTTTAAAGTTAAGTTAATATGGTTAAGTGGTAAAGACTAAAGAGGGTATCGAATGGGAATCTTTAGGGATTAAGTGTCTTAAGTAAGGTGCAAATAACTAATGACCTAAAAATGAATGAATGTTTTAGGTTTGTGAATTGGGACCCTGGAGAGATAAACCAAACAATCGTCGACGGTGAACGGTACAGTCTTTCTTATGACCTGCTTGCTAACGCGGTGTCCCTCGGCTTGTGTGCTATTTGTTGTTTGATATGACTAAGACAAGATAAAGCATGCAACCGGATATTAATGTTCTCGTTGTGTATGTGTTTTCTTTACACTAACCCACGAGGCTTAAGCATAGCTACTAACTAAGCTTGATACGTAATGAGTTAAGAAGAGCATTTGTACATTGATGATTGTTGGTTAATACCCGTCAAGGTTTAACTAACACATGGTATTTAAGACTTTCACTAACCATAACTTGGGGTGGGAGTGAGGAATCCGGAATGGTACCGGCACATGTGTATTGGGGGAGGTCGGTATCTGAATCAGATCCGACTTCCAAATAAGACTTGTCATTAGACTCGTCGCCTAGGGTCAACAAACCGACCCGACCACCCGGACTTCTGTTTGAGGTGGGAGGCACATTAAGGATGGTGTGGGGGGATCAAGCCTACATCCCCAACAAATTAAGAAAGGTAGCTTATTGCCGGATAGTGCATTGCTACCGGCTAGGGTTAACCAAGCCCTACGAAAATAAGCAACCAATTAAGGGCTAACCAATCTAATAGTGGAACGGTTGGCAATTATAAGGTTATGGAGATTGTGGATTTAAGGAGTTAAGCTCTAACTCACTTATTAAGGGAACGCCTGAGTCGTTCATTTGCATTAGGGCTATTTATGTACATTGTGGTTTGTTGTTTTATTGCATTTCATATTATGATTGTGATGCTAATCAACTTCCATGCTATCGACAATTAGTCGTCGTAGCCCCGTTAGCTTGGGGGCCACGAGAGGGTGTACAACATTTGCTGACCCTTGGGGGGCGCTGTTTTAATTTGCGGTAAGCGGCCCTGAGCCCCTTTGGTGTTTTACATTACTTTGCGGTAAGCGGCCCAGATCTTCTATTTGATTATAACCTAAGGTTTATCAATCTTATATATACATACACAACACTTACATATGTTTACGCTCCAGCCCATTTATATATGCAAATGTATTTTCCAGAAATCATTTACCACCCAATAACTTTCTTTTATTCATAATGCATCCGTCCTTGCTTTATAAACTTACAATTGTAACACTTAACTTTATATTATACATAATAATTATTTAAATCTCGGTTTCAACCTAGATTTTCTCCCCAAATTTCATACATCCCACAATTTACTTTAGTTCCGGTTTACACTCTAATTTTCGGTAGTCTACAACTTAGCCCCACAAGTTCATAAATGTAACATGTTACCATTTAAACTATATGTTATATCTTTAATTCGTTAAATCATTAGAATTAACTCCAAATCTTTACCTAATTACGAATAGGCCCCACTATTTTTATTATTTTCATTACAGCCCTATAGTTTCCAAAATATTCATTAATTCCCCAATAGTTTTACAATTTCCCATTTTTACCCAATGTTCATTAAATCGCTAATGTAATTAAATTAAATTTCTTAAATTAATAAAACCTCAATTATAGTCAAGATTGGCCATTGACTTCCCCTCTTATTCCACATTTATTATTATTATCATTTACGAAAAGACCCATTCAAACCCCTATCTTGCATTTAACCCCTTTTTTTCCTTTGTAACCTCATAGTTTATGTTCTTAAGATTCCAATAAAATTTTCCCACTTTTTAATTTATTTGTACCCCAATAATTCTTTTAGTCGGCGGTTTTCACCCCATTATAGTTCCTTGTTCTTTTTAAATGTTTATAGGTTCCATAACTTACTTAAATCTTGGTAAGACTTAATAATTCTCACTAGTATTTTCCTAAAGATTTTCATAGGCGATTTTGTCTAATATAATTTCGTTTAGCACTAGAAATCTACATAAATCTTTTTCTCACCCCAAAATCAATAACTGCAACTTAAAGTTTCAGATAAATAATATCCCATATCCTAAGAATTGGCCTTAAACATAGCTTACATTTAACTTCAATATATTAGCGGAATGTTCCTAAGTTTCCAATACCATTTCCCATATTTTTAATTCATTTATACCCTACAATTCTTTTAATTAACGTCTTTTTTTTCTCATTATGATTTTCTTGTTCTTTTAAATGTTTGTAAGTTTTATAAGTTATTTGAATCAAGCCAAACTTAATAATTCTCGTCAAAGTTTTCCTTAGGATGTTTGTTAGTGGTTACGCCTTGCATAATCTCAATTAATACCAAAAAAAATCTACATAATTATTTTCCTCACTTCTAAATTCAATAATTACCTTTTAAACCTCAAATAATTAATATGCCACGGCCAAAAAAATCGGCCATATATAGAACTTGTTTATATCCTCAAAAATAGCATCAAATCTTAAAAATAAAAATCTACTACACTCTCGGTTGTTTCAGTTTTTATTGCTAGCTGTTTTTGAATCACTTTTCTCCATGTTACCTACAAATTCGATACTGTAATTGGTAAGCCAACAATATACAAAACTTTAGTCTCTATATTTACGTTCAATCTCACCAATTCTACACCCCTGTTTCTCGGTAAAGAAGTTTCAAATCAGCACTTTCCTAAAATCCCTCACACATTTACGGCTCAGGTTCTGTTTGTTTTTCTTCTATTTTTTTTCCTTAGTTTCATTTAACAAAAATTATTCAACCATTTTCCATACAAGTTTACAGTTTAACGTCATCCCTAGCATTTACAATTTTTCAGCAGTAACTTCCCATTTCAACAACATGCATCTTGGTATATTAAAGAATAGTTTAGGTGTTCATTTACCTTTTTTTTAAGGCACCAGCAAATCCTCTCCAGGCCTTATCCTCCTTGCTGCTGTATAGGTATATATATAATACGTTAGTTTGCATGTTTCTCCTTTCTTTCTTTTTTTTTTGTTCCAAAAACTCATATACTGCCATGGCCTACAAGGAAGGGTATTATTACCTCTTGAATCTGGTTTCTTTCCTTCTTACAAAACTTTAGTTACATAGCAGTTTTACGGGTGGTAGTAATGTGGGTTGGTCACCGCATGCACAAGGGAAACAAGCAACTCCATTAGTGCCTTATTTTGCTAGTTAATTATGAGGTTTAAGCATGGACTATTAGAAGATTAAAGAGGGTGATTTTTACCTGGTAAAATCTGTGGAACCCAGCTACTGTCCTTGGATACCTAGAGGAAAGGGGCTGGTTCAGTTTCACGGTAAGAACATTGAAGAAAAATGCTAGAAAAAAAGTATTGTTAATATTACCGTTTTCTTTTCCTTGCTTCAGTTTTGAGGGGGGAGAACTTCCTGGTGGCTAGTAACCGAGCTGGTGCCCATAGGAGAGAACTGAAACCCTCTGTAAGTGTGCACAATAGGGTGCAGGATAGGGCTGTAGTGTCAAATGTTTGCACGCAGAAACTGAGGAAGAAAGAAAAGGGTGATGTGTTTCAGTTTTTTTGTTTTTTCCTTACCGATTTGCTTGACGATCTTCTCTCAATGTTGCAGGTTGTGAACGTGGGTCTTTGTCTGTTCATAAGAGCTGGAAAACCTCATTCAACTGGCACTAAGAGAAGAAGGAAACTAAGTTGGAAGTGGCAGACTCATCGGACATAAACAAGTGAGAATGTGTTTCAGTTTTTTTTTCTCACTGTTTCTGATTGTTAATGCAGGTTGATCAGGTGGCTGCTGTTGCTCATGGAAAAGGTGGAATCTCCTACAACAGACGTCAAAAGGAGGGAGGAGAGGAACATGTTAGGGGCAGTACATTTTTTTTTCTTCCCTCTGCACATTACAGAGAAAGAGAGGGTTGTTCATACCCTTTTCTCACCTTATACTCCCTTGTTGATGTTGGTTGTTTCCTAACCGTTTCTTGCTCAGGTAAGGACTGAAAGAAAGCTCCTTCAATAATACACAAGCAGAGTTTAAAGGTTTGAAAAATTGCAATTTCTGTGTGGAAAGAAACGGAGAAGGAGGTAAGGTTCCCAACATTGGTTACCTCCTCTGTTAGCATATTTCTGAATGGCCCATGTTCCAGCTTGTTTATCGGTTAAATGTGGAGGAGGGATGGTGGAATTTTCTGGTGTATTAAGGGGTAGAATTTAGCCTATATTGTCATGGAGTTTAAGGCTTGAAGTGTAGCAAGTGGTGAAGTGGTGAGCTGGTTTGGTTTCTGTTGTTGCTGTCGGTAGAAGAGAAGAAGAGTTTGATGTTGCTGCTTGGCTGAGAGAAACAGAACTCATCCAGGAATGGAACATGGGCAGAGAGGGAGAAATGACACGTGAAAGTATTAGTAGGAGGATTATTCCTTTCTTTCTTTTCCAGCTTCACAAGTCGGTGGTGATGGGAAGGGTTGGTGGCTTGGTCAGCCGAGTTGCGGGAGGAGCATGTTGCAGATTGTACTTTCTCTTGTCATCCTTGCACAGGTAATCGGAAGTGGTGTGGAGTTAGAGTTTGCTAGCCGGGATAAAGCACTGAAGAGAGCTAGGAAATGATGCCTCTATGCTAGTTTTCTCTCCTTTCAAACTCTAGTTTGTACTTGCCTTATGCTTGTCAAATCTAGTTTTATTTCTTATTCCTTTATGGTTGCAGCAACCGAGACAAGAGGGTGGAAGTGCTGGAGCAATTCAGCCGATTTGCAAGGGAATGGAAGAAGAGAATAGGTAGCAAGAATTTTCTTGAATTAGATAGGTTAGGTTTCTAGCATTATTATATATTTTTTTGTATTTCTTTCCCTCTTATCGGTTGTATAAATGAGGGGGATATTTCAATTGAATTTGGTGTACTAATAACACACATTAATGATACATAATGTGTTATTAATGTCTTGTATGTTAGTATATAATGTCCCTTCTCTTGGTGTATATAAATAGGTGGCTTTGTCTTTAAAATTCTTGGTTTTGTATATGTAAATCATTCCATGATATTTTATCACTTTATTTGTGATCCTGGTATATGCATTAAAATATTACATATAGTATTATTTTTTGGAGTTATTTCTCCTTAATGATGTTCCCTCTTTTATTAGAGGTTACATGTATAACTTGGTGTTCATTTTGAACTATGTATTTATATACTTTTATTTATGATAAGTGGTGATCATTAGATGAATAATTGTTGATCATCAAGTTTTCATTTGATTTAATTTCTTACTAGGTAAGATAATTACTGTTCGGGGTATTTCAATCTACCCCCCTTAAAAAGACTTCGTCCCGAAGTCTCACCTCTGATCAATTGTTCCTAGGAGAATCTAGTTTTATGACTAACCTCAATCCAAGGGATCAAGTCCCGTATTTCCATAACTCAAAGTGCAATGAGTGCATATGCCAACTCATCAAAGTGCAATAATAATATGCATCTCATAATCTTAGTGCAATGAAGTGCACTTTCAATGTACCATACAATTACACACATCCACACAAGCACAATACCAAATACATAAATCTCAACATAGACATCGATAATCATTCAAGTATCCCATCGGATACGTAAACATATCACCAAGTGCATACATGCACAAACAACCCAGATATACGACAGTATGCTTTGCATACCTTACAATCAAGACAAGACTACCAATATAATTCCATCCAAGTGCTTAAAGCACGCAAATTCCACAACACCTCAAGTATGTCCCGCATACACACAACAAACAACACAAACCACATAGAATCTTGGTATACGCCAAGAGGCTCTACCCCCCTTAAAAAGGGTTACGCCCTGTGACCCTCAAAGTATCAAACTGCTGCTATGAAAAGAGCGCTGGATACTTGGTCTCTCACCTTCTCATATCGAAAATGAGGAGTTGAGTCATCTCTTATCTAAGACGTGGGTCTAATTCTAGTCTTTTGGGCTCTAAAATATAAGAGTGGTGAGTCACGTACTACTTTAGCTAATGGGCCCACTCGCTCTGTAGTGAGGTGCAGACCCATGAACTTAGGGTTCAATTTGCCCTTCCGTTCTTATAGGTGTTTTATAAATTATTTATAGTAGTAAGTTATTGCTTTCCCGTTCCAATGTGACGGTGCCATGTACGGTCTTTTATGCTCAGGAATAAGGTATCTTTATTTTACGAATGATCGATTAGATCTAGATCGCCTATCCCGGTATCCTGGATTACTAGCGCACATGCACGTGCTATATTGTCAAGTGTTCTTTGAATTTATTCATTGACTTTCAGTTTAGGTGAAATGTGGCATGAATTATCGTTAATACTTAGTGTTGTTGCACTTGTCAGTCATCTTGAGACATACTACTCTATATATCCACGGAGATAATCCTTGTCATCCCATATCTCCAGATTGTATTGTTTCGGAGTAACAATGTTAGTTGTGGTATTTGTTAGGTATTTCCCGATGATGTTTATTGTATTTCTGTATGTTGGCCTAATAACAATGTTTGTATGGTTCACCCTACTTTTTGCTAGGGAAATTCATTTGTTGTTTTCATATTTGTGTCCTGCTTCTTTCCGCATCCCGTGTGGGTATGCTCCCTGGCAGTTGAGGCGTTTGCCTCCTGGTATGTTCTATATTCTTTCTACTTTTCATGTTGTTCCATCCAGAGTGTAATTTTATATATTTGTGTGTGTTTCTTATCATTGGTTCTAAGTGAGTTCCACTCGTATGATCTTTGCCAACTTACTTATTTTCAATGGCTTGTCGCTTTTGTGTGCACCATGTGTTGACCGATTTAATAGTTATTAGTTATTGTTACACTTGCCTTAAGGTTTAGGCCATCCGCTAGTATGCTAGCTCTACCTTTCTTTTATTTTCTAGTGATGCGATTGTGTTTAACCCATTTTGAGTGGAAACGTATTATTGCTTTTAGTTTGGCATACAGTGGTTGTTGTATCGTACAGTATTGTTTTGTGTCTTTAGTCTGCGAATTGTTTTCCTAATGCCCCTCTTTTGATGGCAGTTATCGTCCTTCGTCGGTATCTTCTGGGTGGTCTAATTTGCCAATGTTAGTGGATCCTTTATCTTTATAAGTGTTTACATATTCGCTTGCTCCTTCAGTAAGTTTTCATGTCTTGTCACTTTGCTGATTACCAGCTCTCACGTCTTTTAGGAGATTTCCCTTTATATTATTGTGTGTTAATCACTCCCTTGTGGAGTTACAACTTTGGTAGTATTATTTTCAAGGTTTCTGGTTCCTTTAGTCTTGTTTCTTTAACTAAGACTCTTCCTGTTAATTTATTCGAGGTAGTTATTTGTACTGGTTCGGGTTTGTGTCACTGACCGTCACACGTTTATAATTTGTGAAGTATTCTTTTGTCAATCTCCTTCTCAAATGATATTAGGGTGTGTCCAGAGGCAATTGTTTTGTTTCTTCGGGTCCCCTTTTCAATGGGCATGATTATGTATTTTATGTTCTGTGAATGGTTGCGACATTGTGCCCTGATGGGGAGGTGTATATTGTAGTATCACGAGACAGTTTTCTCCTTTGTCATTGGTTTCGTTACTGACATAAATTCACTGATGTTTGAAGGGTTTTACGATCATTTGTATAGACAAGTATTTGTTGGTCGATTGTTTAATGAGTTATTTATTGGAGTGATTGTGTGTTGACTCCTAGTCATCGTTATCTGGTTCTTATGTGCACGGCTTAGCGCTTGTTCGTTGTTTCACGCTCTTGTATTTGTAGGTTATTCATGTTATTTATGGTACGTATTATGGTTCTCACTTCCCAGAAGGTTTATGTTTCCTCCTTTTATGGGGGTCCTCGTTGTAGTTTGACTTAGAACGGTTTTTGTTATTATTCATCTTGTTTCAGGTGTTGTTGCCCCTTTGGGCATCTGCTAGAAAGGTGGTGGAGGTGGTAATTTCGCTCTCCTGGAATCGTGTTCTTCTAGTAGTACCTTTAGATGTCTTTACTTAGGCTTGTCTCTTGTATTATGAAATTGTTTAATTTACATACTTATTATCCCTCACAGTCATCGCGTTAGCAGGTGACATACCTTGAACATGTACTCCTCTTTTCTTACCCATTGTATGGTGGGATACCGGCGGCAGTAGTCGTTCTCTTTACGTGGGGATTTCATCCAATGATCGATGTGATCAAATAGAGTAGCAATTATTATCACAAGGGTATAATCTTGATAAAGTGTAGTGAAATTTCGTATATAACCACTCTATTTAATTACAATTGTTGTATAGAATTCTATGGTGGGAGTTTTATGTAATATACATAGGTACTGTCATGTGTATATTGAGTACAAAATCTCTAATGCCCTTACATTAGTTATGGGGATGTTTATGGATGGAGGAAGTCAATGTTCCGTATTCACTTTGTGTAGGAAGTTTGAATTCAAAGTATGGTATGATAACTCCTATCTTGACATTTGTTTGCTCTCGTTGATTGTGGTTCCGCTTTGTAAGGGTGGAGCTTTGGGCGTTAGTTGTTGAAGTATGCGACACTGGTTTGCATCTACGGTGTGATCGATTTATGTAATAACTGTGTTGCGTTATAATATGTTTGATTTTGGTCCTATTAAGGACTAACGTGTTTTACTTTCGAGATATTTATTGTATATTTACGTGTGCCGTTGTGGGTATAATACCGGCCCTGATTACTACGTGATCGTGCTTCATTTTACAACTCCCTACATATTCGGGAATGAGTTGTTATTTTGAGTATTCACATTCGTTGATTTGAATGTATCCAAACTATTTACAGCGGGTGCACTTGATTCTTTAGTTTCCTACCATCGTTAAGGATGGTGTTGCATTTAGGAAGTGTTATAACATTTCGTATGGGGTCGTGGTCGTCCTAAGGACTCGACACTTGTTGTTGATAGCGGTCGGCGTTCAATGTTAGTACATGACTATGGCGTTTGGCTCTTAAGCAGATATTCATGGTTTGTTAATGTCTAACCGGTGTAATTGTCTCAGGCTGTTGTATGCCCTTTTTGTTATGATGGTCGGGCTCATTGGGTCCTCCCAAGGTTTATAGGCCTCATATTTTAAGGGTTTTGTATTCCTACTTACGGCAAGTTGTATTGATGGGATCTGTACTAAAGTTGTACGAATGTTTGGTAATTTCGGTAGTCATGGTATCATTCACTGTGGACTTCACAGTCTTGTAGGATTTAATTGTAGATGCAGCACTTGTGGTGGCAAGTGCGCGAGGTAGGAAGATATATTAGTATATTGTTCTTCATGGCGCTTGCTGTAGCAAGCGCGCCATGTAGATTGAGTTATTGGTTTGGTAGTGGTTGGTCTCGTGGATGCTTCGGTTGGTTGGGTACGACTTAGGTAATTTATCTTGAGAAGGGTAGTTTTGTGGTTACTACAGTTTGTTAAGGTATGACAAGTTCTCTAGGGTAGTTTACTTCCTGGGTGATCAAGGTTAGGCTTCTTTCTGAGTTTGTCTTAAGTTACATCGTGAACGAAGGAGGGCGTTTTGACGTATGCGTTTATGTATTTAATTTATTAGGTTAAGGGCTTGCAGCTTCCTAGAACGCGCTGAGTACTAGTACCAGCGCCTAAGGTTCCCGCAAAATTTAGGGTATTTTTCCCCTGGGTGACTCCTTTCCCCTTCTAATTGCTTGTACCAGCTGGGATCTGCCCCACGTAGCTACCATGTGGTGCTTTGGGTTCGGCAGATGGTGTACTCCGGTCATCTGCGGTATGACATTCCTTTCTTGGGGGTTGCGTTGTAGCAATCTTGGTTAACTGAACAGGGTTCTGTGTTTAATTATGAGTCAACTCGATAGTCCTTATGGATTCATTGTATTGTAAACTCTCTCATCTATTTTGGTATCGTAACATTTATGGCAGCCATGTCAGTTTTCCCGACCAAGAGGAATTTCCCGTCTCCTTGGCGCCTTTCACTGCTTAGCCTTTCCGTTGACATTTGAAGTGTGGGCAGCGGCGGGTGGGGTACCACTGCTGATTCCCAGGACGTTCCCCCATCGAGCTAGTATGGTTCTCATGCTATTCGGGATCGCAGGACCTCCAATACCCCCGACATGCCTCGCTTTAAGTGGTTTCTACTTCTTCTCAACGTCTGTAATACGGCATGCTGTGTCTTTACTCTATAGTTCACCGTGTAGTAACTAGTAATATTGCAGTGCCATTAAGGCTGATATTGTTACGCATTCGCGTTATTAAGACACTGGTTCGTCTAAGACAAGATGTCTCGTACCTCACAAGCTGTAACACCCCTCTCCACAATCACGCAATAATCCCTCACGTAGCAATAAATAAAACGTCTCGCAGCGGAAAAATAAATAACAATTACAAAACTCACTCGGGTGTCACCGGCCATTACTCGCCCATGCGAGCAACGCAGCCAAACTACATCCAACTTCCAATACAAATAAACTACTAACCGCCGTGATAACGAGAAACTCCTATACATCATACTAAGTCCATAAACCATAAACATCGACAAGTGAGCGTCTACCCAATCCTGAATATACATAACCTTACCATAATACAATTCACCATCCTCATCGCTATACAACATCTCCATGTGTGGTAACAAAATTATAACTCCAATTACCCTGTTCCTGCTCTTCAGCTCCGACAATGATCAACAACCTGTAATGGTGTAGTATCAGCGATAGACGCTGAGTATGCCGGGCCTGGACCCTAATGGTCACTTGTCATTTTAACCATCTTATTATTAGATTGGTTTCATGTTTTACCATTTTACAGTTATAAACAATACCGAAGCATAAATGTATAATATACATAATCATCCATCCAAATATCCACAAACATTTAACCATCCATCCAATCCAAACAGTCATAGAATATATCAAACAACATTTGTATATCGAACGTATCGAGTATTAACAGTATATTGTACAATGTACAATCGCCGTAGCGTTCACCATCCACTGTCAATTTATTTTAGTTTGGCTTTCAAGCCCCATCCATTTGTACAATGTACATTCGCCGTAGCGTACAGTTTCCATAGTTAATTATGTACAATGTACATTCGTCGTGGCGTGCAGTTTTCGTATTTAATTTACCTTAGCCTTGTAGGCTCCATCCAACCATGTTTAATTATTAATAACAGTTGGGCGTCATGTTAGGACAACCCGATAACCTCACCATGGACAGTAGTCCCCCGTACACACAAAGGTGCTCATTTCGCCAGAGGTCCGGAGGCCCCTGACTCTCTTATGTCTCGTAAGACGTCCATAAAAAGGCCATAGCCACCTGATCCACGATCCAGTTTGGGCTCGTTGGATATAACCTGGAGCGGAATCCAATTAGGAAACCCCTCAGTGATCACAAATGCGCAACCAAGTGGTTCGTAAACCACCGGGATTCCTCACCTCATCTCATACCATCTCTCTCATAATGTTTAAGATCTGCTCTTAGTCTTATGGAGAATAATTATTAATTAGCGGCCCAATGGGTCACGCATACCTAGAAGTCATCTAGGTTATGTTCATGTTCGAGATCCATGCTCTAGAGACCGACAATGTCGTGACTCATCCTAAGTGTTTTACTTAGGTTACCATATACTTAATATTAATATCATGGTATTATATCAAGTAACCGTCATGTCATCACAACGCGTATGTATGTTTATATAAGTCGATCTATAGTCGACGTAGTGTTAGTCCCGTAGGACGGCCGTGCATAAATAAATAATGCAGTAACACTTAATCACATACATGTAACCACACACATAGCATACAAGTTATATCAACCAAATCCGAGCCCAAGGAGAAACCTTAGGTCAACTCGGATCAAACCCCTTTACATACCGTTCACCCTAATTGTATTACGGTGGAGTATGAATCAGCAAGATCCTATGCTCCGTGTAGTCCGCTAGCTCATCAAGCGTCCTTGTCAGAAGTATACTCTAAACGGTATTAAAACTACAAGTTAGTCTCCATGACTAACTACATCCGGTATTTCCGAATAATAAGTAATCCCGACAGTTCACCCCTGTTTTCTACAGTTGTTGTTACGGGTTTCTCTAAAACAGTCGGTTTTGTTACTTAAAATGCGTACGTCATAATATTTCAACTGTTAAGTTTAACTCATTATTTGTTTTTAACCTTATCCACCATCTTGTTTAGGTACATAACCTTTAGTTGCATGTATTCATGCATGATTGTATTATATTATTATTTTTTGTATTGTAACATTCTCCCACCATCCATTATAACACATAGTTTGTAACTATTTATTTTTTTTAAACAACCACCACCATTATTATATGGCCTCCAACCATAATATATATCCATCCTTATATACATTATTCTTGTGTATGTATATATTTACCTCGTAGGTAATTCCCATGAGTTTAATAAACTCTTATATTTTATGTTACTTTTTATCATCTTTTATTAGATGATTATTCCCATTAGTTGTATTATATTATACAACTTATATTAAGATTATTATCCTAACATGTGTAACATTTTATGTTGTATATTTACAACTCCTAAGGTTTATTCCATAAATACCTTAGTTTATAAATCCCATTCATTTATAGTTTGTCACATTATTTTATGTGAGTACCCTTCCTTATATTAATTCCATCTAAACTATATAATTGCTATAACACTTATAACATTATAGACCTTAGTCTAAAGTTCATTTTCCAACTCTTATATTTTCGGTACAGCCCTTAACTTTATTTAAATTCTATTTTGACCACATAACATTATGTAATGTTATACCATGTACTCATATCATACAATGTGATATTTTTATTCCCTTTAACTTGTACCTATAGTTTTTATACAAAACTATTTTATATTGCCTCTTAGGCACCGTAAGAAAATCTTATTCTTTTCCATAAACCATAGTTTCCTTAATTTACAAAATCACCCTTAACTTATACCATGTTATATATACCATTTAATATATCATTTCTAACTTATAAAAGAGTATAACCTATGGTTATTTTTGTAAATTCCGAACAGCCCTTGTGCTATTCTATAATTGCCATTTGGCCCTATTTATAACATATAGTTTACCATATCAAAAACTATATCTTATACACATAACTTATTAAATTCTCTTAATAATTCTAAAAATCATCAAATTCCACCAAAGGGTTATAAATATCCTTATTTACCCATATACTTTTGATATTTACCATTCCACCATCTTTTTCTTCAAAGTGTCATAATGACATAATAACTATATATTATACATATATAGTTCATTCTAATTCCAAAAACAACCCAATAAATTCCTAAAATTCCTAATAGCCCATGGGTGTTTATAATACCATTATACACCCTTAATTTTCGGTAATAACATATTTACCACATATGTTATGAAAATATTACCATAAGATACTTATCTTTTTATAAAACCTTAAATAAGTTATCTAACTTATTTATTTTGGTCAAAACCTAGCATATGGTCAAGGTTGACCACCTTAATATTTCCTTGACCATTAATTCCTTAGAATTACGGTTTTAACCCCTAAGTTTCCAAAATTCATCATTTAACCCCAAAACTTTATAAAATCTTACAAACTTTATTTTAACTCCTTTTAACCCCTAATTTTCGGCTTTATTTTTATAAAGCCCCTAAATTTGATTTAATTACACTTTGACCCCTTATTCATTTCGGTAATAATTATATATCACCTAAACTTAAATAAAAGCTTGTAAATGCATAAATAAAATGGCCTAAAATACATGGCCTTATTACAAACATTTGCTCACAAAATAAATTACACATAAATGTCCCAAAAACACTTATAATTCTCGGCCTCACCATATAATTTTCATTTAATTACCAAACTTCCACATAATGTCTTAAATTTGACATTTATGTTACTTAATCACTTAGATAAATTTACTAAGCCATTTCTTTAAACATTTTAAGGTCAAAAATGACCTTACTTCCATGTTCTCTCACGGGAATAATATTAGAAATAGCTTAGAACATTTTAACTTAGCAAAGTTAATGTTTAAGTGATTTATACCTTGATTTAGCTTAGGTAAATCCTTGTTTGGATTCGCCACCTTAAGGAGAGTTTCTCCAAAGCTTGATTTACTTGTCCTCATGTAGAAAACAAGACATGATTAAACTCCAAACATGAGCTAACCATGAGAAGTGTTTAATGACAATTTTCAAGGTAAAATTTACCTTAAAACACCAAGGTTGTACAAGTTAACTTCGGCCTGTTTTAACAGTAGGAAAAGGTCATCAAAAGAGCTACTAAAACCAAGCTTTAAACTGGTGTAACTAAGATTAGGAGATGGCTAATTTTTACCTTGTTTAAAGTGCCTAAAATGGTGTTTTTGGCTTGGATCTGGCTATACCTCGAAGCTCTTGATGTACCAACTGAATAAGTATGTTAAGATGAAGATAATAAGGCTAGGAACAAAGTTTCACAGCTGAATTTGAAGGGAATCAAAAGATATGAGCTTAAAGCACATTTTTGTACCTTAAGAACAAGTTTGGGTTTCTCCACCTTCCTCCCTTGTTATGGCCGAGATTCCTCCTTCATTTAACCTCCAAGAACAACCTAGATCCATGGATGGAAGTGGTTGATGTTGTAACACCCCAACTCAATCCAAATGTGGTCTCGCAACTTAACAGCATACATATAAACATGTCACAGCGGAATTCTTTACACTCCAGGACCTTGCCACGGTCTGACTACAGAATATACCGAACATTAGTACAACAACCTTAACCAAATACATATTCTTCTTACAATCCTCTCACATCCTATACATCTTACTAACTCAATTGCCATACGAGCGTACATGCACAACTCAATACTAACTTGTCCTTAATTGCTAAAAGACATAAGTCTAATAAAGCGACAGTATTGTCAAAGACACTAAGTAACCTCAGAATACCTGAATAAACTTCCATAGCAGGAAGTAGGATGCAGCGACTTACCATGGAACCCAATACTACATTTAGTATGTAACCTAACGGTAGATAGTGTTCAAGGAAACGAAAACCTTTAGGAATAACCTACAGATGAGTAAGAGTACAAATAATGAACTGAGACATTAAGCACCAAGAGCCTACGAGCCAAGGATGATAACCACATCAGAGTCCGAGGCACAATAAGTTATAAGAGAGCTTGTTTAAGCCACGAAGGAACTACTATTCGTAGATATGAACGGTTACCAAACCCATGACTTAAATTGTGGAAAATATTGCCGGGGAAAAAGCACCAATGAGAATATTGAAATAATGCTAAGGACAGGGGCGGAGAACGAACCATGCCTTTAGGGTGGGGATACCTCTCCTTGTTGTGAGTCCATGAGAGGGAATGAACCCCTCAAAAGGGCTTTCACTTATTAGAGATGCAATACGCTTTTGTTAGAGAATGGAAACTGTAAAGTTGAGATTACTTTAGAACATATCAGATACACTTGAGTAATAAGAAAGGCCGCAGAGACAGACCTCATATCCAATACCCAGGATTTAAGAATCAGTAATCGTCAGAGATAAACGTTGTGAGTGCACAACATGGCACGTCAAATGACCAATGCTCCGAAGAGCTTGTGATTCAGTGAATGACTTCTTCAGTAATCGGTAGAATTACATGGTAGATAACGTCATAAGGAAGAAAGAATGTGAGGGAAATCAGCCTACTTACGAATCTGAGATTGAAGCAGAACCCCTTCGTATTAAGAGTCAACTATTTTACAGCACGGTAACACAACCGCTATACACCGGAATGAGAGAACTCCCAGTGTGTTTACACCAAGAAGGGATTGAGTATAAGGTAAGACATTAGAATAAGTGAATAAGAGGTTGCACCATTAATGGGCAACATGGCAAGGGCCAACTACCACGGTACTGGTGGCACTGGTGGAAAAAAAGTCTTATAACACAGGGCTTTATACCACGGCTACGATGCAAGCGTGTTATATAATATTATATAACACGGCTATCGTGCTCATATAACACGGCTAAGAAATAGCCGTGTTATAAGATCCACCGTTCACAATCCCGCGAAAAATAAACAGTAAAACGTCATCGTTTTGCTTTGTCTTATAACACGGCTACTGTGAGCCGTGTTATAAAACCCTATTTTATACCACGGCTAGGTATCAGCCGTGTTATAAAACCCTATTTTATACCACGGCTAGGCATCAGCCGTGTTATAAAACCCTATTTTATACCACGGCTATGCATCAGCTGTGTTATAAAGTACATAATTTATGGCGCTGAAAAATCCCGCTTAAAAAATACAAATTTTTATATCTTATAACACGGCTATATAAGGAAGCGTGTTATAAGATCCTTTGAAATGATGTCAAATATCTGCTCAAAAAATTAAAAACAAAACGGCGACGGATCTTATAACACGGTTCGATAGAGCCGTGTTATAAAGTTCGGATCTTATAACACGGCTGGAGAGAGCCGTGTTATATAATCAATCAAGTTTTTCGTTTGACCAATATACCGCCATAATTAATAAACAAAACGACGACGTTTTTGGGTTTTATAACACGGCTAAATCCAGCCATGTTATAAGATGAAAAAGCGATGACATTTTTGGCGCTTAAAATCCCGCTAAAAAAACCAAAATAAATTAGATTTTATAACACGGGTTATAGTAAGCGTGTTATAACATACAGAGAGTCCTTTTTATAACACACCTTTTTTTAGCCGTGGTATATGGTCTATGCTTTTATAACACGGTTCATCATTTTAGCCGTGGTATAAAGTTTCTCCATAACTCCCTCATCGTTCTCCTCCATTCTCACTTTTCCCGTTCCCTTTCACGCTCTCATCCACAAAAAACCCTGTCGATGACCTCTACCACTTGCACATATCCATCCCTGTGACTGGCGTCATTTACCCCGTCGAGTTCCAATCGCCGCCGCGTCGGTGTTCGTCGTCCACCGGTGGTCTTCTCTGTGTAGTTCTCTGCCCTCTCTTCGTTCCATTCACCGACGGCCATTTTGCAACCAAGCTGGCGAACTGAAACCACATGCTCCCACCTCAATCTCTTCATTATCCTCACGGTAATTCATAACCAAACTGGCAAACTGGGAACATAGAGCCACCACCTCTCTTCATCCTATTCTCGCTGCTGGCAAGTGAAGAGTGTTACACGCTCCCCCGTCTCTTCATTCTCCTCAAGTCGGTGCTGGCAAGACAAAGAGCGCACCTCAACCTTTCTTCATCCTCTTACTCACGGTAATTTACAATTTACCCGGCAAACAAGGAGTAGGTATGCTCTGTGCTCTCCTCTTTTCTACTTGTTGGCGATTACTGCCATCGACTCTAAACAATAAATTTTGTTCATGTACAGAAAGATCCTGCCATCGTTTTTACCAGATTGTAAGAACAATGGGAGCCCCTGATATCATGGGTGAACGCCACTCTGGTCAGGATGTGCGACCGCTTCTTCAAGTGCCTCATCTACAAAATAACCTTTTTTCTTCTGAGGTTTCCTTTCTGCAGTCTCCAGTTTATATCTGTGACGGTTTTGTAGGTGTAAATTGACTGTGACTAATATATTTGATTATATTTGTTCTGGTATGGTTCATCAACAATTATGACCATAAATGGTGGGAGTGAATCAGTGGTTTCTTGTTCAATTATTGATATTGTACGTGGCTGTCAATTGGGATGGGATACCTACGGTGAAATTGCTGTCTGCTGTGAAACTGATAACATGATATATGTGAAAGGAGAAAAGCAAATTTGATGAATGTAATACTTCACTGTCCTGCCGACAGAGGTAACTCGATTCACCTGTGGACAATCTGTAAGAAGTTCTGAAAGGAGCTTCATGTAAGCTGGCCACGCATGTTCCGGAATCAGAAAATCACTCCTGAAGATTTTGGCTCCCTCATATTTAAAAATGGGTTTCGAACTACAATACAACATGTATTAGGTCATATTTGATGTCTTTTTAAGTGATTACTAAGACTAGCTTCCATTAACAGCTTGCAAAAATCAATATATATGATCAGAGTTTTCTTTGCCCTATATAGCTGTTTGATGCCCTTGCATTAACATGGTTCGCTCTAGCTAGTTAAATGATTACAAGGCTTATTGGGTTTTATCCTGGACAGGCTTTATCTTGTTTCACTGAAATCTCTATAGTTCTGCTGGAATTCATATTTGGAATATCGATAAACGTTGTGAGATTAAAGTATGCATCATCAGTAAACAGGTATTGACTACCGTGGAGCCCTCACACATGTACTGTTATGTATCAACTATTCAATAAATTCAGGTTCCTTGCAATTGAGCAATTTTTTTTCTCAAGTATGCTTCTCAGAGAACTACATACAAAGAACAGTACTTCAGTTCACCAGATTATGCAGTCTTTATATATATGCACTAGCTCTTATGTTTGGGGAAAGGTTAGGTAAAGGATGAGTTATTAAATCATATTTTTTTTAGTTGATTACTGAACGAATTCCATTGTTGCATTTGATTTAATTTATTGTATTTGTTGGTTCAATAATTTCACTGGAGAGAGTAACCTGTTTGGCTTCGTGTTAAACATCTATCTTCCTCACTTACCTAGATTATCTGGCTTGCTTGATGTGACTGCTATTGTTTATTCTTAGAAACCAGATAAACAACTAGAAACCAATTAATCTTGTGTACTTGATGAAGTTGCACCCTCACTCTTGACCACAGTCTCAAGTTTTGCCCTTTTATTGCCCATACAAAACCTTCTATCTCCTAGTTGCACCCTCACGCTTGACTATAGTCTCAAGTTTTTCTCTTTTATTGCCCTAAAAAACCTTCTATCTCCTAGTTTTTGAATAAAATGATATGAAAATTCAATATTTTCTTAGCTCCCAAGGATGGCATGAAAGGGTTTAGAATAAGCTTCATTTGCTCATAATTATTATCTGAAGAAGTATCAAACATTCATCTTCTTCTAATAACTGGTTACTTATTCATTGCAGAATGATTTCTAGTGTTTTGGAAGTCATGACATGACTTTTGATCTTGTAACTTCTTTTTACATTGGTGCTACTGGCTTCTCGGAGCCGGAAAAACACTGTTGTATTTCTGTAGTATTCTTAAAGTGTTGGTGGTGTTTCTTCTGTCACACTCTCTCTGCTAGTCGCTTGAGGTCCTAATATTTTAATACGTTTCCCAATCTGCAGGGTGCATAATCCTGAAGAAGACCCTTTACTTTCATATGACTCAGATATTGAGGAAGGTTATCAACGGGACTTAGTAAGTATTTAGTAGTCACTGTTATGTGCTTTCTCCACATTGCATGTTTGAGTGCCTCAGAATTCGCTGGCAAGTATATCTATGCATTCACCAGAGTTTGTGCTTTGCCACTCTGGTTGAAAGACGTGGTAGTTGCTGGGCTAGAAACGAATTATGCCTGGTCTGGATGGGATAGGAGCATTTAATAATAGCCTTTTATCTTGGTATATGTTGACCTGCATCTTAGAGTGCAATAGTATAACTGTAGAGAATCACTTGGACATTAGAGGATTCATATTGGACCTACATATCCATATCTGCAGAGTTTTCATGAGATCATACCCTCATATACTCACTGGAAAGTCAAGGTCTTCTATGAAACAAACTCTTAGTAGTTAGGGGCACAACTATACAAACTTGACCTCTTCATTGCTTACCTTGAGAAAGACAATGATTGTTTGAAACTTTCTTCTTTTGTAATTTGCTTCTCGTTAATAAAGTTTATGCCAACTTTCATACTACTTAGATATAAAAAAACAGAAAACAGATAATTTAGTGTTATTGTTTAAAGGCCTTAATACAAAGCAGAGTGATCATCTTTTCTTTTGTTTGCGTATGCACAGATGTTGGAAAATTATTAGTTGTCTAGCCTTTACTGGGTTATATAGTAAGTATTCTATGTTGCAAGGGAGCTCCTGGAAGCTGTTGGTCCACGTTGACATTTGACTCGATAAAACCAGTATTGGAAAAAGGAGCAATAAAGCAGCTTGGCTTTGAAGATCTGCTTCCTTTGCCATCTGAAATGAATCCTTTGTCATGCCACGATGGATTACTGACTAGCTGGCAAGCTCTATGGGCAAATGGTCTCTCCAATCCATCTTTGTTCAAGGCAATTTGCTCAACTTATGGTTGGCCATATCTCCGTTTGGGATTTTTGAAGGTAATATATAGGCAGAAGTACAGTTTAGAAGGTATTTCAATATTCTAGTGTACCTTTTTTTTTTTTTAAATAAAATTTTGCATAAAGTTGGGCAAGCTTATAGTTTTGATGTCTTTCCTTACGGTCTGTTAGTTTGATATTGCAACACAATTCTTATTTAGCATTATGCTTCGTTGAGCTTTACCCAGAGTAAGCATTTTTTAAAGGTGTAATAATAGCACGATTGTGGCTCATTTGTCCTTCTCACATCATTCATTTCGGTTAACCCCCCTACTTACCTTTGAAAAAAAGTGTTCTCTTTTGTAGGTTTTGAATGATTCTATTGGATTTGCAGGACCCTTGCTCCTTAATAAGATGATTCACTACCTACAGTCAGGTTATCTAGACATTGACTAAATGAAGTTTTTATTCCTAGAATTAGATCCTTCAACTTACTAAAATCCACCTTTTTTAATGATGATACTCAAATGCTGGTGGCTTCCTATAATTGTCCGTCTCTGCCCCTTAATGTACTTGCGTGAACTCTATTTTGATAATCAGTTACTTTTAACCGAAGGGGTGAGGTTATAACCATTAGAGTGATAGTTTGATTTAAATTTGAAACGCTGAACATTATGTGCCCATTTTCTTGTTTCTGTATTAGTTATTTTGTAGCACTTAACAGTGGATCTCTTGTGGATGTAGAATGGACTTCATGAATAATTTTATGAGTAGGTTTTTCATATGCAGATGCATTTCACGTTATTATTTGTTTATTATTCTATCAAATGGATCACTGAGCAGGTTGTTCCATCTCTTTTTTCTTATTTGGATGTTTTATTTTCAGGTTGTTATATAGTTTTATACATGGAGCTGCAACATTGGCATTGACAGGTGTGTACTGATGCATCTTCTTTCTTAAAGTTTGTATTGTTGCCTCGTATATCTGCTTGTTAGCTAACTGTTTCTTATGTTGCAGTCATGCTTTTTTTTTTTGTTTTCGTTTAACACTGCTTCTGAATATGCATCATGCTCCTTTTTTCTTTTTATTGCAATTTTCGCTCTTTTACTCAGCAACTGATACATATTGCAAATTCTATGGATTCCTTGAGGATAGGAATATGGATGTATATGCTGCCTCTTTTAATCTTCATATACTGATGAGTGAAATAAATGACAAATCTGAATTTTGCTGCTCAGTATTCCTTGAGGGTGGTTCGCATCTTAAGACATACTGCCTGATATTTTTTGAACTTGCTCGCTTATTGATACTCTTCATTAATTTGGAGTGAAGTGTCCACTGATAAATTCAGATTCTCAGGTTTCTACTTTTGCTGATATGGAAGGGGAGGAGACTTTTGATGCTACACTTCTCGGACATGTAGATGAAGTTGTGGAGGAGCGTGCTGATGATGATGATGTCATTATGATAAAGGGAACCAAGTGTACAAGTGCAGTAAGTGATTTATTTATTCTTTTTGGCGCGCGGGTATTTGTTCAATTGCAACATCCATTACTAATCATTCTTTCTATAAATTGAAGATTTAATCTCGTCAGTTTGAGTTGATATCTCAAGCTGTCTGAACTTTTATTCTTCTTTTTTCCAGCACTTTCACAGTGACTTGTTTTCTCCAGGTTTCAGTGATTCTCAGAGGCGCAAATGAGTATATGCTTGATGAGATGGATAGATCTCTTCATGATGCTATATGCATCGTCAAGAGGTCTATGGAGTCAAATATGGTAATTGTAACTATCACGTCTTTCTCTACGCATGTATGCTGCTATGTGCATCATCTAGAGGGCTTTTCATCATGAAGTTATTTTGCTCTTGCTCCAATTCGTTACTTCTTTTCTAAACAATATATTTTACCCTTGTTTAGGAAGATTAAATATTTTATAGAAAAGTGGAGAAAAGAATGATTAATTATATTCCCACACACAGGTGGTCGCAGGAGGTGGAGCTGTCGAGGCTGCATTATCTGTCTACTTGGAGTATCTTGCTACGACTTTGGGTTCAAGGGAGCAACTTGCGATTGCAGAATTTGCTGAATCTTTGTTGATTATTCCCAAGGTCGGTTGGTCGGTCTTTATTTGTTTTTTTTCTCTTCTATTGTTTAATTAGCAATAAAAAAAAGGGGGGGGGGGGGGGGGGGGGGGGGGGGGGGGGGTCATGTTGGCTTGTGAATGTGTTGTGACCAATTACTAATCATTTTTAAATTCACTGCAGGTGCTTGCAGTTAATGCTGCAAAGGATGCAACTGAGTTGGTAGCTAAGCTTCGAGCTTATCAATCAAACACGTGTAATGGTTGGTGCACTTCTTGCTGAAGAACCGAAGTTGAGAATACTACTTGAATGTCCGAGCTTGAACATGGAATGAAGATGGTAAAAGCACTCATGTTGGCTTGTGAATGTGTTGTGACCAATTACTAATCATTTTTAAATTCACTGCAGGTGCTTGCAGTTATGCTCAAAGGATGCAACTGAGTTGGTAGCTAAGCTTCGAGCTTATCATCATCAAACATGTTGTAATGGTTGGTGCACTTCTTGCTGAAGAACCGAAGTTGAGAATACTACTTGAATGTCGAGCTTTGAACATGGAATGAAGATGGTAAAAGACTTAGCTATTGGGTTTTTGACAACAAACCACGTATACATGAAGAAACAACTAGATTTTGTAAGAGAAGACTTGACATTACTTTTACTCTAGCACTTGTAGGAATTTTATTTCTCTAGAAGAGTAGTGACATGAAGTTTCTTGAGACTTGTAGTTTCTTATGATGTGTTGAGTGTAGATAGTGAGTTGAAATGGGTTTTTGAATAAACTTTTATAAATACATGTATATGTGTATTGTTGTTTGAAAATTATAAGGCATTTGACTTTGTGGCTCATTTAGTTGTTGTGATATGACATTTGGATGTCATAAGTGAATATTATAGAGGCGTTGATTTGTATGCGTATAAAATAGGGAAAATAGCAAAAACAAAATTTATAAAAAAAAACTACAGCTTTATAACACGGCTATGCATTAGGCGTGTTATAAAGTGTTGTCAAGGGGCTTTATAACACGGCTGATTTTGTAGCCGTGTTATAAAATGAGCTTTATAACACGGCTAAGAGAGTAGCTGTGGTAAAACCATGTTTTTGGCGGGTTCAAGCAACTTTATAACACGGCTATGCTCAAAGGCGTGTTATAAAACGAGGTTTTATAACACGGCTACGAACTCAGCCGTGTTATAAAACCTCTTATTTTGGCGGGATTTAGAGACTTTATAACACGGCTACGATCACAGCCGTGGTATATAGCGTGCTTTATAACACGGCTTTTAGCCGTGTTATAAAGTACAAATTATATATGTCGGCCGCATATAACACGCCCTTCAGCCGTGTTATAAAGCCCTTTTTTAACCGTGTTGTATGCCCTTTTTGTTATGATGGTCGGGCTCATTGGGTCCTCCCAAGGTTTATAGGCCTCATATTTTAAGGGTTTTGTATTCCTACTTACGGCAAGTCGTATTGATGGGATCTGTACTAAAGTTGTACGAATGTTTGGTAATTTCGGTAGTCATGGTATCATTCACTGTGGACTTCACAGTCTTGTAGGATTTAATTGTAGATGCAGCACTTGTGGTGGCAAGTGCGCGAGGTAGGAAGATATTAGTATATTGTTCTTCATGGCGCTTGCTGTAGCAAGCGCGCCATGTAGATTGAGTTATTGGTTTGGTAGTGGTTGGTCTCGTGGATGCTTCGGTTGGTTGGGTACGACTTAGGTAATTTATCTTGAGAAGGGTAGTTTTGTGGTTACTACAGTTTGTTAAGGTATGACAAGTTCTCTAGGGTAGTTTACTTCCTGGGTGATCAAGGTTAGGCTTCTTTCTGAGTTTGTCTTAAGTTACATCGTGAACGAAGGAGGGCGTTTTGACGTATGCGTTTATGTATTTAATTTATTAGGTTAAGGGCTTGCAGCTTCCTAGAACGCGCTGAGTACTAGTACCAGCGCCTAAGGTTCCCGCAAAATTTAGGGTATTTTTCCCTGGGTGACTTTCCCCTTCTAATTGCTTGTACCAGCTGGGATCTGCCCCACGTAGCTACCATGTGGTGCTTTGGGTTCGGCAGATGGTGTACTCCGGTCATCTGCGGTATGACATTCCTTTCTTGGGGGTTGCGTTGTAGCAATCTTGGTTAACTGAACAGGGTTCTGTGTTTAATTATGAGTCAACTCGATAGTCCTTATGGATTCATTGTATTGTAAACTCTCTCATCTATTTGGTATCGTAACATTTATGGCAGCCATGTCAGTTTTCCCGACCAAGAGGAATTTCCCGTCTCCTTGGGCCTTTCACTGCTTAGCCTTTCCGTTGACATTTGAAGTGTGGGCAGCGGCGGGTGGGGTACCACTGCTGATTCCCAGGACGTTCCCCCATCGAGCTAGTATGGTTCTATGCTATTCGGGATCGCAGGACCTCCAATACCCCCGACATGCCTCGCTTTAAGTGGTTTCTACTTCTTCTCAACGTCTGTAATACGGCATGCTGTGTCTTTACTCTATAGTTCACCGTGTAGTAACTAGTAATATTGCAGTGCCATTAAGGCTGATATTGTTACGCATTCGCGTTATTAAGACACTGGTTCGTCTAAGACAAGATGTCTCGTACCTCACAAGCTGTAACACCCCTCTCCACAATCACGCAATAATCCCTCACGTAGCAATAAATAAAACGTCTCGCAGCGGAAAAAATAAAACAATTACAAAACTCACTCGGGTGTCACCGGCCATTACTCGCCCATGCGAGCAACGCAGCCAAACTACATCCAACTTCCAATACAAAAACTACTAACCGCCGTGATAACGAGAAACTCCTATACATCATACTAAGTCCATAAACCATAAACATCGACAAGTGAGCGTCTACCCAATCCTGAATATACATAACCTTACCATAATACAATTCACCATCCTCATCGCTATACAACATCCCATGTGTGGTAACAAAATTATAACTCCAATTACCCTGTTCCTGCTCTCCAGCTCCGACAATGATCAACAACCTGTAATGGTGTAGTGTATCAGCGATAGACGCTGAGTATGCCGGGCCTGGACCCTAATGGTCACTTGTCATTTTAACCATCTTATTATTAGATTGGTTTCATGTTTTACCATTTTACAGTTATAAACAATACCGAAGCATAAATGTATAATATACATAATCATCCATCCAAATATCCACAAACATTTAACCATCCATCCAATCCAAACAGTCATAGAATATATCAAACAACATTTGTATATCGAACGTATCGAGTATTAACAGTATATTGTACAATGTACAATCGCCGTAGCGTTCACCATCCACTGTCAATTTATTTTAGTTTGGCTTTCAAGCCCCATCCATTTGTACAATGTACATTCGCCGTAGCGTACAGTTTCCATAGTTAATTATGTACAATGTACATTCGTCGTGGCGTGCAGTTTTCGTATTTAATTTACCTTAGCCTTGTAGGCTCCATCCAACCATGTTTAATTATTAATAACAGTTGGGCGTCATGTTAGGACAACCCGATAACCTCACCATGGACAGTAGTCCCCGTACACACAAAGGTGCTCATTTCGCCAGAGGTCCGGAGGCCCCTGACTCTCTTATGTCTCGTAAGACGTCCATAAAAAGGCCATAGCCACCTGATCCACGATCCAGTTGGGCTCGTTGGATATAACCTGGAGCGGAATCCAATTAGGAAACCCCTCAGTGATCACAAATGCGCAACCAAGTGGTTCGTAAACCACCGGGATTCCTCACCTCATCTCATACCATCTCTCTCATAATGTTTAAGATCTGCTCTTAGTCTTATGGAGAATTATTAATTAGCGGCCCAATGGGTCACGCATACCTAGAAGTCATCTAGGTTATGTTCATGTTCGAGATCCATGCTCTAGAGACCGACAATGTCGTGACTCATCCTAAGTGTTTTACTTAGGTTACCATATACTTAATATTAATATCATGGTATTATATCAAGTAACCGTCATGTCATCACAACGCGTATGTATGTTTATATAAGTCGATCTATAGTCGACGTAGTGTTAGTCCCGTAGGACGGCCGTGCATAAATAAATAATGCAGTAACACTTAATCACATACATGTAACCACACACATAGCATACAAGTTATATCAACCAAATCCGAGCCCAAGGAGAAACCTTAGGTCAACTCGGATCAAACCCCTTTACATACCGTTCACCCTAATTGTATTACGGTGGAGTATGAATCAGCAAGATCCTATGCTCCGTGTAGTCCGCTAGCTCATCAAGCGTCCTTGTCAGAAGTATACTCTAAACGGTATTAAAACTACAAGTTAGTCTCCATGACTAACTACATCCGGTATTTCCGAATAATAAGTAATCCCGACAGTTCACCCCTGTTTTCTACAGTTGTTGTTACGGGTTTCTCTAAAACAGTCGGTTTTGTTACTTAAAATGCGTACGTCATAATATTTCAACTGTTAAGTTTAACTCATTATTTGTTTTTAACCTTATCCACCATCTTGTTTAGGTACATAACCTTTAGTTGCATGTATTCATGCATGATTGTATTATATTATTATTTTTTGTATTGTAACATTCTCCCACCATCCATTATAACACATAGTTTGTAACTATTTATTTTTTTAAACAACCACCACCATTATATTATATGGCCTCCAACCATAATATATATCCATCCTTATATACATTATTCTTGTGTATGTATATATTTACCTCGTAGGTAATTCCCATGAGTTTAATAAACTCTTATATTTTATGTTACTTTTTATCATCTTTTATTAGATGATTATTCCCATTAGTTGTATTATATTATACAACTTATATTAAGATTATTATCCTAACATGTGTAACATTTTATGTTGTATATTTACAACTCCTAAGGTTTATTCCATAAATACCTTAGTTTATAAATCCCATTCATTTATAGTTTGTCACATTATTTTATGTGAGTACCCTTCCTTATATTAATTCCATCTAAACTATATAATTGCTATAACACTTATAACATTATAGACCTTAGTCTAAAGTTCATTTTCCAACTCTTATATTTTCGGTACAGCCCTTAACTTTATTTAAATTCTATTTTGACCACATAACATTATGTAATGTTATACCATGTACTCATATCATACAATGTGATATTTTTATTCCCTTTAACTTGTACCTATAGTTTTTATACAAAACTATTTTATATTGCCTCTTAGGCACCGTAAGAAAATCTTATTCTTTTCCATAAACCATAGTTTCCTTAATTTACAAAATCACCCTTAACTTATACCATGTTATATATACCATTTAATATATCATTTCTAACTTATAAAAGAGTATAACCTATGGTTATTTTTGTAAATTCCGAACAGCCCTTGTGCTATTCTATAATTGCCATTTGGCCCTATTTATAACATATAGTTTACCATATCATTAAAACTATCTTATACACATAACTTATTAAATTCTCTTAATAATTCTAAAAATCATCAAATTCCACCAAAGGGTTATAAATATCCTTATTTACCCATATACTTTTGATATTTACCATTCCACCATCTATTTTTCTTCAAAGTGTCATAATGACATAATAACTATTATATACATATATAGTTCATTCTAATTCCAAAAACAACCCAATAAATTCCTAAAATTCCTAATAGCCCATGGGTGTTTATAATACCATTATACACCCTTAATTTTCGGTAATAACATATTTACCACATATGTTATGAAAATATTACCATAAGATACTTATCTTTTTATAAAACCTTAAATAAGTTATCTAACTTATTTATTTTGGTCAAAACCTAGCATATGGTCAAGGTTGACCACCTTAATATTTCCTTGACCATTAATTCCTTAGAATTACGGTTTTAACCCCTAAGTTTCCAAAATTCATCATTTAACCCCAAAACTTTATAAAATCTTACAAACTTTATTTTAACTCCTTTTAACCCCTAATTTTCGGCTTTATTTTTATAAAGCCCCTAAATTTGATTTAATTACACTTTGACCCCTTATTCATTTCGGTAATAATTATATATCACCTAAACTTAAATAAAAGCTTGTAAATGCATAAATAAAATGGCCTAAAATACATGGCCTTATTACAAACATTTGCTCACAAAATAAATTACACATAAATGTCCCAAAAACACTTATAATTCTCGGCCTCACCATATAATTTTCATTTAATTACCAAACTTCCACATAATGTCTTAAATTTGACATTTATGTTACTTAATCACTTAGATAAATTTACTAAGCCATTTCTTTAAACATTTTAAGGTCAAAAATGACCTTACTTCCATGTTCTCTCACGGGAATAATATTAGAAATAGCTTAGAACATTTTAACTTAGCAAAGTTAATGTTTAAGTGATTTATACCTTGATTTAGCTTAGGTAAATCCTTGTTTGGATTCGCCACCTTAAGGAGAGTTTCTCCAAAGCTTGATTTACTTGTCCTCATGTAGAAAACAAGACATGATTAAACTCCAAACATGAGCTAACCATGAGAAGTGTTTAATGACAATTTTCAAGGTAAAATTTACCTTAAAACACCAAGGTTGTACAAGTTAACTTCGGCCTGTTTTAACAGTAGGAAAAGGTCATCAAAAGAGCTACTAAAACCAAGCTTTAAACTGGTGTAACTAAGATTAGGAGATGGCTAATTTTTACCTTGTTTAAAGTGCCTAAAATGGTGTTTTGGCTTGGATCTGGCTATACCTCGAAGCTCTTGATGTACCAACTGAATAAGTATGTTAAGATGAAGATAATAAGGCTAGGAACAAAGTTTCACAGCTGAATTTGAAGGGAATCAAAAGATATGAGCTTAAAGCACATTTTTGTACCTTAAGAACAAGTTTGGGTTTCTCCACCTTCCTCCCTTGTTATGGCCGAGATTCCTCCTTCATTTAACCTCCAAGAACAACCTAGATCCATGGATGGAAGTGGTTGATGTTGTAACACCCCAACTCAATCCAAATGTGGTCTCGCAACTTAACAGCATACATATAAACATGTCACAGCGGAATTCTTTACACTCCAGGACCTTGCCACGGTCTGACTACAGAATATACCGAACATTAGTACAACAACCTTAACCAAATACATATTCTTCTTACAATCCTCTCACATCCTATACATCTTACTAACTCAATTGCCATACGAGCGTACATGCACAACTCAATACTAACTTGTCCTTAATTGCTAAAAGACATAAGTCTAATAAAGCGACAGTATTGTCAAAGACACTAAGTAACCTCAGAATACCTGAATAAACTTCCATAGCAGGAAGTAGGATGCAGCGACTTACCATGGAACCCAATACTACATTTAGTATGTAACCTAACGGTAGATAGTGTTCAAGGAAACGAAAACCTTTAGGAATAACCTACAGATGAGTAAGAGTACAAATAATGAACTGAGACATTAAGCACCAAGAGCCTACGAGCCAAGGATGATAACCACATCAGAGTCCGAGGCACAATAAGTTATAAGAGAGCTTGTTTAAGCCACGAAGGAACTACTATTCGTAGATATGAACGGTTACCAAACCCATGACTTAAATTGTGGAAAATATTGCCGGGGAAAAAGCACCAATGAGAATATTGAAATAATGCTAAGGACAGGGGCGGAGAACGAACCATGCCTTTAGGGTGGGGATACCTCTCCTTGTTGTGAGTCCATGAGAGGGAATGAACCCCTCAAAAGGGCTTTCACTTATTAGAGATGCAATACGCTTTTGTTAGAGAATGGAAACTGTAAAGTTGAGATTACTTTAGAACATATCAGATACACTTGAGTAATAAGAAAGGCCGCAGAGACAGACCTCATATCCAATACCCAGGATTTAAGAATCAGTAATCGTCAGAGATAAACGTTGTGAGTGCACAACATGGCACGTCAAATGACCAATGCTCCGAAGAGCTTGTGATTCAGTGAATGACTTCTTCAGTAATCGGTAGAATTACATGGTAGATAACGTCATAAGGAAGAAAGAATGTGAGGGAAATCAGCCTACTTACGAATCTGAGATTGAAGCAGAACCCCTTCGTATTAAGAGTCAACTATTTTACAGCACGGTAACACAACCGCTATACACCGGAATGAGAGAACTCCCAGTGTGTTTACACCAAGAAGGGATTGAGTATAAGGTAAGACATTAGAATAAGTGAATAAGAGGTTGCACCATTAATGGGCAACATGGCAAGGGCCAACTACCACGGTACTGGTGGCACTGGTGGAAAAAAAGTCTTATAACACAGGGCTTTATACCACGGCTACGATGCAAGCGTGTTATATAATATTATATAACACGGCTATCGTGCTCATATAACACGGCTAAGAAATAGCCGTGTTATAAGATCCACCGTTCACAATCCCGCGAAAAATAAACAGTAAAACGTCATCGTTTTGCTTTGTCTTATAACACGGCTACTGTGAGCCGTGTTATAAAACCCTATTTTATACCACGGCTAGGTATCAGCCGTGTTATAAAACCCTATTTTATACCACGGCTAGGCATCAGCCGTGTTATAAAACCCTATTTTATACCACGGCTATGCATCAGCTGTGTTATAAAGTACATAATTTATGGCGCTGAAAAATCCCGCTTAAAAAATACAAATTTTTATATCTTATAACACGGCTATATAAGGAAGCGTGTTATAAGATCCTTTGAAATGATGTCAAATATCTGCTCAAAAAATTAAAAACAAAACGGCGACGGATCTTATAACACGGTTCGATAGAGCCGTGTTATAAAGTTCGGATCTTATAACACGGCTGGAGAGAGCCGTGTTATATAATCAATCAAGTTTTTCGTTTGACCAATATACCGCCATAATTAATAAACAAAACGACGACGTTTTTGGGTTTTATAACACGGCTAAATCCAGCCATGTTATAAGATGAAAAAGCGATGACATTTTTGGCGCTTAAAATCCCGCTAAAAAAACCAAAATAAATTAGATTTTATAACACGGGTTATAGTAAGCGTGTTATAACATACAGAGAGTCCTTTTTATAACACACCTTTTTTTAGCCGTGGTATATGGTCTATGCTTTTATAACACGGTTCATCATTTTAGCCGTGGTATAAAGTTTCTCCATAACTCCCTCATCGTTCTCCTCCATTCTCACTTTTCCCGTTCCCTTTCACGCTCTCATCCACAAAAAACCCTGTCGATGACCTCTACCACTTGCACATATCCATCCCTGTGACTGGCGTCATTTACCCCGTCGAGTTCCAATCGCCGCCGCGTCGGTGTTCGTCGTCCACCGGTGGTCTTCTCTGTGTAGTTCTCTGCCCTCTCTTCGTTCCATTCACCGACGGCCATTTTGCAACCAAGCTGGCGAACTGAAACCACATGCTCCCACCTCAATCTCTTCATTATCCTCACGGTAATTCATAACCAAACTGGCAAAACTGGGAACATAGAGCCACCACCTCTCTTCATCCTATTCTCGCTGCTGGCAAGTGAAGAGTGTTACACGCTCCCCCGTCTCTTCATTCTCCTCAAGTCGGTGCTGGCAAGACAAAGAGCGCACCTCAACCTTTCTTCATCCTCTTACTCACGGTAATTTACAATTTACCCGGCAAACAAGGAGTAGGTATGCTCTGTGCTCTCCTCTTTTCTACTTGTTGGCGATTACTGCCATCGACTCTAAACAATAAATTTTGTTCATGTACAGAAAGATCCTGCCATCGTTTTACCAGATTGTAAGAACAATGGGAGCCCTGATATCATGGGTGAACGCCACTCTGGTCAGGATGTGCGACCGCTTCTTCAAGTGCCTCATCTACAAAATAACCTTTTTTCTTCTGAGGTTTCCTTTCTGCAGTCTCCAGTTTATATCTGTGACGGTTTTGTAGGTGTAAATTGACTGTGACTAATATATTTGATTATATTTGTTCTGGTATGGTTCATCAACAATTATGACCATAAATGGTGGGAGTGAATCAGTGGTTTCTTGTTCAATTATTGATATTGTACGTGGCTGTCAATTGGGATGGGATACCTACGGTGAAATTGCTGTCTGCTGTGAAACTGATAACATGATATATGTGAAAGGAGAAAAGCAAATTTGATGAATGTAATACTTCACTGTCCTGCCGACAGAGGTAACTCGATTCACCTGTGGACAATCTGTAAGAAGTTCTGAAAGGAGCTTCATGTAAGCTGGCCACGCATGTTCCGGAATCAGAAAATCACTCCTGAAGATTTTGGCTCCCTCATATTTAAAAATGGGTTTCGAACTACAATACAACATGTATTAGGTCATATTTGATGTCTTTTTAAGTGATTACTAAGACTAGCTTCCATTAACAGCTTGCAAAAATCAATATATATGATCAGAGTTTTCTTTGCCCTATATAGCTGTTTGATGCCCTTGCATTAACATGGTTCGCTCTAGCTAGTTAAATGATTACAAGGCTTATTGGGTTTTATCCTGGACAGGCTTTATCTTGTTTCACTGAAATCTCTATAGTTCTGCTGGAATTCATATTTGGAATATCGATAAACGTTGTGAGATTAAAGTATGCATCATCAGTAAACAGGTATTGACTACCGTGGAGCCCTCACACATGTACTGTTATGTATCAACTATTCAATAAATTCAGGTTCCTTGCAATTGAGCAATTTTTTTTTCTCAAGTATGCTTCTCAGAGAACTACATACAAAGAACAGTACTTCAGTTCACCAGATTATGCAGTCTTTATATATATGCACTAGCTCTTATGTTTGGGGAAAGGTCTAGGTAAAGGATGAGTTATTAAATCATATTTTTTTTAGTTGATTACTGAACGAATTCCATTGTTGCATTTGATTTAATTTATTGTATTTTGTTGGTTCAATAATTTCACTGGAGAGAGTAACCTGTTTGGCTTCGTGTTAAACATCTATCTTCCTCACTTACCTAGATTATCTGGCTTGCTTGATGTGACTGCTATTGTTTATTCTTAGAAACCAGATAAACAACTAGAAACCAATTAATCTTGTGTACTTGATGAAGTTGCACCCTCACTCTTGACCACAGTCTCAAGTTTTGCCCTTTTATTGCCCATACAAAACCTTCTATCTCCTAGTTGCACCCTCACGCTTGACTATAGTCTCAAGTTTTTCTCTTTTATTGCCCTAAAAAACCTTCTATCTCCTAGTTTTTGAATAAAATGATATGAAAATTCAATATTTTCTTAGCTCCCAAGGATGGCATGAAAGGGTTTAGAATAAGCTTCATTTGCTCATAATTATTATCTGAAGAAGTATCAAACATTCATCTTCTTCTAATAACTGGTTACTTATTCATTGCAGAATGATTTCTAGTGTTTTGGAAGTCATGACATGACTTTTGATCTTGTAACTTCTTTTTACATTGGTGCTACTGGCTTCTCGGAGCCGGAAAAACACTGTTGTATTTCTGTAGTATTCTTAAAGTGTTGGTGGTGTTTCTTCTGTCACACTCTCTCTGCTAGTCGCTTGAGGTCCTAATATTTTAATACGTTTCCCAATCTGCAGGGTGCATAATCCTGAAGAAGACCCTTTACTTTCATATGACTCAGATATTGAGGAAGGTTATCAACGGGACTTAGTAAGTATTTAGTAGTCACTGTTATGTGCTTTCTCCACATTGCATGTTTGAGTGCCTCAGAATTCGCTGGCAAGTATATCTATGCATTCACCAGAGTTTGTGCTTTGCCACTCTGGTTGAAAGACGTGGTAGTTGCTGGGCTAGAAACGAATTATGCCTGGTCTGGATGGGATAGGAGCATTTAATAATAGCCTTTTATCTTGGTATATGTTGACCTGCATCTTAGAGTGCAATAGTATAACTGTAGAGAATCACTTGGACATTAGAGGATTCATATTGGACCTACATATCCATATCTGCAGAGTTTTCATGAGATCATACCCTCATATACTCACTGGAAAGTCAAGGTCTTCTATGAAACAAACTCTTAGTAGTTAGGGGCACAACTATACAAACTTGACCTCTTCATTGCTTACCTTGAGAAAGACAATGATTGTTTGAAACTTTCTTCTTTTGTAATTTGCTTCTCGTTAATAAAGTTTATGCCAACTTTCATACTACTTAGATAATAAAAAAACAGAAAACAGATAATTTAGTGTTATTGTTTAAAGGCCTTAATACAAAGCAGAGTGATCATCTTTTCTTTTGTTTGCGTATGCACAGATGTTGGAAAATTATTAGTTGTCTAGCCTTTACTGGGTTATATAGTAAGTATTCTATGTTGCAAGGGAGCTCCTGGAAGCTGTTGGTCCACGTTGACATTTGACTCGATAAAACCAGTATTGGAAAAAGGAGCAATAAAGCAGCTTGGCTTTGAAGATCTGCTTCCTTTGCCATCTGAAATGAATCCTTTGTCATGCCACGATGGATTACTGACTAGCTGGCAAGCTCTATGGGCAAATGGTCTCTCCAATCCATCTTTGTTCAAGGCAATTTGCTCAACTTATGGTTGGCCATATCTCCGTTTGGGATTTTTGAAGGTAATATATAGGCAGAAGTACAGTTTAGAAGGTATTTCAATATTCTAGTGTACCTTTTTTTTTTTTTTTAAAATTTTGCATAAAGTTGGGCAAGCTTATAGTTTTGATGTCTTTCCTTACGGTCTGTTAGTTTGATATTGCAACACAATTCTTATTTAGCATTATGCTTCGTTGAGCTTTACCCAGAGTAAGCATTTTTTAAAGGTGTAATAATAGCACGATTGTGGCTCATTTGTCCTTCTCACATCATTCATTTCGGTTAACCCCCCTACTTACCTTTGAAAAAAAGTGTTCTCTTTTGTAGGTTTTGAATGATTCTATTGGATTTGCAGGACCCTTGCTCCTTAATAAGATGATTCACTACCTACAGTCAGGTTATCTAGACATTGACTAAATGAAGTTTTTATTCCTAGAATTAGATCCTTCAACTTACTAAAATCCACCTTTTTTAATGATGATACTCAAATGCTGGTGGCTTCCTATAATTGTCCGTCTCTGCCCCTTAATGTACTTGCGTGAACTCTATTTTGATAATCAGTTACTTTTAACCGAAGGGGTGAGGTTATAACCATTAGAGTGATAGTTTGATTTAAATTTGAAACGCTGAACATTATGTGCCCATTTTCTTGTTTCTGTATTAGTTATTTTGTAGCACTTAACAGTGGATCTTGTGGATGTAGAATGGACTTCATGAATAATTTTATGAGTAGGTTTTTCATATGCAGATGCATTTCACGTTATTATTTGTTTATTATTCTATCAAATGGATCACTGAGCAGGTTGTTCCATCTCTTTTTTCTTATTTGGATGTTTTATTTTCAGGTTGTTATATAGTTTTATACATGGAGCTGCAACATTGGCATTGACAGGTGTGTACTGATGCATCTTCTTTCTTAAAGTTTGTATTGTTGCCTCGTATATCTGCTTGTTAGCTAACTGTTTCTTATGTTGCAGTCATGCTTCTTTTTTTTTGTTTTCGTTTAACACTGCTTCTGAATATGCATCATGCTCCTTTTTTCTTTTTATTGCAATTTTCGCTCTTTTACTCAGCAACTGATACATATTGCAAATTCTATGGATTCCTTGAGGATAGGAATATGGATGTATATGCTGCCTCTTTTAATCTTCATATACTGATGAGTGAAATAAATGACAAATCTGAATTTTGCTGCTCAGTATTCCTTGAGGGTGGTTCGCATCTTAAGACATACTGCCTGATATTTTTTGAACTTGCTCGCTTATTGATACTCTTCATTAATTTGGAGTGAAGTGTCCACTGATAAATTCAGATTCTCAGGTTTCTACTTTTGCTGATATGGAAGGGGAGGAGACTTTTGATGCTACACTTCTCGGACATGTAGATGAAGTTGTGGAGGAGCGTGTTGCTGATGATGTCATTATGATAAAGGGAACCAAGTGTACAAGTGCAGTAAGTGATTTATTTATTCTTTTTGGCGCGCGGGTATTTGTTCAATTGCAACATCCATTACTAATCATTCTTTCTATAAATTGAAGATTTAATCTCGTCAGTTTGAGTTGATATCTCAAGCTGTCTGAACTTTTATTCTTCTTTTTTCCAGCACTTTCACAGTGACTTGTTTTCTCCAGGTTTCAGTGATTCTCAGAGGCGCAAATGAGTATATGCTTGATGAGATGGATAGATCTCTTCATGATGCTATATGCATCGTCAAGAGGTCTATGGAGTCAAATATGGTAATTGTAACTATCACGTCTTTCTCTACGCATGTATGCTGCTATGTGCATCATCTAGAGGGCTTTTCATCATGAAGTTATTTTGCTCTTGCTCCAATTCGTTACTTCTTTTCTAAACAATATATTTTACCCTTGTTTAGGAAGATTAAATATTTTATAGAAAAGTGGAGAAAAGAATGATTAATTATATTCCCACACACAGGTGGTCGCAGGAGGTGGAGCTGTCGAGGCTGCATTATCTGTCTACTTGGAGTATCTTGCTATGACTTTGGGTTCAAGGGAGCAACTTGCGATTGCAGAATTTGCTGAATCTTTGTTGATTATTCCCAAGGTCGGTTGGTCGGTCTTTATTTGTTTTTTTTTCTCTTCTATTGTTTAATTAGCAATAAAAAAGAAGAGGGTGGGGGGGGGGGGGGGGGGGTTCTGTGGATGGAATGTTGTGACCAATTACTAATCATTTTTAAATCACTGCAGGTGCTTGCAGTTAATGCTGCAAGGATGCAACTGAGTTGGTAGCTAAGCTTCGAGCTTATCATCATCAAACACTTGTAATGGTTGGTGCACTTCTTGCTGAAGAACCGAAGTTGAGAATACTACTTGAATGTCCGAGGCTTGAAACATGGAATGAAGATGGTAAAAGCACTTAGCTATTTGGGTTTTTGACAACAAACCACGTACTTACATGAAGAAACAACTAGATTTTGTAAGAGAAGACTTGACATTACTTTTACTCTAGCACTTGTAGGAATTTTATTTCTCTAGAAGAGTAGTGACATGAAGTTTCTTGAGACTTGTAGTTTCTTATGATATGTGTTGAGTGTAGATAGTGAGTTGAAATGGGTTTTTGAATAAACTTTTATAAATACATGTATATGTGTATTGTTGTTTGAAAATTATAAGGCATTTGACTTTGTGGCTCATTTAGTTGTTGTGATATGACATTTGGATGTCATAAGTGAATATTATAGAGGCGTTGATTTGTATGCGTATAAAATAGGGAAAATAGCAAAAACAATAAAATTTATATAAAAAAAACTACAGCTTTATAACACGGCTATGCATTAGGCGTGTTATAAAGTGTTGTCAAGGGGCTTTATAACACGGCTGATTTTGTAGCCGTGTTATAAAATGAGCTTTTATAACACGGCTAAGAGAGTAGCTGTGGTATAAAACCCATGTTTTTGGCGGGTTCAAGCAACTTTATAACACGGCTATGCTCAAAGGCGTGTTATAAAACGAGGTTTTATAACACGGCTACGAACTCAGCCGTGTTATAAAACCTTATTTTGGCGGGATTTAGAGACTTTATAACACGGCTACGATCACAGCCGTGGTATATAGCGTGCTTTATAACACGGCTTTTAGCCGTGTTATAAAGTACAAATTATATATGTCGGCCGCATATAACACGCCCTTCAGCCGTGTTATAAAGCCCTTTTTTAACCGTGTTGTATGCCCTTTTTGTTATGATGGTCGGGCTCATTGGGTCCTCCCAAGGTTTATAGGCCTCATATTTTAAGGGTTTTGTATTCCTACTTACGGCAAGTTGTATTGATGGGATCTGTACTAAAGTTGTACGAATGTTTGGTAATTTCGGTAGTCATGGTATCATTCACTGTGGACTTCACAGTCTTGTAGGATTTAATTGTAGATGCAGCACTTGTGGTGGCAAGTGCGCGAGGTAGGAAGATATATTAGTATATTGTTCTTCATGGCGCTTGCTGTAGCAAGCGCGCCATGTAGATTGAGTTATTGGTTTGGTAGTGGTTGGTCTCGTGGATGCTTCGGTTGGTTGGGTACGACTTAGGTAATTTATCTTGAGAAGGGTAGTTTTGTGGTTACTACATTTGTTAAGGTATGACAAGTTCTCTAGGGTAGTTTACTTCCTGGGTGATCAAGGTTAGGCTTCTTTCTGAGTTTGTCTTAAGTTACATCGTGAACGAAGGAGGGCGTTTTGACGTATGCGTTTATGTATTTAATTTATTAGGTTAAGGGCTTGCAGCTTCCTAGAACGCGCTGAGTACTAGTACCAGCGCCTAAGGTTCCCGCAAAATTTAGGGTATTTTTCCCCTGGGTGACTCCTTTCCCCTTCTAATTGCTTGTACCAGCTGGGATCTGCCCCACGTAGCTACCATGTGGTGCTTTGGGTTCGGCAGATGGTGTACTCCGGTCATCTGCGGTATGACATTCCTTTCTTGGGGGTTGCGTTGTAGCAATCTTGGTTAACTGAACAGGGTTCTGTGTTTAATTATGAGTCAACTCGATAGTCCTTATGGATTCATTGTATTGTAAACTCTCTCATCTATTTTGGTATCGTAACATTTATGGCAGCCATGTCAGTTTTCCCGACCAAGAGGAATTTCCCGTCTCCTTGGCGCCTTTCACTGCTTAGCCTTTCCGTTGACATTTGAAGTGTGGGCAGCGGCGGGTGGGGTACCACTGCTGATTCCCAGGACGTTCCCCCATCGAGCTAGTATGGTTCTATGCTATTCGGGATCGCAGGACCTCCAATACCCCCGACATGCCTCGCTTTAAGTGGTTTCTACTTCTTCTCAACGTCTGTAATACGGCATGCTGTGTCTTTACTCTATAGTTCACCGTGTAGTAACTAGTAATATTGCAGTGCCATTAAGGCTGATATTGTTACGCATTCGCGTTATTAAGACACTGGTTCGTCTAAGACAAGATGTCTCGTACCTCACAAGCTGTAACACCCCTCTCCACAATCACGCAATAATCCCTCACGTAGCAATAAATAAAACGTCTCGCAGCGGAAAAATAAATAACAATTACAAAACTCACTCGGGTGTCACCGGCCATTACTCGCCCATGCGAGCAACGCAGCCAAACTACATCCAACTTCCAATACAAATAAACTACTAACCGCCGTGATAACGAGAAACTCCTATACATCATACTAAGTCCATAAACCATAAACATCGACAAGTGAGCGTCTACCCAATCCTGAATATACATAACCTTACCATAATACAATTCACCATCCTCATCGCTATACAACATCTCCATGTGTGGTAACAAAATTATAACTCCAATTACCCTGTTCCTGCTCTTCAGCTCCGACAATGATCAACAACCTGTAATGGTGTAGTATCAGCGATAGACGCTGAGTATGCCGGGCCTGGACCCTAATGGTCACTTGTCATTTTAACCATCTTATTATTAGATTGGTTTCATGTTTTACCATTTTACAGTTATAAACAATACCGAAGCATAAATGTATAATATACATAATCATCCATCCAAATATCCACAAACATTTAACCATCCATCCAATCCAAACAGTCATAGAATATATCAAACAACATTTGTATATCGAACGTATCGAGTATTAACAGTATATTGTACAATGTACAATCGCCGTAGCGTTCACCATCCACTGTCAATTTATTTTAGTTTGGCTTTCAAGCCCCATCCATTTGTACAATGTACATTCGCCGTAGCGTACAGTTTCCATAGTTAATTATGTACAATGTACATTCGTCGTGGCGTGCAGTTTTCGTATTTAATTTACCTTAGCCTTGTAGGCTCCATCCAACCATGTTTAATTATTAATAACAGTTGGGCGTCATGTTAGGACAACCCGATAACCTCACCATGGACAGTAGTCCCCCGTACACACAAAGGTGCTCATTTCGCCAGAGGTCCGGAGGCCCCTGACTCTCTTATGTCTCGTAAGACGTCCATAAAAAGGCCATAGCCACCTGATCCACGATCCAGTTTGGGCTCGTTGGATATAACCTGGAGCGGAATCCAATTAGGAAACCCCTCAGTGATCACAAATGCGCAACCAAGTGGTTCGTAAACCACCGGGATTCCTCACCTCATCTCATACCATCTCTCTCATAATGTTTAAGATCTGCTCTTAGTCTTATGGAGAATAATTATTAATTAGCGGCCCAATGGGTCACGCATACCTAGAAGTCATCTAGGTTATGTTCATGTTCGAGATCCATGCTCTAGAGACCGACAATGTCGTGACTCATCCTAAGTGTTTTACTTAGGTTACCATATACTTAATATTAATATCATGGTATTATATCAAGTAACCGTCATGTCATCACAACGCGTATGTATGTTTATATAAGTCGATCTATAGTCGACGTAGTGTTAGTCCCGTAGGACGGCCGTGCATAAATAAATAATGCAGTAACACTTAATCACATACATGTAACCACACACATAGCATACAAGTTATATCAACCAAATCCGAGCCCAAGGAGAAACCTTAGGTCAACTCGGATCAAACCCCTTTACATACCGTTCACCCTAATTGTATTACGGTGGAGTATGAATCAGCAAGATCCTATGCTCCGTGTAGTCCGCTAGCTCATCAAGCGTCCTTGTCAGAAGTATACTCTAAACGGTATTAAAACTACAAGTTAGTCTCCATGACTAACTACATCCGGTATTTCCGAATAATAAGTAATCCCGACAGTTCACCCCTGTTTTCTACAGTTGTTGTTACGGGTTTCTCTAAAACAGTCGGTTTTGTTACTTAAAATGCGTACGTCATAATATTTCAACTGTTAAGTTTAACTCATTATTTGTTTTTAACCTTATCCACCATCTTGTTTAGGTACATAACCTTTAGTTGCATGTATTCATGCATGATTGTATATATTATTATTTTTTGTATTGTAACATTCTCCCACCATCCATTATAACACATAGTTTGTAACTATTTATTTTTTTTAAACAACCACCACCATTATATTATATGGCCTCCAACCATAATATATATCCATCCTTATATACATTTCTTGTGTATGTATATATTTACCTCGTAGGTAATTCCCATGAGTTTAATAAACTCTTATATTTTATGTTACTTTTTATCATCTTTTATTAGATGATTATTCCCATTAGTTGTATTATATTATACAACTTATATTAAGATTATTATCCTAACATGTGTAACATTTTATGTTGTATATTTACAACTCCTAAGGTTTATTCCATAAATACCTTAGTTTATAAATCCCATTCATTTATAGTTTGTCACATTATTTTATGTGAGTACCCTTCCTTATATTAATTCCATCTAAACTATATAATTGCTATAACACTTATAACATTATAGACCTTAGTCTAAAGTTCATTTTCCAACTCTTATATTTTCGGTACAGCCCTTAACTTTATTTAAATTCTATTTTGACCACATAACATTATGTAATGTTATACCATGTACTCATATCATACAATGTGATATTTTTATTCCCTTTAACTTGTACCTATAGTTTTTATACAAAACTATTTTATATTGCCTCTTAGGCACCGTAAGAAAATCTTATTCTTTTCCATAAACCATAGTTTCCTTAATTTACAAAATCACCCTTAACTTATACCATGTTATATATACCATTTAATATCATTTCTAACTTATAAAAGAGTATAACCTATGGTTATTTTTGTAAATTCCGAACAGCCCTTGTGCTATTCTATAATTGCCATTTGGCCCTATTTATAACATATAGTTTACCATATCATTAAAACTATATCTTATACACATAACTTATTAAATTCTCTTAATAATTCTAAAAATCATCAAATTCCACCAAAGGGTTATAAATATCCTTATTACCCATATACTTTTGATATTTACCATTCCACCATCTATTTTTCTTCAAAGTGTCATAATGACATAATAACTATATATTATACATATATAGTTCATTCTAATTCCAAAAACAACCCAATAAATTCCTAAAATTCCTAATAGCCCATGGGTGTTTATAATACCATTATACACCCTTAATTTTCGGTAATAACATATTTACCACATATGTTATGAAAATATTACCATAAGATACTTATCTTTTATAAAACCTTAAATAAGTTATCTAACTTATTTATTTTGGTCAAAACCTAGCATATGGTCAAGGTTGACCACCTTAATATTTCCTTGACCATTAATTCCTTAGAATTACGGTTTTAACCCCTAAGTTTCCAAAATTCATCATTTAACCCCAAAACTTTATAAAATCTTACAAACTTTATTTTAACTCCTTTTAACCCCTAATTTTCGGCTTTATTTTTATAAAGCCCCTAAATTTGATTTAATTACACTTTGACCCCTTATTCATTTCGGTAATAATTATATATCACCTAAACTTAAATAAAAGCTTGTAAATGCATAAATAAAATGGCCTAAAATACATGGCCTTATTACAAACATTTGCTCACAAAATAAATTACACATAAATGTCCCAAAAACACTTATAATTCTCGGCCTCACCATATAATTTTCATTTAATTACCAAACTTCCACATAATGTCTTAAATTTGACATTTATGTTACTTAATCACTTAGATAAATTTACTAAGCCATTTCTTTAAACATTTTAAGGTCAAAAATGACCTTACTTCCATGTTCTCTCACGGGAATATTAGAAATAGCTTAGAACATTTTAACTTAGCAAAGTTAATGTTTAAGTGATTTATACCTTGATTTAGCTTAGGTAAATCCTTGTTTGGATTCGCCACCTTAAGGAGAGTTTCTCCAAAGCTTGATTTACTTGTCCTCATGTAGAAAACAAGACATGATTAAACTCCAAACATGAGCTAACCATGAGAAGTGTTTAATGACAATTTTCAAGGTAAAATTTACCTTAAAACACCAAGGTTGTACAAGTTAACTTCGGCCTGTTTTAACAGTAGGAAAAGGTCATCAAAAGAGCTACTAAAACCAAGCTTTAAACTGGTGTAACTAAGATTAGGAGATGGCTAATTTTTACCTTGTTTAAAGTGCCTAAAATGGTGTTTTTGGCTTGGATCTGGCTATACCTCGAAGCTCTTGATGTACCAACTGAATAAGTATGTTAAGATGAAGATAATAAGGCTAGGAACAAAGTTTCACAGCTGAATTTGAAGGGAATCAAAAGATATGAGCTTAAAGCACATTTTTGTACCTTAAGAACAAGTTTGGGTTTCTCCACCTTCCTCCCTTGTTATGGCCGAGATCCTTTTTTATCATTTAACCTCCAAGAACAACCTAGATCCATGGATGGAAGTGGTTGATGTTGTAACACCCCAACTCAATCCAAATGTGGTCTCGCAACTTAACAGCATACATATAAACATGTCACAGCGGAATTCTTTACACTCCAGGACCTTGCCACGGTCTGACTACAGAATATACCGAACATTAGTACAACAACCTTAACCAAATACATATTCTTCTTACAATCCTCTCACATCCTATACATCTTACTAACTCAATTGCCATACGAGCGTACATGCACAACTCAATACTAACTTGTCCTTAATTGCTAAAAGACATAAGTCTAATAAAGCGACAGTATTGTCAAAGACACTAAGTAACCTCAGAATACCTGAATAAACTTCCATAGCAGGAAGTAGGATGCAGCGACTTACCATGGAACCCAATACTACATTTAGTATGTAACCTAACGGTAGATAGTGTTCAAGGAAACGAAAACCTTTAGGAATAACCTACAGATGAGTAAGAGTACAAATAATGAACTGAGACATTAAGCACCAAGAGCCTACGAGCCAAGGATGATAACCACATCAGAGTCCGAGGCACAATAAGTTATAAGAGAGCTTGTTTAAGCCACGAAGGAACTACTATTCGTAGATATGAACGGTTACCAAACCCATGACTTAAATTGTGGAAAATATTGCCGGGGAAAAAGCACCAATGAGAATATTGAAATAATGCTAAGGACAGGGGCGGAGAACGAACCATGCCTTTAGGGTGGGGATACCTCTCCTTGTTGTGAGTCCATGAGAGGGAATGAACCCCTCAAAAGGGCTTTCACTTATTAGAGATGCAATACGCTTTTGTTAGAGAATGGAAACTGTAAAGTTGAGATTACTTTAGAACATATCAGATACACTTGAGTAATAAGAAAGGCCGCAGAGACAGACCTCATATCCAATACCCAGGATTTAAGAATCAGTAATCGTCAGAGATAAACGTTGTGAGTGCACAACATGGCACGTCAAATGACCAATGCTCCGAAGAGCTTGTGATTCAGTGGATGACTTCTTCAGTAATCGGTAGAATAGAATTACATGGTAGATAACGTCATAAGGAAGAAAGAATGTGAGGGAAATCAGCCTACTTACGAATCTGAGATTGAAGCAGAACCCCTTCGTATTAAGAGTCAACTATTTTACAGCACGGTAACACAACCGCTATACACCGGAATGAGAGAACTCCCAGTGTGTTTACACCAAGAAGGGATTGAGTATAAGGTAAGACATTAGAATAAGTGAATAAGAGGTTGCACCATTAATGGGCAACATGGCAAGGGCCAACTACCACGGTACTGGTGGTCGTAAGTACAATAGTTAGATAAGTGGATTAAGTCATGGTGCGCGGTAAAAGCGACCGTTAGGTATGAGCCGTCAAATGTTGGCACTGAGGCAATTAGATTTATGAGTTAAGACCAGTATAATGAAATAAGATGGTAGACGAACTGAGCATTGATGCCAGTAGTCTGGACCTGGTTAGGTAAGATTTCACAGGAAGCACACTACCCATTCCTTAAGGAACTGGAAGTGCATTCCTAGTAGCATAAATATGAGAAACAAGATAAGAGGCTCTACGGAAAGAGACCTCAATTATTAAGAGACCGAATCAGTACATGATACAGAAAGAACTAGAGCATACACTACCTAAGAACACAGTAAATGGACTTCCCTTGATTAAATTCAAGAAGAACAATAAATGTTATTATGGAACGATGAAAGAGGAGATCGACAACAGAATACTTCATAATTAGCAATAGCTAAACGTGTGACGGACACTATATATAAGTTTACAAAAACGAGACGTGGGGCGACTGCACCCCACAGGGGCTTGCAGGCCTGACACGCTCATTTATGAGTTAGTTGGGTAAGTAGTAATGTATCAGTAAGGTACCCCATGCATGTAAACAAGTGGTGTAAGGAACACGGGAGGTAGTCGACTCCGTACCACAGACAACGACACAAGATCAGACAAGAGCAGCCATTACCACAAACAGTCGAAGAGAAAAATGCAGTTGAACCAACAACACAAGGGAATCAGAGAACAAATAAGGACTATGAAGTGCGAGAAGCACGGATTGTTAAGTATAGACATAGGACATGTCTTAAGATGAATATTCAAGGAGAATGGATAGACGAGTTACAACTCATTAAGGCCGTGTATATATAAAGATAACACATGTCCATTGAGAGACCAATATTCCTAAACTGTAAGGAGGCAGAAGGATATACAATACTATGGACGATTAGAAAGGCAGTTAAGCCTAAGATTATCAGAGTCGCGCAGCGGAAGCTAGCAGACCACTACCTTTGAGATTGGACCAAACTAAGTTAAGGAAACGGTATAAGTACCGTTAAGAATCCTCGATACAGAGACTAAGTCATTTCTGATCGAATTATAAGTAAGATAGATGACGTGGAAGCTAGAATGCTTGGTGAGAATTAGACATCTTGAACTTATGTCCAAGAATGTGATGGTGTTGATTACGTGGGCGTAATCCATTTTAAGGAGGGTAGAGCGAAAACCGCTTATCGTATATTTGAGTACTTAGTACATAAACTACGGTGTGCATAGCATACAAAAGAATATGAGAATATGTTTTACACAAACATTTTGAGATAAATCATGGTTATTGCACACAGAAGATGTGAATGCCATACATATTAAGTACTTGTCTTGTTAACTCTGGTGTGAGTACAAGTTAAGAGAATTAAGGAAAAAGGATTAAGGAGACTTAAGAAATAAGGAATATATGAGGTATGAGTCGATATGAGACTAGGTGTGAGATAAGAATAAGATAACATTATGAGATACAATTTGACATGAGTATAAGGTAGAAGATAGTAATGCTATGATATATAAGATGGTGAGAATTGGTATGAGGCTGATATAGAACTTAGTAAGAATGGGTGCCTTGAGGTAATTACTAAGAGATGAATTGGGAATGTCTGATGGACTGAGTCCACACCTTGGAGATGTATTGATTATGATAAGAAGAACTAAAAAGATAGAAAATTGGACATGACTGAATTATTTGGATGTTTGAAAATGTCATGGGAGGTAGAACTTGATTTTCTAGGGATCAAGGGAAACCGAACACAAATTGGGGTGAAAGGATAGTTCTACACTGATGCTGATCACATCAGGGTTGGATGATTCCTGAAACTCCCTACCAGTGGTCACAATTAAATCACGCTAAGGATAGAGGTTTTAGGATAAAATGAAATTGGAGTTGATTGTATTTTTAATTAGAGGAATTATTCCTCACATGACCTCGTAAAAAGGATTACCTTTTTTACTGAGTCTCGCCCATGAAGTCGAGGACGCACGAGCCTTTGTCTTCGGACCGGTGACATGGGGAGAGCAGAGTGTTTTGTATTCTGGCCCATGGTGACGAGGACGAATGAGCCATTGTCTACGGACCAGTGACATGGGAGAATACGTTGGAAATTATGTGAATGTTTTAATCATCAAAAGAAACAAAAAGAATTTTGAGTGCTATACATGCTTAAGCATGATGTGTGATATTTAAGTCTAAGAATATGGCGGATCTAATGATCCAATGAGATTAAGTATACATAAGTATGATCTATATGATCTAAGGAATGAGGTAAGACATGTATTCTAATAAGTTAAGATGCAGGGAACTTTGGGGACAAGTTCTTTAAGGGGGGTAGATTGAAATACCCCAAACCTAAGTATGCTAAGTAAACATCAAATTATGATGTAATAAGGCTAGAATATGCCTTAGAAAGATTGCTAGACAATTTAAACCAAGGAAAACACAAGAAAGTGCCTTAAGGGCAATTTGGGCAAAAACGTGCTCTAAGCTTTGAGTGACTTTGATTAGCACCCAAATACCATTATAAGACTTTGTAATATGCTAATGGACATTTTAAATCAATTATCAAAGAAAAACAAGCTCAAAAACAAGCTTAAACACAAAATGTGCTTTAAGACTTCTTAAAGCACATTTTGAGAAATGTCTTAGAATTGAGTTTTGGGTGGCTAAATGCCCATCATTACTTTTAATCAACATGTGTACTAATTAGAATCACATTAGGAAGCCTAAATCAATAGGAAATCAAAAATTCACGAATATGTGCACTAATTAGTGAATAGTGCCAAATAGTGACTAGTTTACTTTAATCACTTAAGTCTAATTAATTGGTCAAACAAGACCATGAATTGTCTTAATTAATAGGGGGCGGTTTTCTAAGGGAGGATGAGTCACCATGAGTAATCAAATAAGGAAGAAAAGAAGAGGTAAGTAAAAGGAGTACTATTGCTTTATTAAAGCAAATATCTATATTAGCCCACTTTTATTCTTCTTCTCTTCATTTCCCTTCTTCCCACGGTTTCTTCTTCCCTTCTCTTGCTCCAAAACCGAGAGAGCTTCATCCATGGGTGCTCCACCTTCAAATGCCCACCAAGTGTTCATCTTTGCTCCAAATCAAAAACTAAGTATAGATTTCTCTTAGTTAGGCCAAGACCTATCTTTCTATCTTTTCAAATCTTTCAAAGCTCAAGTTTGGTGCCATGAGAAAACTCCATTGATGGAGGAAAATCAAGTTTGAAGATCTCATTAGCTTCTCCATTCTCCTAAGGTAAAGAAAATGTAAGAAAAACCAAGTTTCCATCACTTCCTTACATGGCCGAAAATTACTACTCATGGGGCCTTGTTTTTATGCCTTGTTCTAGCTTGTTTTATTCACCAAGGACTAGTGGAGGTCCTCTTTCATTCAAAGCCAAAGTCTATCTTGATACTTCAAAGGTAATCATCCACTTTTATGCCTTAGAACACGTTTCTAACCTAGGGTTTCATTCCTTGAGGTTAGTGTATTGTTTAGTACTCATGTGAGTCATTGAATATTGGTTAGAACATTGGCAAAGGAAGTTTAAGTGGTGGCCGATATTCATTCAAGAAGAAGGTCTAAGGAGGAAGAAAAGATAAGCTTGAGAAAACAAGGTAAATTACTTACCTAGTGGTGGTTTAAGGTTTAAGGAATGATTTTTAGATGAGTGCCAATGTAGCCTAAGGCTTACATTAGGTAAGGTTATGTAACCTAAGAAAAAGAATTTAAACAAGCTTATGAACTTGTGACTAAGGAGCCAATGGGAATGAGTTAGAAATATAAGTTTAAGAGGGATTTTAAGAGCATTAAAACTACTATGAGATTGATGGGTGTATTTGCAGGTTGAAAGCTTTTATATATGGGAAATTCAGTGTTTAAGTTTAAGTTATTTAAGGGCCTAAGAGCCATGTCATTTAAGAGCCTTTATTGCTATGCAATTTAAGATTATTGCAATATATTGAGTTTGTTGTGATGAGTTGGTTTGGGTGATGAGATATGATGAGAAAGAACTTGATGTGTGTGAGATGGTTGAATGAGGAAAACAATGCATTTGGGCATGATAAGATGCTAGAGAAGCTATGGCAAAATTTGAGTAGAAAACAAAGTGTTTAAGTGGTAGTGCTGAGTTAATATGCCCTAGGGTTTACTAGGGAGCATGAAAAGAAAATTGGGTGGAAATGAGTTAACTAAGGAGTTCTTGAGGTTTTAGAATGACCTAGAGATGCTAGGAGGAATTAGAGGATTGGCGAGTGTACTAAACACACCAAATCATGATATGAGGAATGTAAGACTTGTGCATAAGTTTTAAGGAGAAGGTGTATAATGCTTAAGGTGATTTAGGTATGAACTTGGGAGTATATATCACTGAAAGTCTTGGGAAGCTGTCTAAGTAGTGATGATGCTAGTAGTGGAACAATAAGGTTTAGTTTAGATGGCAATGAGTGGACTTAGGTTATGGGGAGTGAAGATTGAAGGAGAGAGGTTGTAGATTGACTAAGAACGTATAGGAGGGTATGATCATAAGAATAATGAGTAAGCTGCATAAAAGAAGTGGGAAAAGTCAAAGGAGAGGAATTTGTGCATGATATGCAAGGTGACTTGAGGAAGTCTTGGTAAATGAATTGAAGATGGAAGATGATGTTTATGAAGTGCTCAAACTGTTAAGGAGGGAACACTTGGGTTGGTTGAAGTTTTGGTAAAGTTACAAGTTGGAAATGTAAGGAATCATATGACAAGTGTTAGGAGTGTTGTAAGAATTTAGTAAATGTTTGAGAAGATCTTTGGAAGTTGTTTGGAGAGTTTGGTGGAAGTTCTAAGGTGAGTTTAAGTGCCTAAGTGGTATTAGGACACATGGGGGAACTTGTGGAGAAGTTTGGAGAAATGGGATTTAGAAACAGGTTTGGAGCCGACCGACCTTGGGACCGGACCTGCAAGGTCGGTCGAGCTCAGTTTACACTACCGAAAGGGGGTTTCTGGAACCGACCGAACTTGGGGACCGGACTTACAAGTTCGGTTGGGCTTGTATTTTGTGTACGAATTGAGTCTCTGGAATCGACCGAACATGGGACCGAACTTGGCAAGTTCGGTCGGGCTTAAATATCCCACGGGGAAACTCTCGGGAATGGACCGACCTTGGGACCGGACTTGCAAGGTCGGTCGGGGTGAAATTTTCAACCGGTAATGAGTTCTGGAATGGACCGACCTTGGGTAAGGTCGGTCGACCCTAAAATGAAAAAAAAAGAAACCCTAAGGAAGTTTAGTGGTATTAATGGTACCCCTTTAAGAGGGCATTGATGATTAGAGGTGTAAAGACCTAAGAGATTAAGATAAGTATAAACTTAAAAGTTTAAGGTTAAATTGTAAGATTAAGTTGTAAGACTTAAGAGGTGTTAGGTTGGAATCATTAAGGGTTAAGTAAGTTAAGTAAGATAAGTAAGTTGAATTGAGTTAAGTGATTAACAACCTAAAACTGAATGAATGTTTTAGGACTTGGAATTGGACTCCGGAAGAGATTAAGCAACCGAACGACCAACGGTGAACGGTACAGTTCTTCTTGTGACCTGCTTGCTAACGAGGTGTCCCTCGGCTTGTGTGCTATTTGTTTTTGTGTGCTCACTAAACAAGATAAAGCATGCAACCGGAATATTATGAATATTGTATTGTTGTGTGATGTTTGAAAACTAACACAACATATCGTGAGAACTTACTAACCAACGTTTAGTAAGGAGTTGAGTGAGACTAAGGAATGCTCCCTAATATGGGTTGATACAAACCGAAAGAGGTTAACCAACAAACATGGTCTTGAGACTACTACTAACTGGAACTTGAGTGAGGAAACCTGGGACCGATCTCCGGTCATGCATGCTAAGGAAAGGGGGTCAGTATCTATAGCAGATTCGACTTCCGATTAAGGACTAGTCCTCGGACTAGTAGCCTTGGGTCGGTTGGCCGGCTCGGCTACATTGGACATCCAGTCCAAGGTAGGTGGCTTTAAGATGGCGTGGGGGGATCAAGCCTACATCCCCAACGATTTAAGAATGTTGTTTATTGCCGGTAAGTGTCCTGCTGCTAGCAAGGGTTAACCAAGCCCTATAAAAATAAACAACGAACTAAGGGCTAACCTGTTCCCAGTGAGAGAACGGTTGGCATACATAAGGTAAGGTTAAGATAAGTTGCAACCATTCCTCTTTAAAGGATGGTTTGTATTATTAAGGCTAAGGTAAGCTACATCCACTCCTTATTTAAGGGTGGTTATTTCTAAGATTAAGTTAAGATTAAGATTGAGGTGAGATAAGGATGGACTAAGATTAAGAGGGAATATAATTTAAGGAGTTAAATAATTAACTCTCTAATTAAAGGAACGCATTTAAGTCTTTCATTGTGTGTGAACTTTGATTGTTCATATTTGGTTTGTTGTTTACTGCACTTACTATTATGTTGTGCATCTAATCAACCTCCATGCTATCGACAATTAGTCGTCATAGCCACGTTAGCTTGGGGGCCATGAGAGGATCGTACCAGCATTCGTGCTGACCCCCTTTGGGGGCTGTTTTTACTACACACGTGAACGTCAGGAGGCGGCCGTCGCGAGAGTAAGAAGGGGTACAAGTGTTAAGGGTTAAGTGTGGCCTACGAGTTGTGCATGTACGCTCGTATGACAATTGAGTTAGTAAGATGTATAGGATGTGAGAGGATTGTAAGAAGAATATGTATTTGGTTAAGGTTGTTGTACTAATGTTCGGTATATTCTGTAGTCAGACCGTGGCAAGGTCCTGGAGTGTAAAGAATTCCGCTGTGACATGTTTATATGTATGCTGTTAAGTTGCGAGACCACATTTGGATTGAGTTGGGGTGTTACAGATGTTTAGATCCACCGAAAGAAGAAAGATTGGTGAAGAAATTGAACATAAATTGACTAATTAAGCTCACCTAGGTACCAAGGTGTTCTTCAATGTTCTTGGTGACTTACCCGCGACATGGAGGAGCCAAAGAGAGAGTTTGGCAATGAGTCCCACGGTTGGAATGGGACTAATGAGAAAGAATGACCTAATTTTGCTTAAAACACATTTTTTTGCATTTTTTATGACTTTAGTGACTTAGTGACTCCCCAAGGCTGATTGGAGTTGAATAATTGAAGCAAAATCGGTGGAGACAATGACAAGGGGCAGCCGTCCTTGATTGAGAAGGTAGGGTATTATTGATTCCAATTTTGATTGAAAAATGAACTAATAATGTTACTTTAATTCAATTATTGTAAGGTGACTCATCACTCTTGTCTTATTCTTGCTTGGAGCCTTGTAATCAACCGTGTAATAAGGAGAAGGAGGGGCTCCAAATCGGCTGCACTCACATGGGTAGACAAGAGGTAAGTTACTTTTTAGTTTTATATGTTAAAGTTGCTTTTTCCTTATTTTATGTAAAAGTAAGGTGTATATTTAATTGTCACATGGGTATTGTCACATGGTCTGTCTAGGAGCCTTAATAATCTGATTTTATGCAGTCCAGTTCGTGGTCAATGGTCAACATTGACCAACTTAGTCAATGTTGACCCAAACGGGCCCCACTTTAGGGTTTTATTAATATTTTAATTTTAAATTTGTAAAAATTCGTAAATTTCTGGAATTAAATTCCTAATATCATATAATATGATATTTTATTATATTTAAAGGTAATTATAACCTTTTAGCCCATTTAAAACCAATTTAGAAGGAGGTTACACAAAAACGTGCTTTAAGGAGTTTTAGTGCACATTTTGTGTCGCAAGGTGTTTCTGAGCTTGGTTTTCTTTAACAACGGTTTTGTTGTGTTCCTTACATGATATTTGATCATGGTGTCCAATTTATATCATTTAGAGGTCATTAGACCTTTAAGGTATTCTTAGAGCACCTTTTTGCTCTACTTGACCTTGAAGCATGAAAGTGCTTGTTCTTGTGTTGGAGTGTTGTCCAACGATTAAATATGTTTAATATTATGTTAATAAACTTAGGACAAATTTTTAGGTCCTAAGAAGTTCATTTGGGTATTTATTTACCCTTAACAGTCAAAGGGTGCAACATCTTGTTTTGTGTTGACCACTGTCGTTCTCAGTTGACTTTTAAGGCATGTTTAGGCCTTAATTAATGTGATTAGGTATTTAATCCATGTTTTATTAATTTGGGGTATTTCACAAGCATTCCCTGTACTCCCATAATCCTATGCTCACTGTCTTAACCCTAATTATCTCATCATCAGAGCGGTACTCCGCTCTGATACCACTTTTGTAACACCCCTACACTAAATTCCGGTTAAAATAGCGTGCCTAACATAAATATCAGTCGATTCGCAACGGTAATTAAAAGTCGCCTACAAATAAACCGGGTGTTAGCCGCCGTTACCCGCCCATGCGAGTAACGAAGCGTTTACCAACTATCCAATCTACACTACTGCTGTGATGACAGAGATTTAATACAACTAAAATTACAAACCGAATAAATTCCGAAAGAACAGTGAGCCATCTATCTATCCCAATACCACAATGTTCGTAAACAATAACGTAAACAACCGTGTCGTACGTAAGTAAACTGTTAGCTATCCCAAGAATCCCGCGCTCGCGTTCGGTCTTCGTCCACTTCAATCCTGAAAGTGGGGGCCGTATAGGCTCAGCCAACGCTGAGCACGAACTATATAACCTTCATGAACCCTAAGACTACTCAAGTTATTTAGCCCAATTGTTAACATGCTGTTCCAATTTCATGTTGTACCGTTTTCATTCACAATAACAGTATAACAGTATCATCACACATATAAATCCATACAACAAATTCATACAATCACCATACCATTCACAACAAATAATACGCAACAACATCAATTAATAGTGCGAGAGTTATACTCTCTTGAACAATCCTGTTATGTGGCCTTGAGGCCTTCTTGTTTCGTTGTTCAAGGTTAAGAATATTTTCTTGAGTCATTTTGTAACTTTTACTTAATTTGTTCAATTAGGGTGGGCGTCATGTTAGGACAACCCGTATAAACTTCCTCTTCAGGAGCAGTCGCTCTGATGCACTTTAACAGTGCGGTTTGTCAGGAGTCAGCAGAGGCCTGACGGCTGGAGCCATTGCACCAACAGTAGTGCCCTCTGACCAACGACCGTATTCGGCTCGTTGGAGTTTCCATGGCGAGAGAACCCTATCCGGTCGTTCCCTCTCTTTGGTGATCACCCATGCGCAACCATGTAGTCCGTGACACCCTGGCATTTTCCTTATCTTAATTGTTTACTTAATTCCACCATATAATTCGGTTTGTGACCTTTACCTAAGATATATGCTTAGGTTATGTAGTGTGTATTCTCAATGTAGAGGCCTTTAAGGTCGTTAACCTTCGCATAGACGTCGCTAGGCTGCGTTCATCCTCAGATTATATAATAAGATCACAACTATTTTCCTACCATTCATATTACTATCACAATCCGATCCGAGTTTTCGTATACAATTTCCAAATTATAAACCGTCGCGCAAATACAGATCGCGAAATAATAAACATTTAAATCCACAATCACAACATATAGCAAGCATATCACTCTTGTCATGCAATCATACATACCAGAACCCGAGGAAGCCCTCAGGAACACTCGGACCATATAGAACGTACCGTACACCGATGTAATACTAATGTGCAGGACCACGCTCACCTTCTAATCCTTTGTAATTCGACACTCGCAACCCGGTCTACTGAAAATGTAGTATATCATTAGTATTTACATCCCGAACCTACCTCACCGTATCAAAATAAGTTCTTACCTCTATCCCATAATAGATTCTTAGTCGGTTATTCGTTCGACTTGATTTTCCGTTACTCTTGGGATTTAGATATTATTGTACGTTACAGTTTGCGAGTACGCATTATTCGGTAATTTGACAATGTTTTTCCGTTGAAAATTAAATCCTTTAATAACTTACATATTACCGGGTCGTTTACATGTATGTATACATTTTTCGTATACGTGTTTGCATGGGGTTTAATTCTCTGATTACATTTATCGTTTTCGCTCCCGTTCTCACGTGGGTGTATAGTTGTTAATTATGTATGCATGAGTTTAGTATATAGTTGCGGTTATATTTATTTTAATCACATTTCGGTTTTATTTCTAACCGTATAACATCGTACTTGACTTGCCAGTCTTATTATATGTTCCCTTTTTCTTAGAAATCATATTCTACGAATTGTAACATTTGCCATAATGAATATATTCATCATTTATGTAAATGTTTATGAGGTATGCTTATGCTATAATAATTTCCTTATGACATATCTTGTTATATCCTAACATAATGTCACTCATATCATTGCAAACCTTATTCTTATTTTCAGCCCATTTTTTCTAAAATTCTCCACCAGCCCACATAATTTCGGAAATTACATTCCTTCCCATTCCTCTTTAATTATTTGCAAAACCAACAAATATTATTCTCATCACATTTCTCTTCTATTTGATTATAACCTAAGGTTTATCAATCTTAATATATACATACACAACACTTACATATGTTTACGCTCTAGCCCATTTATATATGCATATGTATTTTCCAGAAATCATTTACCACCCAATAACTTTCTTTTATTCATAATGCATCCATCCTTGCTTTATAAACTTACAATTGTAACACTTAACTTTATATTATACATAATAATTATTTAAATCCCGGTTTCAACCTAGATTTTCTCCCCAAATTTCATACATCCCACAATTTACTTTAGTTCCGGTTTACACTCTAATTTTCGGTAGTCTACAACTTAGCCCCACAAGTTCATAAATGTAACATGTTACCATTTAAACTATATGTTATATCTTTAATTCGTTAAATCATTAGAATTAACCCCAAATCTTTACCTAATAATGAATAGGCCCCACTACTTTTATTATTTTCATTACAACCCTATAGTTTCCAAAATTTACACTAATTCCCCAATAGTTTTACAATTTCCCATTTTTACCCAATGTTCATTAAATCGCTAATGTAATTTAATTAAATTTCTTAAATTAATCAAACCTCTATTATAGTCAAGATTGGCCATTGACTTCACCTCTTATTCCACATTTATTATTATTATTTACGAAAAGACCCATTCAATCCCCTATCTTGCATTTAACCCCTTTTTTTCCTTTGTAACCTCATAGTTTATGTTCTTAAGATTCCAATAAAATTTTCCCACTTTTTAATTTATTTGTACCCCAATAATTCTTTTAGTCGGCGGTTTTCACCCCATTATAGTTCCTTGTTCTTTTTAAATGTTTATAGGTTCCATAACTTACTTAAATCTTGGTAAGACTTAATAATTCTCACTAGTATTTTCCTAAAGATTTTCATAGGTGATTTTGTCTAATATAATTTCGTTTAGCACTAGAAATCTACATAAATCTTTTTCTCACCCCAAAATCAATAACTGCAACTTAAAGTTTCAGATAAATAATATCCCATATCCTAAGAATTGGCCATAAACATAGCTTACATTTAACTTCAATATATTAGCGGAATGTTCCTAAGTTTCCAATAACATTTCCCATATTTTTAATTCATTTATACCCTACAATTCTTTTAATTAACGTCTTTTTTTTCCTCATTATGATTTTCTTGTTCTTTTAAATGTTTTTAAGTTTTATAAGTTATTTGAATCAAGCCAAAATAATTCTCGTCAAAGTTTGTTTGTTGGTGGTTACGCCTAGCATAATCTCAATTAATACCAAAAAAAAATCTACATAATTATTTTCCTCACTTCTAAATTCAATAATTACCTTTTAAAGCTCAAATAATTAATATGACATGGCCAAAAAAATCGGCCATATATAGAACTTGTTTATATCCTCAAAAATAGCATCAAATCTTAAAAATAAAAATCTACTACACTCTCGGTTGTTTCAGTTTTTATTCCTAGCTGTTTTTGTATCACTTTTCTCCATGTTACCTACAAATTCGATACTATAATTGGTAAGCCAACAATATACAAAATTTTCAGTCTCTATATTTACGTTCAATCTCACCAATTCTACACCCCTGTTTCTCGGTAAAGAAGTTTCAAATCAGCACTTTCCTAAAATCCCTCACACATTAACGGCTCAGGTTCTGTTTGTTTTTCTTCTGTTTTTTTTTCCTTAGTTTCATTTAACCAACATTATACAACCATTTTCCATACAAGTTTACAGTTTAACGTCATCCCTAGCATTTACAATTTTTCGGCAGTAACTTCCCATTTCAACAACATGCATCTTGGTATATTAAAGAATAGTTTAGGTGTTCATTTACCTTTTTTTTTTTAAGGCACCAGCAAATCCTCTCTAGTCCTTATCCCCCTTGCTGCTGTATAGGTATATATATAATACGTTAGTTTGCATGTTTCTCCTTTCTTTCTTTTTTTTTTTGTTCCAAAAACTCACATATTGCCATGGCCTACAAGGTAAGGCTGTCCATGGTAGGTTAACTGACTTATTCGGTTAACCGCTTTCGGTTAACCGGGTCTTCGGTTTTCTAAAATCCAATTCCATTACCATTCCATTTAGATCGGTTAACCGGATTCGGTTAACCGTTTAATTTGGTTTTCTAAAATCCGATTCCATTACCATTCCGTTTAGACCGGTTAACCTTTAGTTCGGTTCGGTTTTATCGGTTAACCTTATAGCCGTGTATTTTTTTATTATTGATAAGACTCATACCATTAATATTATAATATAACATTGATCATTCACCTAATTCATGAGTGACAAATCAAACATATGTGACAAAAAATATAATATTATGCATATTCCCTCAATAACTAACATTAATTACTATATAAGGTGAACATTAATATTTTTGGTTGTTTATATAATCGGTTAACCGTGGTTAACCGAGCGGTTAACCGTTTTGGAAATTCAATACCGTTACCGAAACCGAAACCGGTCAATTGACACGGTTCGGTTAACCATACCGCAAGAACCGGTATGGTTAACCTGAAAACAGGTACGGTTCACTTCGGTTTCGGTCGGATATCGCGGTTTCGGAATTTTTTGGGCAGCCCTACTACAAGGAAGGGTATTATTACCTCTTGAATCTGGTTTCTTTCCTTCTTACAAAACGTTAGCTACATAGCAGTTTTACGGGTGGTAGTAATGTGGGTTGGTCACCGCATGCACAAGGGAAACAAGCAACTCCATTAGTGCCTTATTTTGCTAGTTAATTAAGGGGTTTAAGCATGGACTTTTTGAAGTTTAAAGAGGGTGATTTTTACCTTGTAAAATCTGTGGAACCCAGCTACTGTCCTTGGATACCTAGAGGAAAGGGGCTGGTTCAGTTTCACGGTAAGAACATTGAAGAAAAATGCTGGAAAAAAATATTGGTAATATTACCGTTTTCTTTTCCTTGCTTCAGTTTTGAGGGGGGAGAACTTCCTGGTGGCTAGTAACCGAGCTGGTGCCCATAGGAGAGAACTGAAACCCTCTGTAAGTGTGCACAATAGGGTGCAGGATAGGGCTGTAGTGTCAAATGTTTGCAGACAGAAACAGAGGAAGAAAGAAAAGGGTGATGTGTTTCAGTTTTTTTTTTCCTTACCGATTTGCTTGACAAACTTCTCTCAATGTTGCAGGTTGTGAACGTGGGTCTTTGTCTGTTCATAAGAGCTGGAAAACCTCATTCAACTGGCACTAAGAGAAGAAGGAAACTAAGTTGGAAGTGGCAAACTCATCGGACATAAACAAGTGAGATTGTGTTTCAGTTTTTTTTCTCACCGTTTCTGATTGTTAATGCAGGTTGATCAGGTGGCTGTTGTGGCTCATGGAAAAGGTGGAATCTCCTACAACAGACGTCAAAAGGAGGGAGGAGAGGAACATGTTAGGGGTAATACATTTTTTTTTCTTCCCTCTGCACATTACAGAGAAAGAGAGGGTTGTTCATACCCTTTTCTCACCTTATACTCCCTTGTTGATGTTGGTTGTTTCCTAACCGTTTCTTGCTCAAGTAAGGACTGAAAGAAAGCTCCTTCAATAATACACAAGCAGAGTTTAAAGGTTTGAAAAATTGCAGTTTCTGTTTGGAAAGAAACCGAGAAGGAGGTAAGGTTCCCAACATTGTTTACCTCCTCTGTTAGCATATTTCTGAATGGCCCATGTTCCAGCTTGTTTATCGGTTAAATGTGGAGGAGGGACGGTGGAATTTTCTGGTGTATTAAGGGGTAGAATTTAGCCTATATTGTCATGGAGTTTAAGGCTTGAAGTGTAGCAAGTGGTGAAGTGGTGAGCTGGTTTGGTTTCTGTTGTTGTTGTCAGTAAAAGAGAAGAAGAGTTTGATGTTGCTGCTTGGCTGAGAGAAACAAAACTCGTCCAGGAATGGAACATGGGCAGAGAGGGAGAAATGACACGTGAAAGTATTAGTAGGAGGATTATTCCTTTCTTTCTTTTCCAGCTTCACAAGTCGGTGGTGATGGGAAGGGTTGGTGGCTTGGTCAGCCGAGTTGTAGGAGGAGAATGCTGCAGATTGCACTTTCTCTTGTCATCCTTGCACAGGTAATCGGAAGTGGTGTGGAGTTAGAGTTTGCCAGCCGGGATAAAGCACTGAAGAGAGGTAGGAAATGATGCCTCTATGCTAGTTTTCTCTCCTTTCAAACTCTAGTTTGTACTTGCCTTATGCTTGTCAAATCTAGTTTTATTTCTTGTTCCTTTCTGGTTGCAGCAACCGAGACAAGAGGGTGGAAGTGCTGGAGCAATTCAGCCGATTTGCAAGGGAATGGAAGAAGAGAATAGGTAGCAAGAATTTTCTTGAATTAGATAGGTTAGGTTTCTAGCATTATTATATATATTTTTTGTATTTCTTTCCCTCTTATCGGTTGTATAAATGAGGGGGATATTTCAATTGAATTTGGTGTACTAATAACACACATTAATGATACATAATGTGTTATTAATGTCTTGTATGTTAGTATATAATGTCCCTTCTCTTGGTGTATATAAATAGGTGGTTTTGTCTTTAAAATTCTTGATTTTGTATATGTAAATCCTTCCATGATATTTTATCACTTTATTTGTGATCTTGGTATATGCATTAAAATATTACATATAGTATTATTTTTTTGGAGTTATTTCTCCTTAATGTTGTTCCCTCTTTTATTAGAGGTTACATGTATAACTTGGTGTTCATTTTGAACTATGTCTTTATATACTTTTATTTATGATAAGTGGTGATCATTAGATGAATAATTGATGATCATCAAGTTTTCGTTTGATTTAATTTCTTACTAGGTAAGATAATTACTGTTCGGGGGATTTCACCACCCACGTGGCTAACAAGACTAATACCTAAACATTGTATCTGTCTGATGGACCAGATTCCCGAGCAACTACACATTACATCCTCATTCCATTTCCGACAATTAATATACATATACATTCCAACTGTACTGAGTATTTATAAACTAATGCCGACAACAATTTCGGTCTTACAACACCTACAATACATACTCAATTTAAATGGCTACCCATATACAAACAACTACCCCGTCCTACTCTCAAACGGCTTCCAGCTCCTTGTACCTGAAATAGAAAATGAAAGAAAGGGTGGCCCCCCAGGGGGCTCAGCACCTTTGCTGGTATGGTAATCCCGTAGCCCGCATACTACCGGGCCATGCACAACTAATTGTTGTCTAAGCATGCCATTGATAATATTTAAATCTTGCAGGTAAACTATAAACACATAACACATTACATACCCATAACAATTGGGCTCAACGAAACAGTCAACACATCTATATATGGTAAATCACTCATTGGGTTCTTTAACCCTATAGGGGTTCTCCTCTAATGGAGCTATTTCAATAATAGACGACACTGCCCACTAGTCGGGTTATACACAAATTCGTCTTATAATAACCTGGATTCATATCCGAGATCCGCATCCTCCACATAACAACACATTTCACGTTTCAACGTACATATAACATAACATCGCAATAAGAATTGCAGTACAACAATAACACATAACATAACGGGAACGGTTCCCTTTAGGAACCGACCCAAACATAGTTAGTTCACTTGTAAGCCTAGAGGATGATATCACCCTCATGTTAAGCTCGTTATACAACACTCGTTTCCGTCCTGATAGTCGGACGAGTAACTTAACTTAAAGATTGATCGGATATAGTGACCCAAACACACCACACAAACACATGTTCCCCCTAGACCGATCATAAGTCAGAATAGGTAAGCTTTGGAGTAAGCTAGTGGGAGATCGTAACCCAAGGAGGAAAACAACCATAACACAGAGGAAGGTAAAGCAAGGATGGATACCCACTCCCAAACAACACGCGACCGGAACGACCGGATTCCTCACCCCCCATTAGTACATATATACTTATAAATAAACAGTTAGAGCTCCATTATGGAACCTATCACATCCACAAGCCATAAGGTATTACAATCGGTTAAACACACAAGGGAGGTCAACATACCTACACCCACAACAACACACAACCAACTCACGCATAGCCGTGGTTAGAACGTTCCCATGTTTTGGGTCGTTAAATCCGAATACCGATCTCTTATGTGATCCTAGGTTTGGTTAGCTAAGGTTTAATACTTTCGAGGTTAAACGGTATCGGAATTGAACACGCCACATAAATGAATTACTATAAACTCATTACATGTTTTATCTTACAAGGTGGCAATCTGTTATACCCAAAATTTTGACCCCCTGGTTAGGGTCTACGAGGTACTGGTGTTGTGAGAGGCATTTTAATCAAGCGGTGAGGGATCCCGGCCCGATCGGCACGTTCCATGGCATGGGGAGCAGCTTCGTCACTTTCAGGGGCGTTTTGGTAATCTTTAAAGGCTCCTAAGACCTCTTGTAAGCTTTCTCTCTCCTCCAAAGGATGCCCAAATCAGCTTGAAACGCTTTGATATTTTAACCCATGATAGAGGATGACATTTTAAGCATAATGGCGTTGGAATTTTGATTTTTCAAATTTCCAATAATTTTCTAGCAATTTCTGACTGAATCTGACGAGAAATTCAATTTTAAAATATTCCAACATTTAAAAAATCCGATTCCACATCAGAAAATTCATAATTTCCATCCTTGACACGTGGTTAAAATTTCACAGCAAAATTCCTTTGGGAAGTCACTTAACTAAAATATCGAAAAATCTTACTTTTACTAGATTTTCTTTATCTTTAAGAAAGTCTATATAAGGGGATAGGTTTTTGGATAAAATCAGAACCTCATATGCTCAAGAACCCTAGAGAATCAGAAAACACAACCTCCTCACTCTCTCTCACGTTTTCCAACACCCGGCCACCCAAATCATACCGAAAATCCCCCGAAATCACCATCTAAACACGTTTTCCAATCCCCAAAGCATCAATAGTCATCAAAACCCCACAAAAACACCACCAAAACGTGAAGAACAGCAAGAACAACCAACAACCAGAAGCTTGGTTCGAAATCCTTTCGGGTCTGCCATCAACGAAGCACTCGACGAATCCCGGTGTGAAGAATCACCTTGAATTCTAAGGCTACACACCCATAAAATTTGAGCTCAAAACACCCTCGGGAACCTTCGGAAAACCCCTGTCCGTGGGTGGTCCGTGACCTCGGACCTGTGGTCCGGGACCACGGACGGGTTGTCCGTGGCCACGGACACCCACGGACGGCGGCGGGATTTTAAAAATTCAAAATTTAGGTTTTTCTAATGATGTCCGGGCCCACGGACAGCCTGTCCGTGGCCCCGGACTTTGCAAATTTTTGTTTTCCGTTAATTTCGACTTTTCTGTACATTTAGGTTAACTGGGGTCCGTGGTTTCGGACATTAGGTCCGTGGCTACGGACGGAAATGAAATTCGACCTAATTCTGCCTCCGAAACCCTAGTTTAGGTATTTTAATTTCCACTTTAGTTTTCTGTCAAAAAATGCTAAAAAACACAAAAAAACAGAAGCTCGCGCACTTAGGTTAAAACGACTCGTAATAAGCCGTAAATAAACCAAGTAGAGGAAAAACGACCTAGGAAGGGTAATGAAAGTAATTGAACCCTAATTAAGTCGAATATCAAGCCCCCGAACCCGAACTCTCCTTTCCTAATTTGATCTAGGTTAAAATTAGGTGGCGACTCTTAATAGGTTCCAGTGAGCTAGCTTAGGTTTTAATAATTATTGTTATATGATATAGTTATTAATCTTAGGCTATAAGTGGACCTAAAACCCGGTTAGATCCTAATCAATTTAATCCACATAGGATAGGGTTTAAAATCGAGGCTCACAGACTGGCGACTCTGCTGGGGACAACTTCTTAATTTTAACTTGTTTAATTTTAAGAAAGAGGGCTTAACTCGAAAATTGTTTATTTATGGCTTTAATACTTTGTTCATTTACTTCTGTGCGCACTTTAATTTCTGCACCTTTGCATCATGTGAGAGCGAGGGTCCACACAAACCAGTTTCACCCCGGGACCCATTTGAGGGTCCCCTGTCAGGGACTCACACCTTTTAGGTGATGTGAATAAGCGGGGGAAAAGAGGAGGATGTCGTCTAACCACATCCCCTTAATACCTAGGCCTTAGCCCCAAGCGTTTTCCTGGCAGTGTCCTTACCCAGCCCATTGTTTGGTCAGTCAAAGACCCGGCTGTAGACGCACACCTTCAGGTGATGTGAAAAAAGTGGGGAAGCCCAAAGAGAATGGCGTGAAAGCCCTATTCCTTTGTGGTGACCTGGGCCCAAGCCCCAAGCACCTCTCCGGATCGATCCATACCCAAATTGATTTAACCGTCAAGTGAGGACATGTTGAATTTGTGTGGGCCTTGTTTGCTTGTATGATCGGCCCACTACCCAGTCTAGAGATTGATAGGAACTTTTCCTACATCAACTCAGTCTAACCCGATATCGCGGCTTTATTGTTTGCGGCCCAAAGGCCCTGCTTGATTTGAATGTGCGAGTTATTTGTTCGGGCTTCGGCCCAAAAGTTTAGATTTAGGTGATTTGTCTTTCAGCCCAATTTTAATTATCAATTTAGTTCTAGGCCCATGAAAAACAAATCCACCTAAAGCAGTTCATGAAGATCCATCAGGCCTTTCCGTTTCAGGGTTTGTTCTAGTCTAGAAAGACTTTCCACTCGGGCTTTGGCCCAAAATCTAGGATAAGTATTCATTTTTAGGCCAATCAGAAGTACTCGGCCCAAATTCCAATTCACATATGGGACATGGTTTAGAAATCATTTCGGCACATGCGGCCCTCTTTCTAGCCCAAACACATTTTGGCCCAGGAGGAGCCAATTCTTAGAAATATTCCAAGTACCCACATCATAACTCACTTTATCGGGCCCACAGACCAATTCATAGTTTTGGCCCACGAAACTTTGCTCTGAATCCAAAATTTGGCCCATAGCATAAAACATTTAATCCCAGATAGTTTGCGCAAACCCATTCATTCTAGTTTCTGGCCTAAGGCCCAACAAAGAAGATCACAAAAGACTTTTCTTAGGGGCTTCAAGGTTTCTCTCGGCCCAGTGGCACATTCACGGTCCATGTGGCTTCCTTCGGCCCGTTTACTCCACTTCCAGATTAAGGGTATTCAGGCCCGCACATCCGTTCCAGTCTAGAAGTCCCTCTGGCCCATATTTCTTACTTCAATCTGAAATCGTTCTGGCCCAAGTGCCACAATCCCAAATCATTCCGGCTCAAGTGCCATTTTCCTAAACACATTCAGGCCCAAGCGCCACATCCTCAAACACTTTCTGGCCCAAGTGCCACATATTCTAAACATTCCGGCCCTAGTGCCACAGTCTCACAACATGTTCTGGCCCCAGTGCGCATCCTCATTCCGTCCCGAGTGCCAACCCGCTTATGAATCATTCTGGCATGTGTGCCTCACTTTCAATTCATCCAGGCCCGAGTGCCTATCCACATCCATGAAAATCATCCAGGCCCGAGCGCCTAATCCACATTCATGAAACTATTTCAACCCATGCACCTCACATCCAGGCCCAAGTGTCTCATGCGTCATCCATAGGCATTCCTAGGAGCCTACTAAGAGTCCAAGAAGAAGACGATCGCAGTCATCTTAGCGACATCCCGGCGGTCAAGAGCTCGAGTCTTCAGCATGCCGACTTCAAGACGGTTCAGCAGGATTTGGATTCAACAGAATTTTTAGGGTTCCCATGCATTCTACTGCATAACCTGCCATAACACTCATCTTCCAAATGCACCTCTCATATTTTTCAAAGAATGATCGTTTTCTGACCACTAATAAGAAGCATCAATCTTGTTAAATCATCTTCTTCCTCATGTTCACAAATCGATGACTTTTTCAAGTCTAAATGATAACACAAAAAAAGAGAAGGTTTTGTTTCACACAAGTTTCTTTTGAGAAAATGGTTCATGAATTAATTATCTCCCGACAATGGAATACAAAGACTTGTATTTTGTTTCTGAAGTTTTGGACATGCCTTACCAAACCCCACAGCTTATCCCAAAACATCCAAATGACCCCCAAAGCGGTTCCAAATCCATATCTTTTAAATTGTCGTCATTAACCCCAAATCAATACTGGGGGCAATCTGAGTTTAGGTTCATCATCTTTCATCTTTCGTTTAAGCGTGTGAACGTCTCTGAGTGAAATTCACGAGAGTGTCTTGAGCGGAAAAACCATGAGCGAACGAGCGTGTCATTTTTACACGACTCCGGTGGGACCACATTCAAAGGTGAGGTAAACGGTATAACTCCGACCGAAGGAGATAATTTGTAAATTTACTCTTAGACCTGTGAAAAGTAACAAGGAACGGATACACAACTACAGGAATGACGAAGCACCTAGGTATACAGCACCACATAGCCAAAGCTTGTAAACCCTATCATTAAACCCTAGGCACCCCCGTGAGCCTTTCGTATATCCCTTTTCATATTATGAGCTCCACAAAATAATCCAGCCAATGATGAATGTCCGACCCGGTGACCAAAGGAAGCGAGGAGCCCACTCTCAGATAACATTCTCATCAGTCCAAAGAAGCAATGCCTATCAGCATGACAAAGTGATCCGCAAATGGTCCTAGAGTGACACAGGATCAAAAGCTCACATCAAACAGCTCTCGAAGCCCAAAACCGGGAAACACAAGAACCCCGAAGGCAAAACCAAGAAAGGATAAAAAAAGGCAAACCCGAAGTGCCTCGAAGAAATCCAAATGACAAAAGAGAAATAGTGTAAAGGACAACTTCAAAGTCCAGTCCAGAAGCTCGAAAACAACGTCAACATGAAGCAGCCAGACGACTTCAAGACAAGGAAGATGAATCCGAGAGAAGACGCAAGTTGCAGCTTTGGTCACCCATTTAAGCTCCACATACCTCAAATATCCCTCCATGATCCCGTCGCCTTTCATCACACCCTATGGCCATGTTATAAGCCTCGAAGACTTCCGACTTGGTAGTTGTGTATCCAATCACGTGAAAGTAATAGATCGAATGCGTAAATTCATCAAATATCAAATTCAATGGTCTAGAAGTTGTGACCGTAAGTGAGAAACGAGTGTAAACACAAACACGTCGAGTGTAGGTTAGGAAGCACCAAATCAGAACATAAGCCTTGACCCTGTGAGGACGAGACTCGTTCGCACGTTTGATCAAAGAAAATACTGGGGGCAATCGATCGGAGTGATCGATTGCCACGAACTTTAGCTCAGATTGTCTTAAAGGAAAAATACTGGGGGCAATTGTTGGTCCAACAATTGCTATGACAACACCAATTGGAACCCAAAGCTCAAACATCACCACCATCATCCCACCACAGGCACACATAACCCCTTACCACCACATCAAGCACCTCAGGCACCATAAGCCCTTACCACCACATCAAGCACCTCAGGCCCACACAAGCCCTTACCTTCACTTCATACACCACACTGGCCCACACAAGCCCTTACCTTCACTTCATACACCACACTGGCCCACATAAGCCCTTACCTCCACACCTCCACTACACAGGCCCACACAAGCCCTTACCTGCACATCAAACACCACAGGCCCACATAAGCCCTTACCTTCACATCATACACCATACCCCACCGGCGGCATGTTCATCTCGTAGGAGATAAATTACAAGTCCGAAGTCTATAGTTAGGAAATGATGATTCACGTTCCTTTTCACTAAACAGAATTTTCTTCAAACAACAATTTCTTGTCTTGAACAACTTTCCTTTAAACACTTCGGTTTCATAAACCTCATCATGGCCGCATTTGGCACACTTTCTAGCAATGTCTTGCTTTGGACAATTTTTGATCCTTAACATTGCCATGTTTGGCACATTTTCCAATGATTTCTTGTTTTGGACAAGTTTCCTACATACACTTTGATTGTATTTTGACATGCACATCATCTTTGCCATGTTTGGCACTTTCATAATCAACTTTCATTATGATCATTTGCATAAAGATAACCTTGCATCCGTCCGTACGAAACTCCTCATCATAGGCCAGAGATACAGATTCTCACCCCGAAGATACAGATTCTTCAGAGATACAGATTCTCACCCCGAAGATACAGACTCTTCAGAGATACAGATTCTCACCCCGAAGATACAGATTCTTCAGAGATACAGATTCTTGCCCCGAAGATACAGATTCTTTAGAGATACAAATTCTCACCCGATCAGAGATACAGATTCTTAGCCGAAGATACAGACTCTTCAGAGATGCAGATTCTCAGCCGAAGATACAGACTCTTCAGAGATACAGATTCTTGCCCCGAAGATACAGATTCTTTAGAGATACAAATTCTCACCCGATCAGAGATACAGATTCTCAGCCGAAGATACAGACTCTTCAGAGATGCAGATTCTCAGCCAAAGATTCAGATTCACCAGAGTAGATGAACTCAACCTCAGGCTCATCACGAACCTGATTTCCTACCATTCCACTTCGGCACCCATAGGTCCTACTTTACATTCGTCAATTTACGCACACATCACATCAATCTCATTACATCTCCTTTCATTTTTAGGTTCCCGACACCTTATAATGCTCGGCGTATCCTATTCAACTCCAGGTTCCCGACACCTTACAATGCTCGGCGTATTCCATTCAAATTTCAGGTTCCCGACACCTTATAATGCTCGGCGTAATCCATTCAATTTCAGGTTCCCGGCACCTTATAATGCTCGGCGTATTCCATTCAAATTTCAGGTTCCCGACACCTTATAATGCTCGGCGTATCCCATTCAAATTTCAGGTTCCCGACACCTTATAATGCTCGGCGTATTCCATTCAAATTTCAGGTTCCCGACACCTTATAATGCTCGGCGTAATCCATTCAACTTTAGGTTCCCGACACCTTATAATGCTCGGCGTAATCCATTCAAATTTCAGGTTCCCGACACCTTATAATGCTCGGCGTATTTTATTCAGCTTCAGGTTCTCGACACCTTATAATGCTCGGCGTATTCCATTTAATTTTAGGTTCCCGGCACCTTAGATGCTCGGTCTTGATTATTCACTCTTAGTTCAGTGCACTTTTCACATTTTAGGTAGTCAACGCCTTAGAATCGCTTGACATGTACTTCACTCCTTTAAAGGTAGTCAACGCCTTAGAATAGCTTGACATCATTTCATTCATTGTAGGTAGTCAGCGCCTTAGAATAGCTCGACACAACTTATCAGTTTTCTGATAACATGCAGGGTCTTGGAAACATTTGAAATTTTGGGGTATCACTCAGGCATCAACTAGCCTTCTCACTTTCATTACAAAGTCTAGTTGACGGAGGGCAATCTGTTACCCAAAATTTTGACCCCCTGGTTAGGGTCTACGAGGTACTGGTGTTGTGAGAGGCATTTTAATCAAGCGGTGAGGGATCCCGGCCTGATCGGCACGTTCCATGGCATGGGGAGCAGCTTCGTCACTTTCAGGGGCGTTTTGGTAATCTTTAAAGGCTCCTAAGACCTCTTGTAAGCTTTCTCTCTCCTCCAAAGGATGCCCAAATCAGCTTGAAACGCTTTGATATTTTAACCCATGATAGAGGATGACATTTTAAGCATAATGGCGTTGGAATTTTGATTTTTCAAATTTCCAATAATTTTCTAGCAATTTCTGACTGAATCTGACGAGAAATTCAATTTTAAAATATTCCAACATTTAAAAAATCCGATTCCACATCAGAAAATTCATAATTTCCATCCTTGACACGTGGTTAAAATTTCACAGCAAAATTCCTTTGGGAAGTCACTTAACTAAAATATCGAAAAATCTTACTTTTACTAGATTTTCTTTATCTTTAAGAAAGTCTATATAAGGGGATAGGTTTTGGATAAAATCAGAACCTCATATGCTCAAGAACCCTAGAGAATCAGAAAACACAACCTCCTCACTCTCTCTCACGTTTTCCAACACCCGGCCACCCAAATCATACCGAAAATCCCCCGAAATCACCATCTAAACACGTTTTCCAATCCCCAAAGCATCAATAGTCATCAAAACCCCACAAAAACACCACCAAAACGTGAAGAACAGCAAGAACAACCAACAACCAGAAGCTTGGTTCGAAATCCTTTCGGGTCTGCCATCAACGAAGCACTCGACGAATCCCGGTGTGAAGAATCACCTTGAATTCTAAGGCTACACACCCATAAAATTTGAGCTCAAAACACCCTCGGGAACCTTCGGAAAACCCCTGTCCGTGGGTGGTCCGTGACCTCGGACCTGTGGTCCGGGACCACGGACGGGTTGTCCGTGGCCACGGACACCCACGGACGGCGGCGGGATTTTAAAAATTAAAATTTAGGTTTTCTAATGATGTCCGGGCACGGACAGCCTGTCCGTGGCCCCGGACTTTGCAAATTTTTGTTTTCCTTTAATTTCGACTTTTCTGTACATTTAGGTTACTGGGGTCCGTGGTTTCGGACATTAGGTCCGTGGCTACGGACGGAAATGAAATTCGACCTAATTCTGCCTCCGAAACCCTAGTTTAGGTATTTTAATTTCCACTTTAGTTTTCTGTCAAAAAATGCTAAAAAACACAAAAAAACAGAAGCTCGCGCACTTAGGTTAAAACGACTCGTAATAAGCCGTAAATAAACCAAGTAGAGGAAAAACGACCTAGGAAGGGTAATGAAAGTAATTGAACCCTAATTAAGTCGAATATCAAGCCCCCGAACCCGAACTCTCCTTTCCTAATTTGATCTAGGTTAAAATTAGGTGGCGACTCTTAATAGGTTCCAGTGAGCTAGCTTAGGTTTTAATAATTATTGTTATATGACATAGTTATTAATCTTAGGCTATAAGTGGACCTAAAACCCGGTTAGATCCTAATCAATTTAATCCACATAGGATAGGGTTTAAAATCGAGGCTCACACAATCACACAGAAAAACACATTGGCATACAAGCCGGTGTAATCCGGTAGGACACAGGTTGCAAGAAAACCATACCTTGGTCCCTGCTGCGTTCGATTCCCGCCAAACGTAGTTCCTAAACATGATTAATAACGTCGGTTAATTACCTTATTTAGCTTCCAGTTTACTAAGCATTTTTCATGATTATATGACATGTTTTATGCTTAAACTCACCCTTGATTACCTTCATTATACCCCCTTGGGTTAACAACCTAGGCCACACTTTGTTTGTTTTTTTTTACAAGTTTTAGGTTGACCGGCCATACCCGAGGTCGGTCCATTCCAGTGACATCCAGGTTTGAAAATTTACACCTCGACCGACCTTGCCTAGTCCGGTCCCAAGGTCGGTCCATTCCAGACACTTTTACCGTTTAAAAATTCTACCCCGACCGACCTTGCAAGTCCGGTCCACAAGGTCGGTCGATTCCAGAGACATATTCTGTATTCAAAATTCAAGCCAGACCGACCTTGCAAGTCCGGTCCCCAAGGTCGGTCTGCTCCAGACCCTTGTTTAAAAATGCTCATTTGACTCCAAACTTCACCTTACATATCCTAGTATGCTTTAACATCATTTAGCACACTTAAACGTTCACATAACATCCTCCAAATGCATGTACAAGCTTACTTTTAAAGTCCTTAAACACTTACTCATTTACTTACAAAACCTCCTGACACTTGTTTTGTAACACCCCTAATACGCACATGATACTAAATGAAATCGCAGCGGAATTAAATGACTAAACAGTAACTAACGCTTCGGTGCTACAACGCCGTCAACCACCCACGTGGTTGACAAGGCAGAATAAATACAAGTGTACCGGTCTGATGATCAGACTCCCGAGCATAAACTAAACCGTAAATACATTAGATACAATACCGAGTAATACATACATCCTTCACTGTCAAGCATCACTGTAAACTGTCACAACCAAATATAAACACGCCACGGGAGCACAGGCGCATCCCGGGCCAACATCCCAAGTATACAAAAGTAAATCACATCCTAGGATCTAAAGCCACTCCGCTTCTTCGATCCTCATCCTGCAGTATAAGAAATATGGATCCCCCGAGGGGGTCAGCAACCCTTGGCTGGTATGGCTAACGCGCAGCCCATCGGCTACCGGGATACGCGCAGCTAATTGTCATGATAACATGGCATTCATTATATATATAACATAACATAACATGGAGCATAGCATCAATGGTGCATAGCTCATCATCACATACACGGTGGATCTTCGTTCCACAATAACAAACCACAAGGGTCAAATAACATAAGAGCCTAGAGAGTGACTCACCCTCATGTTAAGCTCGTTAAACACACTCATTACCGTTCTGTTAGACGAACGAGTAACTTAAGTCACAGATGGTTCGGATTTAGTGACCCGAACACACCACACAAACACAGGTTCCCACTAAACCGATCATAAGTCAGAATAGGTAAGCTTTGGAAGAAGCTAGCGGGAGATCGAACGCCAAATTAAGGAGAACAATCTTAACAACATAAGAGTCGAATCTGATTCAGATATCTACTCTTAACTTACATGCATGACCGGGTAACCGGATTCCTCACTTCCCAGTTAACACTTGTTAGAAGTTCATAGTGGAACTTAACCTCCAACACACAATAGGTGGTAAGTCATGTTAGACACACACAAGGGAATTGAGTCACAACATCACATCACAATAGTATGAACAACTGTAAACTCATTACATGTTTAAATCTTATAACGTTGTAAACACACAGAAAAACATACAACACACAAACCGGTGTAAACCGCTAGACAACAGACTGCAAGAAAACCATACCTTGGTCCCTGCCTCGACTGGTTTCCACCTTGAGAGATTCCTAAAACACATTTAGTAACGTCGGTTAACTAACGCACTAGTCCACTGTCACATTAACCACTTCACATTTCCAGTTATCACATTTCCACATTTTGTTTTAACTTCCCATCTTTTAAAATGTCATTATAACACTCCTAACATGTCTTATTTAACCTCATAATATCATTCCCAACTTATCCCTATCATTAGACATCATTTAGATACCTAAAAACCAAGTTTTATAGTGGTCCGGGACTTGGTCCCTAGCTTAGGTCCCGGACCTACACTTAACTGAACCCTCGGCCTCTTTTAATGGGGTGGTCCGGGACTTCATACAAGTCCTAGGTCCCGGACCATTCTAGGCAAAAACTCTCGGGGCTTATTTAGGGGGTGGTCCGGGTCCTTGTACAAGACCCAAGTCCCGGACCCAAACACTGAATAACCCTCGGCCCCTTTTTCATACCTGGTCCGGGAACTAAACCATAACCTAGGTCCCGGACCAAAGCTACAGAATTGGTAAAATGTCATTTTTCAAGTGTTGTTACCTTAGTTCTCCAACTCCATTAATTATATAACTTTACCCAATGTTCCTAGGAATATTCTAATGTCGTAATATCACCTTAGACACTCAAAATTCCATGTTTTACTTGTCACTCATGTTCCTTGTAAAATCCACCAACACTTACAACATTTTACATTAAGTTCCTAAATGGTTTTTCTTACCTATGAAAACTACTATCCCAAAATGCTTTCTCCTCATCCTAACATCATCTCTTAAGCATTATTTCTTTCCAACCTACTCCTTACATCATTCTTGGAACTCTTTCCTAGTGTACACTTTCTCCTTAATTTACCAAAGTTTGCCTAAGTATTTACCTAAGTCCAAAATGGCTTTGGTACATACTAAAATCTCAAGCTCATGCCTAAGTCCTTGTTACATCCCCAAATCACCTTAATGCATGTTTCCTACACAAGAACAACACTTAACCATTTTAAATACTCCTTAACTTATCAAATCCATTTTAACACCTAGAACTTCACATTCGTTACCTAAATTTCGACATAGGTTCTCCTAGAACATTACTAAACCAAAACACATTGTTTTTACCAACAAACAACCAAGAACACTAAAAATCCATCAAGTACTTATTATACACAAACTTCACTCACAAGGCACTACATCACAATATAGTGCACAATTTAAATTGCATGGCACTTAGGCCCTTAAATGACATGGCTCTTAGGCCCTTAAAATGCACAAATCATAAACACTGAATTTCCACAATATATTTGCCTTTAACCTGCAAATACACTCAACAACACATATGCCTTTTACTAAGCTCTTGAGAACACTTTACTAAGTCATTCACCATTTGCTCTTTAGGTAGTTTAATAAGCATTTATAAGCTCATTTCTCCTAAGGCATTTAAAACAACATTAGGTTAGTAGATTTACCTCTTTGCAAAATAACTTCTTTCTTGTTTCCTTTAGAAAACCGATAGAGTACTTGATTCCTTGACAAGTTCTAAACAATATACAAACATTATAATGAGTATTCAAGCTATAAGCTCCATCTCATTGTAAACCCTAGTTTTACATTGTTTCAAAACATTAATGTAGTTGTTTTACCTTGCTCTTTGAAGAGAGTTTGAATATCTAGCAAGAGAGGACTCCACCTAGTCCATGAAGAGTTGGAATGAAGCTAGAACAAAGTCACATAAAAGCTCCTTCAATATATATTTTCGGACATGACAAAAACAAGGAGGAAATGAAGTTTTTATTTGAGATTCCTTACCTAGAAGTCAAGGAGAGTAACAATATGTAGAAAAACAAGCTCAAGCTCCTTCAATGGAGAAACTCCATGGCACCGAAATGGTTGTCTTGGACTTTTGAGAAGATAGGAATGAAGAGCTTGATGAGAGGAAGAGATTGGTGGTGTTTGTTTTTGATTTGGACAAGTGAGCAAGGTTTTACAAGAGATCAAAGTGGGAGTTTCAATGGGGGTGTGTGTATTACCGTGAGAGAACAGCAAGAAGAAGGAAGAAGAGAGGTGGGAAACCGTGTGAGCAAGGAAAGAAATGAGAGAATGGGATAGAATTTGCTTTATGAAGATATTTATACTTTGTAAAGTAAAAAGGGTACTTAAGTAGTTTACTTATTTTCTTAACAAGCTAACAAGGGTGGTGTGTCACCAACCTTAAAAACCGGCCCCAAATAGTAGTAGGAGGGCAATATAGTCTTTGTTTGTCAATTTAATTACTTATACAAACATATGTTACAAAATAGCTTATAAAAGTTACTATTCATAAAACAAGGCACATAGAAGTGAAATTTTTGATTTCCCACTAATATAGACACCCAAATGTGATATTATATAGTACACATATATATTTAAGAGTAATGATGGACATTTAGCCATTCAAACTCATTTACAAGACAATTTTTCAAAAATGTGCTTTAAGACTCCTTAAAGCACATTTGTATTTAAACTTGTTTTCAAGCTTGGTTTTCTTTGGTAATTGGTTTAATATGTTCATTAGTGTATAAATGAGGTCTTGGTAAGTTCATTAGGTCTTAACCAAGTTTATCCCAAGCTTAGGGCACATTTTGGCTCTTATTGACTTTAAAGCACATTTTGTGTTTTCTTTTGTTTAAACTTGTTTACTAATGTTCTAAGACTCTTTTTAGTCTTAATACACCATATTTAAGTGTTTAAACAATATATTAAGGTTTGGGGTATTTCAATCTACCCCCCTTAAAAGACTTTGTCCTCAAAGTTCATACTTCCACATATCCTAAATATTAGCACACAGGAATACTTATAAACAATACTTCCATACATTACTAACAACACACTTACATAACATTGGACTCCAGGTCCATACAACATAACATAACATTGGACACAAGGTCCATACAACATTATCCACATCATTCAGACATAACGGTCTGTAACATAACAACATAACATAGACTGTATTCAAATACACGTCGTACACACATAACCGAAACGGCTCTACCCCCCTTAAAAAGGGTACGCCCCGTACCCTATACACATAAGGACTAAGAAGTAAACAATGACGGGTACTTCGCCTTCATCTTATCTTCCAGCTCCCAAGTGGCCTCCTCAACGTCCTGGTTAGACCAGAGAACTTTCACTAGTCTCACGGACTTATGGCGAGTGTCTCGAGTCTTAGCATCCAGAATCCGTACCGGAGTCTCCACTGATCGCATGGTCGGCTCTAAGGTTAGCCTTTCAGGCTGAAGCACATGAGACGGATGAGACATATACTTCTTCAACTGGGACACATGAAATACATCATGTACCTTGCCCAGTTCGGCGGGTAGGTCTAGTCTATAGGCTACCGGGCCGATCCGCTCCGTCACAGCATAAGGCCCCACATACTTTGGGCTCAACTTGCCCTTCTGGCCAAAACGAAATACTCCCTTCATGGGGGATACTCTCAAAAATACCTGATCGCCCACGGCGAACTCCAGGTCACGTCTGCGCACATCTGCGTACGACTTCTGTCTATCCTGAGCTGCCTTCATGTTAGCCCGAATCTGGCGAACTTCTGCCTGAACTTGCTCAAGATACTCTGGTCCTATAATGACCGTCTCACTCGACTCATCCCAGCATAATGGCGTGCGGCATGGTCTACCGTACAAGGCCTGGAAGGGAGACATCTTGATCGAAGCATGATAACTGTTGTTATAACTAAACTCGATCAGATGTAACTTATCAATCCAGCTGGTCTGAAAGTCAAGTGCACAAGCACGTAGCATATCCTCAAGTGTCTGAATAGTGCGCTCACTCTGACCATCGGTCTGTGGGTGAAACGCTGTACTCAACTTCAGTTCAGTACCCATGCCTCTCGTGTAGACTTCCAATATCTGGATAAGAATCTGGTATCTCTGTCGGATACAATCGTCTTCGGTACACCATGATGTCTTACAATCTCTTTATCAAACAGTTCTGCCAATCTTGCCACTTTCCAAGTGTCCTTCATCGGAATGAATCGGGCCACCTTGGTCAGTCGGTCAACTATCACCCATATCATATTCAGACCTCCCCTTGTAGGCGGAAGCCCTACTACAAAGTCCATGGAGATATCATGGAACTTCCACTCAGGCACTGGCATTGGCTGTACCATACCACCAGGCCGTCGGTGCTCAAACTTGACCTTCTGGCAAGTGAGACACCTCAACACATAATCACTAACATCTTTCTTCATTCCAGTCCACCAAAATACCTTTTCATACTCTTATACATCTTTGAAGCTCCGGGGTGAATCGAAGTAGTAGAACAATGGGATTCACTCAATATGCGCTCCTTCAACTCAGCGCTACTCCTAGGTATACACAATCGGCCATTCAGCCTAATCAGGTCATCATCGTGGAGTCTGAAGTCGTACTTCTGACCCTCGAATGTGCCATCAATAAGCTTCTGCCGGATCTCCAGCATGTACTGATCCGTCATCTGAGCACTCCGCACCTCTTCAACCAAGCCAGTATAAGAGACTAGCGAATGGAGAGAGTGTGCTCGGCGACTCAGTGCGTCAGCTACCACATTTGCCTTACCCTCTTTGTATTGCAGATTAATATCGTAGTCATTCAGAAACTCAACCCACCTTCTTTGCCTCATGTTCAACTCTTTCTGAGTGAACAAGTACTTTAAGCTTTTATGATCAGAATAGATTGTCACACTTACCCCATACAAATAATGTCGCCATATCTTCAATGCGAAGACAATGGCACCCAATTCTAAGTCGTGGGTAGGGTAGTTCTCCTCATGCTTCTTCAGCTGACGGGAGGCGTATGCTACGACCTTCCCGTGCTGCATCAATACACAACCCATACCTCTGCCTGATGCGTCGCAGTAGACCTCAAAACCATCTGGACCGTCTGGTATAGTCAGGACTGGTGCAGATGTCAGAGCATCCTTGAGACTCGCGAAAGAACTCTCACAGTCGACTGTCCACTCGAATGGTGCATCCTTCTTCATTAAGGAAGTCATCGGCTTCGAGATACTGGAGAAGTCCTTCACAAACCTCCTATAATAACCTGCCAGACCGAGGAAGCTCCTGATATCAGTGACTGTCTTCGGCCTAGGCCAGGTGCGCACTGCATCTATCTTTGCCGGATCAACAGCGATCCCGGCCTCAGAAATCACATGTCCAAGGAAAGATACTTGGTTCAACCAAAATTCACATTTCGAAAACTTTGCATACAACTGGTTTCTCCTCAGAGTTTGTAACACATTTCTCAGGTGGCTTTCGTGCTCACCTCTAGATTTAGAATACACAAGAATGTCATCGATGAAGACTACCACTGACTTGTCCAACTGATCTTGGAACAAACGGTTCATTAAGTCCATGAACTTAGCTGGTGCATTCGATAAGCCAAACGGCATAACTGTGAACTCATAGTGCCCATACCTCGTTCTGAAAGCTGTCTCTCGATATCACTGTCACGGATGGCAATCTGATGGTATCCGGAACGTAAGTCTATCTTGGAGAATACTGATGCACCCCTCAGCTGATCAAATAGATCGTCGATGCGTGGTAAAGGGTAACGGTTTTTCACCGTAACAGCATTCAGCTCCCGATAATCAATACACAGGCGGAGGCTACCGTCCTTCTTCTTCACGAAGAGACCGGCGCTCCCCATGGTGAAACACTAGGGCGGATAAAGCCCTTGTCGAGTAGGTCTCTCAGCTGCTCCTTGAGCTCTGTCATCTCTGCTGGAGCCATACGATAAGGTGCTTTCGCAATGGGTCCAGTGCCCGGAACTAAGTCGATCTCAAACTCAACCTCTCGTGCTGGCGGCATGCCCGGCAGTTCCTTAGGAAATACATCAGGAAACTCCGACACTACCGGCACATCTGGGCTAAACTCAGGGTCTCTCTCTATGTCCTGGACATAGCAGAGGTATACATCACTCCCTCGTCGTAACTCACGATACATGGCCATGGCGGTGATGATCTGTGTCGAAGGCTCCCTGGGCCTCTGGCGGTATGATATGGTAACCCCAGATGGACTCCGAAGAAGCAGTCGATGCTCGGCACACAGGATTCTGCCCTTGTACCGCTCCAACCAGTTCATCCCGACAATCACATCAAATCCAAGTCCGTCGAACTCTATCAGGTCGATCGGGAACTCTTCACCTCTGATTCGTACAATGACATCTCGGTGGTAGCGGGTACACTGATCCGCTCTTTCGATGGGAGAGTGACCAAGAAGTCTGGCATCTCCTCTCCATCTAACCCCAGCCTCTTCGCAAAAGATAGCGAAACAAATGTGTGTGAGGCTCCAGAGTCGAACAAGATCGATGCATCCACGCCATTCACTGGAAAGGTACCGGTGAGGATTGTGCCGCTCTTGCCGGCTTCTGCCTCATTGCAGACACTCAATGTACCTCCCGTTCCGAGTGCACAGCCTAATTCATTGGCAAACTAATAAGTACTGGGTAACAACACGGTTGATATACTTCAATAACTCCACTTTATTCATTAACACTTCCTCTTTACAACATTGTTGGTTTACATGGTTGATATAACTTAACACATACATAACTCCCTTAACATATACTGGCTTAACACATTACAAAAGTATACAAGGCTTAGAATTGTCTGAAGGTCAAATTCAAACGTCCGGGTTTCATGTGTGTGGCATTGATCACTGCCGACGGTGCGGTATTCAGTTTGATCTTTCTGATGCCGGATATAGCATCCTTGACTGCCCACCCATGATTAGTACATCTCCTGACTTTAACATTAACTTCCTTGCGAGATCAGCACGCTTCTGCTCGCCATACACAAATACTGCGGTATCACCAATGGACCAAGACACCACGGGTACTCCCTTACTTAGAGACTCGGGTGACTCGTCCTTATCTTGGTGTAAACCTAACCGTCCACCTTTCTGGTAGAAGTTCACAATACACAAATCTGCTTCCACATTGGAATTGAATCCGTTTCAACTTGTTGAGCAATTCCCACGGCGTGATTAACGACCGCACGGAACTCCTCTGGTATACTTGGTACCGTTGCTCCATCTTCCGCTCGCACTTCTTGATATGACTTGGTGTAAGGGTTCCAGTCCTTACCCATGCACATCATCTTCAATTGCATTCTTGATCCGTTCGGATATTCAGGTGTGTAGAAACCTCCAGGTTTAGCTCCAAGTTCGTCGCATCGTCTGATGATATGGACTTGTGCTTCCGGTGTCAGGTATCCACTTAAGAGTATCATACCTGGCTGGATAACCTGACATTGCTCCATTGGAAAGTCGGTGATGTTGATGGTGGCCTCTTCAGGGTTTGGTGTGGGTGGGATTGGATAACATATATTGAAGGTTCCTTTCAGTTTAGAATTATCTAATTAGGTGTCTTTCACACTATACTTTAACTCCTTACTCACATGATAATACACTTGAACTCACTAATACACACAAGCATGAAATGCGGTATGCAATCACTTATTACATTCAACAGTTTAGGCGGTACCTGGTCTAGAAGAGGGCCCTGGCGCCTCAGACCGGTCCACCACATTCAGGGTGGCCTTGCTAGGTCCCGACCCTTCCCCTTCTGGGAATCAGTATGCCTCTGATCAGTGGGTGGCTGGTTAGCCGTCTTCGGGCCATCAATAGCTGCTGTGGCCTTACCCTTCCACTGCCCCTTGGGCTTGTTGACTCTGCTGTTGGGGTTCCGGTAACACTCGTGGTCACGGTGACCCCACTTCTCGCAGTATCGACACTGCACCTCATTCCCTTTGCAGTCCTTGCCGGGGTGGTCTCCATTGCACCACTTACAGTAATAGTGGCGCTCCGGTCCAGAGCCCGTGCTAGCTGCTAACACAATACACACTCAGTACTTGTTTCACAACTTATCAACATACACATCAACTTATCACACAAGATTAAACAATTACCCTTTGGTGGGTAAGAGCGTAGGGGCTTCGCCGCATAAGCATATGTGAGCTTCAGTGGCTCCTCAGCTGTGGTGGTTTGGGCTTGGCCCTTGTCACCCTGGTGCTGACTCTTCTGGGGCTGGGGATAAGGTTTCTTCTTCTTCTTTCCTCCCCCGTACCCCTGCGAACTCTGGCCCTCGCTCGTGGCCTTGCGCTTGTGCGCATTCTCCTCGTCCCTCAGACGGACGGTGATCTCCACCTTAGCAGCGGCATGATAGCACTCCTGTATTTAGGATGATCAGTCATGCCCCGCAATACATACTCACAAACTCACATTATACTCACTTGTAGACTATACATATTCACATCACTCTTTACTTAAATTACCTGCAAGGTAGTATACTCAGCTGGCCCCATCCCATAGCGAAGACGGTGGCTGAGACCGTTGTAGAAACGGTTTACCAGCACCCGGTTCGAGTATCCCAGGTCCGGTAACAGGTGGACAAGGCCGGTGAAGGCAGTGTAGTACTCATCAACCGACACCTTGTCCCCCTGCCTCAGACTATCCAGCTCCAGGCGCTTGGCCTCTTGAACGTGCACGGGGTAGTATTTGGCTCGCAGCAGAGCCGTGTACTCCCTCCAGCCAAACTGAGGATCCGCCATCCGGTCCTCTCTCACTAGCTTCCACCAGTTTTGTGCCGAACCCTTCAGGTAGTAAGCGGCAAGACGGACCTTAGCCTCTGCGGGCACAGCCAAGGTCTCGTAGGCGGTCTCCAACTCGGAGATGTACGCCTCCAACTTACGTGGGTCGGTCTCCCCATGAAATGAAGGGGGTCTCAGATCTGCCAATGCCTTGACCCAGTTGGTCTCTCGTGGCGGTGGCGGTGGTGGCTGAACTCCGGGCATCTGCCCCTGCTGGATCGCAGCTACAAGCTGGGGTACCATCTGGGCCACAGCGGCTGCTACAGCCTCAGCCATAACCTGAGCCGTAGTGTTCTCGCCCTGGTCACCCCCAGTACCAGTACCACTTCCGCGGCCTCTACCGCGTGGTCTACCTGACATCTGTATTCACATGAGTATTCATTAGCAATATGCTTACACACTTATCGGTCCAACGATCGTAACGCTTCCCGACAATAAGGTATTTCCACACTTAGTTAGTGGTTAACCTTTCCATAACTGATCACTTAGGTAACTGTAGTTAGGTTTCCTAACTCGGTATATTCCTAAGCTCGGTATTCTAGTCATCAGAGCGATACTTCGCTCTGATACCACTTTTTGTAACACCCCTAATACGCACATGATACTAAATGAAATCGCAGCGGAATAAATACTAAACAGTAACTAACGCTTCGGTGCTACAACGCCGTCAACCACCCACGTGGTTGACAAGGCAGAATAAATACAATTGTACCGGTCTGATGATCAGACTCCCGAGCATAAACTAAACCATAAATACATTAATACAATACCGAGTATACATACATCCTTCACTGTAACATCACTGTAACTGCAACAACCAAATATAAACGCCACGGAGCACAGGCGCATCCCGGGCCAACATCCAAAAGTATACAAAAGTAATCACATCCTAGGATCTAAAGCCACTCCGCTTCTTCGATCCTCATCCTGCAGTATAAGAAATATGGATCCCCCGAGGGGGTCAGCAACCCTTGGCTGGTATGGCTAACGCGCAGCCCATCGGCTACCGGGATACGCGCAGCTACTTGTCATTATAACATGGCATTCATTATATATAACATAACATAACATGGAGCATAGCATCAATGGTGCATAGCTCATCATCACATACACGGGATCTTCGTTCCACAATAACAAACCACAAGGGTCAAATAACATAAGAGCCTAGAGAGTGATTCACCCATGTTAAGCTCGTTAAACACACTCATTACCGTTCTGTTAGACGAACGAGTAACTTAAGTCACAGATGGTTCGGATTTAGTGACCCGAACACACCACACAAACACAGGTTCCCACTAAACCGATCATAAGTCAGAATAGGTAAGCTTTGGAAGAAGCTAGCGGGAGATCGAACGCCAAATTAAGGAGAACAATCTTAACAACATAAGAGTCGAATCTGATTCAGATATCTACTCTTAACTTACATGCATGACCGGACCGGATTCCTCACTTCCCAGTTAACACTTGTTAGAAGTTCATAGTGGAACTTAACAACCAACACACAATAGGTGGTAAGTCATGTTAGACACACACAAGAGAATTGAGTTACAACATCACATCACAATAATATGAACAACTGTAAACTCATTACATGTTTGAATCTTATAACGTCATAAACACACAGAAAAACATACAACACACAAACCGGTGTAAACCGCTAGACAACAGACTGCAAGAAAACCATACCTTGGTCCCTGCCTCGACTGGTTTCCACCTTGAGAGATTCCTAAACACATTTAGTAACGTCGGTTAACTAACGCACTAGTCCACTGTCACATTAACCACTTCACATTTCTAGTTATCACATTTCCACATTTTGTTTTAACTTCCCATCTTTTAAAATGTCATTATAACACTCCTAACATGTCTTATTTAACCTCATAATATCATTCCCAACTTATCCCTATCATTAGACATCATTTAGATACCTAAAAACCAAGTTTTATAGTGGTCCGGGACTTGGTCCCTAGCTTAGGTCCCGGACCTACACTTAACAGAACCCTCGGCCTCTTTTAATGGGGTGGTCCGGGACTTCATACAAGTCCTAGGTCCCGGACCATTCTAGGCAAAAACTCTCGGGGCTTATTTAGGGGGTGGTCCGGGTCCTTGTACAAGACCCAAGTCCCGGACCCAAACACTGAATAACCCTCGGCCCCTTTTTCATACCTGGTCCGGGAACTAAACCATAACCTAGGTCCCGGACCAAAGCTACAGAATTGGTAAAATGTCATTTTTCAAGTGTTGTTACCTTAGTTCTCCAACTCCATTAATTATATAACTTTACCCAATGTTCCTAGGTATATTCTAATGTCGTAATATCACCTTAGACACTCAAAATTCCATGTTTTACTTGTCACTCATGTTCCTTGTAAAATCCACCAACACTTACAACATTTTACATTAAGTTCCTAAATGGTTTTTCTTACCTATGAAAACTACTATCCCAAAATGCTTTCTCCTCATCCTAACATCATCTCTTAAGCATTATTTCTTACCAACCTACTCCTTACATCATTCTTGGAACTCTTTCCTAGTGTACACTTTCTCCTTAATTTACCAAAGTTTGCCTAAGTATTTACCTAAGTCCAAAATGGCTTTGGTACATACTAAAATCTCAAGCTCATGCCTAAGTCCTTGTTACATCCCCAAATCACCTTAATGCATGTTTCCTACACAAGAACAACACTTAACCATTTTAAATACTCCTTAACTTATCAAATCCATTTTAACACCTAGAACTTCACATTCGTTACCTAAATTTCGACATAGGTTCTCCTAGAACATTACTAAACCAAAACACATTGTTTTTACCAACAAACAACCAAGAACACTAAAAATCCATCAAGTACTTATTATACACAAACTTCACTCACAAGGCACTACATCACAATATAGTGCACAATTTAAATTGCATGGCACTTAGGCCCTTAAATGACATGGCTCTTAGGCCCTTAAAATGCACAAATCATAAACACTGAATTTCCACAATATATTTGCCTTTAACCTGCAAATACACTCAACAAACATATGCCTTTTACTAAGCTCTTGAGAACACTTTACTAAGTCATTCACCATTTGCTCTTTAGGTAGTTTAATAAGCATTTATAAGCTCATTTCTCCTAAGGCATTTAAAACAACATTAGGTTAGTAGATTTACCTCTTTGCAAAATAACTTCTTTCTTGTTTCCTTTAGAAAACCGATAGAGTACTTGATTCCTTGACAAGTTCTAAACAATATACAAACATTATAATGAGTATTCAAGCTATAAGCTCCGTCTCATTGTAAACCCTAGTTTTACATTGTTTCAAAAACATTAATGTAGTTGTTTTACCTTGCTCTTTGAAGAGAGTTTGAATATCTAGCAAGAGAGGACTCCACCTAGTCCATGAAGAGTTGGAATGAAGCTAGAACAAAGTCACATAAAAGCTCCTTCAATATATTTTCGGACATGACAAAAACAAGGAGGAAATGAAGTTTTTATTTGAGATTCCTTACCTAGAAGTCAAGGAGAGTAACAATATGTAAAAAACAAGCTCAAGCTCCTTCAATGGAGAAACTCCATGGCACCGAAATGGTTGTCTTGGACTTTTGAGAAGATAGGAATGAAGAGCTTGATGAGAGGAAGAGATTGGTGGTGTTTGTTTTTGATTTGGACAAGTGAGCAAGGTTTTACAAGAGATCAAAGTGGGAGTTTCAATGGGGTGTGTGTATTACCGTGAGACAAGAGAAGCAGAAGAAGGAAGAAGGAGGTGGGAAACCGTGTGAGCAAGGAAAGAAATGAGAGAATGGGATAGAATTGCTTTATGAAGATATTTATACTTTAAAGTAAAAAGGGTACTTAAGTAGTTTACTTATTTTCTTACAAGCTAACAAGGGTGGTGTGTCACCAACCTTAAAAACCGGCCCCAAATAGTAGGAGGGTAATATAGTCTTTGTTTGTCAATTTAATTACTTATACAAACATATGTTACAAAATAGCTTATAAAAGTTACTATTCATAAAACAAGGCACATAGAAGTGAAATTTTTGATTTCCCACTAATATAGACACCCAAATGTGATATTATATAGTACACATATATATTTAAGAGTAATGATGGACATTTAGCCATTCAAAACTCATTTACAAGACAATTTTTCAAAAATGTGCTTTAAGACTCCTTAAAGCACATTTTGTTTAAACTTGTTTTCAAGCTTGGTTTTCTTTGGTAATTGATTTAATATGTTCATTAGTGTATAAATGAGGTCTTGGTAAGTTCATTAGGTCTTAACCAAGTATATCCCAAGCTTAGAGCACATTTTGGCTCTTATTGACTTTAAAGCACATTTTGTGTTTCCTTTTGTTTAAATTTGTTTACTAATGTTTCTAAGACTCTTTTTAGTCTTAATACACCATATTTAAGTGTTTAAACAATATATTAAGGTTTGGGGTATTTCATGTTTACACATTTTAAGGCCTTTACTTGTCACCAAACAAGGCCTAAACATCGTCTAAGACCATTACAATCCAATCCCCCATCATTAGAAGCCTTAAACACATTTTTTTTCTTCTCTGGTCTGGACCGCCCCTCAGGCGAGGTCCCAGGGGCGGTCCACAACAGAAACTACTTTGCCTGCACTAGACCTCCCCACAGGGGAGGTCCCTAGGGTCGGTCCACAACAGACCCCATTTTAAAAAGTGTTTTTCTACAACTTTGGAACTCCAAATTCACCCAAATCTTTTCCCAATCCTTCCACAATCTTTCAACATATTTCCTACATGTTTAAACACCTTAAAACATGCACCAAACCTTCCTTAATCATCACCAAACTTGTTACTCAATTTCTTACAAAAATTCCTAACACTTACAACATTTTTCCTTAGGATTTCTAGGTGGTAATGCACACCTACAACTTAGAGTAACCAAGGAGTTTCTTCTCAATATGATAACCACTCCTAAGCATCATTTTGCATCCTCATCACTTCCTTTACACAAACTCCTCCAGTCTTTCCCACAAGTTCATACTTAATCCTTCACAAGGTATTATACTTCCTTTGTTTATCAACTAAATTTTTGCCATAGCTTCCCTTGTATCACCTTACACCAAAACACATAGTTTCTAACTTTTAAACAATCAAGAACACTCAATCCCATAATACACATCCTTAGACACAAACATATGGTTTTTCATTCTTTAACCATCAAAGACATTAATCTTCTCAAGAAATGTTCTTTACACACAACTAATCCTTTAAACTACACTACATCAATAGTGCATAAACTTTAATTGCATGGCACTTAGGCCCTTAAATAACATGGCTCTTAGGCCCAAAAACAACATTAAACTTAAACACTGAATTTCCCACATTTAAATGCCTTCAACCTGCAAATACACACAACAATGCTCCCATATCCTTTTAGTCCACCTTGTGGATAGTTTTCTAGCTCATTTCCCATTGGTTCTTTAGGTTATTTATTAAGCAAATATAGCTCAATTTCCTAGTACCATAAAACACATTAAGAGAGGTCATTTACCTCTTTGTTTTCCAAGCTTTCTCACTTGTTTTCTCTTGTTTTTCTTGATTGAAAATCGGCAAGGAGATTTTATCACTTGTCAACCTTCTAACCAATACACATATAAGGGTAATTAGCATTAAGTTTGATACTCAAACTATTAATTAAACCATAGGTTTACATAAGTGTTTTAAACACTAAAATTTGATGACTACCTTTGGAATTTGAAAGAGAGCTTGGTTAAGTGGCAAGATAGGACTCCTCCTAGTCCTTTGAAGATTGAATTAAGCTAAGAAAAGAGCAAGACAAGGCACCATTGTGAGGTGAATTTTCAGACATGCACTATAATGAGAGGAAACTTAGATTTTCTTTGGTTTTCCTTACCTTGAAGCAAAGGAGAATGACAAGGCATGAAAATATGAGCTCAAGATCCTTCAATGGAGATTCTTCATGGCACCAAAATGGAGTTCTTGAAGATTTGAAAAGAGGGAAATGAAGAGCTCACTCTAACTAAGACAAAGGTAGTCTTGAAATTGAATTTGGAGCATGGAATCATAAGTTACAAGTAAAAGAAGGTGAAGAATGAGGTGCTACAGTAGGAGGACGGTTTTTGCTTGAGAGGATGAAGGTAAGTGACGGTGGGAGCAAGGAGAAATGAAGGGAAAGTGAGGAGAGAGGTAAGATTTGGAGATATTTATGTTTTAAGGCAAAAAGTAACTTTTACTTTATTTCCTTTTATTTTCATTAGTTGGCTAGCCAAGTGTGATGAATCACACCACTAAAACCGTGGCCCCCTTATATATTAGAGATTTTTATGGTCTTTGTTGACCAAATATTTGACTTATGTTGACTTATAACTTAAACTAGCACTATTTGGGCACTATTCACAAATTAAGGCACATAATTGTGAAATTTTTTATTTCCCATTGATTTAAATTTCCTAATGTGATACTAAGTAGTACACATGTTGATTAAAGAGTAATGATGGACATTTAGCCACTCAAAACCCATTTCCAAGACAATTTTTCAAAAATGTGCTTTAAGGCTCCTTAAAGCACATTTTGTGTTTTAACTTGTTTTCAAGCTTGGTTTTCGTTAGTAATTGATTTAACATGTTCATTAGCATGTTTATAAGGTCTAAGAATGACCTTTAGGTCTTATACAAGGTTACACCAAGTTTAGAGTAAGTATTTGTTTAAATTGACTTTAAGGTGTTTTCTTTGGTTTCATTGTCTACCAATGTTTCTTAAGGACTTAATTAGCCTTATCAAATCATAATTGAATGTTATAAAGTCTTGGTAGGCTCTTTGGGTCCTTACCAAGTTCACTCCAAGCTCAGAGCATGTTTTTGCTCAAACTGTCTTAGTAGCACTTTACTGTGTTTACTATGGTTCAATTCACTTAATAGCATTTATAAGGCACCTTTTAGCCTTTATATACCATAGTATAATATTTAAACTACATATTAAGGTATGGGGTATTTCAATAGTGACGACGTTACTGGTATGGGTGAGAAATGAAAGACACACTTAATGATGAAAAAACTTGAAGCTAATTATATTTGCTATGATAATGATGAAAAAACTAAAGACACGCTTAAAGATAATTAAGACTTTAGATTTGACTTATGTTTATCATAACCTTTCATTGTATCTGTTTTTTTATGAACTATATTAGGAAAATGCTTAATTTTTAATGGACAATGTTTTAATTTTGTAAGCGCATTGTCTTGTTAGGATGTGTTTACATATAATTTATTATTCTGTAATGTTAGTATTTTCTTATTGAGTTAAATTTTTAGCTAAAAAAGAGGTTATATATAACATATATGTTTTGAAACAATAAACCCTGTGATATGATCCACAACCCGATTCTAGGAATATCTAGGTTTTTGTTGATAATCAAACCTAGCACATTATCCAAGCATATATACAATAGGTAAATTTTATGCTCAAAATTCATGAAACGCCACTTCACTTTGACAAACGTTCATTTTCGTTAGATAGTGAATCAAAATGAATTTTTCTCTTCAAGCAGTTTGGTTACTGTTCAAGGTTACTTTTTTTTTACTTAAATGGTTATTTTTTATAATTCAATGAAAAATTCATGAAATACTTTTGTCACAAAAAATGACTTGTTTTGTGCCATTCAAAAATTATTTTATGATATAAATACTCATTCTCACCATATAAAATGACCATTTCTCAACTATAAACACCTAGTGTACTGCTAATGTATTCCCCATTTGTACAAACTCAATCGAAGAAACATTTATTGGCTAATTGATAAATATATGTATATATATAAACTTAATTAATGGTCCTAATTTATGTTTTTGAAGATTGTCACTATTTGATGCTTTAGACATTAATGTGTAATCCTTTAAAAACCTAAATCTTGACAATATGATTTCTAACCAGAAATATCAATTTGATTTCTCACCTATATGCTCTCCAACATTTCCCAAAACCAAAAAGTTATGTTGGGAATGTCCTTATAACGACATATGGTTTTATAATCCAACATTTCCGCTTTAGCATCAATCGAATCATCGCCTTGTATCCCATCATAGTACGTATCATCATTATCATCATCACAACGATTCATTTCCACTTTCTCGGCATCCTCATTTGCCGGTGGCGGGTACAGAATCTCCGGCGTAAATTAAACTACAAATCATTTTGCTCTTAATTCTCAAACTATTAAAAAATTAACTTCAAGTTTCACATTAATAAAGTGGTAAGACCTATAACTTTATAACATCTATGTTCTCCCATTACATTGCAGTATATACGTGCCTAATATGATAATGCTGATAATAATGGATTTCTTGCCCCTCTAATATTATTTCCTTGCTTTCCCGCTGTCTGCAGTAATTGGGGTGGTCTCTACTTCTTCTTCCTCATTTCTTCTGCTGTGGAGTAAGAGTGAAAAGGTAGCATCTTTATCTATCTTTTCTCTTTGTTTGTTTAATTAATTATTGCGAAAAAGTGGTTGTGGTTAATATTGAGTGATTGTGAATAAGGATGGTTGTTGTCAATTGTTGAATTTAATTGTCGTGGTAAATAAGATATTGGTGAATGCTTAATGATAAGCATGGGATTAACACGATTACGCACAGTTCATGCCGAATTTTTTCTAGAATCGTATTAGTCTTATTAATTAATATTAGTTGTTATTTGTACCAGTACTTTCCCAGCCCATCACCAAAGCAATCTCCTAGTTCCCCCTCTGTACCACCTTAAAACAAGTAAGTAATTAAACTTTATTTTTTGTTTTAATAATGCAATGATTTGTTGAAGTTAAATTAATTGTGTTAGAATTGTAAGAATAAGGCTAGATTAGTTACATTGGAACGTTAGAGTACTTAGGCTACGTTAGTTTGGTTGGAACCATAGAGTAGTGCTGAGTTTGGTTGCAACCGTACATCCAGTAGAAACATGCTTCATATACAAATGCAGACGAAACTGAAAGACAAATCAATCTGAAACATGTTTTGTTTTCACATATAGAATGGAGCGTGACTGGATGTACGGCGATCGAGGGGATCACTACTTTGATGAGAAGCTGAAAGAGTTTCTCAAAGCGGCAGTGCAACACAAGGACAGACAAAGGTGGACAATATTTCATGTCCTTGTGTTGACTGTGGGGTCGTAAGGAAATATGTAGACATTGAGGAAATTATATTTCATCTTAAGTCCCGTGGATTCATGCCACATTACAGAAGATGGAATTTTCATGGAGAAACTGTTGCAGCTTCAAATACCCCGTAATTAAAAACAGTCATTAATTAGGCTAATTATATTTTTAAAAGCTTAATTACACTTAAATAAATATAAGGGAACAAATCCCAAAGAAAACAGACCTTAAAAATGGGTTAAAAGCATAAATAAACCTTAAAGCGCATTTTTCGAGGAAACCGGGAAAACGTGACATTAAGCGGGTCAAACAGACTCGTAACAATTTTGGTCAACTAAATAGTCACTAATAAATATTAGTGAAGCTTTAGAACCAATAAAATTAATTAAACGAGAAAATTCCGGAAAACGGGTACCGGATAGCAAGAACTGTAACAACCAGGAAGTTGTGGGGTAAGAATGCAAATAAACAAACTAAGTGTGTCCACTTTGCAAATAAAAATAAAAATGAGAGTGTGTGTGTGTGTAGGGGGCGGCCAGCTCTCTCCCTCCCTCTCTTTATTTCTTTCTTATGTGCTAAAAGACAAACAAAGTAAATAAAAGCAAAAAAATTACCCTCTCTCCTCACTCCCCTCTTCCTCTCACGTAGCCCCCTCTCTATTCTCTCTTTTCTCCCTTCTTCTTCTACCTTGCGATAGCCATGGAGAATTAGAAGAACTCACACAACTCCCTCCTTCTCTCCTCTTGTTAACTCATTAATCTTGCTCCAAAAATTACAAAATTAGTACCATTGGAATCCCCTTGCAAAGGAGAACATTTCCCTCCTTTCAAAAATCCAAAAGCTCAACTTTCGTTTTTATGGGTATCCTCCATTTGAAGATTCAAGTCCACCATTAGAAGCACCTTCACCTCCTTGTTACTTTGAGGTAAAAAGAATTTCGAAAATCCTTCATTTCTAGCTCTCATTGGCATTACAAGGATTTTCAGTTTTTGAACTATTGGCCCTCTTTGTTCCAGCCGATTTTGGCTCTCTTGTTGGGCTAGGAATCTTGTTCTTTTGCTATTCAAGAACTTCATTCATCCATTGGAAGGTAATACCCTTGTCTAAACCCTAAAACATTAAATTCTAGGGTTAGTGCAAACACGAATGTTAAATGGTGCTGTGTATTGGTATGGGTTGTAGAACTTGGGTGAGAACCCCATTCAAAACCGAGAACAAAGGAGAAGGAAGGAGAAGGAAAGAAGAAAGAAAACTAGGAAGAACAAGGTAAAGTCTCTTACCTTGAGCTAGTTTGTATTATGTATTGTAATAGTTTTTGGAGTAGTGAAATGAGTAGTGAATTGAGTAATGAGTAGTGAGTATATTGTGGTATAATGAGTAATGAAGTTGTAACAGTTTTGAAGTTTTTAAATGAGTTTTAAAAGCTTGGGAAAACATTGGGTATTGATTGAGGATGTGCAGGAATTTTATGTTGTAGTAGTAGTGTTGAATTGTGAGTATAATGTATTGTATAAGCAGGTTGTGAGAATGAGAATGTGTGAGCTGAAATAATGTGTGGAGAAAGCTAAAAATATAGGGGAGACTATGTCAAATTCTGTGTAGGAATGAGAGGACTTAAGTTGTTTAAGAAGAGGAAGTATTTGGAGAGTTTAAAAGGAGTGTTTAGTGTCTTGAAACAGATTTTTGGACTGAGTTTGTAAATGGGATGAAACTAGGATGAAGGGTAATGTATTTTGGAAGCTAGGAATATCATTAGTTCGGAGAGTAATGGAATGTAGAAGATTGATTGAAAATCTGTAGCATTTGAGAGAAGAGGAAGATTTGTTGCACTAGTGGGATGCAAACTAATGTAAGTGTTGAGTTAATGAAAATTTGGTGTAAGTTGTATAGGAATTGAGTAGCAAGTTTGGTGTATGAACTAATGTGATTTAGAGTGTTAATTAGTGCTAAAGAAAACACCCAAAAACAGATTTTAAAACTGAAGTACTGGGCCGGACCGACCTTAGGACCGAACTTGCAAGGTCGGTCGAGCCCAGATTTACAAGACGGGAAACCTTCTGGAATCGACCGACCTTGCGACCGGACTTGCAAGTTCGGTCAGACCAGAAATTTCTCCCGTCAGAAACCTTCTGGAATGGACCGAACTTGCGACCGGACTTGCAAGTTCGGTCGGCCAGAAAAATTCCCGTAATGCAAGCTACTGGAATGGACCAACCTTGCGACCGGACTTGCAAGGTCGGTCGGGCTAAAATTTTCAAATACGAAACTTACTGGAATGGACCGACCTTGGGACCGGACTTGCAAGGTCGGTCGGCCCTGGAATTTTCACACGATGTAGCCTAGTGGAATGGACCGGACTTGCAAGGTCGGTCGCAAGTCCGGTCGAGTAAAAAAAAATGTTTTAATTATATGATTATAGTAATCATATATACACGTATATGCCTATATACACATATGCATATATATGTAGTAATACACCATTAATGAAGTAGTAATGGTAAGAAAGTAAGTAGATGAGTAAGGAAGCAAGCTTAAGAGGTAATAAGGAAAAGAATGGTTTTATAACCAAGTATGAATATAAAGGAGTAGTAAGTAAACATTGAGAATATTAATGAAGGAGTAAGTTAGATCGATAATAGACCATTGATCATACTACTTCATGTATGTATAGGAATCAAATAGTTGATCCTCGAAGGAGCCGGTAGTACGGATACAACGGTGAACGGTATGATTTCTTCATGCCCAGTATCCTAACTTGGTTACCCTGATTTGTGTGCTTATGTGATCACCAATAAGATAAATGCACGAATCGGACTTATATTGCACTTAACTGTGTTTGAACTATTTCGTTCTTGTTGCGTCTTCTTGAGCATTTAGTTTGTATAATTCATGAAATGTATGAATGGAAATGAAGTGTATGTGTAAGTATGAGTATTTGTGTATTGTATGTATGTATGGAAAGTAAGTATGGACTTCTACTAATTCCTAACGATCTAACTCCTAACATGAGTAATGAGTAAAATGGAATGAGTAGAAGCCCAATATAGTTTCGGCCATGCGTGAGGATAAGGAGACACAAGAGGTTGGATCCGAATCCTGGATATAATCTTTTCCTTGGACCAATTCCCTTGAATGGGTAGCATCCTGGATTAGTGGGCCACCCTAAAGCCCGGTGGTGGGATGTAGTAATCCCTGCCCGGAGGTCATACCGACTTAACTGGAAGTAAAGTATGTAAGAAGTATTGTATTTGTATTGGTCTTGACTATTGTAAGTCACTGACCCGGAGTAAAAGAGTATTGAACGCCCGATTAACCCGGTGTGTAATGAGGCTAACAAGACCTTGTATGTATTGAAGAATTGTATCTCCGTAATGCGGTGAGTACGGTAAGTATGGACGGTTGACTTGCATTGTCATCCTTGTATGTATTGTATGTATGTATGCTTGTGAAATGAATGTATTGAATCGTATTGTATAAAGCATGTATGTATGTATGAATGAAACGAACCGCATGTACTCGACCAAATAGTTGGTGTACCCTCGCTAGTACGCGGGGTATGTGGTTATCATATGCAGCGTAAGCTGACCCCCTAGGGGGAATGTTTTTACTCCACAGGTACCCGCGAGGCGTGACGGTAGGGTAAGGACGTGATGTGATTCTTTTTGGGATGTAGCAGTAGGACTGGAATAGTGTACCGAGTTGTACACGGCTAGGCCATTTTGAGTAGCCGGTGTACCATGTGGTACACCTTTTTGGGACATTGAATTCTTAATTGGATAGTAAGGAGAGGATGTATGAACTCTTCATTTTGGGAAGTAGCCTTGGAATGTAATTCGTAAAACTTGGATACTCGGTAATCAAATGTAATTAAGTATTTGGTATTGTAAAGTAAGTAGTACGTATTTGGTTTATTCTAATCATCAGACCGAAACGGTAAGTAGTAGTAGCCTTGTTAACCTTGGAAGGTTAACGACGTTGTATCACCCGCCGGGAGTAAGTAAGTATTCCGCTGCGAGTAGGGTAAGTATGGGAATGATTAGAGGATAATGGAAGGATTAGCGGTTGGGGTGTTACAAAAAGTGGTATCAGAGCGAAGTCTCGCTCTGATGATTAGAATCCTAAGTGTAGTGATTACCGAGTTAGGATTTCAACTGTCTTAAGACGGAGACTAATGAAGCTGAAAATGATGTGCTTGGGAAAGGATTGGAACCCTTATACCAAGACATACCAAACAACGCGAGTAGGAGACGGAGCAACACCTCCAGCAATACCCCCAGAATTTCAAATGCTTGTCACACAAGCTGTAGAAATCGCACAACAATGTGAAGATGAACCAATCCCTGCACTTGAAGCAGACCTATGTATTGTCAACTTCTATGAGAAAGAAGGACGACTTGGCCTACACCAAGACAAGGACGAGACAGCGGAATCTCTTGAACTAGGAGTGCCCGTAGTGTCTTGGTCCATTGGTGATGACGCCGTATTCTTGTATAGCGAGCAGAAGCGTGTGGACCTCGTAGAGAAATTGGTATTGAGATCAGGAGATGTTCTAATCATGGGTGGAAAATCATGGTTGCTGTATCACGGGATCCAGAAGATCAAGTTGAAAATAGCACCACCGGCAATAATCAATGCCACACACATGAAACCAGGACGCCTGAACCTTACCTTTAGAAAGTATTAATCTTGTAGTAGCATGTAACCCAGTAGTAACGTGTATTAGAGACACAATATGTATGATGGTTGGTTATTCAATAAAAGCAGTGTTGGTTATTGAATTCCACTTACGTTATAATCTCATAAATCAATAGGTTGTGGACTCGGTACCGAAGGGAACCTGAGCATCCTCACCGAAGAACAAGCCGGCAAAAGCGGCACCATTCTAACGGGAACATTCCCAGTGAACGGCATCGAAGCCTCAGTATTATTCGACTCCGGCGCCTCTCACACCTTTGTATCGCCATCATTCGCTACAAGGTTGGGGGAAGACACAGATGAGCTACCAAATTTCTTGGTTACTCTCCCGTCGAAGGAGAGGGTAAAGTGTACTAAGTATTACCACACTGCCACCATTCAAATCAAAGGTGAAGCGTTTCCCATTTCCTTCACTGAATTCAACGGATTGGGATTCGACTTGATAATTGGAATGAACTGGTTGGAGCGGCACAAAGGACGGATCCTATGCGCCGAGCACCGATTGCTGCTCAAGAGTCCATCTGGGGTCACTGTTTCATACCGCCAGAGACCGAGAGAGCCTTCAACTACAGTCATCTCCGCTATGGCAATGTATCGGGAGCTCAGAAAAGGACATGAAGTGTATTTATGTCATGTGCAAGACCTGGAGAGAGATCCAGAGTTCAGTGATGAGGTAGCAGTAGTCTCAGAATTCCCTGATGTATTTCCGAAAGAGCTACCTGGTATGCCACCACAGAGAGCGGTAGAATTTGAGATTGACCTCGTACCGGGTACTGGTCCCATTGCTAGGGCACCATACCATATGGCACCTGCAGAAATGGCAGAACTCAAAGAGCAACTACATGACTTATTCGACAAAGGGTTTATACGCCCGAGCGTATCACCCTGGGGAGCACCGGTCCTCTTCGTGAAGAAGAAGGACGGTAGTCTCCGCCTCTGCATCGAGTACCGCGAATTGAATGCGGTCACTGTAAAGAACAAATATCCATTGCCACGCATCGATGACCTGTTCGATCAGTTGAAGGGAGCATCCGTCTTTTCTAAGAGTGATCTCCGATCCGGATATCACCAAATTGCTATCAAAGAGCAAGACATTGAGAAAACAGCATTCCGAACAAGATATGGCCACTACGAATTCACGGTGATGCCATTCGGTTTGTCTAATGCACCAGCCAAATTCATGGACCTAATGAATCGGTTATTCAGTGATCAGCTGGACACTTCAGTAGTAGTATTCATTGACGACATCCTTGTGTATTCAAAGTCACCAGAGGAACATGAAAACCATTTGAGAAGAGTACTTGAGACACTGCGCGAGAACCAGCTGTATGCGAAGTTCTCTAAATGCGAGTTTTGGCTAGATCAAGTGTCATTCCTCGGTCATGTCATCTCGAGCGCGGGCATTTCAGTAGATCCATCCAAAATCGAAGCAGTGCGATCATGGCCTAGACCTAAGACTGTTACCGACATCCGGAGCTTTCTTGGTTTAGCCGGTTATTACCGGAGATTTGTAAAGGACTTCTCAAAAGTCGCTAAGCCCATGACGTCATTGATGAAGAAAGATGCACCGTTTGTATGGACAAGTGAGTGCGAAGTATCCTTCCAGAAACTAAAAGACTCATTGACCTCAGCGCCAGTTCTCACTCTTCCAGAGGGCACAGAGGGATTTGAGGTGTATTGTGATGCATTGGGTAAGGGCATGGGATGCGTACTCATGCAGCATGGTAGCCTATGCTTCTCGCCAGCTGAAAAAGCATGAGGAGAATTACCCGACACATGATCTAGAGTTAGGAGCCATCGTCTTCGCCTTAAAGATATGGCGACACTATCTCTATGGGGTAAGCATCACCATCTACTCCGACCACAAAAGCTTGCAGTATGTGTTTACCTAGAAGGAAATGAATCTAAGATAGAGGAGGTGGATGGAGTTCCTCTCGGATTACGACATCAACCTCCAGTATAAAGAAGGGAAGGCAAACGTTGTAGCCGACGCCCTGAGTCATCGAGCACACTCGCTCCATTCGCTACTCACTTCTTCTAGCTTGGTTGACGAGGTGCAAGACGCTCAGTTGAGTGACCCTTACTTCACAGAGATCAGACAGAAAATCACAGATGGTACCTTCGAGCGCCGAAAGTACGACTTCAAACTGCATGAAGATGGTCTGATCCGTTTGAATGGCAGATTATGCGTCCCCCGAAGCAATGCTGAGCTAAGGGATCGCATTCTGCGAGAGTCACATTGTTCGACATTGCATGTCCATCCGGGAGCCTCTAAAATGTACAAAGACATGAAGAGGTACTTCTGGTGGTCAGGAATGAAATCAGACGTGAATGAGTATGTTCTGAGGTGCCTCACATGCCAGAAGGTGAAGTTCGAGCACCGAAGACCGGGAGGAATGGTGCAATCCATGCCCATTCCGGAGTGGAAATTCCATGACATCTCTATGGATTTTGTTGTTGGACTCCCACCTGCAAGGGGAGGACTCAACATGATCTGGGTAGTAGTCGATCGTCTCACCAAGGTTGCCCGATTCATACCGATGAAGGACACCTGGAAGGTGGCGAAGCTCGCGGAGCTATTCGACAAGGAGATCATCCGACACCACGGAGTCCCAAAAACCATTGTATCAGACCGCGACACCATATTTCTTTCCAGATACTAGAGAGCGACACGGGAAGCGCTTGGTACTGAGTTGAAGCTTAGTACCGCCTTCCACCCACAGACCGACGGTCAGACAGAAAGGACCATCCAGACACTAGAGGACATGCTTAGGGCATGTGCCTTAGACTTTCAGGGGAGCTGGATTGAGAAGCTTCATCTTATCGAGTTTTCGTATAACAATAGCTATCATGCTTCGATTAAGATGTCGCCGTTCCAAGCTTTGTATGGTAGACCTTGCCGTACCCCGTTGGGTTGGGATGAGTCAAGCGAAGCGGTCATCATAGGACCGGAGTATTTGGAACAGGTACAAGCTGAGGTACAACAAATTCGAGCAAATATGAAAGCAGCCCAAGATAGACAGAAATCCTATGCGGATGTGCGACGACGCGACCTTGAGTTCGCCGTGGGCGACCAAGTGTTCTTGCGTGTCTCACCTATGAAGGGTGTCTTTCGATTTGGCCAAAAGGGCAAGCTGAGCCTGAAATTTGTAGGCCCGTATGCCATTACCGAGAGGATTGGAGCCGTAGCTTATAGGTTAGCATTGCCTGAAGAATTGGGACGTGTTCATGATGTCTTTCATGTATCACAACTCAAGAAATACATAGCCGATTCCTCTCATGTATTAGAACCCGAACACTTATCCCTAGAGCCGACGATGAGATATGTCGAGACTCCACTACGAATCCTTGATACAAAGACAAGAGACACTCGCCATAAATCTATACGAATGGTGAAGGTCTTGTGGTCTAACCACGATGTCGAGGAAGCGACTTGGGAATTAGAGGACGCCATGAAGGTGAAGTACCCGAATCTGTTTGTAGACTAGATGTCTAGTATCCGTATAGCACGGAGGGTACGGGGCGTACCCCTTTTAAGGGGGGTAGAGCCTTTTTTCTTTTGCATTGCTTTGGGTTAGCATTGCGTAGTATGTATGTATTGTAATAGTATTTTGGTTGGCACATGTAGTGCTAATTGTATTTTATTGGCACAAAGTAGTGCTAGTAGTATTCAGTATGTAGTACAATGAGTATGGTATGCGTATGGTATGTATGTAATGAGTAATGCATTTGTGTTGTACGGTATATGACATGAATGACATTGTGAAGTGTATTGCGAATGTATTGTGGAATGTGCGAATTGAATGGTGTATTGTGTATGGTATTTGAATGGAGTATTGCGTATGAATTGAGTACTGTGTATGGAAATTGAACTGAGTATGATGTATGGTATCTGAATTGTGTATGCTGGTAGTGTAAGAATTGTGAACACCTTGTAAGGTGGTAGTAGAATGTATTGTGGCAACTGGTTTGCCAAATAAGTAGAAATGTAAACTGTAACCTTGAGCAACATTGAGGGCAAAGTTTCTTAAGAGGGGTAGATTGAAATACCCTGTAATTAAAAACAGTGATTAATTAGGCTAATTATATTTTTAAAAGCTTAATTACACTTAAATAAATACAAGGGAACAAATCCCGAAGAAAACAGACCCTTAAAATGGGTTAAAAGCATAAATGAACCTTAAAGCGCGTTTTTCGAGGAAACCGGGAAAACGTGACTTTAAGCGGGTCAAACAGACTCGTAACAATTTTGGTCAACTAAATAGTCACTAATAAATATTAGTGAAGCTTTAGAAGCAATAAACATAATTAAACGAGAAAATTCCGGAAAATGGGTACCGGATAGCAAGAACTGTAACAACCAGGAAGTTGTGGGGTAAGAAATGCAAATAAACAAACTAAGTGTGTCCACTTTGCAAATAAAAATAAAAATGAGAGTGTGTGTGTGTGTAGGGGGCGGCCAGCTCTCTCCCTCCCTCTCTTTATTTCTTTCTTATGTGCTAAAAGACAAACAAAGTAAATAAAAGCAAAAAAATTACCCTCTCTCCTCACTCCCCTCTTCCTCTCACGTAGCCCCCTCTCTATTCTCTCTTTTCTCCCTTCTTCTTCTACCTTGCGACAGCCATGGAGAATTAGAAGAACTCACACAACTCCCTCCTTCTCTCCTCTTGTTAACTCATTAAACTTGCTCCAAAAATTACAAAATTAGTACCATTGGAATCCCCTTGCAAAGGAGAACATTTCCCTCCTTTCAAAAATCCCAAAGCTCAACTTTCATTTTTATGGGTATCCTCCATTTGAAGATTCAAGTCCACCATTAGAAGCACCTTCACCTCCTTGTTACTTTGAGGTAAAAAGAATTTCGAAAATCCTTCATTTCTAGCTCTCATTGGCATTACAAGGATTTTCAGCTTTTGAACTCTTGGCCCTCTTTGTGTCCAGCCAATTTTGGCTCTTTTTTTAGTATAGGAATCTTGTTCTTTTGCTATTCAAGAACTTCATTCATCCATTGGAAGGTAATACCCTTGTCTAAACCCTAAAACATTAAATTCTAGGGTTAGTGCAAACATGAATGTTAAATGGTGCTGTGTATTGGTATGGGTTGTAGAACTTGGGTGAGAACCCCATTCAAAACCGAGAACAAAGGAGAAGGAAGGAGAAGGAAAGAAGAAAGAAAACTAGAAAGAACAAGGTAAAGTCTCTTACCTTGAGCTAGTTTGTATTGTGTATTGTAACAGTTTTTGGAGTAGTGAAATGAGTAGTGAATTGAGTAATGAGTAGTGAGTATATTGTGGTATAATGAGTAATGAAGTTGTAACAGTTTTGAAGTTTTTAAATGAGTTTTAAAAGCTTGGGAAAACATTGGGTATTGATTGAGGATGTGCAGGAATTTTATGTTGTTGTAGTAGTGTTGAATTGTGAGTATAATGTATTGTATAAGCAGGTTGTGAGAATGAGAATGTGTGAGCTGAAATAATGTGTGGAGAAAGCTAAAAATATAGGGGAGACTATGTCAAATTTTGTGTAGGAATGAGAGGACTTAAGTTGTTTAAGAAGAGAAAGTATTTGGAGAGTTTAAAAGGAGTGTTTAGTGTCTTGAAACAGATTTTTGGAATGAGTTTGTAAATGGGATGAAACTAGGATGTAAGGTAATGTATTTTGGATGCTAGGAATAGCATTAGTTGGGAGAGTAATGGAATGTAGAAGATTGATTGAAAATCTGTAGCATTTGAGAGAAGAGGAAAATCTGTTGCACTAGTGGGATGCAAACTAATGTAAGTGTTGAGTTAATGAAAATTTGGTGTAAGTTGTGTAGGAATTGAGTAGCAAGTTTGGTGTATGAACTAATGTGATTTAGAGTGTTAATTAGTGCTAAATCATGTGGGGAAGTAATGGTAAAGATTGGGGAAGCAATGGGTAAAGAAAACACCCAAAAACAGATTTTAAAACTGAAGTACTGGGCCGGACCGACCTTAGGACCGAACTTGCAAGGTCGGTCGAGCCCAGATTTACAAGACGGGAAACCTTCTGGAATCGACCGACCTTGCGACCGGACTTGCAAGTTCGGTCGGACCAGAAATTTCTCCCGTCAGAAACCTTCTGGAATGGACCGAACTTGCGACCGGACTTGCAAGTTCGGTCGGCCAGAAAAATTCCCGTAATGCAAGCTACTGGAATGGACCGACCTTGCGACCGGACTTGCAAGGTCGGTCGGGCTAAAATTTTCAAATACGAAACTTACTGGAATGGACCGACCTTGGGACCGGACTTGCAAGTTCGGTCGGCCCTGGAATTTTCACACGATGTAGCCTACTGGAATGGACCGGACTTGTAAGGTCGGTCGCAAGTCCGGTCGAGTAAAAAAAAATGTTTTAATTATATGATTATAGTAATCATATATACACGTATATGCCTATATACACATATGCATATATATGTATTAATACACCATTAATGAAGTAGTAATGGTAAGAAAGTAAGTACATGAGTAAGGAAGCAAGCTTAAGAGGTAATAAGGAAAAGAATGGTTTTATAACCAAGTATGAATGTAAAGGAGTAGTAAATAAACATTGAGAATATCAATGAAGGAGTAAGTTAGATCGATAATAGACCATTGATCATACTACTTCATGTATGTATAGGAATCAAATAGTTGATCCTCGAAGGAGCCGGTAGTACGGATACAACGGTGAACGGTATGATTTCTTCATGCCCTGTATCCTAACTTGGTTACCCCGATTTGTGTGCTTATGTGATCACCAATAAGATAAATGCACGAATCGGACTTATATTGCACTTAACTGTGTTTGAACTATTTCGTTCTTGTTGAGTCTTCTTGAGCATTTAGTTTGTATAATTCATGAAATGTATGAATGGAAATGAAGTGTATGTGTAAGTATGAGTACTTGTGTATTGTATGTGTGTATGGAAATTAAGTATGGACTTCTACTAATTCCTAACGATCTAACTCCTAACATGAGTAATGAGTAAAATGGAATGAGTAGAAGCCCGATATAGTTTCGGTCACACGTGAGGATAAGGAGACACAAGAGGTTGGATCCGAATCCTGGCTATAATCTTTTCCTTGGACCAATTCCCTTGAATGGGTAGCATCCTGGATTAGTGAGCCACCCTAAAGCCCGGTGGTGGGATGTAGTAATCCCTGCCCGGAGGTCATACCGACTTAACTGGAAGTAAAGTATGTAAGAAGTATTGTATTTGTATTGGTCTTGACTATTGTAAGTCACTGACCCGGAGTAAAAGAGTATTGAACACCCGATTAACCCGGGTGTGTAATGAGGCTAACAAGACCTTGTATGTATTGGGGAATTGTATCTCCGTAATGCGGTGAGTATGGTAAGTATGGACGGTTGACTTGCATTGTCTTCCTTGTATGTATTGTATGTATGTATGCTTGTGAAATGAATGTATTGAATCGTATTGTATAAAGCATGTATGTATGCATGAATGAAACGAACCGCATGTACTCGACCAAATAGTTGGCGTACCCTCGCTAGTACGCGGGGTATGCGGTTATCATATGTAGCGTAAGCTGACCCCCTAGGGGGAATGTTTTTACTTCACAGGTACCCGCGAGGCGTGACGGTAGGGTAAGGACGTGATGTGATTCTTTTTGAGATGTAGCAGTAGGACTGGAATAGTGTACCGAGTTGTACACGGCTAGGCCATTTTGAGTAGCCGGTGTACCATGTGGTACACACTAGTAGAAAAAAAGTTTTTAATGACGGCGTTTAAACCACGGTTAAGTGGAAAACCGTGGTTTAAAGTTTATAAACCATGGTTTTAATAGAAACCGTCGTTTAAGGTGCATTCCAGAGCGCATATACCACGGTTTTTCCGGAACCGTCGTATATAGGTTAGTTATATACCACGGTTTTCAGGGGAACCGCGGTAAATAGTACATGCCGGAGTGAATATACCACGGTTCTTCAAGAACCGTCGTATATAAGGTACCTATATACCACGGTTCCTAAGCAACCGTCATTTATATTGCACATCTTGCTAAATTAAACCACGGTTTTTTGATCAACCGTGGTATATAATCTAGGCGGGAATTTTAATTTTTGGCCGAAATTTAACGCGGCGCTTTCTCTCTATTCTCATATATGTCGACGCACTCTTCTTCTGCATTCTCTTCACGGTAATTTTGGAACCCAAACCGACGAGCTCTGCAACTCTTCTTCATTCTCTTCAACCTCACGATAATTTTGGAACCCAAACCGACGAACATGCTCTGCAACTATTCCTCATTCTTTTCAACTAGCTCACGGTAATTTTTGCAATCCTAAACCGCGAACAAGGAACATGCTCTTCCTCACTCATTCTCTTGTTTTTCAGTAATTTTTACAGCTTACACTTGCGAACAAGGAACATGCTCGTCCTCACTCACTCATTCTCACTGTAATTTTCGCAACATAACCGGCGAACAAGGTACATGACCTACGCCTCCGTTCTTCATTCTCTTCAACTTCACGGTAATTTTGCAACCTACCGCGAACAAGGAACATACTATGCCATTCTTCACTCATTATTTTGCAACCATAAATCGCGAACAAGGAACACACATGTTCTAGCCTCTCATTCTCTTCTGTGCTGTGTTTGATATCTGCGAAGCGGCGCTTCTGAATCGCCGGCGATTTTGAAAAAATTTCATAGACTATAAACCACGGTTATATGTATAACCGTGGTTTATTCGTTGATTTTATAGATAATAAACCACGGTTTTGACCTTTAACCGTCATATAAAAGGCTTTATACCACGGTTCTCTCCTTAACCGTCATTGAAAATCGTTGAGGACCGCGTCCAAAAACGGTCTTAAACGACGGTTAAGGTGAGAACTGTGGTATATAGTCTACTTTTATACAACGGTTATCAACCGTGGTATATAGACAATTTTCTATATGCGACGGGAGCATAAACCACGGTTCCTAACCGTGGTATATAAGCAAAATAACCGTGGTTTAAAACATTTTTTCCACTAGTGACACCTTTTTGGGACATTGAATTCTTAATTGGATAGTAAGGAGAGGATGTATAAATTCTTCATTTTGGGAAGTAGCCTTGGAATGTAATTCGTAAAACTTGGATACTCGGTAATCAAATGTAATTAAGTATTTGGTATTGTAAAGTAAGTAGTACGTATTTGGTTTATTCTAATCATCAGACCGAAACGGTTAGTAGTAGGCTTGTTAACCTTGGAAGGTTAACGGCGTTGTATCACCCGCCGGGAGTAAGTAAGTATTCCGCTGCGAGTAGAGTAAGTATGGGAATGATTAGAGGATAATGGAAGGATTAGCGGTTGGGGTGTTACACAGCTAGTGCTTCAACATCATCAAGTGCGCTCCCACAAGTATACACACACTAAAGGAAAAGCTCTGGATACTTGTCTCGTATGGAGTCCTCTAACTCCCATGTCCCCTGCTCAATGTCGTGGTTTGACCACAAAACCTTGACCATCCTAATGGTCTTGTTCCTGGTCTCCCTAGTCTTGGAGTCTAGAATGCGCACTGGGGTTTCCTCATATTTAAGTGTAGGATCTAGCTCGAGTGTCTCGGGCTCTAAGATATGTGATGGGTGAGGCACATACTGCTTTAGCTGAGAAATATGGAACACATTGTGCACTCTCCCAAGCCCTTCACGTAAGTCTAATCTATAGGCTAATGGGCCCACTCTCTCCGTGATAAGGTATGGTCCTACATACTTTGGGATAAGCTTTCCCTTCTGCCCAAATCTAAAGACTCCTATCATTGGTGAAACTCTGAGGAAGACTCGATCGCCCACTACGAACTCGAGATCTCTCATCCGGACATTAGCATATGACTTCTGTCTGTCCTGGGCTGTCTTCATGTTCTTGTGTATTTGCACGATATCCTCTTTCATCTGGTCTAGGTACTTAGGCTCTAAGATAGTATTCTCACTGGCCTCGTCCCAACAAAGAGGTGTCCTGCATGGCCTACCGTACAATGCCTGAAATGGTGGCATCTGAATGGATGCATGATAACTGTTATTGTATGCAAACCCGATCAAGTGTAGATGGTCTATCCAGCTTTCCTGGAAGTCTATGGCACAAGCTCTAAGCATGTCCTCCAATGTCTGAATGATTCGTTCACTCTGACCGTCTGTCTGTGGGTGGAAGGTGGTACTTAGCTTTAGCTTCGTACCCAATGCCTCCTGAACTTGTTGCCAAAATCTGGAGAGGAATCTGGAATCTATATCTGACACAATCAACTTAGGTACACCGTGCTGTCTAATGATCTCTTTCTAGAAAAGGTCCACCAGTTTGGGGACTTTCCAAGTGTCCTTGATAGGAATAAATCTTGCTACCTTTGTCAGTCTGTCAATGGTGACCCATATCATGTTTACACCTCCTCTGGTCGGTGGAAGACCGACCACGAAATCCATGGATATATTTTCGAACTTCCAATATGGGATGGGCATTGGCTATACTAACCCGCCCGGTCTCCGGTGCTCGAACTTTACTTTCTGACAAGTCATACATCTTGCTACAAACTCCGCAACATCCTTCTTCATACCACCCCACGAGAAATGTAGTTTCAGATCCTTGTACATCTTGGATGACCCTGGATGTACTGATAAGGAAGAGCAATGAGCATCCTGTATTATTTTCTCCTTCAAGTCGGGGCTGGACTCTGGAATGCACAAACAACCATTTAGTCTGATTAACCCATCTTCACTGAGTACAAAATCATACTTCTATCTCTCGAAAATACCGTCAATCAACTGCTGTCTGATAGTCTGCATGTACTAGTCCTTATCCTGAGCACAACGTACTTCTTCGATGAGACTGCTATCTCCTGTCATAGCAAATAAGGAATGAGCTCTACGGCTCAGGGTGTCAGCAACAACATTTGCCTTCCCTCCTTCTACCTGAGGTCGATGTCGTAGTCCTTTAGAAACTCGACCCATCGCCTCTGTCTCATGTTAAGCTCCTTCTGAGTGAATAGATGCTGAAGGCTCTTATGGTCTGACTAGACTGTCACTATAACTCCATATAAGTAGTGGCGCCAGATTTTTAGTGCAAACACTACTGCTCCCAATTCTAAATCGTGTGTTGGGTAGTTCTCCTCATGTTTCTTCAACTGACGTGATGCATACGCGACAACCTTGCCATACTGCATAAGTACACACCCTATCCCTGTGCCTGAGGCATCATAATACACTTCAAACCCATCGGTCCCCTCTGGAATGGTGAGTATGGGCGCCGACCTCAGTAGGTCCTTCAATGTCTGAAAGGAAAACTCACAGTCCTCGGTCCATACAAATGGAGCGTCCTTCTTCATCAGGCTAGTCATTGGTTTTTTAATACCCCGGATCTAAAAATGGTGATTAAATTACTCTAATATGGTTATTAGAGGCCTAATGGTGCCTAGAAAGTATTGGTAAAGAGAATGAAACCAAAAGAAAAGAGAAAATGCGCAAAACGCGAAAAACGCTAAAACGCACATTAGATGAATAAAGGAGAAATATGATCTCGTTAGGGTCCGAGATGGACTCCTAAGGCTTAGTTATGCCTAATTAATATGTGGGAATAATTCCCGAAGAAAAAGAATCTAAATAATGGATTAAAAATGCTAACAGAGTTTTATAGCACGCTTTTCGAGAAAACCCAAAAACATAACTTTAAGTGGTCAAACGGACCCGTAAAAATTATAGTTGATTAAATAACTATAATTAACTATTAATGGAAGTTTAATAACCATTAAAAATGAAGAAACGAGAAAAATCCGAAAAACGGGCCCGGTTAGTGAATAGTGCTAAACCGGGTAAATTATCGAGCGTTTCCTGTAAAAAAATGAAAAACGCTACCAGTTAGTATTTTGTGTGGGGCCGATTTTAATTAGTACACACACACAATTAATTAGCTTGTGAGCTTATTAAGTCGCAAGGAGACAAATAAATAAAGTAAAAGGGAATAGTGAAAAGGGGCTTTAAAACCTCTCACCTCCTTTATTTCTTCATTTCACGATTTGCCCCAGCTCTCTGTAAACTCCTTCTTCCTCCTCTGTATGTGAGGCGATTCCAAAAAGCTCACCACCTCCAACTTCTCCTTCCATTATCTTGTTCGATTCTCCACCAAATCACACAAAAATTATACCGTTAGATTCGTATCAGCGAGGGCTACGTTTTCCACCCCTCAAAACCTTGATTTCTCCACCTTCACTTCCATGGGTGTTGGAGCTTTCGAAGCTTGGGGAGCTGATTTTGACTCTCCTTCACCACCTTGATGCCTTAAGGTAATAATAAGTAAGAGCTTAGACCATTTCGAGCTAGTTTTGCAAATTTGAAGAATTTTTCCCCACGTTGAAAATTCTCTTCTGTTTCAGCTGGTTGCACCTTGCCTTTGTGGAGTTTTGGAAATGCCCCACTTGATTTGCCAAGCTCATCCTTTTGGATTTTCCAAGGTAATGCCTTCTTAAAACCTTAAGAACCCTCTTAAAATTCTAGGGTTTTGATATTAAGGATAGTATTTGAATTAGTGTGTGGTTCTTGGACTGGCTAGCGTGAGTTGTTGGCTGATTGAGAAACAAGAATCAAGAGGGAAAGAGAAAGAAGAGAAGAGAAGGGAAGGAAGGAAGAGAAACCGAAACTAGCAAGGTAATTGAGCCTACCTTGAGTTGAATTGTTGTCTTGGGAAATAGATTTTTAAGGTGAATTGAATGTAAATGTGAGTGTAGTCATAAAACTACAAGGTTGAACAACTAATGAGATTGTATAATGTGGTTTAAATGTGGGAAATAAACCTTGAGAGCAAACTGTTACATATGTATGTACAAGGTGGGAAAAACAATGTGTTGCAGGAAAGTTTAATGCTTATATAACAGGGATGAAAAACAGATTTTTGTGAGCTGATTAGTGTGTGTAGAATGCCTAGGAATGTAGACAAACTCTGTCAAAATTTGCCTAGGAATGTATGTACTTGAGTGTATTAAGGCGTGGAGATAGGATGGCAAGAAAGAAAGGATTGAAAACTTCAACAGAAGCAAGAACTTGCAACTGTAACAGGAAAAAATTACAGTGAAATGAGTTATTTGACAGATGAATATATAGAATGGTTTAGGTTAGTTTTGAATGCCTAAACAATGTCAAAACATGTTATAATATATGTGGGAATATTAGGGAAGAGATTGGTGGTAGTTTAGAGTTGAAACAAGTTGAAAAACTTACATAAATTGCAAAACTGCAACTGGTCCGGGTTTGCAAACCAGGACACAAACCCGGACCAGCATCAAAACACGGCAGAAAGGTTTATCAAAGGAGTGGTCCGGGTTTGCAAACCAGGACCTAAACCCGGACCACCCCTAAATCATACCCGAGTTTTGTAACCTTGTGGTCCGGGTTTGCAAACTAGGACACAAACCCGGACCAGTCCCAAATCTTACCCGAGAGTTTTTCCAAGTGGGGGTCCGGGTTTGCAAACTCGGACAGTAACCCGGACCACCCCAAAAATTGTACAGAAACTATTTTAAAGCTTAATTAAGGATGGGTAATGTTGGGAAATGACAGTATAAGGTAATTATGACCTGATTAATGATGTTTAAAGGTCATAAAGAGTGTAAACAAGTTTGATAAGTGAATGAGAAAGTTGTGAGTTTAAGAACACATGAGTAAAACTAAGTTAAACGGGATAACGGGGTTAAGTACGGGAGTAATAGTTTTACATATCGTAACACTTTGATGTTAATAAAAACATTTGAATGTTATCAGTAGAACAAGTGTGAACCGAGGAACGAGTGGTGACCCGGTAAAGTATATCCATGGTGAAAGGTTTGATTTTCTCATACTCCGCGTGCTAACCGAGTTACGTTGATTTGTGTGTTTGTGTGCCGGCTTAATCAAGATTAAAGCATGAAAACAATCCCTTGTTTGATTATGTATGTCTTGATGTATGTTGAATGAGCTAACATACTTGTATGCCGGTGTGGTCTAACATAGAGTGAAGACCGACTCCTAGTGAGTAACGTTTGGCTAGAGACCCATAGATCGGGTCGATGCTTATGATAACGAAAATGGGCAAACACACAAACTATCCATTAAAGTATAACGAAAACGCAAACATTTGAACTCCCTAGAATATAAGGAGATGTGCGGGTTGAGTAATTACCCGATAACGGTTAGTAAACCATAATGACACAATCCACGAAACAAATGAGAGTGGAAAGATAAGTGAACCTCCCTCAAGAGGATTAACGATAGTTCGAAGATGTGAACTAGTAAAGAAGGTAAAAGAGACCTAAGGGATTAGTAGCTCCCTTGAGACACGGTCAACCTCCTATATGAGGATTTTACCAATTTAAGAAATGAACCGAAAGTATGAGTAAGTGGAATGTATGGGTAACTCTTAAAACCTAAGATTAACCGAACTAAAGTAATGTTCCCAAGTCATTAGAAACATCGAGAGTGATGCTTCTAGACTAATATACATAATATTATTAAAACTCCGAGAGAGGAGTGTATGTGAATGAGAGTAGTCCGAGAGTAGTCGGACCTAAGTAAAAAGAGATAGGAACTAAGAGAGAGTTCCGTGAGCTAGTTGAACCTTCCCACCATGCTAGACCCGGAGTAAGGTCGAAACCGGGGAAGTAAGAATATGCTAGAGAGCCATGAGTTTTGGCCTAAGTATGTATTAAGAGTAACAAGTGTGACGTAGGAGACCTGTAGCGTCTCGAGAATCTACAAGAGCTTGAGTATAAATAATCCAATAGTGTGGGTGAGATAATGAGTATAAATAACCCAAGAGTGTGGGTAAGATAATGAGTATAAATAACCCAAGAGTATGGGTGAGATAATGAGAATAAGTAACCCGAGAGTGTGGGTGAGTATAGTACGAGTAGCCCAAGAGAATGGGTGTGTATATGAATAAGTAACCCGAGAGAGCGGGTGAGGTATTGAATAAGTAAACAAGGCATAGTGAGGTATAACCCTCAAGGCCTAAGAGTAACCAGATACAACTAACAACCTTGTTATGTTAGTTAGGAATTGTGTTCCATGATTGGATGTAGATTCCTTGAGCATTACATGTACTTATTGTATTGCTATGATGCATGTTGTTTGACTAAAATGAACTCCATGTATATCCGACTAAGTGGTCGGCGTACCCCGGTTAGCGCTCGGGGTATGCGAATTTCATATGCAGCGTTAAGCTGAGCCCCTAGGGGCGATGTTTTTATTTTATAGGTACACCGAAGATGTTACCGTTCGAGAGTAGGACGGGGTCGGTGGGTTGCATGGGTAGTAGTTTTAATTACTTATGTATTGAAGGAGGTGTAAGACCGAATATGTTGTTGGCATCCATTTATTGTAGACTCGGTATAGTAGAGAAATGATTTGAGTATTGTATTTGTATTGTGTACTCGGTTGTTCCAGTTCATCAGACCGTTACGGTATGCAAGGAAGGCCTGGTTAGCCATATGGGTGGCTAACGGCGTTGTTTCACCCCTCGTTGTAATTAGAGTTCCGCTGCGTGAGTAAGAGTAATTGGTGACAATTTAAGAGGTAATGACGAGCTTAACGGTTGGGGTGTTACAAAAATGGTATCAGAGCGAAGTATCGCTCTGATGACTGGAAATACTGAGCTTAGGAGATACCGAGTTAGGAACTAGAGACTTAGGGCTATAGGTTGAGTGGTAGCGTGAGAGATGCGCTAGTTAGGAACTTCCAGTATGATCTGGATACCTACGATACCAGACCCGCCCTCCACAAACCCCGTATTTAAAAGCTTGGGAAGGAACGCAAGAGAGACGGGGAATCCGATCTGGCACTTAATTATTATTTCGATATGAACCAGAATCTGTCATGTGGTAGATCCCAAGAACCGGAGATCCCGGAGACGGATCCCACTGGAACGACAATAACCACACACAATGGCGGGAGATCGAGAAATCCTAATCCAAGGAGACCGAAATCTGCGGCAGCCTGGGGCGACATGCTTAGCAGTCGCGAGAACCCAGCTGGTCGAGCAGCATTAAGAAGGATGCACCAATTGTGCGACAAGACGGACTCATAAGAACTAACAAGAACCGGGACACATGTCTACGGACCGCCATAGTTAAATAATACCACCAACGGTATACCCATTTACTAAGAATCTAGTCAAAGGTAGATGCACCCACCCTGCCACACCCAAAGAGATTGCAATACTTAACTGATACAGCTTAGACAGCTACGAGCATAACTACGGGATATACCCGAATAGGACTACAGAAGTAGTACCTAAATAAGTTAAACCTCGGTAACCACAGTAAAGACGTGGGAACGAGCAACGAGGTAAAGCATAGAATTAAAGTAATTAAGGAACTCCGAGAGTGGAGGAGCACCTAAATGAATGACAGTCATGTCAAGAGGAATGAGAAGCAGCTCCAAGGAGCAGTTATCCAACTATGGGATCAAGGAAGAGCCAACGAGGCTACCAAATACAATGTGAACAATACCGTGACCGGTATGAGTTAACCCAAAAACCGCCAGTACCGCACACTTGCCACGGCAAGTGCAGTAATAGCGGGACTAATAAGAAGAGCTTTGACAAGCGACCAGTACTTAGTAAGTACCAAAATGGCGAGAGAAGCCAATATGGCAAGACAACCATAAGAACTATGAAACAAAACCTTGAAAAGGCCTAAGGGCCTGATCACTGTATGAAGAACATACCCGTCAGCGAGAAGCTGGACTCGGTAAGAAGCAACCGGCATTGAAATGCCATGAAGATTTTCTTTCAAACTCAACTTTCTCTCAAACGCAAAATTTTCCAAAAACCCCCAAATTTTTAAAACCAAACCAGAGAACCACGGTAAATTATCATTGAATGATATAAGAGGAGTTGGCAGCAGAATACTTCATCTAGGCATGTGACCGACACTACAAGTGTACACAACGAGACATGGGACGACCGCACTCCGAAGGAGCTTGCGGGCCTGACAGACCAATTATGAGTTAGTCGGGTAAGTGGCAACGTATCAATAAGATACTCCATGTATGTATACAAGTAGAGTACGGAACACGGGAAGTAGCCCACTCCATACTACGGACGAAGAGCCAATTCAAACCAAGACAGTTGGACACCTCGAATGATCGAAGAACACAAGGAAGCTTACCAAGATAAGAGAGTCTAGAAACCAGTAAGGTGACAGACCTAAGGACATAGCGTGGATAAGTGTGAGTAGCACAGAGTATTAAGTATAGACATGGGATATGTCTTAGGAATTAAGGAGGAAATACATAATGACTGGAATGAATACCAGTGTAAGCAATATGGCGAAGCCTAAAAAGAACATATTAATGTTCGATAACGGGATAGAGTTCCCACAGTATACTTCACTGAAGAGAATGACAACCTGACCAAGAAGGTAAAGGAAAAGTACCAAGGATCTACCCAATAATGGGAGACATTACAACCCTAAACGGGATAGTCAAGTATATAACCGCAAGGCGGAGTAAGGAACTGAATATACCCATGAATTCAGGCCAGATGAGATGACAAAACTCAGTAACACCAGGAGCAATCCGAGAAGGGTGCCGAGTCAACAGTAGTTGAACAAAACATCGTGTTGAGAACACAAGTGTTAAAGAGAACACTCGGGTAGAACCCGAAGGGATGCCACGTAACACGGGGTACCCTAGATTGCCAGAAGGCATGAATTAATATCAAGAAACTTAGAGGGACTTCCATGTACGGAAGCGTGATGAGACAACCATATCAAAAACCCAGTAGTACCTCCAAACCATTTAATGGTATACGAAGAAGCAGAACCTATATAAAGCCCGCATGGAGCATGACTCGAGGCAAGGTGGCTTGTAAGCCGATAGAACCAACTACAATTCGTAGTTCAAACGTTGCAAAACATATGCATAAAGGCATAAGAGTTATTGTGGAGCACAAACCACTACCTTAGAGTGGGGACACCACTTGTTATTGTGGAGCCTATGGAGCGGTAATTGCGTGAATCTTCCAGAGAAAGGCTACCACCTAAGTATGTAATGTGAAACCGCTAGAGCGGTAATGATACTTGAGCAGGTGATTATTGCCAAGGAATAATTTGAACAGAGATACAGTGGAAAGACCGAGAGAGTAATCGGTTGAGTAGTAAACACAGTATGTGTGCAATATGATTGCAGAATAAACGATGCGCCATAAACGTAGAGATTTAAAGAAGTATATTTTATTGAGCCAAGTGAATGGCAAGCCATAGTATAAATGGCGGGAGTACATGAGCGGAAGCTAAAGTAGTAGCGGATGCCATATAAACGAATGTTGTAATGAGTAGAGCATGATACGCAGTAACAGATAATGATACGAAGCTGATGAGAAATTGTGGTAAAGGAGACATAATCATTCCTATCTCATGAGAGATTTACTATCAAGGGTTTATGCTTCCACTTTGTATGACTGAGTGTTTTGGTATTGAACTTGTGCGGTAATGATCGAGTGGGAGAGCCAGGAATTGAGAAATGTCAACGAAGCCTGTTGAGTTTGAATCTAGAGAAATAACCGTGCGGCCTTTGGCCAAAGATGCACAAAGAATGTGGGCTGTAACCCATAGGTCCCAGGACCGATGAATGGTTAATGCAGAGTAGTATGAGGGGGAATTCTTGTACAGAAACAAGTAAACAAACGTAATTCAGAAGCAACTGTTAATCGAGGAAGCACTACATATTAAGTAGTAGCTTGACCTCAACCGACAACAAGTCGGAAAAGTAAGTGAATAATCACAAAGGTATACAGTGTTATACGAAATAGATTTCCAGAGAATTGGAGAGAAAAATCTATAACTCATCGAATTCGCATACGGTAAAGATACCTAGCGACTGATTGAAAACCTTTATTTCCAAGACACAAAGGGATAAAAGGGAGTGGATTAAATACATTGAGAATACCAACGGGCGAATTAAGCTCTAGTTATCAGGTCACACAGCAGAAGCTCGTGGACCGTAATTCAAAGGTTAAGTATACCTAGCGATTGTGAGTAATTGGCTAATCCTAAACGCCTGAAGCCTTAGAAGCTAGAACCAACCTGGTTATGAGTTAATTAACCGCATTGAAGTTAAACACTTCATGATACTTGAATTAATGAACCAATGTTTAGTAATAACATATGGTTAGTTACGCGGGCGTAACCCCTTTTAAGGGGGGTAGGGCGAGAAACCGCTTAGAGTATATTTTACGTTTAGTGCGTAAACTACTATGTGCATAACACAAAAGAAATTGTTTTGATGATTGGAACTTATGTTACATAAACATATGTACCCATTCATTGTGCGATTATGATTAATGTGCATGAGAGATGCAAGTAACGAGTATATAATATTTATGAAAAGAGGAGTAGAGAGACTCCTGGGGAATGAGAATCCCAATAGTATATGTCTAGTGAGATTAGACATGAGTTATGATGAGTATGAATCGGTATGAAACTGATGTGTAAACCTTGTAGAGAGTGAGTTCCCTAGGTGATTTTTATTTGAGAGTGATTGATGGAGCGAGTTCCATCCTTTGGAGTTGTATGTTGTGTGTTTTAAATTGAGTAACAATTTGAGGAAAAGAGGCCATAAGTATGGAATACCTAGGTAAAGTAGTGAAGCAATGAGAATGACAAATGACCTAAGTACTAGGAACTAGAGATTAAATTGAAACGATTGTTTCGTGAATATGACTGAAAGAGTAAAAAATAGAAAACAAAAATGTTTGACTATCTGCTTGTTTGAAACTGAGTGGGAGGTGGAACTTGATCTGCTAGCGATCAAGGGAACCGCACACAAATTGGAGTGGAAGGATAGTTCAACACTGATGCTGATCACATCAGGGTTGGATGATTCTCGAAGCTCCCTATAAGTGGTCACAAGTAATCACGCTAAGAAAAGATGCAGCTACCATAAATTTGATTTGGAGTTGTGTGATGTTTTAAAAACAATTTCCCAAACACAGAATTTGAAAAGGAATTCTTCAAGTATGGAGATGGAAATGAAAACTGGTTTTTAAAAACTGCTATCACCCCCGATGGCTACGGCCTTAAGTCTTGATGACCGGTAGAACGGTGGGCGTGTATTAGTTTTGAAACCATTGCACCGTACGTGCGGCGGTCCTAAGTGACCGGTGGGGGGGCGGTGACAGTGTGTGATTTTTCCAAAGGCAGCGGGACGGGGAGAGTACCCTGAGACGATTCCTTGTTGAGTGAGTCAACCAGAGTGCCTGAGGATATGTATATGTGTAACGTTTTGATCAGAACCGAAGGGACCGTGGGCCAGAGAGAGTAAGTGCCCATTTGTCATGAAACGGCCGTGGACCAGAGAGCGTAAGTGTCCAACGTGACCGGTACCTGAGGGATCAGTAGTGTATTACTTGATATGGATTCGTGGACTGTAGTGCCTTGTTTTCTTCGGACCGATTCCATGGAGAGAGTATAAGAGTATTTGTGATTGCTATACATGCTGTGATATATGTGTGGTATGTGTAGTGTAAAATGAGACTGACTTGAGGAGTCTGTAAGGTTATACATGTATTATAACCTTGGCATAGCGTACCAATGAGAGTAACGATATAAGATTCACCAACTTTGAGGACAAAGTTCCTAAGGGGGTAGATTTTAATACTCTGGATCTAAAAATGGTGATTAAATTACTCTAATATGTTATTAGAGGCCTAATGGTGCCTAGAAAGTATTGGTAAACAGAATGAAACCAAAAGAAAAGAGAAAATGCGCAAAACGCAAAAAACGCAAAAAACGTGCATTAAATGAATAAAGGAGAAATATGATCTCGTTAGGGTCCGAGATGGAATCCTAAGGATTAGTTATGCCTAATTAATATGTGGGAATAATTCCCGAAGAAAACAAATCTAAATAATGGATTAAAAATGCTAACGGAGTTTTATAGCACGCTTTTCGAGAAAACCCGAAAACGTAACTTTAAGTGGTCAAACGGACCCGTAAAAAATTATAGTTGATTAAATAACTATAATTAAGTATTAATGGAAGTTTAATTACCATTAAAAATGAAGAAACGAGAAAAATCCGAAAACGGGCCCGGTTAGTGAATAGTGCTAAACCGGGTAATTTAAAGAGCGTTTCCTGTAAAAAATGAAAAACGCTACCAGTTAGTATTTTGTGTGGGGCCGATTTTAATTAGTACACACACACATTTAATTAGCTTGTGAGCTTATTAAGTCACAAGGAGACAAATAAATAAAGTAAAGGGAATAGTGAAAGGGGCTTTAAAACCTCTCACCTCCTTTATTTCTTCATTTCACGATTTGCCCCAGCTCTCTGTAAACTCCTTCTTCCTCCTCTGTACGTGAGGCGATTCCAAACAGCTCACCACCTCCAACTTCTCCTTCCATTATCTTGTTCGATTCTCCACCAAATCACACAAAAATTATACCGTTAGATTCATATCAGCGAGGGCTACATTTTCCACCCCTCAAAACCTTGATTTCTCCACCTTCACTTCCATGGGTGTTGGAGCTTTCGAAGCTTGGGGAGCTGATTTTGACTCTCCTTCACCACCTTGATGCCTTAAGGTAATAATAAGTAAGAGCTTAGAGACCGATTCGAGCTAGTTTTGCAAATTTGGAGAATTTTTCCCCACGTTGAAAATTCTCTTCCGTTTCAGCCGGTTGCACCTTACCTTTGTGGAGTTTTGGAAATGCCCCACTTGATTTTCCAAGCTCATCCTTTTGGATTTTCCAAGGTAATGCCTTCTTAAAACCTTAAGAACCCTCCTTAAAATTCTAGGGTTTGATATTAAGGATAGTATTTGAATTAGTGTGTGGTTCTTGGACTGGCTAGCGTGAGTTGTTGGCTGATTGAGAAACAAGAATCAAGAGGGAAAGAGAAAGAAGAGAAAAAGAAGGGAAGGAAGGAAGAGAAACCGAAACTAGCAAGGTAATTGAGCCTACCTTGAGTTGAATTGTTGTCTTGGGGAAATAGATTTTTAAGGTGAATTGAATGTAAATGTGAGTGTAGTCATGAAACTACAAGGTTGAACAAGTAATGAGATTGTTTAATGTGGTTTAAATGTGGGAAATAAACCTTGAGAGCAAACTGTTACATATGTATGTACAAGGTGGGAAAACAATGTGCTGCAGGAAAGTTTAATGCTTATATAACAGGGATGAAAAACAGATTTTGGTGAGCTGATTAGTGTGTGTAGAATGCCTAGGAATGTAGACAAACTCTTCAAAATTTGTCTAGGAATGTATGGACTTGAGTGTATTAAGGCGTGGAGATAGGATGGCAAGAAAGAAAGGATTGAAAACTTCAACAGAAGCAAGAACTTGCAACTGTAACAGGAAAAAATTACAGTGAAATGAGTTATTTGACAGATGAATATATAGAATGGTTTAGGTTAGTTTTGAATGCCTAAACAATGTCAAAACATGTTATAATATATGTGGGAATATTAGGGAAGAGATTGCTGGTAGTTTAGAGTTGAAACAAGTTGAAAAACTTACATAAATTGCAAAACTGCAACTGGTCCGGGTTTACAAACCAGGACACAAACCCGGACCAGCATCAAAACACGGCAGAAGGTTTATCAAAGGAGTGGTCCGGATTTGCAAACCAGGACCTAAACCCGGACCACCCCTAAATCATACCCAAGAGTTTTGTAACCATGTGGTCCGGGTTTGCAAACTAGGACACAAACCTAGACCAGTCCCAAATCTTACCCGAGAGTTTTTCCAAGTGGGGGTCCGGGGTTGCAAACTCGGACAGTAACCCGGACCACCCCAAAATTGTACAGAAACTATTTTAAAGCTTAATTAAGGATGGTAATGTTGGGAATGATAGTATAAGGTAATTAGACCTGATTAATGATGTTTAAAGGTCATAAAGAGTGTAAACAAGTTTGATAAGTGAATGAGAAAGTTGTGAGTTTAAGAACACATGAGTAAAACTAAGTTAAACGGGATAACGGGTTTAAGTACGGGAGTAATAGTTTTACATATCGTAACACTTTGATGTTAATAAAACATTTGAATGTTATCAGTGGAACAAGTGTGAACCGAGGAACGAGTGGTGACCGGTAAAGTATATCCATGGTGAAAGGTATGATTTTCTCATACTCCGCGTGCTAACTGAGTTACATTGATTTGTGTGTTTGTGTGCCGGCTTAATCAAGATTAAAGCATGAAAATAATCCCTTGTTTGATTATGTATGTCTTGATGTATGTTGAATGAGCTAACATACTTGTATGCCGGTGTTGTCTAACATAGAGTAAAGACCGACTCCTAGTGAGTAACGTTTGGCTAGAGACCCATAGATCGGGTCGATGCTTATGATAACGAAAATGGGCAAACACACAAACTATCCGTTAAAGTATAACGAAAACGCAAACATATGAACTCCCTAGAATATAAGGAGATGTGCGGGTTGAGTAATTACCCGATAACGGTTAGTAAACCATAATGACACAATCCACAAACAAATGAGAGTGGAAAGATAAGTGAACCTCCCTCAAGAGGATTAACGATAGTTCGAAGATGTGAACTAGTAAAGAAGGTAAAAGAGACCTAAGGGATTAGTAGCTCCCTTGAGACACGGTCAACCTCCTATATGAGGATTTTACTAATTTAAGAAATTAACCGAAAGTATGAGTAAGTGGAATGTATGGGTAACTCTTAAAACCTAAGATTAACCGAACTAAAGTAATGTTCCCAAGTCATTAGAAACATCAAGAGTGATGCTTCTAGCTAATATAAATAATATTATTAAAACTCCGAGAGAGGAGGTGTATGGGAATGAGAGTAGTCCGAGAGTAGTCGGACCTAAGTAAAAAGAGATAGGAACTAAGAGAGAGTTCCATGAGCTAGTTGAACCTTCCCACCATGCTAGACCTGGAGTAGGGTCGAAACCGGGGAAGTAAGACTATGCTAGAGAGCCATGAGTTTTGGCCTAAGTATGTATTAAGAGTAACAAGCGTGACGTAGGAGACCTGTAGCGTCTCGAGAATCTACAAGAGCTTGAGTATAAATAACCCAAGAGTGTGGGTGAGATAATGAGTATAAATAACCCAAGAGTGTGGGTGAGATAATGTGAATAAGTAACCCCGAGAGTGTGGGTGAGTATAGTACGAGTAGCCCAAGAGAATGGGTGTGTATATGAATAAGTAACCCGAGAGAGCGGGTAAGGTATTGAATAAGTAAACAAGGCATAGTGAGGTATAACCCTCAAGGCCTAAGAGTAACCAGATACAACTAACAACCTTGTTATGTTAGTTAGGAATTGGGTTCCATGATTGGATGTAGATTCCTTGAGCATTACATGTACTTATTGTATTGCTATGATGCATGTTGTTTGACTAAAATGAACTCCATGTATATCCGACTAAGTGGTCGGCGTACCCCGGTTAGCGCTCGGGATATGCGAATTTCATATGCAGCGTTAAGCTGAGCCCCTAGGGGCGATGTTTTTATTTTACCGGTACATCGAAGATGTTACCGTTCGACAGTAAGACGGGGTCGGTGGGTTGCATGAGTAGTAGTTTTAATTACTTATGTATTGAAGGAGGTGTAAGACCGAATATGTTGTCGGCATCCATTTATTGTAGACTCGGTATAGTAGAGAAATGATTTGAGTATTGTCTTTGTATTGTGTACTCGGCTGTTCCAGTTCACCAGACCGTTTCGGTATGCAAGGAAGGCCTGGTTAGCCATATGGGTGGCTAACGGCGTTGTTTCACCCCTCGTTGTAATTAGAGTTCCGCTGCGTGAGTAAGAGTAATTGGTGACAATTTAAGAGGTAATGACGAGCTTAACGGTTGGGGTGTTACAGGTTTTGCCAGATGGAGAAGTCTTGGACAAATCTTCGGTAGTAACCAGCTTATCCCAAGAAGCTACGGATATCTGTCACTATCTTCGGTCTGGGCCAAGTCTTAACTGCCTCGGTCATTGCAGGTTTACAGATATACCGCTGGCTGATATCACATGTCCTAGAAAAGATACACTGTCTAACCAGAATTCAAACTTTGAAAGCTTGGCATATAATTGGTTGTCTCTCATGGTCTGCAAAACTTGCCTCAGATGCACTTTGTGCTCGTCCTTAGTTTTAGAATAGACTAGAATGTCGTCGATGAACACAACTACGGATGAATCTAGCTGCTCTCTGAACAATCGGTTCATAAGATCCATGAATATAGTTGGGGCGTTCGATAATCCAAATGGCATTACTGTGAACTCATAGTGCCCATAGCACGTTCAAAAAGCTGTCTTCTCTATGTCCCCATCAGCTATCCGTATCTGATGGTATCTAGATCTAAGGTCAATCTTTGAGAAGACCGTAACATCTCTTAATAGGTCGAACAGGTTGTCAATCCGTGGTAAAGGGTACTTATTCTTGACTGTGACTGCATTAAGCTCCCTGTAGCCAATGCAAAGTCGCATGCTACCATCCTTCTTCTTCACAAATAGTACGGGTGCTCCCCATGGTGATGCACTTGGTCTGATAAAACCCTTATCAAGCAAATCTTCTAACTGGATCTTCAACTCCCTCATCTCTGCTGGTGCCATTCGATAGGGTGCCTTAGCAATAGGCCCCGTGCCTGGTATTAAATCGATGGAGAACTCAACATCTCGCTTGGGTGGCATCCCTGGTATTCTTCAGGAAATAGATCAGAGAAATCTGATACCACTGGTATGTCTGAGTGTGTCTGCTCTTCCTGCCTCATGTCCTGGACATAGCACAAGTAGACTGGTTGTCCCTTTCTCACCTTCTTCATCAAGGTTATAGCAGATACTAACTTGAAAGTCGGCTCTCTAGGAGTACTGCGATATGAAACTGTCTTGCCCTTCGGGTTCTTCAGTAGTAATCTATGCTCTGCACAATGTAGTCGACCCTTATACTTCTATAGCCAATCCATGCCCATGATAATGTCGAAGCCCAAATTATCCAGCTCAATCAAATCCGCGTGAAAATCTTCATTCATGATATTAATCTGAACTCCCGTGTGAAGTTTCGTGCACCTCACTCACTCACTTCTTCGTCGGTAGTGTGACTAGGAAATCTGAGAGAGGTTCAGGGGTTGTCTCTAACTTCCTTGCTAATGTAGAGGATATAAAGGAATGAGACGTTCCTGAATCGAACAGTATCGATGCACTCACGCCGTTTACAGTGAAGGTTCCCACGATGACATTCCCCTAATCCTTGGCCTCGGTCCTGTCCAACGCATTCAGAACAGCTCCTCCATTGGACTCGTGGCCTGGGATTAACAATTCATAAGATAGTGAGGTTGGGGTGTATGTCTCAAAGGAATTCAAATGCCATACATTAATCTAATGATTCTTACATACAGTTTCCATAATTACATATAATTATATATCTAAACGTCAAATTCAATCGTCCGGTTTCAGATGGGTAGTATTTACTAAGGTTGATGAGGTTGCATTCAACATAATGCCTTTAATCCCATGGTACACTAGTCTGGATTCTCCACCAAATATCAACACGTCCCCTGACTTCAAAACAATCTTGCTCGCCTTGTCCATCATCTTCTGATCACCGTATAGAAATTCTGCAACATCTCCAATAGAGAATGATACAACTAGTATCCCCTTGGTAATTGACTCGGACTTCTCGTCTCGGTCCTGGTGTAACCCAAGTTTTCCTCATTTCTCATAGAAGTTCACAATGCAAACGTCGGCCGTCATGTCTGGTATGGGGTTTGTTTATAATTGTTATGCAATCTTGAACGCTTCCGTCACCAAGGTTTGAAAAATGTTGGGTATCTAGGCACTCGTGCTCCATCTACCTTTCTTACCTCTCCATATAACCTAGTTTGTGGATCCCAATCCTTACCCATACACATCATATACAATTTAAGTTTTGACTCGCTCTTGTATCCTGGAGTGTAAAATCCTCCAAGGCCTATTCCCAAGGTTCTACATTCATTTACAATGGCTATTTGTTCATCTGGGGTTAGGTATTGCTTGAGTAGGATCATGTCGGGTCGAAGTACTTGGCATTCTTCCTCTGGATATTCCTGACCTTCGTTCAAAGGTTCAGGTGATCTCGGTCTCATAGCTAAGGGGTAACAAATGTCGAAGTATCCTATTAGGTGAGAGGTTTCCTAAGTGAGGTCTCTCTAAATTTTGATTCGCACTAATCACATACAAGTTTCATTGTTTGATAACTGTAAACACACATTCATGCTTCATGCTTTTGGTTTAGGTCTTAGGCTTACCGGTCTCGCGCTGAGTGCTAGTCTCAGCGCCCGAAGCTCTCGCTGAGTAAAGGGTGTTTCTTCTGCCTGGTACGACCTCCTTTCCCTTCTGTTGTGCAGTTGTAAGGTTGTCCCGCCGGACCTCTAGTGTAGGTATTATTCTGAGGCACCTGACCTCCTCGTGATCCGCTCGCCTCAATAGCTTGGGTCCTTGAAGTGTCTCTGGATCCCTTGTACACCCGACTCCCGGGTTGGGAAAGCACTCGTACTCTCGGTGGCCCTCCTTCTTGCAATAGCGGCGTTCCACCTTTCTCCCTGAGTAGTCTACGCCAGGGTGGTCATTTCCACAGCGTCTACAGTAGTAATGGCACTGGGGTGTGTAACACCCCAACTACAACCATACGGTTAACAACAAACTGCGCAGCGGAAAACTTAAATCATCACATTACTTAACTCAATGATGTTACACGCCGTTAACCGCCCAAGTGGCTAACAAGGCTAATACATATACATTGTATCGGTCTAATGGACTAGATTGCCGAGCAACTACACATTACTATCCCTTTCAATTAACAACAACCAATATACATATACATTCCAACTGCACCAAGTATTTACAAACTAATGCCGTCAACAATTTTGGTCTTACTACACCTACAATACATACTCAATTTGAATGGCTACCCATGTACAAACAACTACCCCGTCCTACTCTCGAACGGCTTCAAGCTCCTTGTACCTGAAATAGAAAAGGAAAGAAAGGGTGGTCCCAGGGGGCTCAGCACCTTTGCTGGTATGGTAATCATGCAGGCCGCAAGCTACCGGGCCACGCACAACTAATTGTCGTCTAAACATGCGGTTGATTATATTCAAATCATGCATGAAAACTATAAACACACAACACATTGCATACCCACAACAATGGGGTTCAACAAGTCAATCAACACTTCTATACTTGATAAATCGCTCATTGTGTTCTTTTACCCTAGAGGATTTCTCCTCTAATGGAGCTATTTCCTTAATAGACGACACTACCCACTAGTCAGGTTATACTCAAATTCGTCTTTTAACACTAGTAGAAAAAAATCTATACCGTCAGTTATAAAACCCCTTAGGTGTCGGTTTTCAAACCGTCACTCAGCAGGGTGACACTGCAGGTTTGTATCTGAGGCGACGGTTTTTGGAAGCGTGGCTTCAGATGTCCACTATGGTGTGGGTTTATAAAACCGACGCTTTAGGCTATTCAAAACCGAAGCTCTAGACTATGCCTATGACAGGGATGAATAGTTTGTGGTGTCGTATTCAACAAAAACCGACACCTTAGGGTACTCTTAGGTGTCGGTTTTTAACATTTAACCGACACCAGAAGTGTATTTTTAGAAAAAAAAATATAAATGCAAAAGTGTCAGGTCTTTTGAAAACCGACACCTAAGGGATTTGTTTTAATTATTTTCCGTATAATAAGAGACCACACTGATAATATCATTCAAATTGTACTTGGTAATAATATTCAATATGATACAACCTGTTAAAAAAATACTTACTATACAAAAATTCATAAATTACATTCATCCCCCTCTAATTATGTACAAGGGAATCACCACAGCATCGGCTTGCTTACAACAAAAAAACAGCTGGTAATAATAATCCACACTTTCCATATCAAAATCTGGAAAGAAAAGGGTAACACTTTCTAGTGTTGTAAGTCCCCTCTCATCACAAGTGTTGCTATAATTAAACAACAGAAGCAATCAACTAAGCAGCAGGCCTCAAGCTATCCAGAATGCAAAGACAAAGAAAGAAAATAATCTATACCCATAAGAGAAAGAAGCTTTCCAGCAGCAACCGCAAAAATCGTAGTTGAGGCTTGGTGACTTACCCCACTTTCCTTTTAGGAATCCTCCAACGGTAAGTTCTTCTCACAGCTGCTAATAGAGGCATTATCATCTAAGTCAAGGAGCATGAAGTTCAACTGGGATTGAATAACATCTTGCTGCGTTGCCCACTTGGTGATATCAATTTCTCTTAGAGAAAAGCTTGAGGACAGTATGTACTACTTAGTTACAAATATAATGCTTCATTGTTGGAAACTCACATTTATATAAGTGTGTGGTAATGTCAACTTCATTACAACACCTCTTTGCGGAGGCAAGCCAAAAGAAAAGAAATTCACAATTGCTCATGCTGAGTACCAATTAATGAAACCAGCTTCACAAAAAATAGAACCACACATCTAACTTATGTTCATACAAAAGGCACATCATTACAACTATCTAATGACGCTCCATGTATCCATTCCAGCTAATTGAAGCATACAGCCACCAAAATTCTCACTTCAAACACATGAAGAGGTCGAGACCAAGCATAATAAGAACAAAATTTATAAAAGATGGAACCTGATGTCATATTCTTGCAAACCTTTGACAACATGTTAGACAAAAGTTGCATGATCCTCAATATATTCTGCAAGTTCATCTAGCAGCATTTTGATTTCCTTATCATCGTAAGCAAGTGAAGTCTTGAAAGCCTACACAAGAGAAATAAATGATTAATTGTAGCTTAGATATTCTTTGAGTATATCCAAACACTTACATATAATTTCAAACTAAGGAAGTTGTATTGATAACTAAAATATTGAAAACAAATAATCAAAGTTATGGATTGTACACCTGTAACAAATTGGATGACTCATGGTGCTGAGTTACTATCTCATACATATGCGCATTACATAGTATCCACATCCTGTCACACCTGGCTGTGTGGGACACTAAAGAAGCAGAATTGTATTACAATTGAATTTGAAATCAGATAAGACCACAATAAATTCATGTATTTTTTTTATATATGAAACATAAGGTGTCCATTGGGAAAAAAAGTAACATTCGATAAAAAACTCACATTCACATTTTTCAATGAGAAAGCAACTTTGGTCTTCTTAACTTTATATCTATAGTTTTGGAAGCACCTGCATATAAATTAAATATATGTTTAGAGATGTGTCTTTCGCTAGCAATAACAGTTAATATACAAGCAACACATTTGTTCAAAAAGGGAAAGGATAGAATAAGCCTGAGATTGATTTGATAAAGAATTGAATGAGAGCAGCAATTGTATCAGATTTGCTACTGCATACTACTGTTTGACAATTCTATGATACATCAGGAGGCCAAGCAAGACCAATGACCTACTTATTTGTATCAAACAAACTCAATTGATTTCATCTCGTCTTTCCCTCTCAATCTACCAAAATACAAACTCAATTTGCTACATGTATAATACTTGTGGTTAAGATGCAATTTATATAAAGTGACTTACACATCTATATCATTCTTGATTTGGATCTTGGTTCTTCCTTTTCCCGCGGGATCAAATACCAGCAGTTTGTGATCCGGGAGAGATATAACAAGCAACATCCAATGTTACTACATATATTTGGAAATGTGCATAGTCAGTACACATTTTTACAAGATAAACAAAAGTGAGGTACTTAAATAATACCTTTATAGTTTCAACTATAAAAAAAGAGGTAGAACTACAATAAATGTACTACTCTTACCTTTGAATATATGGAATGAAGAAAAATCTTTTATCTTTAGCTCCGATCAGCATGCTAAGAAGATAATATTTAAACTTCTTAGGACTAAATGTAGCTATACAAGACCCTCCACAATGCCTACCCCTTAAATTTCCTATTTCAACCTTGTTATTGGATCAACATTAACAGGTTATACTTGCTTGTAGAACTGGAACTGAAACTCCCTTACTGAACATTACAGCAGCTGGAACAAACTCATCACAACAGCATAACCTGTAACAAAAAATGCATCACAGCAGCAGCAGGAACAAACTCATCACAACAGCAGCAGCTGGAACAAACTCATCACAACAGCATAAGCTGTAACAGAAATCAAGAAGGAACTCTGTATAAGGAAAACAGATTCAAAGCTGCAATAGTGAAGTGAAGTATAGAAGCTTTACTCAAGCTGTAACAGGAGTGATACTCGCAAGAATTTCAGCAGAGATAATTCTCTTAAAGGGCGAGTGTAGAAAACAGTTGTTGAAGCTTCCGAAAGAAACCCATGGCTAATCAACTGAGTCAAATTTTAGATTAAGGGCTGAATATAGCATCATTGTAAATGGCGGTGGAAATTAAATTGAATCACCAGTGTGACAATGTATAGCGTTGTGCTGAAAAAATGGAAGTTGCAAAGAACAAATTTTAACAGTGATTCAGCCACTATGTAAATAAGATAAAGTAGAAAAAGAAACATAGACATTGTTATGCATAACATCAAAAAAGTGCAGTAAATGGAGTATTTAACAGTAGCATTTAAATCAGGTAAAAAGGAGAAGATTGGAAACTGCTGCAGAGAAAATGTTTTAAAGAAAACTGCTTAAATTTAAACAGTAGTGGTCATAAATCTGAGGGATGACAGCTTGTGAATCCATAACTCGATTTTGTGGCCGTAAATTAGATTTGTGCAGTAATGAACCAAGGACGATTTCTTAAAAATGGCTTTTGTATAAACTATGACAGCTGCAAAAGTTGTAATTTTGTGTTGATAATGTTTCTTAATCAGTTAGCAGAGCAGAGGCTAGATCACTCGAAAACAACATAGCTTGTAAAATGCCAGAGCTTTAATAGCTTGAAGATACTGATGTTTTAAACAGCCTACATATGGTTTTGGTTGGAAATATGAATTTTTTCAACGATTCTCAACCTATATCTCTGCATAATGAAAACTATTAGTAAAATGAGTTTGCAATTTTACATATCTGCTCACAAGTGCAACAACACACAGCTTAATCATGAATGTTTTGAACATTAATAAATCAGAAGTTTTAATTAATAGGCTAATATGCGATGGTCGCAAATCCTAGGGTGTAATCAGCAGAAACTCATGGTTCAGTAACTCAGCAGAAGTGTAAAAAATTTTGTTCTCATCAATTTAAAAACCAATGGTAAACAAAAGCAAAAACAGTCATAATTTGGAAACTGTAAACTGTTGAATAATGCATTGGTAATAATTCAATAATGCAGTGACAACAATCAGAACTAGACTGTGGAAGCTGTGATTGTTGCAGCAGCATCAGCTGTAGAGGAGGTAATATATATGAACAATGACCATATTGTGAGTTCTCTTTTCTCCCTTCTATGCAACTTTTGAAGCTTAAAAATAAACTACTTCTTCTTTTATAATCTGAATGCAAAAAGGGGTTACCAGCTAAGTTATATATATACTATAAATCAACATAGTATATACTACTATAACGTTAATCAGCTAATTGCTCAAACAAAACAATAATGCACTATCTTGCTAATTGAATTTTCAACATAACTTGGACGAATTCAAACTTAATTTGCAGCTGGCAGAAACAAATTTTTCCTTCCAGCAATAGTGACCCCACATTATGCCTGCATTCAATTTACCAAGTGCTGACTGCATAAACCTGTGAATATCATCAAGGAGAGACTCCTTGAAGATAGTTATGCTCGTGGTTTCGTATTACCAGGTGTGATTGGGTGTTCATTTACAGCGGTCACCAGTTGTTCAAACTGAATGCAGGCATTATGTTGCACAAAACAATACGAAAACAAGGAAAAGAAAAACTTAGCGTAACAACTGATGACCTTACTCCTGCAAGGCTTAATCTCATAAAACAATGATAGCACACATAAAAGCTGAATTTTGAAATACTTTAAATGGTTCGGTCTTTAAGGGCCAGAAAACGGATTCATTTTATCATTCAGCTAGGAATATTAGGAGGCAACAAGTCAATTGAGAACAATAATCAAATATAATAGGAAACCAAAGAAAACCTCATTGCATTGCAGGCACGGGGAAACGGCTTTAGCAACAAAGATTGCACAAATTGACAATTCCCAAATTCTCAGCGTAATTGCTACTTTACAACTCGATGAATTTAGCTCGTATAAAGTATTCAGTGCTTCACTTGTTAATCAAAAGAACTCAGAACTCTGATAAAAATAAGATAAAACAATAGACATTGACGCTGTCGTATATCAGAATATACCAGTCTGTGGTCAGACTTGTTCGAGCGACGGCAACTGAATTAACCAAACAATTTTTCCACTATATATAACAGGATAGAAGCGTATCTCTCCATTCAAGCTAGCAATCTGTTTTGGTTTTCCATTTCAGTAGTAGACACATTTATATTGGGAACCATGAACTCTCATGCTGCTCATATTTCTGTTGCCTTTTTAATCTTCTCATCGTCACTACTACTACTACTCCCCCCACCCGCAACATCACTAACCCATTTCTATACTGTCTACAGTATAACATCTAATATATTCTCATTCACATTTTCAAAGAAAACAGAGAAGCAACCCGTACAGGTGCAAAATCACGGTGCAACTCTAGGTATATTTCATCTCATCAATAGAGAATGCAAACAAAAAACAGAGAAGCAACCCTGCACATTCACTCCATGTCGGAGCTGTACAAATTTTGTAGCCTTGCCTTTCACCATTTAGAAACAATGATACTCTAAACTAGATCACAGTAGGCATTTTCTTTTCTTATTTTGTCAAGACATGACAGTACTCATTAATTGACTGGCGATGACATACTGCTCCTTATATTCATAGTTAACTCTTCACTTCCCAGTTCTCAATATTGACATTATAATGGGTTACATAAAAATCCACACAATATGCAAGCAGATCATGGCAAACCTTTTCAGGAAACATAACATTACAACCGGTTAGGGCCACAATCTGACCTCATACCGCATCCAAATGAAAGCAACAAAAGAAGAAGTCGAAGGTTTGCGTGCAACCTAGATGATTTTGAGATTGGACTATCAGAAATTACCTGCTATAGATTGAAATTCTTTGTGATGCTAGATGACAGATTTCGCTTCAGATTGAAGTGCTTGTGGATGGTAGCGGCCAATTCTTGCAAACGCAGGCGATGGAAATATTTCGGTCCAGTGTGGTGACTTGTTCGTGCTCCCGCTCGATCACCTTGGGTGTAGATTGATAGTTTTCATGATGGTAAGAGACAATTTTGCTGGAGAATGAAGGTATCGAAGAAGGTAGGGGAGAGTTCTCGTGTTGCAGTCGAAAGGAGTTGTGAGGTCTGCTAACCTTCACGCGACCAATTTTGACGAAGGTGGGGGAATACGGGTCTTTGAGAAATAAAATTAAGGATTGGGTGTCGGTTGGTTTAAAGACTGAAGCTAGAGTAATTAGGGATTTGGTCTTTGCAGTGTCGGTTTTTAATAAAACCGTCGCCCTTGGTACTCTATGGTGACGTTTACATAATAAAACCGAAGCCTTAGTAATTGTAGTCTAACCGGGAAACTTTCCCCTCCAGAATATACCATCAAATCTAATTTTTTTCCAGCCTATAGTTTCACTTCAGTATAAAACCGTGGCCCTAGATTATTTATTGTGACGTCTTCGTAAAAACCGATGCTATAGGCTCCGACACTAAAGATCTTTTTCTACTAGTGTAATAACCTGGATTCATATCCATGATCTGCGTACTCCACATAACAACACATTTCACGTTTCAACTTACATACAACATAACATCGCAAAAAGAATTACAGTACAACAATAACACATAACATAACGGGAACAGTTCTCTTTAGGAACCGACCCAAACATAGTTAGTTCACTTGTAGAGCCTAGAAGATGTTGCCAACTCATGATATGCTCGTTACAACTCGTTACCGTCCTGTTAGATAAACGGATAACTTAATCCCAAGGTGCGTCGAATATAGTAGTCCAAGCACACCGAACAAACATAGTATGCCCCTGTGGCTTGACGTGAGTCAGTAAAATAGCCTTGGTTAAGCTAAAGGGAAGGTTGGAAACCAAAAAGGAAAACAACCATAACATATAGAGAGGATGAAACCTGATATGCCAACGACCCCCATATTCACACGCGTGGCCGGAACGACCGGACTGCTCACTCCCCAGTTAGCACTTGTTAGGTGTCCCATTATTGGACTTAGTATATTAATTCACAAATAGGTGGTTAGGTCTAGTTAAACACACACAAGGGTAGTGAACATACTTACACACACAAAACACATACAACTAACTCATGCATAGTCGTGGTTATAAAGTTCCCATGGTTTGGGTCGTTAGATCCGAATACCGATCTATTATGTAATCTTAGAGTCGGTTAGTTAAGTTTAGCACATATTTAAAGCTAAACGGTATCGGAACTACGCACGCCACATAATTAAACAACTATAAACTCATTACATGATTTTATCTTAAAAGGTGGCAAACAAACAGAAAAACACATTGGCATACAAGTCGGTGTAATCCGGTAGGACACAGGTTGCAAAAAACCATACCTTTCACCACGGTCCACTATATTGTGTCCTCCTAGGTTCCTCGAACACATCCCGTACAACTAGTAACATCACAATTACTTTCATTAACATTGGAGTAACATGATTGCTTAACGTCTAATGCGCCCATAGTTAACCCCGTCATCCCGTTATATTTAATTTTTCTCATGTGATCTTAAGTTCACAACTCTCACACTAGTAGAACAGAATCATTTAATGACGGTGGTTTAATCACGGCTTTAACAGAAACCGTCATTAATAGGAAGGCCGGAATTATTTAACGACGTTTATTGAATTAATCGTAAGCAATAATCGATCGGAGGTAGCGCGCCTTTTTTAGGACGGACTTTAGCTGACGGTTATTAGTAAAACCGTAATCTAAAGTCCCATGTTGACACACGCTTTTCGGTCAACAGACTTTAGATTACGGTTTTACTAATAACCGTCAGCTAAAGTCCGTCCTAAAAAAGGCGCGCCTACCTCTGACTGATGGTCAACGACGTCGTTTTGACCTGACGCCAAATATTTCCCGTATTATTTGATTTTTTTGACGCCGCGCATAATCTGAATTACAGTTAACGACGTCGTTTTAACAATGTATTTTAGATTAAAAATAACTTTATATTAATGTGTTACATATGTTTGATCGAATAAGACTCATGGCTTAATGGCCATGGGTACATGAGTCAACACCATCGATCTTGAGTTTGAAACCCAACATAGGCCAAATAATTTTCCGCGCTAATTTTTAATTTCGTTATACATTAGATTACGGTTTTTCATGAACCGCATTTAAAGTGTGACTTTAGATTACGGTTTTCATGAAAACCGTAATCTAAAGTCCTTTTAACTTCAACATTTTTACTCTACACACTGTACTTACAGTAACTCTTCTCTTTCGCGCTATCTTCCTCACTGAAATCGCCTCCTCTCTCCCGTCACCTTAGTAACGGCCATCGCCGTCGTCACTCCCACCACCTTTGTCACTCCCTTCACCGCCGGTCACCACCCATCTACATACACTAGTCGTCACCGTCGATGAAATACCCCTGTTATGCCCCAGTTTTTTTTTTATTTAATTTCATCCCGCTTCTATTACGTTCGGTTTTGCAAAGGGAGACTAATCATGTTTTGAATCTTGAGTTGATTCGTCTATGATTTATTCCGGTCATTAGTATTCATTTTGAGAAAGGAGATTTACATTGTTCTTTTCTTCCTTTCGTTATTTAATTATTAGTAAGAGAGGATAGTTATTAATAACTCTTTATTCCTTTTTATTATTTATTCTTTGGTTAGTAAAAGGACTACTAACCTTCCTTTTCCTTCTTTTTACGTTATGCTATTATTCACAAAGGAAGGAAATTCCAAATCTAATTTAATTTCCTCTCTCCTTCTTTCCTAACGACATTTCACGTCAGTTTCTTCTTCTCACCCAAAGAAGAAACTTCCACTCTGCAAAGTTTTCCTCTTCCTCTTCCTCAATTTCTCTCTTCTTCTCACAATTCTTCCATCCTGCAAACTAATTAGTCTGGTGCCTAACTTCTACATCGATGATTCCAATCCGTAGAGTCCAAGTGTGCGTTGCTGTTCGTCGGTCAAGTTCCTTGCTTCTTCCTTCGGTGTTGGTCCTCTTCGATTTGTGCGAGCGGTTGTGATTTTGGGATGTAATTCGAGTGGAGCAGATTGTAGAGTCTACAGAGATGGCTTAGCGTCGGATGTGAGGTAAGTGGGGGATGGAATCGGGGTTGTCTGCTCACCCTCGGGGACTGCTTTTAATATCTATTTCGTATTTGATTTCGTGTGTTGCTTGTGCGAATTCTCCGCGTTTTGTGTTGTTAATTGATTGGATAAACCCCCGAGGGTACTGATTTACCATTCTGTGAGTTTTGTGTGAGTTTGGTATGTTTTTGGATGATCTTCTGCGCGTTTGTTCGTTCTGAATTTCGACAGTTTCGCTCTGTCCGAACGTCTGTCCGAACTTGTAAGTTCGGACAGGTCATCGGGCGCGTTTTGTTTTTAAAGGTTTTGAAGTGTCCGAACATCGGTCCGGACATGTAAGTTCGGACCTGACGCGAGGACGAATTTTCGTAAAAGTTTCGACGTGTGTCCGAACTTGCAAGGTCGGACGCAAGTTCGGACACGATGGAAGTTTTGGTTTCTGACTCTTGACTTACGTCCGAACATCGACGTTTGGACGTAAGTTCGGACTTTGGCATTTCTATGACTTCTGACTCTCGGCATCTGTCCGAACTTGCAAGGTCGGACGCAAGTTCGGACATGCCTCTGTTTTTGACATAACTTCTCTGTTTTAGCTCCGTTTTGAGTTCCGTTTGCGGGGTTGGATTCCCCTATCTGTGTACAAGCTTCTTATGCTGTTATATGCATTTCCATGCACTTAAGATCTGTTTTGTGAGCTTCTGGTTTTGGGACCTAGTTACTTTGCTTCTGAGCCTTGGATAGTCGGGTCGGGCTGTCCCGTAGCATGCTGCGCAGGAATTCCTTCTGTTTATACTCCTTAGGGTCTCCCTTAGGACGTTATTTGACCGACGGGTCTGTTAGCTGTCTCTACGGCTTCTGTTGTGGGATCCTCGGATCCATAGGACCTTATGTGAGTCCTTCTGTTGTGTTAGCTTGTTTCTAGTGTCCCACTCTTCCGTTTCTGATCTGAAAGTCCGACTATGATTTGAAGTGACGTTCTGCTCTGCTTCTGTTTTGTGCTTCCTTTCTTCTGTCTGATTATATTGACTCCGCCTTCTTCTCTGTTTATAAACTATTCTTCTACTTCTGTTTTGAGTGGGCTTCCTTGAGGAAGTCTTCTGCTTGCTGAGCTATTTAGCTCACCCCTTTACTTTGTTGCAGATTGAGCGCGTGGGATCTTCTCTCTCTTGTCCCGTGCTGGAGCTTCGTTTGTTTACGTTTTGTTGACTTTGTTTACTTTGTGCGTTAGACGCTTTAGAGTTGTGTAGCCTTCGGGCCTCTCTTTGTATTTGACTTATAAGTATTTAGATCTTGTAAACTCTTTTGGTATTTATACAAGTTTGTTATTTGGTTTGGGGATTCGTTTTGCTTAGAGCCTTGCGACGTTAGGTAGTAGACTCGCGGCGTGTAACGGCCCTAACTCCTAGGCTGGTTTTGGGGTCGTTACAACCCCAAACCTAGATATGGTATATTTAAAGGATAAACTAAGGTATAAGAAGGCTAAATAATGCCTTAGAAACATTAAGAAACCATTTTAATCAAAGAAAACATAAGGAAACACCAAAAGAGCAGTTTAAGCAAAAACGTGCTCTAAGCTTGGAGAGACTTGGGTGAGCACCCAGATATCATTCTAAGACCTTAGTAATATCCTAATGGTTATTTTAAGCCAATTACCATAGAAAACCAAGCTCAAAAACAAGTTAAAACACAAATTGTGCTTTAAGGACTCTTAAAGCACATTTTTGAAAAATTGTCTTAGAAAGGGGTTTTAAGTTGCTAAATCCTATGATTACTCCTTAATTAACTTGTGTACTAATTAGTATAACATTAGGAAGTCTAAATCAATGGGAAATAAAAAATTTCACAAATATGTGCACTAATTTGTGAATAGTAACCAAATAGTGCCTAGTTTCGTCTTTAATCAATTAAGTCTAATTAATTGGTCAAACAAGACCATGACTAGCTTAATTAAAGGGGGTGGCCGGTTTTTAAGGTGATAATTCACCATATGAGCAAATAAGAAAAGAAAATAAGAGGTAAAGTAAAACTACTATTTGCTTTTAACATAAATATCCCACCTTTACTTACCCTCTCCTCACCTCTTCATTCTCTCTTGTTCCCACCGGTTTTGTGCTGCTCCTCTCTTCTTCTTCTACGTGAAACTCAACCTCCATGATAGATCCACCTTGCTTTGGCCATAGCTCACTCATTTTAGCTCCAAAACCAAAACAAAAACACATATTCTTCTAAGTTAGCTCAAGCTCCTTCTTCCTATCTTTCAAAACTTCAAGAGCTCCATTTTGGTGCCAAGTCAAACCTCCATTAGAGGAGGAAACTCAAGCTTGGAGACTCCATTAGCTTCTCCATTCTCTTAAGGTAAAGAATATGTAACAAAAATGAAGTTCCCACCATTTCTTCACATGTCCGAAAATTATTACTCATGGGGTTACATTTTTATGCCTTGTTCTAGCTTGTTTTCTACTCTCCAAGGGATAAAGGAGGTCCTTCTTTACTCATATCCAAGCTTGTCTTGAGAAACCAAGGTAAAACAATCAATTTAATACCTTAAAACACATTTTTAACCTAGGTTTTATTCCTTAAGGTTAGTGGTTGTTTAGTACTCATTGGAGTCATTGAATATTGGTTAGAACATTGGCAAGGAAACCTTGGTTGGTGACCGAGATTGTTCAAGGAAAAAGTATAAGGAGGAAAGTTTGTGAGCTTGTAAAAGAACAAGGTAAATTACTTATCTTAAGGTGTTTTATTGTTTAAGTGGATGGGATTTAGATAGGTGATGAGTTAGTAGACTTTACATTGGGGAAGAACTATAAAAACCAAGGAGAAACAATGACTATACTTGTGAACTTGTGACTAAGGAGCCAATGAGAAAATAGATAGTTAAACAATGTTGAGATGAATTATAAGAAGCATTTTATTTCAATGGGAGCCTTGTTGTGTGTATTCGCAGGTCACAGGCAAATATATGTGGAAATTCAGTGGTTAAGATTATTGTCATTTAAGGGCCTAAGTGCCAAGCATTTTAAGTTTATACACTATATGATGGTGTGGTGTAGTTTTGGTGTAAATTGTGTGTTAAGGTGATGTAATGAGAATTTAGGTTATCTTGGTTTTTGATGGTGTGAAAACTAAAGGTTTGGGTGTAGTAATATTCTAGAGAACCCATGGCAAAATTTAGTGAAGAACCTAAGTGTTTAGGATGTGTTAAGGAGATTTCATGACCAAGGAAGCATTAGGAAACTTTAGGAGTTGTTTTGACAAAAAGAGTGAGTTTAAGGTGTTCTTGAGAATTAGAATGACTTAGGCATCATCATGGTGGATTTAGGAACCAAATGAATGTCTTGAGGTATACTTGAGTATTTAGGACTTAGGCAAATGTTGGTAAACAAGTAGAAAGGAAATAATGTGTTGGTAGAAGGAGGCATAAACTTGTGTAGAAACTTTAAGTAGTTGCATAAAGGAGTTTAGATGGTGAAAGATGCTGGGAGATGATGTTATAGTGGTGAGGAAGCATTTGGCATAGTGGTTATATTAGGTATGAACCACCACTTAGAAAACCTAGTGAAAAACATTACAAGTGTTGGCATGATTATAAGGAGAATGCATAATGACTAAGGTGGATGTTGGTGAGTGATTTAATGAGTTTTGTGGAGGGCTTAAGGTGTATTTGAAGTGCCCAAATGAGGTTAGAACATACAAGGATATATGTGGTGAAGTTTGGAGTCAAATGGGAATTAGAAACAAGTTCTGGAGTCGACCGACCTTAGGGACCGGACCTGCAAGGTCGGTCGAGCTCAGTTTACACTACCGAAAAGAGTTCTGGAATCGACCGAACTTGGGTACCGGACTTGTAAGTTCGGTCGGGCTTGTATTTTGTGTACGAATTAAGTCTCTGGAATGGACCGACCTTGGGACCGGACTTACAAGGTCGGTCATGCCTAGAATTTTGTACGGGAATTGGTCTCTGGAATCGACCGAACTTGGGACCGACCTTGGCAAGTCGGTTCGGGCTTAAATTTCCCAGGGAAAACTCTCGGGAATGGACCGACCTTGGGGACCGGACTTGCAAGGTCGGTGGGGTAAAATTTTCAAACGGTAATATGTCCTGGAATGGACCGACCATGGGTAAGGTCGGTCGGTAAGATCAGTCGAGCCAAAAAAAAAAAAAAAAGAAATTTTAAGATCTAAAGATGTTAATTGGTAATAAGGTATGCCATTGGTAGGGTAATAATGGTTAGGAACCTAAGAACCTAAGGAATTAAGTTAGGTTAAGTATAAACTTTAAGTTTAAAGTTAAGTTAAAATGGTTAAGTGGTAACGACTAAAGAGGGTATCGAATGGGAATCTTTAGGGATTAAGTGTCTTAAGTAAGGTGCAAATAACTAATGGCCTAAAAATGAATGAATGTTTTAGGTTTGCGAATTGGGACCCCAAGAAGGTTAAATAAACAACAGTCGACGGTGAACGGTACAGTCTTTCTTGTGACCTGCTTGCTAACGAGGTGTCCCTCGGCTTGTGTGCTATTTGTTGTTTGATATGACTAAGACAAGATAAAGCATGCAACCGGATATTAATGTTCTCATTGTGTACGTGTTTTCTTTACACTAACCACGAGGCTTAAGGATAGTACTAACTAAGCTTGATACCTATTGAGTTAAGGAGAGGATTTGTACATTGGTGATTGTTGGTTAATACCCGTCAACGTTTAACTAACACATGGTACTTAAGACTTTCACTAACCGTAACTTGGGGTGGGAGTGAGGAATCCGGAATGGTACCGGCACATGTGTATTGGGGGAGGTCGGTATCTGAATCAGATCTGACTTCCGAATAAGACTTGTCCTCGGACTCGTCGCCTAGGGTCAACAAACTGACCCAACCACCCGGACTACTGTTTGAGGTGGGAGGCACATTAAGGATGGCGTGGGGGGATCAAGCCTACATCCCCAACAAATTAAGAAAGGTTGCTTATTGGGATAGGTACTGTTACTGGCTAGGGTTAACCAAGCCCTACAAAAATAAGCAACCAATTAAGGGCTAACCAATCTAATAGTGGAACGGTTGGCAAATATAAGATTAAGGAGATTGTGGACCTAAGGAGTTAAGCACTAACTCACTTATTAAGGGAACGCCTGAGTCGTTCATTTGCATACGAGCTATTTATGTTCATTGTGGTTTGTTGTTTGATTGCGTTTCATATTATGCTTGTGATGCTAATCAACTTCCATGCTATCGACAATTAGTCGTCGTAGCCCCGTTAGCTTGGGGCCACGAGAGGGTCGTACCAGCATTCGTGCTGACCCCCTTTGGGGGCTGTTTTTACACTTGCAGGTAAGCGGCCCATGAAGTCACACCACGAGAGTAGGAGTGGGTAGCCCTAGGTGGGACTTTATTTTGAGTACGGGTAGCGCCTATACACCCGTCTGTTGATAGATGAACTTGAGTAATGTTATGTGGTTTGGGGAGATAATTAAAACTCGGTTGGCGTATGTATTTTGGAAGTACGGTTGTAAATATTTAAGAAGCGGTATTTCTTGTTGATTAGACCGTGGCAAGGTCCTGGTATTAGTTTATTTCCGCTGCGACGTTTATGTATTACTGTTAAGTTGCGATAACCACGAATGGCTTAAGGCGGGGTGTTACAAAAAGTGGTATCAGAGCGTAGTTACGTTCTGATCAAGAAATACCGGATATAAGAAACCACCGAGTTATGATAAGTTAAGAAATAAGTGACGGGTTAAGGGTGTGAGTTGTTAGTGTGAGTAGAGTCAGATGAACACTAATAAGTGTGGATCGTCTTTACCGTCTACGGACGTTATAAATTTGTTAACCGAAACAGTGGTGGATACGAATCTAATGTGAGTTGTGATTGTTCAGATGTCAGGAAGTAGAGGCCGAGGCCGTGGCAGAGGCGAGGATGCTTCAGAGATACCGGAAGGGCATACGATCGCAGAGATCGTAGCTGCCGCCTTAGGGCACATGGGCTATCAGCCTGGTCTGGGTGCACCACCTCCACCGCCACAACCCTGGGAACCGAATTGGGTGAAGAGCCTTGTAGACCTTCGACCCGCACATTTTAAGGGGGAGACCGATCGCCAAGCTCGAGGCGTACATCTCCGAGCTGGAAACCGCCTTTGAGACCCTTGACGTCCCTGCTGGGATCAAGGTGCGTCTAGCTGTGTTCTACCTGAAGGGGGCAGCAGGCGATTGGTGGAAGCTGGTGAGGGCCGAGCATGTGGCCAATCCAGAGTTCGGCTGGGAGCATTACACCGCCTTGCTACGAGCAAAGTACTATCCCGCCCATGTCCAGACGAAGAAGCGCCTACAGTTGCATGCTGCGCTCAAGCCGACCGACAAGATGACGGTGGACGAGTATTACACAGAGTTCACCGCCTTGCTCCGTCTTCTGCCAGGCCTTGGGTATTCAGACCAGATACTGGTGGACCGCTTCTATGGCGGGCTTAGCCATCGACTCCGCTACGGCATGGGGCCGACGAGCTATACTACCTTGCAAGTAATAAGAATGAGTAAGATATAATTAAGTGAATAAGATTTAGTTTGTGAGAAATAAGAGGAACTAATACCTTGGGAAGCAGTAGTGCTATCATGCCGCTGCTAAGGTTGAGATAACCGTCCAGCTGAGGGACCAGGACAATGCCAAGAGAAAGAATGCTGGGAAGAGTACAGAACACCAAGGGCAAGGTGGGTACAAGGAACAGAAGTACCAGCCCCAAGCCCAAAACAGCCAGAACCAAAAAGGAAAGGAGAAAAAGGAGAAGGCTACTGATGAGCCACTGAAACTGACTTATGCTTATGCTGCTAAGCCCCTGCGCTCCAGGGCGCCAAAGGGTAAGGAAATACATCTTGAGTAATTAAGAATGGTTGACAACATTGAGACACAATCACTGATGTGATGCGTAATCAGGTACTGAGACTGGAAAGGAAACCGGAGGTGGCTACCAACGACACTACTATTGCCAGAGGTGTAAGGGGGACCGCCCAGGAGTTGACTGCAGGGGGAATAAGGTGGAGTGTATTTTTGCGCTGTACTCGGGCACCGGGCTTATGAGTGCTACGAGAACCCGGAGAGTAAGAATTACAGGCCCAGTTTTAAGATTAAGACTAAGACCGATCAGGGAGCTGGTTTTGACGGTCAAAAGGGGGCGCAACAATCGGCGAGCAAGAACCCACGGGTAGCCCAGAAATCGGGACCCACACTACACTTGGTGGACGGGACGATGAGCTTGAACCCTCATCAAGGCCAGGTACCGCTACAACCATTTAGTAATAAAATTGCCTACTTACCGCATTACATGCATGCTTAGTGAATAATAAGATAAGTGAGAATAAGATAAGATTAGAGTATAAGTAAGATATAACCTACTACCACCTTAGGAAGCTTCAACATCTGCTATCCAAGGCCCTACACCTAACCTGGAGTACACCGACATCGAAAACCATTGACTTCCCAACCGAACAATGTCAGGCTATCCGCCCAGGTATGATTTTATTAAGGGGATACCTAACACCCAAAGCGCAAATAGCCATCATCAAGAAATGCAGTCAACTAGGAATGGGACCGGGAGGATTTTATACACCGGAGTACCCAGGGGGAGCAAGAATGAAGTTAAAGATGATGAGCTTAGGCAAGGATTGGAATCCGTATGCCAGGACCTACCAAACCATGAGGACACAGGATGGACTCTCACCACCGGAAATACCCGAAGAATTCCATCCGGTGAATACACAAGTCATGGAGATCGCTCAGCAGTTGGAAGCTGAACCGGTTCCAGACATACAAGCAGACATTTGCATTGTAAACTTCTATGAGAAAGATGGGCGACTTGGACTACATCAGGAAAAGGACGAGACAACGGAGTCTCTCGAACGAGGGATACCCATAGTGTCTCTTCTCAAAAAGGATGAAATTCATCCATATGGGTTTCTCCATTTGAAGAGAAAATGACATCAAAAGATAGCTTGGAGTCTCCTCTTTCAAACAAGGTAAAAAGTTTCAAGAGAAAATCTCATTTTCCCCATTTTCTTGCCTTGGCTGATTTTGGCTACTTCTTATACCTTGTTTTCTTCTTGTTTTGGAGCTTTGGTTCAACCCTCCAATGGTGGTGGAAACCCCCTCTTGATTCAAGGGGTAAAACCCCTCTTAAAAACTCCACAAGGTAAACCCTAACTTTGTGTTTTAAGCCCTTTGATTGAATTAAAATTTTCTAAGGGTTTAGATGATTAATGAGTACGTTTTGTGTTTCTTGAATGTTGGGATGGAGTTTGGAAACTCCATTCCCACTTGACCGAAAATGAGAAGAGGAGGGGCAAGAGAAGAACCAAAAGAGAACTTGTGAAATTAAGGTAAGAAATCTACCTTAAGGCTTGTTCTAAATTGCTTTAGGTTTTGAGACGGGTAATCAAATTAATGAACCCAAATTATGAGTTGGAATCAATGTGGGGGAGTGTGTAAAATTGATTTAAGAGATAATTGTGAACTTGTGTTGATTTAAGAGGCTAAGTGCCAATGCATTTGATTTTGGAGCTATATTGTTGTTTAATGAAATTTTGAGGATATATCATGCTCTGATAGAGCCCTTGTGGGTTTGGCTAGATTAGGTTTGAAAAATGATGACAAGATGAGGTTTGGGAGATGCTAAATTTATGGGGAGGTTATGGCAAAATTTGGTAGAAAATGAGTGTATTGATGATGGCTTGGTTAATGGGGGGAACCTTGGTGTTGTAGTGTTGAGTAGGGTGGTTTAATAGCCCTATAATGGTACATGGAGAATGGACATAAGAGAGTGCAAAATCTGTAGCATAATGATGCTTGGTAACTTAGAATTTCAAGAAAAAGATTTGGTGTTTGTAACTTGTGAAACAAGGAGTGAATGTGGGTTCTAGAAGTGCATTTATGTAGGAATGATTTATAATGGTCATTGATGGATTTGGTAAGTTTGGTAGGAGGTAAGAACTATCAAAAGGATATAGAAATGCACAAGTGTGCAAAGTGCAAGAATATGAAAAGTGAGTTTGTTGAATTTGAGCAAGAATGGGGGTGGTGGATTAAACCAATGATTTGTTGTGGTTTAGAGCATGTTTTGAAGTGTTTAATTATGTAGGAAACTTGTGGAAAGTTTATGGAAGGATTAAGGGTGGTTTAAGGGTTAAGGATTGATTAGTGGCTGAAAAATGATGTTTGTAGCAGGTTTTAGCAGGGTCCGGGACTTGGTCCTTGGACAAAGTCCCGGACCACCCATTAAAATAGGCCGAGACTTTTCCAGGCACTTGGTCCGGGACTTGGGAGATGGACAAGGTCCCGGACCACCCATGTAATTCAGGCCGAGAGTTGCTACCCATGATTGGTCCGGGACTTGAGTTTGGTACAAGGTCCCGGACCACTTTTTAAATTCACCCGAGGAGTTAGACAATGCCTTGGTCCGGGACTATAGGTAGGGACCAAGTCCGGACCACCCCCCAAATTTCACCCGTATGTGTTTTTAAGTGGCTAAAAGGTGGGGGATTGAATGGTATTGGTTTTAGATGTTGTTTAGGAGTTGTTTGGTGACTTATAAAGGTCCTAAGGAGTATAAACAAGTGTTGGAAGTGAGTGGGTAAGTTAATGAATTATGTACACTAAGTTAAACCGAAACAACGGGATAACGGGGTAAGTACGGGAGTAATAGAGTTTACATACCGTAAGACTTTGCTGTTAACAAAAACATTTGAAATATTATCAGTTGTTCAAAAAACTACCCGGGGAGCGTGAGACGACGCGTTGGAGTGAACCCTCGGGAACGCGGTAGAGTAATCCATGGCGTAAGGTATGGTTTTCTTGCGACCTGCGTCCTACTGGATTACACCGGCATGTATGCCAATGTGCTTTTCTGTGTGTTGCCACCTTGCAAGATAAAGCATGAAATGAGTTTATAGTAATTCATTATTGTGGCATAATTAATTCCGATACCGTTTAACCTTAATTATGTGTTAAATAATAGTTAACCGACTTTAGGTTCACATAAGAGATCGGTATTCAGAATAAACGTCCCAACCCACGGGAACGTTCTAACTACGGCTATGTCGTGTGTTAGTGTATGTTGTGATTAAGTGTGATGTATGTGACTTGTTTAGTATGTTGTTGTTATTGGATACTGTTATCCGTGTTGTTGAAATGGGATGCGATTTCCCTTATGTGTTAACAGAGTTAGTAAAACTATGTGATGTATGTATGTGATAAGTTCCATAAAGGAACCTTTAACTAATAAGTATATGTTATGTATGGTGAGGAATCCGGTTGTTCCGGTCGCGCGTATTGTTTGGGAGTTGATTTATATATGTGAATTAACTCATCCTGTTATGTTAGGGTTGTTTTCCTTCATTGGATTTCGACCTCCCATTAGCTTAGCCAAAGCTTACCTACCCAACTTCCAATCGGGTAGAGGGAAATCATGTGTAATGTTGGTAGGGTGTTGATGCCTAAGTTCGCTTCGACTCCCTCTTTATTATGTTGCGGTTGTTTTTCCTCCTTGAATTACAACCACCCACAAGCTAAACTAAGGCTTACCTACCTCATCATTATTGGAGCTAGAGGGAAATGTGTAAGGTGTGATCGGTCCTATATGAGGCCGCCACACCTAAGTAAAGGAAATGTATGTATGTTGTGCTCAGGCTTATATCACCCCGGCACTCCCCAAGTAAAGTTTATGTTCTCTAAGAAGAATGGAATTACGTTTGTGTAGGTTATTAAGTGAAATGTGTTGTTATGTTGTGTGTGCTAACCTTGAGTTTGTGTTCCGTTAACGGATGTGTGCTTTTAAGCATGATGTATGTGTGTAATGTGTGCATGTTTTAAATAAAATCAACCGCATGCTAAGATGACATTATTGTGTGCGCCCGGTACAATGTATGTATGTTAGCCTTGTTAGCCACGTGGGTGGCTAACGGCGTGTAACACCAGGAGTTAAGTTATGTTGTGAGTTGTGATTTCCGCTGCAAAGTGTTGTTAAGTGTGTTGTTAGTAGTTGGGGTGTTACAGGATCACCCGTAACTGTATCATCTCCAAGTTCTGTTTCTGTGTTTGCCTGACCATTATCCCCTTCGTCAGGCTTAATAACATCGAACGCACTCTGACCATGCCATCGGATTATGTCTTTGAAATCTTTGGTAAAACCGCGGCGGATCAGATGTTCCTTAATTGTTTCAACGCCGCGATATCTCAGATTGTTTTGGCAGTCGATACACGGACAAAATATGCATCCCTTGTCCATAGGTTTCAGATTGTTCGCCAACACGCGCATAACTTATCAACTCCTTCTAAAAACTTGTCGTCCAAATTTCCGCTGTAAATCCACGAACGTTCCATCTCCTTCTAGCTATTTATATGAAGGCAGCCATTTCATACCGTCACCCGTGGCAGAGTCTTTACACTTTTGTATCTTATCATCTAAATTCATCTATGAGTATTAAATCCCACCGGTGAACGTGTTTTTAATATGTAATTTATTGAAAATTTCGGCAGCATCTCCCTACAGTTCTTCAAATGCACGATATTATGATATTAAGCAATAATATATGCATTCGAAGAACAATCAAAGAGATGCTGCAGAAATAATCAATAAAGTACATATTAAAAACACATTCACACCCAAGGTGTGAGATTTAACAATCATGGACGGTCCCGACAAGGACTGCCGAAGATATACCTCTATTAGGTATATCTAGGGCGGATAACTATGTTTGGTAGTTTGTCAAATACTGTATGTATATATGTAAATCTTACCTCTGGTAGACGATTAGCCGATGCAAAGACGGTTGAGGTCGGAGGTCAAAATAAAGTCGTAGTCCTGATGCATAAAGGAAAAACAACAACATTAGAATTCATCAAAAAATCAAGGTTAAAATGCTAGCTAAACCGCGGAAAAAATTCGACAGCATCTCCCCTATATTTCTGACGTTTCCCAATCAGTTTTATCAACGTCAAATTCACACGCACCATCAAAATTACTTATACACTAATTTTATTTATCTTGAAGAAAGGTAAGCTGTATTAACCGTAACAAGTACAAGAAATCAACTGCAACAAGAATCACAACTTTGAATCTGCTAAGAGATATATCTACCAGACCAAAGGCTCTGAACTAGTTTCATATTTGAAAACTACAAAACTATGTATTAATTGTAATACTAAATGCTAAGAATAAGTAAATACAGCAGTTTACAGTTTGGTTTGTAAAAACCGTTACTGCACCAAAGTGGGCATGTAGTGCAGAAATCAGCCGACGAACTAGGTTGTAATTAACTGTGAATCTGGGCACAAATATATGAACAAGGTTAGAACATTTGCCACTACACTCTCAGGATTTGACAAAAACGAGGCTAGAACTAGCGATCGACATGCATATGAACAAAGTTATAAAAAAAATGACAATTGATCGACCGCGCGCATACCCAGTACACGATAGAGATGTCGACTGTAACACCCCGTCTTAAGCCATTCGTGGTTATCGCAACTTAACAGTAAACATAAACGTCGCAGTGGAAATAAACTAATATCAGGACCTTGCCATGGTCTAATCAACAAGAAATACCGCTTCTTAAATATTTACAACCGTACTTCCAAAATACATACACCAACCGAGTTTTAAGTATCTCCCAAAACCACATAACATAACTCAAGTTCATCAATCAACAGACGGGTGCACAGGCGCTACCCGTACTCAAAATAAAGTCCCACCTAGGGCTACCCGCTCCTACTCTCGTGGTGTGACTTCATGGGCCGCTTACCTGCAAGTGTATAAACAGCCCCCAAAGGGGGTCAGCACGAATGCTGGTACGACCCTCTCATGGCCCCCAAGCTAACGGGGCTATGACGACTAATTGTAGATAGCATGGAAGTTGATTAGCATCACAAGCATAATATGAAACGCAATCAAACAACAAACCACAATGAACATAAATAGCCCATATGCAAATAAACGACTCAGGCGTTCCCTTAATAAGTGAGTTAGTGCTTAACTCCTTAGGTCCACAATCTCCTTAATCTTATATTTGCCAACCGTTCCACTATTAGATTGGTTAGCCCTTAATTGGTTGCTTATTTTTGTAGGGCTTGGTTAACCCTAGCCAGTAGCAGTGCACTATCCATCAATAAGCAACCTTTCTTAATTTGTTGGGGATGTAGGTTTGATCCCCCACGCCATTGTTAATGTGCCTCCCACCTCACACAGTAGTCCGAGTGGTCGGGTCGGTTTGTTGACCCTAGGCGACGAGTCCGAGGACAAGTCTTATTCGGAAGTCAGATCTGATTCAGATACCGACCTCTCCCAATACACATGTGCCGGTACCATTCTGGATTCCTCACTCCCACCCCAAGTTACGGTTAGTGAAAGTCTTAAGTTCGATGTGTTAGTTAAACCTTGACGGGTATTAACCAACAATCACCAATGTACAAATCCTCTCCTTAACTCAATAAGTATCAAGCTTAGTTAGTAGCTATCCTTAAGCCTCGTGGGTTAGTGTAAAGAAAACACGTACACAACGAGAACATGAATATCTGGTTGCATGCTTTATCTTGTCTTAGTCATATCAAACAACAAATAGCACACAAGCCGAGGGACACCTCGTTAGCAAGCAGGTCACAAGAAAGACTGTACCGTTCACCGTCAACTGTTGTTTGTTTAACCTTCTTCGGGGTCCCAATTCACAAACCTAAAACATTCATTCATTTTTAGGCCATTAGTTATTTGCACCTTACTTAAGACACTTAATCCCTAAAGATTCCCATTCGATACCCTCTTTAGTCGTTACCACTTAACCATTTAACTTAACTTTAAACTTAAGGTTTATACTTAACCTAACTTAATTCCTTAGGTTCTTAGGTTCCTAACCATTATTACCCTACCAATGGCATACCTTATTACCAATTAACATCTTTAGAATTTAAAATTTCTTTTTTTTTGGCTCGACCGATCTTACACCGACCGACCTACCCAAGGTCGGTCCATTCCAGGACATATTACCGTTTGAAAATTTTACCCCGACCGACCTTGCAAGTCCAGTCCCCAAGGTTGGTCCATTCCCGAGAGTTTTTCCCGTGGGAAATTAAAGCCCGACCGACCTTGCCAAGGTCGGTCCCAAGTTCGGTTGATTCCAGAGACCAATTCCCGTACAAAATTCTAGGCATGACCGACCTTGTAAGTCCGGTCCCAAGGTCGGTCCATTCCAGAGACTTAATTCGTACACAAAATACAAGCCCGACCGAACTTGCAAGTCCGGTCCCCAAGTTCGGTCGATTCCAGAAACTCTTTCCGGTAGTGTAAACTGAGCTCGACCGACCTTGCAGGTCCGGTCCCTAAGGTCAGTCGACACCAGAACTTTGCTCTAAATTCCCATTTGACTCCAAAATTCATCACATATATCCTAGTATGTTCTAACCTCATTTGGGCACTTCAAATACACCTTAAGCCCTCCACAAAACTCATTAAATCACTCACCAACATCCACCTTAGTCATTATGCATTCTCCTTATAATCATGCCAACACTTGTAATGTTTTTCACTAGGTTTCTAAGTGGTGGTTCATACCTAATATAACCGCTATGCCAAATGCTTCCTCGCCACTATAACATCATCTCCCAAGCATCTTTCACCATCTAAACTCCTTTATGCAACTACTTAAAGTTTCTACACAAGTTTATGCCTCCTTCTACCAACACATTATTTCCATCCTACTTGTTTACCAACATTTGCCTAAGTCCTAAATACTCAAGTATACCTCAAGACATTCATTTGGTTCCTAAATCCACCATGATGATGCCTAAGTCATTCAAATTCTCAAGAACACCTTAAACTCACTCTTTTGTCAAAACAACTCCTAAAGTTTCCTAATGCTTCTTTAGTCATGAAATCTCCTTACACATCCTAAACACTTAGGTTCTTCACTAAATTTTGCCATGGGTTCTCTAGCATATTACTACACCCAAACTTTAGATTTTCACCATCAAACAACCAAGATAACCTAAATTCTCATTACATCACCTTAACACACAATTTACACCAAAACTACACCACACCATCAAATAGTGTATAAACTTAAAATGCTTGGCACTTAGGCCCTTAAATGACAATAATCTTAACCACTGAATTTCCACATATATTGCCTTTGACCTGTGAATACACACAACAAGGCTCCCATTGAAATAAAATGCTTCTTATAATTCGTCTCAACATTGTTTAACTATCTCTTTTCTCATTGGCTCCTTAGTCACAAGTTACAAGTATAGTCATTGTTTCTCCTAGGTTTTTATAGTTCTTCCCAATGTAAACTCTACACTTAACTCATCACCTATCTAAATCCCATCCCCTTAAACAATAAAACACCTTAAGGTAAGTAATTTACATTGTTCTTTTACAAGCTCACAAACTTTCCTCCTTAGACTTTTTCCTTGAACAATCTCGGTCACCAACCAAGTTCTCCTTGCCAATGTTCTAACCAATATTCAATGACTCCAATGAGTACTAAACAACACACTAACCTTAAGGAATAAAAACCTAGGTTAAAAATGTGTTTTAAGGTATTAAATTGATTGTTTTACCTTGGTTTTCTCAAGACAAGCTTGGATATGAGTAAAGAAGGACCTACTTTATCCCTTGTAGAGAGTAGAAAACAAGCTAGAACAAGCCATAAAAATGGAACCCCATGAGTAATAATTTTTGGACATGTGAAGAAATGGTGGGAACTTCATTTTCTTACATATTCTTTACCTTAAGAGAATGGAGAAGCTAATGGAGTCTCCAAGCTTGAGTTTCCTCCTCTAATGGCGGTTTGACTTGGCACCAAAATGGAGCTCTTGAAGTTTCGAAAAGATAGGAAGAAGGAGCTTGAGCTAACTAAGACGAATATGTGTTTGTTTTGGTTTGGAGCTAAAATGAGGGAGCTATGGCAAAAACAAGGTGGAGCTAGCATAGAGGTTGAGTTTCACGTAGAAGAAGAAGAGAGAGCAGCACAAAACCGGTGGGAACAAGAGAGAATGAAGAGGTGAGGAGAGAGTAAGTAAAGGTGGGATATATATGTTAAAAGCAAATAGTAGTTTACTTTACCTCTTATTTTCTTTCTTATTGCTCATATGGTGATCATCACCTTAAAAACCGGCCACCCCCCTTTAATTAAGCTAGTCATTGTCTTGTTTGACCAATTAATTAGACTTAATTGATTAAAGACTAAACTAGGCACTATTTGGTTACTATTCACAATTTAGTGCACATATTTATGAAATTTTTGATTTCCCATTGATTTAGACTTCCTATTGTGGTACTAATTATTACACAAGTTAATTAAGGAGTAATCATGGGCATTTAGCCACTTAAAACCCCTTTCTAAGACAATTTTTCAAAAATGTGCTTTAAGAGTCCTTAAAGCACAATTTGTGTTTTAACTTGTTTTTGAGCTTGGTTTTCTTTGGTAATTGGCTTAGAATGACCATTAGGATATTACTAAGGTCCTTAGAATGATATTTGGGTGCTCACCCGTCCCTCCAAGCTCTTGGGAGATAATTAAACCTCGGTTGGCGATGTATTTTTGGAAGTAACGGTTGTAAATATTTAAAATCGGTATTTCTTGTTGATTAGACCGTGGCAAGGTCCTGGTATTAGTTTATTTCCGCTGCGACGTTTATATTACTGTTAAGTTGCGATAACCACGAATGGCTTAAGGCGGGGTGTTACAAAAATGGTATCATAGCGTAGTTACGTTCTGATCAAGAATACCGGATATAAGAAACCACCGAGTTATGATATAAGTTAAGAAATAAGTGACGGGTTAAGGGTGTGAGTTGTTAGTGTGAGTAGAGTCAGATGAACACTAATAAGTGTGGATCGTCTTTAACCGTCTACGGACGTTATAAATTTGTTAACCGAAACAGTGGTGGATACGAATCTAATGTGAGTTGTGATTGTTCAGATGTCAGGAAGTAGAGGCCGAGGCCGTGCAGAGGCGAGGATGCTTCATAGATACCGGAAGGGCATACGATCGCAGAGATCGTAGCTGCCGCCTTAGGGCACATGGGCTATCAGCCTGGTCTGGGTGCACCACCTCCACCGCCACAACCCTGGGAACCGAATTGGTGCAGAGCCTTGTAGACCTTCGCCCGCACATTTTAAGGGGGAGACCGATCCCGCAAGCTCGAGCGTACATCTCCGAGCTGGAAACCGCCTTTGAGACCCTTGACGTCCCTGCTGGGATCAAGGTGCGTCTAGCTGTGTTCTACCTGAAGGGGCAGCAGGCGATTGGTGGAAGCTGGTGAGGGCCGAGCATGTGGCCAATCCAGGGTTCGGCTGGGAGCATTACACCGCCTTGCTACGAGCAAAGTACTATCCCGCCCATGTCCAGACGAAGAAGCGCCTACAGTTGCATGCGCTCAAGCAGACCGACAAGATGACGGTGGACGAGTATTACACAGAGTTCACCGCCTTGCTCCGTCTTCTGCCAGGCCTTGGGTATTCAGACCAGATACTGGTGGACCGCTTCTATGGCGGGCTTAGCCATCGACTCCGCTACGGCATGGGGCCGACGAGCTATACTACCTTGCAAGTAATAAGAATGAGTAAGATATAATTAAGTGAATAAGATTTAGTTTGTGAGAAATAAGAGGAACTAATACCTTGGGAAGCAGTAGTGCTATCATGCCGCTGCTAAGTTGAGATAACCGTCCAGCTGAGGGACCAGGACAATGCCAAGAGAAAGAATGCTGGGAAGAGTACAGAACACCAAGGGCAAGGTGGGTACAAGGAACAGAAGTACCAGCCCCAAGCCCAAACAGCCAGAACCAAAAAGGAAAGGAGAAAAAGGAGAAGGCTACTGATGAGCCACTGAAACTGACTTATGCTTATGCTGCTAAGCCCCTGCGCTCCAGGGCGCCAAAGGGTAAGGAAATACATCTTGAGTAATTAAGAATGGTTGACAACATTGAGACACAATCACTGATGTGATGCGTAATCAGGTACTGAGACTGGAAAGGAAACCGGAGGTGGCTACCAACGACACTACTATTGCCAGAGGTGTAAGGGGGACCGCCCAGGAGTTGACTGCAGGGGGAATAAGGTGGAGTGTAATTTTTGCGCTGTACTCGGGCACCGGGCTTATGAGTGCTACGAGAACCCGGAGAGTAAGAATTACAGGCCCAGTTTTAAGATTAAGACTAAGACCGATCAGGGAGCTGGTTTTGACGGTCAAAAGGGGCGCAACAATCGGCGAGCAAGAACCCACGGGTACCCAGAAATCGGGACCCACACTACACTTGGTGACCGGGACGATGAGCTTGAACCCCATCAAAGGCCAGGTACTGCTACAACCATTTAGTAATAAAATTGCCTACTTACCGCATTACATGCATGCTTAGTGAATAATAAGATAAGTGAGAATAAGATAAGATTAGAGTATAAGTAGATATAACCTACTACCACCTTAGGAAGCTTCAACATCTGCTATCCAAGGCCTTCTACACCTAACCTGGAGTACACCGACATCGAAACCATTGACTTTCCAACCGAACAATGTCAGGCTATCCGCCCAGGTATGATTTTATTAAGGGGATACCTAACACCCAAAGCGCAAATAGCCATCATCAAGAAATGCAGTCAACTAGGAATGGGGACGGGAGGATTTTATACACCGGAGTACCCAGGGGGAGCAAGAATGAAGTTAAAGATGATGAGCTTAGGCAAGGATTGGAATCCGTATGCCAGGACCTACCAAACCATGAGGACACAGGATGGACTCTCACCACCGGAAATACCCGAAGAATTCCATCCGGTGATACACAAGTCATGGAGATCGCTCAGCAGTTGGAAGCTGAACCGGTTCCAGACATACAAGCAGACATTTGCATTGTAAACTTCTATGAGAAAGATGGGCGACTTGGACTACATCAGGAAAAGGACGAGACAACGGAGTCTCTCGAACGAGGGATACCCATAGTGTCTTGGTCCATAGGAGATGACGCTGAGTTTTTGTACGGCGAGCAGAAGCGTGCGAACCATGCTAATAAGTTAATACTTAAGTCAGGGGATGTATTAGTTATGGGAGGAGAGTCAAGGATGTTATACCATGGGATTAAGAGAGTCAGCTGAATACAGCACCGTCAGCAGTGATTAATGCGACGCATATGAAACCAGGGCGATTAAACCTAACCTTTAGACAATATTAGCTATGTAACGTTTTAGTGTGAGATAAGGAATGAGATATAAGATCAAAGCACATGTTGTAAGCAGATGGTTATGAATAACATAACAGTGTTGTTCATATAAATTGTTACGACTCTTGTTATACCATCATTACTCATGAAGCTTATGAATACAATTAGGTCATGGACTCGGTACGGAAGGTGCGCTAAGCATACTTACAGAGGCAAAGGCCGACGCCAACGGTACTATCCTCACCGGCACGTTTCCGGTTAATGGGATTGAGGTATCAGTTCTCTTCGACACAGGGGCCTCGCATACCTTTGTCTCGGCATCTTTCGCGAGAAGGTTGGGGCTAGACTCTGATGAGCTACCCGACTTCACGGTTACGCTCCCGTCTAAGGAGAAGGTTCGTTGCACTCGTTACTACCGGAGCCATTGTCAGAATTAAGGGGGAAGACTTTCCAGTCAGTTTTATTGAGTTCAGGGAGTTGGGATTTGATGTTATCTTCGGGATGAACTGGTTGGAGCGGCACAAGGGTCGTATCCTCTGCGCCGAGCATAGATTGCTGCTCTGGAGCCCGTCTGGGGTAACAATATCATACCTCCAGAGGCTCAGAGAGCCTTCGACTAAAATCATCACCGCCATGGCAATGTATAAGGAGTTGAGGAGAAAGGAAGAAGCGTACCTCTGCTATGTACAAGACATAGAGAGCGACCCCGAGTTCGACCCCGACTTACCGGTAGTGTCGGAGTTCCCCGACCTATTTCCACGGGAACTGCCCGGCAGGCCACCCACTCGGGAGGTTGAGTTCACCATTGAGCTGCTACCTGGTACCACCACCAATAGCCAAGGCGCCATACTGTATGGCTCCGGCAGAAATGAATGAACTAAAGGAGCAGTTGAAAGATTTGTTAGATAAGGGATTTATTAGACCAAGTGTATCACCATGAGGAGCGCCAGTCCTTTTTGTGAAGAAGAAGGATGGTAGTCTCCGCCTCTGCATCGACTACAGAGAGTTGAATGCAGTGACGGTGAAGAATAAGTACCCACTACCCCGCATTGGTGATCTGTTCGATCAGTTGAAGGGAGCATCTGTGTTTTCCAAGATTGATCTCAGATCGGGTGTATCATCAGATAGCCATTAAGGAGGGAGATATTGAGAAGATGGCATTCCGGACACGATACGGCCATTATGAGTTTACAGTAATGCCGTTCGGTTTGTCGAACGCACTGGCAAAATTTATGGATCTGATGAACCGCTTGTTCCGGGAACAGCTGGACAGGTCGGTTGTGGTGTTTATTGATGATATTTTGATATACTCAAATCGAAGACTGAGCATAAGGAACACTTGAGGAGAGTATTGGAGATATTGAGGGAGAACCAGCTATATGCTAAGTTCTCCAAGTGTGAGTTTTGGCTTGACCAGGTCTCTTTCCTGGGTCATGTCATCTCAGATGTTGGGATCTTAGTGGATCCAGCAAAGATTGATGCCGTGCGTACTTGGCCAAGACCGAAGACTGTTACCGACATCCGGAGCTTTCTCGGTCTGGCAGGTTATTACCGGAGGTTTGTTAAGGATTTCACCAAGGTCGCGAAGCCAATGACTAGTCTGATGAAAAAAGATGCACCGTTCGTGTCGACGGCTGATTGTGAGAGTTCGTTTCAGTGTTTGAAGACTCACTGACCACCGCACCAGTTCTGACCATTCTAGACGGTACAGAGGGCTTTGAGGTTTACTATGATGCATCCAGCAGAAGGCTAGGTTGCGTGCTCATGCAACATGGCAAGGTGGTGGCATATGCCTCACGCCAGTTGAAGAAACATGAGGAGAACTACCCCACACATGATTTAGAGCTGGGAGTTGTAGTCTTTGCTTTGAAGATATGACGCCATTACTTATACGGGGTTAGTGTGACGATCTACACCGATCACAAGAGCGTGAAATATATATTCACTCAAAAGGAGTTGAATCACAGACAAAGGAGATGGTTAGAGTTTCTGAAGGACTATGACATTAACCTCCAATACAAAGAAGGGAAGGCCAATGTTGTAGCGGACGCTCTGAGCCGTCGAGCACACTCACTCTATTCGCTAATCTCTTTCTCCAGCTTGGTTGATGAGGTGCGAGAGGCTCAGAGGACAGATGAGTACATGAGAGAGGTCAGACAGAAGCTGACAGATGGTACCTTTGAGAGTCAGAAATACGACTTCAGACTTCATGATGATGATCTGATCAGACATAAGGGCCGGTTATGCATACCACGAGGCAACACAGATTTAAAAGACCGTATACTTAGGGAATCACACTGTTCTTCAGTCTCCATCCATCCGGGAGCCTCTAAGATGTATGAAGACATGAAGAGATACTTCTGTTGGTCGGGGATGAAGACAGATGTTACCGAGTTCGTCTTGAGGTGTCTCACATGCCAGAAGGTGAAATTCGAGCACCGACGACCGGGCGGAATGGTACAGTCGATGCCAGTTCCGGAGTGAAAGTTTCATGATATCTCCATGGACTTTATAGTTGGACTCCCACCTGCTAGGGGAGGTCTCAACATGATATGGGTGGTGGTGGATCGCCTTACCAAAGTAGCCCGATTCATACCGATGAAGGATACTTGGAAGATGACCAAATTAGCTGAGTTGTTTGAGAAAGAAATTATGAGACATCACGGGATACCAAAGACCATAGTGTCAGATACAGATACCAGATTCCTTTCGAGGTACTGAGAGCTACCAGAGAAGCGTTGGGTACAGAACTGAAGCTGAGTACCGCGTTCCATCCTTAGACAGATGGTCAGACTGAGTGTACGATTCAGACACTTGAGGACATGCTGAGGGCTTGTGCCTTAGACTTCCAAGGCAGTTGGATTGACAGATTATATCTGATCGAGTTTTCATACAACAACAGCTATCACGCTTCGATCAAGATGGCACCTTTTCAAGCGTTGTACGGTAGACCATGTCGTACACCACTCTGCTGGGACGAGTCGAGTGAGGCGGTCATTATAGGACCAGAATATTTGGAACAACTTAAGGCTGAAGTTCAGCAAATCAGGGAGAATATGAAAGCTGCTCAGGATAGGCAGAAGTCGTATGCTGATGTTCGACGACGAGACCTGGAGTTCGCAGTGGGCGACCAGGTATTTCTGCGGGTATCTCCGATGAAGGGAGTGTTTAGATTCGGGCAGAAGGGAAAGTTGAGTCCCAAATTTGTTGGTCCTTATGAGATTACGGAGCGGGTGGGCCCGGTTGCTTACAGGTTGACTTACCTGCTGAACTGGGTAAAGTGCATGATGTTTTTCATGTTTCACAGCTAAAGAAATACATGCACCACCCCTCCCATGTGTTAGAACCTGAGAGGTTGACATTAGAACTGAATATGAGATCAGTGGAGGTTCCTCGGAGAATCTTGGATAGTAAGACTAGGGAAACTCGCCATAAGTCAGTGCGACTGGTGAAGGTTCGCTGGTCTAACCAGGATGTCGAAGAGGCCACGTGGGAATTAGAGGATAAGATGAGATCGAAGTACCCTTCGTTGTTTACTGACGAGATCATCTGTATAGGGTACGGGGCGTACCCCTTTTTAAGGGGGTAGAGCTTCCTCGCTTTTGAGTTGGGAAACGAACATGTTTGTCGTTTGTTTGGTTGTGTAAGATGTGATTTTGTGTAAGTTGCTACACTTTGGTGATAGGTTTGAGATATGTATAATACTTATGTATTGTATTTGTGATTGACCTTTGAGTCTTGAGATGTGTGAATGAGAATATAGATGTGGTATTAAGATTAAGAAATTGAGTACCGTGAATGGTTTAGTGCACGTGTGAACTTTGGGGACAAAGTTCTTTTAAGGGGGGTAGATTGAAATACCCCAAACCAACCTAGATATGGTATTTAAAATGAAAACTAAGGTATAAGAAGGCTAAAGAATGCCTTAGAAACATTAAGAAGACCCATTTTAATCAAAGAAAACATAAGGAACACCAACGAGCATTTTAAGCAAAACGTGCTCTAACTCTTGAGGGACTTGGTGCTATCATTCATTCTAAGCACCTTAGTCCTATCCTAATTCATTCTTAAGCCAATTACCAAAAAAAAAAGCTCAAAAACAAGTTAAAACACAATTGTGCTTTAAGGACTCTTAAAGCACATTTTTGAAAAATTGTCTTAGAAAGGGGTTTTAAGTGGCTAAATGCCCATGATTACTCCTTAATTAACTTGTGTAATAATTAGTACCACAATAGGAAGTCTTCTAAATCAATGGAAATCATTTCATAATTTCACTAAATATGAATAGTAACATAATAGTTGTCTTTAAAATCACGTCTAATGGTAACAAGACATACTAGCTTAATTAAAGTGGCATTTTTTAAGTAATGTGATGATTCAATATGACAAATAAGAAAAAAAGAAAAGTAAACTAGTAGCTTAATATAAGTTTTTTTATATCATCATTCAACTATAAAAACTTTTCTACCTACCGCTTTTAACATTCTCTCACTCTCCTCTCTCTCTTCTCACCTGTTCTCTACCTTGTTTTTTCTTCTTCTACCGTTCTCTATCTTCTAGCTCTCAACCTATGCTTTCTTTGTTTTTGCCATAGCTCCCTCATTTTAGCTCCAAAACCAAAACAAAACACATATTCGTCTTAGTTAGCTCAAGCTCCTTCTTCCTATCTTTTCGAAACTTCAAGAGCTCCATTTTGGTGCCAAGTCAAACCCGCCATTAGAGGAGGAAACTCAAGCTTGGAGACTCCATTAGCTTCTCCATTCTCTTAAGGTAAAGAATATGTAACAAAAATGAAGTTCCCACCATTTCTTCACATGTCCAAAAATTATTACTCATGGGGTTCCATTTTTATGGCTTGTTCTAGCTTGTTTTCTACTCTACAAGGGATAAAGTAGGTCCTTCTTTACTCATATCCAAGCTTGTCTTGAGAAACCAAGGTAAACAATCAATTTAATACCTTAAAACACATTTTTAACCTAGGTTTTTATTCCTTAAGGTTAGTGTGTTGTTTAGTACTCATTGGAGTCATTGAATATTGGTTAGAACATTGAAGGAGAACTTGGTTGGTGACCAAGATTGTTCAAGGAAAAAGTCTAAGGAGGAAAGTTTGTGAGCTTGTAAAAGAACAATGTAAATTACTTACCTTAAGGTGTTTTATTGTTTAAGGGGATGGGATTTAGATAGGTGATGAGTTAAGTGTAGAGTTTACATTGGGGAAGAACTATAAAAACCTAGGAGAAACAATGACTATACTTGTAAACTTGTGACTAAGGAGCCAATGAGAAAAGAGATAGTTAAACAATGTTGAGACGAATTATAAGAAGCATTTTATTTCAATGGGAGCCTTGTTGTGTGTATTCACAGGTCAAAGGCAAATATATGTGGAAATTCAGTGGTTAAATTATTGTCATTTAAGGGCCTAAGTGCCAAGCATTTTAAGTTTATACACTATTTGATGGTGTGGTGTAGTTTTGGTGTAAATTGTGTGTTAAGGTGATGTAATGAGAATTTAGGTTATCTTGGTTGTTTGATGGTGAAAATCTAAAGGTTTGGGTGTAGTAATATGCTAGAGAACCCATGGCAAAATTTAGTGAAGAACCTAAGTGTTTAGGATGTGTTAAGGAGATTTCATGACTAAAGAAGCATTAGGAAACTTTAGGAGTTGTTTTGACAAAAAGAGTGAGTTTAAGGTGTTCTTGAGAATTTGAATGACTTAGGCATCATCATGGTGGATTTAGGAACCAAATGAATGTCTTGAGGTATACTTGAGTATTTAGGACTTAGGCAAATGTTGGTAAACAAGTAGGATGGAAATAATGTGTTGGTAGAAGGAGGCATAAACTTGTGTAGAAACTTTAAGTAGTTGCATAAAGGAGTTTAGATGGTGAAAGATGCTTGGGAGATGATGTTATAGTGGCGAGGAAGCATTTGGCATAGCGGTTATATTAGGTATGAACCACCACTTAGAAACCTAGTGAAAAACATTACAAGTGTTGGCATGATTATAAGGAGAATGCATAATGACTAAGGTGGATGTTGGTGAGTGATTTAATGAGTTTTGTGGAGGGCTTAAGGTGTATTTGAAGTGCCCAAATGAGGTTAGAACATACTAGGATATATGTGATGAATTTTGGAGTCAAATGGGAATTTAGAGCAAAGTTCTGGTGTCGACTGACCTTAGGGACCGGACCTGCAAGGTCGGTCGAGCTCAGTTTACACTACCGGAAAGAGTTTCTGGAATCGACCGAACTTGGGGACCGGACTTGCAAGTTCGGTCGGGCTTGTATTTTGTGTACGAATTAAGTCTCTGGAATGGACCGACCTTGGGACCGGACTTACAAGGTCGGTCATGCCTAGAATTTTGTACGGGAATTGGTCTCTGGAATCAACCGAACTTGGGACCGACCTTGGCAAGGTCGGTCGGGCTTTAATTTCCCACGGGAAAAACTCTCGGGAATGGACCAACCTTGGGGACTGGACTTGCAAGGTCGGTCGGGGTAAAATTTTCAAACGGTAATATGTCCTGGAATGGACCGACCTTGGGTAGGGTCGGTCGGTAAGATCGGTCGAGCCAAAAAAAAAAGAAATTTTAAATTCTAAAGATGTTAATTGGTAATAAGGTATGCCATTGGTAGGGTAATAATGGTTAGGAACCTAAGAACCTAAGGAATTAAGTTAGGTTAAGTATAAACCTTAAGTTTAAAGTTAAGTTAAAATGGTTAAGTGGTAACGACTAAAGAGGGTATCGAATGGGAATCTTTAGGGATTAAGTGTCTTAAGTAAGGTGCAAATAACTAATGGCCTAAAAATGAATGAATGTTTTAGGTTTGTGAATTGGGACCCCGAAGAAGGTTAAACAAACAACAGTTGACGGTGAACGGTACAGTCTTTCTTGTGACCTGCTTGCTAACGAGGTGTCCCTCGGCTTGTGTGCTATTTGTTGTTTGATATGACTAAGACAAGATAAAGCATGCAACCAGATATTCATGTTCTCGTTGTGTACGTGTTTTCTTTACACTAACCCACGAGGCTTAAGGATAGCTACTAACTAAGCTTGATACTTATTGAGTTAAGGAGAGGATTTGTACATTGGTGATTGTTGGTTAATACCCGTCAAGGTTTAACTAACACATCGAACTTAAGACTTTCACTAACCGTAACTTGGGGTGGGAGAGAGGTACCGGGTATCCGAATCAGATCTGACTTCCGAATAAGACTTGTCCTCGGACTCGTCGCCTAGGGTCAACAAAACGACCCGACCACTCGGACTACTGTGTGAGGTGGGAGGCACATTAACAATGGCGTGGGGGGATCAAACCTACATCCCCAACAAATTAAGAAAGGTTGCTTATTGATGGATAGTGCACTGCTACTGGCTAGGGTTAACCAAGCCCTACAAAAATAAGCAACCAATTAAGGGCTAACCAATCTAATAGTGGAACGGTTGGCAAATATAAGATTAAGGAGATTGTGGACCTAAGGAGTTAAGCACTAACTCACTTATTAAGGGAACGCCTGAGTCGTTTATTTGCATATGGGCTATTTATGTTCATTGTGGTTTGTTGTTTGATTGCGTTTCATATTATGCTTGTGATGCTAATCAACTTCCATGCTATCTACAATTAGTCGTCATAGCCCCGTTAGCTTGGGGGCCATGAGAGGGTCGTACCAGCATTCGTGCTGACCCCCTTTGGGGGCTGTTTATACACTTGCAGGTAAGCGGCCCATGAAGTCACACCACGAGAGTAGGAGCGGGTAGCCCTAGGTGGGACTTTATTTTGAGTACGGGTAGCGCCTGTGCACCCGTCTGTTGATTGATGAACTTGAGTTATGTTATGTGGTTTTGGGAGATACTTAAAACTCGGTTGGTGTATGTATTTTGGAAGTACGGTTGTAAATATTTAAGAAGCGGTATTTCTTGTTGATTAGACCATGGCAAGGTCCTGATATTAGTTTATTTCCACTGCGACGTTTATGTATTACTGTTAAGTTGCGATAACCACGAATGGCTTAAGACGGGGTGTTACAGTCGACATCTCTATCGTGTACTGGGTATGCGCGCGGTCGATCAATTGTCATTTTTTATAACTTTGTTCATATGCATGTCGATCGCTAGTTCTAGCCTCGTTTTTGTCAAATCCTGAGAGTGTAGTGGCAAATGTTCTAACCTTGTTCATATATTTGTGCCCAGATTCACAGTTAATTACAACCTAGTTCGTCGGCTGATTTCTGCACTACATGCCCACTTTGGTGCAGTAACGGTAATTTTACAACAAACCAAACTGTAAACTGCTGTATTTACTTATTCTTAGCATTTAGTATTACAATTAATACATAGTTTTGTAGTTTTCAAATATGAAACTAGTTCAGAGCCTTTGGTCTGGTAGATATATCTCTTAGCAGATTCAAAGTTGTGATTCTTGTTGCAGTTGATTTCTTGTACTTGTTACGGTTAATACAGCTTACCTTTCTTCAAGATAAATAAAAATTAGTGTATAAGTAATTTTGATGGTGCGTGTGAATTTGACGTTGATAAAACTGATTGGGAAACGTCAGAAATATAGGGGAGATGCTGTCGAATTTTTTCCGCGGTTTAGCTAGCATTTTAACCTTGATTTTTTGATGAATTCTAATGTTGTTGTTTTTCCTTTATGCATCAGGACTACGACTTTATTTTGACCTCCGACCTCAACCGTCTTTGCATCGGCTAATCGTCTACCAGAGGTAAGATTTACATATATACATACAGTATTTGACAAACTACCAAACATAGTTATCCGCCCTAGATATACCTAATAGAGGTATATCTTCGGCAGTCCTTGTCGGGACCGTCCATGATTGTTAAATCTCACACCTTGGGTGTGAATGTGTTTTTAATATGTACTTTATTGATTATTTCTGCAGCATCTCTTTATTGTTCTTCGAATGCATATATTATTGCTTAATATCATAATATCGTGCATTTGAAGAACTGTAGGGAGATGCTGCCGAAATTTTCAATAAATTACATATTAAAAACACGTTCACCGGTGGGATTTAATACTCATAGATGAATTTAGATGATAAGATACAAAAGTGTAAAGACTCTGCCACGGGTGACGGTATGAAATGGCTGCCTTCATATAAATAGCTAGAAGGAGATGGAACGTTCGTGGATTTACAGCGGAAATTTGGACGACAAGTTTTTAGAAGGAGTTGATAAGTTATGCGGTGTTGGCGAACAATCTGAAACCTATGGACAAGGGATGCATATTTTGTCCGTGTATCGACTGCCAAAACAATCTGAGATATCGCGGCGTTGAAACAATTAAGGAACATCTGATCCGCCGCGGTTTTACCAAAGATTTCAAAGACATAATCCGATGGCATGGTCAGAGTGCGTTCGATGTTATTAAGCCTGACGAAGGGGATAATGGTCAGGCAAACACAGAAACAGAACTTGGAGATGATACAGTTACGGGTGATCCTGTAACACCCCAACTACTAACAACACACTTAACAACACTTTGCAGCGGAAATCACAACTCACAACATAACTTAACTCCTTGGTGTTACACGCCGTTAGCCACCCACGTGGCTAACAAGGCTAACATACATACATTGTACCGGGCCACGCACAACTAATTGTCATCTTAGCATGCGGTTGATTTTATTTAAAACATGCACACATTACACACATACATCATGCTTAAAAGCACACATCCGTTAACGGAACACAAACTCAAGGTTAGCACACACAACATAACAACACATTTCACTTAATAACCTACACAAACGTAATTCCATTCTTCTTAGAGAACATAAACTTTACTTGGGGAGTGCCGGGGTGATATAAGCCTGAGCACAACATACATACATTTCCTTTACTTAGGTGTGGCGGCCTCATATAGGACCGATCACACCTTACACAATTTCCCTCTAGCTCCAATAATGATGAGGTAGGTAAGCCTTAGTTTAGCTTGTGGGTGGTTGTAATTCAAGGAGGAAAAACAACCGCAACATAATAAAGAGGGAGTCGAAGCGAACTTAGGCATCAACACCCTACCAACATTACACATGATTTCCCTCTACCCGATTGGAAGTTGGGTAGGTAAGCTTTGGCTAAGCTAATGGGAGGTCGAAATCCAATGAAGGAAAACAACCCTAACATAACAGGATGAGAGTTAATTCACATATATAAATCAACTCCCAAACAATACGCGCGACCGGAACAACCGGATTCCTCACCATACATAACATATACTTATTAGTTAAAGGTTCCTTTATGGAACTTATCACATACATACATCACATAGTTTTACTAACTCTGTTAAACACATAAGGGAAATCGCATCCCATTTCAACAACACGGATAACAGTATCCAATAACAACAACATACTAAACAAGTCACATACATCACACTTAATCACAACATACACTAACACACGGATAGCCGTAGTTAGAACGTTCCCGTGGGTTGGGACGTTTATTCTGAATACCGATCTCTTATGTGAACCTAAAGTCGGTTAACTATTATTTAACACATAATTAAGGTTAAACGGTATCGGAATTAATTATGCCACAATAATGAATTACTATAAACTCATTTCATGCTTTATCTTGCAAGGTGGCAAACACACAGAAAAGCACATTGGTGTACATGCTGTAATCCAGTAGGAGCGCAGGTCGCAAGAAAACCATACCTTACGCCATGGATTACTCTACCGCGTTCCCGAGGGTTCACTCCAACGCGTCGTCTCACGCTCCCCGGGTAGTTTTTGAACAACTGATAATATTTCAAATGTTTTGTAACAGCAAAGTCTTACGGTATGTAAACTCTATTACTCCCGTACTTACCCCGTTATCCCGTTGTTTCGGTTTAACTTAGTGTACATAATTCATTAACTTACCCACTCACTTCCAACACTTGTTTATACTCCTTAGGACCTTTATAAGTCACCAAACAACTCCTAAACAACATCTAAAACCAATACCATTCAATCCCCCACCTTTTAGCCACTTAAAAACACATACGGGTGAAATTTGGGGGTGGTCCGGGACTTGGTCCCTACCTATAGTCCCGGACCAAGGCATTGTCTAACTCCTCGGGTGAATTTAAAAAGTGGTCCGGGACCTTGTACCAAACTCAAGTCCCGGACCAATCATGGGTAGCAACTCTCGGCCTGAATTACATGGGTGGTCCGGGACCTTGTCCATCTCCCAAGTCCCGGACCAAGTGCCTGGAAAAGTCTCGGCCTATTTTTAATGGGTGGTCCGGGACTTTGTCCAAGGACCAAGTCCCGGACCCTGCTAAAACCTGCTACAAACATCATTTTTCAGCCACTAATCAATCCTTAAACCACCCTTAATCCTTCCATAAACTTTCCACAAGTTTCCTACATAATTAAACACTTCAAAACATGCTCTAAACCACAACAAATCATTGGTTTAATCCACCACCCCATTCTTGCTCAAATTCAACAAACTCACTTTTCATATTCTTGCACTTTGCACACTTGTGCATTTCTATATCCTTTTGATAGTTCTTACCTCCTACCAAACTTACCAAATCCATCAATGACCATTATAAATCATTCCTACATAAATGCACTTCTAGAACCCACATTCACTCCTTGTTTCACAAGTTACAAACACCAAATCTTTTTCTTGAAATTCTAAGTTACCAAGCATCATTATGCTACAGATTTTGCACTCTCTTATGTCCATTCTCCATGTACCATTATAGGGCTATTAAACCACCCTACTCAACACTACAACACCAAGGTTCCCCCCATTAACCAAGCCATCATCAATACACTCATTTTCTACCAAAATTTTGCCATAACCTCCCCATAAATTTAGCATCTCCCAAACCTCATCTTGTCATCATTTTTCAAACCTAATCTAGCCAAACCCACAAGGGCTCTATCAGAGCATGATATATCCTCAAAATTTCATTAAACAACAATATAGCTCCAAAATCAATGCATTGGCACTTAGCCTCTTAAATCAACACAAGTTCACAATTATCTCTTAAATCAATTTTACACACTCCCCCACATTGATTCCAACTCATAATTTGGGTTCATTAATTTGATTACCCGTCTCAAAACCTAAAGCAATTTAGAACAAGCCTTAAGGTAGATTTCTTACCTTAATTTCACAAGTTCTCTTTTGGTTCTTCTCTTGCCCCTCCTCTTCTCATTTTCGGTCAAGTGGGAATGGAGTTTCCAAACTCCATCCCAACATTCAAGAAACACAAAACGTACTCAATTAATCATCTAAACCCTTAGAAAATTTTAATTCAATCAAAGGGCTTAAAACACAAAGTTAGGGTTTACCTTGTGGAGTTTTTAAGAGGGGTTTTACCCCTTGAATCAAGAAGGGGGTTCCACCACCATTAGGAGGGTTGAACCAAGAACCGCCAAAACAAGAAGAAAACAAGGTATAAGAAGTAGCCAAAATCAGCCAAGGCAAGAAAATGGGGAAAATGAGATTTCTCTTGAAACTTTTTACCTTGTTTGAAAGAGGAGACTCCAAGCTATCTTTTGATGTCATTTTCTCTTCAAATGGAGAAAACCCATATGGATGAATTTCATCCTTTTTGAATTTTGAAAAGAGAGGATGATAGAGAATGACGAGAGGATGAATAATATGTATTTATTTTTGTGATTTGAGCTTTATTAAAGCTTAGGCAAGGCAAAGAATGGCAAGGAGCCATGGGAGCTTGTTGGAGCTTCCAAATCGTGACCAAGGAAGAAGAAGGGGAGGATGGGGTCTTGGCACCAGAAGAAAAAACGAAGAGAGAGGAGAATAATGGGGAGAGAGAAGAGGAAAAGTAAGATAAGGAGGAGAGAGGGAAAAAGGTGGCACTTTTACTTTTTACTTTTTAGACTTAGTTGTCTAGCTTATTAAGAGCTAGTTTATTTGTGAGTGGGGTTATTTATCCCCTTAGAAAACCGGTCCCCACTATAATATGTAACTGAGCGTTTTTCGTCTTTTACAGAAAATGCTCGTTATTTTACCCGGTTTAGCACTATTCACTAACCGGGCCCGTTTCCGGAATTTTATCGTTTATTTAATTTTTAGTGGCTCTTAAGCTCCCATTAGTGTTTAATTATAGTTATATAATCAACTATTATTTTTACGGGGTCGTTTAACCTGTTTAAAGTCACGTTCTCAGGTTTCCTTGAAAAACGCGCTTAAGACTCCGTTAGCGTTTTAACGCATTGTCTGGATCCGTTTTCTTCGGGAATTTCTCCCACGTGTTCTTAGTGTATAGTTAAGGTATACAAATATATTTATAACCATAATGAAGGTTATATGCCTCCTAAAATAATTAAAAACGCGTTTTCACGTTTTGTGACTTTTACGCATTTTCTTTTTCTTTCTGGTTTTATTTTCTTCACCAACAATGATCTTAGGACTTAATTAGCCTTAGAAAATAATAATTACTCATTTAATTAACACATTAAGGTTTGGGGTATTTCAATCTACCCCCCTTAAAAGAACTTCGTCCCTGAAGTTCACACTTCCCACACATCATTGGTTAGAATACGGGGATTACTTGTAACATATAACTTCCATAACAACATATTTTACATCACAACCTCGGACTTTACGGCCCGGTAACACATCCATACATGCATAACATACTTACATGATAACCTCGAACTCAATGGTCCGGGTACCTTATCAACATTGTACTTACATAACAACCCTTAGACTCTTAGGTCTGGGTAACATAACAACATTTAGACTCGTAGGTCTTGATAACATAACATCCTTTAGACACATAGGTCTTGATAACACAAACACTTTCGGAACTTAACCACATTAGGACTCGAGGTCAAAATAATATTTATTACACATACCAACACAACATGTCATAGCATGTATATCAACTAGAAATTCCTTTTCCATCTCTTCATGGGTTCGAGACCCATGTTGAGTACATATACACTGTGATCCCGCAGAACCCGGTCGCGATGGACACCTTCTAGTCCCCGTTCTTTGGGAGATCAAAACAATTGCATACATCTTTAAAATATACTTCTCATGTCACCGCCGATCCGAAGACAAGGCTCATACGTCCTCAGCTCGTGAGCAAGTAATAGGAAAATAATCTATATGAGGTTAAGTATAATGAAATCCTTTATTGGAAAATACCAATTGAAAATCCTTTACAAGGTCAAATAAAAGTAGTCCTTCTTTTGAAAATACCACTTAAGAATCTTAAAATATTTATTGAAGTCTTGAAAATACCAATTAAAATTTGAAACCCAATTTAAAATTCTTTTGAAAACTCAATACAACTCCAAGTCCATTATTGTTAACTGCATCTTATTCTTGATGTGATTATCTGTGACCACTTATAGGGAGTTTCAGAATCATCCAACCCTGATGTGATCAGCATCAGTGTTGAACTACCTTTCCACCCCAATTTGTGTTCGGCTTCCCTTGATCTCATGATAATCAAGTTTCACCTCCCATTTCATTTCAACCAACAACTAATTCAAGCATGTACCATTTTCTATCTTTCAGTCTTCCTAGTCATAATCATAACATCTCCAAGGGATAGAACTCCGTCTATCAATCATCATCCAGATTCCACTTAATCCAAGTTACCTAGGGAATTTAATTCTCACTAGGTTCTATGTCGGTGTGACCTCTTCGTAAATCACAATACTGTATATATATATATATACTTTTATAATACAATACAAATATACACGGTTTTACATTTAGTATCATATGAACATATACTGTCGGGGTTTTAATTCCCCGGGTGTTTTTCTACTCCCTTATACTTATACTTTCGCACACATCCGTTAACACAATAACACACTTATCACAATGGTATTCACATCTTCTGTGCGCAATTACCACAATTAACCATGAAAGAATGCGTATGTTTATGTAACACCACACTAATCATCAAAACAAATCGTTTTGTGCTATGCACACCATACTTCACGTACACTTGTACGGTAAAACACACTAAACGGTTTTGCGCCTCTACCCTACTTAAAAGGGATTATGCCCACGTAATCATCACTTAACCACTGGTTTATAACGTCCTACCGTCGTGAAGTGTAGTATCTCCACGCGGTTTATTATACAATATTTTCTGGTTTGAGGATCTTAGCCATATTGGCGGTTTAGTCCCTAACCAAGAATTCTCCTTAGAGTTTATTTAATTCATTACCAGTTTCGATTCTGGCCTGTGAAACTTCTAGGCGCTAATAATTAGCCTTTCACGCATATTCACAACGCGCGTCCAACACTCGAATTGCTGGCTCACTAGTTTCCTGCTGCGCGACTCTGATAATTCAGGGCTTGGTTTGTCCCATACATTATTCTTACTATATTGTACATCCTCGATTATCACCTTTATCTTGGCAATAATGGTTTCTCTACCGACGCGTGGTATCACTTACCATGAGCGAACTCGATGATGTTTACAGACTTACTATCCACTTCCATGATAATTTACTGTATTCCACAATGACTTACTTGATTTATTCCGACTTACTATCGGTTGGGTTTGAGCTACTACCTATTGTGTAGTACTCTGTCGGTTATTTCCAACACTTGAGGTATATTCCATACCGATATTTAATAATCGTGTTATTGTAGTCACTTATGCCAATCAAGTACCATGCTTCTCTTATGCATCGGTTTTTATCACACCTTAAGTCTTGTTCTTCCATCACCATTGACATTAGCCAAACTTCCTAGCTATCTCACTTGATCATTACCGCGCAAGCGCAATACCAAAACACTCAGTCCTACAGAGTGGAGAGGCATAACTCTTGACAGTAAATCTCTTATGCGATTGCAATAGGAATTCACACTGAGTTCCTTATCACATAGTACCGACCGTTGGCTTATTGCTCGGTCTGTTTATCACCACTTACTTATATGTCCTTTGAGTTTTACTCATCACTGGTCTTATTTGCCACACTATTATTTAACAATACTTATGCAACGGTCGCTTACTGCGCACCGTGCTCTTACTCTCATTGTATAACATTAACTTACACTGCATCCGCTATTATATTAGCTTCTGCCATTACACTGTGTTTCGCTACTTGTTTGGCTGATTGCTGAATACTCTATTCTTCGAGTCTTTATGCCCCTTGAGCGTTGTTCATTACACATTTAGCATCCCCCACCTATGGTGGTTGCCATTAGGCTTATCACCCTTTCAGTCTACACAACTGGTACGAATACTTCCTTTCATAGTAACAACATGATCAACTCCTAACACCTTCTCTGAATTTAGTTCACATAACTACCGCTGCTGTTGCGGTCTCACAATATCAAGAGGTATCCCCACCCTTTAAGCAGTGGTTCGTTATCCGCTTACTTACTTATATAACATAAACTTCTGTGATCAATAACATTTTCTTAACACATCCGATTTGTGGCTTTTGAGCCTTATTGCTTTGAGCTCTGCCCGTTGTAGGCTGTCCACACACATTACATGGTTTAGATTGGTATTGGGCTCCATGACAAGGTCGTAGTATCACGGTTCCTTTAATGGGATGCCCCTTCAAGGATGTCAGACTTCCCTCTAATGACTTGTGTTTATACTTGGTGTTAATTTCAGCCTTTGTGTTTCCGTCACGTATCTTGTTCAACCATTGTTGACCCAAACACCCTTTTAAGGATAACTCCTGGGTGTTATTAGGTCACTCCATTACATCTGGCTTGCACTTGTGAGTACATTTAATTAACTATATTGCCTTACGTTCTTGGCTGGTTAATTATCCTCTCCAGTGAGATTGATATCCCTAGTGATCATTCCGGGAGTTTCGTCCCGTTCGTTGCATCTTAACATGTCCACATTAGGCATCTGCCTCACCCTTTGTAGGCTGGGTATTTACTCCAGCTATTACGTTCATCCATCCGGATTCTCAAGACATATTCGATGTCTTTACTTTTTAATCAGTGCACTTCACACTTCCAGATTCTTAAACATTTCCTTGCAATAACTCACTAATCCCTTTAGTCCTCTTAACTTAACTGGGTTCCTTTACTTCAACCATTCGATGGTAGTTTATTACTCTTGTCTAACTTTTACTTCGGACCGTAGTATGGAGTCGACTACTTCCCGTGTTCTAGACTCCACTCGTATACATACATGGGGTATCCTACTGATACATTGCTACTTACCCGACTACCTCATAAGAAGGTTTGTCAGGCCCACAAGCTCCTATCGGAGTGCGCGTCGTCCCACATTACTGTTGGTACACTCGTAGTGTCCGTCACACGCCTAGGTGAAGTATTCTGTTGTTAACTCCCTTATTTATCCTGTGATATATGCATTATGTGCTTCCCGAACTTAATCCAGGGAAAGTTTATCCACCGTTGTATTATTATGAACTCAATCCATTCCTCGGGTCGTTACACCTGGGTTTACCGGTTTCCATCCGGTTATTCGAAAGTAAACTGGGTATAACTTACCTACCATGTGGCACTGAGGCCGGTGTAGGTCTTCTGGTCTGGTTTTAAAAGAAGAATTAAAACAGGTTGGGTTTGAAAGAAAATTTGGTTTTGGAAAAAGAGTTGAAAATAAATTTAGGTTGAAAGAAAAATTCTCATGGCTTCACAACATTCTTTCGCCTTAACCTAGTCTAGCTTCTTGCCGACTGGTGTATTTCCAATTACAGAGGTCGGGCTGCTAATAATTTGCCGCCAGCCTTGTTGTAGCAGCACTTGCCTTGGCAAGTGCGCCATGCTGACTGGCTACTGGTTCAATACACATCGGTTGCGGCACTGCTTTGACCCGCTCTAACATCAGTGGCCTTGCCGGCCCTTAATTGATCTTACAGTCTTAACAACAATCTTCTGAGTACTTCTCACTGTCTTCACATGATAACCATTAGCTAGGGTGTCTCCCATTCTAGGAGTCCCCTTTTTACTTAATTGTATCCTCCTCCTCGCACCATGTTGTATTTCCTTTAGCCGGTTGGTATATACCGTTGGTGTATTAGTTAACATTGTAGTCCCGTAGACACTCGTCTCGGGTTTCATTACTTCGCTTCTTGCCTGTTGCACAGTTGGTGCGTTGCAAGCTGGTTGTCCTCGACTGCTCCGCATGTCGACCCAGGTTGCCGAAAATTCTATTTTCTTATGCTTAAGATCCTTTACTTTTCGCTACCTCATGCGGCAGACATTGTTAAAATGGAGACCGTCTTCGGGATTCACACTTTTCAGGATCTACCGTGTGACAGGTTCTCCGTACTTATAAGGACACTTAACAACAGCCAGATCGGGTATTCCCGAGTAAGAGAGGACTTCCATCTCTCTGGCGTTCTTTCCGAGTTATAAAGTAGGTTTTGTGGAGGGCGGGATGGATATTGTAGGTTTCCAGTATTCACTGGTACTCCTAACTAGCGTACTTCTCACGCTATCGCTCAACCCTTAACCTAAAGTACTAAACTCTTAACTCGGTACTTCCTAAGCTCGGTATTTCAGTCATCAGAGCGATACTTCGCTCTGATACCACTTTTTGTAACACCCCAACTACTACCAACACACTTAACAACACTTTGCAGCGGAAATCACAACTCACAACATAACTTAACTCCTTGGTGTTACACGCCGTTAGCCACCCACGTGGCTAACAAGGCTAACATACATACATTGTACCAGTCTGATGGACTAAACTCCCGAGCAACTACACATAAATCACATTCCATGTCCAACGATCATCAAACACTTACATTACAATGTACCGAGTATCTTCCAACTAACGCCGATACAAATTCGGTCTTACTACACCTACAATACATCCACAATTCTCATGACTACCACGTACAAATAACTAACCCCGTCCTACTCTCGAACGCCTCCAGCTCCTTGTACCTGAAATAGAAAAGGAAGAAAAGGGTGGCCCCCAAGGGGCTCAGCACCTTTGCTGGTATGGTAATCCCGCAGCCCGCATGCTACTGGGCCACGCACAACTAATTGTCGTCTTAGCATGCGGTTGATTTTATTTAAACCATGCACACATTACACACATACATCATGCTTAAAAGCACACATCCGTTAATGAAACACAAACTCAAGGTTAGCACACACAACATAACAACACATTTCACTTAATAACCTACACAAACGTAATTCCATTCTTCTTAGAGAACATAAACTTTACTTGGGGAGTGCTGGGGTGATATAAACCCGAGCACAACATACATACATTTCCTTTACATAGGTGTGGCGGCCTCATATAGGACCGATCACACCTTACACAATTCCCCCTACCTCCAATAATGATGAGGCAGGTAAGCCTTGGTTAAGCTTGTGGGTGGTTGTAATTCAAGGAGGAAAAACAACCGCAACATAATAAGAGGGAGTCGAAGCGAACTTAGGCATCAACACCCTACCAACATTACACATGATTTCCCCCTACCCGATTGGAAGTTGGGTAGGTAAGCTTTGGCTAAGCTAATGGGAGGTCGAAATCCAATGAAGGAAAACAACCCTAACATAACAGGATGGGAGTTAATTCACATATATACATCAACTCCCAAACAATACGCGCGACCGGAACGACCGGATTCCTCACCATAATACATAACAGATACTTATTAGTTAAAGGTTCCTTTATGGAACTTATCCAATACATACATCACATAGTTTTACTAACTCTGTTAAACACATAAGGGAAATCGCATCCCTTTCAACAACAACGGATAACAGTATCCAATAACAACAACATACTAAACAGGTCACATACATCACACTTAATCACAACATACACTACACACGGATAGCCGTATTAGAACGTTCCCGTGGGTTTGGACGTTTATTCCGAATACCGATCTCTTATGTGAACCTAAAGTCGGTTAACTATTATTTAACACATAATTAAGGTTAAACGGTATCGGAATTAATTACGCCACAATAATGAATTACTATAACTCATTTCATGCTTTATCTTGCAAGGTGGCAAACACACAGAAAAGCACATTGGCATACAAGCCGGTGTAATCCGGTAGGACGCAGGTTGCAAGAAAACCATAACTTACGCCATGGATTACTCTACCGCCGTTCCCGAGGGTTCACTCCAACGCGTCGTCTCACGCTCCCGGGTAGTTTTTGAACAACTGATAATATTTCAAATGTTGTGTTAACAGCAAAGTCTTACGGTATGTAAACTCTATTACTCCCGTACTTACCCCGTTATCTCGTTGTTTCGGTTTAACTTAGTGTACATAATTCATTAACTTACCCACTCACTTCCAACACTTGTTTATACTCCTTAGGACCTTTATAAGTCACCAAAAAACTCCTAAACAACATCTAAAACCAATACCATTCAATCCCCCACCTTTTAGCCACTTAAAAACACATACGGGTGAATTCGGGGGGGTCCGGGACTTGGTCCCTACCTATAGTCCCGGACCAAGGCATTGTCTAACTCCTCGTGTGAATTTAAAAAGTGGTCCGGGACCTTGTACCAAACTCAAGTGCCGGACCAAGCATGGGTAGCAACTCTCGGCCTGAATTACATGGGTGGTCCGGGACCTTGTCCATCTCCCAAGTCCCGGACCAAGTGCTGGGAAAAGTCTCGGCCTATTTTTTATGGGTGGTCCGGGACTTTGTCCAAGGACCAAGTCCCGGACTCTGCTAAAACCAGCTACAAACATTATTTTTCAGCCATTAATCAATCCTTAAACCACCCTTAATCCTTCCATAATTCCACAAGTTTCCTACATAATTAAACACTTCAAAAATGCTCTAAACCACAATAAATCATTGGTTTAATCCACCACCCCATTCTTGCTCAAATTCAACAAACTCACTTTTCATATTCTTGCACTTTGCACACTTGTGCATTTCTATTTCCTTTTGATAGTTCTTACCTCCTACCAAACTTACCAAATCCATCAATGACCATTATAAATCATTCCTACATAAATGCACTTCTAGAACCCACATTCACTCCTTGTTTCACAAGTTACAAACACCAACTCTTTTTCTTGAAATTCCAAGTTACCAAGCATCATTATGCTACAGATTTTGCACTCTCTTATGTCCATTCTCCATGTACCATTATTGGGCTATTAAACCACCTTACTCAACACTACACACACCAAGTTCCCCCCATTCACCAAGCCATCATCAATACACTCATTTTCTACCAAAATTTTGCCATAACCTCCCCATAAACTTAGCATCTCCCAAACCTCATCTTGTCATCATTTTTCAAACCTAATCTAGCCAACCCACAAGGGCTCTATCAGAGCATGATATATCCTCAAAATTTCATTAAACAACAATATCTCCAAAATCAAATGCATTGGCACTTAGCCTCTTAAATCAACACAAGTTCACAATTATCTCTTAAATCAATTTTACACACTCCCCCACATAGATTCCAACTCATAATTTGGGTTTATTAATTTGATTACCCATCTCAAAACCTAAAGCAATTTAAAACAAGCCTTAAGGTAGATTTCTTACCTTAATTTCACAAGTTCTCTTTTGGTTCTTCTCTTGCCCCTCCTCTTCTCATTTTCGGTCAAGTGGGAATGGAGTTTCCAAACTCCATCACAACATTCAAGAAACACAAACACGTACTCAATTAATCATCTAAACCCTTAGAAATTTTAATTCAATCAAAGGGCTTAAAACACAAAGTTAGGGTTTACCGTGTGGAGTTTTTAAGAGGGGTTTTACCCCTTGAATCAAGAAGGGGGTTCCACCACCATTGGAGGGTTGAGCCAAAGCTCCAAAACAAGAAGAAAACAAGGTATAAGAAGTAGCCAAAATCGGCCAAGGCAAGAAAATGGGGAAAATGAGATTTTCTCTTGAAACTTTTTACCTTGTTTGAAAGAGGAGACTCCAAGCTATCTTTTGATGTCATTTTCTCTTCAAATGGAGAAACCCATATGGATGAAGTTCATCCTTTTTGAATTTTGAAAAGAGAGGATGATAGAGAATGATGAGAGGATGAATAATATGTATTTATTTTTGTGATTTGAGCTTTATTAAAGCTTGGGCAAGGCAAAGAATGGCAAGGAGCCATGGGAGCTTGTTGGAGCTTCCAAATCGTGACCAAGGAAGAAGAAGGGGAGGATGGGGTCTGGGCACCAGAAGAAAAAATGAGAGAGAGAGGAAATAATGGGGAGAGAGAAGAGGAAAAGTAAGATAAGGAGGAGAGAGGGAAAAAGGTGGCACTTTTACTTTTTACTTTTTAGACTTAGTTTTCTAGCTTATTAAGAGCTAGTTTAATTGTGAGTGGGGTTAATTTATCCCCTTAGAAAACCGGTCCCCTCTATAATATGTAACTGGAGCGTTTTTCGTCTTTACACAGAAAACGCTCGTTATTTTACCTGGTTTAGCACTATTCACTAACCGGGCCCGTTTCCGGAATTTTATCGTTTATTTAATTTTTAGTGGCTCTTAAGCTCCCATTAGTGTTTAATTATAGTTATATAATCAACTATTATTTTTACGTGGTCGTTTAACTGTTTAAAATCACGTTCTCGGGTTTCCTCGAAAAACGTGCTTTAAGACTCCGTTAGCGTTTTAACGCATTGTCTGGATCCGTTTTCTTCGGGAATTTCTCCCACGTGTTCTAAGTGTATAATTAAGGTATACAAATATATTTATAACCCTAATGAAGGTTATATGCCTCCTAAAATAATTAAAAACGTGTTTTCACGTTTTGTGACTTTTACGAATTTTCTTTTTCTCTCTGGTTTTTATTTTCTTCACCAATGATCTTAAGGACTTAATTAGCCTTAGAAAATAATAATTACACATTTAATTAACACATTAAGTTTTGGGGTATTTCAGATCCAGAAGACGTTAAAGCGAACGTTGAGCCAGATTTCTGGGATGATGACATTGAGACTATGCTCGAAGATGTGGAGCGATATTACTCTAACACGCCAGACAAGTATGAAAATTTGTTGGATTCATCCAAAACACGTTGAACCCTGGGTGTGACCCTACAAAGTTAAGCAAGTTGAGTGTCGTCCTCAAGCTATTCAACTTGAAAGTGAAACATGGTTGGAGCGACGTAAGTTTCACACTGACCTCCTAGAACTATTGAAATACGTTCTTCCGGTGGACAACGTTTTACCAACGACTACGTACTCAGCCAAAACACTAATGTGCCCAATGGGTATGGAGTACCAGAAAATTCATGCTTGTCCAAATGGTTGCATGGTGTTTTTGAAATCGGATGAATTTGCTGAAAGATGTTCAGCATGTGAAGCGTCACAGTATAAGAAATAACAAACTCACATCAGCGGTAGTAAGAAAGGTTCACCAGCTAAGGTATTGTGGTACCTGCCCATCATTACAAGGTTCAGACGTTTGTTCTCCATTGAGAAAGACGCAGAGAATCTTCGGTGGCATTCAGTTCACAGGAAAAAGGATGGCAGATTGAGACATCCCGCTGATGCACCACAGTGGAGAAACATAGACATAAAATTTCCTGAGTTTGGTAACGAACAGAGAAACCTAAAGATAGGCTTGTGCACGGATGGGATGAACCCTTACGGTACTTTGAGTAGCATACACAATACCTGGCCTGTGCTTTTGGTTATTTACAATCTACCGCCGTGGTTATGCATGAAACCAAGACACATCTTGTTGTCTTTGTTAATATCGGGTCCAAAGCAACCAGGCAACAAAATTGATGTATTCCTACAACCTTTGATAGAGGATCTACAACTCTTGTGGAATGAAAGGGCTACGGTTTACGATTCATTCAGCAAAGAGGACTTCAATTTACGTGCTATATTGTACTGCACAATCAATGATTTCCCCGCCTATGGTAATCTTTAAGGCAATTCAATCAAGGGGGCGTTGGCGTATCTGATTTGTGGTGAAAACACTTGTAGCATTCGCTTGAAACATAGTGGCAAAAACGTGTATATGAGCCACCGAAAAATGCTTCCAAAAAGGACATAAGTATCGAAAGAAGGCGAAAGAGTTCGAAGGGAAAACTGATCACAGCGTGGCGTGCCAGCCTTTGATAGGTACAGAGATTTACAAAAAGTTGGATAATATTGTCAACAACTTTGGGCCGCCAACCAAAAGTGGTGAAAAAAGTGTCTGGAAAAAGAAATCAATATTTTGGGAACTACAGTACTGGCAGCATCTGGAGGTTAGACATTGTATTGATGGGATGCATGTCGAGAAGAACGTGGGTGAAAGTATCACTAGCACCCTTTTGAACATAAAAGGAAAGACAAAGGATCATTTGAAAGGAAGAAATGATTTAATTGAGTTGGGCATACGCAGAGAGCTTGGCCCGCAAGAACGTGGAAAATGCACATTCTTGCCTCCTGCCTGTCACACTCTGTCTAAACAAGAGAAACATAGTCTATGTAGTACCCTTTACAACATCAAGGTGCCATTAGGTTACTCCTCAAACATAAGAATCCTAGTATCCATGACAGATTTCAAATTAGTAGGAATGAAATCTCACGATTATCATGCCCTACTTCAAGAATTTTTGCCAATTGCATTACGTGGGATCTTGCCGGATGCTGTCAGACACAAATCACAAACGTCAGTGTCTTCCTCAAATCCATTTCGTCTAAGGTTCTTGATGTGGACACTTTGTCTAAATTACAAAAGGATCTTATTGTGACAATGTGCCAGTTAGAGATGTATTTTCCCTCCATCGTTCTTCGACATAATGATACATCTCCTCGTGCATTTTGTAAGAGAGATTCTGATGTGTGGTCCTTTGTACCTTTGCTACATGTATCCGTTCGAAAGGTACATGGGTGTCCTGAAGAAGAAAATGAAGAACCGTCGTCACCAGAGGGTAGTATTATAGAGGGCACTATCACAGTGGAAGTTGTAGACTTCTGCCCCAATTACCTAGAAGGTGTCGATACCATTGGACTTCCACGTTCTAGACACGAGGGTAGATTGAAGGGTGTTGGCACGGTTGGACGGAAACTGAAAAGAATTGACATAGACACTCTTAATGTAACACCCCAACCCGAAATCCAATAACCTGAACGGCGATCACTCCCAAATAAAATACAACTGCAGCGGAACTAAATACGACAACCGGGCGGTATTACAATGCCGTTGGCCACCCTTGTGACCAACAAGGCTAAATCCAAATACAATCTCCAAAGTCACGGTCTGAATACGAATACAATCCGAGATACTAGGAATCAAACTCTAATGTAAAATACTTAAGTAAAAACAAGTAACTATAAGAAGACTCCCATAGCTTGAATCTACCCTACCTACACTCGGTGTGGTAATCTTCTCAACTTCAGGTACCTGAAAAATGGGGGTGCCCCCAAAGGGGCTCAGCAAACAATGCTGGTATGGAAAACGTGCATGTAACACCCCTACAACGCTCCTAACAACTACCGAAATCGCAGCGGAAATAACCAACCAAACAATAACTAAACGCTTTGGTGTTACAACGCCGTTAACCACCCACGTAGTTAACTAGGCAGAATAAATACAATGTATCGGTCTGATGATCAGACTCCCGAGCATAGAATCTAACTTCCATATATATATACATAGCCAACCATACCGAGTATTTAATTTACAACACACCTACCAACCATAAACATCCACCAGTATTTAACAAACGGTACCAAAATGTAATGCCTCGGGAGCACAGGCGCATCCCGGGCTCAACAACCAACATAGCCAAAAGTACATCAACGACCTAGGACCTAGAGCCACTATGCTTCTTCGATCCTCATCCTGCAATAAAATATGGAGCCCCCGAGGGGGTCAGCAACCTTTGCTGGTATGGCTAACGCGCAGCCCATCGGCTACCGGGATACGCGCAACCAATTGTCATAATAACATGGCATTCATTTTAGAATATCCAACATACATATATATACACCATAGCATAGCAAGGGAAATTGCATAGCATCATAACAATACATAACACCATAAAGTCGGTCCTCACAAGGAACCTTCCACCATAGTTAGTATACCATGTGAGCCTAGAGATTTTTACCAATCCCATGTTAAGCTCGTTACCAACCTCGTTACCGTCCAGTTATATAGAACGGTTAACTTATACCCAAGGTGTGTCGGATATAGTAATCCCAAGCACACCGAAATAACATACGTATGCCCCTGTGGCCCGACGTGAGTCAGTAACTAGCTTTGGATAAGCTAAGGGAAGGTAGAAACCAAATTGGAATACCACCTATACATACACCAAGAGAGCCGAACCGGATATGATATCGACTCCCGTCCATCACACGCGTGGCCGGAACAACCGGACTCCTCATTCCCCCGATTAGCACTTGTTAGTGATCACACAATATTTGTTAAGTCACATACAAGCAATTATTTAGGTCTTGTTAGACAACCAAGGGAAAGGAGTCATAACCTTACAACATCATAATGTATAACAACTGTAAACTCTTTTCATGCCTTAATCTTATAAGGTCGTAACACACAGAAAAGCAAACAACATCCAAGCCGGTGTAAACCGGTAGGCAACAGACTGCAAGAAAACCATACATGGTCCTTGCCTCGTTTCGTTTCCACTTGAGAGAATCCTAAACACATTAGTAACGTCGGTTAATTAACGCACTAATCCATTATTAACATTATCTACACAACATTACTAGTTTATTTTTATTTTACACTTGTACACATCTTTTCATCCTTTTAATTGCCTTTAAAACCCACCTAACATGTCTTATATAACCTTATTATATCATTACTAACCAACTACTATTTTTAGATAACAATTCCCATCTTAAAACAATAATTTTTTTGGCCCATACAGTGGCCTGTCCGAACTTGTGTCCGAGCTTCCAAGTTCGGACACAAGCCGTGATTTTAGACAGAAAACAGACACACGTCCGAACTTATGTCCGGACTTCGGAAGTTCGGACGTGAGCCGAGAAAAATTTAGACAGAAATCCGTGCGTCCGAACATGTGTCCGGACTTCCCAAGTTCGGACACAGTTCGAGGATAATCCTAAGGATGGGTGGGTACGTCCGAACATGTGTCCGGACTTCCCAAGTTCGGACACTGTTCGCGAGTGAGAATTTCTTTACCCAACAGGGCCTGTCCGAACTTCCACATCCGGACGGAAGTTCGGACAAGGCATTATACTCCAATTTCTAAGCCTTCAAACACTTAACCAAATTTCCCAAGGCCTCCAACACTTATAGTATCCTCTCCTTAAGTTCCTAAGTGGTATTCCTTGTCTATTCTAGTCATTATACCAAGACATATCTTCTACACAACATTATTACTTAAACATCATTTCTTACAAACTAAAACTCTTTATGTCATCATTGAAATCTCTTTTTCTAAGCTTGCACTTTCTCCTTATTTTAACATCATCTCCCAAGCATCATCTCTCACAACTAATTCCTTATATCCTTCTTGAAACTCTTTTCCTAGTGTACACTTCTCCTTATTTTATCAATTTGCCTAGGTATTTACCTAAGTCCCAAGTGACTTTGGTACTTACTAAATCTCAAGATCATGCCTAAGTCCTTATTACACTCTAGAGTACCTCTTAGTTCATCAAATTCCTTTAAAACATCATGAACTCCTTATTCATTTCCTACATTTTCTAACTCACCAAACCTTATGTAAACACTTAGAACTTCTTACTTCTTACCTAAATTTTGGCATGGATTCCCCTAGAACATTACTAAGCCTAAACATTTGTTTTCTCCATTAAACACACAAGAACATCTAGAATCACCAAGAACACTCTCATATACAACTTCACCAAATTCACACTACATTACAATATAGTGCATAATTCAAATTGCATGGCACTTAGGCCCTTAAAATGCATGGCTCTTAGGCCCTTAAAGTGCTTAAATCATAAACACTGAATTTCCACAATATATATGCCTTTAACCTGCGATTACATACAACAAGGCATATGTTATTTTACTAGTCTCCTTGAGAACACTTTACTAAGTCATTCACCATTTGCTCTTTAGGTAGTTTTAATAAGCATTTATAAGCTCATTTCTCCTAAGGCATTAAACAACATTAGGTTAGTAGATTTACCTCTTTTCCAAAACACTTCCTTCTTGTTCTTACACAAACCGTATGGTATTTTGATTCCTTGTCAAGCTCTAAACAATATACAAACACCATAATGAGTATTCAAGCTTTGAGCTTCATCTCATTGTAAACCCTAATTTTACATTGTTTCAAAAACATTAATGTAGTTGTTTTACCTTGATCTTTGGAGGGAGTTTGAATATATAACAGAGAGGACTCCACCTAGTCCATGAAGAGTTGAAATGAAGCTAGAACAAAGTCACACAAAGAGCTATATCAATGTGTATTTTCGGTCAAGGTAAGAACATGGAGGAAACATGATTTTTTTCTTTGAGATTCCTTACCTAGAAGCAAAGGAGATCAACAATATGTCAAAATACAAGCTCAAGCTCCTTCAATGGTGGACACCTTGGCACCGAAATGGGGCTCTTGGAGTTTTGAGAAGATAGGAATGAAGAGCTTGATGAGAGGAAGAGATTGGTGGTCTTAGAATTTGATTTGGACAAGTGAGCTTGATTTAGCAAGAGGTCAAAGGTGGAGTTACTATGGTGGTAGTGGTATTACCGAGAGAGAGCAGCAAGAAGGAAGGAAGAAGAAGATTGTGACCGTGGGAAATGAAGGAAGAAAGAGAGAATGAGATAGAATTTGCTTTTAAGAGATATTTATGTTTATAAAGTAAAAAGTAAGTTTAATTAGTTTTCTTTACTTACTTATTATATCAACTAGAGAGTGGTGAGTCACCACACTTAGAAACCGGCCCCTTATATTATAATGAGGGTATTTTAGTCTTTGTTTGTCAATTTAATTACTTAATACAACATATGTTATAAACTAGCTTATAAAAATCACTATTCACCTAAACAAGGCACTTAGAAGTGAAATTTTTGATTTCCCATTAATATAGCCACCCAAATGTGATACTATATAGTACACATATATATTTAAGAGTAATGACGGGCATTTAGCCACTCAAAACTATTTACAAGACAATTTTTCAAAAATGTGCTTTAAGACTTCTTAAAGCACATTTTGTGTTTTAACTTGTTTTCAAGCTTGGTTTTCTTTGGTAATTGGTTTAATATGTTCATTAATATATATATATGGTCTTGGTAAGTTCATTAGGTCTTATCCAAGCCTATTCCAAGCTTAGAGCACATTTTAGCTCTTATTGACTTTAAAGCACATTTTGTGTTTGCTTTTGTTTAAATTTGTTTACTAGTGTTTTTAAGACTCTTTTAGTCTTAATAAATCATGTTTTAATGTTTAACCAACATACCAAGGTTTGGGGTATTTCAATCTACCCCCTTAAAAGAACTTTGTCCCCAAAGTTCATACTTCCCACATATCGTAATATTAGAACACGGGAAACATCTTATAACACACACACTTCCAAAACATCATTACCAACACACCACATCACATACTTACACCACAACGGACTCGAGGTCCAAACCACATAATACCATTCAGACACAACGGTCTGTAACATAACATAGACAATGTATACATATACATGTCGTACACAACCATAACCGAAACGGCTCTACCCCCCTTAAAAGGGGTACGCCCCGTACCCTATACATATAAACACTAAGAAGCAAACAATGACGGGTGCTTCGCCTTCATCTTTTCTTCCAGCTCCCAAGTGGCCTCCTCAACGTCCTGGTTAGACCAGAGGACCTTCACCAGTCTCACGGACTTATGGCGAGTGTCTCGAGTCTTAGTATCCAGAATCCGTACCGGAGTCTCCACTGATCGCATGGTCGGCTCTAAAGTTAGCCTTTCCGGCTGAAGCACATGAGACGGATGAGACATATACTTCTTCAACTGGGACACATGAAATACATCATGTACCTTGCCCAGCTCGGCGGGTAAATCAAGTCTATAAGCTACCGGGCCGATCCGCTCCGTCACAACATAAGGACCCACATACTTCGGGCTCAACTTGCCCTTCTGGCCAAAACGAAATACTCCCTTCATGGGGGATACTCTCAAAAATACCTGATCGCCCGCGGCGAACTCCAGGTCACGTCGGCGCACATCTGCGTACGACTTCTGTCTATCATGAGCTGCTTTCATATTAGCCCTGATCTGGCGAACTTCTGCCTGAACTTGCTCAAGATACTCTGGTCCTAAAATGACCGTCTCACTCGACTCATCCCAGCATAATGGCGTGCGGCATGGTCTACCGTACAATGCCTGGAAGGGAGACATCTTGATCGATGCATGATAACTGTTGTTGTAACTAAACTCGATCAGATGTAACTTATCAATCCAGCTGGTCTGAAAGTCCAGTGCACATGCACGTAGCATATCCTCAAGTGTCTGATAGTGCGCTCACTCTGACCATCGGTCTGTGGGTGAATGCTGTACTCAATTTCAGTTCAGTACCCAGTGCCTCTCGTGTGGACTTCCAATATCTGGATAGGAATCTGGTATCTCTGTCGGATACAATCGTTTTCGGAACCCCATGATGTCTTACTATCTCTCTGTCGAAGAGCTCTGCAAGCTTAGCCACTTTCCAGGTGTCCTTCATCGGTATGAATCGAGCCACCTTGGTCAGTCGGTCTACCACAACCCAAATCATGTTCAAACCTCCCCTCGTAGGCGGAAGCCCTACCACGAAGTCCATAGATATGTCATGGAACTTCCACTCCGGCACTGGCATTGGCTGCACCATACCACCAGGCCGTCGGTGCTCAAACTTGACCTTCTGACAAGTGAGACACCTCAACACATAGTCATTCACATCCTTTTTCATTCCAGCCCACCAGAAATATCTTTTCATACCTTTATACATCTTTGAAGCTCCGGGGTGAATCGAAGTAGTAGAACAATGGGATTCACTCAATATGCGCTCCTTCAACTCAGCGCTACTTCTGGGTATACACAACCGGCCATTAAGCCTAACCAGGTCATCATCGTGGAGTCTGAAGTCGTACTTCTGACCCTCGAATGTGCCATCAATAAGCTTCTGCCTAATCTCCACCATATACTGATCCGTCATCTGAGCACTTCGCACCTCTTCAACCAACCAGCCAGTATGAGAGACTAGCGAATGGAGAGAGTGTGCTCGGCGACTCAATGCATCAGCTACCACATTTGCCTTACCCTCCTTGTACTGTAAATTGATGTCATAATCATTTAAGAATTCAACCCACCTTCTCTGCCTCATGTTCAACTCCTTCTGAGTGAACAAGTATTTCAAACTCTTGTGGTCGGAATAGATTGTCACGCTTACCCCATACAAATGATGTCGCCATATCTTCAGTGCGAAGACAATGGCCCCCAATTCTAAATCGTGGGTAGGGTAGTTCTCCTCATGCTTCTTCAGCTGTCGGGAGGCGTAAGCCACGACCTTCCCGTGTTGCATCAACACACAACCCATACCCCTGCCTGATGCGTCGCAATAGACCTCAAAACCATCTGGACCGTCTGGTAATGTCAGAACCGGTGCAGATGTCAGAGCATCCTTGAGACTCGTGAAAGCCCTCTCACAGTCGACTGTCCACTCGAATGGTGCATCCTTTTTCATCAAGGAAGTCATCAGCTTCGAGACACTGGAGAAGTCCTTCACAAACCTGCTATAATAACCTGCCAGACCGAGGAAGCTCCTGATGTCGGTAACTGTCTTCGGTCTAGGCCAGGTGCGCACTGCATCTATCTTTGCCGGATCAACAGCGATCCGGCCTCAGAAATCACATGTCCAAGAAACGATACTTGGTTTAACCAAAATTCACACTTAGAAATTTAGCATACAGCTGATTCTTTCTCAATGTTTGCAATACATCTCTCAGGTGGCTTTCATGCTCACCTCTCGATTTCGAATACACAAGTATGTCATCGATGAAGACTACCACTGATTTGTCCAACTGATCTTGGAACAAACGGTTCATTAAGTCCATGAACTTTGCTGGTGCATTTGACAAGCCAAACGGCATAACTGTGAACTCATAATGCCCATACCTAGTTCTGAAAGCTGTCTTTTCGATATCACTGTCACGGATGGCAATCTGGTGGTATCCGGAACGTAGGTCTATCTTGGAGAATACTGATGCTCCCCTCAGCTGATCAAATAGATCGTCGATGCGTGGTAAGGGGTAACGGTTCTTCACCGTAACAGCATTCAGCTCCCGATAATCAATACACAGGCGGAGGCTACCGTCCTTCTTCTTCACGAAGAGGACCGGCGCTCCCCATGGTGAAACACTGGGGCGGATAAAGCCTTGTCGAGTAGGTCTCTCAGCTGCTCCTTGAGCTCTGTCATCTCTGCTGGAGCCATACGATAAGGTGCTTTCGCAATGGGTCCGGTGCCCGGAACTAGATCAATCTCAAACTCAACCTCTCGTGCTGGCGGCATGCCCGGCAGTTCCTTAGGAAATACATCAGGAAACTCCGACACTACCGGCACATCTGGGCTAAACTCAGGGTCTCTCTCTATGTCCTGGACATAGCAGAGGTATACATCACTCCCTCGTCTCGTAACTCGTGATACATAGCCATGGCGGTGATGATCTGAGTCGAAGGCTCCCTGGGCCTCTGGCGGTAAGATATGGTAACCCCAGATGGACTCCGAAGAAGCAGTCGATGCTCGGCACACAGGATTCTGCCCTTGTACCGCTCCAACCAGTTCATCCCGACAATCACATCAAAGCCTAGTCCGTCGAACTCTATCAAGTCGATCGGAAACTCTTCACCCCTGATTTGAACAATAGCATCTCGGTAGTAGCGGGTACATCTGATCCGCTCTTTCGACGGGAGAGTGACCACGAAGTCTGGCATCTCTTCGCCGTCTAACACCAGCCTCTTCGCAAATGATAGCGAAATGAATGTGTGTGAGGCTCCAGAGTCGAACAAGATCGATGCATCCACGCCATTCACTGGAATGGTACCGGTGAGGATTGTGCTGCTCTTGCCGGCTTCTGCCTTACTGCAGACACTCAGTATACCTCCCGTTCCGAGTGCACAGCCTAGTTCATTGGCAAACTAATAAGTATTGGGTAACAACACGGTTTTATGCTTCAAAACAACTCCACTTTATTCATTAACACACTCTTTTACAACATTCATTGGCTTATACTGTCGCCATGATTTACACTTACAACATTCTTAATACAAACACTGGTCTATCACATAATTATACAAGGCTTAAAACTGTCTGAAGGTCAAATTCAAACGTCCGGGTTTCAGATGTGTGGCATTTACCACTGTCGATGGTGCGGTATTCAATTTGATCTTCTTGATACCGTGGTATAACATCCTTGATTGTCCTCCCATGATTAATACATCACCTGATTTCAACATTAGCTTCTTTGCGAGATCACCACGCTTCTGCTCGCCGTACATAAACACAGCGGTATCACCAATGGACCAAGACACCACGGGTACTCCCTTACTTAGAGACTCGGGTGACTCGTCCTTATCTTGGTGTAACCCTAACCGTCCACCTTTCTGATAGAAGTTCACAATGCATAAGTCTGCTTCCACGTTCGGAATCGGCTCCGATTCAAGTTGCTGAGCAATTCCCACGGTGTGGTTAACAACCGCAAGGAACTCCTCAGGTATGCCTGGTACAGTTGCTCCGTCTTCAGCTCGTACATCCTGATATGACTTGGTGTAGGGATTCCAGTCCTTACCCATGCACATCATCTTCAGCTTCATCTTCGAACCGCTCGGGTATTCGGGTGTATAGAAAACCTCCTGGTGCTGCTCCAAGTTCGTTGCAACGTCTGATGATGTGAATTTGTGCTTCCGGTGTCAGGTATCCATTTAAGAGTATCATACCTGGTTGGATAACCTGACATTGCTCCAGTGGGAATTCGGTGATGCTGATGGTGGTCTCTTCTTCGGGGTTTGGTGTGGGCGGGATTGGATAACGGATATTGAAGGTTCCTAAGTTTCAAATTGCCTAACTTTAGGTGTTTTCCACATTATATTCTAACTCTTTACTCATATGTTTATACCCTTAGACTTGCTAACACTCATGCATGAAATGCGGTAAGCAATCACTTTTTCATTTAACAGTTTAGGGCGGTACCTGGTCTCGAAGAGGATCCTGGTGCCTCAGACCGGTCCACACCACATTCAGGGCGGCCTTGCCGGACCCCGTACCCTTCCCCTTCTGGGATTCAGTGTACTTCTTGTCAGAAGTCTGCTGAATGATCGCCTTCGGGCCCTCAGTGGTCGTGGTAGTATTACCCTTCCACTGCCCCTTTGGCTTGTAGTTCCTGCTGTTGGGGTTCGTCCAACACTCAAATTCACGGTGCCCCATCTTCTGGCAGTGACGGCACCTCACATCATTCCCCTTGCAGTCTTTGCCGGGGTGGTCTCCATTGCACCACTTTAGTAAAAGTGGCGCTCCGGTCCAGAACCCGCGCTAGCTGCTATAACAACACACAATCAATACTCACTTCCCATCTTGGCAACATACACCTCAACTAATACACATGTTAAGTAATTACCCTTAGGCGGGTAGGAGCGTAGAGGCTTCGCCGCATACGCGTACGTGAGCTTCAGTGGCTCATCAGTTGTGGTGGTCTGGGCTTGGCCCTTGTCACCCTGGTACTGACCCTTCTGGGGCTGAGGGTAGGGTTTCTTTTTCTTCCCTCCCCCATACCCTTGCTGACTCTGGCCCTCGTTGGTGGCCTTGCGCTTGTGCGCATTCTCCTCGTCCCTCAGACGGACGGTAATTTCAACCTTAGCAGCGGCATGATAGCAAGCCTGAATTTTAGGATGTCAGTCATGCCCCGCAAAAACAACTTACCAACTCACATTAACATTCACTCAAGGTATAGATTGATTCACAACAAAGTACTCCAATTACCTGCAAGGTAGTATACTCAGCTGGCCCATCCCATAGCGGAGACGGTGGCTCAGTCCATTGTAGAACCGGTTCACCAACACCCGGTTCGAATACCCAAGGTCTGGTAACAGGTGGATAAGGCCGGTGAATGCAGTGTAGTAGTCATCAACCGACATCTTGTCCCCCTGCCTCAGTCTGTCCAGCTCGAGGCGCTTGGCCTCCTGCACATGCACAGGGTAGTACTTGGCTCGCAGTAGAGCCGTGTACTCCCTCCAACCAAACTCAGCAGATCAGCCATCCTGTCCTCCTTCACCAACTCCACCAACTCTGTGCCGTACCCTTCAAGTAGTAAGCGGCAAGACGGACCTTAGCTTCAGCAGGCACTGCCAAGGTCTCGTAGGCGGTCTCCAGTTCGGAGATGTACGCCTCCAGTTTTCGAGGATCAGTCTCCCCATTGAATGATGGCGGTCTCAGATCACCAACGCCTGACCCAATTGGTCTCTCGTGGCGGTGGTGGTGGTGGCTGAACTCCGGGATATTGCCCTTGCTGTATAGCAGCAACCAAGTCGGGTACCAACTGGGCTACGGCGGCTGCAACTGCCTCAGCCATGGTCTGTGCCGTAGCATCATTGCCCTGGTCACCCAAAATCTCCAGTACCGCGCCCGCGGCCTCTACCTCGTGGTCTACCTGCCTCTCTGAATTCATATGAACATTTCATTACATTATGCTTTTCCCTTATCGGTCCAATGGTTATAGCATCTTCCCGACAACCGGTAATTCCACACTTAGTTAGTGGTTAACCTTTCCAAATCTGTTCACTTAGGTATCTGTAGCTAGGTTTCCTAACTCGGTATATCCCTAAGCTCGGTATTCTAGTCATCAGAGCGATACTTCGCTCTGATACCACTTTTTGTAACACCCCTACAACGCTCCTAACAACTACCGAAATCGCAGCAGAAATAACCAACCAAACAATAACTAAACGCTTTGGTGTTACAACGCCGTTAACCACCCACGTGGTTAACTAGGCAGAATAAATACAATGTATCGGTCTGATGATCAGACTCCCGAGCATAGAATCTAACTTCCATATATATAACATAGCCAACCATACCGAGTATTTAATTTACAACACACCTACCAACCATAAACATCCACCAGTATTTAACAAACGGTACCAAAATGTAATGCCTCGGGAGCACAGGCGCATCCCGGGCTCAACAACCAACATAGCCAAAAGTACATCAACGACCTAGGACCTAGAGCCACTCTGCTTCTTCGATCCTCATCCTGCAATAAAATATGGAGCCCCCGAGGGGGTCAGCAACCTTTGCTGGTATGGCTAACGCGCAGCCCATCGGCTACCGGGATACGCGCAACCAATTGTCATAATAACATGGCATTCATTTTAGAACATCCAACATAATATATATATACCATAGCATAGCAAGGGAAATTGCATAGCATCATAACAATACACAACACCATAAATCGGTCCTCACAAGGAACCTTCCACCATAGTTAGTATACCATGTGAGCCTAGAGATTTTTACCAATCCCATGTTAAGCTCGTTACCAACCTCGTTACCGTCCAGTTATATAGAACGGTTAACTTATACCCAAGGTGTGTCGGATATAGTAATCCCAAGCACACCGAAATAACATACGTATGCCCCTATGGCCCGACGTGAGTCAGTAACTAGCTTTGGATAAGCTAAGGGAAGGTAGAAACCAAATTGGAATACCACCTATACATACACCAAGAGAGCCGAACCGGATATGATATCGACTCCCATCCATCACACGCGTGGCCAGAACAACCGGACTCCTCATTCCCCCCGACTAGCACTTGTTAGTGATCACACAATATTTGTTAAGTCACATACAAGCAATTATTTAGGTCTTGTTAGACAACCAAGGGAAAGGAGTCATAACCTTACAACATCATAATGTATAACAACTGTAAACTCTTTTCATGCCTTAATCTTATAAGGTCGTAACACACAGAAAAGCAAACAACATCCAAGCCGGTGTAAACCGGTAGCAACAGACTGCAAGAAAACCATACCTTGGTCCTTGCCTCGTTTCGTTTCCACCTTGAGAGAATCCTAAACACATTAGTAACGTCGGTTAATTAACGCACTAATCCATTATTAACATTATCTACTCAACATTACTAGTTTATTTTTATTTTACACTTGTTACATCTTTTCATCCTTTTAATTGCCTTTAAAACCCACCTAACATGTCTTATATAACCTTATTATATCATTACTAACCAACTACTATTTTTAGATAACAATTCCCATCTTAAAACAATAATTTTTGGTCCATACAGTGGCCTGTCCGAACTTGTGTCCGAGCTTCCAAGTTCGGACACAAGCCGTGATTTTAGACAGAAAACAGACACACGTCCGAACTTATGTCCGGACTTCGGAAGTTCGGACGTGAAGCCGAGAAAAATTTAGAAGAAATTCGTGCGTCCGAACATGTGTCCGGACTTCCCAAGTTCGGACACAGTTCGAGGATAATCCTAAGGATGGGTGGGTACGTCGAACATGTGTCCGGACTTCCCAAGTTCGGACACTGTTCGCGAGTGAGAATTTCTTTACCCAACAGGGCCTGTCCGAACTTCCACATCCGGACGGAAGTTCGGACAAGGCATTATACTCCAATTTCTAAGCCTTCAAACACTTAACCAAATTTCCCCAAGGCCTCCAACACTTATAGTATCCTCTCCTTAAGTTCCTAAGTGGTATTCCTTGTCTATTCTAGTCATTATACCAAGACATATCTTCTACACAACATTATTACTTAAACATCATTTCTTACAACTAAAACTCTTTATGTCATCATTGAAATCTCTTTTTCTAAGCTTGCACTTTCTCCTAATTTAACATCATCTCCCAAGCATCATCTCTCACAACTAACTCCTTGAAACTCTTTTCCTAGTGTACACTTCTCCTTATTTTATCAAAGTTTGCCTAGGTATTTACCTAAGTCCCAAAGTGACTTTGGTACTTACTAAATCTCAAGATCATGCCTAAGTCCTTATTACACTCTAGAGTACCTCTTAGTTCATCAAAATTCCTTTAAAACATCATGAACTCCTTATTCATTTCCTACATTTTCTAACTCACCAAACCTTATGTAAACACTTAGAACTTCTTACTTCTTACCTAAATTTTGGCATGGATTCCCCTAGAACATTACTAAGCCTAAACATTTTGTTTTCTCCATTAAACACACAAGAACATCTAGAATCACCAAGAACACTCTCATATACAACTTCACCAAATTCACACTACATTACAATATAGTGCATAATTCAAATTGCATGGCACTTAGGCCCTTAAAATGCATGGCTCTTAGGCCCTTAAAGTGCTTAAATCATAAACACTGAATTTCCACAATATATATGCCTTTAACCTGCGATTACATACAACAAGGCATATGTTATTTTACTAGTCTCCTTGAGAACACTTTACTAAGTCATTCACCATTTGCTCTTTAGGTAGTTTTAATAAGCATTTATAAGCTCATTTCTCCTAAGGCATTAAAACATTAGGTTAGTAGATTTACCTCTTTTCCAAAACACTTCCTTCTTGTTTCCTTACAAAACCGTATGGTATTTTGATTCCTTGTCAAGCTCTAAACAATATACAAACACCATAATGAGTATTCAAGCTTTGAGCTTCATCTCATTGTAAACCCTAATTTTACATTGTTTCAAAAACATTAATGTAGTTGTTTTACCTTGATCTTTGGAGGGAGTTTGAATATATAATAAGAGAGGACTCCACCTAGTCCATGAAGAGTTGAAATGAAGCTAGAACAAAGTCACACAAAGAGCTATATCAATGTGTATTTTCGGTCAAGGTAAGAACATGGAGGACATGATTTTTCTTTGAGATTCCTTACCTAGAAGCAAAGGAGATCAACAATATGTCAAAATACAAGCTCAAGCTCCTTCAATGGTGGGACACCTTGGCACCGAAATGGGGCTCTTGGAGTTTTGAGAGAGAAATGAAGAGCTTGATGAGAGGAAGAGATTGGTGGTCTTAGAATTTGATTTGGACAAGTGAGCTTGATTTAGCAAGAGGTCAAAGGTGGAGTTACTATGGTGGTAGTGGTATTACCGAGAGAGAGCAGCAAGAGGAAGGAAGAAGAAGTTGTGACCGTGGGAAATGAAGGAGAAAAGAGAGAATGAGATAGAATTTGCTTTTAAGAGATATTTATGTTTATAAAGTAAAAGTAAGTTTAATTAGTTTTCTTTACTTACTTATTATATCACTAGAGAGTGGTGAGTCACCACACTTAGAAAACCGGCCCCTTATATTATGATGAGGGTATTTTAGTCTTTGTTTGTCAATTTAATTACTTAATACAACATATGTATAACTAGCTAAAAATCACTATTCACCTAAACAAGGCACTTAGAAGTGAAATTTTTGATTCCCATTATATAGCCACCCAAATGTGATACTATATAGTACACATATATATTAAGAGTAATGACGGGAATTTAGCCTCTCAAAACCCATTTACAAGACAATTTTTCAAAATGTGCTTTAAGACTTCTTAAAGCACATTTTGTGTTTTAACTTGTTTTCAAGCTTGGTTTTCTTTGGTAATTGTTTAATATGTTCATTAATATATATATGGTCTTGGTAAGTTCATTAGGTCTTATCCAAGCCTATTCCAAGCTTAGAGCACATTTTAGCTCTTATGACTTTAAAGCACATTTTGTGTTTGCTTTTGTTTAAATTTGTTTACTAGTGTTTTTAAGACTCTTTTTAGTCTTAATAAATCATGTTTTAATGTTTAACCAACATACCAAGGTTTGGGGTATTTCAGTTCAGCCCATCGTCTACCGGGCCACACCAACTACTTTGTCGAACACATGCAGTTCATTTTTATAAAGCTGTAAACAAGCATTGTCTGATAATAACAAGTATCCATACCAGGACAATAATGTCACATAGAACAAGACTCAGAAGGTCGAGTTAGATGAACTAAATTATCTGATAGCTGTCGGGTCCACACAGTGGGACTGACAGATGTATAAAATTATATCAATATAGTGGAGGTATAGTGACCTCGTTAAGATTGAAAGGTTGGGTATAAAAACCCCAGGAGATAACGTAGTTAAACCCTGAACTGAGAGGCGTGGGAAATAGAATCCCACTAGAGGAATGAAGTCTTCCTCAAACTGAACTGATGGGCATTAGAAACCCGAGAGGAATAGAGTCTTCCTCCCAACTGAAAAGTTCCGTCGCGACGTAGACAGGAGACAACCTGAGACAGGTACAGCTCCTGTAGCATGCATGGCCAGATCCAACTGGGCTCCTTGTTCTCGTAGTATAGAGTTGTTAAGTGTCATATAAAGACGTTAAACAAGAACACAATGTGTATTGTCAGTTATCACGTTTAGGATAATGACGTTTGTTATAAAGTGAAGTTAGTGAGAGACTTGAGTACAAGTCCTCGGTATACTGAAGCGCAGGTATTTAATCCACTGGTATAGTAGTGTTTGTATGCGTGGGACATACACGTAGTAGTCAGCATCATTCACGCACATAAAATAATACAACAGCGCACAAGAGTAAACAACATTTTACATTAATTATCTTGGTCGTTAATTCAAACAACAGATAGCACACAAGCCGGTGTAATCCGGTAGAAAACAGGTTGCAAGAATCCCATACCGTTCACCGTAGACTGTACTTGTTTAAATTCCCGGTCAACGTCTAGTCAAACAAAGTCCTAGAATAGGATTAACTGAGAGGGTTAATTTATGTTACCCTTATATAATAATTCTATTGGATCTTTCAACAAATCTCGTAGTTGTTATTTCATGTGAGGTTTATTTCTTTTTAATTACCTCATGATTTAATGTATAACTTATTTGTTATTCCTTTTTGATTTATTTATAAATCCTTTAATGTACATATATGTATTCATATATTCATGTACTATATTTGTTGTTTATTTTAATTGTCTAAGTCACATAACAACTTATAATTTTCTTAACTAAATTTAAATGTCTTACAATGACATGATATTCTTATAATCTCATTATTCTCCTTTTTGTCATGAATAATATTTATTGTTTTCCTTTAACTTCCTTATAACTATATAATAGCCATAGTTCTAATTCCATAATTCCTTTAATTAAAATTCTTTCTTCTAATTCCTCCAAATATCCATGTAGGACCTATATTTATTTAAATCTAAATTATTACCCTTATATTTCAGTTATTTATAAATCAACCACATTAATTCACAAACTTTATATTTAAATTCTAATCTCATTATATTATAGAGTTTTAACTTCTTATTTAGCTAAATTACGTAGTCACACTAATATTTTGGTATATAGCTTTTAAGTACTATAACTTTCAAAAATAACAACTTAGCCCCTTAAATTCTCGGTAATAATAATTTATTCCCTATAATTACAATTTAACCACAAAATCTTATAAACTTTGCATAATGCCTTATAAACTATAGTTTTAATTTTAATTCTCCATAATGCCGAATATATATATTAATATATATATATATATAATTCTTAAATTACCAACCAACCCCAAGTAATTCGGCTTTGGTCTTGAACTCTCCTTAATTCATTTCACCCCAAACACTTTATAATAACTTCTTATAACTTATAAACTAAAGTCTAAATATATAATTCCTCAAAATTTCAAAAGGGGACCTAATAAATCTCTTAATTATGATTCACCCCTTTTTATGTTCTAAACTTTCATAACAACTTTTTTAAATTACATAACCCAAAACTTTATAAAAAGTTTATTTTAAAGCTTGTTTAAATTATCTAAATTCTTAAACTTATTTCCTAACCTTTATTATATCATAATTACACCAAACACACCTTTACTCTCGGCTTTCACATAAATTCACTAAACTTTGTAATATTACCGTAACCACATAACTAATTAATTAGCCATTTAAGCTCTAATAAGATATTTTTAATTCATCAAACTTATGATATATTTATATACCTGTAGTCATTAATACCTATTTATCAACAATACATTCGGCATATTTATTTGGTGCCATTAGTATATAAGAGTGGATTTATATGTCATAATAATTATACATAATTCATAGGAGTTTATAACTCATGTAAAATTATGTAATGTCTTATATAAATTCTTAGCTAAAAAATAAGCATTTTTGCCCTTGAAGTTTCGGCCCTAATTTATTTGTAACATAAATAAATTTTGTGACACAAAAAGTGTCTTAAGGTAAATATTTTCTATATAAGTTATAGATTGTATTTTGGCATATAATACCATATCGTTTCGGTTTTTAATAAACCTAGGAGTACATAATTTTTGTATAATTTTTAGAAGCTTAACAAAGCTTATATCATAAGGATTTACTTAGTACACTTACTTCTTAACAAAGGTGTTAAGTGCTTGAACTCCTCTTGAATCTCCAAGCTTTCTCCAAGGAAATTTTGATGCTCCACTTCGGTTATATGCAAGTGGTGTAGGAGTTTTAGGAGTAGATCTTGAATAAAGATCTAAGTAGATTTGTAAGTAGTTTACAAGGATTTACCTTAGACTTTTCTCCTTATGAATTCGGCCATCCTAAGGTGGATGAAAAACAAATTTCCTTCATCAAAATGATGAAGAAAGGAACCTTAGAAGAAGTAGAACTTGGTTACACATAAAATGTGCTTTAAGGATTTTCAAGCATTAAAACTACCTTAAGATAACCTTGGGATGCTCCTTGGATTAATTTTGGTTTGAACAACCTCCTTGGAGAACTAATTGATGCCGAACACCTCTTGTTATGCTAGGAAGAGTTTTGCTTCAAGACTTGCCAAGAAATGCTAGGAAATTACCTTAAAGATGAAGGTAGAAGTTAAAACTCCATTAATGGACGTAAGAGCTTCAAAGGAAGAAGATGAAGCTAGAAGAGAGAGGAGGGAGCTTACCAAACCGTGAATGAAATGTGCAAGGAGGGAAAGTGAGACCTAGCTCACGTAAATGCAAGAGGCGTTTGGAATTTTGATTTGTTTTGTTAAATTTTTAATGTCAAATGACTATACTTTTTCCTTAGTTTATTACATGGGTTATTGGCTCAATAAATGCCCATGTTACTAGCTAGTAATCGGCCATGTGGTGTGACAAGGCATGAGTTGGAATGAAATAATGTTGAGCTAGATGACAAGGTAAGAAAAGGTAAGGATATTCCTTTGATTTTTCAATGCTAAATGACTTGTCTTCTTCTTCATGTAGTGCACGGTTTTAGGGTCTGAATGGAGCTTAACAACCGGCCATGAATAGCTTGGAAGAAGCATGGAAGGTTACTTAGTTTTTAAGAAAGCAAAAGAAAGGAATCTAGATCTACTTTTTGCCTTTTTGCATTTTGTTTTCTTCCTAGCTCACATGGCCTTATTCCTCTGCATAATTTCGACAGCTTGCTGGTAGAATAAGACCTAAATATTTGACATTAAGTAATACAACACATGGAAGGTGAGTCACCATGCATTAAGCCTTTTATAAACTTTAAAGGCAAATTTTATACTAGTTTTTGCTCTAAAATTCGGCCCCTATAGAGAGCCTTGGTTGACTAGTCACCCAACTGATTTAGAAGTTCATTTTAACCCTATTTAAGATTACCAATTCGTGGCATGTCAAAAACTACAAGGCATTGCGTAAAACGCGTTTTCGTGACACCCGAAGGTGTGTTTTTGGCTCTAAGGAATTTTGGGAAACAAATTGTTTTTATGAGTTCCAAGTGTTTGTAACACTTATATGGTAAATAAACATATATTAAGATGTTACATTGGGTTATATGGGGTTATATCAACCCATGACATAATTTACGGGCCATCGGACACACCCGGGCAAAAGGAGCGCTAAGAAATCCTTCCTGTTGTTTTTGCTGAATTTTGAGAAACCACTTCGTGGTTTCTCTTTATAATGGTTAATAATGATGTTAGGAGCTCAAGGAATTAATTTTATAGGAGTTCGTGCCACCTCGGCACTCCTCCGGACTTTTCGTGCTTTAAGGGCGTGTGTGAGCACTCCCGAGCGTTTTGCGTTTTTGACTGAATATAGCTTAGGGAATATATTTATATTCATATAATAATTGTATGACCATTTGGTTTGAATATTAGAGGGTCATACAAGGTCATGTTTGACCATATGCTTCTAAGGCGTTTATGGAGAAACGACTGTTTTTACGTAACGTTCTCATGCATGGGTTTGCATGCGTACGTGAAATGATTTATAATAGGATTATTTTCCATTAAATAATGGTTTAATAATATTAATTAGATTTGGGGTATTTCACTTAACAAAGCTCATTTAGTTGTGCTAAGTCATCTTGAAGATGTCGAACCATACTTTGATGAACACTTGTGTGTTATAAGATCACAATATCCAGACATGAGTGACGTTAGACTACAAAATGAGCAGAATAGGAAATTTGTCAGATGCTTCAAAGACAAAGTGTTGTCCGATCAGTCCACGAATGTGCCTGAACTGATTAAAGTAGTTGCATTTGGACCAAATCTGGATGTAATTTCTTATGAGGGGTATGATGTCAACGGATTCACCTTTTTCACAGAACGTCAGGATCAGAAGTCAACGAATCAAAACAATGGCGTAGAGCTTGAAGCTTATCAAAACTTACATGACATCGGTGTTGTAGGTCACAGTCCCGTCTCAGTAAAAAAATAATATTTCGGTGTTATACAAGACATCTAGGTATTGGACTATAACAGCTACGAAATGTGTGTTTTCCGCTGTAACTGGGTTAACAACAATCATGTCTGCCGTGAGGAGGAGCATGGTATGAAACTGGTTGATCTATCTAGAGCTACTCCCACGGTTGAGCCATTCGTTGTTGGGACGAAGGTTAAGCAGATATTTTATGTAACTGATCCCTGTAATCCTAGATGGTCCGTTGTGCTTAAAGGGAGAAGAGGAATAGTTGGTGTGGATGGTGTGGTTGATGAGGATGAGTTGTAACACCCCATCCATAACCTTAACACTTAATCAATAATTGCAGCGGAAAACATTACTTAAACATATACCAAAAAGGCGATGTTACACGCCGTTAGCCACCCACGTGGCTAACAAGGCTGTTTACATAATATGTATCGGTCTGACCACACGACTCCCGAGCATAATTACAACCTTCCAAAAATGACTGTCCAAAGAGTGACAATTATACCGAGTGTACTGTTCAAAAATCACTAACTAGCTTTACATCCACCAAAAGTAACGACCTCGAGTTACAAGCACTACTCGGGTTCAACATCCAAAAATGACAAAAATATCAACAACCTAGGATCTAAAGCCATTCTGCTTCCTCGATCCTCATCCTGCAAATAACATAGCCCCCAAAGGGGGTCAGCAACCTTTTGCTGGCATGGTTAACGTGCAGCCCGACTACCGGGATACACGCACTATTTGTCGTTATAACATGGCGTTGATTTATCATACAACATGCATATACATAACAGAAATTATTGCAAACTAACACACATGCATAGTGAGAACAATTCACTTTAGGTAACAACCAACATGGTTAGTCAACTTGTAAGCCTATAGGAGTCTTCACCCTCATGTTAAGCTTAACACATATCACATACTGTTTGTTAGTTAGATGAATAACTTAACTTGAAAGATGAGACGGGCGTAGTGACCCGAAACATCAACACATAATTTCCCCCTAGCCCTAGTGGAAATCAGGTAGGTAGCTTTGGCTAAGCTATGGGAGGTCGAATTCCCCTAAAAGGAAAACTACCCTAACATAAGGAGAGAGTCGAATCTGATTCAGATGTCGACACCCATACACACGCGTGACCGGAACGACCGGATTCCTCACTCCCCCGGTTAGCACTCGTTAGAAGTCCCACAATGGGAGCTTAACAATCTCACACAAGTAAGTGTTTAAGTCCAGTTAGACATACAAGGGAGTAAGACATAGTTTCAGCAACACACATCACAACTAAACACATAGCCGGTTAGAACGTTCCTTAGGTTGAGGGACTTATTACCGGATACCGTTCTCTCACGTTTCCTAGCTTTGGTTAATTAACAGTTAGCACGCATTCGAGGTTACTGGTGTTGGTACACACACGTCGCATAATAATAAGAACTGTAAACTCGTTTCATGATTTAATCTTACAAGGTTGTAAACACACAGAAAAGCAAACAGCACACAAGCCGGTGTAAACCGGTAGGCAACAGACTGCAAGAAAACCATACCTTGGTCCTTGCCGCTCTAGTGATCCACCGTACGTTGCTCCTAAACATTGATTGATAACGTCGGTTAATTAACTTAGTTGACTTCTGAATTGTTAACACTTTACATGTTTTATGGTGTGTTTTTATGCTTAGACTTACACTTGATCATCTTTATTATACCCTCTAGGGTCTACTAACTAAGACACATTATTATTATTATTTTATTTATTTTTTTTTGTAAATCTTGGTCCGACCGACCTTGCACCGAACTTACCCAAGGTCGGTCCATTCCAGTAGCGTCCGATTTGAAATTTTTCACTCCGACCGACCTTGCCAAGTCCGGTCCCAAGGTCGGTCCATTCCAGAAGACTTCTCGTTTGAAAATTTCACCCCGACCGACCTTGCATGTCCGGTCCCAAGGTCGGTCGATTCCAGAAAGATCTCTGCGCTCAAAATTTGAGTCCGACCGACCTTGCAAGTCCGGTCCCAAGGTCGGTCGATTCCAGAAAGATTTCTGCGCTCAAATTTGAGTCCGACCGACCTTGCAAGTCCGGTCCCATGGTCGGTCGATTCCAGAAAGATTTCTGCGCTCAAAATTTGAGTCCGACCGACCTTGCAAGTCCGGTCCCAAGGTCGGTCGATTCCAGAAAGATTTCCGACGGGTGACACTGGGCTCGACCGACCTTGTAAGTCCGGTCCCAAGGTCGGTCGGCTCCAGACTTTGGTTTTTAAATGCCTATTCACTCCAAACTCTTCCCATTGCTACCCCAAGGTTCCCACATGTATCTAGACATATTTTAACACTAATATAACATCTTAAACTTGCCTAAATCATCATCTAAACTTGTTATTCAATTCTTGATTAAATTCACCCAAGTTTCCCCTCTCAAAACACTTGTAGTTCACTAGTTGCTCCCACCTAGAAATGCATTTAGACCCTTAAATTTCTACACAATTTTGACATGATCTCCCCATAATTTTTACTGTTCCCACACAAACCCACAAACACACATTATACCCTCAAACCTCCAATCCCAATTCATCCAAAAACACTAAGCCACCTTATACTTCACCAATTCCACCACATTTAGCACCCAATATACATAACCCTTAAAGCTTGGCTCTTAGGCCCTTAAACAACATTAATTTAAACACTGAATTTCCTCATATTATTAGCAACACCTGCACTTCACTGAGCATGTATATTTGCACAAACATAAACACCCTCATACATCACACACTAGTTTAAAGTAGGTTAATTACCTTTGGTTTTCTTTTCAAAACTTTCCTCTTCTCTTCACTTCTTGTTCCTCAATTGGTACTCAACCGGATAATTTGTTACACTAATGACCAAGCCAAGATAGCCACAATGAGTATTTAGGGTTTATGATTCCATCAACCCTAGAATTTAGAATTTGCTTGAACACATTGGAGGGAATTACCTTCTATTTCAAAATGAAATGTTTGGCAATGGAAATAGGGCTAGCTCCAGCTCCTTAAGATTTAACAAGCTTGAATATGAAGAGAAACAATGGTGTTCAACACACATAAAATCGGTTACCCCTACAAATGGGGAATGAAACAGATTTTGAGTTCTTCTTTACCTTAGCACAACAAGGAGATGATGGGCTTTAAGAATATGAAGCTTTCTCTCAAAATGTGGTACACCCATGGATGAAGTATGGTGTTTTGAGATTTTGAAAGGTACAAAATAATCCCCAAGATGAGAGGAGTATTTTGGTGAAAGAATTTCTTGATTTGGAGCTAGGATGAAGAAGTTACAAGAGGAAGAAGTTGGGGTTCTTCTTGACTTGTGAAATCGCCATTGTTGGCAAATGAAGAAAAAGAGAGCTGGGTGAGGGGGAAAGAAATCGTGAGTGAAAGAATGAGGGGAAGAGAGAGAGTGTGAGAGAGTGTAAAGTAAGTAGTTTTTGTATTTGTGAGTAAAGTGAAATAATAAATAGAGAGGAGCAAAATCGTGAGACAAGAGAGGGGAGAAAAGTCTCTTTTTTTGTAAAAGTGAGATGAGGTGGCACATGGTCATTTAGCAGATAACACCCGTTAGTTCCCGAACTGTCAGTTTTAACAGTCTGGGTCCGGTTTCCGGATTTTTGTTTTATTTATTTTTATGGTCCTAGACCTTGACTAATATTTAATTATAGCCATATGATTGACTATAATTTTTATTAGTCCATTAAACCCGTTTAAAATTACATTTCCGGGTTTCTCGAAAAACGTGTTTTAAAGCGTTTTGCCTTTTTAATCCACTATTTGGATCCGTTTCCTTCGGGAATTTTTCCCACATGTTTTATGACTAAAATAAGTCCTTAGAATATAATATATATTTATTACTAACATATTAAGGTTTGGGGTATTTCAATCTACCCCCCTTAAAAGAACTTTGTCCCCAAAGTTTCACACTTCCCACGCATCTTAATATATTAGAACACGGGGATTACTTTTGAAACAACGCTTCCATAACAAACACAAACATTCTTTACATCACATCGGACTCGAGGTCCTCATAAAACATCTTAGACTCAAGGTCTATAACATAATAACATAGACATGTATTCCAATACATGCCGTACATACATAACCGAAACGGCTCTACCCCCTTAAATAGGGGTACGCCCCGTACCCTATACACACAAAACTAAGAAGTAAACACGACGGGTACTTCGCCCTCATATTATCTTCCAGCTCCCAGGTGGCCTCCTCGACCTCCTGGTTAGACCAGAGAACCTTCACCAGTCGAACGACTTGTGGCGAGTGTCTCGAGTCTTAGTGTCCAGGATCCGTACGGGAGTCTCCACTGATCGCATGGTCGGCTCTAGTGTTAGCCTTTCGGGCTGAAGTACATGAGACGGATGAGACATATATTTCTTCAGCTGGGACACATGAAATACATCATGTACCTTGCCCAGCTCAGCAGGTAAATCGAGTCTGTAGGCTACCGGGCCTATCCGCTCCGTCACAACATAAGGCCCCACATATTTCGGGCTCAACTTGCCTTTCTGGCCAAAACGAAACACTCCCTTCATGGGGGATACTCTAAGGAATACCTGATCGCCCACGGCGAACTCCAGGTCGCGTCTGCGCACATCGGCGTACGATTTCTGCCTATCCTGAGCTGCCTTCATGTTAGCCCGGATTTGGCGAACTTCTGCTTGTACTTGCTCTAAATACTCAGGTCCTATAATGACCGTCTCACTCGACTCATCCCAGCATAATGGCGTGCGGCATGGCCTACCGTACAAAGCCTGGAAGGGAGACATCTTGATCGACGCGTGGTAACTGTTGTTGTAGCTAAACTCGATCAGATGTAACTTATCAATCCAGCTGGTCTGAAAGTCAAGTGCACATGCACGTAACATATCCTCAAGCGTCTGTATGGTGCGCTCACTCTGACCATCTGTCTGTGGGTGAAATGCGTACTCAACTTCAGTTCGGTACCAAGTGCTTCCCGTGTACTTCTCCAGTACCTCGAGAGGAATCTGGTATCCCTATCAGACACGATAGTCTTCGGTACTCCATGATGCCGTACTATCTCACGGTCGAAGAGCTCTGCCAGCTTCGCCACTTTCCAGGTGTCCTTCATCGGAATGAATCGGGCCACCTTGGTCAGTCGGTCTACAACGACCCATATCATATTCAAGCCTCCCCGAGTAGGCGGAAGCCCAACAACGAAGTCCATGGAAATATCATGGAACTTCCATTCAGGAACGGGCATCGGCTGTACCATGCCACCAGGACGGCGGTGCTCAAACTTGACCTTCTGGCAAGTGAGACACCTAACAACATAATCTGTCACATCTTTCTTCATACCGGTCCACCAGAAATATCTCTTCATACTCTTGTACATTTTTGAAGCTCCGGGGTGAATAGAAGTAGAAGAACAGTGTGATTCACTCAGTATGCGCTCCTTCAGCTCAGCGCTACTTCGTGGAATACAAAGTCGGCCATTCAGCCTGATCAAATCATCATCATGTCGGAAGTCATATTTTTGGCTCTCGAATGTGCGTCCATAAGTTTCTGTTTGATCTCTTGCATGTACTGATCTGACATCTGAGCACTCCGCACCTCTTCACCAAGCTAGAGTGAGAGATAAGCGAATGGAGAGAGTGTGCTCGGCGACTCAATGCATCAGCTACAATGTTTGCTTTACCTTCCTTGTACTGAAGGTTAATATCGTAATCAGTAAGGAATTCAACCCATCTTCTTTGCCTCATGTTCAACTCCTTCTGAGTGAACAGGTATTTCAAACTCTTGTGATCCGAATAAATCGTCACATTCACTCCATACAAATGGTGTCGCCATATCTTCAATGCGAAGACAATGGCACCCAATTCTAAATCATGCGTAGGATAATTTTCTTCATGTCGCTTCAACTGTCGGGAGGCGTAAGCCACGACCTTCCCGTGTTGCATCAAAACACAGCCCATACCTTTACCTGACGCATCACAGTACACCTCAAAACCATCAGTACCCTCTGGTATAGTAAGAATTGGTGCAGAAGTCAAAGCATCCTTGAGCTTCTGAAATGAGCTCTCACAGTCCACAATCCAATCAAACGGTGCATCCTTCTTCGTTAAGGACGTCAACGGTTTCGAAACACTAGAGAAATTCCTCACAAACCTCCGATAATAACCTGCCAGACCGAGGAAGCTCCGAATGTCGGCAACCGTCTTCGGTCTAGGCCAGGTGCGCACAGCATCAATCTTGGCCGGATCCACAGCGATCCCGGCCTCAGAAATAACATGACCAAGAAAGGAGACTTGGTCCAACCAAAATTCACATTTTGAGAACTTCGCATAAAGCTGGTTCTCCCTCAACGTCTGCAACACACTCCTCAGGTGAGCTTCATGCTCCACCTTGGACTTAGAATAAATGAGAATATCATCGATGAAGACAACTACTGACTATCCAACTGATCTCGAAACAAACGATTCATCAAGTCCATAAACTTTGCTGGTGCATTAGACAACCCAAACGGCATGACCGTGAATTCATAGTGCCCATATCTGGTACGGAAAGCGGTCTTCTCTATATCACTGTCTCTGATAGCAATCTGATGGTAACCCGATCGCAGATCGATCTTAGAGAATACAGATGCACCTCTCAGCTGATCAAACAAATCATCGATACGTGGCAATGGGTAACGGTTCTTCACCGTCACAGCATTCAGCTCTCTGTAGTCGATGCAGAGGCGGAGACTCCCATCCTTTTTCTTCACAAAAAGGACTGGTGCTCCCCATGGTGAGACGCTAGGGCGGATAAATCCCTTGTCAGCAGGTCTCGCAGCTGCTCCTTGAGCTCAGTCATCTCAGCTGGAGCCATACGGTAGGGCGCCTTCGCTATAGGTCCGGTGCCCGGTACCAAGTCAATCTCAAACTCAACTGCCCGTGTAGGCGGCATGCCTGGGAGCTCCTTAGGAAAGACATCAGGAAACTCCGACACAACCGGTACATCTGGGCTAACTCAGGGTCTCTCTCTATGTCCTGGACATAGCAGAGGTATACATCATTCTTCCTTCTGATTTCGTGATACATGGCCATGGCGGAGATGATCTGTGTCGAAGGCTCCCTGGGCCTCTGGCGGTATGAAATGGTAACCCCAGACGGACTCCTAAGAGCAGACGGTGCTCGGCACATATGATTCTGCCCTTAGTACCGCTCCAACCATTCATCCCCACAACCATCAATATCCGAGCCCCTTGAACTCTATCAAGTCGATCGGGAACTCTTCATTCTTAATTTGAACGGTGGCATCTCGGTAATAACAGGTGCATCTGATCCGCTCCTTAGACGGGAGAGTGACTAGGAAGTCAGGGATCTCCTCCCCCTCTAGCCCCAGTCTCCTCGCAAATGAGAGTGAGACAAACGTGTGCGAGGCTCCAGAGTCAAACAAGATCGACGCATCCACGCCATTCACTGGGAAGGTACCGGTGTGGATAGTGCCGCTTCTGCCGGCCTCTGCCTCTGTACACACACTCAGTGTACGTTCCGTCCCGAGTGCAGCGCCTATTTTATTTCATAAACTTGATAAGTATATTGGTAACAACACGGGCGGAATGCTTAAGAATTCGACACTGCTTTATTCATAAAACTCGTCGTTACATTATGATGGTATTACATTGGCTACATAGCTTGACAACTTAGCATACTTACTGCATCACATACTCGACATACAACTGATTTCACACTTTACATGATTGCACATAATTTCAGAACTGTCTAAAGGTTAAGTTCAGTCTTCCAGGTTTCATGTGTGTGGCATTGATTATTGTCGGAGGCGCCGTATTCAATTTGATCTTCTTGATACCATGATACAACATCCTCGACTGCCCACCCATGATTAACACATCTCCAGACTCCAATACTAACTTCCTTGCGAGGTCCGCACGCTTCTGCTCGCCGTACATGAACACTGCGGTGTCACCAATGGACCAAGACACCACGGGTACTCCCTTACTAAGAGACTCGGGTGACTCGTTCTTGTCTTGGTGTAAACCCAACCTTCCACCTTTTTGGTAGAAATTGGCAATACACAAATCTGCCTTGATACTTGGGATTTGTTCCGGTTCAACTTGCTGAGCAATTCCTACGGCGTGGTTAACAACCGCAAGGAACTCCTCAGGTATACTTGGTATGGTAGCTCCATCTTCAGCTCGTGTGTCCTGATATGACTTGGTGTAAGGGTTCCAATCCTTACCCATGCACATCATCTTTAAATTCATTTTCGCCCCACTTGGGTATTCGGGTGTGTAGAAACCTCCAGGTGCTGCTCCAAGCTCGTTGCATCGTTGGATGATGTGGATTTGTGTTTCGGGTGTCAAGTATCCCTTTCATAATATCATACCTGGTTGGATAACTTGACACTGTTCTGTCGGATAGTCAATGATGTCGATGGTGGTGTCTCCGGGGTTCGGTGTGGGTGGGATTGGATAGCAAATATTGAAGGTTCCTAAGGTTTATAAGTTTCTAATTTAGGTGGTTTTCACATTATTCTTCAACTCGTTATTCATGTGGTTATTCATTTAGTCCTACTAACACACATGCATGGAAATGCGGTAAGCAATCACTTATCTTACTTAACGGTTTAAAGTGGTACCTGGTCTAGAAGACGATCCTGGTGCCTCTGACCGGTCCACCACGTTCAAGGCAGCCTTGCCTGCTCCCGGCCCCTTCCCCTTCTGGGGATCAGTATTTCCTTGCCCCGAGGATGGCTGATATGTAGCTTTCGGGCCCTCAGTGGTAGCAGTGGCCTTACCCTTCCATTGCCCACTAGGCCTATAGTTTCTGCCATCGGGGTTGCTGTAGCACTCAAAGTCACGGTGCCCCAGCTTCTTGCAGTAATGGCACTGCACATCGTTCCCTTTGCAGTCCTTACCGGGATGGTCACCCTTGCACCACTTGCAGAAGTAGTGGCGCTCCGGTCCAGAGCCCGTACTGGCTGCTATCACAACACACAATCAATACACACTTCACAACATAACAATACATACTTGAATTCGGTATTCGAAATTAACTAGTTACCCTTGGGCGGGTGAGAGCGTAGGGGCTTAGCCGCATAGGCATAGGTGAGCTTCAACGGCTCCTCAGTGGTAGTGGGCTGGGCTTGGCCCTTGCTATCTTGCTGCTGGCCCTTCTGAGGCTGAGGGTAAGGCTTCCTCTTCTTCCCTCCTTGGTACCCTTGCGAGCTTTGGCCCTCGCTCGAGACCTTGCGCTTATGCGCATTCTCCTCGTCCCTTAGCACTCCTGAGTATCAAGGTGTTAGTCATGCCCCGCAACACATTTACACACTCCATACAACATTACTCATTCACACTTAGACATTATTGGAAATTTACCTGCAAGGTATTGTACTCGGCTGGCCCCATGCCATAGCGTAGGCGGTGGCTCAACCCACTGTAGAATCGGTTTACTAAGACCCGGTTCGAGTAACCAAGGTCGGGTAGAAGATGAACAAGGTCAGTGAAGGCGGTGTAGTAGTCGTCCACCGTCATTTTATCTCCCTGCTTCAGACTGTCAAGCTCTAGGCGCTTCGCCTCTTGCACGTGCACTGGATAGTACTTGGCCCTTAGCAATGTCGTGTACTGCTCCCATCCAAAATCTGGATCGGCCACTTTCTCGACCCTCACAAGTTTCCACCAATTTCTAGCCGAACCCTTCAAATAAAAAGCAACAAGTCGGACCTTGGCATCAGCAGGAACGGCCAAGGTCTCGTAGGCGGTCTCAAGCTCCGAGATATACGCCTCTAGCTTAGAAGGGTCAGTCTCCCCTTTGTAAGACGGGGGCCTCAAGTCGGCCAACGCTTTCACCCAATTGGTCTCGCGTGGCTGTGGTGGTGGTGGTGGTTCTGGTTGGTCCTCACCCCCGGGATGTTGTTGCCCTTGCTGCACTGCGGTTACTATCTGAGGTATTACTTGTGCTAGGGCGACCGCTACATCTTCGGCCATCATCTGAGCGGTGGGGGTATTCCCCGTGTCTCCTGGACCAAGCCCTCCACGGCCTCGTCCCCGCGGTCGCCCTGCCATCTGAACATACATGAGAGCACATTAGTATTGTGCTTACAAACTTATCGCATCACTTGTTTATAACGTCCTTTGGACGACAAGGGTTAAATTTCCTAACTCGGTATATTCCTACGCTCGGTTGTCGGTAATCAGAGCGATACTTCGCTCTGATACCACTTTTTGTAACACCCCATCTATAACCTTAACACTTAATCAATAATTGCAGCGGAAAACATTACTTAAACATATACCAAAAAGGCGGTGTTACACGCCGTTAGCCACCCACGTGGCTAACAAGGCTGTTACATAATATGTATCGGTCTGACCACACGACTCCCGAGCATAATTACAACCTTCCAAAAATGACTGTCCAAAAGAGTGACAATATACCGAGTGTACTGTTCAAAAATCACTAACTAGCTTTACATCCACCAAAAGTAACGACCTCGAGTGTACAAGCACTACTCGGGTTCAACATCCAAAAATGACAAAAATATCAACAACCTAGGATCTAAAGCCATTCTGCTTCCTCGATCCTCATCCTGCAAATAAACATAGCCCCCAAAGGGGGTCAGCAACCTTTTGCTGGCATGGTTAACGTGCAGCCCGCTGACTACCGGGATACACGCAACTATTTGTCGTTATAACATGGCGTTGATTTTATCATACAACATGCATATACATAACAGAAATTATTGCAGAACAATAACAACACATGCATAGTGAGAACAATTCACTTTAGGTAACAACCAACATGGTTAGTCAACTTGTAAGCCTAGAGGATGTCTTCACCCTCATGTTAAGCTTAACACATATCACATTACTGTTTGTTAGTTAGATGAATAACTTAACTTGAAAGATGAGACGGGCGTAGTGACCCGAACACATCAACACATAATTTCCCCCTAGCCCTAGTGGAAATCAGGTAGGTAGCTTTGGCTAAGCTATGGGAGGTCGAATTCCCCATAAAAGGAAAACTACCCTAACATAAGGAGAGAGTCGAATCTGATTCAGATGTCGACACCCATACATACACGCGTGACCGGAACGACCGGATTCCTCACTCCCCCGGTTAGCACTCGTTAGAAGTCCCACAATGGGAGCTTAACATAATCTCACACAAGTAAGTGTTTAAGTCCAGTTAGACATACAAGGGAAGTAAGACATAGTTTCAGCAACACACATCACAACTAAACACACATAGCCGGGTTAGAACGTTCCTTAGGTTGAGGGACGTTATTACCGGATACCGTTCTCTCACGTTTCCTAGCTTTGGTTAATTAACAGTTAGCACGCATTCGAGGTTACTGGTGTTGGTACACACACGTCGCATTAATAATAAGAACTGTAAACTCGTTTCATGATTTAATCTTACAAGGTTGTAAACACACAGAAAAGCAAACAGCACACAAGCCGGTGTAAACCGGTAGGCAACAGACTGCAAGAAAACCATACCTTGGTCCTTGCCGCTCTAGTGATCCACCGTACGTTGCTCCTAAACATTGATTGATAACGTCGGTTAATTAACTTAGTTGACTTCTGAATTGTTAAACACTTTACATGTTTTTATGGTGTGTTTTTATGCTTAGACTTACACTTGATCATCTTTATTATACCCTCTAGGGTCTACTAACTAAGACACATTATTATTATTATTTTATTTATTTTTTTTTGTAAATCTTGGTCCGACCGACCTTGCGACCGAACTTACCCAAGGTCGGTCCATTCCAGTAGCGTCCGAGTTTGAAATTTTTCACTCCGACCGACCTTGCCAAGTCCGGTCCCAAGGTCGGTCCATTCCAGAAGACTTCTCGTTTGAAAATTTCACCCCGACCGACCTTGCATGTCCGGTCCCAAGGTCGGTCGATTCCAGAAAGATCTCTGCGCTCAAAATTTGAGTCCGACCGACCTTGCAAGTCCGGTCCCAAGGTCGGTCGATTCCAGAAAGATTTCTGCGCTCAAAATTTGAGTCCGACCGACCTTGCAAGTCCGGTCCCATGGTCGGTCGATTCCAGAAAGATTTCTGCGCTCAAAATTTGAGTCCGACCGACCTTGCAAGTCCGGTCCCAAGGTCGGTCGATTCCAGAAAGATTTCCGACGGGTTACACTGGGCTCGACCGACCTTGTAAGTCCGGTCCCAAGGTCGGTCGGCTCCAGACTTTGGTTTTTAAATGCCTATTCAACTCCAAACTCTTCCCATTGCTACCCCAAGGTTCCCACATGTATCTAGACATATTTTAACACTAATATAACATCTTAAACTTGCCTAAATCATCATCTAAACTTGTTATTCAATTCTTGATTAAATTCACCCAAGTTTCCCCTCTCAAAACACTTGTAGTTCACTAGTTGCTCCCACCTAGAAATGCATTTAGACCCTTAAATTTCTACACAATTTTTGACATGATCTCCCCATAATTTTTACATGTTCCCACACATTATTTAACCCTCAAAACACTCTAATCCACAATTCATCCAAAAACACTAAGCCACACTTATACTTCACCAATTCCACCACATTTAGCACCCAATATACATAACCCTTAAAGCTTGGCTCTTAGGCCCTTAAACAACATTAATTTAAACACTGAATTTCCTCATATTATTAGCAACACCTGCACTTCACTGAGCATGTATATTTGCACAAACATAAACACCCTCATACATCACACACTAGTTTAAAGTAGGTTAATTACCTTTGGTTTTCTTTTCAAAACTTTCCTCTTCTCTTCACTTCTTGTTCCTCAATTGGTACTCAACCGGATAATTTGTTACACTAATGACCAAGCCAAGATAGCCACAATGAGTATTTAGGGTTTATGATTCCATCAACCCTAGAATTTAGAATTTGCTTGAACACATTGGAGGGAATTACCTTCTATTTCAAAATGAAATGTTTGGCAATGGAAATAGGGCTAGCTCCAGCTCCTCTTGAAGATTTAACAAGCTTGAATATGAAGAGAAACAATGGTGTTCAACACACATAAAAATCGGTTACCCTAAAATGGGGGAATGAACAGATTTTTGAGTTACTTCTTACCTTAGCACAACAAGGAGATGATGGGCTTCAAGAATATGAAGTTTCTTCTTCAAAATGTAGTACACCCATGGAAATGAAGTATGGTGTTTTGAGATTTTGAAAGGTACAAAATAATCCCCAAGATGAGGGGAGTATTTTGGTGAAAGAATTTCTTGATTTGGAGCTAGGATGAAGAAGTTACAAGAGGAAGAAGTTGGGGTTCTTCTTGACTTGTGAAATCGCCATTGTTGGCAAAATGAATAAGAAAGAGAGCTGGGTGAGGGGGAAAGAAATCGTGAGTGAAGAGAATGAGGGGAAGAGAGAGAGTGTGAGAGAGTGTAAAGTAAGTAGTTTTGTATTTTAGTGAGTAAAGTGAAATAAATAGAATAGAGAGGGGAGCAAAATCGTGAGACACAAGAGAGGGGAAGGAAAAGTCTCTTTTTTTTGTAAAAGTAGAGATGAGGTGGCACATGGTCATTTAGCAGATAACACCCGTTAGTTCCCGAACTGTCAGTTTTAACAGTCTGGTCCGGTTTCCGGATTTTTGTTTTATTTATTTTTATGGTCCTAGACCTTGACTAATATTTAATTATAGCCATATGATTGACTATAAATTTTTATTAGTCCATTAAACCCGTTTAAAATTACATTTCCCGGGTTTCTCGAAAAACGTGTTTTAAAGTTCGTTTTGCCTTTTTAATCCACTATTTGGATCCGTTTCCTTCGGGAATTTTTCCCACATGTTATTAATGACTAAAATACGTCTTAGAATATAATAATTATATATTTAACTAACATATTAAGGTTTGGGGTATTTCATGAGTATGATGCAGAAGATGAACCTCCAACTGTTCCTATTTCATTGGAAGAGGCTGAGGTCACAGGTCATCGTGAGTATATACGATCAGACCATAACGAGGGAATGTGGGTTGAGAGATAATTGTGTATGTAAGTTATTACTATTAAAATTTATTTGAAATTAACACTCTTTTATTTCTTTCTTGTTTATGACCATTTTGAAATGCTTAATTTATTTCAAATTTTATTTCAATACTTGTAGGCATGGCTGATCAAGACATGGCTGATGAAGAGTTTGATTTATATTGTCGTGAGTTCGAAAATGAGCAGCAAATGGTACCAGTTCCTTCTACCAGTGCCGCTACTACTGCTGGCCCATCTACATCTGCCGCTACTGCTGCTGTTGGCCCTTCCATGAGTGCACCTTCTACGAGCGCTACTCAGAGACCCAGAGGTAGAGGTCCGACCCGTGGGTTGAAACTGCAGAAACCGGATGAGATCAGTCTTATGTGGGACAAGTTTGGGAGGTATTGTGGGGGCAGCAGGTCAGAGTTCGCTAGTATGCTAGGGACTCTGGCCAGATCACATTGCTGCATCAACCACACATGGAAACAAGTCCCGCAAGAAGTTAAGGAGACCATTTGGAAGAAGGTGCAAGAACGATACAAGATCCTAGAAGAAGTGAAGAAGACCATTCTTTCTTTAGTGTCCGGCAAAGCGAAATCATTCCTCCACTACTTGGTTGAGCACTGGATCAACATGGTGCCCCCACGTGAGCCTCCACCGTATTTTGTGTACAGCGGCATGATCACTGAAGAGGAGTGGAAGGAGTTCGTTGAGCGGCGCTCCACCCCCGAGTTCAGGGTATGTTTGTGTGTACTCTTTTATGAATTAAAGCTCATAATGCTTTATCCCTGATTTTCTAATTAATTTGCTATTGTACTTTCTTAACAGCAAACACAAGAACAAGCACGGCAAAACCGTGAAGCTAATCTCTACCCCCACACAATGGGACGAAGGGGATATGTGGGCAGCCTCGACATGTGGAAAGAAGCTGGTCTGCCGACACAGAGGAACGAGGATGGAAGTGAATGCCCGATCGAGGATGTCTCTGAGGCGAGGAGGGTGCAGATGTTCGTACTGGGATGTCAGAAAACGACCAGCAAATGTCAGAGGAAATTTCCTCATGCTGCGACGGAACAACTGGCTAACCAAATTGTAAGTGTTTTAAAGTAGCTGTTAAATAATTTACTTATATACTCAAGTGTTTGTTGATCTTAAATTAAGTTTTAACTTCTTTGAAAATTGGACAGTACGAAGCGGCACAGAGAGGAGAAGTAGACTTATTCGCTCCTCCTTCTCAAGACGACGCGCTCAAGCAAATCCTTGGGAAGAAGGTTCACCCGGGGCGTGTTAGAGGATTTTGGGGAGAAGTACGTCAGAAGAACGTATTCCCGCCATCTGTTAGGAAAGGTCAGATGAGTGCTGCTGAAGTTAAGGCAATGGTAGAGCGTAAGTTCGCTGCTGAGCGCCAAGCTAATGAGGAGAAACAGGCTGCTGAGCGCCGGGCTATAAAGGAGAGGCTGCAGGAAGCGTTGAATTCGATCGCACATGCGACTACTCAGCAGCAGCATGATCCTCCTCGACCGTCTTCCTCGTCTAGTTGTGCTCCGACCGCTGACCCGTACCCGTTTGCCAACATCCAGGTTAGCTTTGTTTAACTATTTTTCTCCTAAAATAAAGTCATTTAAATATTATTAGATTGGACTCACTTATTTATTTCACGTATTATCTCTGTTTTTTAAAGGAGCAAAAAAAATGTCGTCTCCAAATACCATTAGAAGGGCACCCTGTAGATGTGGCCTACGGGACAGTTTTGCTGAAATACCCCCTAATTAATTAAACATTGATTAAACATTTAATAATTAAATTAAGGCCTAAACATGCCTTAAAATCAATTTAAAAACAACAATGGTCAACATAAAGCAAATATTGCTCCCTTTGACCACTTAGGGTAAATATATACCGAAATGAACTCCTTCGGACCTAAAATTTTGTCCTAAGCATTATAACTCATAAAGGAACGTACTAAAATTATTGGACAACACTCCAACATCAAGAACCAGCATTAACATGCTCAAAAGTCTCATAGATCAAAATGTGCTCTAAACGAGCTTTAAAGGTCACGAGACCTCCGTTTGATTCCAAATCAAATTCCTAAGTTTTTTAATAATGTAATGGATGTAATTAATCAGTTACCAAAGAAAACCAAGCTCAAAAATAAGCCTTAACACAAAATGTGTGTTAAAACACTTTAAAGCACATTTTTGTGTATAACTCCAAAAGTATTGGTTTAATACCACTTTAAGGACCATATTACATTCTTTATAACATTTATGTGTCATGATAGACTATATTATAAAGTCTAAATCAAAGTTTACAAATAAAATTAAAATGAGTGATTTTGGGTGAATAGTACCCAAAATGCCACCCAAATTCCTTAAGTAAATCATGGTCAATGGTCATCCTTTGACCTTGACCATCATATGCCGTCAAATGGCAGATCTCTCCTCATCTAATTACCGGCCACACAAAGCTATTCATAATGACTTGAAGTCACCTTTATTAAAGTGATATTTTATTACTTTACAATTTCTATCTAATCTAACTTATTTCTTCCCCACTGTAACTACTTCCTTTTGCCTGCTTGATGTGTCATACTTATCCACTAACAAGCTTAAATGATCTTAAAAAAAAAGTCATCAAATACGGTACCTAAAAGATGACCTTTATTACATGCCAAAACTTAATATTTATCTAAGCCAAACAACACTCCCCCTTACGTTAATTCTGCACTTCCGTAAGCTCTTAGAGCTTTCCCCATGCTTAAGAAAGCTCCAAAAATATCTAGGACGAGTCATGCTTGAACTAGTGAGTAGAATGACTCATTCCCCTTATAAACTAAATTCCTTCCTTTTATCATTTACTTTTTTTCTCCCAGCCGTAAGCAGCCCCAAACCCTCCCTTTACCTCATCCAAAACCAGCAGCAGCTGCTAACTTCCATGGGTGATATATCTTGCTCAAGGTAAGCTCTCTTGACAAGGGAATGTTCATTCTTTTCCTTCTTCATCCTCTCTTCATTGAACTCACTAAATCTCACCTCCACCCATCCATCTTAGTGTGGGTTAGCTGCTGAACTAAAGGCTTGTCACGGTTGGAAATAAAGAAGGAAGGAGGGAGCTTAAATTGGCTCTTCCATGGTAAGGATGTGTATTAAAATACTAGTTTTCTCCTCCTCTACTTCCGGTTTTGATTCCCCATTCCTTCAGACTCAAAACCATGCAAAAACCATTCTTGGATAGGTATATTCAAGTTTTGAACTACCTTGCTTCTTACCGATTTATGTATTGATTTTTATAATGGTTTTAACACCTTATGTTAATTCAAATTCCAATCGAGAATTAGCCTACCTAAGTCCATCCTTATCAAGGTAAAAATCAAGTTATAACTAAGGTTGATTAAGTCTCTAATTACTTCTAGTGTTAAGCCTAAGAATGCTCATTGGTTTCTCTGCATAAACTGGTGGCGAATGGTGCTATTACATGGGGTGAAAATCTGCACAAAATTGTGGGAATTAAATCCAAGCATAAGTCAAGCAAGTAAGCTAGTTGCTACCTTAATTAAATGCTAAATAAATGTACATGTGGTTTAATGTCAAAATACTAACTTAAAAACATGTGTATATTCTAGCCGTTGCTATAGTGGGTGAAAAGTTGGTGGATTTGGTTCAAAATCAAGTAAGAATACTAAACTTATATAATATAAAATCTTCATGTCATTTTTTTACATGGAAAAATATTACCGTGAGTATAAGGGTTATTTCATGACTTAAAAGTGTAGTATACTATTGTGTAGCATTTGGCTAGTTTACTTTCGTTGTAAATGAATTATAATGTCATAGAAAAATAATATAAGTGGTAAAGCTTAGTTTATAAAAGTTATTGGGTGTGAATAGAGCAAACCGTGAGCCATTAAGTATTTTATGACATCTAGATGTAATTTATATTATATAATAAGGTTTGTAACAAAGCCATGTATTTTAGATTATATAATTTTATGTTATATTAAGGTTTAAATGAATTTAAAGTGTAAATAAATATTACCGTATAAGTTTGGGGTTGTTTTATAATTAAATGAAACTTAGGGGCTAAATAAAGAATTGAGCCGAAAACAATACTCTTAAAACAATTAAAATGAATTTTATAAAGTTTTGTAAAGCTTGGGGGCAAAATGCAATTTTTTTTAGAAAACCTGGGTCAAAACAGTAAATAGATAAAAATTCGGTCAAACTGTGGTCAATAGGTCAACAAGGACCTTATAAGGTGCCTTGACCAATTTTTATGACATAAGAAATTAAACTATGGTTATATATTAGTATCATAAGTCAAAATGAAAGTTGTAAAATAAATGGGGTATAAATGGTGATTTCTGGAAAATATGGGGTTAATATGGCTAATATAATAATTTATATCATAAGTATAAAGTTTGGTGATTTTTGGAGTTAAATAAAAGGCTATACATTAAGATAAGTGTATAATATAAGGTTTTAATGATATTAAAAGTATAGGTTATAAAACTGGGTGAGATTTGCCAAATGCAAAATTGGTGGGGCGGAAAGAGGATTTTAAAACCCCTTGTGGTCTGTTTGGAAATTAACAATATAAAAACTATGGGTTATATAAATAATATACGTTAAAACCATATAATATAACCTATATGTAACATTATATAATATGTGTGGTAATTGTGTAAATATAGAAAGTATATGGTGCTGGGAAAAAAAATAAAACCAAAACAGACCAAGGGTCTGTTCGGTATTTCCAAAATGTATATACCATAGGTTATATTAATTACTATGTTTAAATGATATAATGTAAGGTTAAAATAACATGTTATAAAATATGTGGTGAAATTGTAATAAGTATAAAGTGTGGGAATTGAAAAGAGAATGAATATAACCTCTATGCTTTTCGGCAATAATATGATTTATTAAAAAAAAACTATAGGTTATAATATGTTACAAAGTTTAATGTTATAAAATATGGTATTTATACATGGTATAATAATGTGTGGCTATATTGTCATAAATGAAAACTATGGGAAGTGAAGAATAAATAAGTATATAACATATATGCCTTGCGGCAATTAATATGGGATTTTCAAAACTATATGTTATAATGTTTAATGAGATACCAAAATATCATATCATATGGTATAAGGTATAAGTGTAACATTGTATGATTTTATGTGATCAAAACAGAGTTTATAAAACTATATATTATTACCGCATGCATAGCATGCAAGAAATGAAATTATAAACTATGGTTTACAATGATATAATACTATAGATATTATCTAGTATTAATGTGATTAAATGAAATAACTATCATTAATAATATTCACATGAAATAATGTGACAATTAATGGAGAAATGGAATTTATAAACTAAGGTCAGCATTTAAATAAACCTTAGAAGATTATAATACATGTAATGAAATGTTACATAATATTAGGATTAGGTTCTTAATATAAGTTGCATAACATAATGCAACAAATGAGAATAATCATCTTAAATAAGATGATAACAAAGTGACATGTAATATAAGTTTATAATTCATGAAATGTAAATATATAAGTATTCCGTATTCGTATATTAAAAAGTTATACATATTGGATTATATGGTATAGTTGAACTATATAATGCATACATGCAACTATATATTATATGAGTGAATCAAATAAAAACGACATATATGAATATATATGTGAAACCGAGAATATATGTTTATATGTATAAGTATATACAATATGGTTTTCATGTCATGAAATAATAAATGACACGCGTCATGACATTAGTATAAATATATACTACAAGTCATATAATTATAAATCAAAGTATGAGTTTATTAAGATGAATAATAAGGTGTATAGTATATGGTGCAATATTAAATGGTTAAATAATAATGCCATAAAATATTAGTGCATAAGCATAAATTGCAATGCAAATTAACGTTGCATGGTACATGCAACTATATATTATAAATGTATACTCGTATGTCTAACCGAAACAGTTAAATTAATAACAAAAGTATAAAACGTGAATATGTATGTTGGTATACTCGTAAGTATAAGGAATAAATCCTAATATTCGAATACGCTATAACTAAAGCGTCTTTTAACCAACTCATTTGAATAAACCCGGATGTTGGTAATTAATACGTACTATGATTAACGAGTCTCATATAACGGTAGCTTAACAGATAACAGTTGAAATCCGGGGATGAAGGGTCGGGATTATTTATGTTGTTCGGATTTACCGAGCTTAAATAAGTCATGTGGATTGACTTATATTGTAATTGTTATTTAGACCGAATCACTGACGAAGGCGCTTGATGAGCTAGTGGTCTACTACGCAACCTAGGTCGTTGGTGAACGGTATGTAAAGGGGTCTAGTTCGAGATGTCCTGAGGACTTCCTCGGGCTCGGATATGTGTGCTGTATAACAAGTGTGATGCATGTATGTATGTGTGTATGGATGTGTGTTATGGGATGTTAATTGCTTATCTTTCCGCATTATTTAATTATGCGCGAACATCCTACGGGACTAATACTACGTCGACTATAGATCGACTTATATAAAACACATATACGTTTAATGTGATGTGATGGTTGTTAATGGATGTAACACACTTAATATTATGATTTTATATGTATACTAACCAAAGTTAAATACTTAGGGACGAGATACGACATCGTCGATCTCTAGAGCTTTGACTCGAACATGAATACTACCTAGAATGATTCTAGGCATGCGTAAGACCCATAGGGCAGCCAACAAATAAGTGATGTTCTCCATATTTAAAACTGTAACGGTTTAACTGACTAACTAAGTCAACAACGGAGTGTGGATAAATGCGGATGGTTTACCTTAATCCAGTTAGTCATTGGCTACTGGTCGCGCGTTGAGATCTCTTGAGTTAACCCGGATCGGGCTTACTCTGGTTTAACCTGATCGAGCCTAGATAGATCGACAGGTATGGTGATAACATGGGCGCCTTTAAAAAGGCAAAATATGGATGCTTTTAAAAAGGCTAAGTGAATGGGCACCTCGTTGTGCATGGGACTACTGTCCAAGTGAGGTTATTCGGGTTGTCCTAACTGACACCCGACAGTGCTAACAGAACAAAATGTGTAAGTTATGTGAGGGCCTGGGGGGCCGTATGTGAGGTTGGTATGGATGACCGTCACTAACGGCTTTATGCTTATCGTTGATGTGATTGTATGCTTGTGATTATATGGTTGTGTGTGTGGATTGTAGTGCCTGTGTTAACTGTTTCGTTTACCGACATTTATGTATTTACAGCTTTATATACATGTACACTGGTAAAGCATGTAACGAACTTAATAATGGCGACCATGACAATTAAGTGACCAATAGGGTCCAGGCTCGGCATACTCAGCGTTTATCGCTGAGCCTTTAAGGCATTGCTGCAGGTGACGAATACCACGGAAGCCGAAGAGCGGGACCTGGGTAACTTGGAAATTAGTTACTGTACGTGATCTCACAATGTATTAGGATGATCATTAGTTTAAGTATTAGCAATGTTGTAGACAGTCGGGAAAACCTAGATGCTCACTTGTCGTTTAAATTATCTTTGGTTTAGAATGATGTATAGGTTAGTATCTCGTTATCACTGCGGTTATATATTTATTACTAGTGTTGTTTCTTATTAAGTTTGTTTCTGCTTCTTTACTTGTATGGGCGAGTAATGGCATGTGACACCCGAGTGAGATATTTTACTATGAGACTTCTGCTGTGAGACGGTATTAAATAATGCTACGTGAGTGATTATTATGTGATTACGAGTGGGGTGTTACAAAAGTGGTATCAGAGCGGAGTTCCGCTCTGATGACGAGATAATAGGATTTAAGACAGTGAGCCTAGGATTTGGGAATTACGGGAAACGTTTGTGAGGTACGGAACGTCTTCGCTTAAATGAAATTATGTGTTAGCAAAGCCTTGGGCTTGCGAGTGTTAGCCCTGAGGCACACAGACGTGTTTAACTGTAATGTGACGAGTTATCGAGTAACGAGAAGATGAACGGTAATACCGATGTCTAGTGGTGATACGGGCCAAGAAGCTGGCCAGGGGCAATAAAGGCCCGGGAATGTTACTCCCGTTATGGACCAGCTGAGAGCTCGGTTGGGAGGAAACATACGAACGTCGTGAGTACATTGGCGACAGTCCACATTCATGTGGAAGTCCAGTATGGACTACGGCTGACAGTACCCCTTCCGCCACAACCCAATGTGTACCATACTGTTGAATAACATAAATCCTCGAATAGCGGGAAGAGGCTAGCAAGCCTGATAGTCCGTCTAAGCGACTTCATACTGAAAGTATAAAATCTTACCCTAATAGCATTAACAGAAATTAAATACCTTTCCTTCCTTACTAATGACCAAGCGTTAGTGATAGGCACCGCCGGGGGCGAGCGTCATCACTACGGTAAACGTCGTGGAAAGGATCTCCCACGATACCAGGGCAAGCGGATCGGGAGCATCCTGAGCTCCGCGAGACCGTCGCCCATAATGGGGACCTTTAACTACCATGCCATTGCATTGAAATACCAAACTGTAATCTGGGGTTATATTGAGAGTGTGGAGAACTTTGTAAGATCACCCATCCTGTCATATTCAATTTACAATCCTAATCTTGTGTACACACAATACTGTAACAATAAAACAATTGTCGCGACAACACCTATAGAGAAACAATAAAAAAATCCGAGCGTTAATGCTATCATAAATCTAAGGTGAGGTTGAACATGGATATTCTAATAACAGTATGGTCAGGAAAATTTTCCAATCCAATTACCATCCTGTTTAGGGACAATCGTTCTAACGGTACTTAAACAACCTATGCGGTAGTAAGACGAACAAGTCCGAAACCGACAATTCCACTTGCATGGCGCGCTTGCCACTGCAAGCGCTAAGTTAAACAGTGTACTAATAATTCCGTCTACCCCGCACACTTGCTACTGCAAGTGCTGCAAACAACTACGACCGTAGTTACAATTACCATTATCGTTACAAACGAATTCGGTAAACTCTGTAGACCAGTGGTACAACGCCATGGCTACCAATAATCACCAAACAATTGTACAACACTAATATAAACTACAGGACTACAATGGTCGCCATACTAATAATAAAGCGCTAAGATACGAGGCTTATAACCTCGGAAGGACCCGATGAGCCCGACTAATCATAACAAAAGGGGCATACATCAGCCCATAACAAACTACCTACATTATACAGTGATGAATCAACAACAACGACTTACGAGCCAAGCATTATGACATATTTGTAAATTATTTAATGGCTTGTTATGGATGTGGGAGGTGGAACTTGATCCGGTACAGGTCAAGGGAAGCTGAACACAAATTGGGGTGGAAGGATAGCTTGACACTGGTGCTGATCACATCAGAATCGAGTGACTCCTGGGACTCTTCACAAGTTGCCACAATTAATTATAGTAAGAATAAATGAAAAATGTGGTATCCTAGCAACAAACAGCTAACAATAATACAACCATAAGGTATTAAATAAGAATGCTTGTGACTGACAGCTCACACCAGTATATGTTAAATCATACAGGAAATTATAGAGGAAATACGATCACATTATGATCAATACCAACTTGTGAAGTACCAGGAAATTTGTAAAACATATCAGTCCACAGTTGGACCAAGATTGAAAGAAACAATTCTACCGTAACCCGGTTATTACCAATACCATTCGCAACAATAAATGTGAATTAATGTTTAACGCAAAAAAAAATTACCACCCCTGGGCACTACCTTTACCAAGGAGTGCCGTGTACGCTTATGTACAATTATGAATGAACAAACGTCAAGATTAAACCTTATACGTATTATTATGATCATCTGATTATGGGACAAGTTCCAAGTAAAAGAGTGGCTGCCGCCATTGGCGTTCCACCTTGTAAAAAAAAAGTGATAAATATGTGTGTATGCAAAAGGCATGTCGTCTACCATTAAAGACGACTGTCAGTGGTGATGAATATGTCAATTTAACAATGGAAAATCCCCTAAACAATAATACTAACATCCAAGTGTAACCAATGACACAAACAACCAAACTAAACGTTAAATAACGTGAGTTAAAGTAGGTACTAAAGATACTAGTGAAAGGGCATGAGCCTAGGAGTACGGGAACACCGCCTCCGAATATATTTCAATGTATATTACCAACACAACAATACCTAAATTGAAGGATACACACATCCTCGCCACGGGGTCCGGGAAATATAATAAAGTAAAGAGAGCTACGGTACATACTGTAAGCAATGTGTATAATATGCTAATAAATTAATAAGCGCTAAACTGCGCACATGAATTTGAGAAAACAACGGTTGGACCCAGTATATAGGTAACCCCAATAAAGAAATTACTAAACAATAAGTAACAACAAACTCACAAATATGAGGACTCATAGATTCACCTAAAATAAATCAACGAGCCATTATCAACAACATCTTCAATAACAAAGAAGAAAAACCATCTGCTGTTACGACAACGCAAACTTTATCACTACGATAGGTTATAACAAACACCCGCTAGAATCAAATACATGAAACCATACCCATTGGGCTAGAAACCCAGGGAACCGAACATTCCCACGGGAGACCCCCAATACTAACAGAAAGGGAGCTTGACACCAGAATACTTCACGAACGTGTGACGGACACCACGAGTCTATAATGAGTTATGGGACGATCACACTCCATGGGAGCTTGTGGGCTCGACAGACTCATTCTTGAGTTAGTCGAGTAAGTAGCTATGTATCAGAACGGTGCCCCATACACGTAGACATGTGGTGAAAGGAACACTGGGAGTAGTTAACTCCACACGAAGGTTAGAAATGTAAACCCAGACCAGTGTAAATAATCACCTAGAATAATTAACTAGTGAAATCCCAGTTTAATTAACGAAGTGAATGCAACCAACAACCTTGAATGCCATATGATCAAGCCATAACTCCCCAAAGGAGTGGATAAAATACAGTAACCCCCCCCCCCCCAAAAAAAAAAAAAAAAAAAGAACCTCCCGACAGTGGAGAAAATTGATAGTGAATTAGATAACAAGCAAGAGGACCCAATAAATGGGCTAATGAAAATATAATACACAAAAAGGTTCAATAACCATTTACATTAAAACAATTTGAACATCTGGAAAGAAACCACTTAATGGTTATAATCATTACCCGTAAAAGGGGACAAAGAGAGAATTACTCTCCAAATATAAATATATACAACAATACCGAATGATATCATAATTATGTATGCCCAAATTAAGGACAGTGATACGTTCTTAACCAGGAAGAGGTTGAACACAAGTACACTGTTGTCTAATATACAGTAAAGGCGAAGCTAGTACACTAGCGGATGCCTTGAACTTTAAAGAGAATACCACAATAAATATACAACCATCAATTGACTGAAATATGGTGCGCGTGGAAGCGACCATTACAAACTGCTATGTGAATGAATACTTTTCCAAACACAGACGAGCAAAGCTCACACAGAAAACAATGATGAGAAATGAAATGCAAGAAAGGCTATACAACGCCTAGACAGTTAAAGGATATGTTCCAAAATAAATATTGAGTTCAAAACTATAACTCACTTAGGAACTTATAAATAATGAGTACAATTACAATCCTTGTAAACAATGTGAGAATACAAAGATACAAATATACCAGAGGAAAATACCTCAACTTCCAAAACATACCCCACGGGATGTTACACAATGCAGAACACAAATGTGATTATAATAGTGGATTCCCTTAATAAACGGGATAAACCATACAATGATTGTTGTGAAACCGCCACAAAGGAAGCACTATATACATAATAAATATTACAAACAAATGTTTCACTCCGGTACAAAACACCGGGAGACACAGGGTTACAAAAATTATTCTCGTGCAGTTATAACTATATGTCTTGAACAAACAATAAGGACTAGTGCCAAACGGCATTGACTACAAACAATAATTAGTATCATACTTCACCTCAGCATTATATCAACGAATGAAGATAACAACATCCTAGATATACTTTGATATACGATTTAGATCCAGTCGTGTGCATATATAATTAACGTTATCGCACCGACTGAGACACCTCTGTTTCCAATTAGCAAGACCGTGATCGACACTGTCACAGTGGAATGAGGTCAGCAATAAACTGCTGCCAATAAACCATCTAAGATAACAATAGAACGACGGGCGTATTAGCCCATATCGGTGGGTCGGCACCTCCATACGGAGCGAGTGGGCCCAATAGAACGTTGAAATACCCCAAACCTTGATATGTTGGTTAAACATTAAACTATGGTATATTGAGGCTAAAAAGTTCCTTAGAAACATTAGTGAACAATTTAAACCATAGTAAAAATAATGAAGTACTATAAACACAGTTTGAGCAAAAACATGCTCTAAGCTTGGAGTGAACTTGGTTAGGACCCAAAGAGCCTACCAAGACTTAATAATATTCAATTATGATTTGATAAGGCTAATTAAGTCCTTAGGAAACTTTTTTAGACAATTAAACCAAACAAAACACAAGAAAACACCTTAAAGTCAATTTAAGCAAATACTTGCTCTAGAATTGGTGTAACCTTGTATAAGACCTAAAGGTCATTCCTAGACCTTATTAACATGCTAATGAACATTTTAAATCAATTACTAAAGAAAACCAAGTTTGAAAACAAGTTAAAACACAAAATGTGCTTTAAGGAGTCTTAAAGCACATTTTTGGAAAATTGTCTTGTAAATGGGTTTTGAGTGGCTAAATGTCCATCATTACTCTTTAATCAACATGTTTACTACTTAGTATCACATTAGGAAGTCTAGACCAATGGGAAATCCAAAATTTCACAAATATGTGCCTTAGTTTGTGAATAGTGCTCAAATAGTGCTAGTTTAAGTCATAAGTCAACATAAGTTGTTTAGATGGTCAAAAAAGACCATATATATCTCTAATATGTTAATGGCCACGGTTTTAGTGGTGTGATTCATCACACTTGGCTAGCCAATTAAAAGAAAGAAAAGTAAGTAAAAGGTTACTTTTGCTTTATAACTTAAATATCTCCAAAACTTACCTCTCTCCTCACTTTCTCTTCTTCTTTTTTTGATTCCCACCGTCTCCAACCTCATCCTCCCTTCTCCATTCTCGTTTTGCTACAGCAAGTAGCCATTCTCCATCTTTGAATGCTTGTAGCTCATGGCTCTAAACTCCGAATTTAATTTCGAGACTACCGTTGTCTTAGTTAGAGTAAGCTCTACATTCCTATCTTTTCAAATCTTCAAAAGCTCCATTTCGGTGCCATGGAAATTCACCATTGAAGGAGCTTGAGCTCGTCTTTTCATGCCTTGTCATTCTCCTTTGCTTCAAGGTAAGGAAAACCAAAGAAAATCAATGTTTCCACTTGTTTTTGTGTGTGACCGAGAATCACTTAGTAATGGTGTTTTCTCTTGCCTTTGTTTAGCTTCATTTGAAACTTCAAAGGGCTAGGTGGAGTCCTATCTTGCCACTTATTCAAGTTCTCTTTCAAATTCCAAAGGTAATCATCAGATTTTTGTGTTTTAAGACACTTATGTAACCTAGGGTTTAATTATGAGTTTAAGTATTAAACTTAATACTCATTACCCTTATATGTGTATTGGTTAGAAGATTGACAAGTGATAAAAGCTCCTTGCCGATTTTCAATCAAGAAAAAACAAGAGAAAACAAGTGAGAAAGCTTGGAAAACAAAGAGGTAAATGAGCTCTCTTAAGGTGGTTTATTGTACTAGGAAATTGAGCTATACTTGCTTAATAATTAACCTAAAGAGACAATGGGAAATGAGATAGAAAACTATCCACAAGGTGGACTAAAAGGACATGGGAGCATTGTTGTGTGTATTCGCAGGTTGAAGGCATTTAAATGTGGAAATTCAGTGTTTAAGTTTAATGCAATTTAAGGGCCTAAGAGCCAAGCAATTTAAGTTTATGCACTATATTGTGATGTAGTGTAGTTTAAAGGTTTAGTTGTGTGTAAAGAACATATCTTGTGAAGGTGAATGTCTTTGAAGGTTAAAGGATGAAAAACCATATGTTTGTGTGTAAAGAATGTGCATTAAGAGATTGAGTGTTCTTGGATTGTATAATGGTGGAAAAACTATGTGTTTTGGTGTAAGGTGATACAATAGAAGCTATGGCAAAATTTAGTTGATAAACAAAGGAGTTTAAGTATTGTAATGAGATTTTATGACCTAGAAGGTACTACGGATTGTTAAGTGTTAAGATGGTGAAAGAAAGTGGAATAAGGTGTTCTTAATTGTTAAGATGCCTTGGGCATAGTCTTGGAGATTTAGAGAACTAATGGATGATTTCTAGATACACCAAGGTGATGGTGGAGGTGTGGTAAAGTCTTGTGCAAAGTTGGTGAACAATGGAAGTGTAATGCCTTGTGAAGTTTTAATTAGGAACTTGTGTGAAAGACTTGAGGAGTGTGTGTAAAGGGGGTGAATGTGATGCAAAATGATGCTTTAGGAGTGGTTATCTTGTGGTGGAAGAACACTTTGGTTAGTGGAAGCTTTAAGCAAAATTACAAGTTACAAGTGTAAGTAAAATGTTCTAAATGTTAAGGATTTAGTAAAAATTTGAGTAAAAGTTTAAGGATTTTTTGGGATGTTTAGAGAGGGTTTTAGTGTGCCAAAAAGATGTTAAAACATGTGGGAAAACATGTGTAATGCATAGGAAAAGATTGGGGTGAATTTGGAGTTCAAAATGAGGAGAAAAACGGTTTTTAAAATGGGGTCTGTTCTGGACCGCCCCTAGGGACCGCCCCTGTGGGGAGGTCCAGTGCAGAGAAGTGAAACAAAAAAGAAACGTGTAGCTTCTGCTGTTGACCGCCCCTAGGACCGCCGCAGAGGGGCGGTCCAGACCAGAGATGAAGAAAAAAATTTGTTTAAGGCTCCTAATGATGGGGGATTGAATGGTAATGGTTTTAGATGATGTTTAGGCCTTGTTTGGTGACTTTTAAAGGCCATTGGAAGTATAAACAAGGGTGAGAGTGAATGTGTAAGTTGTGAACTTAAGATCACATAAATAAATTAAGTACAACGGGATGACGGGGTTAACTATGGGCATTAGATATTAAACAATCATGTCACCCCGATGTTAATGAAAGTAATTGTGATGTTACCAGTTGTACGAGATTTGTTCGAGGAACCTAGGAGGACACAATGTAGTGGACCGTGGTGAAACGTATGGTTTTCTTGCAACCTGTGTCCTACCGGATTACACCGGCTTGTATGCCAATGTGTTTTTCTGAATGTTTGCCACGTTATAAGATAAAAGTATGTAATGAGTTTACAGTAATTCATATATGTGGCGTGTCTAGTTCCGATACCATTTTACCTCGAAAGTGTTCAACCTTAGCTAATTGAGTCTAGGATCACATGAGAGATCGGTATTCGGATTTAACGACCCGAACCATGGGACGTTCTAACCACGGCTATGCGTGAGTTAATTGTGTGATGTTTGTGTGTGAATGTATGGACCTCCCTTGTGTGTTTAACCCAGTTGTAATACTGTAAGGTGTATGGATGTGATAGGTTCCACAGTGGAGCCCTTAACTATGTTTATATATATTATGGGGGGTGAGGAATCCTGTTGTTCCGGTCGTGTGTTGTTTGGGAGTTGATGTATACAGTTTCTTCAGCTTCCTCTCTGTTGGTTGTTTTCCTTCTTTGGTCTTCAATCACCCCAGAGCTTAACCAAGGCTTTTGACTCACGTCTGTTGGGGATTATGTGCGGTGTGTTCGGATCACTATATCTGATCCATCTTTAAGTTAAGTTACTCGTTCGACTAACAGGACGGTAATGAGTGATGTAACAAGCTTATCATGAGTGTGTATTCATTCTCTAGGCTTACCAAGTTAACTAACTATGTTTGGGCCGGTTCGTAAAGGGAACCGTTCCCGTTATGTTACGTGTTATTATTGTGCTGCAATTCTTATTGCGACGTGATGTTATATGTTTGTTAAGATGTGGAGTATGTGGATCATGGATATGAATCCCAGTTTATATTAAAAGCCGTTTAAGGATAACCTGATTATTGGGTAAGTGTCATCTATTAAGGAAGTAGCTCCATTAGAGGAGAACCCTCTAGGGTTAAAGAACACAATGAGTGATTTATCAAGTATAGATGTGCTGTCTGTTTGGTTGAGCCCCTTTGTTGTGGAATGTAATGTGTTGTGTGTTTATAGTTTACATGCATGATTCAAATATAATCAACCGCATGCAAAGACGACAATTAGTTGTGCGTGGCCCGGTAGCATGCGGGCTGCGGGATTACCATACCAGCAAAGGTGCTGAGCCCCTTGGGGGCCACCCTTTCTTCCAATTCTATTTCAGGTACAAGGAGCTGGAATCCGTTCGAGAGTAGGACGGGGTAGTCGTTTGTACATGGGTAGCCATTTAAATTGTGTATGTATTGTAGGTGTAGTAAGACCGAAATTGTTATCGGCATCAGTTAGTAAATACTCGATACAGTTGGATTGTATATGTATATTGGTTGTTGTTAATGGAAAGGGATAGTAGTGTGTTGTTGCTCGGGAATCTAGTCCATCAGACCGATACAATGTATAGGTATATGTATTAGCCTTGTTAGCCACGTGGGTGGTTAACGGCGTGTAACACCATTGAGTTAAGTAATGTGAAGAGTTCAGTTTTCCGTTGCTATTTTGTTGTTAAGTGTATGGTTGTAGTTGGGGTGTTACAAAAAGTGGTATCAGAGTGAATAATCGCTCTGATGACTGAATTTCCGAGCTTAGGAAGTACCGAGTTAGGATTTTAGTACTTTGGGTTAAGGGTTGAGTGATAGCGTGAGAGATACGCTAGTTAGGAATTACCAGTGTGAACTGGAAACCTACTATATCCATCCCACCCTCCACAATCCCTGTTTTATAACTCAGGAAGAACGCCAGAGAGATGAAAGTCCTCTCTTACTCGGGAAAACCCCATCTGGCTGTTATTAAGTACCACTGTGAGTCCGGAGAACCTGTCATACGGTGGATCCCGAAAAGTGGGAATCCCGGAGACGGTTTCCATCTGAACAATGTTAACCGCATTTAATAGCGAAGAATGAAGAATCTTGTGTATAGAAGAATGGAATTTTCGGCAACCTGGGTCGACATGCCGAGCAGTCGAGAGCAACCAGCTGCAACGCACCAACCGTGCAATAGGCAAGAAGTGAAGTAATGGAACCCGAGACGAGTGTCTACGGGACCACAAATGTTAAATAATACACCAACGGTATACCAACCGACAAGGGAACTACAACGTAGTACCCAAACAAGAGACAAGTCTCAGTAACCACGACAAATGCGCGGAACAGGCTATGAAGAATATACAGTACTAAGTAAAAAAGGGGACTCCAAGAATGGGGAACGCCCCAGTTAATGATTATCATGTGAAGACAGTGAGAAGTCACCCAGAGGAATTATTATCAAGACTGTAAGATCAAGTGAGGGCCAACAAGGCCACTGATAACAATGCGGAAAAGAACAATACCGCAACCGGTGTGTGTTTAACCGAGAGCCAGTTAGCATGGCGCACTTGCCATGGCAAGTGCTGCTATAACAGGGCTGTTCGGGAAATTCTTAACAACTACAAGTACTTAGTATAGTACCACGAAGTTAAGTGAGATCATCATAACCGTGGAAAGGCTTAGCAGCCTAACCTGTGTAAATGGGAATACACCAGTCAGCAAAAAGCTAGACTTGGTTAAGGCAAGATGACGTTGTGAAACCACGAGAATTTTTCTTTCTAACTCAGATTTATTTCAAACTCTTTTCTTTCAAAACCAAATTTTCTTTCAAACCAATACTTCTTTCAAACCTTTTTTTAAACCAAACCGGAGAACCTACACAGGCCTCAGTGCCACACGGTAGGTAAGTCATGCCCAGTATTCTTTTGAATAACCGGACGGAAACCGGTAAACCCAAGGGTAGCAACCCGAGGGAATGGATTGAGTTCATAGTAATACAACGGTGGAGAGACTTTCCCTCGATTAAGTTCAGGAAGCAAGGAATGCATATTGTCACAGGACAATATTAGGGAGTTGACAACATAATACTTCACCTAGGCGTGTGACGGACACTACGAGTGTACCAACTGTAATGTGGGACGACCGCACTCCGATAGGAGCTTGTGGGCCTGACAGACCTACTGATGGGTTAGTCGGGTAAGTAGCAATGTATCAGTATGGTACCCCACATATGTATACGAGTAAAGTCCGGAACACCGGAAGTAGTCGACTCCATACTACGGTCAGCAGTGAAAGTCAAGCAAGAGCAAAGGATTACAAAAAAATGGTTGGAATAAAAGAACTCAGTTAAGTCAACAAGACTAAATGAATTAGTGAATTCGTTTCAAGGAAATGTTTAAGAGTCAGGGAATACGAAGTGCACTGACTGTTACGTAAAGACATCACATATGTCTTAAGGATCCTCAAGGATAAACATGATAGCTAGAACGGTGACCCAGCCTGTACGTGGCAAGGCAGATGCCTAATTTGGGCACGTTAATGTGCAATAAACGGGATGAAACTCCCGGAATGATCACCTAGACTACTGGGGAGTATCGACCTTCACCGAAAAGGATAGTAAACACAGCTAAATGTACCCATAAGTGCAAACCGGATATAATGGCATACTTTGGCAACACCCAGGAGCAATCCTTGAGGGGTTTTTGAATCAACAATTGTTGATTGAAACAATGTGACAGAAACGCAAGAGTTAGAACTAATACTCAGTTTAAACATAGGTCGTCAGGAGGCAGACTAACATCCTTGAAGGGGCATCCCGTGAAAGGAAGCGTGATGCAACAACCCTGTCATGGAGCCAATGCAAACTCCAAACCATGTAATGTTGTACGGAGAAGTAAATGTGTGGACAGCTTACAATGAGCAGAGCTCGAGGCAATAAAGCTTATAAGCCACAAACAAAATTTGTTATGTAGATTTGATTGATTGCAGAAGTTTATGTTGTATAAGTGAATAGAGTGGAGAACGAACAAGCGGTAGTTATGTGAACCAAGTTCAAGAAATATGTTAGGGATTGACCATGTTGTTGTTACCCAAGAGTGATTTGAATAAGAACAATACGAAAAGAAGTGTTGTACCAGTTGTGGAGACTGGAAGAGTAATAAGTTTAATAGCAACCACCATAGGTGTGTGATGCTAAATGTGTAGTGAACAACGCTCAAGGAGCATAAAGACTCGAAGAATAGCGTATCCAGCAAACAACCAAATAAGTGGCGAAACATAGTGTAATGGCAAAAGCAAATATAATAGCGGATGCAGTGTAAGTTGATGTTGTATAATGGATAAGGATACGGTGGGCAATAAGCGACCGTTGTATAAGTATTGTGAAAGGATAAGTGATAACAAATGAATCAGGCAGTAAGCCAGTAGCAAGAATTACGAAATAAAGATCTCAGTGAAAAAGAATGTTCATTCCTATTGCAATCGCATAAGAGATTGCTGCCAAGAGTTTACGCCTCTGCACTCTATATGACTGAGTGTTTTGGTATTGCACTTGCGCAGTAATGATCGAGTGGGATACTTAGGAATTTGGGAAATGTTAATTGTGGTGGAAATAGAAAGAGGTTTATAACGCTATAAGGACCAAGGCATAGGAAATGCAAGGTCGTACCAATGAAAGGATACATGTACAAAACCAGATGTGGAGACATGTATAGCAATAAATGACTGCAATAGCACGGAATACCAAATATCGGTACGGAATATACCTCAAGGGCAGGAAATAGCCGAGAGAGCACTACACATTAGGTAGTGGCTCAACCTCAACCGACAGTAAGTTGGAAGGAATCAAAACAATAATTGTAAAACACATAGCAGTATACACAGTAAATTATTATGGAAGTGGATAGAAAGTTTGTAACTCATCGAATTCGTGCATGGCAAGAAATACCACGCATCGGTTGAGAAACCATTATTACCAAGATAAAGGTGGTAAATGGGAGATGTAAAATACAGTAAGAATAACGAATGGGGCAAACTAAGCACTAAAGTTATCAGGGTTGCGCAACAGAAACTAGTGAGCCAGTGATACAAGTGTTGAATGTGCATAGTGAACATGAGTGAATGGCTAATTATTAATGCCTAGAAGCCTCACAGGCCAGAACCGAAACCAGTTAAGAGTTAAAGCAAGCTCTAATGAGAATTCTTGGTTTAGGGACTAAACCGCCAATATGGTTAAGATCCTCTAACCAGAACACATTGTATAACAGACCGCGTGGAAGTTGAAACACTTCACAATGGTAGAACTTTTTAAACCAATATCCAGTGGTTGATTACGTGGGTGTAATCCCTTTTAAGGGGTGTAGAGCGCAAAACCGCTAAGTGTGATTTACCGTATGTAACACCCCGTCCAAAGCCAATCGTGGTTATCGCAAAACTTAACACTTAATCGAATTCGTCGCAGCGGAAATAACAAACACCTGGACCTTGCCACGGTCTGATCGTTAGAATATACCGGCCTTATCGATTACAACACTATCCAAAATAAACAATCGTCCAAACACCACCAACCAAAATACCACCAACCAACCGAGAATAAGTATCTAAGTCACAATCACAAATTTACATTAGTTTCAATATATCCAGACGGGAGCACAAGCGCAACCCGTACTCAAAATATACAACCCATCCTAAGTCTAACCGTTCCTACTCTCGTGGTGCGACTTCATGGGCCTCTTATCTGCAAGTGTAAAAACAGCCTCCAAAGGGGGTCAGCACGAATGCTGGTACTCCCTCTCATGGCCCCCAAGCTAACGTGGCTACGATGACTAATTGTCGATAGCATGGAAATTGATTAAGTACACAAGCATGATATCAAGTGCAATAAACAACAATCCACAGATGAACATACATAGTTCACACACAATGAACGACACAAGCGTTCCCTTATCAAGTGGGTTAGTAACCCCCTCCTTAGTCCTGATTTCCTTAATCTCAGTTTCTTATCTTACCTCAATCTTAACCTTAACTTATTCTCAGTATACATACCGTTCCTAGAAGGGAATGGTTGTAGCTTAATCTCAAACCTAGGATTTAGGTGATCCTACCGCACCATCTTAATGCCACCTACCCTGGACGGGAATCCAGCGTAGCTGAGCCGGCAACCGGCCCTAGGCTACAAGTCCGAAGACAAGTCCTTAAGTGGAGGGCAGATCTGATTCAGATACCGTCCCCCTTTCCTTAGCATGCATGACCGGAGTCAGTCCCGGGTTTCCTCACTCAAGTTCCAGTTAGCAGAAATCTTACACACCATGGGTTAGTTAAACCTTAACGGGTATTAACCAACAGTCACCAATACTTAATTCTTATCCTTAACTCAGTAAATACTAAACTTGGTTAGTAACAATCTCAAGTCTCGTGGGTTAGTGTAAAGAAAACACATACACAACGAGAACAAATATAACCGGTTGCATGCTTTATCTTGTCTTAGTCATAGCAAGTAAACAGATAGCACACAAGCCGAGGGCACCTCGTTAGCAAGCAGGTCACAAGAAAGATTGTACCGTTCACCGTCGATCGTCCCGGTTGTTTAATACTCCTCCGGTTTCCCACTTTCAAGTCCTAAAATATCCATCCAACTTAAATGATTAAGTATCTATACATTGCTTAACTTATTTAACTTATTTAACCCTTAGTGGTCCCCAATTAACACTTCTTAAGTCTTACAACTTAATCTTGCAACTTAACCTTAAACATTACGGTTTTTACTTAACTTAACTTAATCCCTTAGGTTCTTAGGGTCCTAATCATTACTACCCTACCAATGGCATACCTTATTACCAATTATCATCCTTAGAATTCAAAATTTCTTTTATTTTTAAGCATTAAGAGTCGTCCGACCCACCGTCCGACCCACCAACTAGGTCAGACCCTTCCATTAACTTTCGGATTTGAAAAACTCCACTTGTCCGACCCATGTCCGACCCAACCAACTGGGTCGGACCATTCCAGAAATTCTCCCGTCTTTTAAAACTCTTCCGTCCGACCCATGTCCGACCCAAGTCCCCTGGGTCGGACCATTCCAGAACATTTACGGTGGCTTAACAGAGGTCCGTCCGACCCATAACTGGGTCGGACCCTGGGTCGGACCACTACAGACTTTACTCTTAAGTTGTTCTTTCAATTCCAAATTTTCCCCAAGCATCCTAATGTGTTCTAACATCATTTAGACCCTTAAACCCACCTTAAATCAACCTCCAAACTCATTAAGACAACCTCCAAAGATCATTCCAGCCCTTTACTCAATTCTTACAATAACTACCAACACTTAACACTTATTTCTTTCCTACATTTCAACATCCCTTTCACCTAGAACTTCTACTAGCCAAAAGTTCCCTTCTTAAGAACTTGACCACACCATATACACCACTTTCCACCCCTATTACATTTTCCAAGCCTTCCTTAAATTCTAAACTCTAGTTTCTACCTAAATCATCTCAAAGTTTTACACTCATTCACATCAAACTTACTGAAGTTTCCTAACTTCTTTTATGCATTTACTTAAGGCTCCTTCATAAGCTTATGCTTCCATCCATCAACACATTATTTCCTTCCTAGTTGTTTACCAACATTTACCTAAGTCCTAAATACCCAAGTACAGTCTTTTGATTCCTAAATCCTTCATAGTGATGCCTAAGTCATTATAAGTCTTTTAAACACCCTAATCTCACCCTTTTTCATCAAGACAACCTCTAGAACTTCCAAGTACTTCCTTAGTCATGAAATCTCCTTAGAACACCTTAAACACTTAAGTTCTTCACTAAATTTTGCCATGGGTTCTCTAGTATATTACTACACCTAAACACTTGGTTTTTCACCATTAAACAACCAAAATCACTCAAATTCCCATTACATCATCTCAACACACAATTTACACCGAAACTACATCACATCATCATATAGTGTATAAACTTAAATGCTTGGCACTTAGGCCCTTAAATGACAATATCTTAACCACTGAATTCCACATATTTGCCTTTAACCTGTGAATACACACAACAAGGATCCCATTGAAATAAAATGCTTCTTGTAATTCACGTTGATATTCTTAAACTATCTCCTTTTTCTCATTTGCTCCTTAATCAAAAGTTCACAAGTATAGTCATTGTTCTTTCTCCTAGGTTTTATAACCCCTTTTTCCAATGTAAACTCTACACTAAACTCATCACATATCTAAATCCCATTCCCTTAAACAATAAAACACCTTAAGGTAAGTAATTTACCTTGTTCTTTCTCAAGCTTTACAAACTTTCTTCCTTAGGTTTTTCCTTGCTCAATCTCGGTCACCACTTAAACTCTCCTTGCCAATGTTCTAACCAATATCCAATGACTTCAATGAGTACTAGCTAATACACCAACCCTAAGGAACAAACCCTAGGTTAAAAATATGCTTTAAGGTAGTAAGGTGATTGTTTTACCTTGGTTTCTCAAGACAAGCTTGGATATGAAGCAAGAAGGACCTCCTTTATCCTTTGAAGAGTAGAAAACAAGCTAGAACAAGGCATTAAAATGAAGCCTCATGAGCATGTATTTTTGGTCATGAAGAAAAAGTGATGGAAACCTAGATTTTCTTACACTTTCTTTACCTTAAGAGAATGGAGATGTCAATGGAGTCTCCAAACTTGAGTTTCCTCCTCTAATGGTGGTTTGGCTTGGCACCAAATCAAATCTCTTGAAGTTTTGAAAAGATAGAAAGAGATAGCTTGAGCTAACTAAGAAGAATATGTGTTTTGTTTTTGTTTTGGAGCTAAAATGAGCAAGATGTGTGCAAGGGAAGTTGAAGCTAGCATGGGGCTGCTCTTCACGTCAATGGAGAAGGGAGCGAGCAACTCAAAATCGGTGGGAACAAGAGAGAATGAAGAGGTGAGGAGAGAGGTAAGTAAAGTGAGATATTTATGTATAAAGCAAATAGTAGTTTTTACTTTATCTTATAATTTCCTTTCTTATTTGCTCATGTGGTGAATCATCACCTTAAAAACCGGCCACCCACTTTTAATTAAGCTAGTCATGGTCTTGTTTGACCAACTAAATAAACTAAATTGACTTACTTTGACTAATGTCTTAAACTAGCACTATTTAGTTACTATTCACTAACCAAGGCACATATTTGTGAAATTTTTGATTTCCCATTGATTTAGACTTCCTAATGTGATACTAATTAGTACACATGTTAATTAAAGAGTAATGATGGACATTTAGCCATCAAAACCCATTTACAAGACAATTTTTCAAAAATGTGCTTTAAGAGTCCTTAAAGCACATTTTGTGTTTTAACTTGTTTTCAAGCTTGGTTTTCTTTGTTAATTGATTTAAAATGACCATTAGGATATTACTAAGGTCTTAGAACAATATTTGGGTACTCACCCAAGTCTCTCCAAGCTTAGAGCACGTTTTTGCTTAAACTGCTCTTTTGGTGTTTCCTTATGTTTTCTTTGGTTAAAATGGTTTCTTAATGTTTCTAAGGCATTATTTTGCCTCCTTATATCTTAGTTTATCACTTAAACACCATATCCAAGTTTGGGGTATTTCAATCTACCCCCCTTAAAAGAACTTTGTCCCCAAAGTTCACATATATGCTTAACCATTCACGGTACTCAATTTCCTTAATCTTAACACCACATCTTATATTCACATTCACACATCTCAAGACTCAAAGGTCCATCTCAAATACAATACATAAGTATTATACATAACTCAAACTTAACACCAAAGTGTAGCAACTTACCCAAATTCACATCTTAAACAACCAAACAAACGACAACAAGTTTGTTTCCTAACACAAAAGCGAGGAAGCTCTACCCCCCTTAAAAAGGGGTACGCCATGTACCCTATACAGACGATCTAGTCAGTAAACAAAGAAGGGTACTTCGCCCTCATCTTATCCTCTAATTCCCACGTGGCCTCTTCGACATCCTGGTTAGACCAGAGAACCTTCACCAGTCGCACTGACTTGTGGCGAGTGTCCCTAGTCTTACTGTCCAAGATTCTCTGAGGAGTCTCCACTGATCTCATATTTGGTTCTAAAGTCAACCTCTCAGGTTCTAACACATGGGAGGGGTGGTGCATGTATTTCTTTAGCTGTGAGACATGGAAAACATCATGCACTTTACCCAGTTCAGCAGGTAAATTCAACCTGTAAGCAACCGGGCCCACCCGCTCCGTAATCTCATAAGGACCAACAAACTTCGGGCTTAATTTGCCCTTCTGCCCAAACCTGAATACACCCTTCATCGGTGAAACTCGCAGAAATACCTGGTCGCCCACTGCGAACTCCAGGTCCCGTCGTCGAACATCAGCATACGACTTCTGCCTATCTTGAGCAGCTTTCATGTTCTCCCTGATTTGCTGAAATTCAGCCTTAACTTGCTCTAAGTAATCTGGTCCTATAATGACCGTCTCACTCGACTCATCCCAGCAGAGCGGTGTACGACATGGTCTACCGTAAAACGCTTGAAAAGGTGCCATCTTGATCGAAGTGTGATAGCTGTTGTTGTACGAAAACTCGATTAGATGCAATATGTCAATCCAACTGCCCTGGAAGTCTAAGGCACATGCCCTCAGCATGTCCTCGAGTGTCTGAATAGTACGCTCAGTCTGACCATCTGTTTGAGGATGGAACGCGGTACTCAGCTTGAGTTTTGTACCCAACGCTTCTCTGGTAGCTCTCCAGTACCTCGAAAGGAATCTGGTATCTCTATCTGACACTATGGTCTTTGGTATCCCGTGATGTCTCATTATTTCTTTCTCAAATAACTCAGCTAATTTGGTCACCTTCCAAGTATCCTTCATCGGTATGAATCGGGCTACTTTGGTAAGGCGATCCACCACCACCCATATCATGTTGAGACCTCCCCTAGCAGGTGGGAGTCCAACTACAAAGTCCATGGAGATATCATGGAACTTCCATTCCGGAACTGGCATCGTTGTACCATTCCGCCGGTCGTCGATGCTCGAATTTTACCTTCTGGCATGTGAGACACCTCAAGACGAACTCGGTAACATCTGTCTTCATCCCCGACCACCAGAAGTATCTCTTCATGTCTTTATACATCTTAGAGGCTCCCGGATGGATGGAAACTGAAGAACAGTTACTCTCTAAGTATACGGTCTTTCAATCCGTGTTGCCCCGTGGTATGCATAACCGGCCCTTAAGTCTGATCAGATCATCGTCGTGAAGTCTGAAGTCATATTTCTGACTCTTAAAGGTACCATCTGTCAGCTTCTGTCTGACCTCTCCCATGTACTCATCTGTCCTCTGAGCCTCTCGCACCTCATCAACCAAGCTGGAGAAAGAGACTAGCGAATGGAGTGAGTGTGCTCGACGGCTCAGGGCGTCTGCTACAACATTGGCCTTTCCCTCTTTGTATTGGAGGTCAATGTCGTAGTCTTTCAAGAATTCCAACCACCTCCTCTGTCAGAGATTCAACTCCTTCTGAGTAAATATGTATCTTAAACTCTTATGATCGGTATAGATCGTCACACTAACCCCGTATAAGTAATGGCGCCATATCTTCAAGGCGAAGACTACAGCTCCCAGCTCAAATCGTGTGTGGGGTAGTTCTCCTCATGTTTCTTCAACTGGCGTGAGGCATAAGCCACCACCTTGCCATGTTGCATGAGCACGCAACCCAGTCCTCTGCCGGATGCATCACAGTAAACCTCAAAGCCCTTTGTACCGTCTGGAATGGTCAGAACTGGTGCAGTGGTCAGTGAGTCTTTCAAACTCTGAAATGATCTCTCACAGTCAGCCATCCATAAGAACGGTGCATCTTTCTTCATCAAACTGGTCATCGGTTTCGCGACCTAGCTGAAATCTCTAACAAACCTCCTGTAGTAACCTGCCAGACCGAGAAAGCTCCGGATGTCGGTAACAGTCTTCGGCCTTGGCCAAGTACGTACGGCATCAATCTTTGCTGGATCCACTGAGATCCCAGCATCTGAGGTGACATGACCTAGGAAAGAGACCTGGTCTAGCCAAAACTCACACTTGGAGAACTTAGCATATAGCTGGTTCTCCCTCAATATCTCCAATACCCTCCTCAGATGTTCCTCATGTTCAGCCTTAGATTTCGAGTATATTAAAATATCATCAATAAACACCACAACCGACTTGTCCAGCTGCTCCCGGAACAAGCGGTTCATCAGATCCATAAACTTCGCCGGTGCATTCGACAAACCGAACGGCATCACTGTAAACTCATAGTGGCCGTATCATGTCCGGAATGCCGTTTTCGCAATGTCTCCCTCCTTAATGGCTATCTGATGATACCCTGATCTAAGATCAATCTTGGAGAACATAGATGCTCCCTTCAACTGATCGAACAGATCGTCAATGCAGGGTAATGGGTACTTATTTTTCACTGTCACTGCATTCAACTCTCTGTAGTCGATGCAGAGGCGGAGACTATCATCCTTCTTCTTCACGAAGAGAACTGGCGGTCCCCATGGTGACACACTTGGTCTAATAAATCCTTATCTAACAAATCCTTCAACTGTTCCTTTAACTCATCATTTCTGCCGGAGCCATACGGTATGGTGCCTTGGCTATCGGTCTGGTACCAGGTAGCAGCTCGATGGTGAACTCTACCTCTCGAGTGGGTGGCATACCGGGCAGTTCCCGTGGAAATAGGTCGGGGAACTCCGACACTACCGGCAAGTTGGGGTCGAACTCGAGGTCTCTCTCTATGTCCTGTACATAGCAGAGGTACACTTCTTCTTTTCTCCTCAATTCCTTATACATTGCCATGGTGGTGATGATCTTAGTCGAAGGCTCTCTGGGCCTCTGGCGGTATGATATTGTTACCCCAGACGGACTCCTGAGCAGCAGTCTATGCTCGGCGCAGAGGATACGACCCTTGTGCCGCTCCAACCAGTTCATCTCGAAGATAACATCAAATCCTAGCTCACTAAACTCAATAAAACTGACTGGAAAGTCTTCTCCCTTAATTCTGACAATGGCTCCTCGGTAGTAACGAGTGCAACGAACCTTCTCCTTAGACGGGAGCGTAACCGTGAAGTCGGGTAGCTCATTAGCGTCTAGCCCCAACCTGCTCGCAAAAGATGCTGAGACAAAGGTGTGCGAGGCCCCTGAGTCGAAGAGAACTGATGCCTCAATCCCATTAATCGGAAAGGTGCCGGTGAGGATAGTACCGCTGGCGTCGGCCTATGCCTCTGTAAGTATGCTTAGCGCACCTTCCGTACCGAGTCCATAACCTAATTGTGTTCACAAGCTTCATGAGTATTGATGGTATAACAAGAGTCGTAACAATTTATATGAACAACACTGTTATTTTATTCTTAACCATCCTGTTTACAACATGTGCTTCAATCTTACATCTCATTCCTCATCTTATTCTAACATTACATGTCTAATATTGTTTAAAGGTTAGGTTTAATCTTCCAGGTCTCATATGTGTCGCATTGATTACTGCTGATGGTGTTGTATTCAACTTGATTCTCTTAATGCCATGGTATAACATCCTTGATTCTCCTCCTATAATTAATACATCTCCAGACTTAAGTACCAACTTATTCACACGGTCTGCACGCTTCTGCTCGCCGTATAAAAACACTGCATCATCCCCAATGGACCAAGACACTACGGGTATCCCTCTTTCGAGAGACTCCGTTGTCTCGTCCTTATCCTGGTGTAGTCCAAGTCGCCCATCATTCTCGTAGAAGTTCACAATGCAAATGTCTGCTTGAATGTCTGGATTCGGTTCAGCTTCCAACTGCTGAGCGATTTCCACAACTTGTGTAATAACTGGATGGAACTCTTCGGGTATTCCCGGTGGTGAGACTCCATCTTGCATCCTCGTGGTTTGGTAGTTCTTGGCATACGGATTCCAATCCTTGCCTAAGCTCATCATTTTTAATTTCATCCTCGCTCCCCCTGGGTACTCCGGTGTGTAAAAACCTCCCGGTCCCATTCCTAGTTGACTGCATTTCCTGATGATGGCTATTTGCGCTTCGGGTGTCAGGTATCCCCTTAATAAAATCATACCTGGGCGGATAACCTGATATTGTTCGGTTGGAAAGTCTATGGTTTCGATGTCGGTGTACTCCGGGTTAGGTGTAAATGGTATTGGATAGTAGATGTCGAAGCTTCCTAAAGTGGTAGTAGGTCATATCTTACTTAAGTTCTAATCTCATCTCATTCTTACTTAACTCAATTATTCACCAAACATGAATGATAATGCGGTAAGCAGGTAATTTTATTTCTAAGTGGTTATAGCGGTACCTGGCCTCGATGAGGGTTCGGGCTCATCGTCCCAGTCCACCAAGTGTAGTGTGGGTCCCGACTTCTGGGTCACCCGTGGGTTCTTGTCTGCAGCTTGCTGCAGCTTCCTCTGACCGTCAGATCCAGCTCCCTGATCGGTCTTGCCCTTGCCCCTGGTATCGGGCCTATAGGCTCTGCTAGCGGGGTTCTGGAAGCACTCATATGCTCGGTGTCCGTATACCCCACAATAGTTGCACTCCACCTTATTCCCCTTGCAATCGAGCCCGGGGTGGTACTTGTGACACCACCTACAGATGTAGCGTCGCTGGTAGCCACCACCGGCTCCCTTCTTAGTCTCAGATCCTAATCATTCATAATATCAATACTCATATCTCAAACGGTTACTAATTGTTCCTTAACTCACTCAATACCAATCCCTTACCCTTTGGCGCCCTAGAGCGCAGGGGTGTAGCTGCATAAGCATACGTCAACTTCAATGGCTCTTCCGGAGCCTTCTCCTTTTCCTCCTTCCCCTTTTGGTTCTGATTTTTCTGGGCCTGAGGCTGGTACTTCTGTTTCTTGTACCCACCTTGCCCTTGGCTCTCTGTGCTCTTACCAGCATTCTTCCTCTTTGCATTCTCCTCGTCCCTCAGCTGGACGGTTATCTCAACCTTAGCAGCGGCATGATAGCACTCCTGCTTTCCACAGTATTAGTCACTCTTATTGTTCATAATCTAAATCTTACTCATTCACTTACTCAAATCTCAACCATTCTTATTACCTGCAAGGTAGTGTAACTCGTCGGCCCCATGCCGTAGCGGAGTCGATGGCTAAGCCCGCCATAGAAGCGGTCCACCAGGATCTGGTCTGAATATCCAAGACCTGGCAGAAGACGGAGCAAGGCGGTGAACACTGAGTAATACTCGTCCACTATCATCTTGTCGATCTGCTTAAGCGCATCCAACTGTAGGCGCTTCTTCGTCTGGACATGGGCGGGGTTGTACTTTGCTCGTAGCAAGGTGGTGTACTGCTCCCAGCCTAACTCTGGATTGGCCACATGCTCGGCCCTCACCAGCTTCCACCAATCGCCTGCCGCCCCCTTCAGATAGAAAGCAGCCAGACGCACCTTGATCCCAGTAGGGACATCAAGGGTCTCAAAGGCGGTCTCCAGCTCGGAGACGTACGCCTCGAGCTTGGCGGGATCGGTCTCCCCCTTAAAGTGTGCGGGTCGAAGGTCTGCAAGACTCTTCACCCAATTCGGTTCCCGAGGTTGTGGCGGTGGAGGTGGTGCACCCACACCAGGCTGGTAGCCCATGTGCCCTAATGCGGCAGCCACGATCTCGGCGATCGTCTGCCCTCCCGGAATCTCTGAAGCATCATCGCCTTGGCCACGACCTCGGCCTCCTCTTGGACATCCTTCCATCTGAACAAGCATAACTCACATTAGATTCGTATCCACCACTGTTTCGGTTAACGAATTTATAACGTCCGTAGACGGTAAAGACGATCCACACTTATTAGTGGTCATCTGACTCTACTCACTTAAACTTCTCACACCCTTAACCCGTCACTTATTCCTTAACTTATATCCTAACTCGGTGGTTACTCATGTCCGGTATTTCTTGATCAGAGCGTAACTACGCTCTGATACCACTTTTTGTAACACCCCGTCCAAAGCCAATCGTGGTTATCGCAAAACTTAACACTTAATCGAATTCGTCGCAGCGGAAATAACAAACACCTGGACCTTGCCACGGTCTGATCGTTAGAATATACCGGCCTTATCGATTACAACACTTATCCAAAATAAACAATCGTCCAAACACCACCAACCAAAATACTACCAACCAACCGAGAATAAGTATCTAAGTCACAATCACAAATTTACATTAGTTTCAATATAAATAGACGGGAGCACAAGCGCAACCCGTACTCAAAATATACAACCCATCCTAAGTCTAACCGCTCCTACTCTCGTGGTGCGACTTCATGGGCCTCTTACCTGCAAGTGTAAAAACAGCCCCCAAAGGGGGTCAGCACGAATGCTGGTACTCCCTCTCATGGCCCCCAAGCTAACGGGGCTACGACGACTAATTGTCGATAGCATGGAAATTGATTAAGTACACAAGCATGATATGAAGTGCAATAAACAACAATCCACAGATGAACACACATAGTTCACACACAATGAACGACACAAGCGTTCCCTTATCAAGTGGGTTAGTAACCCCCTCCTTAGTCCTGATTTCCTTAATCTCAGTTCCTTATCTTACCTCAATCTTAACCTTAACTTATTCTCAGTATACATACCGTTCCTAGAAGGGAATGGTTGTAGCTTAATCTCAAACCTAGGATTTAGGTGATCCTACCGCACCATCTTAATGCCACCTACCCTGGACGGGAGTCCAGCGTAGCTGAGCCGGCAACCGGCCCTAGGCTACAAGTCCGAAGACAAGTCCTTAAGCGGAGGGCGGATCTGATTCAGATACCGTCCCCCTTTCCTTAGCATGCATGACTGGAGTCAGTCCCGGGTTTCCTCACTCAAGTTCCAGTTAGCAAAAATCTTACACAGCATGGGTTAGTTAAACCTTAACGGGTATTAACCAACAGTCACCAATACTTAATTCTTATCCTTAACTCAGTAAATACTAAACTTGGTTAGTAACAATGTGACGGCCCAGCCTAATCAACCCACATGTGTGATATTGTCCGCTTTGGCACGCAGGCCGCACAGATTTGTTCCTGGGACTCTCCCCAAAACGCGTCACACAAGGGAGAGGTATCCATGCACCTATAAGGCACACTTCGTTCTCCTCCCCAATCGATGTGGGAGGTAGCCCACCTCTGGGTGCTACAAACAATCTCAAGTCTCGTGGGTTAGTGTAAATAAAACACATATACAACGAGAACAAATATAATCGGTTGCATGCTTTATCTTGTCTTAGTCATAGCAAGTAAACAGATAGCACACAAGCCGAGGGACACCTCGTTAGCAAGCAGGTCACAAGAAAGATTGTACCGTTCACCGTCGATCGTCCCGGTTGTTTAATACTCCTCCGGTTTCCCACTTTCAAGTCCTAAAATATCCATCCAACTTAAATGATTAAGTATCTATACATTGCTTAACTTATTTAACGTATTTAACCATTAGTGGCCCCCAATTAACACTTCTTAAGTCTTATAACTTAATCTTGTAACTTAACCTTAAACATTAAGGTTTTTACTTAACTTAACTTAATCCCTTAGGTTCTTAGGGTCCTAATCATTACTACCCTACCAATGGCATACCTTATTACCAATTATCATCCTTAGAATTCAAAATTTCTTTTTTTTTAAGCGTTAAGGGTCGTCCGACCCACCGTCCGACCCACCAACTGGGTCGGACCCTTCCAGTAACTTTCGGGTTTGAAAAACTGTACTTGTCCGACCCATGTCCGGCCCAACCAACTGGGTCAGACCATTCCATAAATTCTCCCGTCTTTTAAAACTCTTCCGTCCGACCCATGTCCGACCCAAGTCCCCTGGGTCGGACCATTCCAGAACATTTACGGTGGCTTAATAGAGGTCCGTCCGACCCAGAACTGGGTCGGACCCTGGGTCGGACCACTACAGACTTTACTCTTAAGTTGTTCTTTCAATTCCAATTTTTCCCCAAGCATCCTAATGTGTTCTAACATCATTTAGACCCTTAAACCCACCTTAAATCATCCTCCAAACTCATTAAAACAACCTCCAAAGATCATTCCAACCCTTTACTCAATTCTTACAATAACTACCAACACTTAACACTTATTTCTTTCCTACATTTCAACATCCCTTTCACCTAGAACTTCTACTAGCCAAAAGTTCCCTCCTTAAGAACTTGACCACACCATATACACCACTTTCCACCCCTATTACATTTTCAAAGCCTTCCTTAAATTCTAAACTCTAGTTTCTACCTAAATCATCTCAAAGTTTTACACTCATTCACATTAAACTTACTAAAGTTTCCTAACTTCTTTTATGCATTTACTTAAGGCTCCTTCATAAGCTTATGCTTCCATCCATCAACACATTATTTCCTTCCTAGTTGTTTACCAACATTTACCTAAGTCCTAAATACCCAAGTACATTCTTTTGATTCCTAAATCCTTCATAGTGATGCCTAAGTCATTATAAGTCATTTAAACACCCTAATCTCACCCTTTTTCATCAAGACAACCTCTAGAACTTCCAAGTACTTCCTTAGTCATGAAATCTCCTTAGAACACCTTAAACACTTAAGTTCTTCACTAAATTTTGCCATGGGTTCTCTAGTATATTACTACACCTAAACACTTGGTTTTTCACCATTAAACAACCAAGATCACTCAAATTCCCATTACATCATCTTAACACACAATTTACACCGAAACTACACCACATCATCATATAGTGTATAAACTTAAATGCTTGGCACTTAGGCCCTTAAATGACAATAATCTTAACCACTGAATTTCCACATATATTTGACTTTAACCTGCGAATACACACAACAAGGATCCCAGTGAAATAAAATGCTTCTTGTAATTCACCTTGATATTCTTAAACTATCTCCTTTTTCTCATTTGCTCCTTAGTCAAAAGTTCACAAGTATAGTCATTGTTCTTTCTCCTAGGTTTTATAACCCCTTTTTCCAATGTAAACTCTACACTAAACTCATCACATATCTAAATCCCATTCCCTTAAACAATAAAACACCTTAAGGTAAGTAATTTACCTTGTTCTTTCTCAAGCTTTACAAACTTTCTTCCTTAGGTTTTTCCTTGCTCAATCTCGGTCACCACTTAAACTCTCCTTGCCAATGTTCTAACCAATATCCAATGACTCCAATGAGTACTAGCTAATACACCAACTCTAAGGAACAAACCCTGGGTTAAAAATGTGCTTTAAGGTATTAAGGTGATTGTTTTACCTTGGTTTCTCAAGACAAGCTTGGATATGAAGCAAGAAGGACCTCCTTTATCCATTGAAGAGTAGAAAACAAGCTAGAACAAGGCATTAAAATGAAGCCTCATGAGCATGTATTTTTGGTCATGAAGAAAAAGTGATGGAAACCTAGATTTTCTTACACTTTCTTTACCTTAAGAGAATGGAGAAGCTAATGGAGTCTCCAAACTTGAGTTTCCTCCTCTAATGGTGGTTTGGCTTGGCACCAAATCAAAGCTCTTGAAGTTTTGAAAAGATAAAAAGAGAGAGCTTGAGCTAACTAAGAAGAATATGTGTTTTGTTTTGGTTTTGGAGCTAAAATGAGCAAGATGTGTGCAAGGGAAGTTGAAGCTAGCATGGGGCTGCTCTTCACGTCAATGGAGAAGGGAGAGAGCAACTCAAAAGTGGTGGGAACAAGAGAGAATGAAGAGGTGAGGAGAGAGGTAAGTAAAGTGAGATATTTATGTATAAAACAAATAGTAGTTTTTACTTTATCTTATAATTTCCTTTCTTATTTGCTCATGTGGTGAATCATCACCTTAAAAACCAGCCACCCCATTTTAATTAAGCTAGTCATGGTCTTGTTTGACCAACTAAATAAACTAAATTGACTTACTTTGACTAATGTCTTAAACTAGCACTATTTAGTTACTATTCACTAACCAAGGCACATATTTGTGAAATTTTTGATTTCCCATTGATTTAGACTTCCTAATGTGATACTAATTAGTACACATGTTAATTAAAGAGTAATGATGAACATTTAGCCATTCAAAACCCATTTACAAGACAATTTTTCAAAAATGTGCTTTAAGAGTCCTTAAAGCACATTTTGTGTTTTAACTTGTTTTCAAGCTTGGTTTTCTTTGTTAATTGATTTAAAATGACCATTAGGGTATTACTAAGGTCTTAGAACAATATTTGGGTATTCACCCAAGTCTCTCCAAGCTTAGAGCACGTTTTCGCTTAAACTGCTCTTTTGGTGTTTCCTTATGTTTTCTTTGGTTAAAATGGTTTCTTAATGTTTCTAAGGCATTATTTTGCCTCCTTATATCTTATTTTATCACTTAAACACCATATCCAAGTTTGGGGTATTTCACCGTACTAGTGTACGTGAACTATGTTGTGCATAACACAAAATGATTTGTTTGGATGATTGGTGCGTGCGTTACATAAACATACACATTCATTCATGGTTTAATTGTGGTAATTGCGCACAAGAGATGAGAATACCATGGTGATAAGTGTGTTTATTTTGTTAACACTTGTGTGTGGTAGTACAAGTATAAGGGAGTAAAGAAACTCCCGGGGAAACAAAAACCCCGACAGTGTATAAATGTAAAACCGTGTGTTGTATTTTGATAAAATATATGTATATATGTAATATAGTGATTCATGAAAGGGTATGGAACCGACATAGAACCTAGTGAGAATAAGATTCCCTAGGTAACAAGATTAAAGTGAATGGAGATAACTGATAGACGGAGTTCTATCCTTGGAGATGTAATGATTATGACTAGAATGACTAAAAAGATAGAAAATTGGAAATGAGTGTATTATTTGATGCTTGAAATTGAAGTGGGAGGTGAAACTTGATTTTCATGAGATCAAGGGAAGCCGAACACAAATTGGGGTGGAAGGATAGTTCAACACTGATGCTGATCACATCAGGGTTGGATGATTCTTGAAGCTCCCTATAAGTGGTCATAAATAACCACGGTAAGAAAAGATGCAAAGAGCATAAATTGGACTTGGAGTTGTAGTGCGTTTTCAAAAGGATTTTCAATTGGTATTTCCAAACTTTAGTTAGATACTTTAAATCGGGAAAGTTCTTCTACTTAACCTCATAAGAATATTTTTGTAGTACTTGCTCACGAGCCGAGGACGTATGAGCCTTTGTCTTCAGACTGGTGACATGAGAAGTATATATGTTAAAGATTAAGTGATTGTTTTGATCTCCCAAAGGAACGGGGACAGAAGGTGTCCATCGCGACCGGGTTCTGCGGGATAACAGTGTATATAAAAGGTATTTTTGGTTGCTATACATGCTAAGACATGTTGTGTGGTATGTGTAATAAATATTATTTTGACCTTGAGTCCTAATGTGGTTGAGTCTAAAAGTTGTTATGTTACCCAGACTTATGTGTCTAAATGTTTTTATGTTACCCAGACCTGAGAGTCTAAGGGTTGTTATGTAAGTACCAATGTTGGTTAAGGTACCCGGACCGTTAAGTCCGAGGTTATCATGTAAGTATGTTATGTTATGTATGGATGTGAATATGTTACCCGGACCGTGAAGTCTGAGGTTGTGATGTAAAGTATGTGTGGATGTGGAATTTTTATTTTACAAGTAATCCCCGTGTTCTAATCCGATGATGCGTGGGAAGTGTGAACTTCGAGGACGAAGTTCTTTTAAGGGGTAGATTGAAATACCCCAATCCTTGATATGTTGGTTAAACATTAAACTATGGCATATTAAGGCTAAAAAGTGCCTTAGAAACATTAGTGAACAATTTAAACCATAGTAAAAACAATGAAGTACTATAAACACAGTTTGAGCAAAAACATGCTCTAAGCTTGGAGTGAACTTCGTTAGGACCCAAAGAGCCTACCAAGACTTAATAATATTCAATTATGATTTGATAAGGCTAATTAAGTCCTTAGGAAACTTTTGTAGACAATTAAACCAAACAAAACACAAGAAAACACCTTAAAGTCAATTTAAGCAAATACTTGCTCTAGAATTGGTGTAACCTTGTATAAGACCTAAAGGTCATTCCTAGACCTTATTAACATGCTAATGAACATTTTAAATCAATTACTAAACAAAACCAAGTTTGAAAACAAGTTAAAACACAAAATGTGCTTTAAGGAGTCTTAAAGCACATTTTTGAAAATTTGTCTTATAAATGGGTTTTGAGTGGCTAAATGTCCATCATTACTCTTTAATAAACATGTTTACTACTTAGTATCACATTAGGAAGTATAGACCAATGGGAAATAAAAAATTTCACAAATATGTGCCTTAGTTTGTGAATAGTGCTCAAATAGTGCTAGTTTAAGTCATAAGTCAACATAAGTTGTTTAGATGGTCAACAAAGACCATATATATCTCTAATATGTAAGGGGCCACGGTTTTAGTGGTGTGATTCATCACACTTGGATAGCCAATTAAAAGAAAGAAAGAAAAGCAAGTAAAAGGTTACTTTTGCTTTATAACTTAAATATCTCCAAAACTTACCTTTCTCCTCACTTTCTCTTCTTCTCTTCTTGATTACCACCGTCTCCAACCTCATCCTCCCTTCTCCATTCTCGTTTTGCTACAGAAAGTAGCCATTCTCCATCTTTGAATGCTTGTAACTCATGGCTCCAAACTCCAAATTCAATTCCGAGACTACCGTTGTCTTAGTTAGAGTAAGCTCTACATTCCTATCTTTTCAAATCTTCAAAAGAACCATTTTTGTTATAACCCGCATAATTCATACCTTGGGTTATATCAGTTGCAATGTTTTTCTAAGTTGGATTATTGATTTCTTTGCTATCAGTTGGGACTCCGACGGTATTGTTTTATTTGAAGAGGGCAGGAAGGTCTTTTGCATAAAACAATTAAGGTAATTGTTTTATTAGTTAATAAGGAGTGGGAGCCTTATTTAATTATTTTACCATCTAATTATTTTTACATCGTCAGTCCATTCGTGAGGAGCGTCTCGATCGTGGTTTGAACGACAGTTTCCTCTCTTCCCTTCTCTCTCTCTAATCCCTCCTTTGCTGAAGCGTTGAATGATCTACTACAATCTGGTTGGGACCTCTGCTGCTGTGTAATCCGTTGTTCGCCTTCAGGTTTGATTCTCGAAATTCAGATTAGTAATTAGAGCAAGTTCCTCTCCTCTGCAGTTTCTGATTTTGGTTGATTGTTGTGATGAACTCAGCGATTGTGCTCTGCGTTTGGATTTGTGTTCTGCGTGTGGCGGTGCTCTGCGAATTGCTGGAGGTTCTGTACTCCCGGTTTCAGGTTTGTGATGCAAAGTGTTACAGTTTTGTAATTGCAAAGTCTAGGGTTCTTCCGCGTTTCTGATTTTGGGATTATCGTTATTGTGAGGATTCAGTGATTGTGTTCGGGTCTGGTTGAAGAGCTGTTCGGGCTGTGCTGTTGATTCAGATCGTTGTTTTCTGCTGCTAATTGAGGTAGGTGGTTACTCGATTCAGTTTGGAAGTTCAGCCATGGGGATTGCAACGGTTCTGTTTCGTGTGTGATTTCTGTTTGTGATGTCTGTTTGGTTGCGTTTTAGAATGGCTAAACCCCCATGGTTTCCTGTTTTAATGTCTGATTTGGTGTGTGTGCTTAATTGGCATTTTAAGGCTTTGATTTGTGTTGTTTTTCTGCTCTGTTCGTCTTCTGGAAACTGCATTTTTCGCACTGTCCGAACTTCCGTCCGAGCTTTGAAGTTCGGACAGTGCGTTTCTGCCTTTCTGATTTGCGAGTTCGGGGTATGTCCGAACATCTGTCCGAACATAGATGTTCGGACACACCCTCAGGTTTTCCCTCTGGTTTAAGTTCGACCTGTGTCCGAACTTCGACGTCCGGACACAAGGTCGGACCTTCCGCGTGTTTTCCCGTAAAACCTGTCCGAACATCCGTCCGAACTTGGATGTTCGGACATGCTGAACTCCTCTATCTGATTTCAACTCGACTTGTGTCCGAACATTGATGTCCGGACACAAGTTCGGACATTTGGCTTTCTCTGGTTTCTGAGTCTCGACTTGTGTCCGAACTTCAATGTCCGGACACAAGTTCGGACACCCCTCTGTTTTCAACATAACTTCTTCGTTTGAACTCCGATTTGAGTGCCGTCTGCGGCATTGGTTTCCTTATGATCTGTGCTACTGATTTATGAGTGTTTTGGCATATTTAAATGCAACTTTGCTTCTGTTTAAGCAACCTTTCTGTTTTGGGACATTGCACTTTGTTTCTGAGCCGTGAATGGCTGGGTCGAGCTATTCCGTGGTATACCATGTAGACGTCGTTCTGAGTGTGGGTCATTCCCTTTCTGTTCTGTGGGGTTGACGAACCCTTTGGCTCTTTCGAGTCATTTCTGCGTTGCCGAGAGACCTGGTATGGTCTATGGGTCTTCGACCCTTCTGAGTGTGTGCATTGTGTTTTGTCCCCTTCTGTTTAAGTGCTCTGACTGTTTCTGAAATGGGAACCCCTTGTGTTCCACTCTGCTTCTGTTTCTGAAAGCTTCTGACCATCTGAGAATTGTGCATAAGATGTTTATCTTCTCTTCTTCTGATTTCAATTGTTTTGAGCGACCTTGCTGATGACGGTCGCTGCTTACTGGGCATAGTTGTGTGCTCATTCCCCTACTTCTAACATTTTGCAGATTGATCAGCGAGGATCATCTTGAGTTCTGGAGCTGTAGTGTTTAGCTCATTTGACTGTTTAAACTTTTGTTATGACGTTGTAGCCTTCGGGCCTTCCTCTGTTTTGAGTTTCTGAATTCGGATATGTATTTGGAATCCGTTTGCTTCCGCTGTATTTGAATACTTTGGTTTGCAATGTTAAGTGAACTCTGTTTTGGGCCTTTATTGCTTTTGATCGTTTAGAGCCTTGCGTTATTGGTAGTAATACGCGGCGTGTAATACCCTTAACTCTTAGGCTGGTTTTAGGGGTGTTACAATTTTGGTGCCATGGAAATTCACCATTGAAGGAGCTTGAGCTCATCTTTTCATGCCTTGTCATTCTCCTTTGCTTCAAGGTAAGGAAAACCAAAGAAAATCAATGTTTCCACTTGTTTTTATGTGTGACCGAGAATCACCTAGTAATGGTGTTTCCTCTTGCCTTTGTTTAGCTTCATTTCAAACTTCAAAGGGCTATGTGGAGTCCTATCTTGCCACTTATTCATCAAGTTCTCTTTCAAATTCCAAAGGTAATCATCAAATTTTTGTGTTTTAAGACACTTATGTAACCTAGGGTTTAATTATGAGTTTAAGTATTAAACTTAATGCTCATTAACCTTATATGTGTATTGGTTAGAAGATTGACAAGTGATAAAAGCTCCTTACCGATTTTCAATCAAGAAAAAACAAGAGAAAACAAGTGAGAAAGCTTGGAAAACAAAGAGGTAAATGACCTCTCTTAAGGTGGTTTATTGTACTAGGAAATTGAGATATACTTGCTTAATAATTAACCTAAAGAGCCAATGGGAAATGAGATAGAAAACTATCCACAAGGTGGACTAAAAGGACATGGGAGCATTGTTGTGTGTATTCGCAGGTTGAAGGCATTTAAATGTGGAAATTCAGTGTTTAAGTTTAATGCAATTTAAGGGCCTAAGAGCCAAGCAATTTAAGTTTATGCACTATATTGTGATGTAGTGTAGTTTAAAGGTTTAGTTGTGTGTAAAGAACATATCTTGTGAAGGTGAATGTCTTTGAAGGTTAAAGGATGAAAAACCATATGTTTATGTGTAAAGAATGTGCATTAAGAGATTGAGTGTTCTTGGATTGTATAATGATGGAAAAACTATTTGTTTTGGTGTAAGGTGATACAAGAGAAGCTATGGAAAAATTTAGTTGATAAACAAAGGAGTTTAAGTATTGTAATGAGATTTTATGACCTAGAAGGTACTAGGGATTGTTAAGTGTTAAGATGGTGAAAGAAAGTGGAATAAGGTGTTCTTAAGTGTTAAGATGCTTTGGGCATAGTCTTGGAGATTTAGAGAACTAATGGATGATTTCTAGATACACCAAGGTGATGGTAGATGAAATACCCCAGGATTAAAAACAGTGATTAATTAGGCTAATGGAATAATTAAAAGCTTAATCATTCCTAAATAATTATGTAGGAACGATTCCCGAAGAAAACGGATTCGTAAAACGAGTTAAAAACGCAAACGAGCTTTAAAACGCGTTTTTCGAGAAACAGGGGAAAACGTGATTTTAAACGGGTTTAATTGACTCGTAATAATTATAGTTAGTTATGAAATACCCCAAACCTAAGTATGCTAATTAAACATCAAATCATGATGTAGAAAGGCTAAAATATGCCTTAGAAAGATTGGTAGACAATTTAAACCAAGGAAAACACGAGAAAGTGCCTTAAGGGCAATTAGAGCAAAAATGTGCTCTAAGCTTGGAGAGACTTTGGTGAGTACCCAAATATCATGATAAGACCTTAGTAATATTCTAATGGTCATTTTAAATCAATTAGCAAAGAAAACCAAGCTCAAAAACAAGCTTAAACACAAAAAGTGCTTTAAGACTCCTTAAAGCACCTTTTTGAGAAATTGTCTTAGAATTGAGTTTTGAGTGGCTAGATTTCCATCATTACTCTTTAATCAACATGTGTACTAATTAGTATCACATTAGGAAGTCTAAATCAATGGGAAACCAAAAATTTCCCGAATATGTGCACTAATTAGTGAATAGTACTCAAATAGTGCTAGTTTTGACTTAAGTCAACTTTAATTAACCAAATGGCCAAACAAGGCCTTATGTATCTTGTATACCAAGGGGGGATGGTTTTTAATGGTGACTCACCATTAGTAGCCAGCACATTAAAGGAAATGAGAGGAAAAGTAGTAAGTTCACTATTCACCCTTTTATAACATAAATATCTTCTTTAGCTTACCTCTCTCCTCTCTTCTTCATTTCCCTTTTTCTTCCACGGTTTTCTTCTTATTCTCTCTGTTCTAAACCGTTCCCAAGCAGCCCCATTGTTGCCTCACCTTGCCTTGTCCATAACTTGCTCATTTTAGCTCCAAATCAAAAACTAAGCATAGATTTCTCTTAGTTAGACCAAGGCCTTGCTTCCTATCTTTTCAAAATTTGAAAAGCCTCATTTTGGAGCCATGTGAAATCTCCATTGAAGGGGGAAAAATAAGTTTGATGAGCTCATTAGCTTCTCCATTCTCTTAAGGTAAAGAATATGTAAGAAAAACTAGGTTTCCACCATTCTTCTCCATTACCGAAAATTTATACTCATGGGGCTTCATTTTTATGCCTTGTTCTAGCTTTTTTTCTATTCTCCAAGGGCTAGAGGAGGTCCTTCTTGATTCATATCCAAGCCTACCTTAAGACTTCAAGGTAAAATATTCATTATAAGACCTTAAAACACATTTTTAACCTAGGTTTTCATTCCTTAAGGTTAGTGTATTGTTTAGCACTCATATGAGTCATTGAATATTGATTAGAACATTGGCAAGGGGAATTTAAGTGGTGGCCGAGATTCATGCAAGAAGAAGGTCTAAGGAGGAAGTTAAGATAAGCTTGAGAAAACAAGGTAAAATGCTTACCTAATGGTGGTTTAAGTTTTAAGGGATGAGTTTAGGTGGATACCAATGTGGCTTAGAGCTTACATTGTGTATTGGGTTATATAACCTAAGAAAAAGAACTTAAATAAGCTTGTGAACTTGTGACTAAGGAGCCAATGGGAATAAGTTAGTAATATAAGTTTAAGATGGATTTTAAGAGCATTATAACTACTATGAGATTGATGGGTGTATTTGCAGGTTGAAAGCTTTTATATGTGGGAAATTCAGTGTTTAAGTTTAAGTCATTTAAGGGCCTAAGAGCCATGTCATTTAAGAGCCTTAGTGCTATGCAATTTAAGATTATTGCAATATATTGAGTTTGTTGCGAATGAGTTGGTTTGGGTGATGAGATAGGATGAGAAGAACTTGATGTGTGTGTGATGGTTGAATGAGGAAAACAATGCAGTTGGGCATGATAAGATGCTAGAGAAGCTATGGCGAAATTTGAGTAGAAAACAAAGTCTTTAAGTGGTAGTGGTGAGTTAATATGCCCTAGGGTTCACTAGGGATCATTAAAAGGAATTTGAGTGGAAATGAGTTAACTAAGGAGTTCTTGAGGATTAGAATGACCTAGGATGGTTTATGAGCAATTAGAGTTTAGATGGGTGTATTAAACACACCAAAATCATGGTATGAGGAATGGTAAGACTTGTGCAAATCTGGAGGAAATGATGTATAATGCTTTGAGATGATTTAGGTATGAACTAAGAGAAGAACAATGAGAGTTCGGGAAGTTTGTGTAAGAGGTGGTGATGTTAGTGGTGGACTAGTAAGGTTTGGTTGAATGGTAATGTGTGGATTTGGGTGATGGAAGTGAAAATGGTAGGAGAATGTTGTAAGTCGTCAAGGAAATGGCTAGAAACGTATATAAGGTTATGATCATGAGAATGGTGAGTAAGTTGCATGAAAGAAGTGGAAATGTCTAAGGAGGGTGTTGCATGGTTAAGGTAAATGAAGAACAATGTCAAGGTATTAAGGTAATGGAAAGAATTGTATAAGCAAGCTTAAGAGTTTAAGAGTGATGAGTAACAAGTGAAAAGAAGAGAAATTGTGCATGGACATGCGAGATGACCTTGAAAGGGTAAACAAGCAAAGATGGAGTGCAATGATGTTAAGGAGGAGTTATATGGGTAGAAAAGAAACACTTTGGTTAGTTGAAGTTTTAGAAAAAATGAACATGTTAGAAATATAAGGAATTAATTGACAAGTGTTAGGAATTTCTTGCAAGAATTGAGCTAATGGTTGGAAATGATTTGGAGGTGATTTTCATGAGTTTGGAGGATGTAAAGGTGGGTTTAAGGGTCTAAATGATGTTAGAACACATTAGAAGGCTTAAGGAGAAGTTTGGTGAAGATTTAACAATTTTTGGACATGTTCTGGTAGCGTCCGACCCAGGGGTCCGACCCAAGTTTGGGTCGGACACCTCTGTTAAGCCGCCATAAGAGTTTCTGTAATGGTCCGACCCAGTTGGTGGGCGGACGGGTGGGGCGGTCGGACGGGGGGTTTTAAAAGATAGGAGAGTCTCTGGAATGGTCCGACCCAGTTGGTGGGTCGGACGGTAGGTCGGACGACCATTAATACTTAAAAAAAAACCCTAAGAGAGTTTAGTGATATTAATGGTACCCATTAAGGGGGCAATGATGATTAGAGGTATAAAGACCTAAGGATTAAGTTAAGAATAACTTAAAAGTTTAAGATTAAGTTGTTAAGACTTTAAGAGTGTTAGGTTGGAATCATTAAGGGTTAAGTAAGTTAAGTAAGATAAGTAAGTTGAATTGAGTTAAGTGATTAACAACCTAAAACTGTATGAATGTTTTAGGACATGGGAATTGGACTCCGGAAGAGATTAAGCAACCGAACGACCAACGGTGAACGGTACAGTTCTCTTGTGACCTGCTTGCTAACGAGGTGACCCTCGGCTTGTGTGCTATTTGTTTTGTGTGCTCACTAAACAAGATAAAGCATGCAACCGGAATATATTATATTTATTGTTTTGTTGTGTGATGTTTGAAAACTAACACAACATACCGTGAGAACTTACTAACCAATGTTTAGTAAGGAATTGAGGGAGACTAAGGAACGCTCCCTAATAAGGGACGATATGAACCGAAAGAGGTTAACCAACAAAAATGGTCTTGAGATTACTACTAACTGGAACTTGAGTGAGGAAACCCGGGACCGATCTCCGGTCATGCATGCTAAGGAAAAAGGGGGACGGTATCTGAATCAGATCCGCCCTCCGCTTAAGGACTTGTCTTCGGACTTGTAGCCTAGGGCTGGTTGCTGGCTCAGCTGCGCTGGACTCCCGTCCTGAGTAGGTGGCATTAAGATGGTGCGGTGGGATCACCTAAATCCCAGGTTCGAATTAAGCTACAACCATTCCCCTCCAGGAACGGTTTGTATACTGAGATTAAGATAAGATTAAGATTAAGGTAAGGTTAAGATAAGTTGCAACCATTCCTTTTTAAAGGATGGTTTGTATTGTTAAGTTTAAGATTAAGGTAAGGATAAGATAAGTTGCAACCATTCCTTTTTAAAGGATGGTTTGTATTGTTAAGTTTAAGATTAAGGTAAGGTTAAGATGAGTTGCAACCATTCCTCTTTAAAGGATGTTTTGTATTATTAAGACTAAGGTAAGCTACACCCACTCCTTATTAAAGGGTGGTTGTTTCTAAGATTAAGATAAGATTAAGATTGAGGTGAGGTAAGGATGGACTAAGATTAAGAGGAAATATAACTTAAGGAGTTAAATAACTAACTCTCTAATTAAGGGAATGCATTTAAGTCGTTCATTGTGTGTGAACTTTGATTGTTCATATATGGATTGTTGTTAACAGCATTTACTATTATGTTGTGCATTTAATCAACCTCCATGCTATCGACAATTAGTCGTCGTAGCCACGTTAGCTTGGGGGCCATGAGGGGATCGTACCAGCATTCGTGCTGACCCCCTTTGGGGGCTGTTTTTACTACACAGGTACATCAGGAAGCGGCCGTCGCAAGAGTAAAGAGGATACAAGTGTTAAGGATTAAGTGTGACCTACGAGTTGTGCATGTACACTCGTATGGCAATTGAGTTAGTAAGATGTATAGGTTGTTGAGAGGATTGTAAGAAGAATATGTATTTGGTTAAAGTTGTTATGTACTAATGTTCGGTATATTTTGTAGTCAGACCGTGGCAAGGTCCTGGAGTGTAAATAATTCCGCTGTGACATGTATATATATATGCTGTTAAGTTGCGAGACCACATTTGGATTGAGTTGGGGTGTTACAAAAAGTGGTATCAGAGCGTAGTTACGCTCTGAAGACAAGAAATACCGAACTTAGGGGAATATTGAGGTTGAGATTGAGTTATGGGCTAAGGGTTGAGAGATAGAGTGAGAGGTGCGTTAGTCAGGACTTCCCGGTGTTTACCGGATATCCATAGTACCTAGACCCGCCCTCCACATCCCTAACCCTGAATATGTGGAACAAACGCCAGAGAGAAGAAAGCCTTCTCTTACTCGGGGAAACCCGATCTGGCAGTTAGTTAATAGTAAGCAATACAAGAAACATCTTGTGGCATAATAGTTAAGGAGAACTGGGAGATTTTTAATGGAGCGCATCGGCAAAACAGGCGCTACCTACGGAATTCTATCAATAAGGGAACGGTAATTACCGGCAACATGGGTCGACATGCTACGCAGTCGAAATAACCCGCGATATCAATGGTAAGGAAAGCACTACACGTGCAATAGATAAGGAAATGATAAGAGACATGAGTACCGGACAGTGGTCCGAAGGAGCATTACAGTAGGATAATACAGAGCATGAGGATTGAGATTACTGGAAGGTCCAGTTAAGAACTGGGAACTCCAAACCCTATACAATGAAAAAGGTTGCAAACCTGCCTGACATAACGCGGACAACGGTGGAAACACATATAAATTGTATACTGAAATAGGACTACGATGTAGTGCCTAAAGGAGAATCATTACTTAGTAACCACAACAAGATGTGTGGAGACAAGAGCGAGGATTAAGACATAAGGAAATATTAAGGGATTCCCTCAGAAAGAGGAACGCCCTAATGGATGACAGTACTGTCAAACAACAAGGAAACTGCCGGATGGTCGGTTATCCAAAATAAGAGATTATCGAAGGAGTCTCGAGGACTACCAAGTACATGGAAATTAGAAGGAAGTATCACTACCAATGTACCTTGTACCAATAGCCATCCTGCATGGCGCACTTGCCATAGCAAGTGCTACCACGGTTAAGCTACACGGAAAGCCATCATGGCGAGGTAACCGAACGCTACAGTCGTAGTACGCATTAACATCGGAATGCAATCTAAAGGACAGAAAAATAAGACCTTGGAAAGGCCCGACGGCCTGACCATGATGAGATGAGGTGACACACCAGTCAGCCGAGAGCGGAACTTGGACAAAGTATTAAACCGTATAAATATTAGCAACGGTATAACCCACTACAACAACAACCGACAGTACGGTAAGAACACAATCCCGAACTCCAAGGGGAAAACTTAAGAGATCGCTCGGAAATGCGAGCAAAAACACTATATAAGCAATGATATACAAGGGATGCATTATAAGATGCCATTGAGACCGTTGACATAACGTTTTCTAAAAAGAGCGGGATAAAGCTCCCGAGATGACCGTTTAAACTTTCAGATAACAACATTCTTTAATGAAGATGTTGGAAAACCCAGAAAACAAGGGTAAAAGAAATAAACGTAAGCTATAACCTACTAAGGATTAAAGTCGTACAACCCTGGAAAAGGAAAGCTCAGAGGACTACCCCCACAGAGCGGGCATAGTCGAGCCGAACAAACTGATGAATGACAGCTAGTACTGTTCGTCTAACTCATTAACACCCAAGTATGATTGATCATCAGAGGGTGGCGTAATCAATAGAAGTTGAACGAAGCGTTGAGATGGAAGTATAAGATGACAGGATGATATCCAACTGGGACACCGTAAGGCAAACGCCTAATACGAACCTAACCTTGACTATTAAAAGACATAAGTCTAGTAAAATGACAATATTGTCAAAGACATTAAGTAACCTCAGATCACCTGAACAACTTCCCTAGCAGGAAGCAGGATGCAGCAACTTATCATGAAATCCGATACTACATTTAGTATGTAACCTAACGGTGGATAGTGCTCAAAAAACCCGAATCTTATAGGGATGACCTGCAGATGAGTAAGAGTACAAATAATGAACTGAGACATTAAGCATTAAGAGCCTACGAGCCAAGGATGTTAACCACATCAGAGCCCGAGGCGCAGTAAGTTATAAGAGAGCTTTTTTAAGCCACGAAGGGACTACAATTTGTAGATATGAACGGTTACCAAACCTATAACTTAGATTGGGAAGAACATTACCAAGAAAGGGTACCAATGAGAATATTGAGATAATGCTAAGGACAGGAGCGGAGCACGAACCATGCCTTTTAGGGTGGGGATACCTCTCCTTGTTGTGAGGCCATGAGTGGGAATGAACCCCTCAAAAGGGCTTTCACATATTAGAGATAAAATACACTTTATTTAGAAAATGGAAACTATGAACCTTGAGATTACCTTAGAACATACCAGATACACTTGAGTAATAGGGAAGGTTGCACAGATAGACCCCATATCCCAACACCCAGGATGTAAGAATTAGTAATGGGCAGAGATAAACATGGTGACTGCACATTATGGCACGTCAATTAATCAATGCTCAGAAGAGCTTGTGATTCAGTGGAAGACTTCTTCAGTAACCAGTTAAAACTACATGGTAGATAACATCACTAAGGATGAAAGAAAGCGAAAGAAATTAGCCTACTTACGAATCTGAGATTGGAACAGAACATCTTCATATCAAGAGCCAATTATTTTACAACACGGTACGACAACCGCCTATACCGGAATGAAAGAACTCCCAGTGTGTTTACACCAAGAAGGGATTGAGTATAAGGTAAGACATTAGAATAAGTGAATAAGAGGTTGCACCATCAATGGGCAACATGGTAAGGGCCAACTACCACGGTAGTAGTGGTCGTGAGTACAATAGTTAGAAAGGTGGATTAAGTCATGGTGCGCGGTAAGGCGACCATTATGAATGAGCCGTCAAATATTGACACTGAGGCAATTAGATTTATGAGTTAAGACCAGTATAAGTAAGAAAATAAGATGTTAGACGAACTGAGCATTGGTGCCAGTAGTCTGGACCTGGTTAGGTAAGATTTCGTAGGAAGCACACTACCCATTCCTTAAGGAACTGGAAGTGCATTTCTAGTAGCATAAATATGAGAAACAAGATAAGAGGCTCTACGGAAAGAGACCTCAATTATTAAGAGACTGAATCAGTACGGGATACAGAAAGAGCTAGAGCATACAATACCCAAGAACATAGTAAATGGACTTCCCTTGATTAACTTTAAGAAGAACAATAAATGTTATTATGGAACGATGAAAGAGGAGATCGACAACAGAATACTTCAAAATTAGCAATAGCTAAACGTGTGACGGACACTATGAGTTTACTAAAACGAGACGTGGGACGACTGCACCCCACAGGGCTTGCAGGCCTGACACGCTCATTTATGAGTTAGTTGGGTAAGTAGTAATGTACCAGTAAGGTACCCCATGCATGTGAACGTGGTGTAAGGAACACGGGAAGTAGTCGACTCCGTACCACCACGACAACGACGCAAGATCAGACAAGCAGCTACTACCACAAACAGTCGAAGAGAAGAATTCAGTCGAACCAGCAACACAGAGGAACCAGAGAACAAATAATTAAGGACTATGAAGTGCGAAGAGCACGGATTGTTAAGTACAGACATTGAACATGCCTTAAGATGTAAGAGATTAAGACTGTAAAGCACATTATGCACTAAACAGTAGTTTCAGACTAAGAATCATCCTCAGACCAAAGGTCAGTTGGGGAGAACAATTTAGACATTCGAGAAAATACTAAGAGTATGAGCGTAAGATCTTCAAGGAGAATGGATAGACGAGTTACAACTCATTAAGGCCGTGTATATATAAAGATAACATGTGTCCATTGAGACAATTAAGCCTAAGATTATCAGAGTTGCGCAGCGGAAGCTAGCAGACCACTACTTTGAGATTAGACCAAACTAAGTTAAGAATACGGTATAAGTACCGTTAAGAATCCTCGATAAAGAGACTAAGTCATTTCTGATCGAATTATAAGTAAGATAGATGACGTGGAAGCTAGAATGCTTGGTGAGAATTAGACATCTTGAACTTATGTTCAAAGATGATGTGACGTTGATTACGTGGGCGTAATCCATTTTAAGGGGGGTAGAGCGAAAACCGCTTAGCGTATGTTTGTGTACTGAGTACATAAACTACGGTGTGCATAGCACAAAATAATTTGAGAATATGTTTTACATAAACATTTTAAGATAAATCATGGTTATTGCACACAGAAGATGTGAATACCATACATATTAAGTACCTATCTTGTTCACTCCGGTGTGAGTACAAGTTAAAAGAATTAAGGAAGAGGTTTAAGGAGACTTAAGGAATAAGGAATATATGAGGTATAAGTCGATATGAGACTATGTGTGAGATAAGAATAAGATAACATTATGAGATACAATTTGATATGAATTGAGGAAGGAAATTGTAATGCTATGAGATATAAGATGGTGAGAATTGGTATGGGACAGTTATAGAACTTAGTAGGAATTTAAGTCTTGAGGTAATTACTAAGAGATGAATCGGGAATGTTTGATGGACTTAGTCCACACTTTGGAGATGTATTGATTATGATTAGAAGAACTAAAAAGATAAAAAAATTGGACATGAGTGAATTATCTGATGTTTGAAAATGACGTGGGAGGTGGAACTTGATTTTCTAGGGATCAAGGGAAACCGAACACAAATTGGAGTGGAAGGATGGTTCTACACTGATGCTGATCACATCAGGGTAGGATTATTCCTGAAACTCCCTACCAGTGGTCACAATTAAATCACACTAAGGATAGAGGCCTTAGGATAAAATGGAATTGGAGTTGATTGTATTTTTAATTAGAGGAATTATTCCTCACATGACCTTGTAAAAAGGATTACCTTTTTACTGAGTCTCGCCCATGAAGTCGAGGACGCACGAGCCTTTGTCTTCGGACCGGTGACATGGGGAGAGCAGCGTGTTTTGTATTCTGGCCCATGGTGACGAGGACGAATGAGCCATTGTCTACGGACCGGTGACATGGGAGAATACGTTGGAAGTTATGTGAATGTTTTAATCATCAAAAGAAACAAGGAGAATTTTGAGTGCTATACACGCTTAGGCATGTTGTGTGATATTTAAGTATAAGAATATGGCGGATCTAGTGATCCAATGAGATTAAGTATACATAAGTATGATCTATATGATCTAAGGAATGGGGTAAGACATGTATTCTAATAAGATAAGATGCATGGGAACTTTGGGGACAAAGTTCTTTTAAGGGGGGTAGATTGAAATACCCCAAACCTAAGTATGCTAAGTAAACATCAAATCATGATGTAGAAAGGCTAAAATATGCCTTAGAAAGATTGGTAGACAATTTAAACCAAGGAAAACACGAGAAAGTGCCTTAAGGGCAATTAGGGCAAAAATATGCTCTAAGCTTGGAGAGACTTGGGTGAGTACCCAAATATCATGATAAGACCTTAGTAATATTCTAATGGTCATTTTAAATCAATTAGCAAAGAAACCAAGCTCAAAACAAGCTTAAACACAAAAATGCTTTAAGACTCCTTAAAGCACCTTTTTGAGAAATTGTCTTAGAATTGAGTTTTGAGTGGCTAGATGTCCATCATTACTCTTTAATCAACATGTGTACTAATTAGTATCACATTAGGAAGTCTAAATCAATGGGAAACCAAAAATTTCCCGAATATGTGCACTAATTAGTGAATAGTACTCAAATAGTGCTAGTTTTGACTTAAGTCAACTTTAATTAACCAAATGGCCAAACAAGGCCTTATGTATCTTGTATACCAAGGGGGGATGGTTTTAATGGTGACTCACCATTAGTAGCCAGCACATTAAAGGAAATGAGAGGAAAAGTAGTAAGTTCACTATTCACCCTTTTATAACATAAATATCTTCTTTAGCTTACCTCTCTCCTCTCTTCTTCATTTCCCTTCTTCTTCCGCGGTTTTCTTCTTATTCTCTCTGTTCTAAACCGTTCCCAAGCAGCCCCATTGTTGCCTCACCTTGCCTTGTCCATAACTTGCTCATTTTAGCTCCAAATCAAAAACTAAGCATAGATTTCTCTTAGTTAGACCAAGGCCTTGCTTCCTATCTTTTCAAAATTTGAAAAGCCTCATTTTGGAGCCATGTGAAATCGCCATTGAAGGGGGAAAAATAAGTTTGAAGAGCTCATTAGCTTCTCCATTCTCTTAAGGTAAAGAATATGTAAGAAAAACTAGGTTTCCACCATTCTTCTCCATTACCGAAAATTTATACTCATGGGGCTTCATTTTTATGCCTTGTTCTAGCTTGTTTTCTATTCTCCAAGGGCTAGAGGAGGTCCTTCTTGATTCATATCCAAGCCTACCTTAAGACTTCAAGGTAAAATATTCATTATAAGACCTTAAAACACATTTTTAACCTAGGTTTTCATTCCTTAAGGTTAGTGTATTGTTTAGCACTCATATGAGTCATTGAATATTGATTAGAACATTGGCAAGGGGAATTTAAGTGGTGGCCGAGATTCATGCAAGAAGAAGGTCTAAGGAGGAAGTTAAGATAAGCTTGAGAAAACAAGGTAAAATGCTTACCTAATGGTGGTTTAAGTTTTAAGGGATGAGTTTAGGTGGATACCAATGTGGCTTAGAGCTTACATTGTGTATTGGGTTATATAACCTAAGAAAAAGAACTTAAATAAGCTTGTGAACTTGTGACTAAGGAGCCAATGGGAATAAGTTAGTAATATAAGTTTAAGATGGATTTTAAGAGCATTATAACTACTATGAGATTGATGGGTGTATTTGCAGGTTGAAAGCTTTTATATGTGGGAAATTCAGTGTTTAAGTTTAAGTCATTTAAGGGCCTAAGAGTCATGTCATTTAAGAGCCTTAGTGCTATGCAATTTAAGATTATTGTAATATATTGAGTTTGTTGCGAATGAGTTGGTTTGGGTGATGAGATAGGATGAGAAGAACTTGATGTGTGTGTGATGGTTGAATGAGGAAAACAATGCAGTTGGGCATGATAAGATGCTAGAGAAGCTATGGCGAAATTTGAGTAGAAAACAAAGTCTTTAAGTGGTAGTGGTGAGTTAATATGCCCTAGGGTTCACTAGGGATCATTAAAAGGAATTTGAGTGGAAATGAGTTAACTAAGGAGTTCTTGAGGATTAGAATGACCTAGGATGGTTTATGAGCAATTAGAGTTTAGATGGGTGTATTAAACACTCCAAAATCATGGTATGAGGAATGGTAAGACTTGTGCAAATCTGGAGGAAATGATGTATAATGCTTTGAGATGATTTAGGTATGAACTAAGAGAAGAACAATGAGAGTTCGGGAAGTTTGTGTAAGAGGTGGTGATGTTAGTGGTGGACTAGTAAGGTTTGGTTGAATGGTAATGTGTGGATTTGGGTGATGGAAGTGAAAATGGTAGGAGAATGTTGTAAGTCGTCAAGGAAATGGCTAGAAACGTATATAAGGTTATGATCATGAGAATGGTGAGTAAGTTGCATGAAAGAAGTGGAAATGTCTAAGGAGGGCGTTGCATGGTTAAGGTAAATGAAGAACAATGTCAAGGTATTAAGGTAATGGAAAGAATTGTATAAGCAAGCTTAAGAGTTTAAGAGTGATGAGTAACAAGTGAAAAGAAGAGAAATTGTGCATGGACATGCGAGATGACCTTGAAAGGTTAAACAAGCAAAGATGGAGTGCAATGATGTTAAGGAGGAGTTATATGGGTAGAAAAGAAACACTTTGGTTAGTTGAAGTTTTAGACAAAATGTACATGTTAGAAATATAAGGAATTAACTGACAAGTGTTAGGAAATTCTTGCAAGAATTGAGCTAAAGGTTGGAATGATCTTTGGAGGTGATTTTCATGAGTTTGGAGGATGATTAAAGGTGGGTTTAAGGGTCTAAATGATGTTAGAACACATTAGAAGGCTTAAGGAGAAGTTTGGTGAAGATTTAACAATTTTTGGACATGTTCTGGTAGCGTCCGACCCAGGGGTCCAACCCAAGTTTGGGTCGGACGGACCTCTGTTTAGCCGCCATAAGAGTTTCTGTAATGGTCCGACCCAGTTGGTGGGTCGGACGGTGGGTCGGACGGAGGGGTTTTAAAAGACAGGAGAGTCTCTGGAATGGTCCGACCCAGTTGGTGGGTCGGACGGTGGGTCGGACGACCCTTAAGACTTAAAAAAAAAACCCTAAGAGAGTTTAGTGATATTAATGGTACCCCATTAAGGGGGCAATGATGATTAGAGGTATAAAGACCTAAGGGATTAAGTTAAGAATAAACTTAAAAGTTTAAGATTAAGTTTGTAAGATTAAGTGTAAGACTTAAGAGGTGTTAGGTTGGAATCGTTAAGGGTTAAGTAAGTTAAGTAAGATAAGTAAGTTGAATTGAGTTAAGTGATTAACAACCTAAAACTGTATGAATGTTTTAGGACATGGGAATTGGACTCCAGAAGAGATTAAGCAACCGAACGACCAACGGTGAACGGTACAGTTCTCTTGTAACCTGCTTGCTAACGAGGTGTCCCTCGGCTTGTGTGCTATTTGTTTTGTGTGCTCACTAAACAAGATAAAGCATGCAACCGGAATATATTATTTATTGTTTTGTTGTGTGATGTTTGAAAACTAACACAACATACCGTGAGAACTTACTAACCAATGTTTAGTAAGGAATTGAGTGAGACTAAGGAACGCTCCCTAATAAGGGACGATATGAACCGAAAGAGGTTAACCAACAAATATGGTCTTGAGATTACTAGTAACTGGAACTTGAGTGAGGAAACCCGGGACCGATCTCCGGTCATGCATGCTAAGGAAAAAGGGGGATGGTATCTGAATCAGATCCGCCCTCCGCTTAAGGACTTGTCTTCGGACTTGAAGCCTAGGGCCGGTTGCCGGCTCAGCTGCGCTGGACTCCCGTCCAGAGTAGGTGGCATTAAGATGGTGCGGTGGGATCACCTAAATCCCAGGTTCGAATTAAGCTACAACCATTCCCCTCCAGGAACGGTTTGTATACTGAGATTAAGATAAGATTAAGATTAAGGTAAGGTTAAGATAAGTTGCAACCATTCCTTTTTAAAGGATGGTTTGTATTGTTAAGTTTAAGATTAAGGTAAGGTTAAGATAAGTTGCAACCATTCCTTTTTAAAGGATGGTTTGTATTGTTAAGTTTAAGATTAAGGTAAGGTTAAGATGAGTTGCAACCATTCCTCTTTAAAGGATGGTTTGTATTATTAAGACTAAGGTAAGCTACACCCACTCCTTATTAAAGGGTGGTTGTTTCTAAGATTAAGATAAGATTAAGATTGAGGTGAGGTAAGGATGGACTAAGATTAAGAGGAAATATAACTTAAGGAGTTAAATAACTAACTCTCTAATTAAGGGAATGCATTTAAGTCGTTCATTGTGTGTGAACTTTGATTGTTCATATATGGATTGTTGTTTACAGCATTTACTATTATGTTGTGCATTTAATCAACCTCCATGCTATCGACAATTAGTCGTCGTAGCCATGTTAGCTTGGGGGCCATGAGGGGATCGTACCAGCATTCGTGCTGACCCCCTTTGGGGGCTGTTTTTACTACACAGGTACATCAGGAAGCGGCCGTCGCAAGAGTAAGAAGAGGATACAAATGTTAAGGATTAAGTGTGACCTACGAGTTGTGCATGTACACTCGTATGGCAATTAAGTTAGTAAGATGTATAGGTTGTTGAGAGGATTGTAAGAAGAATATGTATTTGGTTAAAGTTGTTATGTACTAATGTTCGGTATATTCTGTAGTCAGACCGTGGCAAGGTCCTGGAGTGTAAAGAATTCCGCTGTGACATGTATATATATATGCTGTTAAGTTGCGAGACCACATTTGGATTGAGTTGGGGTGTTACAAGTTAAATATCTATAATTGAACCATAGTGTGGGTCTAGAGCTATTAAAATTAATTTAACGAGAAAATTCCGGAAAACGGACCCGATAAATGAATAGTGTCGAAACCGGGAGACAAAACGCGTTTAATTCGAAAAGACGAAAAACGACCAGGGCTATTAATTAATGTAGGCCGGTTTTAATTATAAGCATACACCCATTAATAGCTTGCTAGCTATTAAGTAATAAGAGGACAAATAAGTAAATAAAGTAAATAGTATAAAGTAAAAAGGCAACTTAATTACTCACCCTCTCACCTTCTCTTTTCTCCATTTCACGTATTGTTCTGCCCAGCTCTCTAAACTTCTTCTTCTTCCTCGTGATTCCGAACAGCACACATCCCTCACCTTGCCTCACCTCTATCTTGTTCATTTCTTCACCAAATCACACAAAAATTATACCGTTAGACTCCTCTCGGTGAGAGCTTCGATTTACACCCAACAAAGTCTTGATTCCTCCATCTTCACTTCCATGGATGTTGGAGCTTTTGAAGCTTGAAGAGCTAATTCTAACCCTCCTTCACCTCTTTGATGCCTTAAGGTAATATTAAGTGGGAGTTTAGGCCATTTCAAGCTTGTTCTTACCATTTGTGAGATTTTTCCCTCACGATTGAAAACCCCTCTCATTTCAGTCGGACCCTCATGTTTTTGTGGGGTGTTGGGAACTCTTCCAATTGATTGCCAAGCCATCCATTTGGTTATTCTAAGGTAATATCTAAACTAAACTTTGAAATCTAGCTCTTTAAAATGTTAGGTTGTGTGGAGAAAATTGAAATTGACTTGTGGTTATATGTGTGATGGGATATGGTTGTAGCTAGCAATCCATAGTCCTTGTGTGGTGTGGAAAACAAGAAGAGAAAGAGGGAACAGAGAAAGAGGAAGAAGAGGAGTGAAAACTGAAAGTAAACAAGGTAAAGAGCTTACCTTGTGTTGGTTTTATTTCCTTGTGAAATTAATGTTGGTGTTGTATAAATAACTTTGAGCTTGTGTAGTCATGGTACTACAATATTGATAGTTGAAAGAGAATGTTTTAATGTGTGTGAGTGTGTAAATAAACCTAGAAGTAAAGTTAGGTTCATATGTGAGCAAATGGGATTTTGTTGTGTTGTTAATGCTTAAACCAAACAGGTGGGTGATGAGTGTTGTGAGCTTTAGTAGTGTGGTGAAAATGCATAGGGAAGTACGTAAGTGCTGTCAAAATTCACCTAGGAATTTATATTCTTGGGTGTTCTGTTTTAAAGGAAGAAACTAGGTTGTTAAGAGGTTTAAGGTGAGTGGTTAATGGTTTGAAAACCTAACTAGGAAGAAGAGTGTATTAGGAGTAAAATAATGTCATTTGAGAGTTAGGTATGCCATTAGTAAGTGAGGTTTGAATGGGTTAGAGAAGAAACCAAAATCTGTTACAAGTCTTATAACAAAACAAGAAGAAACTAGTTTTGTAAGTGTAAAATAATGTAAGTGAAATTAACTAGAATGGTGAGTATACTTGGAGCTTAGTTTAAGGTGGATTAGGTGGGTTAATTAGGTGCTAAAACATGAGGATTACAGTAGGTGAAGATTGGGTAATCAATGGGCTAAGAGAGGACCTTGAACAGAGTTAGAAACTGTCAAATTTGCAAAATCTGTAGCAGGGTCCAGGACTTAGGTCCAGGACCAAGTCCCGGACCACCCCTGATTTTACCCCCGAGAGTTTTGTGCCTGCCTGGTCCGGGACTTAAGTCCATGCCCAAGTCCCGGACCACCTACAATTTTTAAGCCGAGAGTTCAACCATGCCTGGTCCGGGACTTAAGTCCCGTATGAAGTCCCGGACCAGACCAGAAATGTAAAATTAAGAGCTGTAAGGGTTTAAGCTAGGGAATGGATTGGTAATGATATTATCAGTTAATTAGGACTTAATTGATGACATGTGAAGGTCATTAAGAGCTTAAACAAGATTAAAAGAAAATGTGGAACATGAACTTGTGTGAGTTAAGTTTGAAACGTAACGACTAAATAAGTAAAGTACGGGAAACGTTAGTGGAGTAACGAGTTAGGTTAACTATGGATAATTGACCTCCCGAATTAATGTATGTTATAGGACCCGATTAGTTGGACTCCGAGAGAGTGAGTCGACGGGCAAGATACGACGGTGAACGGTATGATTTTCTCATGCTCTGTATCCTAACTTGGTTACCCTGATTTGTGTGTTTGTGTGTTTATGTGCAATCGCCTAATCAAGATAAAGTGCCTGAATATGTCTAAAGGTATTTCCTTATATGTCGTGTGCTTGTCTTTGCACCTAATGAACTATGTCTTGAAAGGCTAGTTTGTATAATTCATGAAATGTTTGAATGCGAAGAATTCTTGTGTTTGAGATGTTCTCACTAACACACTAACCTTCTGACTTACCTAACTTGATAAATGGGTAACTGAAGTTGAGAGTAGACCGATATAGTTTCGGCCACGCGTGAGAATGAGGAAGCAAGAGAGTTTGCTTACCGAGTTCTGGCCTAACCTTCCCACCATGGTTCCGAACCTTAAGGTCGCAGCCCGGGGAAGTAAGCCAAGTCTAAAGCCCGGTGGTGAGAAGTGGTGAGTATGTCACATCTCTGCCCGGAGGTCACCCGACTTAACTGAGTAGTTATTTCAAGAGTTAAATGATGGTTAAGTATGGATCATGCCTTGTACGAGACATATGATCAAGAGATAAGAGATACGAACATCCGTCTCACCCGGATGAGAATTTGGCTAACACGAGTAGAGGCGTGAAACTTGAGGGAGAATCTCAAGGCCTCAGTGACCCAAGTGTGAATAACTTGTAATGTTTACATTGTGTGTTGTGCTCTATGTGTGGGTATCGTTTTTACATGAATATACTGTTGTTATTAATAGCATGCTTGTTTGAATAATAATAAACCGCATGCTGGCGACCAAATAGTTAGCGTACCCTCGCTAGTACGCGGGGTATGCGATTATCATATTCAGCTTTAGCTGAGCCCCTTCGGGCACCATTTTTATTCTTCCAGGTACACGAGACGGTTGAAAGACGTGAAGACCGGGATGTTATGCTTTTGGTTGTTAGTATTGGATAGTGGTGTACCGAGTTGTACACAGGCTTGTGGCCTAGGATAGTCAGTGTACTATGTGGTACACCTGTTTTATTTTGGAAAGGTAAACATGTTGGTGGAGTGACTGTTAAACTCATATTCTTTTGACGGGCTGTGAGCCCTGGATGTAAATATACACTTAGTACTCTGTAATCAAGTATTGTAAATTATGTAGTTTAAGTTGGTATTTTTTTCATCAGACCGGGACGGTAAGTTGTAGTAGTTTAGACCGGTAACCATATGGGTGGTTATCGGTATTGTATCACCCTCGGTAGTTAAGTGCTTTTCCGCTACGATTAACTTAGTGTCCGTGACGTTTAGACCGTGGTTAGAGGAATTATCGTATGGGGTGTTACAGTAAAGGTGTGGTAAAGTCTTGTGCAAAGTTGGTGAACAATGGAAGTGTAATGCCTTGTGAAGGTTTAATTAGGAACTTGTGGGAAAGACTTGAGGATTGTGTGTAAAGGGGGTGAATGTGATGCAAAACGATGCTTTAGGAGTGTTTATCTTGTGGTGGAAGAACACTTTGGTTAGTGGAAGCTTTAAGCAAAATTACAAGTTACAAGTGTAAGTAAAATGTTCTAAATGTTAAGGATTTAGTAAAAATTTGAGTAAAAGTTCAAGGAGTTTTTGGGATGTTTAGGGAGGGTTTTAGTGTGCCAAAAAGATGTTAAAACATGTGGGAAAACATGTGTAATGCATAGGAAAAGATTGGGGTGAATTTGGAGTTCAAAATGAGGAGAAAAACGGTTTTTAAAATGGGGTCTGTTCTGCTGAGAAGTGAAAAAAAAGAAACGTGTAGCTTCTGCTGTGGACCGCCCCTGAGGGGCGGTCCAGACTAGAGATGAAGAATAAAATTTGTTTAAGGCTCCTAATGATGGGGGATTGAATGGTAATGGTTTTAGATGATGTTTAGGCCTTGTTTGGTGACTTTTAAAGGCCATTGGAAGTATAAACAACAGTGAGAGTGAATGTGTAAGTTGTGAACTTAAGATCACATAAATAAATTAAGTACAACGGGATGACGGGGTTAACTATGGGCATTAGATATTAAACAATCATGTCACCCCAATGTTAATGAAAGTAATTGTGATGTTACCAGTTGTATGGGATTTGTTCGAGGAACCTAGGAGGACACAATGTAGTGGACCGTGGTGAAAGGTATGGTTTTCTTGCAACCTGTGTCCTACCGGATTACACCGGTTTGTATGCCAATGTGTTTTTCTGAATGTTTGCCACGTTATAAGATAAAAGTATGTAATGAGTTTATAGTAATTCATATATGTGGCGTGTCTAGTTCCGATACCATTTAACCTCGAAAGTGTTAAACCTTAGCTAACTGAGTCTAGGATCACATGAGAGATCGGTATTCGGATTTAACGACCCGAACCATGGGACGTTCTAACCACGGCTATGCGTGAGTTAATTGTGTGATGTTTGTGTGTGAATGTATGGACCTCCCTTGTGTGTTTAGCCCAGTTGTAATACTGTAAGGTGTATGGATGTGATAGGTTCTACAGTGGAGCCCTTAACTATGTTTATATATATTATGGGGGGTGAGGAATCCGGTTGTTCCGGTCACGCGTTGTTTGGGAGTTGATGTATACAGTTTCTTTAGCTTCCTCTCTGTTGGTTGTTTTCCTTCATTGGTCTTCAATCACCCGTGAGCTTAACCAAGGCTTTTGACTCACGTCTGTTGGGGATTATGTACGGTGTGTTCGGATCACTATATCTGATCCATCTTTAAGTTAAGTTACTCGTCCGACTAACAGGACGGTAATGAGTGATGTAACAAGCTTATCATGAGTGTGTATTCATTCTCTAGGCTTACCAAGTTAACTAACTATGTTTGGGCCAGTTCGTAAAGGGAACCGTTCCCGTTATGTTACGTGTTATTATTGTGCTGCAATTCTTATTGCGATGTGATGTTGTATGTTTGTTAAGATGTGGAGTATGTCGATCATGGATATGAATCCCAGTTTATAATAAAAGGCGTTTAAGGATAACCCGATTATTGGGTAAGTGTCGTCTATTAAGGAAGTAGCTCCATTAGAGGAGAACCCTCTAGGGTTAAAGAACACAATGAGTGATTTATCAAGTATCGATGTGTTGTCTGTTTGGTTGAGCCCCTTTGTTGTGGAATGTAATGTGTTGTGTGTTTATAGTTTACATGCATGATTCAAATATAATCAACCACATGCTAAGACGACAATTAGTTGTGCGTGGCCCGGTAGCATGCAGGCTGCGGGATTACCATACCAGCAAAGGTGCTGAGCCCCTTGGGGGCCACCCTTTCTTCCAATTCTATTTCAGGTACAAGGAGCTGGAATCCGTTCGAGAGTAGGACGAGGCAGTCATTTGTACATGGGTTGCCATTTAAATTGTGTATGTATTGTAGGTGTAGTAAGACCGAAATTGTTATCGGCATCAGTTAGTAAATACTCGGTACAGTTGGATTGTATATATATATTGGTTGTTGTTAATGGAAAGGGATAGTAGTGTGTTGTTGCTCGGGAATCTAGTCCATCAGACCGATACAATGTATAGGTATATGTATTAGCCTTGTTAGCCACGTGGGTGGTTAACGGCGTGTAACACCATTGAGTTAAGTAATGTGAAGAGTTCAGTTTTCCGCTGCTATTTTGTTGTTAAGTGTATGGTTGTAGTTGGGGTGTTACAAACGTGGCTGAGAAAGCGCACCAAGTACTCCTTGCCTTTGGCTGGAAATGTATGCGCCTCACCTTTCTCACAATTTCTTTCAAGAATCAAATACCTAGGATCGACCCGTCTCTCAATATGAGAATTCCATGAGACCCAAGTATCCAGCGCTCTTTAGTTAGCGGCTGTTGTATACTTGTGGGGTACGGGGGCGTAACCCTTTTTAAGGGGGTGTGAGCCTCGATTTTAAACCCTATCCTATGTTAATTAAATTGATTGGGATCTAGTCGGGTTTTAGGTCCACTTATAACCTAAGATTAATAACTATGTCATAAAACAATAATTATTAAAACCTAAGCTAGCTCACTGGAACCTATTATGAGTCGCCACCTAATTTTGACCTAGATTAAATTAGGAAAGGAGAGTTCGGGTTCGGGGGCTTGATATTCGACTTATTTAGGGTTCAATTACTTTCATTACCCTTCCTAGGTCGTTTTTCCTCTACTTGGTTTATTTACGGCTTATTACGAGTCGTTTTAACCTAAGTGCGCGAGCTTCTGTTTTTTTGTGTTTTTTAGCATTTTTTGACAGAAAATTAAAGTAAAATTAAAGATTCCTAAACTAGGGTTTCGGAGGCAGAATTAGGTCAAATTTTGTTTCCGTCCGTAGCCACGGACCTAATGTCCGAAACCACGGACCCCAGTTAACCTATATAAAAATAAAAGTCGAATTAAACAGAAAACAGAAAATTGTAAAGTCCGGGGCCACGGACAGGCTGTCCGTGGGCCCGGACATTATTAGAAAACCTAAATTTTTAAAATTTAAAAATCCCGCCGCCGTCCGTGGGCGTCCGGGCTTACGGACTGGGAGTCCGGGACCCCGGACATGACGTCCGTGGGTGCGGACAGCCCTCGGACGGCGGCGTTGAGGCTGTTCCCGAAGGTGTTTTTGGCTCAAATTTTATGGGTGTGCAGCCTGAAAGATGTACAAGACGTTAGTGATTGAAAGTTTTCAATTTGAATTCGAATTAAGCACGAAACTTAGCAAACAAGTTATTGGGCAGAAGCGAAAACGAACGCTAATTCAGAAGCGATAAAAAGTCAATTCGATTCCAAATTTTAACACAGAGTAGTTAAAGTTGAACAAAGTCAGAAAAACAAGACTTCAACCTGTTTTACCTTCGGATTTAATGAGACTCTTCACAACGGGGATCTTTTGGTGCTTCGTTGATGCCGGTTTTGGATTGACTTCGAATTGTGCTTCTGACTCCTTCTTCTTTATGCTGTTAAGGACGTTTCTCTTCTGTTTTTGTGGTGGTTTTGTGTGTTTTTGGTGCTTGGAGTTTCAATAGGAGAAGAAAGGATGAGTTTTTGGTGATTTCGGGGTGATTTCTGCAGTGTTTCGGTATTGATTTGAGGCTTGGAAGTGTTAAAACGTGGGGAGAAAGTTTGTGGCTGTGTTTTCTGACTTTGGAAGTGTCCTCTTCTGCCCTAATTCGTTTTTGGGAGGTCCTTTTATAGAAAGAGCATGGTCAAATTGATAGAGCAAGATCTTTATCTAAAACGCTGATTTTGTGCTCTAAGGGAATCTGATTTTTTAGAATATGTTGCAGGACGATAAAAATTCTGAAATTTTAACCAAAGATAAAGAACGAATTTTAGGAATTTTGAGAGTTGGAATCAGGTTATTTCGATAAATAACCTATTAGATAAAAATCGCACAATATGGTATCCCATAATTCATAACTAATTATTGGAAAGTCGAAATAACTAAATTCCAACGGCATTAGTCTCTAAAAATCATCCTCTATCTTGTGTTAAAATTGCGTGATATTTTGTTTTTATTTCGGTATTTTCCAGAGGAGAGAGAAAATTGCAAAAATGATTGAATTTCTCTTTTAAATTTTGGGATAAGGTTCCCATAAAATAATTTCAGGTTTATGACTGTATGTAGTCATGGTAACCATGTGACAATTTTATTTTAATTTTGGAAACCTTTTAATTTCTATTTTGAGGCTATTTCATGTGTTGATTATTAAAGAAATTAGCTTATAATATGAATTAAAAGCTAAATTTCCAGAATAAATATTATCAGAGAATCATGAAATACCTTTCATAATGACCATGATATTTGGAAGTGTTTGGAGATAATGAACAAGTCATATGAAAAATAGAAAATCCCGAGAATGTCCTTGGAAAATCCTGCATTGGTGCATTTTGACCACTTTGCCCTTTGTAACACGTATGCCTTAGAGACTACTCCAGGGGGGTTGAAATTTTGGGTATAACAGATTGCCCCCCGTCAACTAGGCTTTGTAATGAAGATGAAAAGACTAGTTGATGCCTGAGTGATACCCCAAAATTTTGGATCTTAAAAGGCCCTATATGCAGATTGCGTCGAGCTATTCTAAGGCGCTGACTACCTATGAGTGAGAATGAGAAGATGTCAAGCGATTCTAAGGCGTTGACTACCTATAAGATGAAGTAATGTCAAGCGATTCTAAGGCGTTGACTACCTAAACGATGAAAATGATGTCAAGCTATTCTAACGCTGACTACCTATAATGAGTGAAATGTGCTTAATGTGATGATGAATTGTATGACCTAGGTGCATCTAGGGACCGGAACCTATTCCGAAGTGTGTGCAAAAGGTTAAGGACTGAGAGTGCCAAACGTGGCAGGTGCTAAGGAAGTGGGTAAGACTTATGACGAGCTTGAGGGTGAGTTCTTCTACTCAGGTGAGAATTTGTATCTGTAAAGAATCTGCATCTTCGTGGTGGAATCTGTATCTGAATCTACGGGTGAGAATCTGTATCTCTGAAGAATCTGCATCTATGGATGAGAATCTGTATCTCTGAAGAATCTGTATCTTCGGCTAAGAATCTATATCTTTGAAGAATCTGTATCTTCGGCTGAGAATCTGTATCTCTGATCGGGTGAGAATCTGTATCTCTGAAGAATCTGTATCTTCGGCTGAGAATCTGTATCTTTGAAGAATCTGTATCTTCGGCTGAGAATCTGTATCTCTGAAGAATCTGTATCTTTGGGGCGAGAATCTGTATCTCTGATCGGGTAAGAATCTGCATCTCTGAAGAATCTGTATCTTCGGTTGAGAATCTGTATCTCTGAAGAATCTGTATCTTCGGCGTGAGAATCTGTATCTCTGAAGAATCTGTATCTTCGGCGTGAGAATCTGTATCTCTGGTCTATGATGAGGAGTTTCGTACGGACGGATGCAAGGTAAACTTTATGCAAATGACCATGATGAAAGTTGATTATGAAAGTGCCAAACGTGGCAAAGATGATGTGCATGTCAAAATACAATCAAAGTGTATGTAGGAAACTTGTCCAAAACAAGAAATCGTTGGAAAATGTGCCAAACATCGCAATGTTAAGGATCAAAAATTGTCCAAAGCAAGATATTGCTAGAAAGTGTGCCAAATGTGGCCATGATGAGGTTTATGAAACCGAAGTGGTTAGAGGAAAGTTGTTCAAGACAAGAAATTGTTGAAAGAGGTGCCAAACGTGGCAGTGTTTGAAGAAGATTCTGTTTAGTGAAAAGGAAAGTGAATTATCATTTCCTAACTATAGACTTCGGACTTGTAATTTATCTCCTACGAGATGAACATGCCGCCGGTGGGGTATGGTGTATGATGTGAAGGTAAGGGCTTATGTGGGCCTGTGGTGTTTGATGTGCAGGTAAGGGCTTGTGCGGGCCTGTGTAGTGGAGGTGTGGAGGTAAGGGCTTATGTGGGCCAGTGTGGTGTATGAAGTGAAGGTAAGGGCTTGTGTGGGCCTGAGGTGCTTGATGTGGTGGTAAGGGCTTATGTGTGCCTGTGGTGGGATGATGGTGGTGATGTTTGAGCTTTGGGTTCCAATTGGTGTTGTCATAGCAATTGTTGGAACCAACAATTGCCCCTAGTATTTTTCCCTTAAGACAATCTGAGCTAGAGTTCATGGCAATCGATCATTCCGATCGATTGCCCCCAGTATTTTCTTTGATCAAACGTGGGAACGAGTCTCGTCCTCACAGGGTCAAGGCTTATGTTCTGATTTGGTGCTTCCTAACCTACACTCGACGTGTTTGGTGTTTACACTCGTTTCTCACTTACGGTCACAACTTCTAGACCATTGAATTTGATATTTGATGAATTTACGCATTCGATCTGTTACTTTCACGTGATTGGATACACAACTACCAAGTCGGAAGTCTTTGAGGCTTATAACGTGGCCATAGGGTGTGATGAAAGACGACGGGATCATGGAGGGATATTTGAGGTATGTGGAGCTTAAATGGGTGACCAAAGCTGCAACTTGCGTCTTCTCTCGGATTCATCTTCCTTGTCTTGAAGTCGTCTGGTTGCTTCATGTTGACGTTGTTTTCGAGCTTCTGGACCTAGACTCTTGAAGTTTTCCTTTACACCATTTCTCTTTTCGTCATTTGGATTTCTTCGAGGCACTTCGGGTTTGCCTTTTGTTTTATCCTTTCTTGGCTTTGCCTTCGGGGTTCTTGTGTTTCCCGGTTTTGGGCTTCGAGAGCTGTTTTGATGTGAGCTCTTTTGATCCTGTGTCACTCTGGGACCATTTGCGGATCGCTTCGTCATGCTGATAGCGGCATTGCTTCTTTGGACTGATGAGAATGTTATCTGAGAGTCGGGCTCCTCGCCTCCTTTGGTCACCGGGTCGGACATTCATCATTGGCTGGGTTATTTTGTGGAGTTCATAATATCGAAAAGGGATATATGAAAGGCTCAACGGGGGTGCCTAGGGTTTAATGACAGGGTTTACAAGCTTTTGGCTATGTGGTGCTGTACCTAGGTGCTTCGTCATTCCTGATAGTTGTATATCCGTTCTTTATTACTTTCCACAGGTCTAAACGTAAATTTACAAATTATCTCCTTCGGTCAGAGTTATACCGTTTACCTCACCTTTGAATGTGGTCTCACCGGAGTCGTGTAAAAATGACACGCTCGTTCACTCATGGTTTTTCCGCTCAAGTCACTCTCATGAATTCTCACTCTGAGACTTGTTCACACAATTAAACAAAAGAAATAATCGTGGTTGGTCTTTAAACTCAGATTGCCCCCAGTATTAGTCCAGGGTTTATGACAACAATTTGTATGTGGTTTGTTTGGATGCTTAGGGGTGAGCTGTGGCATTTGGTTGGACATGTTCATCCTTTTGGAAACAAAAAGACAAATCATTTTATTCAATTGCCAGAAAATGAACATTAGTTTTGAAAGATGATTTGGTTGAAGGTGCAAAATGAACAAACATTTTTTTCTTGAGATTGTAAATCGAAAAGAAAGAGACTGAAATTCGAACATCTAAGCCTCATTAAAATGGAAATATCATAAACCCCTTACAAAATAGAAAAGAAAAATTAAGAAAGCAAAATGCAACTAGACACTAGCCTACTCGACAAACTGGAGTCCTTGCTCGATAAGGTCCTCAATCTTGTGCTTCAATGCTCTGCAGTCGTCAGTACTGTGTCCTGGTAGTTGATGAAACTGGCAGAATTGATGGAGATGTTCCCCGGCTTGGGCGATCCCAGGGCTAGGTGTGAGAGGCTGTAGTAGGTCTAGCTCTTGTAGCTTCACGAGTGCTTGACTGAGAGGCCGGCCGATGTCGGTAAACTGTCTCGTGTAGAGAACCTCTTGGATCGGGGTGAGGCCTTGATGTTCTGCTTTACAGCACTGGGTTTTTGTATGGTGCTCACTTGGTATGAAACTTGAGCTGCTTTGGCCGGTCCTGACTTAAAGGTCTTGATACTCACACCCTGGGCTTTGGGTTGTTCCAGCTTCAGCTCGCCTTTGTGAATCTTTTCTTCCATGATTCTTACCTGTCCCACCAGCATGTCGAAATTAGGGAAGTATGTGCAACTCAGCTCGTTATTGTATTGTCTCTGCATATTGTCCACAATCATTCGAATCGTTCTTGCTCATCCATTTTTTGTAAGCTAGCAATGGCTTCATCCTCCACCGTTTGATGAGTCCGGACATTGATTCACTATCTTTCTGCCGAGTGCTGGCAAGGTCAGACCTGGTGACCTCGAGATTCTTAGCATACTCGAAATGGTGCAAGAAAGCCTCATAGACCTCCTCGTAGGTTTTGGTGTTCATCCTCTGAGTCAAATACCAACGTTGAGGTGTTTCATCGAGGTAACGGGCAAAGACCTTAGCCTTTTGCATGTCATTCAACCTGAGGATGGACATCTCCCTATCGAACATCGCCAGATAGACCTGCGGGTCTGAGGAACCCTTGTATAGAGCAAGTGTGGGCAACTTCAATTTTGGGGGGAGATCAACCTCGGGGTACGATGCCATAGAGGAGTAATCAAAACCAGCCGGCTTGCTAGCCTTTTCCATGCGCTCGATCCTTTTCAGAGCCTTCTCGAGTTCTGCAGTTAGCTGGTGATCTGGGGCGGCTTTCCCTATGAATCCTTGCGCACCCTGGGCCCCAATGGAGTTAGCTTCAACGTGGTCATGCTCGTTCCCAGAGTCAGCAATCTTTCCTGAAATGTTTTCCTGATGACCAACCTCAAGGGAATTGATTTTTCTTTTCAGCTCTTCGATGATGGTGACATACTTAGCCTCCATGGCATCAAAGGCGGCTCTGTACCTCTGCTCTAAGGCTGCAAACTGGGCCTCCATGCTGACTGGGTTTCCTCCCTCTGCCATACTTGGGATTCGGGCTTATCTGTTGGAAAACAGAAATGGATTGAGCTAAAACTCTGGACCGTGAAGAAGTTGTAGGTTAAAACTTGTTTGGGCTGCAAGAAAAGCACATGAGCTGGAATGTTTTGAAGATTGTGGGTAAGCACTGAGGCCCGAAATGAGTTGGAAGGGAGGTGCCTAGAAATGTTTGAAGAATGTGGCTCTTGGGCCAGAATATTTTGAGAATTGGGCGCTTGGGCCAGAATGTGTTTGGGCTAGAGGTAAGGCACATGGGTCAAAATGATTTCTAAGCCATGTTCTTGACGTGAATTGGAATTTGGGCCAAGTAATTCTGATGAGGCCTAAAAGATATACTTGTTTCTAGGATCTTGGGTCAAAGCCCAAGTGAAAAGTCTTCCTAGACTAGAATGAACCTTGAAATGGAAAGGCCTGATGGATCTTCATGAACTGCTTTAGGTGGATTTGCTTTTCATGGGCCTAGAACTAAATTGATAATTAAAATTGGGCTGAAAGATAAATCACCTAAATCTAAACTTTTGGGCCGAAGCCCGAACAAATAACTCACACATTGAAATCAAGCAGGGCCTTTGGGCCGCAAACAATAAAGCCGCGATATCGGGTTGGGCTGAGTTGATGTAGGAAAAGTTCCTATCAATCTCTAGACTGGGTAGTGGGCCGATCATACAGGCAAACAGGGCCCACACAAATTCAACATGCCCTCACTTGACGGTTAAATCAATTTGGGTATGGATCGATCCGGAGAGGTGCTTGGGGCTTGGGCCCAGGTCACCACAAAGGAATAGGGCTTGCACGCTATTCTCTTTGGGCTTCCCCACTTTTTCACATCACCTGAAGGTGTGCGTCTACGGTCGGGTCTTTTACAGACCAAACAATAGGCTAGGTAAGGACACTGCCAGAAAAACGCTTGGGGCTAAAGCCCAGGTATTAAGGGGATGTGGTTAGACGACATCCTCCTCTTTTCCCCCGCTTATTCACATCACCTAAAAGGTGTGAGTCCCTGACAGGGGACCCTAGATGGGTCCCGGGGTGAAACTGGTTTGTGTGGACCCTCGCTCTCATATGATGCAAGGGTGCAAAAATTTAAAGTAAACAAACAAAGTAATAAAGCCATAAATAAACAATTTTTCGAGTTAAGCCCTCTTTCTTAAAATTAAACAAGTTAAAATTAAGAATTTATCCCCAGTAGAGTCGCCAGTCTGTGAGCCTCGATTTTAAACCCTATCCTATGTTAATTAAATTGATTGGGATCTAGTCGGGTTTTAGGTCCACTTATAACCTAAGATTAATAACTATGTCATAAAACAATAATTATTAAAACCTAAGCTAGCTCACTGGAACCTATTATGAGTCGCCACCTAATTTTGACCTAGATTAAATTAGGAAAGGAGAGTTCAGGTTCGGGGGCTTGATATTCGACTTATTTAGGGTTCAATTACTTTCATTACCCTTCCTAGGTCGTTTTTCCTCTACTTGGTTTATTTACGGCTTATTACGAGTCGTTTTAACCTAATTGCGCGAGCTCTGTTTTTTTGTGTTTTTTACCATTTTTTGACAGAAAATTAAAGTAAAATTAAAGATTCCTAAACTAGGGTTTCGGAGGCAGAATTAGGTCAAATTTTGTTTCCGTCCGTAGCCACGGACCTAATGTCCGAAACCACGGACCCCAGTTAACCTATATAAAATAAAAGTCGAATTAAACAGAAAACAGAAAATTGTAAAGTCCGGGGCCACGGACAGGTTGTCCGTGGGCCCGGACATTATTAGAAAACCTAAATTTTTAAAATTTAAAAATCCCGCCGCCGTCCGTGGGCGTCCGGGCTTACGGACTGGGAGTCCGAGACCCCGGACATGACGTCCGTGGGTGCGGACAGCCCTCGGACGGCGGCGTTGAGGCTGTTCCCGAAGGTGTTTTTGGCTCAAATTTTATGGGTGTGCAGCCTGAAAGATGTACAAGACGTTAGTGATTTAAAGTTTTCAATTTGAATTCGAATTAAGCACGAAACTTAGCAAACAAGTTATTGGGCAGAAGCGAAAACGAACGCTAATTCAGAAGCGATAAAAAGTCAATTCGATTCCAAATTTTAACACAGAGTAGTTAAAGTTGAACAAAGTCAGAAAAACAAGACTTCAACCTGTTTTACCTTCGGATTTAATGAGACTCTTCACAACGGGGATCTTTTGGTGCTTCGTTGATGCCGGTTTTGGATTGACTTCGAATTGTGCTTCTGACTCCTTCTTCTTTATGCTGTTAAGGACATTTCTCTTCTGTTTTTGTGGTGGTTTTGTGTGTTTTGGTGCTTGGAGTTTCAATAGAGAGAGAGAAAGGATGAGTTTTTGGTGATTTCGGGGTTTCTGCAGTGTTTCGGTATTGATTTGAGGCTTGGAAGTGTTAAAACGTGGGGAGAAGTTTGTGGCTGTGTTTCTGACTTTGGAAGTGTCCTCGTCTGCCCTAATTCGTTTTTGGGAGGTCCTTTTATAGAAAGAGCATGGTCAAATTGATAGAGCAAGATCTTTATCTAAAACGCTGATTTTGTGCTCTAAGGGAATCTGATTTTTTAGAATATGTTACAGGACGATAAAAATTCTGAAATTTTAACCAAAGATAAGAACAATTTTAGGAATTTTGAGAGTTGGAATCAGGTTATTTCGATAAATAACCTATTAGATAAAAATCGCACAATATGGAATATCCCATAATTCATAACTAATTATTGGAAAGTCGAAATAACTAAATTCCAACGGCATTAGTCTCTAAAAATCATCCTCTATCTTGTGTTAAAATTGCGTGATATTTGTTTTTATTTCGGTATTTTCCAGAGGAGAGAGAAGAAAATTGCAAAAATGATTGAATTTCTCTTTTAAATTTTGGGATAAGGTTTCCGATAAAATAATTTCAGGTTTATGACTGTATGTAGTCATGGTAACCATGTGACAATTTTATTTTAATTTTGGAAACCTTTTAATTTCTATTTTGAGGCTATTTCATGTGTTGATTATTAAAGAAATTAGCTTATAATATGAATTAAAAGCTAAATTTCCAGAATAAATATTATCAGAGAATCATGAAATACCTTTCATAATGACCATGATATTTGGAAGTGTTTGGAGATAATGAACAAGTCATATGAAAATAGAAAATCCCGAGAATGTCCTTGAAAAATCCTGCATTGGTGCATTTTGACCACTTTGCCCTTTGTAACACGTATGCCTTAGAGACTACTCCAGGGGGGTTGAAATTTTAGGTATAACAGGGGGGTAGAGCCTCTTGGCTGTGCATAGTGTGTGCACTAATTTTAATGAGTCGTATGCGGGGCATACAATAAATTGTTGTTTGTTGTGGTTGTTGGTTGTTTGTTTGTCATGCAGGGCATGTAGTGTTTGATTATTTGTGCATTGCACACTTGTGAATGTATGTGTTTTACGTATCCATGAGATACTTATTTGATGATGTGATGATGTATCTGAAAGATACATGTGATATATATATTTTTATGTTATGTTTTTACAATACTTCATATAATATCGCCTAGATACTGAATGGATCATGACTATGGAACAATGAAATGTGGAATGTGGAATTTAATGGACACCTCGGGGAGGTTGTCAAAATGGTTAGAACTGATAGGAAACGATGGTGCGGATGGATCACCGATATCCATATATTTGAATTAACGCCACATTTGAGGGCTATGTGCAATATGAGCACAATACTTATGCGTGAATGCTGCATCACATAGATGTACATTATGGGAATCATGGGTAGAAATATACTATATACCAATTTATGAAAGACGACTTCGAGACGAAGTCTTTTTAAGGGGGGTAGACTGAAATACCCCTAATTAATTAAACATTGATTAAACATTTAATCAATTAAATTAAGGCCTAAACATGCCTTAAAATCAATTTAAAAACAACAATGGTCAACATAAAGCAAATATTGCTCCCTTTGACCATTTAGGGTAAATATATACCCAAATGAACTCCTTCGGACCTAAAATTTTGTCCTAAGAATTATAACTCATAAAGAAACGTACTAAAATTATTCGACAACACTCCAACATCAAGAACCAGCATTAACATGCTCAAAAGTCTCATAGAGCAAAATGTGCTCCAAACGAGCTTTAAAGGTCACGAGACCTCCGTTTGATTCCAAATCAAATTCCTAAGTTTTGTAATCATGTAATGGATGTAATTAATCAGTTACCAAAGAAAACCAAGCTCAAAAATAAGCCTTAACACAAAATGTGTCTTAAAACACATTAAAGCACGTTTTTGTGTATAACTCCAAAAGTATTGGTTTAATACCACTTTAAGGACCATATTACATTCTTTATAACGTTTATGTGTCATGATAGACTATATTATAAAGTTTGAATCAAAGTTTACAAATAAAATTAAAATGAGTGATTTTGGGTGAATAATACCCAAAATGCCACCTAAATTCCTTAAGTAAATCATGGTCAATGGTCATCCTTTGACCTTGACCATCATATGTCGTAAAATGGCAGCTCTCTCCTCATCTAATTACTGGCGACACACAGCTATTCATAATGACTTGAAGTCACCTTTATTAAAGTGATATTTTATTACTTTTCAATTTCTATCTAATCTAACTTATTTCTTCCCCACCGAAACTACTTCCTTTTGCCTGCTTGATGTGTCATACTTATCCACTAACAAGCTTAAAAGATCTTAAAAAAAAGTGATCAAATACGGTACCTAAAAGATGACCTTTATTACATGCCAAAACTTAATATTTATCAAAGCCAAACAACACTCCCCCTCACGTTAATTCTGCACTTCCTTCAGCTCTTAGAGCTTTCCCCATGCTTAAGAAAGCTCCTAAAATATCTAGGACGAGTCATGCTTGAACTAGTGAGTAGAATGACTCATTCCCCTTATAAACTAAATTCCTTCCTTTTCTCATTTACTTTTTTCTCCCAGCCGTAAGCAGCCCCAAACCCTCCCTTTACCTCATCCAAAACCGGCAGCAGCTGCTAACTTCCATGGGTGATATATCTTGCTCAAGGTAAGCTCTCTTGACAAGGGAATGTTCATTCTTTTCCTTCCTTCATCCTCTCTTCATTGAACTCACTAAATCTCACCTCCACCCATCCATCTTAGTGTGGGTTAGCTGCTGAACTAAGGGCTTGTCACAGTTGGAAATAAAGAAGGAAGGAGGGAGCTTAAATTGGCTCTTCCATGGTAAGGATGTGTATTAAAATACTAGTTTTCTCCTCCTCTACTTCCGGTTTTGATTCCCTATTCCTTCAGCTCATTTGCTTCAGTTTTACAATGTTAATTCAATGGGTATATCAACCCCCTCATGTGACGGCTGGTTTCAGACTCAAAACCATGCAAAAACCATTCTCGGATAGGTATATTCTAGTTTTGAACTACCTTGCTTCTTACCGATTTATGTATTGATTTTTATAATGGTTTTAACACCTTATGTTACTTCAAATTCCAGGCGAGAATTAGCCTACCTAAGTCCATCCTTATCAAGGTAAAAATCAAGTTATAACTAAGCTTGATTAAGTCACTAATTACTTCTAGTGTTAAGACTAAGAATGCTCATTGGTTTCTCTGCACAAACTGGTGGCAAATGGTGTTGTTACACGGGGAGAAAATCTGCAAAAAATTGTGGGAATTAAATCTAAGCATAAGCCTAGCAAGTAAGCTAGTTGCTACCTTAATTAAATGCTAAATAAACGTACATGTGGTTTAATGTCAAAATACTAACTTAAAAACATGTGTATATTCTAGCCGTGAGCTATGGTTGGTGAAAAGTTGGTGGATTTGCTTCAAAATCAAGTAAGAATACTAAACTTATATAATATAAAGTCTTTATGTCATTTTTTTTACATGGAAAAATATTACCGTGAGTATAAGGGTTATTTCATGACTTAAAAGTGTACTATACTATTGTGTAGCATTTGGCTAGTTTACTTACTTTGTAAATGACTTATAATGTCATAGAAAAATAATATAAGTGGTAAAGCTTAGTTTATAAAAGTTATTGGGTGTGAATAGAGCAAACCGTGAGCCATTAAGTATTTTATGACATCTAGATGTAATTTATATTATATAATAAGGTTTGTAACAAAGCCATGTATTTTAGATTATATAATTTTATGTTATATTAAGGTTTAAAATGAATTTAAAGTGTAAATAAATATTACTGTATAAGTTTGGGGTTGTTTTATAATTAAATGAAACTTAGGGGCTAAATAAAGAATTGAGCCAAAAACAATACTCTTAAAACAATTAAAATTAATTTTATAAAGTTTTGTAAAGCTTGGGGGCAAAATGCAATTTTTTTTAGAAAACCTGGGTCAAAACAGTAAATAGATAAAAATTAGGTCAAACTATGGTCAATAGGTCAACAAGGACCTTATAAGGTGCCTTGACCAATTTTTATGACATAAGAAATTAAACTATGGTTATATATTAATATCATAAGTCAAAATGAAAGTTGTAAAATAAATGGGGTATAAATGGTGATTTCTGAAAAATATGGGGTTAATATGGCTAATATAATAATTTATATCATAAGTATAAAGTTTGATGATTTTTGGAATTAAATAAAAGGCTATACATTGAGATAAGTGTATAATATAAGGTTTTAATGATATTAAAAGTATAGGTTATAAAACTGGGTGAGATTTGCCAATATGCAAAATTGGTGGGGCGGAAAGAGGATTTAAAACCCCCTTGTGGTCAGTTTGGAAATTAACAATATAAAAACTATGGGTTATATAAATAATATATGTTAAAACCATATAATATAACCTATATGTAACATTATATAATATGTGTGGTAATTGTGTAAATATAGAAAGTATATGGTGCTGGGAAAACAAATAAAACCAAAACAGACCAAGGGTCTGTTGGGTATTTTCAAAATGTATATACCATAGGTTATATTAATTACTATGTTTAAATGATATAATGTAAGGTTAAAATAACATGTTATAAAATATGTGGTGAAATTGTAATAAGTATAAAGTGCGGGAATTGAAAAGAGAATGAATATAACCTCTATGCTTTTCAGCAATAATATGATTTATTAAAAAAAAACTATAGGTTATAATATGTTACAAAGTTTAATGTTATAAAATATGGTATTTATAACATGGTATAATAATGTGTGGCTATATTGTCATAAATGAAAACTATGGGAAGTGAAGAATTAATAAGTATATAACATATATGCCTTGCGGCAATTAATATGGGATTTTCAAAACTATATGTTATAATGTTTAATGAGATACAAAATATCATATCATATGGTATAAGGTAAGTGTAACATTGTATGATTTTATGTGATCAAAACAGAGTTTATAAAACTATATATTATTACCGCATGCATAGCATGCAAGAAATGAAATTATAAACTATGGTTTACAATGATATAATACTATAGATATTATCTAGTATTAATGTGATTAAATGAAATAACTATCATTAATAATATTCACATGAAATAATGTGAAAATTAATGGAGAAATGGAATTTATAAACTAAGGTCAGCATTTAAATAAACCTTAGAAGATTATAATACATGTAATGAAATGTTACATAATATTAGGATTAGGTTCTTAATATAAGTTGCATAACATAATGCAACAAATGAGAATAATCATCTTAAATAAGATGATAACAATGTGACATGTAATATAAGTGTATAATTCATGAAATATAAATATATAAGTGTATATATAAGTATTCCGTAATTGTATATTAAAAAGTTATACATATTGGATTATATGGTATAGTTGAACTATATAATATAGTGCATGCATACATGCAACTATATATTATATGAGTGAATCATATAAAAACAACATATATGAATATATATGTGAAACCGAGAATATATGTATATATGTATAAGTATATACAATATGGTTTTCATGTCATGAAATAATAAATGACAAGCGTCATGACATTAGTATAAATATATACTACAAGTCATATAATTATAAATCAAAGTATGAGTTTATTAAGATGAATAATGAGGTGTATAGTATATGGTGCAATATTAAATGGTTAAATAATAATGCCATAAAATATTAGTGCATAAGCATAAATTGCAATGCAAATTAACGTTGCATGGTACATGCAACTATATATTATAAATGTATACTCGTATGTCTAACCGAAACAGTTAAATTAATAACAAAAGTATAAAACATGAATATGTATGTTTGTATACTCGTAAGTATAAGGAATAAATCCTAATATTTGAATACGCTATAACTAAAGCGTCTTTTAACCAACTCATTTGAATAAACCCAGATGTTGGTAATTAATATGTACTATGATTAACGAGTCTCGTATAACGGTAGCTTAACAGATAACTGTTGAAATCCGGGGATGAAGGGTCGGGATTAATTGTGCTGTTCGGATTTACCGAGCTTAAATAAGTAATGTGGATTGACTTATATTGTGTTTGTTATTTAGACCGAATCACTGACGAAGGCGCCTGACGAGCTAGTGGTCTACTGCGCAACCTAGGTTATTGGTGAACGGTATGTAAAGGGGTCTGGTCCGAGATGTCTGAGGACTTCCTCGGGCTCGGATATGTGTGTTGTATAACAAGTGTGATGCATGTATGTATGTGTGTATGGATGTGTGTTATGGGATGTTAATTGCTTATCTTTCCACATTATTTAATTATGCGCGAATGTCCTACGGGACTAATACTACATCGACTATAGATCGAGTTATATAAAACACATATACGTTTAATGTGATGTGATTGTTGGTAATGGATGTAACACACTTAATATTATGATTGTATATGTATACTAACCTAAGTTAAATACTTAGGGACGAGATACGACATCGTCGATCTCTAGAGCTTTGACTCGAACATGAATACTACCTAGAATGATTCAAGGCATGCGTAAGACCCATAGGGCAGCCAACAAATAAGTGATGTTCTTCATATTTAAAACTGTAACGGTTTAACTGACTAACTAAGTCAACAACGGAGTGTGGATAAATGTGGATGGTTTACTTTAATCCAGTTAGTCATTGGCTACTGGTCGCGCGTTGAGATCTCTTGAGTTAACCCGGATTGGGCTTACTCTAGTTTAACCTGATCGAGCCTAGATAGATCGACAGGTATGGTGATAACATGGGCGCCTTTAAAAAGGCAAAATATGGACGCTTTTAAAAAGGCTAAGTGAATGGGCACCTCGTTGTGCATGAGACTACTGTCCAAGTGAGGTTATTCGGGTTGTCCTAACTGACGCCCGACAGTGCTAACAGAACAAAATGTGTAAGTTATGTGAGGGCCCGGGGGGCCATATGTGAGGTGGGTATGGATGACCGTTACTAACGGCTTTATGCTTATTGTTGATGTGATTGTATGCTTGTGATTATATGGTTGTGTGTGTGGATTGTAGTGCCTGTGTTAACTGTTTCGTTTACCGACATTTATGTATTTATAGCTTTATATACCTGTACACTGGTAAAGCATGTAACGAACTTAATAATGGCGACCTTTACTATTAAGTGACCAATAGGGTCCAGGCTCGGCATACTCAGCGTTTATCGCTGAGCCTTTAAGGCATTGCTGCAGGTGACGAATACCACGGAAGCCGAAGAGCGGGACCCAGGTAACTAGGAAATTAATTATTGTACGTGATCTCACAATGTATTAGGATGATCATTAGTTTAAGTATTAGCAATGTTGTAGACAGTCGGGAAAACCTAGATGCTCACTTGTCGTTTAAATTATCTTTGGTTTAGATTGAAGTATAGGTTAGTATCTCGTTATCACTGTAGTTATATATTTATTACTAGTGTTGTTTCTTATTAAGTTTGTTTCTGCTTCTTTACTCGTATGGGCGAGTAATGGCATGTGACACCCGAGTGAGATATTTTACTATGAGACTTCCGCTGTGAGACGGTATTAAATAATGCTACGTGAGTGATTATTACGTGATTACGAGTGGGGTGTTACAGTTGCCATCAGGTCCACTCACGCTCATCAGTTTCGTACGTCTACCCCCATTCTACGCGCGTGTGACCTTGAACCTGATAATTGATGGATTTGAGCATGCATACCTTCCAATGGCGTTTGACAACAAATGCAGACTGATTGAAGCGAAGGGAGACATATTGCCCTGGCCAGCATGTTATATTGTTGTCACTGATGAGGTAAGACTGTTTGACAACCATTTAGTATCTAATAAAATGCATTATTTAGCATTAAGTGTCTAATTTAATCTGTTATAGATCCCTGAGCTTCCTCGCCGCGTATCCCGGCCCAGTCAAGAAGAGATCAGCACGCCGGCGAATCCTGAGATCCCTGAGCTTCCTCGCCGCGTATCCCGGCCCAGAGAAGAAGAGATCAGCGCGCCGGCGAATCCTGTCAGAAGTACAAGGGTATGTTCTAGACAAATGTTTAATGTTACTATAATAATCAATTAGTAATTATCTTTACATTTATGTTTTACTGTTTGTGTGTGAAGGGTAAGAATCCAATGAGCCGGGGTGCGAAAAGTAAGAATCCATCGCCCGTCCGGGGTCGCACCAAGACTTCTCAGGCGCCTAAAAATAAGTTCTCACTACCACAAAAACTTGTTGGTGTTTTGGGGCCTCGTCAGATGAATCTCTACGACAAGATCATTTTGAAGTCACCTCAAACTATCAACTACATGATGACACTTCCAAAGTCGATATTTCACTACGAAGAAGATATGACCACGGCGATCAACTTTGGGGACATCAGAGAGATGATGTGTGGAGATTACCTGAACATTAACATTATTCAAGCTTATCTAAAGTAAGTGTTCTTTCCTCATACTATAAAAACATATAGAATAAGTATCTATGAAGTTGCATTGGCTAACTTTTTATAGTACATGTGATATAATAGAGGTCTGCTTGAGAGATGTGATGAGAAGAACATCACCTCCATTACTGCGATGTGCCCGGAGCGTTTATCTTACTACTTAGTCACTAGGGACCCCGGGAGGTTTTGTGAATACATCATTCATTGCTTCAATGTTGTTGACCAACAGCAAAAATTATTCGTTCTAATGCCATATCACCAAACGTGAGTTCAGATATAAAATTACATACTAATTAGCTAACTTTTTTTACCTTCATTTCTCATTTCATTTTGTATTTGACATTGCAGCCACCACTGGGCTTTGTTTATATTCTGCGCTGCCACCGCTACTCTGCTCGTTCTAGATCCACTAGGGCAGTGGACAGAATTCAACACTGAAGACTTAATCAAAGAGTAAGTTTTTATTACTATTTAATTGTTTGTAAGATTTTTGAACCAAAATTAATGTACTTGTTCATTTTACTTATGTAACACCCCAACCGTTAATCTCATCATTACCTCTTAAACAGTTACTAATTACTCCTACTCACGCAGCGGAACTCTAGTTACAACGAAGGGTGAAACAACGCCGTTAGCCACCCATGTGGCTAACCAGGCCTTTCTTACATACCGTAGCGGTCTGATGAACTGGAACAACCAAGTACACAATACATTACAATACCCAACTCACTTCTTTACTATACCGAGTCTACAATATATGGATGCCGACAACATATTCGGTCTTACACCTCTTTCAATACATAAGTAATTAAATCTAACTACCCATGCAATCCACCGACCCCGTCCTACTCTCGAACGGTAACATCTTCGGTGTACCTGTAAAATAAAAACGTTGCACCTAGGGGCTCAGCTTATCGCTGCATATGAAATTCGCATACCCCGAGCGCTAACCGGGGTACGCCGACTACTTTGTCGGATATACATGGAGTTCATTTTAGTCAAACAACATGCATCATAGCAATACAATATATATGTATATTACTCAAGGAATCTACAACCAATCACGGAACACAATTCCTAACTAACATAACAAGGTTGTTAGTTGTTTCGGTTTACTCTTAGGCCTTGAGGGTTATACCTCACTATGCCTTGTTTACTTATTCAATATTTCACCCGCTCTCTCGGGTTACATATTCATATACATACCCATTCTCTTGGGCTACTCGTACTATACTCACCCATTCTCTCGGGTTACTTATACTCATTATCTCACCCACACTCTTGGGTTATTTATACTCAAGCTCTTGTAGATTCTTGAGACACTACAGGTCTCCTACATCACACTTGTTACTCTGAATACATACTTAGGCCAAATCTCATGGCTCTCAAGCATAGTCTTACTTCCCCGGTTTCGACCCTACTTTGGGTCTAGCATGGTGGGAAGGTTCAACTAGCTCACGGAACTCTCTCTTAGTTCCTATCTCTTTTACTTATGTCCGACTACTCTCGGACTACTCACATTCCCTTACACTCCTCCCTCGGAGTTATAATAATATTATGCATATTAGTCTAGAAGCATCACTCTCGATGTTTCTAATGACTTTGGGAACAATACATATGTTCGGTTAAATCTTAGGTTTTAAGAGTTACCCATGCATTTCACTTACTCATACTTTCAGTTATTTTCTTATATCGGGTAAAATCCTCATATAGGAGGTCGACCATGTCACAAGGGAGTTACTAATCCCTTAGGTCTCTTTTACCTTCTTTACTAGTTCACATCTTCGAACTATCTTTAATCCTCTTGAAGGAGGTTCACTCATCTTTTCACTCTCATTTGTTTCGTGGATTATGTCATTATGGTTTACTAACCGTTATCGGGTAATTACTCATCCCACACATCTCCTCACATTCTAGGGAGTTCATATGTTTGCGTTATCGTTATACTTTAACGGATAGTTTGTGTGTTTGCACGTTTTCGTTACCATAAGCATCGACCCGATCTATGGGTCACTAGCCAAACATTACTCACTATGTGTCGGTCTTTACACTATGTTAGACCACACCGGCATACAAGTATGTTAGCTCATTCAACATACAACAAGACATACATAATCAAACAAGGGATTTTTTCATGCTTTAATCTTGATTAAGCCGACACACAAACACACAAATCAACGTAACTCGGTTAGCACACGGAGTATGAGAAAATCATACCTTTCACCATGGATATACTTTACCGGGTCACCACTCGTTCCTCGGTTCACACTTGTTCCACTGATAACATTCAAATGTTTTTTTATTAACATCAAAGCGTTACGGTATGCAAAACTATTACTCCCGTACTTAACCCCGTTATCCTGTTTAACTTAGTTTTACTCATGTGTTCTTAAACTCACAACTTTCACATTCACTTATCAAACTTGTTTACACTCTTTATGACCTTTAAACATCATTAATCAGGTCATAATTACCTTATACCGGCTGGAAAAATTGAAGAAAGAGTTCACGTGGGAATTCAATTTTTTTTGCAAGAGTAAGCTAGTAAAATGGAGCTTTTGTTTTCCTTTTTACCTTGGAGTATTAAGGAGAAGAAGGAGACTCAAAAACACCTCTTCAAGCTTCATCAGAGGCTACGGTCATGGAAATGAAAGTGAGGGTTTTAAGTTTTTGAAGGGTGGAAAATGTTGCCCTGAACAAGGGGAATCCAACGGTACAAATTTTATGTGATTTGGTGTAGTATTGAGCAAGATAATGGAGGGACAAGATGGAGGCTGTGTGCTCTCTTTGAAATCGTCGATGGCTTACAGAGGAGGAAGAACGAGATAAGCAGAGGGCTGGGCTACGCGAGAATAAGGAAAGAGAGGAGGTGAGAGGGTAAATATCACTTTTACACTATTCACTCCCTTACTTTATTTTTTTGTCCTCTTGTGACTTAATAAGCTAACAAGCTAATTAAATGTGTGTGTATGCTAATTAAAATCGGCCCCCACACAAAATACTAGCTGGTAGCGTTTTTCATTTTTTTTTCAGAAAACGCTCGTTAATTTACCCGATTTAGCACTATTCACTCACCGGGCCCGTTTTTTTCGGATTTTTCTCGTTTCTTTATTTTTAATGGTTATTAAGCTTCCATTAATATTTGTTTATAGTTATTTCATCAACTATAATTTTTATGGGTCTGTTTGACCACTTAAAGTCAAGTTTTCAGGTTTTCTCGAGAAACGTGCTTTTAAACTCCATTAGTATTTTTAATCCATTATTTGGATCCATTTACTTCGGGAATCATTCCCGTACACTATTTAGGCTTAACTAAGCCTTAGGAATCCATCTCGGACCCTAATGAGATCATCTATCTCTTATACTCATTTAATGCGCGTTTTTCGCGTTTTACGCATTTTCTCTTTTCTTTTGGTTTTATCCTCTTTACTAATACTCTTTAGGCACCATTAGGCCTTAAATAATCGTATTAGAATAATTTAATCACCATTTTTTAGGTCCGGGGTATTAAAATCTACCCCCCTTAGGAACTTTGTCCTCAAAGTTTGTGAAACTAAAATGGTTAGTCTCAAGGCGTTCAATGCCAAGGTTATAATACACGTATAACCTTACAGACTTCACAAGTCATTCTCATTTCACACTACACATACCACACATATAACACAGCATGTATAGCAATCAAAAATACTCTTTATACTCTCTCCATGGAATCGGTCCAAAGACAAGAAGGCACTACAGTCCTCGAATCCATATTGAGTAATACATTACTTTTCCCTCAGGTACCGGTCACGTTGGACACTTACGCTCTCTGGTCCATAGCCGTTTCATGACTACTGGGCACTTACTCTCTCTGGCCCACGGACCCTTCGGTTCTGATCAAAACGTTACACATATACATATCCTCAAGCACTCTGGTTGACTCACTCAACACAGGATCGTCTCAGGGTACTCTCCCCGTCCCGCTGCCTTTGGAAAAATCACACACTGTCACCGCCCCAACCGGTCACTTAGGACTGCCGCACGTACAGTGCAATGGTTTCAAAACCAATACACGCCCACCGTTCTACCGGTCATCAAGACTTAAGGCCGTAGCCATCGGCGGGTGATAGCGGTTTAAAAACCAGTTTTCATTTCCATCTTCATACTTGAAGAAATTCCTTTTCAAATTCTGTTTGGAAATTGTTTTTAAAACATCACACAACTCCAAATCAAATTTATGGTAGCTGCATCTTTTCTTAGCGTGATTACTTGTGACCACTTATAGGGAGCTTCGAGAATCATCCAACCCTGATGTGATCAGCATCAGTGTTGAACTATCCTTCCACTCCAATTTGTGTTCGGTTTCCCTTGATCGCTAGCAGATCAAGTTCCACCTCCCACGTCAGTTTCAAACAATCAGATAGTCAAACATTTTCGTTTTCTATCTTTTACTCTTTCTAGTCATAATCATAAAACGGTTCATTTTAATTTATCTCTAATTCCTAGAACTTAGGTGATCCGTCATTCTCAATTTTCTTTGCTTACTTTACCTAAGCAACTCATGACCTCATTTTCTCAAATTGTTACTCAATTTAAAACACACAACATACAACTCCAAAGGTTGGAACTCACTCCACCAATCATTCTCAAATAAAATAACCTAGGGAAACTCACTTCCTACTAGGTTATACATTGTTTTCATACCGATTCCTAATCATTATGTCTCATGTCTAATCTCACTAGACATATACTATAGGGATTCTCATTCCCCAGGAGTTTCTCTACTCCTCTTTTCATATCTATTATATACACATTACTCGCATCTCTCATGCACAATACTCATGCTTACACGATGAATGGGTACACATGTTTATGTAACATAAGTTCCAATCATCAAAATTATTTCTTTTGTGCTATGCACATAGTAGTTTACGCAGCTATACGTAAAACATACTCTAAGCGGTTTCGCGCCCTACCCCCCTTAAAAGGGGTTACGCCCGCGTAATCGACCATATGTTATCACTAAACATTGGTTTACTAACAAGGGCATCATGAAGTACTTTAACTTCGATGCGGTTAATTAATTCATACCTGGATTCGGTTCTAGCCTCTAAGGCTTCAAGGTGTTTATGATATACCAATTACTCACATTATTAGGTATACTCAACCTTTGAATTACGGTCCACAAGCTTCTGCTGCGTGACCTGATAACTAGAGCTTAACTCGCCCTTTTTGGTATTCTCAATGTATTATCCACTCCCTTTTATCCCTTTTTGACTTGGGATTAAAGGTTTCCCAATCGTCGCTAGGTATCTCTTACCGTATGCGAATTCGATGAGTTATAGATTTTCTCTCCCGTTCTCTGGGGATCTATTGCTGATAACACTGTATACTTTCGTGATTATTCACTTACCTTTCCCGACTTGTTGTCGGTTGAGGTCAAGCTACTACTTAGCATGTAGTGCTTCCTCATTTGATAATGACTTCTGAATCATGTTTGTTTATTTATTTCTGTACAACAATTCCTCCTTCATACTACTCTGCATTAACCATTCATCGGTCCTGGGACCTGTGGGTTACAGCCCACATTCTTCGTGCATCTTTGGCCAAAGGCCGCACGGTTATTTCTCTAGATTCAACCTCAACCGGCTTCGTTGACATTTCTCAATTCCTAGCTCTCCCACTCGATCATTACCGCACAAGTGCAATACCAAAACACTCAGTCATACAGAGTGCAGAAGCGTAAACCCTTGACAGGAAATCTCTCATGAGATAGGAATGATTATGTCTCCTTAACCACATTTTCTCATCAGCTCTGTATCATTATCTGTTACTGCGTATCATGCTCTACTCATTACAACATTCGCTTATATGGCATCTGCTACTACTTTAGCTTCCGCCCATGTACTCCCGCCATTTATACTACGGCTTGCCATTCACTTGGCTCAATAAAATATACTTCTTTAACCTCTCTATGCTTATTGCGCATTGTTTACTCTACAATTCGTATTGCACACATACTGTGTTTTACTACTTAACCGATTACTCTTTCGGTTTCTTTCCACTGCTATCAAAGCCTTCTTACATACTATCTCTGTTCGTATTACTCCTTGGCAATAAACACACGCTCAAGTTTGACTACACCGCTCTAGCGGTTTCACATTACATTCTTAGGTGGTAGTCTTTTTCTGGAGGACTCACGCAGTTGCCGCTCCCTAGGCTCCATAATAATGAGGGGTATCCCCACTGTAAAGTAGTGGCTTATTCATCACAATTCCTTTTATGCCTTTATGCATAGGTTTGTCACGTTTGGATCTACGTATTGTAGTTGGTTTTACCGGCTTACAAGCCACATTGCCTCGCCACGCTCTATGCGGGCTGCTCAAACAGGTTTCTCCTTCTCCGTATGCCATTAAATGGTTTGGAAGATATTACTGGGCTCTTGATATGGTTGTCTCACCACACTTCCGTACCTGGAAGGCCGTTTTTGTATTTTGATATTAATTCATGCACTCTGGCAATTTAGGGTATCCCGTGTTTGCTTTTAACACTTATGTTCTCAACACGATGTTTCGTTCAACTACTGTTGACTCCGATACCCTTCAAGGATTGCTCCTGGGTGTTACTGAGTTATGCCATCACATCTGGCCTGAATTCATGGGTGTGTTCAGTTCTTTACACCGTCTTGCAGTTGCATATAGTTTGAACTATCCCGTTTAGGGTTGTAATGTCTCTCGTTGTTGGGTAGATCATTGATTCTTTTTCCTTTAACTTCTTAGTCAGGTCGTTATTCTCCTCAGTGAGGTATGTTGTGGGAATCCTATCCCGTTTATCAAACATTGATATGATCATTTAAGGCATTCATCTCATTGCTTACACTGGTATCCATTCCAGTTATTAGGTATTTCCTCCTTGGTTCCTGAGACATATCCAATGTCTATACTTAATACTCTGTGCTTCTCGCACTTATCCACGCTATGTCCTTAGGTCCGTTACCTTACTGGTTTCTAGACTCCTTAGCTTCGTAAACTTCTTTGTGTTCTTCGATCATTCGAGGTGTCTAAATATCTTGGTTTGAGTTGGCTCTTTCGTCCGTAGTATGGAGTGGGCTACTTCTCGTGTACCGTACTCTACTTGTATACATACATGGAGTATCTTATTGATACGTTGCCACTTACCCGACTAACTCATAATTGGTCTGTCAGGCCCGCAAGCTCCTTTAGAGTGCGGTCGTTCCATGTCTCGTTTGTGTACACTTGTAGTGTCGGTGTCACACCTAGGTGAAGTATTCTGTTGCCAACTCCTCTTATATCGTCCTATAATAACTTACCATAGTTCTTTGGTTTGGTTTTAAAATTTGGGGGGGGGGGGTTTGGAAAATTTGAGTTTTGAAAGAAAATTTAGGTTTTGAAGGAAAATTCTTCATGGCATTTCAATGCCGGCTGCTCCTTACCGAGTCTAGCTTCTCACTGACTGGTATGTTCTTAATACAATGATCAGGCCGTTAGGCCTTTTCAAGGTTTCGTTTCACACTTCTTAGGGTTGTTTTGCCATATTGTCTTCTCTCGCCTTTTTGGTAATTGCCAAGTACTGGTCGCTTGTCAAAGCGCCTCGTAACAGTTGCATTAATACTGCACTTGCCGTGGCAAGTGCGCGGTATAGGCGGTTTTTGAGTTAACTCATACCGGTCACGGTATTGTCCACTTTGCATTTGGTAGCCTTGCTGGCTCTTCCTTGATCCTTTAGTTGGATAACTACTCCTTAGAGCTGCTTCTCATTCATCTTGATATGACTGTCATTAATTTAGGTGCTTCTCCATTCTTGGAGTTCCTTAATTGCTTAGTTCGGTGTTCTACCTCGTTGCTCGTTCCATGTCTTTACCGTGGTTACCGAGGTTTAACTCATTTAGGCACTACTTTCGTAGTCCTATTCGGGTATATCCCGTAGTTATGCTCGAAGCTATCTAAGCTATATCAGTGAAGTATTGCAACTTCTTCGGGTGTGGCAGGGTGGGTGTACCTACACTTGACTAAATTCTTAGTTAGTTAATATACCGTTAGTTGTATTACATAACCATGGCGGTCCGTAGACATGTGTCCCGGTTCTCATTAGTTCTCATGAATCCGCCCTGTTGCACGGTTGGTGCATCCTTCTTGCCGCTGCTCGACCAGCTAGGTTCTCACGACTGCAAAGCATGTCGCCCCAAGCTGCCACAAATTCTGGTCTCCCTAGAATAGGATGTTTCGACGTCTCGACATCGAGTGCGGTTATTGTCGCTTCAGCGGGATCCATCACCGGGGTTTCCGGTTCTTGGGATCAACCGCATGACTGGTTCTGGTTCACATAGATATATTTATAAATTAATTGCCAGATCGGGTTTCCCCGTCTCTCTGGTGTTCTTCCCCGAGCTTTTAATACGGGGGTTGTGGAGGGCGGGTCTGGTATTGTAGGTATCCAGATCTTACTGGAAGTTCCTAACTAGCGCATCTCTCACTCTATCACTCATCCCTTAGCCCTAAGTCTCTAATTTCTAACTCGGTATTCCTAAGCTCGGTATTTTCAGTCATCAGAGCGATACTTCGCTCTGATACCATTTTTTTGTAACACCCCAACCGTTAATCTTGTCATTACCTCTTAAACAGTTACTAATTACTCCTACTCACGCAGCGGAACTCTAGTTACAACGAAGGGTGAAACAACGCCGTTAGCCACCCATGTGGCTAACCAGGCCTTTCTTACATACCGTAGCGGTCTGATGAATTGGAACAACCGAGTACACAATACAATTACAATCCCCAACTCACTTCTTTACTATACCGAGTCTACAATATATGGATGCCGACAACATATTCGGTCTTACACCTCTTTCAATACATAAGTAATTAAATCTAACTACCCATGCAATCCACCGACCCCGTCCTACTCTCGAACGGTAACATCTTCGGTGTACTTGTAAAATAAAAACGTTGCCCCTAGGGGCTCAGCTTATCGCTGCATATGAAATTCGCATACCCCGAGCGCTAACCGGGGTACGCCGACTACTTTGTCGGATATACATGAAGTTCATTTTAGTCAAACAACATGCATCATAGCAATACAATATATATGTATATTACTCAAGGAATCTACAACCAATCACAGAACACAATTCCTAACTAACATAACAAGGTTGTTAGTTGTATCAGTTTACTCTTAGGCCTTGAGGGTTATACCTCACTATGCCTTGTTTACTTATTCAATATTTCACCCGCTCTCTCGGGTTACATATTCACATACATACCCATTCTCTTGGGCTACTCGTACTATAGTCACCCATTCTCTCGGGTTACTTATACTCATTATCTCACCCACACTCTTGGGTTATTTATACTCAAGCTATTGTAGATTCTTGAGACACTACAGGTCTCCTACGTCATGCTTGTTACTCTAAATACATACTTAGGCCAAATCTCATGGCTCTCAAGCATAGTCTCACTTCCCCGGTTTCGACCCTACTCTGGGTCTAGCATGGTGGGAAGGTTCAACTAGCTCACGGAACTCTCTCTTAGTTCCTATCTCTTTTACTTATGTCCGACTACTCTCGGACTACTCACATTCCCTTACACTCCTCCCTCGGAGTTATAATAATATTATGCATATTAGTCTAGAAGCATCACTCTCGATGTTTCTAATGACTTTGGGAACAATACATATGTTCGGTTAAATCTTAGGTTTTAAGAGTTACCCATGCATTTCACTTACTCATACTTTCGGTTATTTTCTTATATCGGGTAAAATCCTCATATAGGAGGTCGACCTTGTCACAAGGGAGTTACTAATCCCTTAGGTCTCTTTTACCTTCTTTACTAGTTCACATCTTCGAACTATCTTTAATCCTCTTGAAGGAGGTTCACTCATCTTTCCACTCTCATTTGTTTCGTGGATTGTGTGATTATGGTTTACTAACCGTTATCGGGTAATTACTCATCCCGCACATCTCCTCACATTCTAGGGAGTTCATATGTTTGCGTTATCGTTATACGTTAACGGATAGTTTGTGTGTTTGCACGTTTTCGTTACCATAAGCATCGACCCGATCTATGGGTCACTAGCCAAACATTACTCACTATGTGTCAGTCTTTACACTATGTTAGACCACACCGGCATACAAGTATGTTAGCTCATTCAACATACAACAAGACATACATAATCAAACAAGGGATTATTTTCATGCTTTAATCTTGATTAAGCCGGCACACAAACACACAAATCAACGTAACTCGGTTAGCACGCGGAGTATGAGAAAATCATACCTTTCACCATGGATATACTTTACCGGGTCACCACTCGTTCCTCGGTTCACACTTGTTCCACTGATAACATTCAAATGTTTTTTTATTAACATCAAAGTGTTACGGTATGTAAAACTATTACTCCCGTTCTTAACCCCGTTATCCTGTTTAACTTAGTTTTACTCATGTGTTCTTAAACTCACAACTTTCACATTCACTTATCAAACTTGTTTACACTCTTTATGACCTTTAAACATCATTAATCAGGTCATAATTACCTTATACTGTCATTTCCCAACATTACCCATCCTTAACTAAGCTTTAAAATAGTTTCTGTACAATTTTTGGGGTGGTCTGGGTTACTGTCCGAGTTTGCAAACCCGGACCCCTACTTGGAAAAACTCTCGGGTAAGATTTGGGACTGGTCCGGGTTTGTGTCCTAGTTTGCAAACCCGGACCACATGGTTACAGAACTCTCGGGTATGATTTAGGGGTGGTCCGGGTTTAGGTCCTGGTTTGCAAACCCGGACCACTCCTTTGATAAACCTTTCTGCCGTGTTTTGGCACTGGTCCGGGTTTCTGTACTTGTTTACAGACTCGGACCACTTACAGAAATGAGGAATATGTATGTTTTTTATTATGTTTCAACTCCTAACTTATACCAACTTCTTCCTAATCATTCCACATGTAATCCAACATAATTCAACACCCTAATCAAGCTCTTAACCTCCTTAAATCATGGACAAAACTTATCACTTAATTCATGCACAACTACACCATTTCCACCCTCTCTGTTACACTGATGCACAACAGCACCACTAGCTTCTTTGTTTCTGTAGTAGTTTTTCCAATCCTTTCTTTCCTTCCATTCCAACTCCACGCATCAATACACTCAAGCCCATACATTCCTAGGCAAATTTTGACAAGGTTTGTCTACATTCCTAAGCATTCTCCACACTACAACAGCCACCAAGATCAGTTTTTCATCCCTGTTATTACAACATTAAAACCACTGCTACATCATGCTAAGTTCCCCTCTGTTATCACCTATGTACCAGTTAGCCTCAAGGCTTTCTAACCACACTTAAACATCATTAAAACAACTCCATTTATCATCCAAATTGTAGTATCTTAACTACACTAAAACAAGGTCATTTACTCACATTTCAAAATCTGTTTTACAGAGAACAAAACTAACTTAAGGTAAACCATTACCTTGCTAGTTTTTCTGTTTTCTTTTCTCTTCTTCCTCCTTTCCTTGTTCTCTCTTCCTCTTCTTGTTTACTCACAAACCTATGGAGTTTAGATTGCTAGCTACAATCACATTCCATTCCGTACCAAACAAGCTAATTAATTAACCGATCCCACACTAAACTAGAATTTTTCAAGAGCTAGTTTAGGGCTTAGTTTGGAGTTTACCTTCAAGTATACCAATGGAGAGTTTGGCAACCAAACGTGTAGATTTCCAGCTTCTCAAAAGACCAAGGAAACCGCTGGAAAATTGAAGAAAGAGTTCACGTGGGAATTCAATTTTTTTGCAAGAGTAAGCTAGTAAAATGGAGCTTTTGTTTTCCTTTTTACCTTGGAGTATTAAGGAGAAGAAGGAGACTCAAAAAAACCTCTTCAAGATTCATCAGAGGCTACGGTCATGGAAATGAAAGTGAGGGTTTTAAGTTTTTGAAGGGTGGAAATGTTGCCCTGAACAAGGGGAATCCAACGGTAAAATTTTATGTGATTTGGTGTAGTATTGAGCAAGATAATGGAGGGACAAGATGGAGGCTTGTGTGCTCTCTTTGAAATCGTCGATGGCTTACAGAGAAGGAAGAACGAGATAAGCAAGGGCTGGGCTACGCGAGAATAAGGAAAGAGAGGAGTGAGAGGGTAAATTCATCTTTTACACTATTCACCTCCCTTACTTTATTTTTTTGTCCTCTTGTGACTTAATAAGCTACAAGCTAATTAAATGTGTGTGTATGCTAATTAAAATCGGCCCCCACACAAAATACTAGCTGGTAGCGTTTTTCATTTTTTTTTTACAGAAAACGCTGGTTAATTTACCCGTTTTACACTACACACACCGTTTTCACTCACCGGGCCCGTTTTTTTTTTTTTTTTCTTTTTTTCGGATTTTCTCGTTTCTTTATTTTTAATGGTTATTAAGCTTCCATTAATATTTGTTTATAGTTATTTCATCAAATATAATTTTTATGGGTCTGTTTGACCACTTAAAGTCACGTTTTCGGGTTTTCTTGAGAAACGTGCTTTTAAACTCCATTAGTATTTTTAATCCATTATTTGGATCCGTTTACTTCGGGAATCATTCCCGTACACTAATTAGGCTTAACTAAGCATTAAGAATCCATCTCGGACCCTAATGAGATCATCTATCTCTTATACTAATTTAATGCGTGTTTTAGCGTTTTTCGTGTTTTACGCATTTTCTCTTTTCTTTTGGTTTTATCCTCTTTACTAATACTCTTTAGGCACCATTAGGCCTTAAATAATCGTATTAGAATAATTTAATCACCATTTTTTTAGGTCTGGGATATTAAAGCTTAATGCTTTTGTTAATATATGTAACAGTTGTTACAGTAAAACCCCTCAGGGAGAGTTTACTGATTTGACCATCGATTACATCAAGGTTTGATAATTCATGTATTTCATTCGTGCTACTATTATCTTTGTACAATTGTTTTACATTTGTGAATTTTGGTGATTTAGTGCCCTACCCAAAAAGATTCTAGGAGTTGCGGGTACTACGTGATGCGGTATATGTACGAGTTCTGCGGGTACATCCCAGCATTTAAGAATGATAAAGACAAGGTAATACGAATGCTGTCTTGTATTTAATTCTTTCGGCAGATTTTTTGTGTCTTTATCTTAATCTCATTATGTGTTCTATTCCTTTTTTTGTTCCACATTAAAGAGCATTTTGCCAAATTCTCGACTTACAGTCCAAACGACTTGTATCATGTCAGAGAGAGCATGTCAGCCATATTTATGAGAATTGAGTGGTAGACTAGCTATTTCACAGTTTTTTGCACCGTTTTTGTACTGTTTTATGCTTCTGTTTTATGATATTTCTTGCTGGGAGTCATCCTAGCTGTATCTACCATGTAATGGTTAAATTGCTACCTTTGTAGCCCTCTGATTCTGCTAGTTGTTGCTGCTGTAACAGATTGAATATTTTTTGGAATGAATTGTTAGCTACTGTGACAGATTCTGTTGTATTTAATATTTTTTGTTGCTGTAACAGATTCAGCTGTAACCGATTTTCGATCTGGTGTATATTAGATGTTATCTCTGTTGCAATTGTGCGCAAAGAATGAATTTGTGTTGTTGGTATTTGATTCAGGTGTTTCAATTGTGCAGTTTCTGCACATCTGTTAGTTTGATGCCCTCTGTTGCATATCTGTTATAATTCTCGCTCTGTTACAATTGTGTAGCTTTGTAAAAAAAATAACACTTTAGATGACGGTTTTAACAATAACCGTAATCTAAAGTCCTTTGGGCGCGTGCACCAAAAGACATTACATTACGGTTATTGTTAAAACCGTCATCTAAAGTCTACACTTTAGATTAAGGTTTTACCGATAACCGTAATCTAAAGTCAATGACACGCGGGACGGAAAAGGGCCTTTAATTACAGTTTTAAACTGTAATTAAAGACGTCGCATCTTTTAATGACGCCCGCGTAGATTACGGTCCAGAACTGTAATCTTTCACGATTATAGACCGTAATTAAAGGCTCGCGTCCCACCAGTGTCACATCAAACCTAACACTTGTTTACACATTTTAAGGCCTTTACATGTCACTGAACAAGGCCTAAACATCATCTAAAACCATTACCATTCAATCCCCCAAAATTAAAACCCTTAAACAAATTTTTTTCTTTCTTTCTTGTCTGGACCGCCCCACTAGGGCGGTCCACATCAGAAGCTCCTACGGCTGCATAATTCCACTGGACCTCCCCACAGGGGCGGTCCCTAGGGGCGGTCCAGAGCAGACCCCATTTTTGAAAGTGCTTTTCTCCTCATTTTGAACTCCAAATTCACCCCAATCTTTTCCTATGCATTACACATGCTTTCCCACATGTTTTAACATCTTTTTGGCACACTAAAACCCTCTCTAATCATCCCAAAAACTCCTTTAACTTTTACACAAGCTTTTACTAAATCCTTAACACTTAGAACATTTTACTTACACTTGTAACTTTTACTTTTTGCTTAAAACTTCCACTAACCAAAGTGTTCTTCCACAACAAGGTAACCACTCCTAAAGCATCATTTTGCATCACACTAATCCCCTTTACACACACTCCTCAAGTCTTTCCCACAAGTTCATAATTAAACCTTCACAAGGCATTACATTTCCATTGTTCACCAAACTTTGCACAAGATCAAACCACATTTCCACCATGACCTTGGTGTATCTAGAAATCATCCATTAGCTCTCTAATCCTCTACGACTATGCCCAAGGCATCTTAACACTTAATAACACCTTAATTCACTTTATTTCACCAATTTAACACTTAACAATTCCTAGTACCTTCTAGGTCATAAAATCTCATTACAACACATATGCTCCTTTGTTTATCAACTAAATTTTGCCATAGCTTCTCTTGTATCTCCTTACACCAAAACACATAGTTTTTCACCTTTAGACAATCAAGAACACTTAATCCCTTAATACACATTCCTTACACACAAACATATGGTTTTTCATCCTTTAACCATCAAAGACCTTCATCTCCACAAGAAACATTTTTTACACAAAACTAAACCTTTAAACTACACTACATCACAATATAGTGCATAAACTTAAATTGCTTGGCACTTAGGCCCTTAAATTGCATAAACGTTAAACACTGAATTTCCCACATAATAATGCCTTCAACCTGCAAATACACACAACAATGCTCCCATGTCCTTTTAGTCCACCTTGTGGATAGTTTTCTATCTCATTTCCCATTGGCTCTTTAGGTTAATTATTACGCAAATATAGCTCAATTTCCTAGTACATAAAACTACATTAAGAGAGGTCATTTACCTCTTTGTTTTCCAAGCTTTCTCACATGTTTTCTCTTGTTCTTTCTTGGTTGAAAATCGGCGAGGAGCTTTTATCACTTGTCAATCTTCTAACCAATACACATATAAGGGTAATGAGCATTTAAGTTTAATACTTAAACTCATAATTAAACCCTAGGTTACATAAGTGTCTTAAACAATTAAAATAGAAGTGTACCTTGGAATTTGAAAGAGAACTTGAATAAGTAACAAGAGAGGACTCCTCCTAGTCTATTGAAGATTGAAATGAGGCTATGAAATATCAAAAGAACACACCATTAATGGGTGATTCTCGGTCATACAATAAAAACAAGGGGGAATGAAGTTTTTCTTTGGTTTTCCTTACCTTAAAGCAAAGGAGAATGACAAGGAATAAAAAGATGAGCTCAAACTCCTTCAATGGTGATTCTCTATGGCACCAAATTGGAGTTCTTGGAGATTTGAAAAGATAGGAATGTAGAGCTTACTCTAACTAAGACAACGGTAGTCTCAGAATTAAATTCGGAGCTTGGAGCCATGAGTTACAAGCATTCAAAGATGGAGAATTGTGTTTTGCTGTAGCAAAACGTTTTTGAGAAGGGAGGATGAAGATAGGTGACGGTGGGAGCATGGAGAAATGAAGGAAACGTGAGGAGAGAGGTAAGATTTGGAGATATTTATGTTATAAAGCAAAAGTAACCTTTTTACTTACTTTTTCTTTGTTTCTTTAACTAACTAGCACGGGTGATGACTCACCACTTATAAAATCGGCCCCCTTTTGTATATAGGATGATATTTGGTCTTTGTTGACCAATTAATTGACTTGTGTTGACTTATAACTTAAACTAGCACTATTTGAGCATTATTCACAAATTAAGGCACATAATTGTGAAATTGTTGATTTCCCATTGATTTAGACTTCCTAATGTGATACTAAGTAGTACACATGTTGATTTATGAGTAATGATGGACATTTAGCCACTCAAAACTCATTTCCAAGACAATTTTGGTTTTCTTTAGTAATTGATTTAACATGTTCATTAGCATGTTAATAAGGTCTGGGAATGACCTTTAGGTATTATACAAAGTTACACCAAGTCTAGAGCAAGTATTTGCTTAAATTAACTTTTATGTGTTTTCTTGTGTTTTGTTTGGTTTAATTGTCTACCAATGTTTCTTAAGGACTTAATTAGCCTTATTAAATCATAATTGCATGTTACTAAGTCTTGGTTGGCTCTTTGGGTCCTAACCAAGTTCATTTCAAGCTTAGAGCATGTTTTTGCTCAAACTGTCTTTAAGGTATTTTACTGTGTTTACTATGGTTTAATTTAGTTAATAGCATTCATAAGGCACTTTTTAGCCTTTACATACCATATTCTAGCATTTAAACAACATATCAAGGTTTGGGGTATTTCAACCTACCCCCTTAAAAGAACTTCATCCTTGAAGTTCACACTCCTCACGCATCATTTGGATTGGAACACGGGAATTACTTGCAAAATAAAACTTCCATCACCAAACATACTTTCACATAACTACCCCAACCACATCCATAACATACCATACTTGCATAACAACCTCGGACTTAATGGTCCGGGTAACATATCCACATCCATACATAACATAACATACTTACATGATAACCTCGGACTCAACGGTCCGGGTATCTTAACAACATCTGTACCTACATAACAACCCTCAGACTCTTAGGTCTGGGTAACATAACACCTTTCGGAACTCAACCACATTAGGACTCAAGGTCAAAATAACATTTATTACACATACCACACAACATGTCTTAGCATGTATAGCAATCAAAAACAACTTTTGTATACACTGTTATCCCGCAGATTCCTTTCGGAGATCAAAACAATCACTTAATCTTTAACATATACACTTCCCATGACACCTGTCCGAAGACAAAGGCTCATACGTCCTCAGCTCATGAGCGAGCACTACAAACATATTCTTTATAAGGTTAAATAGGAGAACTTTCTTTAATTAAGGTATCAATCAAAGGTTTTGCAAATACCAATTGAAAATCCTTTTGAAAACGCATACAACTCCAAGTCCAACTTATGCTCTTTGCTTCTTTTCCTAGTGTGGTTATTTGTGACCACATAAGGGAGCTTCATGAATCATCCAACCCTGATGTGATCAGCATCAGTGTTGAACTATCATTCCACCCCAATTTGTGTTTGGCTTCCCTTGATCACATGCAATCAAGTTCCACCTCCCACTTCCTTTCCAAGCATCAAATAATACACTGATTTCCAATTTTCTATCTTTTAGTCATTCTAGTCATAATCATTACATCTCCAAAGGATAGAACTCCGTCTATCAGTTATCTCCATTCACTTTAATCTATTGCCTAGGAAATCTTATTCTCACTAGGTTCTATGTCGATTTCATACCCTTTCATGAATCACTATATTATATATATACATATATTTTATCAAAATACAACACACGGTACTTCATTTAGTATTATACAAACATATACTGTTAGGTTTTAGTTCCCCGGGAGTTTCTTTACTCCCTTACACTAGTACTCTCACATACAACAGTTAACAAAGTAAATACCCACTTATCACAATGATATTTACCACAATTTAAACCATGAATTAATGAGTATGTTTACGTAACACGCGCACCAATCATCCAAACAAATTATTTTGTGCTATGCACAACATAGTTCACGTACACTTGTACGGTAAAACACACTAAGCGGTTATGCGCTCTACCCCCCTTAAAAGGGATTACGCCCACGTAATCTATAACTGAACATTGGTTTAAAATGTTCTACCATCGTGAAGTGTTTTAACTTCCATGCGGTCTATTACACAATGTGCTCTGGTTAGAGGATCTTAACCATATTGGCGGTCTAGTCCCTAATCCAAGAATTCTCATTGGAGTTTGCTTAACTCATAATCGGTTTCGGTTCTGGCCTGTGAGGCTTCTAGGCGTTAATAATTAGCCATTCACTCATGTTCACTATGCACACACTAGTAGAAAGTAGATTTTTAACCATGGTTATTTTACCAATATACCACGGTTAGGAACCGTGGTTTATGCTCACGTCGCATATAGAAAATTGCCTATATACCATGGTTGAAAACCGTCATTTAAAAGTGAGACTATATACCACGGTTTGCTATGACCGTCGTTTAAGACCGTTTTTGGACACGGTCCTCACCAATTTTAAATGACGGTTAAGGTCAGAACCGTGGTATAAAGTACCTTTTATACGACGGTTAAAGCTTGAACCGTGGTATAAAGTTCTTTTAAATGACGGTTAGTCTCAAAACTGTGGTATATAATGTATAAAATCAATGAATAAACCACGGTTATACATATAACCGTGGTTTATAGTCTATGAACTTTTTTTCAAAATTGCCGGCGATTTAGAAGCGCCGCTTCACAGATCTCAAACAGAGCACAGAAGAGAATGAAGAGGCTAGAACATGTATGTTCCTTGTTTGCGATTTAGGGTTGCAAAATAATGAGTAAAGAATGGAGGCGTATGTTCCTTGTTCGCGGTGGGTTGTAAAATTACCGTGAGGTTGAAGAGAATGAAGAATGGAGGCATAGGCCATGTTCCTTGTTTGTCGGTTATGGTTGCGAAAATTATAGTGAGTGGAGATGAGGTAGAGCATGTGTTCCTTGTTCGCAAGTGTAAGCTGCAAAAATTACCGAAAAAGAAGAGAATGAGAGAGGACGGAGCATGTTCCTTGTTTGCTGGTTAAGGTTGCAAAAATTACCGTGAGGTTGAAGAGAATGAAGAAGAGTTACAGAGCATGTTCGTCGGTTTGGGTTCGAAACCTTGAGGTTGAAGAGAATGAAGAAGAGTTGCAAAGCATGTTCGTCGGTTTGGGTTCCAAAATTACCGTGAGATTGAAGAGAATGAAGAAGAAGAGTTGCAAAGCTTCGTCGGTTTGGGTTCCAAAATTACCGTGAGATATATAAGAGAATATTGAGAAAGAGCCACGTTAAATTTGGGCTGAAAATTAAAATTCCCGCCTAGACTATATACCACGGTTGACTAAAAAACCGTGGTTTAATATAGTAAGATGTGCAATATAAATGACGGTTGCCTAGGAACCGTGGTATATCGGTACCCTATATACGACGGTTCTCCAAGAACCGTGGTATATTCACTCTAGCGTGTACCTTAAATGACGGTTACCCTGAAAACCGTGGTATATAAGTAACCTATATACGACAGTTCTCCAAAAACTGTGGTATATGCACTCTGGCGTGTACCTTAAATGACGGTTGCTCTGAAAACCATGGTTTATAAACTTTATACCATGGTTTTTCATTTAACCGTGGTTTAAACGCCGTCATTAAAAATCTTTTTCCTACTAGTGACATTCAACACTTGTATCACTGGCTCAATAGTTTTTGCTGCGCAACTCTTTATAACTTTAGAGCTTAGTTTGCCCCATTCGTTATTCTTACTGTATTGTACATCTCCGGTTATCACCTTCATCTTGGTAATAATGGTTTCTCAACCAACGCGTGGTATTTCTTACTGTGCGTGAATTCGGTGAGTTTCAAAACTTTCCATCCACTTCTCTAAAAATGAAATACCCCAAACCTAGATATAGTGTTTAGATGATAAAATAAGGTATATGAAGGCTAAATAATGCCTTAGAAATTTTGGGGAACAATTTAAACCAAAGAAAACACTAGGAAACACCATAAGAGCAATTTAAGCAAAAATGTGCTCTAAGCTTGGAGTAACTTAGGTTAGTACCCAAATATCATTCTTAGACCTTAGTAACATCCCAATGGTCATATTAAATCAATTACCAAAGAAAACAAAGCTTAAAAACAAGTTAAAACACAAGTTATGCTTTAAGGACTCTTAAAGCACATTTTTGAAAAATTGTCTTCGAAAGGGGTTTTAAGTGGCTAAATGTCCATGATTACTCCTTAAGTAACTTGTGTACTACTTAGTATCACATTAGGTGAAATACCCCAAATATAATTAACATTATAAAACCAATATTTAATGGAAAATAGTTCAAAAATAAATCATTTCACGTACGCATGCAAACCCATGCATGAGAACGTTACGTAAAAATAGTCGTTTCTCCATAAACGCTAAAACGCCTTAGAAACATATGATCAAGCATGACCTTGTATGACCTTCTAAAACTTAAACCAAATGGTCATACACTCATTATATGAATATATAAACATATTCCCTAGGCTATATCCAGTCAAAAACGCAAAACGCTCGGGAGTGCTCACGCACACCCCTTAAAGCACGAAAAGCCCGGAGGAGTGCCGAGGTGGCACGAACTCCTATAAAATTAATTCCTAGAGTTCCTAACATCATTATTAACCATTATAAAGAGAACCCACGAAGTAGTTTCTCAAAATTCAACAAAAACCACAGGAGGATTTCTTAGCGCTCCTTTTTGCCTGGGAGTGTCCCGATGGCCCGTAAATTATGTCACGGGTTAATGTGACCCCATATAACTCAATGTAACATCTTAATATATGTTTATTTACTATAATAAGTGTTTATAAACACTTGGAACTCATAAAGACAATTTATTTTACAAATATCCTTAGAGCACAAAAACACACCTTCGGGTGTCACAAAAACGTGTTTTACGCAATTACCTTGTAGTTTCTGACATGCCACGAATTAAGAATCTAAAATAGGGTTAAAATGAACCTCTAAATCAATTAATGGCAGTGTCAAACAAGGTGCTCTATAGGGGCCGATTTTATGTCCAAAAACTAGTATAAAACTTACATTAAAAATTTATAAAAGGCATAAGACATGATGACTCACCTTCCCATGTGTTAGAATACTTAATTTCAAAGTATGTAGGTCTGATTTGACCATCAAGCTGCCGAAATAATGCCATGGAACAAGGCCATGTGAGCTAGACAAAAACAAAATGCAAAAAGTAAAAAGTGGATTCTTATTCCACCTTTTTTTTATTCCTTATAATTCAAGTGACCTAACATGCTTGTCCTTGGCTCTTCATTACCGATTGAGACCCCCCATTTGAGCTTGAAATCGTCCACCTACAATGAAGAAGAAGACAAGTTACAAACATTGAAAAATCAAAGGAATAAAGCCTTACTTTCTTACCTTGTCTTCTAGCTCACATTATTTTCCTCCACATTGCCTTGTCTTGCATTATGGCCGAACACATGCTGGAAATATGGGCATTTATTGAGCCAATAACCTATGTAATAAACTAAAGAAAAAATGGTCAATTGACATTAAAAATTAACAAAACAAAAATCAATTCCAATTGCATTCTCTCCTTCTTACGTGAGCTTAGTCTCATTCTCCCCCTTGCACACTTCACTTCCGAATTGGTAAGGCTCCCTCCTCTCTCTTCTTTCTTCATCTCCTTCCTTTGAAGCTCTTAAGTCCATTAATGGAGTTTTAACTTCTAGCTTTATCTTTAGGGTAATTTCCTTGCATTTCTTGTCAAGCCTTGAAGCAAAACTCTTCCTAGCACACCATAGCATTTCGGCATCAACTAATGTTCCAAGGAGGTTTTCCAAACCAACATTAAACCAAGGAGCATCTCAAGGTTATCTTAAGGTAGTTTTAATGCTTGTAAATCCTTAAAGCATGTTTTTATGTGTAACCGAATTCTACTTCTTCTAAGGCTCTTTTCTTCTTCATTTTCATGAAGGAAAACTTGTTCTTCATCCACCTTAAGTGAGCCGAATTTACAAGGAGAAAAAGCTTAAGGTAAATTCTTGGAAAACTACATACAAATCTACTTAAGATCTTTATTCAAGATCTAACTCCTAAACTCCTTCACCACTTGCATATAACCGAAGTGGAGCATCAAAATTTCCTTGGAGGAAGCTTGGAGATTCAAGAAGGGTTCAAGCACTTAACCACCTTTGTTATGAAGTAAGTTTACTAAGCTAATATTTATGTTTTATGCTTGGTTAAGCTTCTAAAAATTATTCAAAAATTATGTACATCTCCTAGGTTAATTAAAACTGAAACTATATAGTATTATATGCCAAAAATATAATCTATAACATATATGGAAAATAATTACCTTAAGACACATTTTTGTGTCACAAAATTTATTTATGTTAAATACCAATTCAAGCCGAAATGTCAAGGGCAAAAATACTCTATCTTGAACTAGGAATCAATATAAGACATTACAATAATTTTTACATGAGTTATATGACTCCTATGAATTTATGTATAATTATTTTGACATATAAATCCACTTTTATATACTATATGGTCACTAATTAAATATGGCCGAATGGTCTAAATAATAAATAGGTTTTAATGACCTACTTAGGTATATAAAATTATATTATAAAGTTTGGAGAGTTAAAACTATTTTATTAGTGCTTAAATGGCTAATTAATTAAGTTATGTGGCTTAAATGTAATTTTCACAAAGTTGGGTGTGTTTATTGTGAAAACCGAGAGTTAAGGGTCTGTTTGGTGTTATTATGATATAATATAAGGTTAAGAATTAAGTTTATGAATTTTAGATAATTTAAAAAAGTGATAAAATAACAACATATAAAGTTTTGGGCTATTATGTAATTTATAAGACTTATTATTAAAGTTTGGAGTTGAATATGGGCGAATTTATAATTAAGAGAATTATTGGGTTCGCTTTCGAAATTTTGAAGAATTAAATATTTAAACTATAGTTTATAAGTTATTAAGTAACTATTATAAAGGTTTGGGGTGAAAATGTAATTAATGGAAAGTACAACACCAAAGCCGAATTACTTTGGGTTAGTTTTGGTAATTTGAGAATTTATATAATTCATCATTATGGAGAATTAAAATTAAAACTAAGTTTATAAGACATTATGTAAAGATTATAAGATTTTGGGGTTAAATTGATTATATAAGTATATTATGTAAGTTGAGATTTTTGAGGGGCTAAATTGTAATTTTCGAAGTTATAATATTCAAAAGCTAATACCCAAAATATTAGAGGAGGTTTTGTAATATATTTAAATAAGGAATTAAAACTATATAATATAAAGAGATTAGAAGTTGAATGTAAAGTTTATGTAATAATGTGGTTGTTTTGTAAATAACTGAATATAAGGGTAAGATTAGATTTAAATAAATATAGATCCTATAAGGATATTTGGAGGAATTAGAAAAGAATTTGATTAAAGGAATTATAGAATAAAACTATGGCTTATATAGTTATGAGGAATTTAAAGGTAATCAATAAATATTATTTAGGGCTAGAAGGAGAATAATAAAACTATAAGAATATTATGTCCATGTATGGCATATAAATAATTGAGAAATTATAAGTTGTTATGTCACCTAGACAATTATAAATAAATAACAAATATAGTACATGAATAAATAAAACATAATGTACATTAAAGGATTTATAATAAATCAAAGGAATAACAAATAAGTTATACACTAAATCATGAGGTACTTAAAAGAAATAAACCTCACATGAAATAACAAATACAAAATTTGTTGAATGATCCAATAAAATTTTTATATAAGGGTAACATAAATTAACCCTCTCAGTTAATCCTATTCTAGGACCTTGTTTGACCAGACGTTGACCAGGGTATAACCAACTGCAACCTACAGTGAACGGTATGGGATTCTTGCAACCTGTTTTCTACCGGATTACACCGGCTTGTGTGCTATCTGTTGTTTGAAATAACGACAAAGATAATTAATGTAAAATGTTGTTACTCTTGTGCACTGTTGTATTATTTTATGTGCGTGAATGATGCTAACTACAACATGTATGTCCCACGCATACAAACACTACTATACCAGTGGACTAAATACCTGCGCTTTATTATACCGGGAACTTGTACACAAGTCTCTCACTAACTTCACTTTATAACAAACGTCGTTGTCCTAAACGTGACAACAGACAATGCACATTGAGTTCTTGTTTAACATACTTGGTTTACACCTAACAATTTTATACTACGAGATTGAGGAGCCCAGTTGGATCTGGCCATGCATGCTACAGGAGTTGTACCTGTCTCAGGTCGTCTCCTATTCAATTTACGTCGCGACGGGAGTTCTGGGTGCACTATGTCACTCATCGGGACCGTACCGGAACATTTTAAGTTGAGAGGAAGACTCTATTTCTCTCGAGGGTATGATACCCATCATTTGAAGTACAGGAGTTAACCTACGTTATCTTCTGAGGGAACTGGTACCCACCTCTTATAACAAGGTCACTATACCTTCATTATATTGACACACTCTTATATACCATGTCAGTCCCACTGTGTGGACCCGACAACTATCAAATGATTATAGTTCATCTAACTTGACCTTCTGAAGTCTTGTTTTATGTAACATTGTTGTCCTTGTACGGATGCTTGTTATTATCATACTATGCTTGTTTACAGCTTTACAAAAAAAAATGAACTGCATGTATTCGACAAAGTAGTTGGTGTGGCCCGGTAGACGATGGGCTGCACGTTTTCCATACCAGCATTGTTTGCTGAGCCCCTTTGGGGGCACCCCCATTTTTCAGGTACCTGAAGTTGAGAAGATTACCACACCGAGTGTAGGTGGGGTAGATTCAAGCTATGGGAGTCTCCTACTAGTTATTTGTTTTACTTATGTATTTTACATTTGAGTTTGATTCCTAGTATCTCGGATTGTATTCGTATTCAGACCGTGACTTTTGGAGATTGTATTTGGAGTTAGCCTTGTTGGTCACAAGGGTGGCCAACGGCATTGTAATACCGCCCGGTTGTTATATTTATTTCCGCTGCAGTTGTATTTTATTTGGGAGTGATCGCCGTACAGGTTATCGTATTTCGGGTTGGGGTGTTACAGTGTAGTACCCTTGAGGTTTACCTCCCACATCGATTGGAGGGGAGAACGAACCACTCCTTATATGGGTGGGGATACCTCTCCTTGTTGTGAGGCCTTTTGGGGCTAGGAAACCCCAGGAACAAAACCGTGCGGCCTGCGTGCCAAAGCGGACAATATCACAAAAGTGGGAACTGGGCTGTTACAGTTGGTATCAGAGCTAGACCCAGGTCGGTGTGCCAGTGTGGCCCGCGAGGGCGCTGGGCTCCCAAGGGGGTGGAGTGTAATACCCTTGAGGTTTACCTCCCACATCGATTGGAGGGGAGAACGAACCACTCCTTATATGGGTGGGGATACCTCTCCTTGTTGTGAGGCCTTTTGGGGCTAGGAAACCCCAGGAACAAAACCGTGCGGCCTGCGTGCCAAAGCGATCAATATCACAACAGTGTGAACTGGGCTGTTACATTAGGAGGTCTAAATCAATGGGAAATCAAAAATTTCACAAATAAGTGCACTAGTTTATGAATAGTAACCAAATAGTGCCTAGTTTAGTCTTTGGTCAACTAAGTCAAATTAAATGGTCAAACAAGACCATGACTAGCCTCATTAGTGAAGGGGTCCGGTTTTTGTTAGTGGTGAGTCACCACACAAGATAGTAATATTAGATAAAGAGGAGGGAAATAAGGAAAACACTATTTGCTTTTTAACTTAAATATCTTACTTTTGCTTACCTCTCTCCTCACCTCTTCATTCTCTTCTCTCACCACCGATTTCTATTGCTTTCTTCCGTCTCCATTGACGTGAAGAGCAGCCCCATGTAAGCTCCACCTTCCTTTGATCACTACTTACTCATTTTAGCTCCAAAACCAAAACAAAGTACATATTCGTCTTAGTTAGCTCAAGCTCTTGATTCCTATCTTTCTGAAACTTCAAGAACTCCATTTTGGTGGCAAGTCAAACCGCCATTAGAGGAGGAAACTCAAGCTTGGAGAGTTCATTGGCTTCTCCATTCTTTTAAGGTAAAGAATATGTAAAAAAAATCTAGGTTTCCATCATCTTTCTCCATAACCGAAAATCTATACTCATGGGGATTCATTTTTATGCCTTGTTCTAGCTTGTTTTCTATTCTCCAAAGGATAGAGGCGGTCTTTCTTGATTCATATCCAAGTTTGTCTTGAGAATCCAAGGTAAAACATTCAATTTAATACCTTAAAACATATTTTTAACCTAGGTTTTATTCCTTAAGGTTAGTGTACTGTTTAGTACTCATTGGAGTCATTGAATATTGGTTAGAACATTGGCAAGGAGAGTTTGATTGGTGACCGAGATTGTTCAAGAAAAACCTAAGGAGAAAAGTTTGTGGAGCTTGTGAAAGAACAAGGTAAATTGCTTACCTTAAGGTGTTTAATGCATTAAGGGATGGGATATGGATAGGTAACAAGTTTAGCTTAGAGTTTACAATGGAAAAGGGATATAAAACTTAGGAGAAAGAATACTATTATATTGAGAAATTGTGGCTAAAGAGCTAATGAGAAATGAGATAGTCAAACAATGTTGAGGTGAATTACAAGAAGCATTTTATTTCAATGGGAGCCTTGTTGTGTGTATTTGCAGGTTAAAGGCAAATATATGTGGAAATTCAGTGGTTAAGATTATTGTCATTTAAGGGCCTAAGTGCCAAGCATTTTAAGTTATTGCACTATATGATGATGTGGTGTAGTTTTGGTGTAAATAGAATGTTAAGAATGTGTGGAAAGAATTTGGGTGATAAAGATTGTTAAATGGTGAAAACCTAAGTGTTTGGGTGTAGTAATATGCTAGGGAAACTATGAAAAATTTTGGTGAAGAAACATGATGTCTAAGATAATCTAAGGAGATTTTATGACTAAGGAAGTACTAGAAATTTTAGGAGTTGTTTTGGTGAAAAGGAATGAGTCTAAGATGTTCTAGTAAACTAGGATGACTTAGGTATGTCTATGAGAAACTAGGGGTTGCAATGGTGAATTTAAGGCACCAAGACCTTGATAATAGGAGTTAGGAAACTTGTACAAGTTTGATGGGAATAAGGTATGAAACTTTGAAATGGTTTAGGTGAGAACTAGAGTATAGAATCTGAGGAAGGTTTGGTAAATGCAATAAGGGTGGAAAGTGGTGTACATGGTGTGGTCAAGTTCTTAAGGAGGGAGCATTTGGTTAGTGAAAGTTCTAGGTGGATTATGTGTTACAAAAGTAGGAAAAAAATAAGTGCTAAGTGTTGGGAGTTTTTGGTAAGAATTGAGTAAATGGTTGAGAAGATCTTTGGAAGTTATTTTAATGGGCTTGGTGGATGTTATAAGGTGGATTTAATGTGCCAAGATGGTGTTAGACCTATTAGTATACTTGTGGAAGAGTTTGGAGTTGAGAGAACAATTTAAGAGAAAAGTCTGTAGTGGACCGACCCAGGGTCCGACCCAGTTCTGGGTCGGTCGGACCATGTTAAGCCAGCCAGAATGTCTCTCGGCTGGACCGACCCAGAGGGTTTGGGTCGGTCGGCTTAGCTTTGGGTCGGTCGGGCAAAAATTTAACATAGGAAATGGTTTCTGTAATGGACCGACCCAGAGGGTTTGGGTCGGTCGGTTTAGCTCTAGGTCGGACGGATAGTTTTTCAAAAGACGGAGAAATTTCTGAGATGGACCGACCCATAAGGTTGGGTCGGTCGTGGGTCGGTCTAAGAGAATTGTTCGAACCAGAAAGTTACTGGAACGGACCGACCCAGGGGTTGGGTCAGTCGGTGGGTCGGTCGACCCTTAACACTTAAAAAAATGAATTTTAAGGATGCTTAATGGTATTAATGGTACACCATTAAGGGGGCAATGATGATTAGAAACCTAAAGACCTAGGGGATTAAGTAAGGAAAAGACTTTAATGTTTAAAGCTAAGTTTGTAAGGTTAAGTATAAAACTTAAGAAGTGTTAGATGGGGATCATTATGGGTTAAGTAAGTTAATAAGTTAAGTAATGTGTAGATAATTAATAATCTAAGTTTGATGAATTCTAGGACTTGAAAGTTTGGAACCCAGAGGAGAATTAAACAAGGGGACAATCGACGGTGAACGGTACAGTCTTTCTTGTGACCTGCTTGCTAATGAGGTGTCCCTCGGCTTGTGTGCTATCAATTTTATTTGATATGACTAAGACAAGATAAAGCATGCAACCGGATATTATTGTCTCGTTGTGATTGTGTCTTCTTACACTAACCCACGAGACTTGAACTTGCTACTAACTGAGCTTAGTACTTATTGAGTTAAGGAGAGGAATTATACCTTGATGATTGTTGGTTAATACCCGTTAAGGTTTAACTAACACATGATATTTAAGACTTTCACTAACCGTAACTCGGGGTGGGAGTGAGGAATCCGGAATGGTACCGGCACATGTGTATTAGGGGAGGTCGGTATCTGAATCAGATCCGACTTCCAAATAAGACTTGTCCTCGGACTCGTCGCCTAGGGTCAACAAACCGACCCGACCACCCGAACTACTGTTTGAGGTGGGAGGCACATTAAGGATGGTGTGGGGGGGGATCAAGCCTACATCCCCAACAAATTAAGAAAGGGTGCTTATTGCTGGTGAGTGCACTGCTACCAGCTAGGGTTAACCAAGCTCTACAAAAATAAGCAACCAATTATAGGTTAACCAGTCTAAGAGTAGAACGGTTGGCAATTATAAGATTAAGGAGTGTGTGGACCTAAGGAGTTAAGATCTAACTCACTTGTTAAGGGAACGCTTGAGTCGTTCATTTGTGTATAAACTAAGTATGTTCATTTGCAGTTTATTGATTTACTGCATTTCATATTATGATTGTGATTCTAATCAACTTCCATGCTATCGACAATTAGTCGTTGTAGCCCCGTTAGCTTGGGGGCCACGAGAGGGTCGTACCAGTATTCGTGCTGACCCCCTTTGGGGGCTGTTTTTACACTTGTAGGTAAGCGGCCCATGAAGTCACACCACGAGAGTAGGAGCGGGTAGCGCAAGGTGGGGCTTTATTTTGAATACGGGTTGCGACTGTGCTCCCGTCTGTTGATAGTTTAACTTGAGATATATTATGTGGTTTTGGAGACACTTATAACTCGGTTGGTGTATGTATTTTGGATATTCGGTTGTAATCACTTAAGAAACGGTATTTCTTGTTGATTAGACCGTGGCAAGGTCCTGGTGTTGGTTTATTTCCGCTGCGATGTTTATGTATTATTTATTAAGTTTACGGTATCCACGATTGGCTTAGGACGGGGTGTTAAAAAAGTGGTATCAGAGCGTAGTTACGCTCTGATCAAGAAACACCAGACATAAGTGACCACCGAGTAAGGATATAAGTGAAGATATAAGTATTGGGTTAAGGGTGTGAGAAATTAGAGTGAGTAGAGTCAGATGACCACTATTAAGTGTGGATTGTCTTTACCATCTACGGACGATACAGCCCTTCAACCGAAACCGTTATGGATTTGAACCTAATGTGAGTTGTGCTTATTCAGATGTCAGGAAGGAGACAAGGCCGAGGCCGTGGTTGAGGCGACGAGGCTGAGATACCAGGAGGGCAGACGATCGCAGAGATCGTAGCTGCCACTTTGGGGCACATGGGCTATCAGCCTAGTGCACCCCCACCTCCACCGCCACAGCCCCGGGAACCAAATTGGGTGAAGGGCTTATCAGACCTTCGACCTGTGTCATTTCAGGGGGAGACTGATCCCGCCAAGCTTGAGGCGTACATCTCCGAGCTGGAGACCGCCTTCGAGACCCTTGACGTCCCTGTTGGGATCAAGGTGCGCCTAGCTGCATTCTATCTGAAGGGGGCAGCGGGCGATTGGTGGAAGCCGGTGAGGGCCGAGCATGAGGCCAATCCAGAGTTTGGCTGTGAGTAGTACACCGCATTGCTACGAGCTATGTACTACCCCACCCATGTCCAGACAAAGAAGCGCTTATAGTTGGATGCGCTTAAGCAGACCGACAAGATGACGGTGGACGAGTATTACTCAGAGTTCACTGCCTTGCTCCGTCTTCTGCCGGGTCTGGGATATTTAGACCCGATACTGGTGGACCGCTTCTATGGTGGGCTTAGCCATCAACTCCGCTACGACATGGGGCCGACGAGTTATACTACCTTGAAGGTAATAAGAATAATTAAAATATGAGAAGGTGAATAAGATTGAGATTTGAGAAATAAGAGAAACTAACACTTGGAAAGCAGGAGTGCTATCATGCCGCTGCTAAGGTTGAGATAACCGTCCAGCTAAGGGACGAGGACAATGCCAAGAGAAAGAATGCCGGGAAGAGCACCGAGCACCAGGGGCAGGGTGGGTACAAGAAATAGAAGTACCAGCCCCAAGCCCAGAAGAATCATCACCAAAAAGGAAAGGAAGGAACGGAGAAGGCTACTGAAGAGCCGCTGAAGTTGACTTATGCTTATGCTGCTAAGCCCCTGCGCTCTAGGGCGCCAAAGGGTAAGGAAAGATATACTTTGGATGAATTAAGAATGGGTTTACAATATTGACAGACAATTACTGATGCCCATGGAAATCAGTACTAAGACTGGAAAAACCGGTGGTGGCTACCAACGCACTACTATTGCCAGCGGTGCAACAAGGACCCCCCGGGTTGATTGTAAGGGGAATAAGGTGAATTTTTCTGCGGTGTGCTCGGGCACCGGGCATATGAGTGCTACGGGAACCCGGAGGGTAGGAACTACAGACCCGGTTTCAAGGTTAAGACTAGGACCGATCAGGGAACTGGACCTGACGGTCATAAGGGGGCGCAGCAAGCGGCAAACATGAATCCACGGGTAGCCCAAAGGTCGGGACCCACACTACACATGGTGGACCGGACGATGAGCCTGGACCCTCATCGAGGCCAGGTACCGCTATAAACCATTAAGTGATATAATTGCCTGCTTAGCGCATTATCATGCATGTTTGGTGAATAATTGAGTTATGTGAGAACAAGATAAGATTAGAACTTAAGTGAGATATGACCTATTACCACCTTAGGAAACTTCAACATTTGCTATCCAATGCCTTCAACACCTAACCCGGAATACACCGACATCGAAACCCGAGACTTTCCAACCGAACAATGTCAGGTCATCCGCCCAAGTATGATTTTATTAAGGGGATACCTGACACCAGAAGCACAAATAGCCATCATCATCAGGTGGTGCAGTCAACTAGGAGTGGGACCTGGAGGTTTTTATACCCCGGAGTACCTAGGAGGAGCAAGGATGAAATTAAAGATGATGAGCTTAGGCAAGGATTGGAATCCGTATGCCAAGACCTACCAAACCACGAGGATACAAGATGGAGTCTCACCACCGGGAATACCCGAAGAGTTCCATCCGGTTATTACACAAGTCGTGGAGATCGCTCAGCAGTTGGAAGCTGACCTGATTCCAGACATACAAGCAGATATCTGCATTGTAAACTTCTACGAGAAAGATGGGTGACTCGGACTACATCAGGATAAGGACGAGACAGCGGGGTCTCTCAAAAGAGGTATACCCGTAGTGTCTTGGTCCATTGGGGATGATGCAAATTTTTTATACAGCGAGCAGAAGCGTGCGGACCGTGCGAATAAGTAAGTGCTTCAGTCTGGAGATGTATTAGTTATGGGAGGAGAATCGAGGATGTTGTATCATGGGATTAAGAGAATTAAGCTGAATACAGCACCGTCAGCAGTGATTAATGCGACGCACATGAAACCAGGACGGTTAAGCCTAACCTTTAGACAATATTAGCTATGTAACGTTTTAGTAAGAAATAAGGAATGATATGTAAGAAACAAGCACATGTTGTAAACAGGATGGTTATTAATAAAATAATAGTGTTGTTCATATCAATTGTTACGACTCTTGTTATACCATCATTACTCATGAAAGCTTGTGAAATACAATTAGGTTATGGACTCGGTATGGAAGGTGCGCTAAGCATACTTACAGAGGCACAGGCCGGCTGAAATACCCCTAACATTTAAATAATTAAATATAAATAAATAAATATTATTTTTGGAATTATAAATATTATTTGGGGGATTATGAAACCCTAAGAGAGTATATAAACACTCAGGCGTTAGAAAACGCACCTAAATTCCTTAAGGTCATAAACGAGCTTTAAAAGCCCGACCTTAAGTTAAACAATTATATAAGCTATGGACATTACATGAATCTAACCAAGTTCACAGTTAGAACTGAGTAAAAATACAAAGTTCTCGGAAGTTCCCGATGTGGGCCCCATAAGGCCCAGGAATGTTTAGGAGGAGTGCCAAGGTGGCACGAACCCCTATAAAAATTATTCTTAGAGTTCCTAAAATCATTATTAATTATTCTAAAGAGAATTCCTAAGATACTTCTTCAAAAATAAACAAAGAGCTCGGGGGAAATTTCTTAACACGCCTTTTATCTCGGGAGTGCCCCCTTTAGCCCGAAAATTGAGTTACAAGTTCATATAACCCCATATAATTTAATGTAACACCTTAATATATTATTATTAGCTATAAATAATATCAATAAACACTTGGAAGTCATAGCGACTAATTAATTCCCAGGAAAATCCTTAAAGCACAAAAACGCACCTTCGGGTGTCACGAAAATGCGTTTTACGCAATTACCTTAAAGCTTCTGAGGAGCCACGAGTTAGTAATCTTAAAAGTGGATAAAATGACCATCTAAATCAAGTGATGGCAGTACTAAACTCATAATATAAATGGGGGGCGATTTTAGGTCAAAAAGGGTACCTAAAATCAGCATTTTTACCTTAAAACTTTCATCTTTTACCATAATAAAAATGTACAATTAAATGCTGGAACCTATTACACATATTAGTATGGTCTTAGCACAATATAGTGTAGCAAATATTAAATGGAAAATAAGTCTCAATTGGAGACTAGGTCATGCGTGAATTTATAACAAATTGGGCTAGTTGAATTCGTAAGTGGTGATGATGGAATGATGATACAGCTCACTTAATATAAAATGTTAAAGTAGCAATGATTTGAAGCTAATGGAGTCTTCATCCACGTACAACCTGCAAAAAAAAAAACAACAATGAAGATCATATTAGCAAGTTACGATATTGATATATATACACTAACAATATGCATGTGCTGGGCGATAAAAGAGTGAAGCTAGTGGAGCTTCCATCTGCTCCAGCATGAACGTGCACCACCACCTGCATGGACAAGGATAAGATTAATTAGATAAGTGTCATTAGTGAATAAACAATAGTCATGTTATCAATCAACAAAATAAATCTAACTATACTAGCATATATACTACCGAAAGTCTAGTCCATTAACGTGAGGAGTGGAACTCCCATTTACTCCATGATTGCTGATCGCATCCACCTGCAAGACAAAACAAACTACAGCATTAAACAAAACTAAACTAATACATATCTACCATCCAATTGTCGCAATCGAATTGGAGCTGCTACACTCCCATGGTCGGCTATTTGCAAGGAAATGGAGCTTCCACTTGCTCCAGCGGAGCCGATCACCACCTGCAAATACGACAGGTTAGTATTACAAAAAATAATACACCCTAAACTAAAGCCTAACTATAATTAAGTAGTCTAAGTAAATTAAGGCCAGTCCTTTTAACCGCGAGTCTACTCCATATAGAGCAGCCTATATACTCCATAGTGTCGATCATTTTCCACCAAGACGTTCACCTGCAAGAGGAGACAGAATTAGAGCAATAATTAAGATAGATAAACTAAAAACTACATAAATGATACAAAACTGAGCTTCATTCCTTGTCTTAGTTCATTACGAGAGCTTTCCATTCATTCCCTTGCAGCATTCACGTAAGGTAAGCTCCTCATCTAACTCTCTCTTTTCTTCATTCACTCCTCTGCTGAACAACAAATCCAGCTGGTGAACAAGGAACATACAAATGCCTACTGATTCTATACATTCACTTACGGTAATTTTTCAAATTTAAACCAGCGAACAAGGAACCAACACATCTACACATCCTTTCATTTTCTTCTTGTTCAGGTGCTGCATATCGCAGATTAGGAAATTCAAGCGAATGTAACGCTTTGCTGGTCCTTTGATTTTCTTTCCATATCTTTTGTTAATCTGAAATCTAAACAAACCCTACCTCTACTTTGTTCCGCTGTTCAAGCTGTTACAATCGAAACCAGAGAGGGAAAATGATGTGGTGTTTAGTTTTGGTTCCAACCGGTATACTGGTAAGCTTTTCCTCTATTTCGATTTAGTTTCCAGTTTCAATCGGTGACTACTCCACACACCCTCTTATTCTGTTTGTATTTGTACATGCTGAAAAAAAATACTAGCCGCTCCACAACCTGGCAACAGCAGGAACATTCCAGCAGTGGTGTACAATCGGCACTTCATTTTTCATGTGAGCTATTCCTGATCATGGCTTCTGATTTCCTTACTGGCATACATTTCTATACAATGGTAAATGGTGAGGATTGACCGAAAAACTATAGGTTATAGTGTCAAGGAAATAAATTATAACATACAAGGTAAGATTATTACCTTAAGGTATATAATTGTGTCACAAAAATTAAATATGATACACACATATATAAACCGAATTGTTTAGGTATTAAATGTTTTATTTTTAGTTAATAATCATTCTAAGTCTTTAACATAATTTTTGGAAGTGTTATATGGCTTATATACATTTACATATATATATTATAAAGTTTAAAACAAGTTTTAAAAACTATATAGTAAAAATTAAATTAAAGCCGAGAGCTTGGTATATAATTTGGGTGATTTTTGATAATATATAAGTGTATTAACTTATATTATAAATTTAGGGATTATTAAAATAACAACAAGTATTTAAATGGCTAGTTTAATAAGTTATGTGGTTAAAATGTAAATTTTGAAAAGTTTAGTGTATAATTAATGAATGCCGAGAACTAAAGGAGTATATTGGTATAATTATGATAAATATAAGGTAGGAATTAATATTATGAATTTTTGATGAATTTAAATAAGTGTTTAAGTGTTAAGAATAACATTTAATAAAGTTTTGGGACTATTTTGTGATTATTGGGAAGTTTGGTATATTACCGAAAATATAAATGATTTTTGGGTATAATGAAGTATTAATTAAGAAATTAAGTCTTGGTCAAAGTGTTGACCAAAAACTTTGGGTTAAAATGGTTTATGACATAAAATATTAAGTTTATAAAAGTTTTGGGGTGAATATGTAATTTATGGAAGTATATGGAAGATAGAAATTAGTATGGGCGGAAATGTAATTAAAGAAAAGATATGGGCTGTTTCGGTTATTTTAAGAAATAAAATATTTAAACTATAGATTATAAGTTAATATGTAACTTATATAAAGTTTTGGGTTAAAAGTGTTAATAAAGAAAACTATATGAATAAACCGAAAAGCTTATGAGCTTAATTAGTAATTTATAAAAATGGGTGGTATTAATTTGTAACTACCAAAATAATAAGAGTATTTGGTGAATTGTAAAGATAAGGTGGTTAATTAATATTTGCAAAGGTTAATGTGGGTAAATAATGAATTATAAAAGTTATAAGGTTATTTGGGAATTTATAGAAGTTAATATAATTGTTTTACAATTTTCGAAATTTATAAGGGTATTTAATAAATTATAAAAGTATATGGATATTTGTTAAGTTGTAAAAGTTAACGGGATCAATAATGACTACCGGAATATTATATGTTGTGATTTAGTAATTTATTAAGTTGTTGGGTATAATATATAATACCGAGTTAATAAGATTGGTTTTGTAATTTAATAAGGCAAGGAAGTGAAACTAGGTAATATGATGTATTGGGGTATATTAAGGAATATAATATAAGTTTATAAAATAATTTTGGTTATAGTAAAAATGACCAAGGGATATAATATAAATGATAAGTGGAAATAATTATAAGTATATAATTAATAAGGTAAAGATGTACCGTATAAATGATAATTCATTATCACATGTGAGCTTCACATAAAATAATGAACTGCTAGGTTATCTAGAACCGCTGTTAAAATAACAGGGGAAAATAAATAACATACAGAGTTATTATACGACGAGTATAAACACTACAGTGACAGTACTGTAATATTTTAAGAATAGTTATATTAATATTACCCGGTATTGCATGTTTAAATAACAGTGTACGGAAAGGAACTACTAAACGGGAAGTTGTCAGGCTAGCAGTTTCTTGGTGAACGGTATGTTAATTGTGTGGTCTGAATGTCCTAAGGATTATCCTAAGGTCCGGACATTGTGTGTTTAAATGTTTAAGAAGATATCTATGATTTTATGTGAATGATATTGTATGTGGGATTGCCCAAACTGTTGCGTTGTATTTTATGCGCGAATGTCTTGCGACTAAAGTTTGTACATCTAAACTGGAAAAAAAAGACTAACTGACCTTTAGGTATTACTGAACCTAACAAGGGTCAAATGTGATAGTCTTATTTCGAGTATTGGTTATTATGTCACTGACAAAAAGGGCTAACTTATAAAGAAGGAATCCAGATCGTTTCGACTTTCTGGTTGCGCATTGTGATCACTATGAGAGACTCAAGAAGGGAGTCACTCCAAATCCATCAGCCACATTCGGGGATGGCGGAATGCACTGCCGTTGGTGCACAGTTTCGACCGGATCGGTCATTACATATATTTATCCAGGGCCATAAGGTCTACTGGTAACGGTTCCTTTGGAACCCAGTGGGACACACTGTCCATTTTCACAGGTTATTAAGGTTTGTCTTATCATGACACTTGAGATGGAAATTAAATGGAAAAGGTTAAATGATTGGTTTAAAGGTTAAGAGCCAAGTGACTAACTAACAAGTGCAGTTTAATACGTGTATCTCGTTTGATTATTGTTGTGGCTTACTAATGTGTGATTATTGTTTATTGTTGTGTGGTTATTGTTGTGTGATTATTGATGTTGTGTACTATTGTACACTGGCATTTACAGGTGGATTGTTATGTGTTTGTTAAGTGTTTACAGTTGTTACTGTTATTATTGTAAACCGGTATTTCATGTAAAGAATCTAATATCAAGATGGCTAAAATGACTTAAGGAGTCTAGAAGACTTAGGACTACATTTAGCATACCAGCATAGTTTGCTGAGCCCTTCATTGGGCCAAACATTTCAGGTCTCTGAAGAATACACAAGCCGGAGTGCGGGGAACAGGGTAGCCGCTGTGTTTTTATAAAACACTTGTGGATTTGTTATGTATTATATTTTGGAGTTTCTTGTATTTCAGTTAGTTGCTCATTTAGTTGGATTTGGTTTGTAATAAGTAGAGTGCTCAGTATCTGTTCATCACAGCGTGTGGAAGTTGTAATGTTGGAAGAGTAAGGATGCCTTGTTACTCACAAGGGTGAGTGACGGCGTGTAACACCAAGGATAGTTAGTTTTATTTTCCGCTGCGATTTGCTATTTATTATGCTACGAGTTATGACGTCATTACAGGTTTAAGATTAGGGGTGTTACAAAAAGTGGTATCAGAGCGGAGTACCGCTCTGATGAAAGATACTGAGTCTAGGACAATGAGCATAGGAATATTGGGTTACGGGAAAACGTCCGTGAGGATTCGTGACCTAGAAAAAGAAAACCCTAGGGATATTTTATTGCTAACAGTTAGCTTACTTACATGTTTTTGATTGTGTATGTGATACGGTGTAGCAACCGAGTAGAAATAAAATATACTATCTTAGATGTCGACCAGCGAAGGACCACGAGGAGACAGCAGTGGACGCGGTAGCGAGACACCGGCGGATGTTCCAACAGTACAAGACCTAACAACAGCCATGGCGACTTTTGCGCAGGAACTAGGAGTTCAACTTACGGGAGCCATACCCCACCCGCCGCGGCCCTGAGAAACCAACTGGTTGAAAAGCGTTGCAGACGCAAAAGTACCAACTTATTCAGGGGAACCAGACCCTGCCGCACTGGAGAAGTTCATTGCAGAGCACCAGAAGGCGTTCAAGACTGTCGGAGTTCCAGAAAACCAGCAAGTCGACATCGCCGCATACAACCTGAAGGGCGCAGCTGACATTTGGTGGCAGTCTGTTGAGGGCCACCGTAGGGCTACACCGGAATTTGAATGGACAGAGTTCATAGAAGTGTTGCGGGAGAAGTATTACCCCGGACACATAAAACAGAGAAGAAGGCAAGAGATCAAGTCCTTAATCCAAGGGAGACAGACAGTTGACCAGTACTACGCGGGGTGCACCAGCTTGTTAAACTATATACCAGGAGTTGACTACTCCGACACAGGAAGAAGGAAAAGGAAGAATACTGAAGGAGATGATGATGGAGCAACCTCTGGCAGTTACTAAGAAGAGGAAGAAATTCTTTGAAAAGAAGAAGGGGCGGAATGATTTTCATGGTCAGAAGACGAAGGAGCAGATCCCTCGTCTGACCGGCCCAACTATTAATGCTCAACCACTAAGAACAGCACCACCTAGAGGCAACAAGCCAACCCGACAACACTATTATTGTAAACGTTGTGGAAAAGATCACCCAGGCGTAGATTGCGCAGGAAGGAAGGTGGAGTGCCGTCATTGCAAAAAGGAAGGTCACAGGGATTACGAGTGCTTCTCCAACCCAAGGAGTCGAGTATACAAAGGAGCTAGAGGTTCACAGAGAACCCTGGCTAATGAGGCGGGCGGACCTAGAGGAGGCCTGGCGCCGTAGAACAACACCTATACTGGAGGACCGGCAGGACAGCCACCCTCATCCGGAAGTCATAAGGGAAAGGAGATAGTTCCATGAAGAAATACCCCGTAGACAGTGGGAACTTCAGGCGCTGAGGCGAGCGCTCAGCGCGAGACCGGTAAGCCTAGAACCTAAACTAAATGCATGATGCATAAATGTGTGTTATAATTATCAGTCAATGAGACTTATATGTGACTAGTAAGTACCAACTTTAGAGAGACCTAAATTAGGTAACCTCTCACATAATAGGATACTTCAACATTGTTTTACATTACCTAAGAGACCGTGGTTACCTGAGCCTATGAGCAAAGGTCGGGAATATTCCAAGGCATAATGCCAAGTACTTGACCCGGCATGATCCTACTCACGAAATACTTAACTACAAATTATGACCTGCCTAAATGACGAGCAGATGTCATGAACGGGAATACATTAAATAATATAAATATTTAAGACTACAAGAACTGTCAAAGAGCTCACGTAAAGAGCAAACACTGAAATTTTATGGGATACCCAGGCACCGAGCTTACCGCTCAGTGCGAGTCTAGGAAATCTTACAATCCCTTATAAACTTCAAGAGAAATAGTGAGAAACCTTGAATTATGACAATTGAGAAACAGAATCTCAAAAATATAACTAAATATCCTTAACGTTCAAACACGGGTTTTAAATACCTCAGCAAATACCAAGGGTCTCAGCTAGTACCAATATATAACAACGCTGGACTCCTAATTAAAAAAAAAAAGAACAAATCTTGAATATATATTTTCTAAAGTGGGGGAAAATTATCTAATTAGCACAACCAAATGCTATATATATACATATAATTTGGAGGTTATTAACCTAAAACATGGAGGGTATTGATACGTTTCAGAGGGCTAAAGTATCATTAAATATACCTACCCTATTTTGAGACACATGTCCTATACAAACCTTATGAATTTTTATGAGCATATGTCTACTAGGACAGCTCAAATTATGAATGCGAATAAAAGATCGCAGTAAATCAACTAAGGTTAAAACATATGTAATATAAACTCTAGTATAAACATGATAACAAACGATTTTCCTTGACACTTACAGTAAAAGTAGTATCAGTTATACCAAAGGCTTAAACTAATACGTACACTGAGAGTGAGTGTAAGTTATATAAGAGTGAGAAACAATATATATACAAAAATGAGTGTAAATCAAATATAAAAGTAGGGAAACATACCCTAGGTTTGTAACCATTATTTTATACGTAAACCGTCTTAACGTTATATACTAAACCCTATGATTCTAAATCCTCTATTTGACATGCCTAACCGACTTATTTTTGAAGCTATTGAGCTAGTGGATTAACCACGTTTCTAAGAGATAAAAAGAAACAAGCCTTGATTGTCCTGTTACTAAACAGTAGAATTCAAACTGGAAATCCTTAGTTTGAGATGGCACTAATATTAAGAGATACTTGACAAGGGTGAACATATGGTTCATCAGATTTATGGATTTTAGATGGAATAAAGAAAAAGCTAAGCTTTAAGGTGGAGGAAATGATACTTTATGGAACTATAGTTGTGGATGGAGTCATGAAAAACTTTTCTTGAAGTCTAACTGTGACTGTCTTTGCTCCAACTAATGATAATCAAGTATAGGCAATAATCAAGCCCTGATAAGAGAATACTAGATAAGCCTTTTAAAGTAAAGAGAGTATTCTAAAGTATGCAAGCCCATGACGGGACTTATTACTTGTATGATGGATTAAAGAGCTAAATTGATTGATGGATATAGTTATTAGACAGTATGAGCCTAGATGCTTTAATAAGAATTTATCTTTAATGCCAAGAGGAAAAACTGGCTTCCCCGCTTGATGATTTGATCAAAGGAATATTGTTCTGGGGATTTTGGTAATACACTAGATTCGAGTATAGGTTATAACAGATATTGGATTAATAGTATAGTGGTCAAGAGAAAATGTATTAATCACCACGTCACAAAGTTTAATAAGATAAAATTTGGAAGATGACAATTATGTGATTGTTTGATATTTGACGTGGGAGGTCGAACTTGATCCTGGTCAGATCAAGGGAAAACCAAACACAAAATGGTGTGGAAGGATAGTTCAACTCTGACGCTGACCCCGTCGGGGTTGGATGATTCCTGAGACTCCTTACAAGTGGTCACAAATATTTCTGTAATACGAAAGTATTTATTCCTAATTTTAATATAAAATTTAATAAATGAAGTATATGAGTTGTAGAAGGTGTAAGTTAAGAGTTGAGTTGGCTAGGATACCCCGAGGAGATTAAATAGCTAAAAAACTCCGCATATGTTGGAAAAATAATCAATATGAGGGAAACTACTAAACTATATATCCCATGAACCGTGTTAATAAATCAAATATAAGATCAAGAGAAAATTACCTATTAAAACAGTATTCTCTAGCTACCTTCTAAAATATGGCCAAATTGCCATCTGGAAGGAAAGATCGACTTCCATGTCTTTCTTTACAAATTCAAACTCAATTATTAAATAAGAACCTACCTATAAACATGGTAGAATATAAAGAGTATAAACATTATACTAGTACTCACCAGAGTCGATTCGCAACCACAATAACATGTTTAAATTGAGAGAAAACTACACCTTGTTAGAAACCTTAACAGGAACCCTACTGTGGTATACCTGATGAACAGACGATAATAATCGTGTATATACTACCAATAACAGATGAATGAATAATATAAAGCAATCTTTCTGTAATATACATAAGATGCACGGTCCAACCGTAGCTCATACTTTACATTAAAAAAAAAGATAAATGTAAGCCGTATATGGCAACAGTAAACTTAAATACCAGAATCACAAGATGATGACCTAAAGATAGAGATTATAAGTATGCCCAATATTAATACAAAAACACGAGCGCCGAATATTACAACTAAGAGGCGATTGATGAAAGTGTGTTATACACAAATAGTTTAAACAAGCCATAAAATAGTAATGGCGAATTACAAGATAGGAGATCACCTTCACCCATACATTCGGGATACAAAAAAAATAAAAGCCTACTAATGCACAAGAGAACATGTCAAAGATTACATAGGTTCTTGAGGGCTATACCTCGTAAACGGACAAAAGTCATATACTGACATCCATAGGAGAGACCTCGAGTTCGCAGCCGGCGGTCGAGTCTTCCTTAGAGTTTCACTTAAGAAGGGAAGTTATAGATTAGGGCAAAAGGGCAAGCCTAGCCCGAAGTATGTAGGACCGTACCTTATTACGGAGCGAGTGGGCCCATTAGCCTACAGATTAGACTTATGTGTTAAGTTGGAAGAGTGCACGATGTGTATCACATAACTTAGAGCCCGAGTTACTCGAGTTCGATCCTACACTTAGATATGAGGAGACCCCAGTTCGCATTTCAGACTCCAACACTAGGGAGACAAGGAATAAGACCATTAGAATGGTCAAAGCTCTGTGGTAAACTCACGACATTGAAGAGGCGACATGGGAGTTAGAGGACTCCATGCGAGACAAGTATCCAACAATTTTCTTTTCGTTTTGTGTATACTTGTAGGGGTACGTGGGCGTAACCCTTTTTAAGGGAGGTAGAGCACCACATGCGACTTGCATATCTGCAGTCTATATTGGTTTTGTGTATGATTATTTGTGTTTGTTTGTGGCGCATGTGTGCAATTAATTAGATGGTTATGTCCTATGAGACATTTGGTGATTTGATATGTCCTATGTGACAATTGAATGATTATTTGTGTGTTCTATGTAACACTTGAATGTTTATGAAGCACTTAATTATTTTACAGTATATTTATATTTATTCCTACAATCACACAAGAGATTCACTGCCAAGGGTTTACGCCTCTGCACTCTGTAAGACTGAGGATTTGGTATTGCACTTGTGCAGTGATGACCGAGTGGGATAGCTAGGAAGCTGGTGTACGCATTGTTTTACAGTATTTATTAAGTTATTATGAATAAAGAATATCTGTCTATAGGAACTATATACACTCAGAGTAGTGATGCAATATAGAGTTGTCAATATAATATTGACACCCTGGAATAATAGGTATACAGGGAATAGATAAGGAACTTGATTCCACAAGATGAACAAATATAAATCATGACTTCGGGACGAAGTCTTTTTAAGGGGGGTAGACTGAAATACCCCTAACATTTAAATAATTAAATATAAATAAATAAATATTATTTTTGGAATTATAAATATTATTTGGGGGATTATGAAACCCTAAGAGAGTATATAAACACTCAGGCGTTAGAAAACGCACCTAAATTCCTTAAGGTCATAAACGAGCTTTAAAAGCCCGACCTTAAGTTAAACAATTATATAAGCTATGGACATTACATGAATTTAACCAAGTTCACAGTTAGAACTGAGTAAAAATACAAAGTTCTCGGAAGTTCCCGATGTGGGCCCCATAAGGCCCAGGAATGTTTAGGAGGAGTGCCAAGGTGGCACGAACCCCTATAAAAATTATTCTTAGAGTTCCTAAAATCATTATTAATTATTCTAAAGAGAATTCCCAAGATACTTCTTCAAAAATAAACAAAGAGCTCGGGGGAAATTTCTTAACACGCCTTTTATCTCGGGAGTGCCCCCTTTAGCCCGAAAATTGAGTTACAAGTTCATATAACCCCATATAATTTAATGTAACACCTTAATATATTATTATTAGCTATAAATATATCAATAAACACTTGGAAGTCATAGCGACTAATTAATTCCCAGGAAAATCCTTAAAGCACAAAAACGCACCTTCGGGTGTCACGAAAATGCGTTTTACGCAATTACCTTAAAGCTTCTGAGGAGCCACGAGTTAGTAATCTTAAAAGTGGATAAAATGACCATCTAAATCAAGTGATGGCAGTACTAAACTCATAATATAAATGGGGGGCGATTTTAGGTCAAAAAGGGTACCTAAAATCAGCATTTTTACCTTAAAACTTTCATCTTTTACCATAATAAAAATGTACCAATTAAATGCTGGAACCTATTACACATATTAGTATGGTCTTAGCACAATATAGTGTAGCAAATATTAAATGGAAAATAAGTCTCAATTGGAGACTAGGTCATGCGTGAATTTATAACAAATTGGGCTAGTTGAATTCGTAAGTGGTGATGATGGAATGATGATACAGCTCACTTAATATAAAATGTTAAAGTAGCAATGATTTGAAGCTAATGGAGTCTTCATCCACGTACAACCTGCAAAAAAAAAAACAACAATGAAGATCATATTAGCAAGTTACGATATTGATATATATACACTAACAATATGCATGTGCTGGGCGATAAAAGAGTGAAGCTAGTGGAGCTTCCATCTGCTCCAGCATGAACGTGCACCACCACCTGCATGGACAAGGATAAGATTAATTAGATAAGTGTCATTAGTGAATAAACAATAGTCATGTTATCAATCAACAAAATAAATCTAACTATACTAGCATATATACTACCGAAAGTCTAGTCCATTAACGTGAGGAGTGGAACTCCCATTTACTCCATGATTGCTGATCGCATCCACCTGCAAGACAAAACAAACTACAGCATTAAACAAAACTAAACTAATACATATCTACCATCCAATTGTCGCAATCGAATTGGAGCTGCTACACTCCCATGGTCGGCTATTTGCAAGGAAATGGAGCTTCCACTTGCTCCAGCGGAGCCGATCACCACCTGCAAATACGACAGGTTAGTATTACAAAAAAATAATACACCCTAAACTAAAGCCTAACTATAATTAAGTAGTCTAGTAAATTAAGGCCAGTCCTTTTAACCGCGAGTCTACTCCATATAGAGCAGCCTATATACTCCATAGTGTCGATCATTTTCCACCAAGACGTTCACCTGCAAGAGGAGACAGAATTAGAGCAATAATTAAGATAGATAAACTAAAACACTACATAAAATAATGATACAAAACTGAGCTTCATTCCTTGTCTTAGTTCATTACGAGAGCTTTCCATTCATTCCCTTGCAGCATTCACGTAAGGTAAGCTCCTCATCTAACTCTCTCTTTTCTTCATTCACTCCTCTGCTGAACAACAAATCCAGCTGGTGAACAAGGAACATACAAATGCCTACTGATTCTATACATTCACTTACGGTAATTTTTCAAATTTAAACCAGCGAACAAGGAACCAACACATCTACACATCCTTTCATTTTCTTCTTGTTCAGGTGCTGCATATCGCAGATTAGGAAATTCAAGCGAATGTAACGCTTTGCTGGTCCTTTGATTTTCTTTCCATATCTTTTGTTAATCTGAAATCTAAACAAACCCTACCTCTACTTTGTTCCGCTGTTCAAGCTGTTACAATCGAAACCAGAGAGGGAAAATGATGTGGTGTTTAGTTTTGGTTCCAACCGGTATACTGGTAAGCTTTTCCTCTATTTCGATTTAGTTTCCAGTTTCAATCGGTGACTACTCCACACACCCTCTTATTCTGTTTGTATTTGTACATGCTGAAAAAAAAATACTAGCCGCTCCACAACCTGGCAACAGCAGGAACATTCCAGCAGTGGTGTACAATCGGCACTTCATTTTTCATGTGAGCTATTCCTGATCATGGCTTCTGATTTCCTTACTGGCATACATTTCTATACAATGGTAAATGGTGAGGATTGACCGAAAAACTATAGGTTATAGTGTCAAGGAAATAAATTATAACATACAAGGTAAGATTATTACCTTAAGGTATATAATTGTGTCACAAAAATTAAATATGATACACACATATATAAACCGAATTGTTTAGGTATTAAATGTTTTATTTTTAGTTAATAATCATTCTAAGTCTTTAGCATAATTTTTGGAAGTGTTATATGGCTTATATACATTTACATATATATATTATAAAGTTTAAAACAAGTTTTAAAAACTATATAGTAAAAATTAAATTAAAGCCGAGAGCTTGGTATATAATTTGGGTGATTTTTGATAATATATAAGTGTATTAACTTATATTATAAATTTAGGGATTATTAAAATAACAACAAGTATTTAAATGGCTAGTTTAATAAGTTATGTGGTTAAAATGTAAATTTTGAAAAGTTTAGTGTATAATTAATGAATGCCGAGAACTAAAGGAGTATATTGGTATAATTATGATATAAATAAGGTAGGAATTAATATTATGAATTTTTGATGAATTTAAATAAGTGTTTAAGTGTTAAGAATAACATTTAATAAAGTTTTGGGACTATTTTGTGATTATTGGGAAGTTTGGTATATTACCGAAAATATAAATGATTTTATGGGTATAATGAAGTATTAATTAAGAAATTAAGTCTTGGTCAAAGTGTTGACCAAAAACTTTGGGTTAAAATGGTTTATGACATAAAATATTAAGTTTATAAAAGTTTTGGGGTGAATATGTAATTTATGGAAGTATATATGGAAGATAGAAATTAGTATGGGCGGAAATGTAATTAAAGAAAAGATATGGGCTGTTTCGGTTATTTTAAGAAATAAAATATTTAAACTATAGATTATAAGTTAATATGTAACTTATATAAAGTTTTGGGTTAAAAGTGTTAATAAAGAAAACTATATGAATAAACCGAAAAGCTTATGAGCTTAATTAGTAATTTATAAAAAATGGGTGGTATTAATTTGTAACTACCAAAATAATAAGAGTATTTGGTGAATTGTAAAGATAAGGTGGTTAATTAATATTTGCAAAGGTTAATGTGGGTAAATAATGAATTATAAAAGTTATAAGGTTATTTGGGAATTTATAGAAGTTAATATAATTGTTTTACAATTTTCGAAATTTATAAGGGTATTTAATAAATTATAAAAGTATATGGATATTTGTTAAGTTGTAAAAGTTAACGGGATCAATAATGACTACCGGAATATTATATGTTGTGATTTAGTAATTTATTAAGTTGTTGGGTATAATATATAAATACCGAGTTAATAAGATTGGTTTTGTAATTTAATAAGGCAAGGAAGTGAAACTAGGTAATATGATGTATTGGGGTATATTAAGGAATATAATATAAGTTTATAAAATAATTTTGGTTATAGTAAAAATGACCAAGGGATATAATATAAATGATAAGTGGAAATAATTATAAGTATATAATTAATAAGGTAAAGATGTACCGTATAAATGATAATTCATTATCACATGTGAGCTTCACATAAAATAATGAACTGCTAGGTTATCTAGAACCGCTGTTAAAATAACAGGGGAAAATAAATAACATACAGAGTTATTATACGACGAGTATAAACACTACAGTGACAGTACTGTAATATTTTAAGAATAGTTATATTAATATTACCCGGTATTGCATGTTTAAATAACAGTGTACGGAAAGGAACTACTAAACGGGAAGTTGTCAGGCTAGCAGTTTCTTGGTGAACGGTATGTTAATTGTGTGGTCTGAATGTCCTAAGGATTATCCTAAGGTCCGGACATTGTGTGTTTAAATGTTTAAGAAGATATCTATGATTTTATGTGAATGATATTGTATGTGGGATTGCCCAAACTGTTGCGTTGTATTTTATGCGCGAATGTCTTGCGACTAAAGTTTGTACATCTAAACTGGAAAAAAAAGACTAACTGACCTTTAGGTATTACTGAACCTAACAAGGGTCAAATGTGATAGTCTTATTTCGAGTATTGGTTATTATGTCACTGACAAAAAGGGCTAACTTATAAAGAGAGGAATCCAGATCGTTTCGACTTTCTGGTTGCGCATTGTGATCACTATGAGAGACTCAAGAAGGGAGTCACTCCAAATCCATCAGCCACATTCGGGGATGGCGGAATGCACTGCCGTTGGTGCACAGTTTCGACCGGATCGGTCATTACATATATTTATCCAGGGCCATAAGGTCTACTGGTAACGGTTCCTTTGGAACCCAGTGGGACACACTGTCCATTTTCACAGGTTATTAAGGTTTGTCTTATCATGACACTTGAGATGGAAATTAAATGGAAAAGGTTAAATGATTGGTTTAAAGGTTAAGAGCCAAGTGACTAACTAACAAGTGCAGTTTAATACGTGTATCTCGTTTGATTATTGTTGTGGCTTACTAATGTGTGATTATTGTTTATTGTTGTGTGGTTATTGTTGTGTGATTATTGATGTTGTGTACTATTGTACACTGGCATTTACAGGTGGATTGTTATGTTTTGTTAAGTGTTTACAGTTGTTACTGTTATTATTGTAAACCGGTATTTCATGTAAAGAATCTAATATCAAGATGGCTAAAATGACTTAAGGAGTCTAGAAGACTTAGGACTACATTTAGCATACCAGCATAGTTTGCTGAGCCCTTCATTGGGCCAAACATTTCAGGTCTCTGAAGAATACACAAGCCGGAGTGCGGGGAACAGGGTAGCCGCTGTGTTTTTATAAAACACTTGTGGATTTGTTATGTATTATATTTTGGAGTTTCTTGTATTTCAGTTAGTTGCTCATTTAGTTGGATTTGGTTTGTAATAAGTAGAGTGCTCAGTATCTGTTCATCACAGCGTGTGGAAGTTGTAATGTTGGAAGAGTAAGGATGCCTTGTTACTCACAAGGGTGAGTGACGGCGTGTAACACTAAGGATAGTTAGTTTTATTTTCCGCTGCGATTTGCTATTTATTATGCTACGAGTTATGACGTCATTACAGGTTTAAGATTAGGGGTGTTACAAAAAGTGGTATCAGAGCGGAGTACCGCTCTGATGAAAGATACTGAGTCTAGGACAATGAGCATAGGAATATTGGGTTACGGGAAAACGTCCGTGAGGATTCGTGACCTAGAAAAAGAAAACCCTAGGGATATTTTTGCTAACAGTTAGCTTACTTACATGTTTTTGATTGTGTATGTGATACGGTGTAGCAACCGAGTAGAAATAAAATATACTATCTTAGATGTCGACCAGCGAAGGACCACGAGGAGACAGCAGTGGACGCGGTAGCGAGACACCGGCGGATGTTCCAACAGTACAAGACCTAACAACAGCCATGGCGACTTTTGCGCAGGAACTAGGAGTTCAACTTACGGGAGCCATACCCCACCCCCGCGGCCCTGAGAAACCAACTGGTTGAAAAGCGTTGCAGACGCAAAAGTACCAACTTATTCAGGGGAACCAGACCCTGCCGCACTGGAGAAGTTCATTGCAGAGCACCAGAAGGCGTTCAAGACTGTCGGAGTTCCAGAAAACCAGCAAGTCGACATCGCCGCATACAACCTGAAGGGCGCAGCTGACATTTGGTGGCAGTCTGTTGAGGGCCACCGTAGGGCTACACCGGAATTTGAATGGACAGAGTTCATAGAAGTGTTGCGGGAGAAGTATTACCCCGGACACATAAAACAGAGAAGAAGGCAAGAGATCAAGTCCTTAATCCAAGGGAGACAGACAGTTGACCAGTACTACGCGGGGTGCACCAGCTTGTTAAACTATATACCAGGAGTTGACTACTCCGACACAGGAAGAAGGAAAAGGAAGAATACTGAAGGAGATGATGATGGAGCAACCTCTGGCAGTTACTGCAAGAAGAGGAAGAAATTCTTTGAAAAGAAGAAGGGGCGGAATGATTTTCATGGTCAGAAGACGAAGGAGCAGATCCCTCGTCTGACCGGCCCAACTATTAATGCTCAACCACTAAGAACAGCACCACCTAGAGGCAACAAGCCAACCCGACAACACTATTATTGTAAACGTTGTGGAAAAGATCACCCAGGCGTAGATTGCGCAGGAAGGAAGGTGGAGTGCCGTCATTGCAAAAAGGAAGGTCACAGGGATTACGAGTGCTTCTCCAACCCAAGGAGTCGAGTATACAAAGGAGCTAGAGGTTCACAGAGAACCCTGGCTAATGAGGCGGGCGGACCTAGAGGAGGCCTGGCGCCGTAGAACAACACCTATACTGGAGGACCGGCAGGACAGCCACCCTCATCCGGAAGTCATAAGGGAAAGGAGATAGTTCCATGAAGAAATACCCCGTAGACAGTGGGAACTTCAGGCGCTGAGGCGAGCGCTCAGCGCGACCGGTAAGCCTAGAACCTAAACTAAATGCATGATGCATAAATGTGTGTTATAATTATCAGTCAATGAGACTTATATGTGACTAGTAAGTACCAACTTTAGAGAGACCTAAATTAGGTAACCTCTCACATAATAGGATACTTCAACATTGTTTTACATTACCTAAGAGACCGTGGTTACCTGAGCCTATGAGCAAAGGTCGGGAATATTCCAAGGCATAATGCCAAGTACTTGACCCGGCATGATCCTACTCACGAAATACTTAACTACAAATTATGACCTGCCTAAATGACGAGCAGATGTCATGAACGGGAATACATTAAATAATATAAATATTTAAGACTACAAGAACTGTCAAAGAGCTCACGTAAAGAGCAAACACTGAAATTTTATGGGATACCCAGGCACCGAGCTTACCGCTCAGTGCGAGTCTAGGAAATCTTACAATCCCTTATAAACTTCAAGAGAAATAGTGAGAAACCTTGAATTATGACAATTGAGAAACAGAATCTCAAAAATATAACTAAATATCCTTAACGTTCAAACACGGGTTTTAAATACCTCAGCAAATACCAAGGGTCTCAGCTAGTACCAATATATAACAACGCTGGACTCCTAATTAAAAAAAAAGAAAGAACAAATCTTGAATATATTTTTCTAAAGTGGGGGAAAATTATCTAATTAGCACAACCAAATGCATATATATACATATAATTTGGAGGTTATTAACCTAAAACATGGAGGGTATTGATACGTTTCAGAGGGCTAAAGTATCATTAAATATACCTACCCTATTTTGAGACACATGTCCTATACAAACCTTATGAATTTTTATGAGCATATGTCTACTAGGACAGCTCAAATTATGAATGCGAATAAAAGATCGCAGTAAATCAACTAAGGTTAAAACATATGTAATATAAACTCTAGTATAAACATGATAACAAACGATTTTCCTTGACACTTACAGTAAAAGTAGTATCAGTTATACCAAAGGCTTAAACTAATACGTACACTGAGAGTGAGTGTAAGTTATATAGAGTGAGAAACAATATATACAAAAATGAGTGTAAATCAAATATAAAAGTAGGGAAACATACCCTAGGTTTGTAACCATTATTTTATACGTAAACCGTCTTAACGTTATATACTAAACCCTATGATTCTAAATCCTCTATTTGACATGCCTAACCGACTTATTTTTGAAGCTATTGAGCTAGTGGATTAACCACGTTTCTAAGAGATAAAAAGAACAGCCTTGATTGTCCTGTTACAACATAAAATCAAACTTGAAATCCTTAGTTTGAGATGGCACTAATATTAAGAGATACTTGACAAGGGTGAACATATGGTTCATCAGATTTATGGATTTTAGATGAATAAGAAAAAGCTAAGCTTTAAGGTGGAGGAAATGATACTTTATGGAACTATAGTTGTGGATGGAGTCATGAAAAACTTTTCTTGAAGTCTAACTGTGACTGTCTTTGCTCCAACTAATGATAATCAAGTATAGGCAATAATCAAGCCCTGATAAGAGAAATACTAGATAAGCCTTTTAAAGTAAAGAGAGTATTCTAAAGTATGCAAGCCCATGACGGGACTTATTACTTGTATGATGGATTAAAGAGCTAAATTGATTGATGGATATAGTTATTAGACAGTATGAGCCTAGATGCTTTAAAATTTATCTTTAATGCCAAGAGGAAAAACTGGCTTCCCCGCTTGATGATTTGATCAAAGGAATATTGTTCTGGGGATTTTGGTAATACACTAGATTCGAGTATAGGTTATAACAGATATTGGATTAATAGTATAGTGGTCAAGAGAAAATGTATTAATCACCACGTCACAAAGTTTAATAAGATAAAATTTGGAAGATGACAATTATGTGATTGTTTGATATTTGACGTGGGAGGTCGAACTTGATCCTGGTCAGATCAAGGGAAAACCAAACACAAAATGGTGTGGAAGGATAGTTCAACTCTGACGCTGACCCCGTCGGGGTTGGATGATTCCTGAGACTCCTTACAAGTGGTCACAAATATTTCTGTAATACGAAAGTATTTATTCCTAATTTTAATATAAAAATTTAATAAATGAAGTATATGAGTTGTAGAAGGTGTAAGTTAAGAGTTGAGTTGGCTAGGATACCCCGAGGAGATTAAATAGCTAAAATAACTCCGCATATGTTGGAAAAATAATCAATATGAGGGAAATACTAAACTACTATTATCCCATGAACCGTGTTAATAAATCAAATATAAGATCAAGAGAAAATTACCTATTAAAACAGTATTCTCTAGCTACCTTCTAAAATATGGCCAAATTGCCATCTGGAAGGAAAGATCGACTTCCATGTCTTTCTTTACAAATTCAAACTCAATATATTAAATAAGAACCTACCTATAAACATGGTAGAATATAAAGAGTATAAACATTATACTAGTACTCACCAGAGTCGATTCGCAACCACAATAACATGTTTAAATTGAGAGAAAACTACACCTTGTTAGAAACCTTAACAGGAACCCTACTGTGGTATACCTGATGAACGACGATAATAATCGTGTATATACTACCAATAACAGATGAATGAATAATTAAAGCAATCTTTCTGTAATATACATAAGATGCACGGTCCAACCGTAGCTCATACTTTACATTAAAAAAAAAGATAAATGTAAGCCGTATATGGCAACAGTAAACTTAAATACCAGAATCACAAGATGATGACCTAAAGATAGAGATTATAAGTATGCCCAATATTAATACAAAACACGAGCGCCGAATATTACAACTAAGAGGCGATTGATGAAAGTGTGTTATACACAAATAGTTTAAACAAGCCATAAAATAGTAATGGCGAATTACAAGATAGGAGATCACCTTCACCCATACATTCGGGATACAAAAAAAATAAAAGCCTACTAATGCACAAGAGAACATGTCAAAGATTACATAGGTTCTTGAGGGCTATACCTCGTAAACGGACAAAAGTCATATACTGACATCCATAGGAGAGACCTCGAGTTCGCAGCCGGCGGTCGAGTCTTCCTTAGAGTTTCACTTAAGAAGGGAAGTTATAGATTAGGGCAAAAGGGCAAGCCTAGCCCGAAGTATGTAGGACCGTACCTTATTACGGAGCGAGTGGGCCCATTAGCCTACAGATTAGACTTATGTGTTAAGTTGGAAGAGTGCACGATGTGTATCACATAACTTAGAGCCCGAGTTACTCGAGTTCGATCCTACACTTAGATATGAGGAGACCCCAGTTCGCATTTCAGACTCCAACACTAGGGAGACAAGGAATAAGACCATTAGAATGGTCAAAGCTCTGTGGTAAACTCACGACATTGAAGAGGCGACATGGGAGTTAGAGGACTCCATGCGAGACAAGTATCCAACAATTTTCTTTTCGTTTTGTGTATACTTGTAGGGGTACGTGGGCGTAACCCTTTTTAAGGGAGGTAGAGCACCACATGCGACTTGCATATCTGCAGTCTATATTGGTTTTGTGTATGATTATTTGTGTTTGTTTGTGGCGCATGTGTGCAATTAATTAGATGGTTATGTCCTATGAGACATTTGGTGATTTGATATGTCCTATGTGACAATTGAATGATTATTTGTGTGTTCTATGTAACACTTGAATGTTTATGAAGCACTTAATTATTTTACAGTATATTTATATTTATTCCTACAATCACAAGAGATTCACTGCCAAGGGTTTACGCCTCTGCACTCTGTAAGACTGAGGATTTGGTATTGCACTTGTGCAGTGATGACCGAGTGGGATAGCTAGGAAGCTGGTGTACGCATTGTTTTACAGTATTTATTAAGTTATTATGAATAAAGAATATCTGTCTATAGGAACTATATACACTCAGAGTAGTGATGCAATATAGAGTTGTCAATATAATATTGACACCCTGGAATAATAGGTATACAGGGAATAGATAAGGAACTTGATTCCACAAGATGAACAAATATAAATCATGACTTCGGGACGAAGTCTTTTTAAGGGGGGTAGACTGAAATACCCCTAACATTTAAATAATTAAATATAAATAAATAAATATTATTTTTGGAATTATAAATAATTTGGGGGATTATGAAACCCTAAGAGAGTATATAAACACTCAGGCGTTAGAAAACGCACCTAAATTCCTTAAGGTCATAAACGAGCTTTAAAAGCCCGACCTTAAGTTAAACAATTATATAAGCTATGGACATTACATGAATTTAACCAAGTTCACAGTTAGAACTGAGTAAAAATACAAAGTTCTCGGAAGTTCCCGATGTGGGCCCCATAAGGCCCAGGAATGTTTAGGAGGAGTGCCAAGGTGGCACGAACCCCTATAAAAATTATTCTTAGAGTTCCTAAAATCATTATTAATTATTCTAAAGAGAATTCCCAAGATACTTCTTCAAAAATAAACAAAGAGCTCGGGGGAAATTTCTTAACACGCCTTTTATCTCGGGAGTGCCCCCTTTAGCCCGAAAATTGAGTTACAAGTTCATATAACCCCATATAATTTAATGTAACACCTTAATATATTATTATTAGCTATAAATAATATCAATAAACACTTGGAAGTCATAGCGACTAATTAATTCCCAGGAAAATCCTTAAAGCACAAAAACGCACCTTCGGGTGTCACGAAAATGCGTTTTACGCAATTACCTTAAAGCTTCTGAGGAGCCACGAGTTAGTAATCTTAAAAGTGGATAAAATGACCATCTAAATCAAGTGATGGCAGTACTAAACTCATAATATAAATGGGGGGCGATTTTAGGTCAAAAAGGGTACCTAAAATCAGCATTTTTACCTTAAAACTTTCATCTTTTACCATAATAAAAATGTACCAATTAAATGCTGGAACCTATTACACATATTAGTATGGTCTTAGCACAATAGTGTAGCAAATATTAAATGGAAAATAAGTCTCAATTGGAGACTAGGTCATGCGTGAATTTATAACAAATTGGGCTAGTTGAATTCGTAAGTGGTGATGATGGAATGATGATACAGCTCACTTAATATAAAATGTTAAAGTAGCAATGATTTGAAGCTAATGGAGTCTTCATCCACGTACAACCTGCAAAAAAAAAAACAACAATGAAGATCATATTAGCAAGTTACGATATTGATATATATACACTAACAATATGCATGTGCTGGGCGATAAAAGAGTGAAGCTAGTGGAGCTTCCATCTGCTCCAGCATGAACGTGCACCACCACCTGCATGGACAAGGATAAGATTAATTAGATAAGTGTCATTAGTGAATAAACAATAGTCATGTTATCAATCAACAAAATAAATCTAACTATACTAGCATATATACTACCGAAAGTCTAGTCCATTAACGTGAGGAGTGGAACTCCCATTTACTCCATGATTGCTGATCGCATCCACCTGCAAGACAAAACAAACTACAGCATTAAACAAAACTAAACTAATACATATCTACCATCCAATTGTCGCAATCGAATTGGAGCTGCTACACTCCCATGGTCGGCTATTTGCAAGGAAATGGAGCTTCCACTTGCTCCAGCGGAGCCGATCACCACCTGCAAATACGACAGGTTAGTATTACAAAAAAATAATACACCCTAAACTAAAGCCTAACTATAATTAAGTAGTCTAAGTAAATTAAGGCCAGTCCTTTTAACCGCGAGTCTACTCCATATAGAGCAGCCTATATACTCCATAGTGTCGATCATTTTCCACCAAGACGTTCACCTGCAAGAGGAGACAGAATTAGAGCAATAATTAAGATAGATAAACTAAAACACTACATAAAATAATGATACAAAACTGAGCTTCATTCCTTGTCTTAGTTCATTACGAGAGCTTTCCATTCATTCCCTTGCAGCATTCACGTAAGGTAAGCTCCTCATCTAACTCTCTCTTTTCTTCATTCACTCCTCTGCTGAACAACAAATCCAGCTGGTGAACAAGGAACATACAAATGCCTACTGATTCTATACATTCACTTACGGTAATTTTTCAAATTTAAACCAGCGAACAAGGAACCAACACATCTACACATCCTTTCATTTTCTTCTTGTTCAGGTGCTGCATATCGCAGATTAGGAAATTCAAGCGAATGTAACGCTTTGCTGGTCCTTTGATTTTCTTTCCATATCTTTTGTTAATCTGAAATCTAAACAAACCCTACCTCTACTTTGTTCCGCTGTTCAAGCTGTTACAATCGAAACCAGAGAGGGAAAATGATGTGGTGTTTAGTTTTGGTTCCAACCGGTATACTGGTAAGCTTTTCCTCTATTTCGATTTAGTTTCCAGTTTCAATCGGTGACTACTCCACACACCCTCTTATTCTGTTTGTATTTGTACATGCTGAAAAAAAAATACTAGCCGCTCCACAACCTGGCAACAGCAGGAACATTCCAGCAGTGGTGTACAATCGGCACTTCATTTTTCATGTGAGCTATTCCTGATCATGGCTTCTGATTTCCTTACTGGCATACATTTCTATACAATGGTAAATGGTGAGGATTGACCGAAAAACTATAGGTTATAGTGTCAAGGAAATAAATTATAACATACAAGGTAAGATTATTACCTTAAGGTATATAATTGTGTCACAAAAATTAAATATGATACACACATATATAAACCGAATTGTTTAGGTATTAAATGTTTTATTTTTAGTTAATAATCATTCTAAGTCTTTAGCATAATTTTTGGAAGTGTTATATGGCTTATATACATTTACATATATATTATAAAGTTTAAAACAAGTTTTAAAAACTATATAGTAAAAATTAAATTAAAGCCGAGAGCTTGGTATATAATTTGGGTGATTTTTGATAATATATAAGTGTATTAACTTATATTATAAATTTAGGGATTATTAAAATAACAACAAGTATTTAAATGGCTAGTTTAATAAGTTATGTGGTTAAAATGTAAATTTTGAAAAGTTTAGTGTATAATTAATGAATGCCGAGAACTAAAGGAGTATATTGGTATAATTATGATAAATATAAGGTAGGAATTAATATTATGAATTTTTGATGAATTTAAATAAGTGTTTAAGTGTTAAGAATAACATTTAATAAAGTTTTGGGACTATTTTGTGATTATTGGGAAGTTTGGTATATTACCGAAAATATAAATGATTTTATGGGTATAATGAAGTATTAATTAAGAAATTAAGTCTTGGTCAAAGTGTTGACCAAAAACTTTGGGTTAAAATGGTTTATGACATAAAATATTAAGTTTATAAAAGTTTTGGGGTGAATATGTAATTTATGGAAGTATATATGGAAGATAGAAATTAGTATGGGCGGAAATGTAATTAAAGAAAAGATATGGGCTGTTTCGGTTATTTTAAGAAATAATATTTAAACTATAGATTATAAGTTAATATGTAACTTATATAAAGTTTTGGGTTAAAAGTGTTAATAAAGAAAACTATATGAATAAACCGAAAAGCTTATGAGCTTAATTAGTAATTTATAAAAAATGGGTGGTATTAATTTGTAACTACCAAAATAATAAGAGTATTTGGTGAATTGTAAAGATAAGGTGGTTAATTAATATTTGCAAAGGTTAATGTGGGTAAATAATGAATTATAAAAGTTATAAGGTTATTTGGGAATTTATAGAAGTTAATATAATTGTTTTACAATTTTCGAAATTTATAAGGGTATTTAATAAATTATAAAAGTATATGGATATTTGTTAAGTTGTAAAAGTTAACGGGATCAATAATGACTACCGGAATATTATATGTTGTGATTTAGTAATTTATTAAGTTGTTGGGTATAATATATAAATACCGAGTTAATAAGATTGGTTTTGTAATTTAATAAGGCAAGGAAGTGAAACTAGGTAATATGATGTATTGGGGTATATTAAGGAATATAATATAAAGTTTATAAAAAATTTTGGTTATAGTAAAAATGACCAAGGGATATAATATAAATGATAAGTGGAAATAATTATAAGTATATAATTAATAAGGTAAAGATGTACCGTATAAATGATAATTCATTATCACATGTGAGCTTCACATAAAATAATGAACTGCTAGGTTATCTAGAACCGCTGTTAAAATAACAGGGGAAAATAAATAACATACAGAGTTATTATACGACGAGTATAAACACTACAGTGACAGTACTGTAATATTTTAAGAATAGTTATATTAATATACCCGGTATTGCATGTTTAAATAACAGTGTACGGAAAGGAACTACTAAACGGGAAGTTGTCAGGCTAGCAGTTTCTTGGTGAACGGTATGTTAATTGTGTGGTCTGAATGTCCTAAGGATTATCCTAAGGTCCGGACATTGTGTGTTTAAATGTTTAAGAAGATATCTATGATTTTATGTGAATGATATTGTATGTGGGATTGCCCAAACTGTTGCGTTGTATTTTATGCGCGAATGTCTTGCGACTAAAGTTTGTACATCTAAACTGGAAAAAAAAGACTAACTGACCTTTAGGTATTACTGAACCTAACAAGGGTCAAATGTGATAGTCTTATTTCGAGTATTGGTTATTATGTCACTGACAAAAAGGGCTAACTTATAAAGAGAGGAATCCAGATCGTTTCGACTTTCTGGTTGCGCATTGTGATCACTATGAGAGACTCAAGAAGGGAGTCACTCCAAATCCATCAGCCACATTCGGGGATGGCGGAATGCACTGCCGTTGGTGCACAGTTTCGACCGGATCGGTCATTACATATATTTATCCAGGGCCATAAGGTCTACTGGTAACGGTTCCTTTGGAACCCAGTGGGACACACTGTCCATTTTCACAGGTTATTAAGGTTTGTCTTATCATGACACTTGAGATGGAAATTAAATGGAAAAGGTTAAATGATTGGTTTAAAGGTTAAGAGCCAAGTGACTAACTAACAAGTGCAGTTTAATACGTGTATCTCGTTTGATTATTGTTGTGGCTTACTAATGTGTGATTATTGTTTATTGTTGTGTGGTTATTGTTGTGTGATTATTGATGTTGTGTACTATTGTACACTGGCATTTACAGGTGGATTGTTATGTGTTTGTTAAGTGTTTACAGTTGTTACTGTTATTATTGTAAACCGGTATTTCATGTAAAGAATCTAATATCAAGATGGCTAAAATGACTTAAGGAGTCTAGAAGACTTAGGACTACATTTAGCATACCAGCATAGTTTGCTGAGCCCTTCATTGGGCCAAACATTTCAGGTCTCTGAAGAATACACAAGCCGGAGTGCGGGGAACAGGGTAGCCGCTGTGTTTTTATAAAACACTTGTGGATTTGTTATGTATTATATTTTGGAGTTTCTTGTATTTCAGTTAGTTGCTCATTTAGTTGGATTTGGTTTGTAATAAGTAGAGTGCTCAGTATCTGTTCATCACAGCGTGTGGAAGTTGTAATGTTGGAAGAGTAAGGATGCCTTGTTACTCACAAGGGTGAGTGACGGCGTGTAACACCAAGGATAGTTAGTTTTATTTTCCGCTGCGATTTGCTATTTATTATGCTACGAGTTATGACGTCATTACAGGTTTAAGATTAGGGGTGTTACAAAAAGTGATATCAGAGCGTAGTACCGCTCTGATGAAAGATACTGAGTCTAGGACAATGAGCAAAGGAATATTGGGTTACGGGAAAACGTCCGTGAGGATTCGTGACCTAGAAAAAGAAAACCCTAGGGATATTTTATTGCTAACAGTTAGCTTACTTACATGTTTTTGATTGTGTATGTGATACGGTGTAGCAACCGAGTAGAAATAAAATATACTATCTTAGATGTCGACCAGCGAAGGACCACGAGGAGACAGCAGTGGACGCGGTAGCGAGACACCGGCGGATGTTCCAACAGTACAAGACCTAACAACAGCCATGGCGACTTTTGCGCAGGAACTAGGAGTTCAACTTACGGGAGCCATACCCCACCCGCCGCGGCCCTGAGAAACCAACTGGTTGAAAAGCGTTGCAGACGCAAAAGTACCAACTTATTCAGGGGAACCAGACCCTGCCGCACTGGAGAAGTTCATTGCAGAGCACCAGAAGGCGTTCAAGACTGTCGGAGTTCCAGAAAACCAGCAAGTCGACATCGCCGCATACAACCTGAAGGGCGCAGCTGACATTTGGTGGCAGTCTGTTGAGGGCCACCGTAGGGCTACACCGGAATTTGAATGGACAGAGTTCATAGAAGTGTTGCGGGAGAAGTATTACCCCGGACACATAAAACAGAGAAGAAGGCAAGAGATCAAGTCCTTAATCCAAGGGAGACAGACAGTTGACCAGTACTACGCGGGGTGCACCAGCTTGTTAAACTATATACCAGGAGTTGACTACTCCGACACAGGAAGAAGGAAAAGGAAGAATACTGAAGGAGATGATGATGGAGCAACCTCTGGCAGTTACTGCAAGAAGAGGAAGAAATTCTTTGAAAAGAAGAAGGGGCGGAATGATTTTCATGGTCAGAAGACGAAGGAGCAGATCCCTCGTCTGACCGGCCCAACTATTAATGCTCAACCACTAAGAACAGCACCACCTAGAGGCAACAAGCCAACCCGACAACACTATTATTGTAAACGTTGTGGAAAAGATCACCCAGGCGTAGATTGCGCAGGAAGGAAGGTGGAGTGCCGTCATTGCAAAAAGGAAGGTCACAGGGATTACGAGTGCTTCTCCAACCCAAGGAGTCGAGTATACAAAGGAGCTAGAGGTTCACAGAGAACCCTGGCTAATGAGGCGGGCGGACCTAGAGGAGGCCTGGCGCCGTAGAACAACACCTATACTGGAGACCGGCAGGACAGCCACCCTCATCCGGAAGTCATAAGGGAAAGGAGATAGTTCCATGAAGAAATACCCCGTAGACAGTGGGAACTTCAGGCGCTGAGGCGAGCGCTCAGCGCGAGACCGGTAAGCCTAGAACCTAAACTAAATGCATGATGCATAAATGTGTGTTATAATTATCAGTCAATGAGACTTATATGTGACTAGTAAGTACCAACTTTAGAGAGACCTAAATTAGGTAACCTCTCACATAATAGGATACTTCAACATTGTTTTACATTACCTAAGAGACCGTGGTTACCTGAGCCTATGAGCAAAGGTCGGGAATATTCCAAGGCATAATGCCAAGTACTTGACCCGGCATGATCCTACTCACGAAATACTTAACTACAAATTATGACCTGCCTAAATGACGAGCAGATGTCATGAACGGGAATACATTAAATAATATAAATATTTAAGACTACAAGAACTGTCAAAGAGCTCACGTAAAGAGCAAACACTGAAATTTTATGGGATACCCAGGCACCGAGCTTACCGCAGTGCGAGTCTAGGAAATCTTACAATCCCTTATAAACTTCAAGAGAAATAGTGAGAAACCTTGAATTATGACAATTGAGAAACAGAATCTCAAAAATATAACTAAATATCCTTAACGTTCAAACACGGGTTTTAAATACCTCAGCAAATACCAAGGGTCTCAGCTAGTACCAATATATAACAACGCTGGACTCCTAATTAAAAAAAAAAGAAAGAACAAATCTTGAATATATATTTTCTAAAGTGGGGGAAAATTATCTAATTAGCACAACCAAATGCTATATATATACATATAATTTGGAGGTTATTAACCTAAAACATGGAGGGTATTGATACGTTTCAGAGGGCTAAAGTATCATTAAATATACCTACCCTATTTTGAGACACATGTCCTATACAAACCTTATGAATTTTTATGAGCATATGTCTACTAGGACAGCTCAAATTATGAATGCGAATAAAAGATCGCAGTAAATCAACTAAGGTTAAAACATATGTAATATAAACTCTAGTATAAACATGATAACAAACGATTTTCCTTGACACTTACAGTAAAAGTAGTATCAGTTATACCAAAGGCTTAAACTAATACGTACACTGAGAGTGAGTGTAAGTTATATAAGAGTGAGAAACAATATATATACAAAAATGAGTGTAAATCAAATATAAAAGTAGGGAAACATACCCTAGGTTTGTAACCATTATTTTATACGTAAACCGTCTTAACGTTATATACTAAACCCTATGATTCTAAATCCTCTATTTGACATGCCTAACCGACTTATTTTTGAAGCTATTGAGCTAGTGGATTAACCACGTTTCTAAGAGATAAAAAGAAACAAGCCTTGATTGTCCTGTTACTAAACAGTAGAATTCAAACTGGAAATCCTTAGTTTGAGATGGCACTAATATTAAGAGATACTTGACAAGGGTGAACATATGGTTCATCAGATTTATGGATTTTAGATGGAATAAAGAAAAAGCTAAGCTTTAAGGTGGAGGAAATGATACTTTATGGAACTATAGTTGTGGATGGAGTCATGAAAAACTTTTCTTGAAGTCTAACTGTGACTGTCTTTGCTCCAACTAATGATAATCAAGTATAGGCAATAATCAAGCCCTGATAAGAGAAATACTAGATAAGCCTTTTAAAGTAAAGAGAGTATTCTAAAGTATGCAAGCCCATGACGGGACTTATTACTTGTATGATGGATTAAAGAGCTAAATTGATTGATGGATATAGTTATTAGACAGTATGAGCCTAGATGCTTTAATAAGAATTTATCTTTAATGCCAAGAGGAAAAACTGGCTTCCCCGCTTGATGATTTGATCAAAGGAATATTGTTCTGGGGATTTTGGTAATACACTAGATTCGAGTATAGGTTATAACAGATATTGGATTAATAGTATAGTGGTCAAGAGAAAATGTATTAATCACCACGTCACAAAGTTTAATAAGATAAAATTTGGAAGATGACAATTATGTGATTGTTTGATATTTGACGTGGGAGGTCGAACTTGATCCTGGTCAGATCAAGGGAAAACCAAACACAAAATGGTGTGGAAGGATAGTTCAACTCTGACGCTGACCCCGTCGGGGTTGGATGATTCCTGAGACTCCTTACAAGTGGTCACAAATATTTCTGTAATACGAAAGTATTTATTCCTAATTTTAATATAAAAATTTAATAAATGAAGTATATGAGTTGTAGAAGGTGTAAGTTAAGAGTTGAGTTGGCTAGGATACCCCGAGGAGATTAAATAGCTAAAATAACTCCGCATATGTTGGAAAAATAATCAATATGAGGGAAATACTAAACTACTATTATCCCATGAACCGTGTTAATAAATCAAATATAAGATCAAGAGAAAATTACCTATTAAAACAGTATTCTCTAGCTACCTTCTAAAATATGGCCAAATTGCCATCTGGAAGGAAAGATCGACTTCCATGTCTTTCTTTACAAATTCAAACTCAATATATTAAATAAGAACCTACCTATAAACATGGTAGAATATAAAGAGTATAAACATTATACTAGTACTCACCAGAGTCGATTCGCAACCACAATAACATGTTTAAATTGAGAGAAAACTACACCTTGTTAGAAACCTTAACAGGAACCCTACTGTGGTATACCTGATGAACAGACGATAATAATCGTGTATATACTACCAATAACAGATGAATGAATAATAAAGCAATCTTTCTGTAATATACATAAGATGCACGGTCCAACCGTAGCTCATACTTTACATTAAAAAAAAAGATAAATGTAAGCCGTATATGGCAACAGTAAACTTAAATACCAGAATCACAAGATGATGACCTAAAGATAGAGATTATAAGTATGCCCAATATTAATACAAAAACACGAGCGCCGAATATTACAACTAAGAGGCGATTGATGAAAGTGTGTTATACACAAATAGTTTAAACAAGCCATAAAATAGTAATGGCGAATTACAAGATAGGAGATCACCTTCACCCATACATTCGGGATACAAAAAAAATAAAAGCCTACTAATGCACAAGAGAACATGTCAAAGATTACATAGGTTCTTGAGGGCTATACCTCGTAAACGGACAAAAGTCATATACTGACATCCATAGGAGAGACCTCGAGTTCGCAGCCGGCGGTCGAGTCTTCCTTAGAGTTTCACTTAAGAAGGGAAGTTATAGATTAGGGCAAAAGGGCAAGCCTAGCCCGAAGTATGTAGGACCGTACCTTATTACGGAGCGAGTGGGCCCATTAGCCTACAGATTAGACTTATGTGTTAAGTTGGAAGAGTGCACGATGTGTATCACATAACTTAGAGCCCGAGTTACTCGAGTTCGATCCTACACTTAGATATGAGGAGACCCCAGTTCGCATTTCAGACTCCAACACTAGGGAGACAAGGAATAAGACCATTAGAATGGTCAAAGCTCTGTGGTAAACTCACGACATTGAAGAGGCGACATGGGAGTTAGAGGACTCCATGCGAGACAAGTATCCAACAATTTTCTTTTCGTTTTGTGTATACTTGTAGGGGTACGTGGGCGTAACCCTTTTTAAGGGAGGTAGAGCACCACATGCGACTTGCATATCTGCAGTCTATATTGGTTTTGTGTATGATTATTTGTGTTTGTTTGTGGCGCATGTGTGCAATTAATTAGATGGTTATGTCCTATGAGACATTTGGTGATTTGATATGTCCTATGTGACAATTGAATGATTATTTGTGTGTTCTATGTAACACTTGAATGTTTATGAAGCACTTAATTATTTTACAGTATATTTATATTTATTCCTACAATCACACAAGAGATTCACTGCCAAGGGTTTACGCCTCTGCACTCTGTAAGACTGAGGATTTGGTATTGCACTTGTGCAGTGATGACCGAGTGGGATAGCTAGGAAGCTGGTGTACGCATTGTTTTACAGTATTTATTAAGTTATTATGAATAAAGAATATCTGTCTATAGGAACTATATACACTCAGAGTAGTGATGCAATATAGAGTTGTCAATATAATATTGACACCCTGGAATAATAGGTATACAGGGAATAGATAAGGAACTTGATTCCACAAGATGAACAAATATAAATCATGACTTCGGGACGAAGTCTTTTTAAGGGGGGTAGACTGAAATACCCCTAACATTTAAATAATATAAATAAATAAATAAATATTATTTTTGGAATTATAAATATTATTTGGGGGATTATGAAACCCTAAGAGAGTATATAAACACTCAGGCGTTAGAAAACGCACCTAAATTCCTTAAGGTCATAAACGAGCTTTAAAAGCCCGACCTTAAGTTAAACAATTATATAAGCTATGGACATTACATGAATTTAACCAAGTTCACAGTTAGAACTGAGTAAAAATACAAAGTTCTCGGAAGTTCCCGATGTGGGCCCCATAAGGCCCAGGAATGTTTAGGAGGAGTGCCAAGGTGGCACGAACCCCTATAAAAATTATTCTTAGAGTTCCTAAAATCATTATTAATTATTCTAAAGAGAATTCCCAAGATACTTCTTCAAAAATAAACAAAGAGCTCGGGGGAAATTTCTTAACACGCCTTTTATCTCGGGAGTGCCCCCTTTAGCCCGAAAATTGAGTTACAAGTTCATATAACCCCATATAATTTAATGTAACACCTTAATATATTATTATTAGCTATAAATAATATCAATAAACACTTGGAAGTCATAGCGACTAATTAATTCCCAGGAAAATCCTTAAAGCACAAAAACGCACCTTCGGGTGTCACGAAAATGCGTTTTACGCAATTACCTTAAAGCTTCTGAGGAGCCACGAGTTAGTAATCTTAAAAGTGGATAAAATGACCATCTAAATCAAGTGATGGCAGTACTAAACTCATAATATAAATGGGGGGCGATTTTAGGTCAAAAAGGGTACCTAAAATCAGCATTTTTACCTTAAAACTTTCATCTTTTACCATAATAAAAATGTACAATTAAATGCTGGAACCTATTACACATATTAGTATGGTCTTAGCACAATATAGTGTAGCAAATATTAAATGGAAAATAAGTCTCAATTGGAGACTAGGTCATGCGTGAATTTATAACAAATTGGGCTAGTTGAATTCGTAAGTGGTAATGATGGAATGATGATACAGCTCACTTAATATAAAATGTTAAAGTAGCAATGATTTGAAGCTAATGGAGTCTTCATCCACGTACAACCTGCAAAAAAAAAACAACAATGAAGATCATATTAGCAAGTTACGATATTGATATATATACACTAACAATATGCATGTGCTGGGCGATAAAAGAGTGAAGCTAGTGGAGCTTCCATCTGCTCCAGCATGAACGTGCACCACCACCTGCATGGACAAGGATAAGATTAATTAGATAAGTGTCATTAGTGAATAAACAATAGTCATGTTATCAATCAACAAAATAAATCTAACTATACTAGCATATATACTACCGAAAGTCTAGTCCATTAACGTGAGGAGTGGAACTCCCATTTACTCCATGATTGCTGATCGCATCCACCTGCAAGACAAAACAAACTACAGCATTAAACAAAACTAAACTAATACATATCTACCATCCAATTGTCGCAATCGAATTGGAGCTGCTACACTCCCATGGTCGGCTATTTGCAAGGAAATGGAGCTTCCACTTGCTCCAGCGGAGCCGATCACCACCTGCAAATACGACAGGTTAGTATTACAAAAAATAATACACCCTAAACTAAAGCCTAACTATAATTAAGTAGTCTAAGTAAATTAAGGCCAGTCCTTTTAACCGCGAGTCTACTCCATATAGAGCAGCCTATATACTCCATAGTGTCGATCATTTTCCACCAAGACGTTCACCTGCAAGAGGAGACAGAATTAGAGCAATAATTAAGATAGATAAACTAAAACACTACATAAAAATAATGATACAAAACTGAGCTTCATTCCTTGTCTTAGTTCATTACGAGAGCTTTCCATTCATTCCCTTGCAGCATTCACGTAAGGTAAGCTCCTCATCTAACTCTCTCTTTTCTTCATTCACTCCTCTGCTGAACAACAAATCCAGCTGGTGAACAAGGAACATACAAATGCCTACTGATTCTATACATTCACTTACGGTAATTTTTCAAATTTAAACCAGCGAACAAGGAACCAACACATCTACACATCCTTTCATTTTCTTCTTGTTCAGGTGCTGCATATCGCAGATTAGGAAATTCAAGCGAATGTAACGCTTTGCTGGTCCTTTGATTTTCTTTCCATATCTTTTGTTAATCTGAAATCTAAACAAACCCTACCTCTACTTTGTTCCGCTGTTCAAGCTGTTACAATCGAAACCAGAGAGGGAAAATGATGTGGTGTTTAGTTTTGGTTCCAACCGGTATACTGGTAAGCTTTTCCTCTATTTCGATTTAGTTTCCAGTTTCAATCGGTGACTACTCCACACACCCTCTTATTCTGTTTGTATTTGTACATGCTGAAAAAAAATACTAGCCGCTCCACAACCTGGCAACAGCAGGAACATTCCAGCAGTGGTGTACAATCGGCACTTCATTTTTCATGTGAGCTATTCCTGATCATGGCTTCTGATTTCCTTACTGGCATACATTTCTATACAATGGTAAATGGTGAGGATTGACCGAAAAACTATAGGTTATAGTGTCAAGGAAATAAATTATAACATACAAGGTAAGATTATTACCTTAAGGTATATAATTGTGTCACAAAAATTAAATATGATACACACATATATAAACCGAATTTTTAGGTATTAAATGTTTTATTTTTAGTTAATAATCATTCTAAGTCTTTAGCATAATTTTTGGAAGTGTTATATGGCTTATATACATTTACATATATATTATAAAGTTTAAAACAAGTTTTAAAAACTATATAGTAAAAATTAAATTAAAGCCGAGAGCTTGGTATATAATTTGGGTGATTTTTGATAATATATAAGTGTATTAACTTATATAAATTTAGGGATTATTAAAATAACAACAAGTATTTAAATGGCTAGTTTAATAAGTTATGTGGTTAAAATGTAAATTTTGAAAAGTTTAGTGTATAATTAATGAATGCCGAGAACTAAAGGAGTATATTGGTATAATTATGATAAATATAAGGTAGGAATTAATATTATGAATTTTTGATGAATTTAAATAAGTGTTTAAGTGTTAAGAATAACATTTAATAAAGTTTTGGGACTATTTTGTGATTATTGGGAAGTTTGGTATATTACCGAAAATATAAATGATTTTATGGGTATAATGAAGTATTAATTAAGAAATTAAGTCTTGGTCAAAGTGTTGACCAAAAACTTTGGGTTAAAATGGTTTATGACATAAAATATTAAGTTTATAAAAGTTTTGGGGTGAATATGTAATTTATGGAAGTTATATGGAAGATAGAAATTAGTATGGGCGGAAATGTAATTAAAGAAAAGATATGGGCTGTTTCGGTTATTTTAAGAAATAAAATATTTAAACTATAGATTATAAGTTAATATGTAACTTATATAAAGTTTTGGGTTAAAAGTGTTAATAAAGAAAACTATATGAATAAACCGAAAAGCTTATGAGCTTAATTAGTAATTTATAAAAAATGGGTGGTATTAATTTGTAACTACCAAAATAATAAGAGTATTTGGTGAATTGTAAAGATAAGGTGGTTAATTAATATTTGCAAAGGTTAATGTGGGTAAATAATGAATTATAAAAGTTATAAGGTTATTTGGGAATTTATAGAAGTTAATATAATTGTTTTACAATTTTCGAAATTTATAAGGGTATTTAATAAATTATAAAAGTATATGGATATTTGTTAAGTTGTAAAAGTTAACGGGATCAATAATGACTACCGGAATATTATATGTTGTGATTTAGTAATTTATTAAGTTGTTGGGTATAATATATAAATACCGAGTTAATAAGATTGGTTTTGTAATTTAATAAGGCAAGGAAGTGAAACTAGGTAATATGATGTATTGGGGTATATTAAGGAATATAATATAAAGTTTATAAAATAATTTTGGTTATAGTAAAAATGACCAAGGGATATAATATAAATGATAAGTGGAAATAATTATAAGTATATAATTAATAAGGTAAAGATGTACCGTATAAATGATAATTCATTATCACATGTGAGCTTCACATAAAATAATGAACTGCTAGGTTATCTAGAACCGCTGTTAAAATAACAGGGGAAAATAAATAACATACAGAGTTATTATACGACGAGTATAAACACTACAGTGACAGTACTGTAATATTTTAAGAATAGTTATATTAATATTACCCGGTATTGCATGTTTAAATAACAGTGTACGGAAAGGAACTACTAAACGGGAAGTTGTCAGGCTAGCAGTTTCTTGGTGAACGGTATGTTAATTGTGTGGTCTGAATGTCCTAAGGATTATCCTAAGGTCCGGACATTGTGTGTTTAAATGTTTAAGAAGATATCTATGATTTTATGTGAATGATATTGTATGTGGGATTGCCCAAACTGTTGCGTTGTATTTTATGCGCGAATGTCTTGCGACTAAAGTTTGTACATCTAAACTGGAAAAAAAAGACTAACTGACCTTTAGGTATTACTGAACCTAACAAGGGTCAAATGTGATAGTCTTATTTCGAGTATTGGTTATTATGTCACTGACAAAAAGGGCTAACTTATAAAGAGAGGAATCCAGATCGTTTCGACTTTCTGGTTGCGCATTGTGATCACTATGAGAGACTCAAGAAGGGAGTCACTCCAAATCCATCAGCCACATTCGGGGATGGCGGAATGCACTGCCGTTGGTGCACAGTTTCGACCGGATCGGTCATTACATATATTTATCCAGGGCCATAAGGTCTACTGGTAACGGTTCCTTTGGAACCCAGTGGGACACACTGTCCATTTTCACAGGTTATTAAGGTTTGTCTTATCATGACACTTGAGATGGAAATTAAATGGAAAAGGTTAAATGATTGGTTTAAAGGTTAAGAGCCAAGTGACTAACTAACAAGTGCAGTTTAATACGTGTATCTCGTTTGATTATTGTTGTGGCTTACTAATGTGTGATTATTGTTTATTGTTGTGTGGTTATTGTTGTGTGATTATTTGATGTTGTGTACTATTGTACACTGGCATTTACAGGTGGATTGTTATGTGTTTGTTAAGTGTTTACAGTTGTTACTGTTATTATTGTAAACCGGTATTTCATGTAAAGAATCTAATATCAAGATGGCTAAAATGACTTAAGGAGTCTAGAAGACTTAGGACTACATTTAGCATACCAGCATAGTTTGCTGAGCCCTTCATTGGGCCAAACATTTCAGGTCTCTGAAGAATACACAAGCCGGAGTGCGGGGAACAGGGTAGCCGTTGTGTTTTTATAAAACACTTGTGGATTTGTTATGTATTATATTTTGGAGTTTCTTGTATTTCAGTTAGTTGCTCATTTAGTTGGATTTGGTTTGTAATAAGTAGAGTGCTCAGTATCTGTTCATCACAGCAGGTGGAAGTTGTAATGTTGGAAGAGTAAGGATGCCTTGTTACTCACAAGGGTGAGTGACGGCGTGTAACACCAAGGTTAGTTAGTTTTATTTTCCGCTGCGATTTGCTATTTATTATACTGCGAGTTATGACGTCATTACAGGTTTAAGATTAGGGGTGTTACAAAAAGTGTATCAGAGCGGAGTACCGCTCTGATGAAAGATACTGAGTCTAGGACAATGAGCATAGGAATATTGGGTTACGGGAAAACGTCCGTGAGGATTCGTGACCTAGAAAAAGAAAACCCTAGGGATATTTTATTGCTAACAGTTAGCTTACTTACATGTTTTTGATTGTGTATGTGATACGGTGTAGCAACCGAGTAGAAATAAAATATACTATCTTAGATGTCGACCAGCGAAGGACCACGAGGAGACAGCAGTGGACGCGGTAGCGAGACACCGGCGGATGTTCCAACAGTACAAGACCTAACAACAGCCATGGCGACTTTTGCGCAGGAACTAGGAGTTCAACTTACGGGAGCCATACCCCACCCGCCGCGGCCCTGAGAAACCAACTGGTTGAAAAGCGTTGCAGACGCAAAAGTACCAACTTATTCAGGGGAACCAGACCCTGCCGCACTGGAGAAGTTCATTGCAGAGCACCAGAAGGCGTTCAAGACTGTCGGAGTTCCAGAAAACCAGCAAGTCGACATCGCCGCATACAACCTGAAGGGCGCAGCTGACATTTGGTGGCAGTCTGTTGAGGGCCACCGTAGGGCTACACCGGAATTTGAATGGACAGAGTTCATAGAAGTGTTGCGGGAGAAGTATTACCCCGGACACATAAAAAGAGAAGAAGGCAAGAGATCAAGTCCTTAATCCAAGGGAGACAGACAGTTGACCAGTACTACGCGGGGTGCACCAGCTTGTTAAACTATATACCAGGAGTTGACTACTCCGACACAGGAAGAAGGAAAAGGAAGAATACTGAAGGAGATGATGATGGAGCAACCTCTGGCAGTTACTGCAAGAAGAGGAAGAAATTCTTTGAAAAGAAGAAGGGGCGGAATGATTTTCATGGTCAGAAGACGAAGGAGCAGATCCCTCGTCTGACCGGCCCAACTATTAATGCTCAACCACTAAGAACAGCACCACCTGAGGCAACAAGCCAACCCGACAACACTATTATTGTAAACGTTGTGGAAAAGATCACCCAGGCGTAGATTGCGCAGGAAGGAAGGTGGAGTGCCGTCATTGCAAAAAGGAAGGTCACAGGGATTACGAGTGCTTCTCCAACCCAAGGAGTCGAGTATACAAAGGAGCTAGAGGTTCACAGAGAACCCTGGCTAATGAGGCGGGCGGACCTAGAGGAGGCCTGGCGCCGTAGAACAACACCTATACTGGAGGACCGGCAGGACAGCCACCCTCATCCGGAAGTCATAAGGGAAAGGAGATAGTTCCATGAAGAAATACCCCGTAGACAGTGGGAACTTCAGGCGCTGAGGCGAGCGCTCAGCGCGAGACCGGTAAGCCTAGAACCTAAACTAAATGCATGATGCATAAATGTGTGTTATAATTATCAGTCAATGAGACTTATATGTGACTAGTAAGTACCAACTTTAGAGAGACCTAAATTAGGTAACCTCTCACATAATAGGATACTTCAACATTGTTTTACATTACCTAAGAGACCGTGGTTACCTGAGCCTATGAGCAAAGGTCGGGAATATTCCAAGGCATAATGCCAAGTACTTGACCCGGCATGATCCTACTCACGAAATACTTAACTACAAATTATGACCTGCCTAAATGACGAGCAGATGTCATGAACGGGAATACATTAAATAATATAAATATTTAAGACTACAAGAACTGTCAAAGAGCTCACGTAAAGAGCAAACACTGAAATTTTATGGGATACCCAGGCACCGAGCTTACCGCTCAGTGCGAGTCTAGGAAATCTTACAATCCCTTATAAACTTCAAGAGAAATAGTGAGAAACCTTGAATTATGACAATTGAGAAACAGAATCTCAAAAATATAACTAAATATCCTTAACGTTCAAACACGGGTTTTAAATACCTCAGCAAATACCAAGGGTCTCAGCTAGTACCAATATATAACAACGCTGGACTCCTAATTAAAAAAAAAGAAAGAACAAATCTTGAATATATATTTTCTAAAGTGGGGGAAAATTATCTAATTAGCACAACCAAATGCTATATATATACATATAATTTGGAGGTTATTAACCTAAAACATGGAGGGTATTGATACGTTTCAGAGGGCTAAAGTATCATTAAATATACCTACCCTATTTTGAGACACATGTCCTATACAAACCTTATGAATTTTTATGAGCATATGTCTACTAGGACAGCTCAAATTATGAATGCGAATAAAAGATCGCAGTAAATCAACTAAGGTTAAAACATATGTAATATAAACTCTAGTATAAACATGATAACAAACGATTTTCCTTGACACTTACAGTAAAAGTAGTATCAGTTATACCAAAGGCTTAAACTAATACGTACACTGAGAGTGAGTGTAAGTTATATAAGAGTGAGAAACAATATATATACAAAAATGAGTGTAAATCAAATATAAAAGTAGGGAAACATACCCTAGGTTTGTAACCATTATTTTATACGTAAACCGTCTTAACGTTATATACTAAACCCTATGATTCTAAATCCTCTATTTGACATGCCTAACCGACTTATTTTTGAAGCTATTGAGCTAGTGGATTAACCACGTTTCTAAGAGATAAAAAGAAACAAGCCTTGATTGTCCTGTTACTAAACAGTAGAATTCAAACTGGAAATCCTTAGTTTGAGATGGCACTAATATTAAGAGATACTTGACAAGGGTGAACATATGGTTCATCAGATTTATGGATTTTAGATGGAATAAAGAAAAAGCTAAGCTTTAAGGTGGAGGAAATGATACTTTATGGAACTATAGTTGTGGATGGAGTCATGAAAAACTTTTCTTGAAGTCTAACTGTGACTGTCTTTGCTCCAACTAATGATAATCAAGTATAGGCAATAATCAAGCCCTGATAAGAGAAATACTAGATAAGCCTTTTAAAGTAAAGAGAGTATTCTAAAGTATGCAAGCCCATGACGGGACTTATTACTTGTATGATGGATTAAAGAGCTAAATTGATTGATGGATATAGTTATTAGACAGTATGAGCCTAGATGCTTTAATAAGAATTTATCTTTAATGCCAAGAGGAAAAACTGGCTTCCCCGCTTGATGATTTGATCAAAGGAATATTGTTCTGGGGATTTTGGTAATACACTAGATTCGAGTATAGGTTATAACAGATATTGGATTAATAGTATAGTGGTCAAGAGAAAATGTATTAATCACCACGTCACAAAGTTTAATAAGATAAAATTTGGAAGATGACAATTATGTGATTGTTTGATATTTGACGTGGGAGGTCGAACTTGATCCTGGTCAGATCAAGGGAAAACCAAACACAAAATGGTGTGGAAGGATAGTTCAACTCTGACGCTGACCCCGTCGGGGTTGGATGATTCCTGAGACTCCTTACAAGTGGTCACAAATATTTCTGTAATACGAAAGTATTTATTCCTAATTTTAATATAAAAATTTAATAAATGAAGTATATGAGTTGTAGAAGGTGTAAGTTAAGAGTTGAGTTGGCTAGGATACCCCGAGGAGATTAAATAGCTAAAATAACTCCGCATATGTTGGAAAAATAATCAATATGAGGGAAATACTAAACTACTATTATCCCATGAACCGTGTTAATAAATCAAATATAAGATCAAGAGAAAATTACCTATTAAAACAGTATTCTCTAGCTACCTTCTAAAATATGGCCAAATTGCCATCTGGAAGGAAAGATCGACTTCCATGTCTTTCTTTACAAATTCAAACTCAATATATTAAATAAGAACCTACCTATAAACATGGTAGAATATAAAGAGTATAAACATTATACTAGTACTCACCAGAGTCGATTCGCAACCACAATAACATGTTTAAATTGAGAGAAAACTACACCTTGTTAGAAACCTTAACAGGAACCCTACTGTGGTATACCTGATGAACAGACGATAATAATCGTGTATATACTACCAATAACAGATGAATGAATAATATAAAGCAATCTTTCTGTAATATACATAAGATGCACGGTCCAACCGTAGCTCATACTTTACATTAAAAAAAAAAGATAAATGTAAGCCGTATATGGCAACAGTAAACTTAAATACCAGAATCACAAGATGATGACCTAAAGATAGAGATTATAAGTATGCCCAATATTAATACAAAAACACGAGCGCCGAATATTACAACTAAGAGGCGATTGATGAAAGTGTGTTATACACAAATAGTTTAAACAAGCCATAAAATAGTAATGGCGAATTACAAGATAGGAGATCACCTTCACCCATACATTCGGGATACAAAAAAAATAAAAGCCTACTAATGCACAAGAGAACATGTCAAAGATTACATAGGTTCTTGAGGGCTATACCTCGTAAACGGACAAAAGTCATATACTGACATCCATAGGAGAGACCTCGAGTTCGCAGCCGGCGGTCGAGTCTTCCTTAGAGTTTCACTTAAGAAGGGAAGTTATAGATTAGGGCAAAAGGGCAAGCCTAGCCCGAAGTATGTAGGACCGTACCTTATTACGGAGCGAGTGGGCCCATTAGCCTACAGATTAGACTTATGTGTTAAGTTGGAAGAGTGCACGATGTGTATCACATAACTTAGAGCCCGAGTTACTCGAGTTCGATCCTACACTTAGATATGAGGAGACCCCAGTTCGCATTTCAGACTCCAACACTAGGGAGACAAGGAATAAGACCATTAGAATGGTCAAAGCTCTGTGTAAACTCACGACATTGAAGAGGCGACATGGGAGTTAGAGGACTCCATGCGAGACAAGTATCCAACAATTTTCTTTTCGTTTTGTGTATACTTGTAGGGGTACGTGGGCGTAACCCTTTTTAAGGGAGGTAGAGCACCACATGCGACTTGCATATCTGCAGTCTATATTGGTTTTGTGTATGATTATTTTGTTTGTTTGTGGCGCATGTGTGCAATTAATTAGATGGTTATGTCCTATGAGACATTTGGTGATTTGATATGTCCTATGTGACAATTGAATGATTATTTGTGTGTTCTATGTAACACTTGAATGTTTATGAAGCACTTAATTATTTTACAGTATATTTATATTTATTCCTACAATCACATAAGAGATTCACTGCCAAGGGTTTACGCCTCTGCACTCTGTAAGACTGAGGATTTGGTATTGCACTTGTGCAGTGATGACCGAGTGGGATAGCTAGGAAGCTGGTGTACGCATTGTTTTACAGTATTTATTAAGTTATTATGAATAAAGAATATCTGTCTATAGGAACTATATACACTCAGAGTAGTGATGCAATATAGAGTTGTCAATATAATATTGACACCCTGGAATAATAGGTATACAGGGAATAGATAAGGAACTTGATTCCACAAGATGAACAAATATAAATCATGACTTCGGGACGAAGTCTTTTTAAGGGGGGTAGACTGAAATACCCCTAACATTTAAATAATTAAATATAAATAAATAAATATTATTTTTGGAATTATAAATATTATTTGGGGGATTATGAAACCCTAAGAGAGTATATAAACACTCAGGCGTTAGAAAACGCACCTAAATTCCTTAAGGTCATAAACGAGCTTTAAAAGCCCGACCTTAAGTTAAACAATTATATAAGCTATGGACATTACATGAATTTAACCAAGTTCACAGTTAGAACTGAGTAAAAATACAAAGTTCTCGGAAGTTCCCGATGTGGGCCCCATAAGGCCCAGGAATGTTTAGGAGGAGTGCCAAGGTGGCACGAACCCCTATAAAAATTATTCTTAGAGTTCCTAAAATCATTATTAATTATTCTAAAGAGAATTCCCAAGATACTTCTTCAAAAATAAACAAAGCTCGGGGGAAATTTCTTAACACGCCTTTTATCTCGGGAGTGCCCCCTTTAGCCCGAAAATTGAGTTACAAGTTCATATAACCCCATATAATTTAATGTAACACCTTAATATATTATTATTAGCTATAAATAATATCAATAAACACTTGGAAGTCATAGCGACTAATTAATTCCCAGGAAAATCCTTAAAGCACAAAAACGCACCTTCGGGTGTCACGAAAATGCGTTTTACGCAATTACCTTAAAGCTTCTGAGGAGCCACGAGTTAGTAATCTTAAAAGTGGATAAAATGACCATCTAAATCAAGTGATGGCAGTACTAACTCATAATATAAATGGGGGGCGATTTTAGGTCAAAAAGGGTACCTAAAATCAGCATTTTTACCTTAAAACTTTCATCTTTTACCATAATAAAAATGTACCAATTAAATGCTGGAACCTATTACACATATTAGTATGGTCTTAGCACAATATAGTGTAGCAAATATTAAATGGAAAATAAGTCTCAATTGGAGACTAGGTCATGCGTGAATTTATAACAAATTGGGCTAGTTGAATTCGTAAGTGGTATGATGGAATGATGATACAGCTCACTTAATATAAAATGTTAAAGTAGCAATGATTTGAAGCTAATGGAGTCTTCATCCACGTACAACCTGCAAAAAAAAAACAACAATGAAGATCATATTAGCAAGTTACGATATTGATATATATACACTAACAATATGCATGTGCTGGGCGATAAAAGAGTGAAGCTAGTGGAGCTTCCATCTGCTCCAGCATGAACGTGCACCACCACCTGCATGGACAAGGATAAGATTAGATAAGTGTCATTAGTGAATAAACAATAGCCATGTTATCAATCAACAAAATAAATCTAACTATACTAGCATATATACTACCGAAAGTCTAGTCCATTAACGTGAGGAGTGGAACTCCCATTTACTCCATGATTGCTGATCGCATCCACCTGCAAGACAAAACAAACTACAGCATTAAACAAAACTAAACTAATACATATCTACCATCCAATTGTCGCAATCGAATTGGAGCTGCTACACTCCCATGGTCGGCTATTTGCAAGGAAATGGAGCTTCCACTTGCTCCAGCGGAGCCGATCACCACCTGCAAATACGACAGGTTAGTATTACAAAAAAATACACCCTAAACTAAAGCCTAACTATAATTAAGTAGTCTAAGTAAATTAAGGCCAGTCCTTTTAACCGCGAGTCTACTCCATATAGAGCAGCCTATATACTCCATAGTGTCGATCATTTTCCACCAAGACGTTCACCTGCAAGAGGAGACAGAATTAGAGCAATAAAAGATAGATAAACTAAAACACTACATAAAATAATGATACAAAACTGAGCTTCATTCCTTGTCTTAGTTCATTACGAGAGCTTTCCATTCATTCCCTTGCAGCATTCACGTAAGGTAAGCTCCTCATCTAACTCTCTCTTTTCTTCATTCACTCCTCTGCTGAACAACAAATCCAGCTGGTGAACAAGGAACATACAAATGCCTACTGATTCTATACATTCACTTACGGTAATTTTTCAAATTTAAACCAGCGAACAAGGAACCAACACATCTACACATCCTTTCATTTTCTTCTTGTTCAGGTGCTGCATATCGCAGATTAGGAAATTCAAGCGAATGTAACGCTTTGCTGGTCCTTTGATTTTCTTTCCATATCTTTTGTTAATCTGAAATCTAAACAAACCCTACCTCTACTTTGTTCCGCTGTTCAAGCTGTTACAATCGAAACCAGAGAGGGAAAATGATGTGGTGTTTAGTTTTGGTTCCAACCGGTATACTGGTAAGCTTTTCCTCTATTTCGATTTAGTTTCCAGTTTCAATCGGTGACTACTCCACACACCCTCTTATTCTGTTTGTATTTGTACATGCTGAAAAAAAAAATACTAGCCGCTCCACAACCTGGCAACAGCAGGAACATTCCAGCAGTGGTGTACAATCGGCACTTCATTTTTCATGTGAGCTATTCCTGATCATGGCTTCTGATTTCCTTACTGGCATACATTTCTATACAATGGTAAATGGTGAGGATTGACCGAAAAACTATAGGTTATAGTGTCAAGGAAATAAATTATAACATACAAGGTAAGATTATTACCTTAAGGTATATAATTGTGTCACAAAAATTAAATATGATACACACATATATAAACCGAATTGTTTAGGTATTAAATGTTTTATTTTTAGTTAATAATCATTCTAAGTCTTTAGCATAATTTTTGGAAGTGTTATATGGCTTATATACATTTACATATATATATTATAAAGTTTAAAACAAGTTTTAAAAACTATATAGTAAAAATTAAATTAAAGCCGAGAGCTTGGTATATAATTTGGGTGATTTTGATAATATATAAGTGTATTAACTTATATTATAAATTTAGGGATTATTAAAATAACAACAAGTATTTAAATGGCTAGTTTAATAAGTTATGTGGTTAAAATGTAAATTTTGAAAAGTTTAGTGTATAATTAATGAATGCCGAGAACTAAAGGAGTATATTGGTATAATTATGATAAATATAAGGTAGGAATTAATATTATGAATTTTTGATGAATTTAAATAAGTGTTTAAGTGTTAAGAATAACATTTAATAAAGTTTTGGGACTATTTTGTGATTATTGGGAAGTTTGGTATATTACCGAAAATATAAATGATTATATGGGTATAATGAAGTATTAATTAAGAAATTAAGTCTTGGTCAAAGTGTTGACCAAAAACTTTGGGTTAAAATGGTTTATGACATAAAATATTAAGTTTATAAAAGTTTTGGGGTGAATATGTAATTTATGGAAGTATATATGGAAGATAGAAATTAGTATGGGCGGAAATGTAATTAAAGAAAAGATATGGGCTGTTTCGGTTATTTTAAGAAATAAAATATTTAAACTATAGATTATAAGTTAATATGTAACTTATATAAAGTTTTGGGTTAAAAGTGTTAATAAAGAAAACTATATGAATAAACCGAAAAGCTTATGAGCTTAATTAGTAATTTATAAAAAATGGGTGGTATTAATTTGTAACTACCAAAATAATAAGAGTATTTGGTGAATTGTAAAGATAAGGTGGTTAATTAATATTTGCAAAGGTTAATGTGGGTAAATAATGAATTATAAAAGTTATAAGGTTATTTGGGAATTTATAGAAGTTAATATAATTGTTTTACAATTTTCGAAATTTATAAGGGTATTTAATAAATTATAAAAGTATATGGATATTTGTTAAGTTGTAAAAGTTAACGGGATCAATAATGACTACCGGAATATTATATGTTGTGATTTAGTAATTTATTAAGTTGTTGGGTATAATATATAAATACCGAGTTAATAAGATTGGTTTTGTAATTTAATAAGGCAAGGAAGTGAAACTAGGTAATATGATGTATTGGGGTATATTAAGGATATAATATAAAGTTTATAAAATAATTTTGGTTATAGTAAAAATGACCAAGGGATATAATATAAATGATAAGTGGAAATAATTATAAGTATATAATTAATAAGGTAAAGATGTACCGTATAAATGATAATTCATTATCACATGTGAGCTTCACATAAAATAATGAACTGCTAGGTTATCTAGAACCGCTGTTAAAATAACAGGGGAAAATAAATAACATACAGAGTTATTATACGACGAGTATAAACACTACAGTGACAGTACTGTAATATTTTAAGAATAGTTATAAATATTACCCGGTATTGCATGTTTAAATAACAGTGTACGGAAAGGAACTACTAAACGGGAAGTTGTCAGGCTAGCAGTTTCTTGGTGAACGGTATGTTAATTGTGTGGTCTGAATGTCCTAAGGATTATCCTAAGGTCCGGACATTGTGTGTTTAAATGTTTAAGAAGATATCTATGATTTTATGTGAATGATATTGTATGTGGGATTGCCCAAACTGTTGCGTTGTATTTTATGCGCGAATGTCTTGCGACTAAAGTTTGTACATCTAAACTGGAAAAAAAAGACTAACTGACCTTTAGGTATTACTGAACCTAACAAGGGTCAAATGTGATAGTCTTATTTCGAGTATTGGTTATTATGTCACTGACAAAAAGGGCTAACTTATAAAGAGAGGAATCCAGATCGTTTCGACTTTCTGGTTGCGCATTGTGATCACTATGAGAGACTCAAGAAGGGAGTCACTCCAAATCCATCAGCCACATTCGGGGATGGCGGAATGCACTGCCGTTGGTGCACAGTTTCGACCGGATCGGTCATTACATATATTTATCCAGGGCCATAAGGTCTACTGGTAACGGTTCCTTTGGAACCAGTGGGACACACTGTCCATTTTCACAGGTTATTAAGGTTTGTCTTATCATGACACTTGAGATGGAAATTAAATGGAAAAGGTTAAATGATTGGTTTAAAGGTTAAGAGCCAAGTGACTAACTAACAAGTGCAGTTTAATACGTGTATCTCGTTTGATTATTGTTGTGGCTTACTAATGTGTGATTATTGTTTATTGTTGTGTGGTTATTGTTGTGTGATTATTGATGTTGTGTACTATTGTACACTGGCATTTACAGGTGGATTGTTATGTGTTTGTTAAGTGTTTACAGTTGTTACTGTTATTATTGTAAACCGGTATTTCATGTAAAGAATCTAATATCAAGATGGCTAAAATGACTTAAGGAGTCTAGAAGACTTAGGACTACATTTAGCATACCAGCATAGTTTGCTGAGCCCTTCATTGGGCCAAACATTTCAGGTCTCTGAAGAATACACAAGCCGGAGTGCGGGGAACAGGGTAGCCGCTGTGTTTTTATAAAACACTTGTGGATTTGTTATGTATTATATTTTGGAGTTTCTTGTATTTCAGTTAGTTGCTCATTTAGTTGGATTTGGTTTGTAATAAGTAGAGTGCTCAGTATCTGTTCATCACAGCGTGTGGAAGTTGTAATGTTGGAAGAGTAAGGATGCCTTGTTACTCACAAGGGTGAGTGACGGCGTGTAACACCAAGGATAGTTAGTTTTATTTTCCGCTGCGATTTGCTATTTATTATGCTACGAGTTATGACGTCATTACAGGTTTAAGATTAGGGGTGTTACACCGGCGCAAGCGGTACTATCCTCACCGGCACCTTTCTGATTAATGGGATTAAGGCATCGGTTCTCTTTGACTCAGGGGCCTCGCATACCTTTGTCTCGGCATATTTTGCGAGGAGGTTGGGGATAGACGCTGATGAGCTACCCGACTTCACGGTTACGCTCCCGTCTAAGGAGAAGATTTGTTGCACTCGCTACTACCGAGGATCCATCGTCAAAATTAAGGGGGAAGAATTTCCAGTTAGTTTCATTGAGTTCAAAGAGTGGGGACTTGATGTTATTTTCATGATGAATTGGTTGGAGCGGCACAAGGGACGTATCCTCTACGCCGAGCATCGACTACTGCTCAGGAGTCCTTCTGGGGTAACAATATCAGACCGCCAGAGGCCCAGAAAGCCTTCGACTAAGACCATCATCGCTATGGCAATGTACAAGGAATTGAGAAGGAAGGAAGAAGTGTACCTCTACTATGTCCAGGACATAGAGAGAGACCCCGAGTTCGACCCCGACTTACCGATAGTGTCGGAGTTCCCCGATCTCTTTCCATGGGAACTGCCCGGCATGCTACCCACTCGGGAGGTAGAGTTCACCATCGAGCTGCTACCTGGTACTGGACCGATAGCCAAAGCACCATACCGCATGGCTCCGGCAGAAATGATTGAGTTAAAGGAACAATTGAAGGACTTGTTAGACAAAGGGTTCGTAAGACCCAGTGTATCACCATGGGGAGCGCCAGTTCTCTTCGCGAAGAAGAAGGATGGTAGTCTCCGCCTCTTCATCGACTACAGAGAGTTGAATGCAGTGACTATAAAGAATAAGTATCCACTACCCCGCATTGATGATCTGTTCGATTAGTTGAAGGGAGCATCTGTGTTTTCCAAGATTGATCTCAGATCGGGGTATCATCAGATAGCCATTAAGGAGGGAGACATTGAGAAGACGACATTCCGAACACGATACGGCCACTATGAGTTTACAGTGATGCCGTTCGGTTTGTCGAACGCACCAGCGAAGTTTATGGATCTGATGAACCGCTTGTTCCGGGAGCAGCTGGACAAGTCGGTTGTGGTATTTATTGGTGACATTTTGATATACTCGAAATCGAAGACTGAGCACGAGGAACACTTGAGGAGACATTGGAGATATTGAGGGAGAATCAGCTATATGCTAAGTTCTCCAAGTGTGAGTTTTGGCTTGACCAGGTCTCTTTCCTAGGTCATGTCATCTCAGATGCTGGGATCTCGGTGGATCTAGCAAAGATTGATGTCGTGCGTACCTGGCCGAGACCGAAGACAGTTACCGACATTCGGAGCTTCCTTGGCTTGGCAGGTTACTACCAGCGGTTTGTTAAAGATTTCAGCAAGGTCGCAAAGCCGATGACCAGTCTGATGAAGAAAGATGCACCGTTCGTATGGACGGCTGACTGTGAGAGATCATTCCAGAATTTGAAGGACTCACTGACCACTGCACCAGTTCTGACCATTCCAGATGGTACAGAGGGCTTTGAGGTTTACTGTGATGCATCCGGCAGAGGGCTGGGTTGCATGCTCATGCAACATGGCAAGGTGGTGGCATATGCCTCACGTCAGTTGAAGAAACATGAGGAGAACTACCCCAAACATGATTTAGAGCTGGGAGCTGTAGTCTTCGCTTTGAAGATATGGCGCCATTACTTATAAGGGTTAGTGTGACGATCTACACCGATCACAAGAGCTTGAAATACATATTCACTCAGAAGGAGTTAAATCTCAGACAGAGGAGATGGTTAGAATTTCTGAAGGACTATGATATTGACCTCCAATACAAAGAAGGGAAGGCCAATGTTGTAGCAGACGCCCTGAGCCGTCGAGCACACTCACTCCATTCGCTAGTCTCTTTCTCCAGCTTGGTTGATGAGGTGCGAGAGGCTCAGAGGACAGATGAGTATATGAGAGAGGTCAGACAGAAGCTGACAGATGGTACCTTCGAGAGTTAGAAATGTGACTTCAGACTTCACGACGATGATCTGATCAGACTTAAGGGCCGGTTATGCATACCACGGGGCAACACGGATCTGAAAGACCGTATACTTAGAGAGTCACACTGTTCTTCAGTTTCCATCCATCTGGGAGCCTCTAAGATGTATAAAGACATGAAGAGATACTTCTGGTGGTCGGGAATGAAGACAGATGTTACCGAGTTCGTCTAGAGGTGTCTCACATGCCAGAAGGTGAAATTCGAGCACCGACGACCGGGCGGAATGGTACAGTCGATGCCAGTTCCGAAGTGGAAGTTCCATGATATCTCCATGGACTTCGTGGTTGGACTCCCACCTGCTAGGGGAGGTCTCAACATGATATAGGTGGTGGTGGATCGCCTTACCAAAGTAGCCCGATTCATACCGATGAAGGATACTTGGAAGGTGACCAAATTAGCTGAGTTGTTTAAGAAAGAAATCATGAGACATCACGGAATACCAAAGACCATAGTGTCAAATAGAGATACCAGATTCCTTTCGAGGTACTGGAGAGCTACTAGAGAAGCATTGGATACAGAACTAAAATGAGTACCGCGTTCCATCCTCAGACAGATGGTCAGACTGAGCGTACGATTCAGACACTCAAGGACATGCTGAGGGCATGTGCCTTAGACTTCCAGGGAAGTTGGATTGACAAATTACATCTGATCGAGTTTTCATACAACAACAGCTATCACGCTTTGATCAAGATGGCACCTTTTCAAGCATTGTATGGTAGACCATGTCGTACACCGCTCTGCTGGGATGATTCGAGTGAGACGGTCATTATAGGACCAGAATATTTAGAACAAGTTAAGGCTGAAGTTCAGCAAATCAGGGAGAACATAAAAGCTGCTCAAGATAGGCAGAAGTCGTATGCTGATGTTCGACGACGTGACCTGGAGTTCGCAGTGGGCGACCGGGTATTTCTGCGGGTATCACGGATGAAGGGTGTGTTTAGATTTGGGCAGAAGGGCAAGCTAAGCCCTAAATTTGTTGGTCCTTATGAGATTACGGAGCGGGTGGGCCCGATTGCTTACAGGTTGAATTTTCCTGCTGAACTGGGTAAAGTGTATGATGTTTTTCATGTTTCACAGCTAAAGAAATACATGCACCACCCCTCCCATGTGTTAGAACCTGAGAGGTTGACGTTAGAACCGAATATGAGATCCGTGGAGACTCCTCAGAGAATCTTGGATAGTAAGACTAGGGACACTTGCCATAAGTCAGTGCGACTGGTGAAGGTTCTCTGGTCTAACCAGGATGTCGAAGAGGCCACGTGCGAATTAGAGGATAAGATGAGATTGAAGTACTCTTTGTTATTTACTGACTAGATCGTCTGTATAGGGTACGGGGCATACCCATTTTTAAGGGAGGTAGAGCTTCCTCGCTTTTGAGTTAGGAAACGAACATGTTTGTCGTTTGTTTGGTGACTGTAAGATATAGTTGTGTAAATTATTACACTTTGGTGGTAAGTTTGAGATATGTATAATACTTATGTATTGTATTTGTGGAAGACCTTTGGGTCTTGGGATGTGTGTGAATGTGAATATAAGATGTGGTGTTAAGATTAAGGGAATTGAGTACCGTGAATGATTAAGCATATATGTGAACTTTGGGGACAAAGTTCTTTTAAGGGGGATAGATTGAAATACCCCAAACCTAGATATAGTGTTTAGATGATAAACTAAGGTATATGAAGGCTAAATAATGCCTTAGAAATTTTGGGGAACAATTTAAACCAAAGAAAACACTAGGAAACACCATAAGAGCAATTTAAGCAAAAATGTGCTCTAAGCTTCGAGTAACTTGGGTTAGTACCCAAATATCATTCTTAGACCATAATAACGTTCTAATGGTCATATTAAATCAATTACCAAAGAAAACCAAGCTTAAAAACAAGTTAAAACATAAATTGTGCTTTAAGGACTCTTAAAGCACATTTTTGAAAAATTGTCTTCGAAAGGGGTTTTAAGTGGCTAAATTTCCATGATTACTCCTTAAGTAACTTGTGTACTAATTAGTATCACATTAGGAGGTCTAAATCAATGGGAAATAAAAAATTTCACAAATAAGTGCACTAGTTTATGAATAGTAACCAAATAGTGCCTAGTTTAGTCTTTGGTCAACTGAGTCAAATTAAATGGTCAAACAAGACCATGACTAGCCTCATTAGTGAAGGGGCCTGGTTTTTGTTAGTGGTGAGTCACCACACAAGATAGTAATATTAGATAAACTGGAGGGAAATAAGGAAAACACTATTTGCTTTTTAACTTAAATATCTTACTTTTGCTTACCTCTCTCCTCACCTCTTCATTCTCTTCTCTCACCACCGATTTCTTTTGATTTCTTCCTTCTCCATTGACGTGAAGAGCAGCCCCATGTAAGCTCCACCTTTCTTTGATCACTACTTACTCATTTTAGCTCCAAAACCAAAACAAAGTACATATTCTTCTTAGTTAGCTCAAGCTCTTCCTTCCTATCTTTCTAAAACTTCAAGAACTCCATTTTGGTGCCAAGTCAAACCGCCATTAGAGAAGAAACTCAAGCTTGGAGAGTTCATTGGCTTCTCCATTCTCTTAAGGTAAAGAATATGTAAGAAAATCTGGGTTTCCATCATCTTTCTCCATAACCGAAAATCTATACTCACGGGGCTTCATTTTTATGCCTTGTTCTAGCTTGTTTTCTATTCTCCAAAGGATAGAGGAGGTCTTTCTTGACTCATATCCAAGTTTGTCTTGAGAATCCAAGGTAAAACATTCAATTTAATACCTTAAAACACGTTTTTAACCTAGGTTTTATTCCTTAAGGTTAGTGTATTGTTTAGTACTCATTGGAGTCATTGAATATTGGTTAGAACATTGGCAAGGAGAGTTTGATTAGTGACCGAGATTGTTCAAGAAAAACCTAAGGAGAAAAGTTTGTGGAGCTTGTGAAAGAACAAGGTAAATTGCTTACCTTAAGGTGTTTTAATGCATTAAGGGTTGGGATATGGATAGGTAACAAGTTTAGCTTAGAGTTTACAATGGAAAAGGGATATAAAACTTAGGAGAAAGAATACTATTATATTGAGAAATTGTGACTAAAGAGCTAATGAGAAATGAGATAGTCAAACAATGTTGAGGTGAATTACAAGAAGCATTTTATTTCAATGGGAGCCTTGTTGTGTGTATTTGCAGGTTAAAGGCAAATATATGTGGAAATTCAGTGGTTAAGATTATTGTCATTTAAGGGCCTAAGTGCCAAGCATTTTAAGTTATTGCACTATATGATGATGTGGTGTAGTTTTGGTGTAAATAGAATGTTAAGAATGTGTGGAAAGAATTTGGGTAATAAAGATTGTTAAATGGTGAAAACCTAAGTGTTTGGGTGTAGTAATATGCCAGGGAAACTATTCAAAATTTTGGTGAAGAAACATGATGTCTAAGATAATCTAAGGAGATTTTATGACTAAGGAAGTACTAGGAATTTTAGGAGTTGTTTTGGTGAAAAGGAATGAGTCTAAGATGTTCTAGTAAACTAGGATGACTTAGGTATGTCTATGAGAAACTAGGGGTTGCAATGGTGAATTTTAGGCACCGAGACCTTGATAAAAGGAGTAAGGAAACTTGTACAAGTTTGATGGGAATAAGGTGTGAAACTTTGAAATGGGTTAGGTGAGAACTAAAGTATAGAATCTAAGGAAGGTTTGGTAAATGCAATTAGGGTGGAAAGTGGTGTACATGGTGTGGTCAAGTTCTTAAGGAGGGAGCATTTGGTTTGTGAAAGTTCTAGGTGGATTATGTGTTAGAAAAGTAGGAAAAAAATAAGTGCTCAGTGTTGGGAGTTTTTGGTAAGAATTGAGTAAATGGTTGAGAAGATCTTTGGAAGTTCTTTTAATGGGCTTGGTGGATGTTATAAGGTGGATTTAATGTGCCAAGATGGTGTTAGACCTATTAGTATACTTGTGGAAGAGTTTGGAGTTGAAAGAACAATTTAAGAGAAAAGTTTGTAATGGACCGACCCAGGGTCCGACCCAGTTCTGGGTCGGTCGGACCATGTTAAGCCAGCCAGAATGTCTCTGGACTGGACCGACCCAGAGGGTTTTGGGTCGGTCGGGCAAAAATTTAACATAGGATATGGTTTATGTGATGGACCGACCCAGAGGGTTTGGGTCGGTCGGTTTAGCTCTAGGTCGGACGGATAGTTTTCAAAAGACGGAGAAATTTCTGAGATGGACCGACCCATAAGGTTGGGTCGGTCGTGGGTGGGACTAAGAGAATTGTTCGAACCAGAAAGTTACTGGAACGGACCGACCCAGGGGTTGGGTCGGTCGGTGGGTCGGTCGACCCTTAACACTTTAAAAAAATGAATTTTAAGGATGCTTAATGGTATTAATGGTACACCATTAAGGGGGAAATGATGATTAGAAACCTAAAGACCTATGGGATTAATTAAGGAAAAGACTTTAATCTTTAAAGCTAAGTTTGTAAGGTTAAGTATAAAACTTAAGAAGTGTTAGATGGGGATCATTATGGGTTAAGTAAGTTAATAAGTTAAGTAATGTGTAGATAATTAATAATCTAAGTTTGATGAATTCTAGGACTTGAAAGTTGGGAACCCGGAGGAGAATTAAACAAGGGGACAATCGGCGGTGAACGGTACAGTCTTTCTTGTGACCTGCTTGCTAATGAGGTGTCCCTCGGCTTGTGTGCTATCTATTTTATTTGATATGACTAAGACAAGATAAAGCATGCAACCGGATATTATTGTCTCGTTATGATTGTGTCTTCTTACACTAACCCACGAGACTTGAACTTGCTACTAACTGAGCTTAGTACTTATTGAGTTAAGGAGAGGAATTATACCTTGATGACTGTTGGTTAATACCCGTTAAGGTTTAACTAACACATGATATTTAAGACTTTCACTAACCGTAACTCGGGGTGGGAGTGAGGAATCCGGAATGGTACCGGCACATGTGTATTGGGGGAGGTCGGTATCTGAATCAGATCCGACTTCCAAATAATACTTGTCCTCGGACTTATCGCCTAGGGTCAACAAACTGACCCAACCTCCCGGACTACAGTTTGAGGTGGGAGGCACATTAAGGATGGCGTGGGGGGATCAAGCCTACATCCCCAACAAATTAAGAAAGGGTGCTTATTGCTGGTGAGTGCACTGCTACCGGCTAGGGTAAACCAAGCTCTACAAAAATAAGCAACCAATTATGGGTTAACCAGTCTAAGAGTAGAACGGTTGGCAATTATAAGATTAAGGAGTGTGTGGACCTAAGGAGTTAAGATCTATCTCACTTGTTAAGGGAACGCTTGAGTCGTTCATTTGTGTATGAACTAAGTATGTTCATTTGCGGTTTGTTGATTTACTGCATTTCATATTATGATTGTGATTCTAATCAACTTCCATGCTATCGACAATTAGTCGTCGTAGCCCCGTTAGCTTGGGGGCCACGATAGGGTCATACCAGGATTCGTGCTGACCCCCTTTGGGGGCTGTTTTTACACTTGCAGGTAAGCGGCCCATGAAGTCACACCACGATAGTAGGAGCGGGTAGCCCGAGGTGGGGCTTTATTTTGAATACGGGTTGTGCCTGTGCTCCCGTCTGTTGATAGTTTAACTTGAGATATATTATGTGGTTTTGGAGACACTTATAACTCGATTGGTGTATGTATTTTGGATATTCGGTTGTAATCACTTAAGAAACGGTATTTCTTGTTGATCAGACCGTGGCAAGGTCCTGGTGTTGGTTTATTTCCGCTACGATGTTTATGTATTATTTGTTAAGTTTACGGTAACCACGATTGGCTTAGGACGGGGTGTAACAAACAACTTATTGCGTATACTGCTATGTATTCCACACTGATTAACTTGATTTCTTCCGACTTACTATTGGTTGAGGTTGAGCTACTACCTAATCTGTAGTGCTCTTGGTTATTTCCCACACTTGAGGTATGTTCCATACCGATATTTGGTATTTAATGCTACTACAGTCACTTATTGTTAATCATGCCTTCACATTTGGTTTTGTACATGTATTCTTTGGTATGACCTTGCATTTCCTATGCATCGGTCCTTATAGCGTTCTAAGCCTCTTTCTACTTCTATCACCACTAACATTTTCCCAAATTCCTAACTATCTCACTCGATCATTACTGCACAAATGCAATACCAAAACACTCAGTCATATAGAGTGCAGAGGCGTAAACTCTTGGCAGTAAATCTCTTATGTGATTCGCAATGGAATTCAAACTACGTTTCACTGAGATTCTTATCTCATAATACTAGCTACTGGCTTGCTGCCTGATTCATTTGCTATCACTTTGTGAGCCTCGATTTTAAACCCTATCCTATGTTGAATAAAGTTGATTGGGATCTGATTGGGTTTTAGGTCCACTTATAGCCTAAGATTAATAACTATGTCATATAACAATAATTATTAAAACCTAAGCTAGCTCACTGGAACCTATTATGAGTCGCCACCTAATTTTAACCTAGATCAAATTAGGAAAGGAGAGTTCGGGTTCGGGGGCTTGATATTCGACTTAATTAGGGTTCAATTACTTTCATTACCCTTCCTAGGTCGTTTTTCCTCTACTTAGTTTATTTACGGCTTATTACGAGTCGTTTTAACCTAAGTGCGCGAGCTTCTTTTTTTTTTGTTTTTAGCATTTTTTGACAGAGAATTAAAGTGAAATTAAAAGCTACCTAAACTAGGGTTTCGGAGGCAGAATTAGGTCAAATTTTGCTTACGTCCGTAGCCACGGACCAAACGTCCGAGACCACGGACCCCAGTTAACCTAAATATACAGAAAAGTCGAAATTCAAGGAAAACAAAAATTTACAAAGTCCGGGGCCACGGACAGGATGTCCGTGGGCCCGGACATTATTAGAAAAACCTAAATTTTGAATTTTTAAAATCCCGCCGCCGTCCGTGGGTGTCCGAGCTTACGGACAGGGAGTCCGGGACCCCGGACACGACGTCCGTGGGTGCGGACAGCCCTCGGACGGCGGCTTTGAGGCTGTTCCCGAAGGTGTTTTCGGCTCAAATTTTATGGGTGCGTAGCCTGAAAGATGTACAATACGTTAGTGGTCGAAAGTTCTCAATTTGAATTCGAATTATGCACGAAACTTGGTAAACAAGTTATTGGACAGAAGCTTGAATAAACAGCAATACAGAAGCGTACGAAGGTTAGTTTGAGCCCAAATTTTGAGGCAAGACAGATAATACCGTGGTGAATCAGGGAAGTGGAGTTTCTACCTGTTTTACCTTCGGATTCACAACGTTTCTTCACACCGGGATTCGTCGAGTGCTCCGTTGATGGCAGACCCGAGAGGATTTCGACCCAAGCTTCTGGTTGTTGGTTGTTCTTGCTGTTCTTCACGTTTTAGAGGTGTTTTTGTGAGGTTTTGATGATTATTGGTGCTTTGGGGATTGGAAAACGTGTTTAGATGGTGATTTCGGGGGATTTTCAGTATGATTTGGGTGGCCGGGTGTTGGAAAACGTGAGAGAGAGAGAGAGGAGGCCGTGTTTTCTGACTCTCTAGGGTTCTTCAGTATGTGAGGTTCTCCTTTTATCCAAAAACCTATCCCCTTATATAGACTTTCTTAAAGATAAAGAGAATCTAGTAAAAGTAAGATTTTTCGATATTTTAACTAAGTAACTTCCCAAAGAAATTTTGCTATGAAATTTTAACCACATGTCAAGAATGGATATTATGAATTTTCTGAAGTGGAATCGGATTTTTTAAATGTTGGAATATTTTTAAATTGAATTTCTCGTCAGATTCAGTCAGAAATTGCTAGAAAATTATTGGAAATTCGAAAAATCAAAATTCCAACGCCATTATGCTTAAAATGTCATCCTCTATCATGGGTTAAAATATCAAAGCATTTCAAGCTGGTTTGGACATCCTTTGGAGGAGAGAGAAAGCTTATAGGAGGTCTTAGGAGCCCTTAAAGATTACCAAAACGCCCCTGAAAGTGACGAAGCTGCTCCCCATGCCATGGAGCATGCCGATTGAGCCGGGATCCTTCACTGCTTGATTAAAATGCCTCTCACAACACCAGTACCTCGTAGACCCTAACCGGGGGGTCAAAATTTTGGGTATAACAGATTGCCCCCCGTCAACTGGACTTTGTAACGAATGTGAAAAGTCTGGTTGATGCTTGAGTGGTGCCCCAAAATTTTGGACTCCACAGAATCCTCCACGTTGTGTGAAACCGGGTTAACGATGCCCAGCAATTCGGAGGCGCTGACTACCTAAGCTACAAAGCATTGTCGAGCTTTCTAAGGCGCTGACTACCTAAAGGTAATATGAGGTAATGTCAGACTATTCTAAGGTGCCGACTACCTATAAGGATGATACGATTGTCAAGCTATTCTAAGCGTTGACTACCTAAAATGATGATATGCTGTCGAGCCTATTCTAAGGCGCTGACTACCTAAAGTGATGAAAATGATGTCAAGCTATTCTAAGGCGTTGACTACCTGAAATGATGATATGTTGTCGAGCTATTCTAAGCCGCTGACTACCTGAAATGATGATATGTTGTCGAGCTATTCTAAGGCGCTGACTACCTAAAGTGATGAAAATGATGTCAAGCTATTCTAAGGCGTTGACTACCTGAAATGTGAAAGCTGGATTGAAATGCAAGAATGCTGAAATGCTAATGATGCAAATGATGCTGATGCTGATGATAATGCCGATGGTGTTGATGATGCTGATGATGCTGATGATGCTGATGATGCTCGGATGCTGATGATGCTCGGATGCTGATGATGCTCGGATGCTTCTGGGGGACCGAAACCCGTGCCGATGCTCCTGGCTGGACCCAATGTGGACTTATTGCCATCGCCCCCCAAGCCGGTGTGCAGGGATAACTCCTGGTAAAAACCCTGGGGACTTATTGCCTTTGCCCACCATTCGTTGATCCCAAAAATAAGTTGACATCGCAAAAGGAGGATTTATTGCCATCACCTCGCCAACTTTCTGTCGCCAGGTCTTGTGACGCGCCTGGGTAATGCAGCTAGGTCTTATGACGAGCCCATATGAATGAGATGAATGCAATGTGTTTAATGAGAGTGGGTAAGCTAAAAGGTAATGCTAGGTCTTACTACGAGCCTAAGGGAATGCAACTAGGTCTTATGACGAGCCTAAAGGGAGGTTCTAGGTCTTATGACGAGCCTAAAGGATAGTTCTAGGTCTTATGACGAGCCTAAAGGGAGGTTCTAGGTCTTATGACGAGCCTAAAGGAATGCAACTAGGTCTTATGACGAGCCTAAAGGATAGTTCTAGGTCTTATGACGAGCCTAAAGATGAATCTAAGTGAACGTGAGTAAGATGTATGATGGGTCTAAACAGATGTAGAAGGATTAGGGTTTATGTCAAACTTGGAAACGGTGGGGCTCAAGACGGGCCTGCGGGTGTTTGAGTTGTGAAGGTAGGGCTTAGGACGGGCCTGCAGATGTCTGAATGTGAAGGTAAGGCTCAAGGCGGGCCTGCGGGTGTTTGAGTGTGAAGGTAGGGCTTAGGACGGGCCTGCGGATGTTTGAGTGTGAAGGTAGGGCTTAGGACGGGCCTGCGGATGTTTGAGTGTGAAGGTAGGGCTTAGGACGGGCCTGAGGAAATTTGATGTGGAGGTAGGGCTCGAGACGGGCCTGTGTGATATGAAGAGGGTTTGACCCTTTGGGTTTTGGATTTTTGGGACTCAATCGGTGTCTTTGTTGCAATTGTTGGGACCAACAATTGCCCCCAGTATTTTTCCTTAAGGCAATCCGAGTTTTTTAGGATTTTATGGCATTCGATCGGAACGATCGATTGCCCCCAGTATTTTCTTTGATTAACTGCACAAAACAAGTCTCACTCTCACAAGGTCAGGGTTTATCTTGATGTGGTGCTTTCTATCTACACTCAAAGTATTTGATGCTTGCGCTCGTACTCTCCTTTTGGGTCAAGACATCTCAACCATTGAATTTGACATTTGTTCGATTTACGCGTTCAACCTGTTACTTTCACGTGATTGGATACACAACTACTAAGTCGGAAGTCTTTTGAGCTTATAACATGGCTATAGGGTGTAATGAAAGACAATGGGACGATGGAGGAATGTTTAGGATATGTGGAGCTATAAGGGTGACCAAAGCTGCAACTTGCACCTTCTCTCGGACTTGCTTTCTTTGTCCTGAAGTCGTTCTGGCTACTTCGTGATGACTTCGCTTACGAACTTGGAACTCTGGATTTTTGAATTGTTCCTTGCATCCTTTCTCCTTCTTCCAATTTTGGTTTTTTTTCAAGGCTTTTCAGGTTTGCCTTTCTTTGGATTTCTTTCCTTTCGGGGTTCTTGTGTTTCCCGGTTTTGAACTTTGAGAGCTGTTTTGATGCTGGCTCATTTGGATCCTGTGTCACTTTGGGACCATTTGCGGATCGCTTCGTCATGCTGGTAGCAGTTTTGCTTCTTCGGACTTGTGAAGTTGTTGTTCAAAAGTCGGGCTCCTTGCTTCCTTTGGTCACCGGGTCGGTTATTCGTCATTGGCTGGCTTATTTGTGGAGCTTGTAATATTGTGAAAGAGGTCATATATGAAAAGCTCAGCGGGGGTGCCTAGGGTTTAATGCCTGGGTTTATAGGCTTTTGGCTGTGTGGTGCTGTACCTAGGTGCTTCGTCATCCCTAATTTGTGCGTCCGTTCTTTGTTACTTTTTACAGGTTTAAGCGTAAATTTACAAAATATCTCCTTCGATCGGAGCCATGCCGCTTGCCTTACCTTTGAAAATGACACGCTCTTTCGCTCTTGGTTTCACCGCTCATGGCACTCTCGCGAAGTGTACACTCAGAGACTTGTTTGCACATTTAAACAAAAGAAATAAACAAACGTTATCGTTCCTTAACTCAGATTGCCCCCAGTATCGTTGTGGGGTTTTGTGACAAGCCTTTTGAATACCCAGGTTATTTGTTGGAGGTGGCTGTATGTGTGGTGGTACGTGGCGATGAAGTCTTGCTGTTTTGGTGGAGTGATGTAGTGATGAAAGTAAAGCATGGTAGTGGGATGCTTTCAGTGTACGGTGAACTTTCTATTGAGAGGTGACAAGTGGTGGAAGCCGACAAGGTGGTGAGATATTCCCTGCGCAAGAATGAGTTTCATGTGGAGAGGGGAGTGTGGTGAGACACATGGGATGTATGTGATCAAGGTAGTGGATGTGGGTGAAATGACGTGATGACTTATTCATTTTTTTTGGTGTTCTTAAATGCACAAAAATTATGAAAATGGAACTATGCTCTAATTCATAAATGGAAAAACAACATCAAAAATTGTAATCTTAAGAAAACTACCTAAAATGATAAAGGAAGCTAGCCACCATAAAAGTTAGAAGAATGGCTGAGAAAAGAAAACTGCTAAATCGAGAAAACTCCTAAAATAGTGATGTTGAACTGTCTGATGCCGACGCGCTGAAGACCCAAGCGGTTGACCGTCGGGATGCCATTGACCATGATTGTCTTCCTTCCAAACTTCGAGTGGGCCCTGTAAAATGTTTGAACTAGGAATGCCTATGGGTTATGTAGGAAGTAACTGGGCCTGAGTCTTCTCCAAACTGAGAGTGAAGTGCACAGATTAGAGTGATTCCTAGACTAGAACGGACATATAGGCCTGAATCCCTTAGTCTAGAAATTGAGCAAACAAGATGAAGGAAGTCACATGGACCGTGAATGGGCCACTGAGCCCTGAGGTCTAAGATTCGTTTGATGTTCTTGTTGGGCCTTGAAGCCGGAAACTGGAATGAATGAATTATGCAAACTATCTTGGATTCAAATGTTTTATGGGCTGAAATTCTGGATTGAGAGCGAAGCTCATGGGCCAAAACTATGAATTGGTCTATGGGCCTAGATGAAATGAGTCATGAGTGTGGTACTTGGGCCGGACTGATTGCTCTATATATGATCTGGAATTTGGGCCGAGTGGTTTTGGTTGGGCCTAAAAGATGGCACCTAGATCTAGGATTTTGGGTCAGAGCCCGAGTGAAGAGTTTTCCTAGACTAGAATGAGCCCTTGGGCCGAAATGTGTTTGGGCCTGAAATAAAGAACATGGGCTGGAACGATCCCTAAATCACAAATGGGCCTAACTTTCTTTGGGCCAGAGAAGATGGTTGCTAAGCCGAAAAAGATTTTATTTTCAGGACTTGTGAGTTATTTCAAGTTCAGGTGGATTTCTTTTATGGGCCTAGAACTAATTGGATAATTCAAATTGGGCCAGAAGAGAAATCACCTAAGTCTAGACTTTTGGGCCGAAGCCCGAACGACTCACATGTTAAACCAAACAGGGCCTGTGGGCCGCAAACAAATAGTGCTACCGATTCGGGATGGGCTAGGTTGACGTAGGAGAAGTTCCTATCAATCTCTAGGTCGGGTAGTGGGCCGATCATACAAGCAGACAAAGCCCACACAAATTCAACATGTCCTCACTAGACGCTTAAACCAAACCGGGTATGGATCGATCCGGAGAGGTGCTTGGGGCATGGGCCCAGGTCACCACAAAGGAATAGGGCTTTCACACTATTCTCTTTGGGCTTCCCCACTTTTTTCACATCACCTGAAGGTGTGCGTCTACGGACGGGTCTTTGACTGACCAAACAATGGGCTAGGTAAGGACACTGCCAGGAAAACGCTTGGGGCTAAAGCCCAGGTATTAAGGGGATGTGGTTAGACGACATCCTCCTCTTTTCCCCCGCTTATTCGCATCACCTAAAAGGTGTGAGTCCCTGACAGGGGACCCTCAAACGGGTCCCGGGGTGAAATCAGTTTGCGTGGACCCTCGCTCTCATATGATGCAAAGGTACAGAAATTAAAGTGCGCACGAAAGTAAACAAACAAAGTAATAAAGCCATAAATAAACATTTTCGAGTTAAGCCCTCTTTCTTAAAATTAAACAAGTTAAAATTAAGAAGTTTTTCCCCAGCAGAGTCGCCAGTCTGTGAGCCTCGATTTTAAACCCTATCCTATGTTGAATAAAGTTGATTGGGATCTGATTGGGTTTTAGGTCCACTTATAGCCTAAGATTAATAACTATGTCATATAACAATAATTATTAAAACCTAAGCTAGCTCACTGGAACCTATTATGAGTCGCCACCTAATTTTAACCTAGATCAAATTAGGAAAGGAGAGTTCGGGTTCGGGGGCTTGATATTCGACTTAATTAGGGTTCAATTACTTTCATTACCCTTCCTAGGTCGTTTTTCCTCTACTTAGTTTATTTACGGCTTATTACGAGTCGTTTTAACCTAAGTGCGCGAGCTTCTGTTTTTTTTTTGTTTTTAGCATTTTTTGACAGAGAATTAAAGTGAAATTAAAAGCTACCTAAACTAGGGTTTCGGAGGCAGAATTAGGTCAAATTTTGCTTACGTCCGTAGCCACGGACCAAACGTCCGAGACCACGGACCCCAGTTAACCTAAATATACAGAAAAGTCGAAATTAAAGGAAAACAAAAATTTGCAAAGTCCGGGGCCACGGACAGGATGTCCGTGGGCCCGAACATTATTAGAAAAACCTAAATTTTGAATTTTTAAAATCCCGCCGCCGTCCGTGGGTGTCCGAGCTTACGGACAGGGAGTCCGGGACCCCGGACACGACGTCCGTGGGTGCGGACAGCCCTCGGACGGCGGCTTTGAGGCTGTTCCCGAAGGTGTTTTCGGCTCAAATTTTATGGGTGCGTAGCCTGAAAGATGTACAATACGTTAGTGGTCGAAAGTTCTCAATTTGAATTCGAATTATGCACGAAACTTGGTAAACAAGTTATTGGACAGAAGCTTGAATAAACAGCAATACAGAAGCGTACGAAGGTTAGTTTGAGCCCAAATTTTGAGGCATGACAGATAATACCGTGGTGAATCAGGGAAGTGGAGTTTCTACCTGTTTTACCTTCGGATTCACAACGTTTCTTCACACCGGGATTCGTCGAGTGCTCCGTTGATGGCAGACCCGAGAGGATTTCGACCCAAGCTTCTGGTTGTTGGTTGTTCTTGCTGTTCTTCACGTTTTAGAGGTGTTTTTGTGAGGTTTTGATGATTATTGGTGCTTTGGGGATTGGAAAACGTGTTTAGATGGTGATTTTGGGGGATTTTCAGTATGATTTGGGTGGCCGGGTGTTGGAAAACGTGAGAGAGAGAGAGGAGGCCGTGTTTTCTGACTCTCTAGGGTTCTTCAGTATGTGAGGTTCTCCTTTTATCCAAAAACCTATCCCCTTATATAGACTTTCTTAAAGATAAAGAAAATCTAGTAAAAGTAAGATTTTTCGATATTTTAACTAAGTAACTTCCCAAAGGAATTTTGCTATGAAATTTTAACCACATGTCAAGAATGGATATTATGAATTTTCTGAAGTGGAATCGGATTTTTTAAATGTTGGAATATTTTTAAATTGAATTTCTCGTCAGATTCAGTCAGAAATTGCTAGAAAATTATTGGAAATTCGAAAAATCAAAATTCCAATGCCATTATGCTTAAAATGTCATCCTCTATCATGGGTTAAAATATCAAAGCATTTCAAGCTGGTTTGGACATCCTTTGGAGGAGAGAGAAAGCTTATAGGAGGTCTTAGGAGCCCTTAAAGATTACCAAAACGCCCCTGAAAGTGACGAAGCTGCTCCCCATGCCATGGAGCATGCCGATTGAGCCGGGATCCTTCACTGCTTGATTAAAATGCCTCTCACAACACCAGTACCTCGTAGACCCTAACCGGGGGGTCAAAATTTTGGGTATAACACACTTATCGTTGTATCTCCACTGGGTTTAACTCATAACCATGCTTAGTTGCCATATTATCGTTTAACAATACTTATACAACGGTCGCTTATTGCGCACCGTATCCTTACTCATTATACAACATCAACTTACACTGCATCCGCTATTATATTAGCTTCCGCCATTACACTGTGTTTCGCCACTTATTTAGCTGTTTGCTGGATACGCTATTCTTCGAGTCTTTATGCTCCTTGAGCGTTGTTCACTACACATTTTGTCTGTGGCTTATAAGCCTTATTGCCTCGAGCTCTACTCATTGTAGGCTGTTCACACACATTTACTTCTCTGTACAACATTACATGGTTTGGAGTTTGCATTGGGCTCCATGACAGGGTTGTTGCATCACGCTTCCTTTCACGGGATGCCCCTTAGGAATGTCAGTCTGCCTCCTGACGACCTATGTTTAAACTGAGTATTAGTTCCAACTCTTGCGTTTCTGTCACGTTATTTCGTTCAACAATCGTTGATGCAAACACCCTTCAAGGATTGCTCCTGGGTATTGCCAAGTTATGCCATTACATCTGCCTTGCATTTTTTGGTATGTTTAGTTAACTACGCCATTTTGCGTTCTTAACTGGGTTAACTATCCTCTTTTGTGAAGATCGATATTTCCTGGTAGTGTAGGTAATCATTCTGGGAATTTCATCCCGTTCGTTGCACATTAACATGTCCATATCAGGCATCTGCCTTGCCATGTATATCCATGCGAATCCTTAAGACATATGTGATGTCTTTACAAAGCATTCAGTGCACTTCGCACTTCTTGACTCTTAAATAGTTCTTTGAAATGGATTCACTAATTCCTTTTAGTCTCGTTAACTTAACTAGGTTCTTTTACTTCAACCATTCTTGGTAATCCGTTACTCTTTTTTTGACTTTTACTGCTGACCGTAGTATGGAGTCGACTACTTCCCGTGTTTCGGACTCTACTAGTATACATATGTGGGGTACCATACTGATACATTGCTACTTACCCGACTAACCCATAAGTAGGTCTGTCAGGCCCACAAGCTCCTAACGGAGTGCGGTCATCCCACATTACAGTTGTTACACTCGTAGTGTCCGTCACACGCCTAGGTGAAGTATTCCGTTGTCAACTCCCTTATATCAACCTGTGATAATATGCATTCCGTGTTTACCGGTATCCTTCCGGTTATTCAAAAGTGAACTGGGTGTAACTTACCTACCATGTGGCGCTGAGGCCGGTGTAGGTCTTCTGGTTTGGTTTAAAAGAAGGTTAGAAATAAGTATTGGTTTGAAAGAAACTTTGGTTTTGAAAGAAAAGAGTTTGAAATAAATCTTGGTTTGAAAGAAAAATTTTCGTGGTTTCACAACGTCTTCTTGCCTTAACCAGTCTAGCTTCTTGCTGATTGGTGTATTTCCAATTACAGAGGTTAGGCTGTTAAGCCCTTCCACGGTTATGATGATTTCACTTAACTTCATGGTACTTTACTAAGTACTTCGTAGCTGTTAAAAGTTTCCCCCGAACAGCCCTGTTATTGTGGCACTTGCCATGGCAAGTGCACCATGCTAACTGGCTATCGGTTCAACACACACACCGGTTGCGGTATTTTTTTCACCCGCACTGTAATCAGTGGCCTTGTTGGCCCTTACTTTGATCTTATAGTCTAAACAATAAATCCTCCAGGCGACTTCTTACTGTCTTCACATGATAATCATTAACTAGGGTGTTCCCCATTCTTGGAGTCCCCTTTTATATAGTATTGTATTTTCTTCGTAGCCCGTTCCACGCATTTGTCGTGGTTACTGAGACTTTTCTCTTGTCTGGGTACTACGTTGTAGTTCCTTAGCCGGTTGGTATACCGTTGGTGACATTATTTAACATTTGTGGTTCCGTAGACACTCGTCTTGGGTTCCATTACTTCACTTCTTGCCTATTGCACGGTTGGTGGGTTGCAAGCTGGTTGTTCTCGACTGCTCGGCATGTCGACCTAGGTTGCCGGAAATTCCATTCTCTTTTCTGTAGGATTCTTCATTCTTCACTATTAAATGCGGTTAACATTGTTTAGGTAGAAACGATCTCCGGAATTCCTACCCTGCGGGATCTACCGTATGACATGTTCTCCGTTCTCACAGAGGTACTTAATAACAGCCAGATCGGGTTTCCCGAGTATGAGAGGACTTCCATCTCTCTGGCGTCCTTTCCCAAGTTATTAAATAGGGATTGTGGAAGGTGGGAAGGATATTGTAGGTTTCCAGTATTCACTAGTATTCCTAACTAGCGTATCTCTCACGCTATCACTCAACCCTTCACCCAAAGTACTAAAATCCTAACTCGGTACTTCCTAAGCTCGGTAATTCAGTCATCAGAGCGAAGCTCTGATACCAATTTTTGTAACACCCCAACTACAACCATACGCTTAACAACAAACTGCAGCGGAAAACTTAACTCATCACATTACTTAACTCAATGGTGTTACACGCCGTTAACCACCCACGTGGCTAACAAGATTCCCGAGCAACTACACATTACTATCCCTTTCTATTAACAACAACCAATATACATATACATTCCAACTGTACCGAGTATTTACAAACTAATGCCGTCAACAATTTCGGTCTTACTACACCTACAATACATACTCAATTTGAATGGCTACCCATGTACAAACAACTACCCCGTCCTACTCTCAAACGGCTTCCAGCTCCTTGTACCTGAAATAGAAAAGGAAAGATAGGGTGGCCCCCCAGAGGGCTCAGCACCTTTGCTGGTATGGTAATCATGCAGCCCGCATGCTACCGGGCCACGCACAACTAATTGTCGTCTAAACATGCGGTTGATTATATTCAAATCATGCATGAAAACTATAAACACACAACACATTGCATACCCACAACAACGGGGTTCAACAAGTCAATCAACACTTCTATACTTGATAAATCGCTCATTGTGTTCTTTAACCCTAGAGGGTTTCTCCTCTAATGGAGCTATTTCCTTAATAGACGACACTACCCACTAGTCGGGTTATACTCAAATTTGTCTTTTAATAACCTGGATTCATATCCATGATCCGCATACTCCACATAACAACACATTTCACGTTTCAACGTACATACAACATAACATCACAATAAGAATTGCAATACAACAATAACACATAACATAACGGGAACGGTTCTCTTTAGGAACCGACCCAAACATAGTTAGTTCACTTGTAGAGCCTAGATGATGTTGCCAACTCATTATAAGCTCCTTACATAACTCGTTACCGTCCTGTTAGATGAACTAATAACTTAATCCTAAGGTGCGTCGAATATAGTAATCCAAGCACACCGAACAAACATAGTATGCCCCTGTGGCCCGACGTGAGTCAGTAAAATAGCCTTGGTTAAGCTAAAGGGAAGGTTGGAAACCAAAAAGGAAAACAACCATAACATACAGAGAGGATCGAACTAGATATGACAACGACCCCCATACTCACACGTGTGGCTGGAACGACCGGAGTGAGGCAGTTAGCACTTGTTAGGAGTCCCATTATTGGACTTAGTACATTAATTCACAAATAGGTGGTTAGGTCTAGTTAGACACACACAAGGGTAGTGAACATACTTACACACACAAACAACATACAACTAACTCACGCATAGTCGTGGCTAGAATGTTCCCATGGTTTGGGTCGTTAGATCCGAATACCGATCTATTATGTAATCCTAGAGTCGGTTAGTTAAGTTTAGCACAAATTTAAAGCTAAACGGTATTGAAACTACGCACGCCACATAATTAAACAACTATAAACTCATTACATGTTTTTATCTTAAAAGGTGGCAAACATACAGAAAAACACATTGGCATACAAGCCGGTGTAATCCGGTAGGATACAGGTTGCAAGAAAACCATACCTTTCACCATGGTCCACTATATTGTGTCCTCCTAGGTTCCTCAAACAAATCCCGTACAACTGGTAACATCACAATTACTTTCATTAACATTGGAGTAACATGATTACTTAACGTCTAATGCGCCCATAGTTAACCCCGTCATCCCGTTATATTTAATTTTACTCCTGTTATCTTAAGTTCACAACTCCCACATCAAACCTAACACTTGTTTACACATTTTAAGGCCTTTACATGTCACCAAACAAGGCCTAAACATCATCTAAAACCATTACCATTCAATCCCCCATCATTAGAACCCTTAAACAAATTTTTTTCTTTCTTTCTGGTCTGGACCGCCCCACTGGGGCGGTCCCAGGGGCGGTCCACATTAGAAGCTCCTACGGCTGCATAATTCCACTGGACCTCCCCACAGAGGCGATCCCTAGGGGCGGTCCAGAACAGACCCCATTTTTGAAAGTGCTTTTCTCCTCATTTCGAACTCCAAATTCACCCCAATCTTTTCCTATGCATTACACATGTTTTCCCACATGTTTTAACATCTTTTTGGCACACTAAAACCCTCTCTAATCATCCCAAAAGCTCCTTAAACTTTTACTCAAACTTTTACTAAATCATTAACACTTAGAACATTTTACTTACACTTGTAACTTTTAATTTTTGCTTAAAACATCCACTAACCAAAGTGTTCTTCCAGAACAAGGTAACCACTCCTAAAGCATCATTTTGCATCACACTCATCCCCTTTACACACATTCCTCAAGTCTTTCCCACAAGTTCATAATTAAACCTTCACAAGGCATTACATTTCCATTGTTCACCAAACTTTGCACAAGATCAAACCATATTTCCACCATGACCTTGATGTATCTAGAAATCATCCATTAGCTCTCTAATCCTCTAAGACTATGCCCAAGGCATCTTAACACTTAAGAACACCTTAATTAACTTTCTTTCACCAATTTAACACTTAATAATTCCTAGTACCATCTAGGTCATAAAATCTCATTACAACACATAAGCTCCTTTGTTTATCAACTAAATTTTGCCATTGCTTCTCTTGTATCACCTTACACCAAAACACATAGTTTTTCACCTTTAGACAATCAATAACACTTAATCCCTTAATACACATTCCTTACACACAAACATATGGTTTTTCATCCTTTAACCATCAAAGACCTTTATCTCCACAAGAAACATTCTTTACACACAACTAAACCTTTAAACTACACTACATCACAATATAGTGCATAAACTTAAATTGCTTGGTACTTAGGCCCTTAAATTGCATAAACCTTAAACACTGAATTTCCCACATAATAATGCCTTCAACCTGCAAATACACACAACAATGCTCCCTTGTCCTTTTAGTCTTCCTTGTGGATAGTTTTCTATCTCATTTCCCATTCGCTCTTTAGGTTAATTATTAAGCAAATATAGCTCAATTTCCTAGTACATAAAACTACATTAAGAGAGGTCATTTACCTCTTTGTTTTCCAAGCTTTCTCACATGTTTTCTCTTGTTCTTTCTTGATTGAAAATCGGCAAGGAGCTTTTATCACTTGTCAATCTTCTAACCAATACACATATAAGGGTAATGAGCATTTAAGTTTAATACTTAAACTCATAATTAAACCCTAGGTTACATAAGTGTCTTAAACACTTAAAATAGAAGTTTACCTTGGAATTTGAAAGAGTACTTGAATAAGTAACAAGAGAGGACTCCTCCTAGTCCATTGAAGTTTGAAATGAGGCTATGAAAGATCAAAAGAACACACCATTAATGGGTGATTCTCGGTCGTACAATAAAAACAAGGGGGATGAAGTTTTTCTTTAGTTTTCCTTACCTTAAAGCAAAGGAGAATGACAAGGCATGAAAAGATAAGCTCAAGCTCCTTCAATGGTGATTCTCCATGGCAGCGAATTGGAGTTCTTGGAGATTTGAAAAGATATGAATGTAGAGCTTACTCTGTTGATGTTATTTTGATCGGCAAACTCAGCTTCATACTGATGAATATAAAGAGACAATACCGGGAGTCACATGCCAGTTCAAAACCGAGGAAATAAACAAATAAGATAGAATGTATTAAATATGATTTTATATATCTGTTAAAGATAAATAAAATCCATGTTTTAAGAGATGTAATCTGAAGTCTCGAGATCTATATATGAGACGACAACTCTAGGGTTAGGGTTAAGGTTTTGGAGAGGCATGAATATTAGCAAAGGAAAAGAGGCTCTTCGCTAAAAAGGTTGAGACTTATAGATTCACATGCGTGAGGATTAGTTTCATACTGAAACGTGGTTAGTGATGCGAGTCGGATTTTGAGTGCTGAGGAAAGAGATAGGTGTTAAGAGTGGATTGTACTCGTAACATGTTGAGAGTTTAGAACTCGTGTATAGGTGATGTGGTGAACACACTACGTGTCCATTGTGTATCGAGTGCGGTACGTGTTACTGAGTTATAATCTGAGTTTCTGTTTTCTTCTATTGTCATTGTATCATCTTAGTTCAAGTCTTACGCACAGTAGGATTCTACAATTGGTATCAGAGCAAGGTTACCCTATATTTAGAGGAAACTTTCTCAGGGTAGGTCGAGATGAATAATTACTGTGTCAAACCGCCAAAGTTGACCAAATTCAACTATACTAGTTGGTGCGAACAAATGGAGGATCAACTAATTTCCATTGATCTTCAGCTTTGGGACGTGGTGACTGAAGGAGATCTGAAGCCGAAATACGTCGAGGAAGGAGTCAAAGTCAAGCTGGGGCGAGAATGATAACAAACTGATAAGCAAGAATCGACAAGCTCGGAGAGTTATAATGTCCTCCTTGTCAGACTCAGACCAACAAAAAGTCTTGGGTTTACGCACTGCAAAAGAAGTTTGGGAATTCCTTAAGACGGCTTACGCAGGGACAGATTCAGTCAAGAAAGCCAAGGGAAAGCAACTCAAGAGACAGCTTGATAATTTTAAGATGGATGAAGGCGAAACGATTTCGGAGACAATATAAAAATTTGATAAAATTCTATGTGAGCTCAAGACTGTTAGAGTAACCCTGGATAATGCTCAAATAAACGAGAGATTTCTGGATAGCTTATGCAAAGAGTGGCTGAACTTCACTACCGTTTTGGAATCTACAAAGGATCTGTCAAAATTATCTTTTGAAGAATTGGGGTCTGAACTAACAGTGTATGAGGGCAAGATGAAAGGTGGACTAGTCGGTCTGAGTGTTAATAAGGATTTGGCACTAAAGGCGAAGAAGACATCAAGTGATAAAGAAGATGAAGATGCAAATGAGGATGAAGAGATTACAATGATAGCTAACGGCATCAAAAAGATCTTTGGCGGAAGAAGAGGGTCTGGGTCCAGAACTGATAGATTCAAGTCTAAGAGGGAACAAATCATTTGTTTCCGGTGTAACAAGCCTGGACATGTGGTAAAGGATTGTATGCTAAAGTCAAAGGACGATTTTCGTGACAAAATCAAGAAGTTCACAAAGGCGGTAGCGGCAACATGGGGGCAGGAGGAGTTAGATGCGGACTCAGAGGCAGAAGAAACAGCATAGATGTGCATGACTGCTATGGTTGAAGATGATGAAAGAATCAACATGACGTCAGATAGGAACTTCTGCATGATGGCCAAAGTCGGAAGGCAAGAGGTCCTAGAAGCAGACGAGGTAAGTCCTGAACTTGTAGAAAATGTTTTCAATTCCTTGTCGAAGAAAGAAATTTTTAGTCTATTAACAACTGCTGTTGCTAAGATTAAATTGCTTCAGTCTAGACTGTCAAGAATAGATATTCCTATAGAATCTAATGCTGAAACACAGGCTAAGGAAAAATCTACTATTAATTTTGTCAAACCGATAGAAGAGAGAGTTGCATGTTTACCTGCTTGGGTTCAATCGGAATTTAGGACACTACAAGAGCGGCATGAGAATTTAAGAAAGAAAAATGAGGAGTTAGAGGATAATCTGTCAAAAGCTAAGAGAGAAAAAGAAATAGCAACACCTCGAAATCCCGTTTGGTACACTGGGAAGGCAGATTTGACTCAGATGCTAACTGGGAAAAAGAGAAGTGTCACACCCGTTGATACACCAGTGAAAAAGGTCTCGAATACTAAGTATACCAAGTCAGGATATTTCTGTCAATACTGCCATAGACATGGTCATAGTATTGGTTTTTGTAGGAATTTATACTATAGAAAATCTTTCACTTACAATTTGCGTCAGTCTAGAGCTCACACAAACAACAGCAATTTGCTCTTTAACTATAAAACAGGACCTAGGCTAGTTTGCGTACCTAAAGCTAAACAATGATTTGGTGTGTTTAGGCATTGGCTACTTCGTTACATGAGAACTGGTGGCTGATGGACAGTGGGTGCTCAAGACATATGAGTGGGGACAAGAAGAAGTTCAATACTTTGGTTGAACATCGAGGAGGAAAAGTAACATTTGGAAACAATGGCAAAGGGAGAATAATAGGAATAGGTACGATTGGCAAAGAGAACAGCATTGATCAGGTTAGTTTGGTGGAGGGTCTCAGTCATGATCTGTTAAGTGTGTCACAAGTGTGTGACAAGGGTCCTTCTGAGGTTGTCTTTGATTCAAATGGATTTCAAATACGTAACAAGGTTACACAGGAGGTGCTGTTGCAAGGTTGCAAAGTAGGAAATCTCTACATGGTAGATGTGAATGACTAGGAAGATATGACTTGTCTTACGGTTAAAGATGATGAAGAAATGTTGTGGCATCAAAGGTTAGGGCATGCTCATGCACCTATTGATAAACAAATTGAGACTAAAGGAGTTAGTCAACGGGTTACCACAAGGGAGGATAAGTCATGATATTATCTATGCTGATTGTGCTCAGAATAAACAAACAAGGATCTCCCATGTTCTAACTCATGCGGTCAGTAGTACCAAGACGTTAGAATTGATTCATATGGATTTAATGGGACCGATGAGGATACAGAGTAGGTCAGGTAAGAGGTACATACTGGTGGATGTTGACGATTTTTCAAGGTACACATGGGTGATTCTACTTCATAGTAAGGATCAAACTTTTAGTGAGATTGTGGGTCTATTTGCTAAGATTCAGACTCAAACAGAAAATAAGGTCAAGACCATTCGAACTGATCAGGGGACAGAATTTATCAATCAGAAGATGTCTCAGTTCTATACTAAAAATGGAATCACTCATACTTATTCTACAGCCAGAACCCCTCAGCAAAATGGAGTGGTGGAACGTAAAAATAGGACACTCCAAGAAATGGCTCGTACAATGTTGAATGCTAGTGGTCTTGCACCACGTTTCTGGGGGGAGGCTATAAACACAACATGGATATTCTCATAGAGCCTTGATTCGCCCATTCTAATCAAGACTCCCTAGGAACCGCAGGGGCGGAAGCCATCTATATCACCAGGCAGGTGTTTGGGTGTACATGTTATATCCTTATCATGAAAGGATCAACTAGGGAAGTTTGATAAAAGGAGTGATGAAGGTGTATTTCTCGGATATGCAATGAGCAGTAAAGCTTATCGGATTTTTAACAAACACACCTTGGTTGTTGAAGAATCTGCAAATGTCAAGTTTGATGAGAATAACTTTGGTGGACAAGTAGGTCATCAGGAGATAGAAGATCTCGTTCGGTATAAGGTTGATGATGTAACCATGGATAATGGTTCCGGAGCCGAATCAGAAAAAGAAGTAGTGAGGACTAAAACTCTTCCCTTGCCAGCTCAGAACTCAGAAGCTATACCACCAGAACACATCGATTTACCACCAGCTGTGAACCAGGAGGCCGGGGTCACACATCGTCAGACATCTCGAAATGCCCCAGGTATAGAGATTAACAATATTTTGTCCGATATAAACTCAGGGGTTCAAACCCGATCGAATGCACAAATGTTTTGTGCTTTCTTTGGTTTTGTGTTGACAGTAGAGCCAAAGACTGTGAAGGAGGCATTAGAACATGAAAGTTGGATAAATGCTATGCATGAGGAGTTGAATGAATTTGTAAGAAATGAGGTATGGGAACTTGTCGAGAAACCCGAAAATCAAAATGTCATAGGAACAAAGTGGGTTTTTCGTAGTAAGCTGGACTCCAATGGTCAGATATCTCGGAATAAAGCTCGATTAGTTGCCAAAGGGTATAATCCACAGGAGGGATTGGACTTTGATGAAACTTATGCTCCAGTAGCACGCCTTGAAGCTATTCGCTTGCTTAGTGCCTTTGCCACTTTACACAGGTTCACACTCTACCAGATGGATGTCAAATGTGCCTTCTTAAATGGACATCTCAAGGAAGAGGTATATGTTTCTCAACCACCGGGTTATGAAGATCCTATCTATCCTACACATGTCTACCGGTTAAAAAAGGCTTTATATGGTCTTAAGCAAGCACCTATGGTGTGGTATGAAAGATTAACTTCCTTTCTTGTTAGCCAACAGTTTGTACGGGGCCATGTTGATTGCACTTTGTTTATCAAACAGTGTGGAATGGATAAGCTTCTGGTACAGATATATGTTGATGACATTGTCTTTGGGTCCACTAGTCCACAACTGACAATAGAATTTGAGTCGATGATGACAAAAGAGTTCCAAATGAGTAACACGGGTGAGTTAACATCTTTCTTGGTTTACAGATTCGCCAAACAGCCGATGACACATTTGTCAGTCAAACTAAATACACCTTGGAACTTTTGACCAAGTATAAGTTCAATGAGTGTAAACCAATGTCCACACCGATGTCCACTACTCTCAGACTGGGACTGGAATCCACTGCAGAGTCTACAGATCCAACTATTTATAGGGGGATGATAGGGTCTCTTCTCTATCTTACCGTGAGTCGTCCTGACATTATGCAAAGTGTGTGTTTCTGTGCTCGATTCCAATCTAATCCCAAAACACCTCATGTCAAGGCTGTAAAACGAATTTTCCGGTATCTACATGGAACATCGTCACTTGGACTTCTATACACAGCTACTTCTTTACCCACTCTTGCTGGATTTACTGATGCTGATTTTGGCGGTTCCCTTACTGATCGGAAGAGTACAACGGGCACAGCTCAATTCCTGGGTTCTAATCTAATAGCTTGGTCTTCTAGGAAACAAGCTTCGGTTGCTCTGTCTACGACTGAGGCTGAGTATGTGGCTACGGCGGAGTGTTGTGCCCAGATACAATAGCATCATCAGCAGCTTGAGGATTTTGGTCTATGTTTTCTTCACATTCCCATCTATTGTGACAATACTAGTGCAATTGAACTAACCAAAAATCCAGTTCATCACTCACGTTCAAAACACATTGTCCTACACTATCGTCATCATTTCGTTCGTGATCATATTGAACATGGCAGGGTTATTCTTATTCATTGTCCTACAGAAAAACAATTGGCTAACATATTCACCAAGCCACTACCCAGAGAATCCTTTGAGAAACTTCGCTTTGAGATTGGCATGGTCGATACCAAGTGAGAGACGGATCAATTTTCGTTAAAGTTTTTCTTGTTGTTCTTTGCATTTTCTTCAATAGGAATATTTTCCAACATTTTGTACCTATTGGTTCTGAACCGAATAATTTTTTTTATGTTGTTTTATTTAGCATTTCTCCAATTGCCATGCATGGTTGATAGTGTCCTACACTAAGTCTCATTATGAATCACATATTATGGAGGTTATTAAGATGAGCCTATTGTTTACTTGAGCACTTCTTCCTAATATAACTAAGTTTGGTGAATGAACTTCTTATCTCCCTTCGTATAAATCTCCTTGATGTGTCTCACAAGCACCATGTATGGATTTGATAAATAATATAACATTTGATTGGTTATTTAATATAATGGGATGAACAAGGCAAGAGACTCCACTGCTCACAGCACAAACAACACGTATTTGGCCTCTTTCATTCGACAATTAAGTCTCATAGGATGCTTCATCATCTGACTTCCTAAGGGAAACTACTCTGGGCAAGTTGACCCAACATCGTTACATGGATGAAGAGAAAAAGTCAAGGTGTTGTCTCATCAATACTTAAGATGTGACCTCTATACTCCGATAAGATGTGAGTATGAGTCTGTGGTGATGAAAGGTACAATGGAATATGATTGTACTTCTCACCTCTTGTCGTTTCAAAGGAAAGTTGCGGTTGAGCATAAGGTTAAATAAAACAATCCACATGTTCTGCTTGAGGAATGTTCATTTTAGGAGGTTTAACAATGAAAGGGGACTGATGACAACATCCACTTAGGAATATTGTTTGATATCTCTGTGGATAATAGTGCTTCTCTTCCTAATTTCTCGAATGTTCTATTCAGACCGACTCAGTCTAGAGCTATCAGCCGTGTTTTGCAAATGGAGAAGTCTTCTCTTATGTTTTTTTAAATATATATATATATATATAACTCACCTTTGATTCATCTTCTATTTCCTCTCATATTTTCGAAATTTCCTGTTTCTTCACTTGGTTACGCTTTGTTCCGAAGTTTCTCAGCAGAGTGAACTCTTCCTCTTCTCTAGCTTCGTTCTTGCATTTTCTTTAATCCTTTCTGCATTCGGCCATGGATTCTTTCGAACAGCTCATCTATGAGGATGCTGTTCCTCTTGCTACTGTAAAACCTGAAAATTACAGCCAACAAACCATAGTTCCTGATTCCAATTCCAAACCCTCACCCGATGTCAAATCCCCAACTCCAAAAGAAACCACCATTGTAAGCGACCAAGACTCATCTTTTGTTCCAACTGAGGACGACATTCCCCTGGCCAAATCTCGCCGTAGGTTGCGCACACCTGCCAAGAAAGCTGCTTAGGGAGTCGAAGATACTTCCTCGGCGAACCCAAAGCGCAAAGAGGGTGATTCGCCAGTTGTGCATCAGCGATCATTGAAGAGGCTGAAGTCCGTGGCACGCCGTCCTTTCGCATCAAAGGCCAAGGAGTTTCATCAAGAGCGGTCGCAAAACCCAGGTCGTAATTTTCCACAGAAACCCATTTTTAATCGTGCGATGCTTGAATCCGACATTATTCCTGGCAAGTTGGTAGATTGTGATTGGCTAGGAAAGAACTCATTGGAATCTTTACTGGAGATTGTGAAATTTCAAGGCTGGGACAAATTATTTAACTCTGAAACCACCTACTACCCGGAGCTACTATTTCCGTTTGTTCTGAACTTAGAATTTGTTTCTCCATACGAGTTTAAGACTGAGGTTGCTGGAATCAAAATGATAATCTCTCCGACATGGCTTGCTATGATTCTTGATGTCCCTATTGATGGTTTAGGTGAGTTCAATGCTCAGAAAGTGGATGTCGCACCGCATTATGACGTGGTGCAACATTTTGGTTTGACCCGTGCTAGTTCTAGACTGAAGCACTATCCACAAAGGGACCTAGGTGTGTTACCGAGATTGCTACACTTGCTTGCTTATCAAACATTATTCCCATCTTCTGACATGCGTGATAAGGTTACACCCGTGGATTTAGGATTAATGTGGTGCTTAGATAAAAAGATTCATCTTTCATTGTGTAACACCCCTACCGTTAATCCTATTCTTAACGTCTAATCGTTCTGTTAATCCTATCAGTTCGCAGCGGAATTACTACACTACTACGGCGGGTGGTACAACGCCGCTAACCGCCCATACGGCTAGCTAGGCTTACCTTACTTACAGTCACGGTCTGATGATCAAAGTATACCGAGCGGCTACCATTACTTACCAACTCCGCAAATATAACTTACTTACAATCCTGGATTACCGAGTATTTTAAAGTATCGATTTACATCCTTTACCAATCCTTCCAAAAGAATGAGTCTCTACCAACTACTCATCTATACCCAATCTCCATCCTATCAATATCCAAAAAGGTGTACCCCATGGTACACTGGCTATCAAAAGCTACAGCCGTGTACTACCTAGTACATCATTCATAATTCATTAATTACAACCCCAAAATGGAAGACAAAAGAAAACAAAGCCACATCTCTTCACAGTCTTCACCCTTCTCTTGTACCTGTGTGTAGTAAAAACATCGCCCCAAGGGGCTCAGCAAAAGCTGCGCATGAACTCCGCATATACCGCATGCTAGCTAGGGCACGCCGACTAATTATGGTCAAATAGGCATGCGGTTCATTTTTAACATACATACATGCTTTGCATACAACATACATGCATATACAATACATTACACAGATCAAGGCAACATTACGATAACATACCCTTCCCTTACCTTCACGGTGTTAGCCAAATTACACATCCGGGTTAATTGGTATGCTTATTACTCTTTTACTCATTACATCTTACTTACTCTTACTTTACTTACTTACTTTCATTTACTTACTTACTCATTCTTATTTACTTACTCATACTCAAGTTAAGTCGGTATGACCTCCGGCCCGGGGACTACACCATCCCACCACCGGGATTTACTTGACTCACCAATCCGGGATGGTACCCACTTAAGGGATTTGGGCTGCAGACCAGTTTAAGAGTCAGGACTTGGATCCAACCTCTTGTGTCTCCGCATCCTCACGCGTGGCCGAAACTATATCGGACTTCTACTCATTCCAATTTAATTACCAATTTAAGTTAGATTGGTTAGCTTGTTAGGAATCAGTTAGAAGTCCAAACTCAAACACATTCGGTCACAATACAATATATCATACATACACACATTCATTATCATCCATACATTTCATGAATTATACAAACTAAGATTTAAGGAAAATATTCACAACATACAACACTACATATTCACAACTAAGCATAATAACTCTGATTCATGCATTTATCTTATTTGCTGATCAATTAGCACACAACACACAAATTAGAGTAACCAAGATAGCATACGGGGCATGAGGAATTGATACCGTTCACCGTTGTACTTGTATCCGACGTTCCTCCAATGTTCACAAATCAAACACTCGACCGAATGCAACATGCACAGTCCCACCATCCAACACTTGAAACAGATGACATGATTTAGCCATCTACATGAACTCACAACAGTAAGCAAGCTAATAAAATTATATTGTTTTAAAAGTAATGTTAAAATAACTATGGAGGAAAAAAGAACAAACCGAAAGGTTTTGATAAGGAAATGTGTCTCTGGTAGGAGAAGAAGGTGCAGGATGATCGACCATCGATGTATCCGCCGTCGTGGTAGGAGCAGACGTCGGTGTAGGATCATCGACAATATCCGTCGTCGTGTTAGGAGCAGACGTCGGTCTAGCAGTAGGTGCCGGTGTAGGAGACACGGCCACTATCGATGTATTCGCCGTCGCGGTAGGAGTAGACACCGGTGTAGGAGTAGTAGGTGTCGGTGTAGGAGCATGCACCTGGCCCAATACTAAAGCCTCAAGTCTTCGCAGGCGCTCCTCGTAGGCTTGACGCTCCTCAGCGTGGCGTCTTTCCGACTCAGCGTGACGTCTTTCCGATTCCTCCAACCAGTCATACACCCGTTCATCCACCATTCTCTCTATCATTTCAGCCTGTGGTACTCTCGATCGAGACGTAGGAAACACGTCTTTTTGGCGAACTTCCCCTCCAAGCCCCCGCACTCGCCCTGGATGATCCTTTTGCCCAAGGGCCTTATTCAGTGGATCATCCTGAGACGGAGGGGCCGGAACCATCTCCCATCACTCAGTCGAGCCAGACTGTTTTAAATTAACAAAAATATTAGAAATGAACTTATTAATTAGTAAACAACAACTTTTAAATATATATACTTACAATCTTGGATGCCAACTCAGCAGTCTCGCTCTGCGGGAACACATACACCCCCTCGTCATTTTTCACCATTCGACCCAGCATAAATGTCTGCACTCTACTTGCATCGTCAACATCATCAATAACTGACTGAGTGTCGTCTTCATTAGTCTTAGTCAGTAAGCCCTCGCTCTTCCACTTCTCCAACCGCCCCGTGTATCCAGCTCGCCCCATGAAGTGCTTGTAGATATTCTTCGCCCGGTTACGTCTCGCTTGTTCTTGACGTAACTGTTACAAAATTTGTACATTTGTAAGTTATACATAATAAAAAAAATATTTGTTAAATTTTATTCCTTAAATAATTAAGAAAGAATAATTGTAAAAGTACCTTAAACTCTTCAGTCTGGCGATGGTCGTAGAATATCTTCCAGTCCTCCTCCGTGATCATACCATCATACACTACCCACGGCGGTGACCTCTTGGAGCCCGGTTTGGTAATCCAGCCATCTACCAACCGATGCTTGAACTGTCGCAGTGATGTCGCTAGAAGTGATTCAATCTTCGTCCGAAGTTCATCCGCGACCTTGTACTTCTTCTGCACCATCTGCCACATGATGTCTTTGTCTGCCTTTTCTTGATCTTTCCAGTCCTTATTAATCGAGCAATGGGATTTTACCATCAATCCCAAGTAGGAAGCAAACTTCTGCTTCGACCCACCACGATGTCGGAGGTACTTGTCCCAGATCAAATCGATGGGAGAATCTTTCTTCTCCTTCAACCCACGGGTCGGTCCACGTCCCTTCCGAGGGGGCTGCGAAGTAGATGCAGCTGGTGGTTCTTCAGTAGGGACGTCATCGTCAATATCATCCAGCCCCAACAGTAAGTCCTCTTCGACTCTATCGTCAGGATCCATAATCTGAAAAATAATCAACAATTAACAAGGTTAATACGAACATCTACTGAATCAAATATTGAAGCATGACAAAAATTAAATAATATAATATTGTCAACCAAACTTACAAAATAACATTTCATCGTTCAATCCACAATCCTTCATTGTGGTCGGACCTTCGATATTCAAAATTAGTTACATTATCTACCTCAATCGGCAACCAAATAGGTACATCTGTTTCATCTTCACAGTCGTATTCATCCTCATCAACAATATTATCAATCCCAACTATCGATCTTTTACTCTGCATTACAATAGACCATCTGGGATTAGATTGATCACGACAGTAGAATACTTGTTTTGCCTTTGATGCAACAACAAAGGGTTCATCAGTAGGAGCCGCTGTCGTTAAATCAACTAGCTTCATACCATGATCCTCCTCACGATATCCCTGTTTGTTGTCCTCCCATTTGCAACGAAACACGCAAGTTTCATAACTAGTGTAATTCAAGACCCAAATATCCTCAATAACACCATAATATTCATTCTTCAGTGTATTACGACTTGTTCCTGTGAAAATGTCTTGTGAAGCGATAAGATGCACACCACTGTTCTGGTTTGTCGATTTACAATCTTGACGTGCAGTGTAAAAAGAAAATCCATTTACATCATATCCTTCATACGACAACACATCGAGATTTGGACCAAGTGCCAACAATTGGATCATTTCATCCACGCTCCTTGAATCTTCATACAACACCTTCTGTCTGAACCACTTAACAAATGTTGCATTCTGCTCTTTTTTTAATTTGGCATTACTCATCGTTGGGTGTTTTGTTTTGAGGTACGCTAGGTGTGCATCGAAATACGGTTCAACAACTTCTGAATGATTCAACACAACCAGATGTGCCTTGTTCAATGTATCAATATCAACTCTGCATAATTTTTTCCCACAGGTACCAACCCCTTTAAGCCTGCCATCATGTCTTGCTTTCGGTAATCCAATAACATCAACACCGTCTAAGTAATGAGTGCAGAAGTCAACTACTTCCTCTGTTACTGTCCCTTCAATTATGCTTCCCTCTGGACGCCGACGGTTTTTCATTTTCTTTTTCAGTATACCCATATATCTCTCAAACGGATACATGTATCGAAGTATAACGGACCACAATGTTTGATCTCTCTAACAAGATGAACAAGTAGATGCACCATAATATCAAAAAACGAAGGAGGAAAATACATTTCCAACTGACACATGGTGATCACAAGGTCATTCTGTAGTTTATCCAGCGTCTCCACATCAAGCACTTTACACGAAATTCCTTTGAAGAAAACACATAAATTTGTAATAGTTTTCCTGACATCAGCTGGAAGGATTCCACGGAGAGCAACCGGAAGTAAGTGCTGCATCAGCACATGATAGTCGTGAGACTTCATCCCTACCAATTTAAGATCAGACATTGATACCAAACTTGATATGTTCGATGAGTAACCGGATGGCACATTAATATGACGAAGAGAACTACAAAAACTTATTTTCTCTTCTTTGGATAATGTATGACAAGCGGGAGGCAAGAATATTCTTTTCCCTCTTTGTTGTGGCGCGAGTTCTTCTCGTATACCCAATTCAACCAGATCTTTTCTACCCTTTAAATGGTCTTTTGTCTTTCCTTTCACGTTTAGTAGTGTCGCAGATACACTTTCACCAATGTTTTTCTCCACGTGCATAGCATCAATGCAATGTCTCACCTCTAAATGTTGCCAATATTAAAGTTCCCAAAATATTGATTTTTTCGAAAAGATGCTCTTTTCAGTGGATTTAATTGGTGGACCGAAGTTGTTCACAACATTCTTCAACTGATTGTAAGTCTCAGCAGCAGATAGTGGTGGTCGAGCGACTGCATGATCCGTTTTTCCGTCAAACTCTTTTGTCATCTTACGGTATTTGTGCCCTTTAGGAAGGAATTTCCGATGGCCCATGTACACATTTTTTCCACTGTGTTTTAACCGTATACTGCAAGTTCTATCTCCACATATAGGGCATGCTAGAGCTCCTTTAATTGTGTATCCCGAGAGGTTACCGTATGCAGGGAAATCATTGATCGTACAAAACAACATAGCCCGGAGCGTGAAGTTTTCCATACCATATGAATCATACACCGTCGCACCTTCATTCCACAACAATTTTAAATCGTCAATAAGTGGTTGCAAAAACACATCAATTTTGTTTCCCGGTTGTTTTGGACCCGATATCAACAGAGAGAGGAGAATATGTCTGGGTTTCATACACAACCATGGTGGCAGATTGTATTGTCAATAAAACAGGCCAAGTACTGTGTATACTGCTCAAAGTGCCATAAGGGTTCATCCCATCAGTGCATAAACCAAACCTTAAGTTCCTTGGGTCTGTACCGAATTGAGGGTATATTCTGTCAATGTTTCTCCATTGTGGTGAATCGGTTGGATGTCTCAATTTACCATCATCCTTTCTATGGGTAGCATGCCATCGGAGGTTCTCAGCATCTTTCTGAACTGCAAACAAACGTTTGAATCGGGGAATTATCGGTAGATACCACAACACCTTCGCAGGAGAGCCCACTTAGTGCTTATGTGGTTTCTGTCACCCTTTTTTACATAGCGTGATTCCCCACATTCAGAGCAATGGTCATCCAACTCATTCTCCTTCCAATACAACATACACCCATTTGGACAAGCATGTATTTTTTATATTCCATACCCATCGGACACATTAACTTCTTTGCCTCATAAGTTGTTGTGGGTATCACATTGTCCTTTGGTAGTACATTCTTCAGCAGTTGTAAAAGATCTGTAAAACTGACATCACTCCATCCATGTCTCGCCTTCATATTGAATAGTTTTAGGACAACGCTCAATTTGTTTTGTGTTTGCGTTTCACATCCACTGTACAACGGTTCCTTTGATGCTTGCATCAGATTTTCGAATGATTTGGGTTTGTTGGAAAAATGTTGTTCAACATCTTCCATCATTGCATTAAGGTCCTCCTGATCATCTGAATCACTACCTAGTGAAGCATCTTGAGTATCCCCAAAATCGTGTGAAGCATCCATTTCTGATTGTTCTGCAACGACGTTATCAGCACATTCAAACACTTGTACTGAATGTTGACCATGCAGTATTGTTATGGCTTCATAATCATCTGTAAACCCTCTGCGAATCAGATGATCCTTAATCTTGTCCACACCTCGGTATTTGAAGTCGTTCTTGCAATCGACACAAGGACATCGAATATATCCCTTATCCCTTGGTTTAAGATTGTCAACAAGGACTTTGCAAAATTTATTGACCCCTTCTAGGTACTTGATGTCCAATCTGTCACTGTACATCACTGAGCGCTCCATCTCCTTTTTCAACACACCAGATGTCGTGAACTCGTTCCATTGATCTCCTCTTTTTTATTTACAGATTTAACAACCTAAACCTATCCAATCACCTTCGATCTCACCTAGGAACAAGTTAATAATATACAGTAGTTCAGTGATAATTTCGGCAGCATTACCCTACAGCTCTCCTAGTGTAGATATATATATATGAATTGTTTCAATTCACATAATATATGTACACTAGAAGAACACTACGGTAATGCTGCTGAAATTGTCACTGAACTACTGTATTATTAACTCATTCACAACCTAGATGGTGAGATCAAAGGTCATTGGACAGTCCCAACAGGGACTATCTAAGACATACCTCTATCAGGTACATCTCAGACAGGTAATTCTATGTTTGAATTGATTTTCCATTGTTTTAATAGAAAAACAAAAATAAATTGAAACGTTTTAAATACCAACCTGATGAGTACTAGATGGTCAGCACGAACAGCACAAGATAGAGAAGAGACAAGTAGACAGATGTTCTTGCACGTAGTACATGACACCTATTCAATTAATATAATAAGTTTTAATTTTATAAAAACTTGAATAATTGAACATATTAAACAAACAATGGAATTAGAATCAGCTTAAATTCTGGAAAAAATTTGGCATGACCTTTGCGTATTTTTAGACACTCCACATTTTTTTAAGGCAGAAACAAACACAGTAGCAGCAATAACATTTATTCTCCGTAAACCATACGAATTATTATCAGACAGACAACTATATAATAATATATATGATCAATGAACAAAACAACCACCCCCTTTCAACTGAATCTCACATTTCACAACACCTATGCAATATAATTCTAATGATTGCAGAATACAAGTAGAATGTAGTACAACGTTTATTCGTGACAATATATAAGTACTTGTTTCTAAAATCATAATTAGAAACGCAAGTGTTTTACCGTGGGTTCTGATCAGGCAAACCGGTGGCAGAGGTTGACAGCAGCAGATGGTGCGACACCTATTCAATGAAATTAGAATATAAGGTTTTAATTTGAAAAAATATGAATAATTGAACAAATAACCAAACGAATATATTTTGAATAAACCATGTTATTGAAACATTTTTAAAAAACTAACCTAATGAGTAAGGATGATCAACTCACAAATGTGATGGAAGAGGGATTGTTAAACCGTAGTAACACCTATTTAATAAAAGTAGAATAAGGTTAATTCTGGAAAAAATTTGGCATGACCATTGCGTTTTTTTAGATACTCCACACTTTTTTCGGCAAAAACAAACACAATACAAGTACAATAAAATTAATAATATGCAACAATTATAACACACGCAAGAATAATAGCAACAAGCAGCAACACTTACAACAATATTAATACACCACCAACAATACGGATAGATAACTTCATCACAAAACAGCCATCGTAACTCCAATGCTTACACAATGGTTATCCAAGCAAATAATATATATTTCCACTTCAACCTGCGCAGTCGCCAAATAAACCTCAAACCAAATTTGTCTTCATATGAACCTCAAACTCATATATCATTGTATATGAGTAAGTCGACCTGATTTGGCATAACCAAAAACATAATTCAACCCGATATATGTTTTCAGATCTCGTATGTTGACATGTAGCTTCTCAAAGCTTTTGTTATGTTTTTTGTTGCGAGTTGCATAATGTAATTCCAAAACACAATATTCACATAATGATATGTAAGTTATAACTTATAAAGATAAAGTAGCTAAGACCATATCATGAGTTAAACAAATTAATCAAAACTATAATATATAGTAAACTATAACATTAATTACATTAATCAAAACTATAATATATAGTAAACTATAACATTAATTACCGGTGGGATTGATGGAGCGGCTCGGTCGATACAGAGGAGCGGTTCCACTGGAGGCGTGACACCAGAGGAGGGCGGTGGAGCTGCTGTCGACACCAGAGAGGAGGGCGGTGGAGCTGGAGGCTGTCGACACCAGAGAGGAGGGCGGTGGAGCTGTCGACACCAGAGGAGGGCGGTGGAGCTTGCCGCGACTGGAAGAACGACGGGGCGGGGAGGCGCGGTGGAGCAGCTACGGGGCGGTGGAGGAGCTCAAATGCCCGGTTGTTGTTGTCGCCGCGACCGGAAGAAAGAGGCGAGTGGGGCGGTGGAGTCGAAGACGGTGGAGGGGGTGGTGGCTCGACGGCACGGGAGTTCGGGTCGGGGAAATCGCCAGAGAGAGAACGCGGGAGGAGAGAAGAAAAGAGGAAGAAGAAAGGTCGGGTATTTAATTGAATGACTTTAAACGACGGTTATTATAAAAACCGTCGTTTAAAACCTTTGTCATAAAAGGAATAAACCACGGTTCTAAGGTAACCGTCGTTTATAATACGACGCCGTACCCGATAAATGACGGTTGTATATTAAACCGTGGTTTATGAATATTATATACGACGGTTAGAAACGGAACCGTCGTTTATCTTATACGGAGATGAACTATAAACGACGGTTTCTGTAAAAACCTTCGTTTATATAGTGAGCCGTGCAACATATATGACGGTTTGTTTAGTAACCGTGGTTTATAAAATTTAAACGACGGTTTCACTGATAACCGTGGTATAAAGTCCGTCATTTAAAATCTTTTTTCTACTAGTGCACAAAACACTCTTAAAAATTCCTGCACTCAACATCCCAATCCCAATCTAGTTGTGACAGTTTAATTGTTTCGAAAGCTTCAATATAATCCAATTCCTCTCCTACATTACATTATTGTTCGTTACCATTTTACAATGCAAATCTTACTCTTTTCAAATTTGTTACACATATATATACAAGGTTACACAAAGATGAGTGTAATTACCTTGTTTCTCCTATAGTTTTCTTCCTCCTTCTTTCTTGCTTCTTCCCTTCCTCTTCCTCTTCTCTTCCCACCGGTTTGTAAACCGAATTCTAACACTACAGCCCACATATATACACCATTTTAATACACTAGCTAACCCTAACCATTATTTAAGTTTTAATGCAAGTTTTAGGGTTTAGAAATTCCATTACCTTGCAAGGGTGTATGTAATGCTTGGAGTGGCTCAAGAACAAGATTCCAACTCCTTCAAGAATGCCAAAATCGGCTAGAGTATAAAGAACTAAACAAGGTTTTAGCTACATTTTCGTTTGGTCCATAAGGCTAGAAAAACAATGAGGTTTCGAGAATATTTTTACCTCAAGATGACAAGGAGAAGGAGGTGGTTCTAGTGGTGGTCTTGAAGCTCCAAATGCTCCATACCCATGGAGATGAAAGTTGTCCTTTTCGGATTTTGAAAAGATGGAAGTGTTCCCCTTGATGAGAGGAAGACAATGGTGTAATTTTTACAATTTTTGGAGAAGGTTTAAGGGAGTAACAAGAGGAGAGAAGATAGAGTTTTTGTGAGGTTCTTCAATTCTCCATTGTTGCCGGCTGAGGAAGAAGAGAATAGAGAGGAGAAGGGGTGGGGGTCTGTACGTGAGAAGAGAATAGAATAGAGGAGAGAGAGTGGTGAGTGAGTAAAGTAAGGTGAGTGTTTTACTTTATTACTTTTGTTGTTTTGTAAATAAGAGAGATAGGTGAGTGTGTGGGGGGGGGGGGGAAATTGGACCACAGCACACACACACACACACATGTACATTTTTATAATCAATAGTGGACACATAAGTTTTGGTTATTTATATTCCTACCCGACAACTTCCCGTTTTTGACAGTTTTTACTAATTCCTTGTTTTATTGATTTTATTGGTTCTAAAGCTTCACTAATATTTATTAATGATTATGTAGTTGACCAAAATTGTTACGAGTCTATTTGACCCACTTAAAGTCACGTTTTCCTGGTTACCTCGAAAAACGCGCTTTAAGGTTCGTTAGTGTTTTTAATCCGTTTTAAGGATCCGTTTTCTTCGGGATTTGTTCCCTCATGATTATTTACACTTAATTAAGCTTATAAATTATTCATTAGGCTAATTAATCACTATTTTTAATTACGGGGTATTTCACATTGCCCAGAATAATTATCTCTCACTTGCGGTCCATTATGAATAGCTTCAAGCCTTCCATTCCTTATCCTTTCTGGATTACAAAGGTTCTTCGTCATTTCAAGCTTGTTCAAGATGATGCTTATTTCATTGCTGCTCAACCGATTAATTATCTGGCTATCGTGACTCTCTCCAAGATGGGCTTGGAACTGACAGCAACCGGCTGGCAGTTCAAACAGGCGGGCCAACATGAGGAGAAGACTGACCATGCTACACCTTCCATTTCCTCTCTGTTGCAGTCAGTCCTAGACTCCATGGTGGCAATGGAAAAGCGAATAATGGCGAGGCTACAGGTTCTGGAGGATACGGTCAACTTTATGATGTCCGCGACTAATTCTTCATCTGAACAATCAGAGAAATTCTAGTTTGTAGTTGGATTGTATCCTACCCCTTCCCCACTTGATACTTACTACTCCGGCTATATCTTGTCTCTTTTTGATGTGGCAAAAGGGGGAAGTGTATTTGGAAGTCTTTTGAATTTCTAGTGTTCTGGTTTTAGACATCTGGTTTGTGCACGAAAAAATGGTGCATGTTTAGACTAGTAATTCGCTTATGATTAGCTTGTGATGATTTGGGTTTTGAGCTACCTTTTTATCCTGTTTGCTAATACTCTTGTCCAGGTTGGTTTATGTTGCAAATTACTTATGTAGAGATTCTAATCCATTATTTTCTTATATATATATATATTTTACTTGTTGTTATGTCATACTTAATGCACAAAAGCTTGTGAGTTTTACACTGAGTACAGGATGAGCAAAAGGTGATGTGAGATTAAGGGGGAACAGCCGACGACTGATTAAAGCTTCATGCCAAGTTGCCGTAATATAAGAATCAGGGGGAATCAATACAAATTGTTCAAGATTTCAATAGTTTGCCGCATCAAAAAGGGGGAAACTGTTGATGTTATTTTGATCGGCAAACTCAGCTTCATACTGATGAATATAAAGAGGCAATACCGGGAGTCGCATGCCAGTTCAAAACCGAGGAAATAAACAAAGAAGATAGAATATATTAAATAGGATTTTATATATCTGTTAAAGATAAATAAAATCCATGTTTTAAGAGATGTAATCTGAAGTCTTGAGATCTATATATGAGACGACAACTCTAGGGTTAGGGTTAAGCTTTTGGAGAGGCGTGAATATTAGCAAAGGAAAAGAGGCTCTTCGCTAAAAAGGTTGAGACTTAGAGACTCACATGCGTGAGGATTAGTTTCATACTGAAACGTGGTTAGTGATGCGAGTCGGATTCTGAGTGCTGAGGAAAGAGATAGGTGTTAAGAGTGGATTGTTCTCTTAACATGTTGAGAGTTTAGAACTCGTGTATAGGTGATGTGGTGAAGACACTACATGCCCATTGTGTATCGAGTGCGATACGTGTTACTGAGTTATAATCTGAGTTTCTATTTTCTTCTATTGTCGCTGTATCATCTTAGTTCAAGTCTTACGCACAGTAGGTTTCTACATACTCTAACTAAGACAACGGTAGTCTCGGAATTAAATTCGGAGCTTGGAGCCATGAGTTACAAGCATTCAAATATGGAGAATTGTGTTTTGCAGTAGCAAAACGTTTTTGAGAAGGGAGGATGAAGATAGATGACGGTGGGAGCATGGAGAAATTAAGGAAAAGTGAGGAGAGAGGTAAGATTTGGAGATATTTATGTTATAAAGCAAAAGTAACCTTTTTACTTACTTTTTCTTTCTTTCTTTAACTAACTAGCAAGGGTGATGACTCACCACTTATAAAATCTGCCCTCTTTTGTATATAGGCTGATTTTTGGTCTTTGTTGACCAATTAATTGACTTGTGTTGACTTATAAATTAAAGTAGCACTATTTGAGCACTATTCACAAATTAAGGCACATAATTGTGAAATTTTTTATTTCCCATTGATTTAGACTTCCTAATGTGATAATAAGTAGTACATATGTTTATTTAAGAGTAATGATGGACATTTAGCCACTCAAAACTCATTTCCAAGACAATTTTTCAAAAATGTGCTTTAAGACTCCTTAAAGCACATTTTGTGTTTTAACTTGTTTTCGAGCTTGTTTTTCTTTAGTAATTGATTTAACATGTTCATTATCATGTTAATAAGGTCTTGGAATGACCTTTAGGTATTATACAAGGTTACACCAAGTCTAGGGCAAGTATTTGCTTAAATTGACTTTAAGGTGTTTTCTTGTGTTTTGTTTGGTTTAATTGTCTACCAATGTTTCTTAAGGACTTAATTAGCCTTATTAAATCATAATTGCATGTTATTAAGTCTTGGTAGGCTCTTTGGGTCCTAAAAAAGTTCATTCCATGCTTAGAGCATGTTTTTGCTCAAACTGTCTTTAAGGTATTTTACTGTGTTTACTATGGTTTAATTTACTTAATAGCATTCCTAAGGCACTTTTTAGCCTTTGCATACCATATTATATCATTTAAACAACACATCAAGGTTTGGGGTTGATAAGTGTCCAAATGAGCATATTTTATAGATATATTTCATATATTATATTAGCACTTTTCTTGCTCATTTCTCCACTTTGGTTAGTTTTCCTCTAGTTATGTTTTATTGATTATCTCACAAATTTATTGGTTAAACGTGGGGAAAACCAAGCTAGGAGAAAAGTACACGAAGAGACGAACGCATAGGCGCAGACGGGGATCAAATCGGAGCTAAAACGAACATTTTAGAGGCAATTGACCTTTGGTCCGGACCAGTGTCCGGATCACCTGGTCCGGACCAACACATGCCAGCGCGCCATAGAAGAAAAATCGACATGTCCGGACCAGTCTGGTCCGGACGGTGGTCCGAACATGTCGATCTTGCCAGCGTACAGAGCAGGTCGGCAGCAGTGTGAAGAGATAAATACATTATCTCTTCACACGGAAATACCACCGCCTAAACTCCCCCTTTTACCTATATTTCTCTATAAATACACCTACAACCCTCCATTAATCCATATCTCATTCCACCCCAAACTTATGCCATTTTTCCTCCATAAAAATACCATAAAACTCTCCAAAAAATCATACATCTCATCCACATATTATCCACATAAATTCCATACAACACCTCATTTCATAAAAAAATTTCATTTCCATACCGTTGTTCTGTCCAACCTCTGCCCAAATATTAGCAGTCGAGATAGTGGAGCTGAATTAATTATCTTTCCCAGATGATTTCTTTTACTTCTTATTCGTCTTTTTAATTATGTTGGGCTAAGAGGATTTACTCCGGGTGAAGGTTTAGCCGTAATTTGTTTAATTATGTAATTTATATTTCTACCGGTTAAAATAAATACAGTTTGTTACGATTAAAGTTTATCTCTCACCTTTTTAATAAATTTCATCGATTTATTAAAAAGCTTTACTAAATCTGTTTTAATCGATCGGTGATAAACAGATAGGTTAATTAAGCCGTAAATCTGTAGGAAACTTATTTTCATCGGATAAGTTAGTACTCATTTGTAAGAATATAATTCCTCGCACTTAATTTCCGTTTACTAGTGCTTGTTTGAGTTTTCATCGGACCTTGCATTTTCTGGTAATCAAGTTCTTATGAGTCTATGATTAGTCCTTAGGATAACAGGAATTTTGCCAAACTATTATAATAAACCGGTAGAGATAGCATAATTAATCAGATTATATAAACCTGAACCCGGAGTCCCGTTTAATTTATCTTTAACTCAGTTAATTTTATCTGTTGCTTTACTTTACAAAAACAAGTCAATTAATTCCCCCCTTTTGTGACAAGCTTAGGTACTATTTTATTTCGCTATAAGTCCCACGGTTTGACCCCGGCCGCTTCTGTCTTACTATACTACTGCGACCGGGTTTTATTTGCAGCCCGACGGATATTTTGAGTATTAATTTCTTTCTTAATTGTTTTAATTACACCAGTTCCAACCACTCACAATATACAGTCTGCAAAATGGCGCCGTTGCCGGGGACTTGATTTATTCTAGTCCCTAAGCCCCGGATAATTCACCTGTTATATTATAATAATCTGTTACTATTATTTTGGACATCTGACTTTGGACATCTGACTTCTGACTCTTTATTTTATTGTCATTTATTTTTCAGTCACTTAATTTCCATTGACCTTTAAATTTCAGTAAATTAACTACTAACTTAAAATTTTTGTCATTTAATTTTCTGTCATTTAATTTTCTGTCTCTAACTAAACTTATAATTTCTGTAATCTAACTACTAACTTATAATTTTGTCCATTTTTATTTATTTTAACACATCACGAGTTTCTTTTTTTTTTTTGAGTGGTGAATGCCTTTTACCAGGTCAAACAGCCTCCCGGAAAATATTAATAATCACACGGTTGGTTACATCCAGAGATCGAGAGAACCTTTCTGCGCACTCTAAGGCAGAGACGAACTCAACAAAACATTACCACCACAGTGATAGAATCTAACCCGGAAGCTGACATGGCATCTCACCAGCGACAGTTCGAAATATCAACAGGCCGTCTAATCTAGGACAACAGCCTGCCATCATCCTTCCTCACCTTACCCCATCCGAATACGATGATGGCAAAGCTAAAGCCATATCATCAAATCCGATGTGTAAAGGAGTTGGGCATGTTTGATGGCACCAATCCTGACGAAGCTCTGTTACATGTTACCAAGTTCTTGCAGCATGCCAACAGTCTAACTGCGACCGACGCAGTACTCCAGTACGCAAGACTGTCATTATTCCCTCACAGCCTGACGGGAAGTGCGAGCAAATGGTATCATAGCCTGACACCAAGTACCATCGGTACTTGGGATGAAATAGCCACCAAGTTCTACGACAAATTCCTGCCCCCGAGCCGAACGTTGGAAATGATTGCTGAAATCTATAATTTCAAGCAGCCAGGGTCGGAGAACATTTGCGAAACTTGGGACCGTTTCAAAGGACTACTACTTACTTGTCCTCACCATGGTCTGACGAAAGAACAAGTATCACAATTGTTTACAAAGGCTTGATCGGTCCATGCAGAACAATGGTACTGTCTTCGTTAGGGGCTGATATTCTGAAAAAGCCAGGAGAACAGTTTCTGAATAGCATGGAGTCTCTTTGTGAAGAAATCAGAGACTGGGCCTCCGGTGGATCAAGGAGCGGCACTCCAGGTTTATACCATGTTGGGGAAAGTGATAACAAGTTTGACCTGCTGATGAAAAGCCATGAGCAACTCATGGAGAGCAATGCTCAGCAGGCAACAAAAGTAAGTACTCTGCAGAAAGTGGTTGAGCAGATGGCTATGAACTCCTACCCTCAGCAAGCTAAGTCAATGATTTCCCGATCATCTACAATCCCTCCAGGCTATGCTCCTCTGTCCCAATCATCTCCAGCTATCTCTTGTACACAATGTGGTGGGCCTCATGACTATGAACAATGCCCCCAACTACAAGAATTAAAAGCAGCAGAGGAAGCAAACTATCTCACCAACAATTCAGGGTACAGGCAACCTTGGCAACGTAACATGCAACCCAATCTTCGCTACTCAAACACCGACAATATCCAAAACCCACATACACTACAACCATCTCAAAATTACAGACCTCAGTCCAATTTTCAAGGAGGCCAGAGGCAGTATCAGCAACAGCCTTATGGCAATGATGCTTCTTCGAGTCGACCAACTCAACCTCCTTCGAATCCTGAATCTGAAATGTCTCAAATGCAAGAGATGTTTAAGGCAATGATGGGTAAGTCCCGAGACACACAAGAGGAGGTCGCAGCCCTGCGCAAAGACCAAAAAGCCTTGCAATCTCAGATTAAACAGTTACTCACCCAACAAAGACCTCCTGGTCAATTCCCTTCACAGACTAATCCCAATCCAAGAGAGCAAGCAAATTCAATCCTTATAGAAGATGGCACATCCCAATCAGCGAACTTGAGTGCAATCTCCCTAAGGAGTGGAAGAGAACTTGCTACTAGAAAAGAAAAAGAAAATCAAGAAGAGGCCAGCATCAATGATGCAGACACAGCCAATCCAGCCCCACCTCCCTCAAAAATCCAAGTTCCTATTCCTGCTACTCCATCTCCATCCCAAATAACTATCGACATTCCATCTTCATCTCCTAAAAACAGTGAACTCCCATTTCACAACAGGATGAAAAAGAAACACCTAGATGAGCAGTTTTCCAAATTCTTGAGCATTTTCAAGAAACTGACTCTCGACATACCTCTAATCGATGCTTTGCAAGAGATGCCTAACTACGCCAAATTTCTTAAGGATCTCTTAACAAAGAAGAAGAAGAAACCTGGAAAAGAAACAGTGCACCTCACGGAGGAATGCTCTGCTGCCCTTCTTCGAGCACTCCCTCCCAAACAAACAGATCCGGGAAATCCCGTTATCCCGTGTTTTATAGGTGGAGTGGACTGTGGAAGCGGTTTATGCGACCTGGGAGCCAGTATTAATATCATGCCCTACGCCACCTTCTTGAAAGTAAAAGGAGGAGAGATGCAACCGGTTCCTTTCAAACTCCAACTAGCTGACAGATCAGAGATCAAGCCAATGGGAATAGTCCGAGATCTGGTAGTTGGAGTGTCTCGCTTTATCTTTCCAGCTGACTTCGTCATTTAGAAATGGACGACGATGTTGAGGTTCCCCTGATTCTAGGTCGACCGTTTCTAAGTACTGCCAAAGCCATAATTGATGTCCACGATGGAAAGTCACTTTGAGATACGAGGATGAAACGATCGAATTCGATATGCAGAAAATGATGAAGAAAACTCTAACTTTTCTCCTCACACTAAGACAGTGGGATTAACAGATGATGAGGAGGAGGAAGACGATTTTTCTACAGATGAGGACATGTATCCCCTATCGTCCATCCCGAAAGCTGAAACTGAACCGCTAGAGCAAGTATTATGTACTTCTCTAGAAGAAAAGGTGGAGGATCTGGAAGTTAACGCCATGCTGGCGTACGTAGAAAAAGGAAAGGCAAGTTTTCAAGCCTACCGACCACCAATCGAAAGACATGACAGAATACCTCAAAAATCAATTCCATCAATAGAACAGCCACCAGAGCTCAAGCTTAAGGAGCTGCCTTCTAAACTCAAGTATGCCTTTTTAGCTAAAAATGACCATTTACCTGTCATTATTTCCTCTTCTCTGAATTCCGGGGAGGAAACAAGGTTACTTGAGGTATTGAAGAAACACAAAACAGCAATCGGGTGGACTATTGCTGATATAAAAGGAATTGATCCCTCCTACTACACGCATCACATTTACATGGAGGAAAACCACAAGTCTATCAGGGAACCCCAACGTCGGCTAAACCCTAACCTAAAGGAGGTAGTTAAAAAGGAGGTTCTGAAACTCCTAGACACGAACATCATTTATCCTATCTCTGACAGTCCATGGGTAAGTCCTGTACAAGTTGTCCCGAAGAAGGGGGGCATCGAGGCTGTGGCAAATGATAAGGGAGAGGCTATCCCTCAGAGAAAAATCACTGGTTGGCGCATGTGTATCGACTATAGGCGCTTAAAATTGGCAACCAGGAAAGATCACTTCCCTCTCCCCTTTATTGATCAGATGTTAGAGAGACTAGCAGGGCAAGAGTACTATTGCTTTTTAGATGGGTTCTCAGGGTACTTCCAAATACCAATCGCACCAGAGGACCAGGACAAGACCACTTTCACTTGTCCATACGGCACCTTTGCATACAGACAAATGCCCTTCGGACTATGTAATGCCCCTGCTACCTTCCAGCGATGCATGCAAGCTATATTCGCTGATTTCATCGAACAGAGCATAGAGGTATTATGGATGACTTCTCTGTCTATGGCACTAGTTTTTATGAATGCTTAGCACAACTTGATTTGATCCTAGGACGGTGTGAGGATACAAATCTTGTTTTGAACTGGGAAAAATGTCACTTTATGGTCAAGGACGGGATTGTCCTTGGACATAAAGTATCGGCTGAAGGAATAGAGGTGGATAAGGCCAAGGTAGAGGTTATAGAGAAATTACCGGCACCAACCTCTGTTAAAGATATTCGAGCGTTTCTCGGGCATGCAAGATTCTATCGACGGTTTATACAAGACTACTCCAAAATCACTAAACCATTGACCGACCTGCTACAGAAAGATGCCCCGTTTCATTTTGATGATAAGTGTTCAGCTGCTTTCAATACAATAACACAAAAACTAGCATCTGCACCTGTTGTCATATCACCCGACTGGTCTCTCCCGTTTGAGATCATGTGTGATGCAAGTGACAATGCAGTGGGGGCAGCTCTATGCCAGAAAAAAGAGAAGATTCTAAGAGTGATTGCTTATGCCAGCAGGACACTAAACGATGCCCAGAAGAACTATACTACCACTGAAAAAGAGCTTCTGGCTATAGTATTCTCCCTTGATAAGTTCAGGTCGTACTTATGGGGAAGCAAAGTCATAGTGCACACAGACCACTCTGCTCTCAAATACCTATTTGCAAAACAAGAAGCCAAGCCTCGCTTGTTGCGCTGGATTCTTCTACTGTAGGAGTTTGACATAGAAGTCAAAGACAAGAGCAGAAAATTAAATGTCATCGCTGACCATCTCTCCCGGTTAGTAACTCCTACGGATAGTGTGCCTATTAGCGAATTCTTCCCCAGTGAGACTGCCTTTTCTATCACCAAGGTACAAGAGCCATGGTATGCGGACCTGGCCAATTATCTAGTCTCTGGAACAATACCATATGATCTATCTTACTCCCAGAAGAAGAAATTTCTTTCTGATTCAAAACATTATTTCTAGGAAGATCCATATTTGTTCCGAGTTTGTGCGGATGGGTTGATTCGCCGGTGTCTCCCTGAAAATGAGGTTCACAGCGTCATACATTTTTGTCACTCACAGGAAGCCGGTGGTCACCATGGACCCACAAGGACCGCTGCCAAGATCCTGGCCTCAGGATTTTATTGGCCGACTCTTCACAAGGATGTTTACCAATTCTGCACCCAATGTGATAATTGTCAGAGAATGGGTAACACATCTAGGAGACATGAAATGCCACAACTTGGAATACTAGAAGTGGAACTCTTTGATTGTTGGGGCATTGATTTTATGGGACCTTTCCCTTCCTCACAGGGCCACCAATATGTTTTAGTGGCAGTGGATTACGTGTAAAAATGGGTAGAAGCCATACCCTGTCATCATGCTGATTCAAAGACCGTAACCAAATTCCTTAAAAAGCACATCTTTACCCGTTTTGGTGTGCCTAGAATTATTATCAGTGACGGAGGATCCCACTTCTGCAACCGTTCATTTGAAGCGCTTATGGGTAAATACGGGGTACGTCACAAGGTAGCTCTACCTTATCACCCCAGACAAATGGCCAGGCAGAAGTTTCGAACCGTGAGTTAAAATGGATTATCCAGAAAACGGTTAACTCATCACGAAAGGATTGGGCATTAAAGTTAGATGATGCGCTTTGGGCTTACCACACCGCATTCAAGACTCCCATCGGGATGTCTCCTTTTAAGCTCGTCTATGGGAAATCATGCCACCTGCCTGTAGAGCTGGAACATAAGGCATATTGGGCACTTAAGGCCCTAAACTTCGATGTCGAAGCCGCGGGAGAAAAGCGTAAGCTTCAACTTTCTGAACTCGAGGAGTTAAGAGATCAAGCGTACCACAATGCGACAATATACAAGGAGCGCACCAAAAAACACCATGACCAAATGATCCACAAACGCGACTTTAAAGTTGGCGACTGGGTGCTGCTTTATAATTCCAGATTGAAAATATTTCCTGGAAAACTCAAATCTCACTGACTGGCCCATTCCAAGTAGTTGAAACTACTCCTTTTGGTGTTTACGAACTCCAGAATAAGAAAGGAGAATGCTTCAAAGTCAATGGATCCCGTCTAAAAAGGTATGCTGGTATTCTTGAAAATAATAATGCTTTGTTAGCAATTTCTTTTGTGCAGGAATACGAGGAAGCCTCCAGCCCAAAGGAACAGAAGACGACACCTCCACGTCATAAGTTTAAGAAAGTGTGCAAACTTCCTAACGTCAGCTGTTCAGATACCTCGCCCTCAAACTCTTCTCCAACCTAAACTTGGTCAAATGCGTCTAGCTAGAGACGTTAAACCCGGGCAGCTTGGTGGGAGGCAACCCACTATCTATCTTTCCTTTAATTTAATACTGTTTTCTTTTTGTACTATATTTCACTTTTATATGATATAATAAAATGCAGGTTTTACTTGAGTTCTTCTACCTGTGTAGAATATTCTTTATAGGTACATTTCATGTCATTCCACAGCTGCACTCAAGTGTGGGGGAGCTCTATACACTCTACAAAAATTGGGGAGTACACTCTTTCCTTTATTAATTGCATGCCCTGTTAATTTAATTTCATCTACGCAATGAGGGCATTGCTTGAGCTTAAGTGTGGGGAGAGCCCTTTTCGGGGCATTTTGTGCTTAAAATGTTTAAATCTCTCTGCTTATCTTGCATGTGTTCAAAAATTAAAATTATGGACCCTGCTAATGTAGGTTGTTCTCTTTAAAAACAAATACTGTTATGAATTGTGGGATAAAGGTGTACAAAAATTTGATTACTTTTGAGGAGCATTTTTATGCGGCGTGACCAAATGATCTGCAATGTTTGGATTTTTATTGCTCAGGGTTTCTTTCTGTTTTCTCTCTTAGGGATTGCTAAGGGGTGTTTCTCTATTAAAAAAATAAATACAAAAAAAATAATAAGGGACTTGCGAGACACCATTGGTAACCAACAAAAGAGAGTTGAGTGTTCTTAAAAACAAAGGCGTGATGCCTACATTTTATCTTCTCATCCCTTATGCAAAAGTGAAACAAATTGTAACACCCCATCCAACATTAACACACTTACAATCAACTGCAGCGGAAAAACAACCTCATCACATTACTTAACTCGTTGGTGTTACACGCCGTTAGCCACCCACGTGGCTAACAAGGCTAATACATACACATTGTACCAGTCTGATGGGCTAAATTCCCGAGCGACTACACCTTACTATCCTTTTCCATTAACACAACAACAACATACACCTTCCAACTATACCGAGTATTTATAACTAATGCCGATAACAATTTCGGTCTTACTACACCTACTGTATATATACAACATAAACGATTACCCATGTACAATGACTACCCCGTCCTACTCTCGAACGGCTTCCAGCACTTCGTACCTGAAATAGGAAAAGAAGAGAAAGGGTGGCCCCCAAGGGGCTCAGCACCTTTGCTGGTATGGTAATCCCGCAGCCCACATGCTACCGGGCCACGCACAACTAATTGTCGTCTTAGCATGCGGTTGATTATTTTAAAATCATACATGCAACTGTAAACACACAACACATAATCATTTCGCCTCAACGGGCTCAACAAACGGATAATATATCCTTACTTAATAAGTCACTCATGGTATTCATTGTCCCTAGAGTGTTCCTCCTCTAATGGAGCTACTTCCTTAACAGACGACACTTACCCTTGAATCGGGTTATCCTTAAACGCCTCTTTTCTCAAACTGGGATTCATATCCATGATCCACATACTCCACATTTTACAACATATAACATACACTACATAACAACACTTAACAACACTTTGCACGTTTCCATGTGCACAACATAACACCGCAATAGATATTGCATCACAACAAAGATACATAACATAACGGGTATGGTCCTCTTAGGAACCGACCCAAACATTGTTAATACACTGGTGAGCCTAGAGAATGTTGCCAGTCTCATGATAAGCTCGTTACATACTCGTTACCGTTTCGTTAAATGAACGGTTAACTTAACACAAGGTGTCTCGGATATAGTGATCCAAGCACACCGAAACAAACATAACAATAGTATGCCCCTGTGGCCCGACGTGAGTCAGTAATAGCCTTGGTTAAGCTAAAGGGAAGGTTGGGAACCAAATTGGAAAACAACCATAACATACAGAGAGGATCAAACCTGCTATGACAACGACCCCCATACTCACACGCGTGGCCGGAACAGACCGGACTCCTCACTCCCCCCGTTAGCACTTGTCAGAAGTTCATCATTGAACTTAGTTAAACAATCACACATTGGGTTAAGTCTTGTTAGACACACACAAGGGAAGGGAGAGTCATACATTCACATACAAACATCACACACAAACATCACATATCCAACTCACGCATAGCCGTGGTTAGAACGTTCCTTAAGTCGGAAACGTTGTTACCGGATACCATTCTCCTACGTTTACCTAATAGTGGTTAACTAGCCCTTCAAGTGCATTCGAGGTTACCGGTATCGGCACGTAAACATACAACAACAATAACGACTGTAAACTCGTATCATGATTTATCTTATAACATGGCAAACATACAGAAAACACATTGGCATACAAGCCGGTGTAATCCGGTAGGACACAGGTTGCAAGAAAACCATACCTGTCACCGGAGTCCACTCTACCATGTCCACTTACGTTCCTCGAACAATTCTCGAACAACTGATAACATTACATGTACTTTTATTAACATCGGGGTAGCACGATCATTTAATGTCTAATGCTTATAACTTTTCCCCGTTAACTTAGTTACATAACTTTATCAATTTTAACTTGATTTACTTTCACATTTTATTACAACTTTTCACCCACCAAATTGTGACTATAACTCATCTAACATGTCCTACATAACCTTATAATATCATTACTAACTTATCCCTATCATTAGACATCATTTAATAAGCTTAAACCATGTTTTTATAGTGGTCCGGGACTTGGTCCCTAACTTAAGACCCGGACCAGAAGCAAACTCCACTCTCGGCCTTTAAAATGGGGTGGTCCGGGACCTTATACAAGGCCTAAGTCCCGGACCACATCCTTAGGTGACTCTCGACCTGTTTTTCACCCCTGGTCCGGGACATGAACCATGACCTAGGTCCCGGACCAAACCTACAAAATTGTTAAAATGTCATTTTTCAACCCTTGTTGCATTATTTCTCCACCTCCATTATTTATATAAACTTACCAAATGTTCCTAGGTATATTCTAATGCCAAAATATCACATTAGCCACCCCTAGTTCCATGTTCAACTTGTTACTCAATTTCCTTATACATTCACCAACACTTACAACATTTACATTAAGTTTCTAAATGTTGTTTCTTACCTATGGAAACTACTATCCCAAAATGCTTTCTCCTCATCTAAACATCATCTCTTAAGCATTATTTCATACCAACCTAAACCCTAGTTGATGCCTAAGTCCTTTGTTTACCTAGAACACCTTAAGACATTGTTTCTCCTCTTGCAAATTACTTAGGCATTTCTAACATTTCTTAGTCCACCAAACCTTATTCAAACACCTAAAACTTCTTGCACATTTCCTACATTTTGACATGGGTTCTCCTAAAACATCATCATTCCAAAACTCATAGTTTTCACCATTAAACATTCAAGAACACCTAAATCCATCAAGAACACTTCCTCACACACATCTTCACCAAAAATTACACCACATCACAATATAGTGCATAAATTAAATTGCTTGGCACTTAGGCCCTTAAATAACATGGCTCTTAGGCCCTTAAATTGCATAAACCATAAACACTGAATTTCCCACATAATAATGCCTTTGACCTGCAAATACACCCAACAATACATATTCCTTTAATAAACTCCTTGAGAGCATTTCACTAGGTCATTCACCATTGGCTCCTTAGGTAGCTTTAACAAGCATTATAAGCTCATTTCTCCTAAGGCATTAAACCACATTGAGATAGCATATTTACCTCCTTTCCACCCAAACTTCTTTCTTGTTTCCTTACAAAACCGGTAAGGCATTTAGTTCCTTGTCAACTACTAAACAATATACCAACATTGAAATGAGTATACAAGCTTTATGCTTCATCTCATTGTAAACCCTAGGTTTACATATATTATCTTAAGGTATTAAAATGATTGTTTTACCTTGGAATGGAAAGAGAGCTTGAATATATATCAAGAGAGGACTCCACCAAGCCCTTGGAAGACTCAAATGGAGCTAGAACAAAGCAACACATGAGCACCATTAATGGTGATTTTCGGACATCACACAAACATGAAGGAAATGTCATTTTTCTTTGAGTTTCCTTACCTAGAAGCAAAGGAGAACAACAATATGTGAAAAGGTGAGCTCAAGCTCCTCACATGGAGATTCCTCTTGGCACCGAAGTGGAGCTCTTGGGACTTTGAAAGGATAGAATTGAAGAGCTTGATGAGAGGAAGAGAATGGTGGTCTTAGAATTTAATTTGGCCAAATGAGCTAGGAGATACAAGTGGTCAAAGATGGAAAATGGTGGTGGTGTTGGTGTTGCTGTAGCAGCTCGTAAAAGAGAGCAAGAAGGGAGGTTGGAGACGTGTGAAATGGAGGAGGAAAGGAGAAATGAAGATAGAACTTGCTTTAATAAGATATTTGTATGATAAGGTAACTTTCTCCTTTTTACCTTTCTACCCTTCCTTTCCTTAATTGATTTTTACATGGTGGTGACTCACCTTCATAAAAATCGGCCCCCATATACTTAGAAGGGTATAATAGTCTTTGTTGACCAATTTAATTACTTATAACACCATATGTTACAAACTAGCTTATAAAAGTTACTATTCATAAAACAAGGCACATAGAAGTGAAATTTTTAATTTCCCATTGATATAGACTTCCAAATGTGATACTATATAGTACACATGTTAATTAAAGAGTAATGATGGACATTTAGCCATTCAAAACTCATCTACAAGACAATTTTTCAAAAACGTGCTTTAAGACTCCTTAAAGCACATTTTGTGTTTTAACTTGTTTTCAAGCTTGGTTTTCTTTGGTAAATGATTTAATATGTTCATTAACATATTTATAAGGTATAGGTATGACCATTAGGTCTTATACAAATTTATCCCAAGCTTAGAGCACATTTTAGCCCATATTGACCTTAAGGTATTTATTTGTGTTTTGTTTGGTTTCATTGTCCACCAAGGTTTCCTAAGGACTTAATTAGCCTAATAAAATAATAATTAAATATTATTAAGTCTTGGTAGGCTCTTTGGGTCCTAACCAAGTTCACTCATAGCTTAAAGCATGTTTTTTTTTGCTCTAACTGTATCTTAGCGTTTTATTGCATTTACTATGGTTTAAACTGTTCACTGATGTTTCTAAGGCACTTTTTAGCCTTTATATAACATAGTTTGATATTTAAACCACATATCAAGGTTTGGGGTATTTCAATCTACCCCCCTTAAAAGAACTTCGTCCTCGAAGTTCACACTTCCCACACATCATTAGATTAGAATACGGGGATTACTTACAGACATAAACTTCTATAATCAAACACACTTTACATTACAACCTCGGACTTAATGGTCCGGGCAACACATTCACATCCATACATAACATAACATATTCACATGATAACCTCGGACTCAATGGTCCGGGTATCTTAACAACACTTACACATACATAACAACCCCTTTGACTCACTGGTCTTGGGTAACATAACAACATTTAGACACATAGGTCTTGATAACATAACAGCCTTTAGACACATAGGTCTATGTAACACAACACATTTAGACTCGTAGGTCTTGATAACATACACTTTTGGAACTCAAGGTCAAAATAACATTTATTACACATACCACACAACATGTCATAGCATGTATAGCAATCAAAAATATCCTTTATATACACTGTGATCCCGCAGAACCCGGTCGCGATGGACACCTTCCGTCCCCGTGCCTTTGGGAGATTAAAACAATCACTTAAATTTGAAATCTTTCCTTGTGAGGTTAAGTAAGAAGACTTTAATTATGTAAAGTATCTATCAACGTTTTATAAATACCAATTCAAAATCCTTTTTGAAAACACACACAACTCCAAGTCCAACTTATGCTCTTTGCTTCTTTTCTTAGCGTGGTTATTTGTGACCACTTATAGGGAGCTTCAAGAATCATTCAACCCTAATGTGATCAGCATCAGTGTCGAACTATCCTTCCACCCCAATTTGTGTTCGGCTTCCCTTGATCGCATGCAAATCAAGTTCCACCTCCCACATCGTTTTCAAGCATCAAATAAATCTCTCATTTCCAATTTTCTATCTTTTAAATCATTCTAGTCATGATCATAACATCTCCAAGGGATAGAACTTCATCTATCAGTTATTTCCATTCACTTTAATGTTTTTATCTAGGGAATCTTATTCTCACTAGGTTCTATGTCGGTATCATGCCCTTTCATGAATCACTATATAATATATATATATACACATATATTTTATCAAAATACAACACACAGTTTCACGTTTGTACACTGTCGGGGTTTTTGTTCCCCTGGGAGTTTCTCTACTCCCCACACTTGTACTATCACACACAACTGTTAATAAATCAACACACTTATCACAATGGTATTCGCATCTTCTGTGCGCAATTACCACAATTAAACGATGAATGAATGCGTATGTTTACATAACACACAACCAATCATCAAAACAAATTATTTTGTGCTATGCACAACATAAATCACGTACACTTGTACGGTAATATACACTAAGTGGTTTTGCGCTCTACCACCCCCCTAAAAGGGATTACGCCCACGTAATCAATTACTAAATTGGCTTAAAATGTTCTGCCGTCGTGAAGTGTTTTAACTTCCACGCGGTCTATTACACAATGGATTCTGATTAGAGGATCTTAACCATATGGCGGTTTAGTTCCTAAACCAAGAATTCTCATTGGAGTTTGTTCAAACTCTTAGTTGGTTTCGATTCTGGCCTGTTAGGCTTCTAGGCGTTAATAATTAGCCATTCGCTCATGTTCACCACGTACATCCAACACTTGAATCACTGGCTCACTAGTTTCTGCTACGAAACGCTAATAACTGTAGAGCTTAATTGCTCCATTTGTTATTCTTACTGTATTGTACATCCCCAATTGTCACCTTCTTCTTGGTAACAATGGCTTCTCAACCGACGCGTGGTATCTCTTACCGTTAGCGAATTCGGTGAGTTATAAACTTTCTATCCACTTCCATAACAATTTACTGTGTATACAGCTATGTATTTCACAATGATTGACTTGTTCCCTTCCGACTTACAGTCGGTTGAGATTGAGCTACTACCTAGTGTGTAGTGCTCTCTCAACTGTTTACAACATTTGGGGTATATTCCATACCGATATTTGGCAGTTAGTGCTACTGTAGTCACTTACTGTTAATCATGTCTCCACATTTGGTTTTGTACAAGTTCTCCTTTATTGGTGCGGTCTTGCATTTCCTATGCATCGGCCATTACAACATTATTCCTCCACCATTAACATGTTTCCAATTCCTAGCTATCCCACTCGATCATTACTGCGCAAGTGCAATACCAAAACACTCAGTCATACAGAGTGCAGAGGCGTAAACTCTTGACAGTAAATCCCTCATGTGATTCTGGATGGATTCACACTGTGTTTCATTGAGATTCCGATCTCGTAATACTGGCTACTGGCTTATTGCCGAGTTTGTTTATCATCACTTACCTTGCATCACCACTGAGTTTAATTCATAACTGCTCTTATTTCCACATCATTATTCAACAGCGCTTATACAACGGTCGCTTGCTGCGCACCGTGCTCTTAGTTATTGTATAACACTAACTTACATGTATTTTACTGTCACACTAACTTCCACACATATACTTACATCATTCGTATTATGGTTCATCACTCATTTGGATGACTACTGAATGCTCCTTGAGCATTAATCATTCGAGTCACAAGCCGGCATTATTCAGCTCGGTGTTTCACTTTATACACACATACTACTAAGCTAACTGCTCTCTTTCAATAATAACATCGTCCATCCTTAACATTTCTTGAACTTGATCCGCATACTACCGCTCCTGCGTTTTCAGAATATCGAGAGGTATCCCCACTCTTAATGTAGTGGTTCGTTTACCACTCTATTCACTTATACACATAAACTTCTAAATCAATCGAGTTTATATACATATCTTGCTTATGTCTTATAAGCCTTATTTTCCTTGAGCTGGGCTCATTGTAGGCTGTCCACACACATGTACTTCTCTGTACAACATTATATGGTTTGGATATTATATTGAGCTCCATGACAAGGTCGTTGCATCACGTTTCCTTTTACGGGATGCCCCTTAGGATTGCTAGTCCGTCTCCTGACAACTTATGTCTAAACTGGGTGTTGGTTTCAACCCTCGTGTTTCTATCACGTTATTTCGAGCAACAATTGTTGATGTGAACACCCGTTAAGGATTGCTCCTGGGTGTTGATAAGTCATGCCATTTCATCTGGTTCACACTTATTGGTACATTCCGTTAGCCACGCCCTTTTGCGTTCTTAACTGGTTATTATCTTCTTCTGTGAAGATCAACATTTCCTGATAGTGTATGTACTCATTCTGGGAGTTTCATCCCGTTCCTTGCACATTAATGTGTCCACATCAGGCATCTGCTTAGCCATGGACAGGCTGGGTCACCGTTCCAGCTAACATGTTTATCCCAGAGGATCCTTAAGACGTATACGATGTCTTTACATTACAGTTAGTGCACTTCGCACCTCCTGACTCTTAAGCATTTCGTTGAAAGGAATTCTCTAATTCCTTTAGTCTCGTTAACTTAACTGGGTTCCTTTACTTTAACCATTCATGGTAATCCTTAGCTCTTGTTTGACTCTTACTGCTGACCGTAGAACGGAGTCGACTACTTCCCGTGTTTCGGACTCTACTCGTATACATATGTGGGGTACCCTACTGATACATTACTACTTACCTAACTAACCCATAAGTAGGTTTGTCAGGCCCACAAGCTCCTATCGGAGTGCGGTCGTCCCACAATTCAGTTGGTACACTCGTAGTGTCCGTCACACGCCTAAGTGAAGCATTCTGTTGTCAACTCCCTTATATTGTCCCGTGACAATATTCATTCCTTGCTTCCCGAACTTAATCGAGGGAAAGTTTATCCATTGTTGTATCCTTGTCAACTGTCCTTGGTTTTACTGGTTTGGTTTAAAAGAAGGTTGGAAAGAAGTGTTGGTTTGAAAGAAAATTTGGTTTTGAAAAGAAAAGGGTTTGAATAAATCTGGGTTGAAAGAAGGATTTTCATGGTTTCACAACATCTTCTTACCTTAACTAAGTCTAGCTTCTTGCTGACTGGTGTACTTCCAATTACAGGGGTTAGGCTAACAGGCCCTTCCACTGTTATGACGATCACATTTAACTTTATGGTACTTTACCAAATACTTTGTATTTGTTAAAATTTCCCCGAACAGCCCTGTTATAGCAGCACTTGCCATGGCAAGTGCGCCATGCTAACTGGCTATCGGTTCAACACTTACCGGTTGCGGTATTGTTTTTACCCGCACTGTCATCAGTGGCCTTGTTGGCCCTCACTGATCTTACTGTCTTGGTAATAACTCCTCCAGGTGACTTCTCACTGTCTTCACATGATAATCATTAACTAGGGTGTTTCCCATTCTGGAAGACCCCCCCTTTTTTTTTATTGTTTCCTCTTCGTAGCCCATTCCACGCATTGTCGTGGTTACTGAGACTTGTCTCTTGTTTGGGCACTACGTTGTAGTTCCTTTGTCGGTTGGTATACCGTTGGTGTATTACTTACCAACTGTGGTCCCATAGACATTCGTCTCGGGTTTCACTAATCCACTTCTTGCCTGTTGCACGGTCAGTGTGTTGCAAGCTGGTTATTCTCGACTGCTCGGCATGTCGACCCAGGTTGCTGGAAATTCTATTCTTCTATACACAAGATTCTTCATTCTTCGCTATTAAATGCGGTTAACATTGTTCAGATGGAGACCGTCTCCGGGATTCCCAGTTTTTGGGATCTACCGTATGACAGGTCTTCCGTACCTCTAAAGGTATTTAATAACAGCCAGATCGGGTATTCCCGAGTAAGAGAGGACTTCCATCTCTCTGGCGTTGTTTCCCAAGTTATAAAACAGGGATTGTGGAGGGCGGGAAGGATATTGTAGGTTTCTAGTATTCACTGGTAGTTCCTATCTAGCGTATCTCTCACGCTATCACTCAACCCTTAACCCAAAGTACTTAAATCCTAACTCGGTACTTCCTAAGCTCGGTAATTCAGTCATCAGAGCGATACTTCGCTCTGATACCACTTTTTGTAACACCCCATCCAACATTAACACACTTACAATAAACTGCAGCGGAAAAACAACCTCATCACATTACTTAACTCGTTGGTGTTACACGCCGTTAGCCACCCACGTGGCTAACAAGGCTAATACATACACATTGTACCGGTCTGATGGGCTAAATTCCCGAGCGACTACACCTTACTATCCCTTTCCATTAACACAACAACAACATACACCTTCCAACTATACCGAGTATTTATAACTAATGCCGATAACAATTTCGGTCTTACTACACCTACTGTATATATACAACATAAACGATTACCCATGTACAATGACTACCCCGTCCTACTCTCGAACGGCTTCCAGCACTTCGTACCTAATATAGGAAAAGAAGAGAAAGGGTGGCCCCCAAGGGGCTCAGCACCTTTGCTGGTATGGTAATCCCGCAGCCCACATGCTACCGGGCCACGCACAACTAATTGTCGTCTTAGCATGCGGTTGATTATTTTAAAATCATACATGCAACTGTAAACACACAACACATAATCATTTCGCCTCAACGGGCTCAACAAACGGATAATATATCCTTACTTAATAAGTCACTCATGGTATTCATTGTCCTAGAGTGTTCCTCCTCTAATGGAGCTACTTCCTTAACAGACGACACTTACCCTTGAATCGGGTTATCCTTAAACGCCTCTTTTCTCAAACTGGGATTCATATCCATGATCCACATACTCCACATTTTACAACATATAACATACACTACATAACAACACTTAACAACACTTTGCACGTTTCCATGTGCACAACATAACACCGCAATAGATATTGCATCACAACAAAGATACATAACATAACGGGTATGGTCCTCTTAGGAACCGACCTAAACATTGTTAATACACTGGTGAGCCTAGAGAATGTTGCCAGTCTCATGATAAGCTCGTTACATACTCGTTACCGTTTCGTTAAATGAACGGTTAACTTAACACAAGGTGTCTCGGATATAGTGATCCAAGCACACCGAAACAAACATAACAATAGTATGGCCCTATGGCCCGACGTGAGTCAGTAATAGCCTTGGTTAAGCTAAAGGGAAGATTGGGAACCAAATTGGAAAACAACCATAACATACAGAGAGGATCGAACCTGCTATGACAACGACCCCCATACTCACACGCGTGGCCGGAACAGACCGGACTCCTCACTCCCCCCGTTAGCACTTGTCAGAAGTTCATCATTGAACTTAGTTAAACAATCACACATTGGGTTAAGTCTTGTTAGACACACACAAGGGAAGGGAGAGTCATACATTCACATACAAACATCACACACAAACATCACATATCCAACTCACGCATAGCCGTGGTTAGAACGTTCCTTAAGTCAGAAACGTTGTTACCGGATACCGTTCTCCTACGTTCACCTAATAGTGGTTAACTAGCCCTTCAAGCGCATTCGAGGTTACCGGTATCGGCACGTAAACATACAACAACAATAACGACTGTAAACTCGTATCATGATTTATCTTATAACGTGGCAAACATACAGAAAACACATTGGCATACAAGCCGGTGTAATCCGGTAGGACACAGGTTGCAAGAAAACCATACCCGTCACCGGAGTCCACTCTACCATGTCCACTTACGTTCCTCGAACAATTCTCGAACAACTGATAACATTACATGTACTTTTATTAACATCGGGGTAGCACGATCATTTAATGTCTAATGCTTATAACTTTTCCCCGTTAACTTAGTTACATAACTTTATCAATTTTAACTTGATTTACTTTCACATTTTATTACAACTTTTCACCCACCAAATTGTGACTATAACTCACCTAACATGTCCTACATAACCTTATAATATCATTACTAACTTATCCCTATCATTAGACATCATTTAATAAGCTTAAACCATGTTTTTATAGTGGTCCAGGACTTGGTCCCTTACTTAAGACCCGGACCAGAAGCAAACTCCACTCTCGGCCTTTAAAATGGGGTGGTCCGGGACCTTATACAAGGCCTAAGTCCCGGACCACATCCTTAGGTGACTCTCGACCTGTTTTTCACCCCTGGTCCGGGACATGAACCATGACCTAGGTCCCGGACCAACCTACAGAATTGTTAAAATGTCATTTTTCAACCCTTGTTGCATTATTTCTCCACCTCCATTATTTATATAAACTTACCAAATGTTCCTAGGTATATTCTAATGCCAAAATATCACATTAGCCACCCCTAGTTCCATGTTCAACTTGTTACTCAATTTCCTTATACATTCACCAACACTTACAACATTTACATTAAGTTTCTAAATGCTGTTTCTTACCTATGGAAACTACTATCCCAAAATGCTTTCTCCTCATCTAAACATCATCTCTTAAGCATTATTTCATACCAACCTAAACCCTAGTTGATGCCTAAGTCCTTTGTTTACCTTAAGACCAAGACATTGTTTCTCCTCTTGCAAATTACTTAGGCATTTCTAACATTTCTTAGTCCACCAAACCTTATTCAAACACCTAAAACTTTTGCACATTTCCTACATTTTGACATGGGTTCTCCTAAAACATCATCATTCCAAAACTCATAGTTTTCCATTAAACATTCAAGAACACCTAAATCCATCAAGAACACTTCCTCACACACATCTTCACCAAAAATTACACCACATCACAATATAGTGCATAAATTAAATTGCTTGGCACTTAGGCCCTTAAATAACATGGCTCTTAGGCCCTTAAATTGCATAAACCATAAACACTGAATTTCCCACATAATAATGCCTTTGACCTGCAAATACACCCAACAATACATATTCCTTTAATAAACTCCTTGAGAGCATTTCACTAGGTCATTCACCATTGGCTCCTTAGGTAGCTTTAACAAGCATTATAAGCTCATTTCTCCTAAGGCATTAAACCACATTGAGATAGCATATTTACCTCTTTTCCACCCAAACTTCTTTCTTGTTTCCTTACAAAACCGGTAAGGCATTTAGTTCCTTGTCAACTACTAAACAATATACCAACATTGAAATGAGTATACAAGCTTATGCTTCATCTCATTGTAAACCCTAGGTTTACATATATTATCTTAAGGTATTAAAATGATTGTTTTACCTTGGAATGGAAAGAGAGCTTGAATATATATCAAGAGAGGACTCCACCAAGCCCTTGGAAGATTCAAATGGAGCTAGAACAAAGCAACACATGAGCACCATTAATGGTGATTTTCGGACATCACACAAACATGAAGGAAATGTCATTTTTCTTTGAGTTTCCTTACCTAGAAGCAAAGGAGAACAACAATATGTGAAAAGGTGAGCTCAAGCTCCTCACATGGAGATTCCTCTTGGCACCGAAATGGAGCTCTTGGGACTTTGAAAGGATAGAATTGAAGAGCTTGATGAGAGGAAGAGAATGGTGGTCTTAGAATTTAATTTGGCCAAATGAGCTAGGAGATACAAGTGGTCAAAGATGGAAAATGGTGGTGGTGTTGGTGTTGCTGTAGCAGCTCGTAAAAGAGAGCAAAAAGGGAGGTTGGAGACGTGTGAAATGGAGGAGGAAAGGAGAAATGAAGATAGAACTTGCTTTAACAAGATATTTGTATGATAAGCTAACTTTCTCCTTTTTACCTTCCTACCCTTCCTTTCCTTAATTGATTTTTACATGGTGGTGACTCACCTTCAAAAAAATCGGCCCCCATATACTTAGAAGGGTATAATAGTCTTTGTTGACCAATTTAATTACTTATAACAACATATGTTACAAACTAGCTTATAAAAGTTACTATTCATAAAACAAGGCACATAGAAGTGAAATTTTTAATTTCCCATTGATATAGACTTCCAAATGTGATACTATATAGTACACATGTTAATTAAAGAGTAATGATGGACATTTAGCCATTCAAAACTCATCTACAAGACAATTTTCAAAAACGTGCTTTAAGACTCCTTAAAGCACATTTTTGTGTTTTAACTTGTTTTCAAGCTTGGTTTTCTTTGGTAAATGATTTAATATGTTCATTAACATATTTATAAGGTATAGGTATGACCATTAGGTCTTATACAAATTTACCCAAGCTTAGAGCACATTTTAGCACATATTGACCTTAAGGTATTTATTTGTGTTTTGTTTGGTTTCATTGTCCACCAAGGTTTCCTAAGGACTTAATTAGCCTTATAAAATAATAATTAAATATTATTAAGTCTTGGTAGGCTCTTTGGGTCCTAACCAAGTTCACTCATAGCTTAGAGCATGTTTTTTTTTGCTCTAACTGTATCTTAGCGTTTTATTGCATTTACTATGGTTTAAACTGTTCACTGGTGTTTCTAAGGCACTTTTTAGCCTTTATATAACATAGTTTGATATTTAAACCACATATCAAGGTTTGGGGTATTTCAATCTACCCCCCTTAAAAGAACTTCGTCCTCGAAGTTCACACTTCCCACACATCATTAGATTAGAATACGGGGATTACTTACACACATAAACTTCTATAATCAAACACACTTTACATTACAACCTCGGACTTAATGGTCCGGGCAACACATTCACATCCATACATAACATAACATATTCACATGATAACCTCGGACTCAATGGTCCGGGTATCTTAACAACACTACACATACATAACAACCCCTTTGACTCACTGGTCTTGGGTAACATAACAACATTTAGACACATAGGTCTTGATAACATAACAGCCTTTAGACACATAGGTCTATGTAACACAACACATTTAGACTCGTAGGTCTTGATAACATACACTTTTGGAACTCAAGGTCAAAATAACATTTATTACACATACCACACAACATGTCATAGCATGTATAGCAATCAAAAATATCCTTTATATACACTGTGATCCCGCAGAACCCGGTCGCGATGGACACCTTCCGTCCCCGTGCCTTTGGGAGATTAAAACAATCACTTAAATTTGAAATCTTTCCTTGTGAGGTTAAGTAAGAAGACTTTAATTATGTAAAGTATCTATCAACGTTTTATAAATACCAATTCAAAATCCTTTTTGAAAACACACACAACTCCAAGTCCAACTTATGCTCTTTGCTTCTTTTCTTAGCGTGATTATTTGTGACCACTTATAGGGAGCTTCAAGAATCATTCAACCCTAATGTGATCAGCATCAGTGTCTGAAATACCCCAAAACTTAATATGTTAATTAACTATGTAATTATAATTTTTAAAGGCTAATTAAGTCCTTAAGATTATTGGTGAAGAAATAAAAACAAAAAAGAATAATAAAATGCGTAAAAGTCACAAAACGTGAAAACACGTATTTAATTATTTTAGGAGATATATAACCTCCAATAGGGTTATAAATATATTTTTATACCTTAATTACACACTAAGAACGTGTGGGAGAAATTCCGGAAGAAAACGGATCCAAACAATACGTTAAAACGCTAACGGAGTCTAAGGCGCGTTTTTCGAGGAAACCCGAAAACGTGACTTTAAACAGTTAAACGACCCCGTAAAAATAATAGTTGATTTTATAACAATAATTAAACATTAATGGGAGTTTAATAACCATTAAAATTAAAGGAATGAGGAAATTCCGGTAAACAGTCCCGGTTAGTGAATAGTACTAAACCGGGCAATTAAACGAGCGTTTTCTGTCAAAAGACGAAAAACGCTCCAGCGTGTTTATATTGGTGGGCCGGTTTTATTTATGTAGACAGCCCACTCACATGTGACTAGTTAACTAATTAATTAAGTCAAGAGAGAGCCAAATAACAAAGGGCACAAATACCCCTCACTCTCTCTCTCTTTCCTTATTTCCTTTTTCCTCTCTTCCTCTCTTTCCTCTCTTTCTCTCCCAGCCGGTCTCCCTCCTCTCTCTCTGCCGATGGAACTTCCCAACCAAGCCAACAATGGCTTCCTCCATTCTTCTTCATCCCCAAGCTCCATTTGAGCTCCAATCACAAAAATAACTACATATTCTTCTTCCTCTCATCCTCCTCTATCGTCCTCTCTTTTCAAAATTCCAAAAGGATGAAGTTGACCTCCATGGGTTTTCCCCATTTGAAGTGAAAATGGCACCAATGAGAAGCTTGTAGTCTCCTCTTCCTTCCAAGGTAAAGATTCCCAAGAAAAACTCTTTTTTCCTTCATCTCTTGGTGTAATCAATTTTTCACCATTTTTGATACTTGGTTTTCTTCTTGTTCTTGAGCTCCAAAATGACCCTTCAATGGTGGAGTGATTTCCTTCTTGATTCAAGGGTGAGAATCCCTCTTGAAAACTTCAAAAGGTAAACCCTAACTTGTGTCCTAGCCCTTTTAATGAATTAAGATATTCCAAGGGTTTAGATGATTGATTAAGTATATTTTGTGTTCTTGGATGTTGGGATGGAGTTTGGAAACTCCATACCCTTGTGACCGATTTTGGAGAAGACGAGGAGCAAGAGTTGAATTTAAGAGGCTTGTGAAATTAAGGTAAGAAAAACTACCTTAAACCTTGTTGTAATTGTTTAAGTTGTTTGGGATGGGTAAACAAATAAATGAACCCAAATGTATGGATTGAAAACCATGTTGCGTTGTGTTTAGTTGTTGTTGGAGAGGTTTGTGAATTAATGTTGAATGGAGGGCCTTAAGAGCCAAATGTTTTGAGGTTGAGTTTATGTTGTGGTTCATTGAGATTTTGGTGATTATGTTGATGTTGATGAGTTTGAGGATTTGTTATGTGCTGTTAGGACCCTTGAAAGGGTGTGGCTAGATTAGGGATGAAAAGGATGGCAAATTGATGGTTTGGATGCATAAGGTTTATGGGGAAGTTATGTCAAAATTTCAATGGGAAATGAGTATTTGATGATGATCTGATGGAGGAGAGAACTAAGGTGTTTAATTGGGTTGTTTAGTGTTGAAATGAGTGAAGTTTTGGCTTTGTAGTGGTGGATGAATAATGGAGTTGATTGAGTGCAAAAATTATAGCATAATGGTGCTAGATGACTTGGGATTTCAAGGAGTGAGTATGGATTTTAGGAAGTGCGATTATAGGTGAAGATTTGCCTCTGTTAGCTGTGTTTTTGGGTACGTCCGAACTTCCGTCCGGACTTGGAAGTTCGGACATGCCCCGTCGTTTTAAAATTTTCGGAGTTTCAGTTGTGTCCGAACTTCCGTCCGAACTTGGAAGTTCGGACACTCGAAAAATTTTCCCAGGCTATTTAGTCTCGACTTGTGTCCGACCTTCGATGTCCGGACGCAAGTTCGGACGCCTGTAAGTTTTCTTCAGTTTTGGCCTCGACTTGTGTCCGAACTTGGAAGCTCGGACACAAGTTCGGACAGGTTAAAATTTTCCTTGGTTTTTGCCTCGGCTTGTGTCCGAACTTCAAAGCTCGGACACAAGTTCGGACATTCGACAGTTTTCACCCAATTGAGTCTCGACTTGCGTCCGAACTTCAAAGCCCGGACACAAGTTCGGACATAGTGTAATTTTGAGCAAAAATTTTTGGTTTAAGGGTAGGAAATGATACCCAATGATGGGGATTGATAAGTAATGATGTTATAAGGTTGTTAAGGATATGTTAAGTAAGTTGTAATGGTAATTAAGTGGTGGAGAGTTGTAGTAAAAATGTGAAAGTAAACAAGTTAAAATGTAAAGTTATAAAACTACCGAACGGGGTTAAGCGTGGGCGCATTAGTCGTTAAATAATTATGTTACCCCAACATTAATAAAGATAGTTATAATGTTACCAGTTGTCCAAAGAGTTTCAAGGAACATGTGACGACACATTAGAGTGCACCTTCGGTGACAGGTATGGTTTTCTTGCAACCTGTGTCCTACCGGATTACACCGGCTTGTATGCCAACGTGTTTTTCTGTGTGTTTGCCACCTTGCAAGATAAAGCATGAAATGAGTTTATAGTAATTCATTATTGTGGCGTAATCAATTCCGATACCGCTTAACCTTAGTTATGTGTTAAGTAACAGTTAACCGACCTTAGGTTCACATAACAGATCGGTATTCGGAATAAACGTCCCAACCCTTGGGAGCGTTCTAACTACGGCTATCCGTGCGTTAGTGTATGTTGTGATTATGTGTGATGTATGTGAATTGTTTGGTATGTTGTTGTTGTTATCGGATACAATTATCCATGTTTGTTAAAAAGGGATATTACTCCCCTTATGTGTCTAACCGAGTTAGTAACACTATGTGACGTATGTATGTGATAAGTTCCATAAGGGGACCTCTAACTAATAAGTATATGTTATGAATGGAGAGGAATCCGGTCTGTTCCGGTCGCGCGTGTTGTTTGGGAGTTAATATATATATGTGAATTAACTCCCATCCTGTTATGTTAAGGGTTGTTTTCCTTCATTGGATTTCGACCTCCCATTAGCTTAGCCAAAGCTTACCTACCCGACCTCCACATCGGGCTAGGAGGGAAATTATGTATAATGTTGGTAGGGTGTTGAAGCCTAAGTTCGCTTCGACTCCCTCTTGTTATGTTATGGTTGTTCTTCCTTCTCGAATTACAACCACCCACAAGCTTAACCAAGGCTTACCTACCTCATCACTATTGGAGCTAGGGGGAAATTGTGTAGGTTGTGTACGGTCCTATATGAGGCCGCCACTCAAGTAAAGAAAGTGTATGTATGTTGTGCTCGGGCTTATATCACCCCGACACTCCCTAAGTAAGTCTTTTGTACTCTAAGAAGGGTGTTAAGTTGTGAATGTTATAAAGTTAAGTGTGTGTTATGTTGTGTGTGCTAACCTTTGTGTTGTGCCCTACTAATGGATGTTTGCTTATAAGCATGATATGTGTGAGTTGTGCATGTTTGAAATAAATCAACCGCATGCTAAGACGACAATTAGTTGTGCGTGGCCCGGTAGCATGCGGGCTGCGGGATTACCATACCAGCAAAGGTGCTGACCCCCTTTGGGGGCCCCCATTACTTCTCAGGTACAATGAAGCTGGTAGTCGTTCGAGAGTAGGACGGGGTAGTTATTTGTATGTGGTAGCCATGAGATTTGTGGATGTATTGTAGGTGTAGTAAGACCGAAAGTGTATCGGCGCTAGTTAGAAGATACTCGGTACAGTTGTGATGTAAGTGTACAATGAATGTTGGACATGGTAAGGGTTTATTGTGTAGTTGCTCGGGAATTTAGTCCATCAGACCGGTACGATGTATGTATGTTAGCCTTGTTGGCCACGTGGGTGGCTAACGGCGTGTAACACCAAAGAGTTGAGTTATGTTTTGAGTTATGAATTCCGCGGCGATGTGATATTAAGTATGTTGTTAGTAGTTGGGGTGTTACAAAAAGTGGTATCAGAGCGAAGTATCGCTCTGATGACTGAAGTACCGAGCTTAGGAAGTACCGAGTTAAGATTTTAGTACCTTGGGTTAAGGGTTGAGTGATAGCGTGAGAAGTACGCTAGTTAGGGAAATACCAGTGTGTACTGGATACCTACAGTATCCATCCCGCCCTCCACAAACCCTATTATATAACTTGGAAAGAACGCCAGAGAGATGGAAGTCCTCTCTTACTCGGGAATACCCGATCTGGCTGTTATTAAGTGCCCTAATGAGCACGGAGAACCTGTCATACGGTAGATTCCGAAAGGCGTGAATCCCGAAGACGGTTCCATTTGAACAATATTAACCGCTCTTGTTAGCGAAAAGTGAAGAATCTTATGCATAAGAGAATGGAATTTCCAGCACCCTGGGTCGACATGCGAAGCAGTCGAGGACAACCAGCTTGCAAGCACTAACCGTGCAACAGTGGAGAAGTGAAGTAGTAGAATCCGAGACGAGTGTCTCCGGGACTACAATGTTAACTAATACACCAACGGTACACCGACCGATTAAGGAACTACAACGTAGTACGAGGAGGATACAATACTAGAAAAAAAAAGGGGTCTCCCAGAATGGGAAACACCCTAGTTAATGGTTATCATGTGAAGACAGTGAGAAGTACTCAGAAGATTGTTGTCAAGAAGGTAAGATCAAGTAAGGGCCAACAAGGCCACTGATGTTAGAGCGGGTGAAAGCAATACCGCAACCAGTGTGTGCTGAATCGATAACCAGTTAGCATGGCGCACTTGCCATGGCAAGTGCTGCTACAACAAGGTTGTACGGGAAATTTTAAACAACTACCGGTACCTAGAAAAGTACCATGAAGTTAAGTGGGATTATCATAACCGTGGAAGGGCTTAATAGCCTGACCTCAGTACTTGGAAATACACCAGTCAGCAGGAAGCTAGACTTGGCTAAGGCAAGGAACGTTGTAAAACCACGAAATTTTTCTTCCAACCTAAATTTATTTTCGAACTCTTTTCAAAACCAAATTTTCTTTCAAACCCATCTTATTTCAATTCTTCTTTCTTTAAAATAAACCAGAAGGCCTACACGGGCCTCAGTGAAAGTTTTACCCAGTTACTTTTAAATAACCGAATGGGAACCAGTAAACCCAAGGGTGACAGCTCGAGGGAATGGAGTGAGTTCATAATAATACAACAGTGGATACACTTCCTTGATTAAGTTCGGGAAGCATGGAATGCATATCATCATAGGATAATATAAGAGGAGTTGACAACAGAATACTTCACCTAGGCGTGTAACGGACACTACGAGTATACCAACTATAATGTGGGACGACCGCACTCCGATAGGAGCTTGTGGGCCTGACAGACCTACTTATGGGTTAGTCAGGTAAGTAGCAATGTATCAGTAGGATACCCCCCGTATGTATACGAGTGGAGCCTGGAACACGGGAAGTAGTTGGCTCCATACTACGGTCCGAAGTAAAAGTCAGACAAGAGTGATGGATTACATCAAATGGTTGAAGTAAAGGAACCCAGTTAAGTTAATGGGACTAAAGGGATTAATGAGTTATTTCGAAGAAACGTTTGAGAACCTGGGAGTGTGAAGTGCACTGACTAGTAAGTAAAGACATCGTATATGTCTTAAGAATCCAGAAGGATGAATGTAATAGCTGGAGTAAGTACCCAACCTACATATGGTGAGGCGAATGCCTACAATGGACATGTTCATGTGCAATGATCGGGATGAGACTCCCGAGATATCAATTTCATTAAAGAGGATATTCAACCCAACAAAGAACATAGAGCGAAGTAGTAAATTAAACATACCAATGAGTGCAAGCCAGATGAGATGGCATAACTTAGTAACACCCAGGAACTATCCTTAAAAGGGTGTTTGGATCAACAGTGGTTGAACGGAATAACGTGACAGAAACGCAAGGGTTGAAACTAACCCCAGTTTAAGCATAAGGTGACAGGAGGAAGTCTGACATCCTTGAAGGGGCATACCATGAAAGGAACAACGACCTTGTCAGGGAGCTCAATGCAAATATCGTTCGAAAAGTAAATGGGTGTGGACAGCCTACAGTGAGTAGAACTCGAAGCAATAAGGCCTATAAGCCATAAATGGAATATATTAGGTAAAATGTTGTTGAGTACAGAAGTTTATGTTATATAAGTAGTAAGCGGATAACGAACCACTGCTTAAAGTGTGGGGACACCTCTTGATATTGTGAGACCGCAACAGCGGTAGTTATGTGAAGTAAATTCAGAGAATGTGTTAAGAGTTGACCATGTTGTTACTACGAAAAGAAGTATTCGTACCAGTGGTGCAGACTGAAAGGGTGATAAGCCTAATGACAACCACCACAGGTGTGTGATACTAAATGTGTAATGAACAACGCTCAGTGAGCACAAAGACTCGAAGAGTAAAGCATTCAGTAATCAGCCAAATAAATGGCGAAACGCTGTGTAGTGGCGAAAGCTAAAATAACAGTGGATGCAGTGTAAGTTAATGTTATGCAATGAGTAAGAGCACGGTGCGCAGTAAGCGACCGTTGTAGAAGTATTGTTAAATAATAATGTGGCAAATAAGACCAGTTATGAGTGAAACTCAATGAACATACAAGTAAGTGATGATAAACAGACTGGGCAATAAGCCAGTAATTAATACTATGTGATAAGGAAAGCAGTGTGAATTCCTATTGCAATCGCATAAGAGATTTACTGTCAAGAGTTTACGCCTCTGCACTCTGTGGGACTGAGTGTTTTGGTATTGCGCTTGCACGGTAATGATCGAGTGAGATAGCTAGGAAATTGGAAATGTTAAATGTGATAGAAGAACAAGACTTATGGTGTGATAAAACCGATGCACAAGACAAGCACGGTCGTACCAATCAAAAGGTACTTGGTTGACATAAGTGACTACTGTAGCACGATTATTAAATATCGGTATGGAATACCTCAAGTGTTGGGAATAACCGACAGAGTACTACATAACAGGTAGTAGCTCAACCGTAACCGACAGTAAGTCGGAAGAAATCAAGTAAGACATTGCGAAACAGTAAATTACCATGGAAATGAATAGGAAGTTTGTAACTCACCGAATTCGCTCATGGTAAGTGATACCACGCGTCGGTTGAGAACCCGTTATTACCAAGATAAAGGTGATAATCGGGGACGTACAATACAGTAAGAATAATATATGGAGCAAACTAAGCTCTAAGTTACCAAGAGTTGCGCAGCAGAAACCAGTGAGCCAGCAATTCAAGTGTTAAATGTGTGTAGTGAACATGAGTGCATGGCAAATAAATGATGCCTAAAAGCCGCACAGGCCAGAATCGAAACCAGTTAAGAGTTAAAACAAACCCTAGTGAGAATTCTTGGTTAGGGACTAAACCGCCAATATGGCTAAGATCCTCAAACCAGAACATGTTGTATAATAAACTGCATGAAGGTAAAACACTTCACGACGGTAGAATGTTCAAAACCAATGATTAAGTGATTGATTACGTGGGCGTAATCCCTTTTAAGGGGGTAGAACGCAAAACCGGTTAGTATGTTTTACCGTACAAGTGTACGGGAACTATGGTGTGCATAGCACAAAATGATTTGTTTTGATGATTGGTGTGTGTGTTACATAAACATACGCATACACTCATGGTTTAATTATGGTAACTGCGCACAGAGATGCGAATACCATTGTGATAAGTATGTTGTTTTGTTAACGGATGTGTGTGAAAGTATAAGTATAGGGGAGTAAGAAACTCCCGGGGAACTAAGACCCCGACTATGTATGTTCATATAATGCTAAATGTAAAACCGTATATTGTATTTTGATAAAAGTATATATACAGTGTTGTGATTTATGAAGAGGTATGACACCAACGTAGAACCTAGTGAGAATTAAATTCCCTAGGTAACTTGATTTAAAATAAATCTGGAAGATGATTGATGGACATAGTTCCACCCTTGGAGATGTATGATTATGACTAGAGGGATTAAAAGATAGAAAATTGGGAATGAATGTATTATCTGTTGGTTGAAAATGAAGTGGGAGGTGAAACTTGATTATCATGAGATCAAGGGAAGCCAAACACAAATTGGGGTGGAAAGATAGTTCAACTCTGATGCTGATCACATTAGGGTTGGATGATTCTTGGAACTCCCTATAAGTGGTCATAAATAATCACATCAGGAATAGGATGCAGTTAGCAATAATTGGACTTGGAGTTGTATTGAGTTTTCAAAAGAATCTTAAATTGGGTTTCAAATTTTCAATTGGTATTTTCAAGACATCAATTAATATTTTTAAGATTCTTAAACGGTATTTTCAAAGGAAGGACTACTTTTATGTGACCTTGTAAAGGATTTTCGATTAAGATCCTATAAAGGATTTGGTTATCTTAACCTCGTAGAGGGTATTTTCCTACTACTTGCTCACGAGCTGAGGACGTATGAGCCTTTGTCTTAGGACCGGTGACATGAGAAGTATATTTTAAAGATGTATGCAATTGTTTTGATCTCCCAAAGGAACGGGGACCAGAGTGTCCATCGCGACCGGTTCTGCGGGATCACAGTGTATATGTACTCAACATGGGTCTCGAACCCATGAAGAGATGGAAAAGGAATTTCTGGTTGATATACATGCTATGACATGTTGTGTGGTATGTGTAATAATTATTATTTTGGACCTTGAGCCCTAATGTGATTGAATTCCGGAAGTGTTATGTTATCAAGACCTATGTGTCTAAAGGATGTTGTGTTATCAAGACCACGAGTCTAAATGTTGTTATGTTACCCAGACCAAGAGTCAAAGGGTTGTTATACATGTGCAAATGTTGTTAGGGTAGCCGGATCATCAAGTCCGAGATTACTAAGTAAGTATGTTATATATATATGGATGTGGATGTGTTACCCGGACCGTCAAGTCCGAGGTTGTAATGTAAAGTATGTTTGTTATGGAAGTTTATGTTGCAAGTAATCCCGGTGTTCTAATTCAAATGATGCTAGGGAGGTGTGAACTTCGAGGACGAAGTTCTTTTAAGGGGGGTAGATTGAAATACCCCAAAACTTAATATGTTAATTAACTATGTAATTATAATTTTTAAAGGCTAATTAAGTCCTTAAGATTATTGGTGAAGAAATAAAAACAAAAAAGAATAATAAAATGCGTAAAAGTCACAAAACGTGAAAACGCGTATTTAATTATTTTAGGAGATATATAACCTCCAATAGGGTTATAAATATATTTTTATACCTTAATTACACACTAAGAACGTGTGGGAGAAATTCCGGAAGAAAACGGATCCAAACAATACGTTAAAACGCTAACGGAGTCTAAGGCGCGTTTTTCGAGGAAACCCGAAAACGTGACTTTAAACAGTTAAACGACCCCGTAAAAATAATAGTTGATTTTATAACAATAATTAAACATTAATGGGAGTTTAATAACCATTAAAATTAAAGGAATGAGGAAATTCCGGTAAACAGTCCCGGTTAGTGAATAGTACTAAACCGGGCAATTAAACGAGCGTTTTCTGTCAAAAGACGAAAAACGCTCCAGCGTGTTTATATTGGTGGGCCGGTTTTATTTATGTAGACAGCCCACTCACATGTGACTAGTTAACTAATTAATTAAGTCAAGAGAGAGCCAAATAACAAAGGGCACAAATACCCCTCACTCTCTCTCCTCTTTCCTTATTTCCTTTTTCCTCTCTTCCTCTCTTTCCTCTCTTTCTCTCCCAGCCGGTCTCCCTCCTCTCTCTCTGCCGATGGAACTTCCCAACCAAGCCAACAATGGCTTCCTCCATTCTTCTTCATCCCCAAGCTCCATTTGAGCTCCAATCACAAAAATAACTACATATTCTTCTTCCTCTCATCCTCCTCTATCGTCCTCTCTTTTCAAAATTCCAAAAGGATGAAGTTGACCTCCATGGGTTTTCCCCATTTGAAGTGAAAATGGCACCAATGAGAAGCTTGTAGTCTCCTCTTCCTTCCAAGGTAAAGATTCCCAAGAAAAACTCATTTTTTCCTTCATCTCTTGGTGTAATCAATTTTTCACCATTTTTGATACTTGGTTTTCTTCTTGTTCTTGAGCTCCAAAATGACCCTTCAATGGTGGAGTGATTTCCTTCTTGATTCAAGGGTGAGAATCCCTCTTGAAAACTTCAAAAGGTAAACCCTAACTTGTGTCCTAGCCCTTTTAATGAATTAAGATATTCCAAGGGTTTAGATGATTGATTAAGTATATTTTGTGTTCTTGGATGTTGGGATGGAGTTTGGAAACTCCATACCCTTGTGACCGATTTTGGAGAAGACGAGGAGCAAGAGTTGAATTTAAGAGGCTTGTGAAATTAAGGTAAGAAAAACTACCTTAAACCTTGTTGTAATTGTTTAAGTTGTTTGGGATGGGTAAACAAATAAATGAACCCAAATGTATGGATTGAAAACCATGTTGCGTTGTGTTTAGTTGTTGTTGGAGAGGTTTGTGAATTAATGTTGAATGGAGGGCCTTAAGAGCCAAATGTTTTGAGGTTGAGTTTATGTTGTGGTTCATTGAGATTTTGGTGATTATGTTGATGTTGATGAGTTTGAGGATTTGTTATGTGCTGTTAGGACCCTTGAAAGGGTGTGGCTAGATTAGGGATGAAAAGGATGGCAAATTGATGGTTTGGATGCATAAGGTTTATGGGGAAGTTATGTCAAAATTTCAATGGGAAATGAGTATTTGATGATGATCTGATGGAGGAGAGAACTAAGGTGTTTAATTGGGTTGTTTAGTGTTGAAATGAGTGAAGTTTTGGCTTTGTAGTGGTGGATGAATAATGGAGTTGATTGAGTGCAAAAATTATAGCATAATGGTGCTAGATGACTTGGGATTTCAAGGAGTGAGTATGGATTTTAGGAAGTGCGATTATAGGTGAAGATTTGCCTCTGTTAGCTGTGTTTTTGGGTACGTCCGAACTTCCGTCCGGACTTGGAAGTTCGGACATGCCCCGTCGTTTTATAAAATTTTCGGAGTTTCAGTTGTGTCCGAACTTCCGTCCGAACTTGGAAGTTCGGACACTCGAAAAATTTTCCCAGGCTATTTAGTCTCGACTTGTGTCCGACCTTCGATGTCCGGACGCAAGTTCGGACGCCTGTAAGTTTTCTTCAGTTTTGGCCTCGACTTGTGTCCGAACTTGGAAGCTCGGACACAAGTTCGGACAGGTTAAAATTTTCCTTGGTTTTTGCCTCGGCTTGTGTCCGAACTTCAAAGCTCGGACACAAGTTCGGACATTCGACAGTTTTCACCCAATTGAGTCTCGACTTGCGTCCGAACTTCAAAGCCCGGACACAAGTTCGGACATAGTGTAATTTTGAGCAAAAAATTTTGTTTAAGGGTAGGAAATGATACCCAATGATGGGGATTGATAAGTAATGATGTTATAAGGTTGTTAAGGATATGTTAAGTAAGTTGTAATGGTAATTAAGTGGTGGAGAGTTGTAGTAAAAATGTGAAAGTAAACAAGTTAAAAATGTAAAGTTATAAAACTACCGAACGGGGTTAAGCGTGGGCGCATTAGTCGTTAAATAATTATGTTACCCCAACATTAATAAAGATAGTTATAATGTTACCAGTTGTCCAAAGAGTTTCAAGGAACATGTGACGACACATTAGAGTGCACCTTCGGTGACAGGTATGGTTTTCTTGCAACCTGTGTCCTACCGGATTACACCGGCTTGTATGCCAACGTGTTTTTCTGTGTGTTTGCCACCTTGCAAGATAAAGCATGAAATGAGTTTATAGTAATTCATTATTGTGGCGTAATCAATTCCGATACCGCTTAACCTTAGTTATGTGTTAAGTAACAGTTAACCGACCTTAGGTTCACATAACAGATCGGTATTCGGAATAAACGTCCCAACCCTTGGGAGCGTTCTAACTACGGCTATCCGTGCGTTAGTGTATGTTGTGATTATGTGTGATGTATGTGAATTGTTTGGTATGTTGTTGTTGTTATCGGATACAATTATCCATGTTTGTTAAAAAGGGATATTACTCCCCTTATGTGTCTAACCGAGTTAGTAACACTATGTGACGTATGTATGTGATAAGTTCCATAAGGGGACCTCTAACTAATAAGTATATGTTATGAATGGAGAGGAATCCGGTCTGTTCCGGTCGCGCGTGTTGTTTGGGAGTTAATATATATATGTGAATTAACTCCCATCCTGTTATGTTAAGGGTTGTTTTCCTTCATTGGATTTCGACCTCCCATTAGCTTAGCCAAAGCTTACCTACCCGACCTCCACATCGGGCTAGGAGGGAAATTATGTATAATGTTGGTAGGGTGTTGAAGCCTAAGTTCGCTTCGACTCCCTCTTGTTATGTTATGGTTGTTCTTCCTTCTCGAATTACAACCACCCACAAGCTTAACCAAGGCTTACCTACCTCATCACTATTGGAGCTAGGGGGAAATTGTGTAGGTTGTGTACGGTCCTATATGAGGCCGCCACTCAAGTAAAGAAAGTGTATGTATGTTGTGCTCGGGCTTATATCACCCCGACACTCCCTAAGTAAGTCTTTTGTACTCTAAGAAGGGTGAAATTAAGTTGTGAATGTTATAAAGTAAGTGTTGTTATGTTGTGTGTGCTAACCTTTGTGTTGTGCCCTACTAATGGATGTTTGCTTATAAGCATGATATGTGTGAGTTGTGCATGTTTGAAATAAATCAACCGCATGCTAAGACGACAATTAGTTGTGCGTGGCCCGGTAGCATGCGGGCTGCGGGATTACCATACCAGCAAAGGTGCTGACCCCCTTTGGGGGCCCCCATTACTTCTCAGGTACAATGAAGCTGGTAGTCGTTCGAGAGTAGGAGGTAGTAGGTAGGGGTAGTTATTTGTATGTGGTAGCCATGAGTTTGTGGATGTATTGTAGGTGTAGTAAGACCGAAAGTGTATCGGCGTTAGTTAGAAGATACTCGGTACAGTTGTGATGTAAGTGTACAATGAATGTTGGACATGGTAAGGGTTTATTGTGTAGTTGCTCGGGAATTTAGTCCATCAGACCGGTACGATGTATGTATGTTAGCCTTGTTGGCCACGTGGGTGGCTAACGGCGTGTAACACCAAAGAGTTGAGTTATGTTTTGAGTTATGAATTCCGCTGCGATGTGATATTAAGTATGTTGTTAGTAGTTGGGGTGTTACAGTGTCGAACTATCCTTCCACCCCAATTTGTGTTCGGCTTCCCTTGATCGCATGCAAATCAAGTTCCACCTCCCACATCGTTTTCAAGCATCAAATAAATCACTCATTTCCAATTTTCTATCTTTTAAATCATTCTAGTCATGATCATAACATCTCCAAGGGATAGAACTTCATCTATCAGTTATTTCCATTCACTTTAATGTTGTTATCTAGGGAATCTTATTCTCACTAGGTTCTATGTCGGTATCATGCCCTTTCATGAATCACTATATAATATATATATACACATATATTTTATCAAAATACAACACACAGTTTCACGTTTGTACACTGTCGGGGTTTTTGTTCCCCCTGGAGTTTCTCTACTCCCCACACTTGTACTATCACACACAACTGTTAATAAATCAACACACTTATCACAATGGTATTCGCATCTTCTGTGCGCAATTACCACAATTAAACGATGAATGAATGCGTATGTTTACATAACACACACACCAATCATCAAAACAAATTATTTTGTGCTATGCACAACATAAATCACGTACACTTGTACGGTAATATACACTAAGTGGTTTTGCGCTCTACCCCCCTTAAAAGGGATTACGCCCACGTAATCAATTACTAAACATTGGCTTAAAATGTTCTGCCGTCGTGAAGTGTTTTAACTTCCACGCGGTCTATTACACAATGGATTCTGATTAGAGGATCTTAACCATATTGGCGGTTTAGTTCCTAAACCAAGAATTCTCATTGGAGTTTGTTCAAACTCTTAGTTGGTTTCGATTCTGGCCTGTTAGGCTTCTAGGCGTTAATAATTAGCCATTCGCTCATGTTCACCACGTACATCCAACACTTGAATCACTGGCTCACTAGTTTCTGCTACGAAACGCTAATAACTGTAGAGCTTTATTGCTCCATTTGTTATTCTTACTGTATTGTACATCCCCAATTGTCACCTTCTTCTTGGTAACAATGGCTTCTCAACCGACGCGTGGTATCTCTTACCGTTAGCGAATTCGGTGAGTTATAAACTTTCTATCCACTTCCATAACAATTTACTGTGTATACAGCTATGTATTTCACAATGATTGACTTGTTCCCTTCCGACTTACAGTCGGTTGAGATTGAGCTACTACCTAGTGTGTAGTGCTCTCTCAACTGTTTACAACATTTGGGGTATATTCCATACCGATATTTGGCAGTTAGTGCTACTGTAGTCACTTACTGTTAATCATGTCTCCACATTTGGTTTTGTACAAGTTCTCCTTTATTGGTGCGGTCTTGCATTTCCTATGCATCGGCCATTACAACATTATTCCTCCACCATTAACATGTTTCCAATTCCTAGCTATCCCACTCGATCATTACTGCGCAAGTGCAATACCAAAACACTCAGTCATACAGAGTGCAGAGGCGTAAACTCTTGACAGTAAATCCCTCATGTGATTCGCGTGGAATTCACACTGTGTTTCATTGAGATTCCGATCTCGTAATACTGGCTACTGGCTTACTGCCGAGTTTGTTTATCATCACTTACCTTGCATCACCACTGAGTTTAATTCATAACTGCTCTTATTTTCCACATCATTATTCAACAGCGCTTATACAATGGTCGCTTGCTGCGCACCGTGCTCTTAGTTATTGTATAACACTAACTTACATGGTATTTACTGTCACACTAACTTCCACACATATACTTACATCATTCGTATTATGGTTCATCACTCATTTGGATGACTACTGAATGCTCCTTGAGCATTAATCATTCGAGTCACAAGCCGGCATTATTCAGCTCGGTGTTTCACTTTATACACACATACTACTAAGCTAACTGCTCTCTTTCAATAATAACATCGTCCATCCTTAACATATTTCTTGAACTTGATCCGCATAACTACCGCTCCTGCGTTTTCAGAATATTGAGAGGTATCCCCACTCTTAATGTAGTGGTTCGTTTACCACTCTATTCACTTATACAACATAAACTTCTACAATCAATCGAGTTTATATAACATATCTTGCTTATGTCTTATAAGCCTTATTTTCCTTGAGCTGGGCTCATTGTAGGCTGTCCACACACATGTACTTCCCTGTACAACATTATATGGTTTGGATATTATATTGAGCTCCATGACAAGGTCGTTGCATCACGTTTCCTTTTACGGGATGCCCCTTAAGATTGCTAGTCCGTCTCCTGACAACTTATGTCTAAACTGGGTGTTGGTTTCAACCCTCGTGTTTCTATCACGTTATTTCGAGCAACAATTGTTGATGTGAACACCCTTTAAGGATTGCTCCTGGGTGTTGATAAGTCATGCCATTTCATCTGGTTCACACTTATTGGTACATTCCGTTAGCCACGCCCTTTTGCGTTCTTAACTGGTTATTATCTTCTTCTGTGAAGATCAACATTTCCTGATAGTGTATGTACTCATTCTGGGAGTTTCATCCCGTTCCTTGCACATTAATGTGTCCACATCAGGCATCTGCTTAGCCATGGACAGGCTGGGTCACCGTTTCAGCTAACATGTTTATCCCAGAGGATCCTTAAGACGTATACGATGTCTTTACATTACAATTAGTGCACTTCGCACCTCCTGACTCTTAAGCATTTCGTTGAAAGGAATTCTCTAATTCCTTTAGTCTCGTTAACTTAACTGGGTTCCTTTACTTTAACCATTCATGGTAATCCTTAGCTCTTGTTTGACTCTTACTGCTGACCGTAGAACGGAGTCGACTACTTCCCGTGTTTCGGACTCTACTCGTATACATATGTGGGGTACCCTACTGATACATTACTACTTACCCAACTAACCCATAAGTAGGTTTGTCAGGCCCACAAGCTCCTATCGGAGTGCGGTCGTCCCACAATTCAGTTGGTACACTCGTAGTGTCCGTCACACGCCTAAGTGAAGCATTCTGTTGTCAACTCCCTTATATTGTCCCGTGACAATATTCATTCCTTGCTTCCCGAACTTAATCAAGGGAAAGTTTATCCATTGTTGTATCCTTGTCAACTGTCCTTGGTTTTACTGGTTTGGTTTAAAAGAAGGTTGGAAAGAAGTGTTGGTTTGAAAGAAAATTTGGTTTTGAAAAGAAAAGGGTTTGAATAAATCTGGGTTGAAAGAAGGATTTCATGGTTTCACAACATCTTCTTACCTTAACTAAGTCTAGCTTCTTGCTGACTGGTGTACTTCCAATTACAGGGGTTAGGCTAACAGGCCCTTCCACTGTTATGACGATCACATTTAACTTTATGGTACTTTACCAAATACTTTGTATTTGTTAAAATTTCCCCGAACAGCCCTGTTATAGCAGCACTTGCCATGGCAAGTGCGCCATGCTAACTGGCTATCAGTTCAACACTTACCGGTTGCGGTATTGTTTTTACCCGCACTGTCATCAGTGGCCTTGTTGGCCCTCACTGATCTTACTGTCTTGGTAAAACTCCTCCAGGTGACTTCTCACTGTCTTCACATGATAATCATTAACTAGGGTGTTTCCCATTCTGGAAGACCCCCCTTTTTTTTTATTGTTTCCTCTTCGTAGCCCATTCCACGCATTGTCGTGGTTACTGAGACTTGTCTCTTGTTTGGGCACTACGTTGTAGTTCCTTTGTCGGTTGGTATACCGTTGGTGTATTACTTACCAACTGTGGTCCCATAGACATTCGTCTCGGGTTTCACTAATCCACTTCTTGCCTGTTGCACGGTCAGTGCGTTGCAAGCTGGTTATTCTCGACTGCTCGGCATGTCGACCCAGGTTGCTGGAAATTCTATTCTTCTATACACAAGATTCTTCATTCTTCGCTATTAAATGTGGTTAACATTGTTCAGATGGAGACCGTCTCCGGGATTCCCAGTTTTCGGGATCTACCGTATGACAGGTCTTCCGTACCTCTAAAGGTATTTAATAACAGCCAGATCGGGTATTCCCGAGTAAGAGAGGACTTCCATCTCTCTGGCGTTGTTTCCCAAGTTATAAAACAGGGATTGTGGAGGGCGGGAAGGATACTGTAGGTTTCCAGTATTCACTGGTAGTTCCTATCTAGCGTATCTCTCACGCTATCACTCAACCCTTAACCCAAAGTACTTAAATCCTAACTCGGTACTTCCTAAGCTCGGTAATTCAGTCATCAGAGCGATACTTCGCTATGATACCACTTTTTGTAACACCCCATCCAACATTAACACACTTATAATAAACTGCAGCGGAAAAACAACCTCATCACATTACTTAACTCGTTGGGGTTACACGCCGTTAGCCACCCACGTGGCTAACAAGGCTAATACATACACATTGTACCGGTCTGATGGGCTAAATTCCCGAGCGACTACACCTTACTATCCCTTTCCATTAACACAACAACAACATACACCTTCCAACTATACCGAGTATTTATAACTAATGCCGATAACAATTTCGGTCTTACTACACCTACTGTATATATACAACATAAACGATTACCCATGTACAATGACTACCCCGTCCTACTCTCGAACGGCTTCCAGCACTTCGTACCTGAAATAGGAAAAGAAGAGAAAGGGTGGCCCCCAAGGGGCTCAGCACCTTTGCTGGTATGGTAATCCCGCAGCCCACATGCTACCGGGCCACGCACAACTAATTGTCGTCTTAGCATGCGGTTGATTATTTTAAAATCATTCATGCAACTGTAAACACACAACACATAATCATTTCGCCTCAACGGGCTCAACAAACGGATAATATATCCTTACTTAATAAGTCACTCATGGTATTCATTGTCCCTAGAGTGTTCCTCCTCTAATGGAGCTACTTCCTTAACAGACGACACTTACCCTTGAATCAGGTTATCCTTAAACGCCTCTTTTCTCAAACTGGGATTCATATCCATGATCCACATACTCCGCAATAGATATTGCATCACAACAAAGATACATAACATAACGGGTATGGTCCTCTTAGGAACCGACCCAAACATTGTTAATACACTGGTGAGCCTAGAGAATGTTGCCAGTCTCATGATAAGCTCGTTACATACTCGTTACTGTTTCGTTAAATGAACGGTTAACTTAACACAAGGTGTCTCGGATATAGTGATCCAAGCACACCGAAACAAACATAACAATAGTATGCCCCTGTGGCCCGACGTGAGTCAGTAATGGCCTTGGTTAAGCTAAAGGGAAGGTTGGGAACCAAATTGGAAAACAACCATAACATACAGAGAGGATCGAACTTGCTATGACAACGACCCCCATACTCACACGCGTGGCCGGAACAGACCGGACTCCTCACTCCCCCCGTTAGCACTTGTCAGAAGTTCATCATTGAACTTAGTTAAACAATCACACATTGGGTTAAGTCTTGTTAGACACACACAAGGGAAGGGAGAGTCATACATTCACATACAAACATCACACACAAACATCACATATCCAACTCACGCATAGCCGTGGTTAGAACGTTCCTTAAGTCGGAAACGTTGTTACCGGATACCGTTCTCCTATGTTTACCTAATAGTGGTTAACTAGCCCTTCAAGCGCATTCGAGGTTACCGGTATCGGCACGTAAACATACAACAACAATAACGACTGTAAACTCGTATCATGATTTATCTTATAACGTGGCAAACATACAGAAAACACATTGGCATACAAGCCGGTGTAATCCGGTAGGACACAGGTTGCAAGAAAACCATACCTGTCACCGGAGTCCACTCTACCATGTCCACTTACGTTCCTCGAACAATTCTCGAACAACTGATAACATTACATGTACTTTTATTAACATCGGGGTAGCACGATCATTTAATGTCTAATGCTTATAACTTTTCCCCGTTAACTTAGTTACATAACTTTATCAATTTTAACTTGATTTACTTTCACATTTTATTACAACTTTTCACCCACCAAATTGTGACTATAACTCACCTAACATGTCCTACATAACCTTATAATATCATTACTAACTTATCCCTATCATTAGACATCATTTAATATGCTTAAACCATGTTTTTATAGTGGTCCAGGACTTGGTCCCTAACTTAAGACCCGGACCAGAAGCAAACTCCACTCTCGGCCTTTAAAATGGGGTGGTCCGGGACCTTATACAAGGCCTAAGTCCCGGACCACATCCTTAGGTGACTCTCGACCTTTTTCACCCTGGTCCGGGACATGAACCATGACCTAGGTCCCGGACCAAACCTACAGAATTGTTAAAATGTCATTTTTCAACCCTTGTTGCATTATTTCTCCACCTCCATTATTTATATAAACTTACCAAATGTTCCTAGGTATATTCTAATGCCAAAATATCACATTAGCCACCCCTAGTTCCATGTTCAACTTGTTACTCAATTTCCTTATACATTCACCAACACTTACAACATTTACATTAAGTTTCTAAATGTTGTTTCTTACCTATGGAAACTACTATCCCAAAATGCTTTCTCCTCATCTAAACATCATCTCTTAAGCATTATTTCATACCAACCTAAACCCTAGTTGATGCCTAAGTCCTTTGTTTACCTAGAACACCTTAAGACATTGTTTCTCCTCTTGCAAATTACTTAGGCATTTCTAACATTTCTTAGTCCACCAAACCTTATTCAAACACCTAAAACTTCTTGCACATTTCCTACATTTTGACATGGGTTCTCCTAAAACATCATCATTCCAAAACTCATAGTTTTCACCATTAAACATTCAAGAACACCTAAATCCATCAAGAACACTTCCTCACACACATCTTCACCAAAAATTACACCACATCACAATATAGTGCATAAATTAAATTGCTTGGCACTTAGGCCCTTAAATAACATGGCTCTTAGGCCCTTAAATTGCATAAACCATAAACACTGAATTTCCCACATAATAATGCCTTTGACCTGCAAATACACCCAACAATACATATTCCTTTAATAAACTCCTTGAGAGCATTTCACTAGGTCATTCACCATTGGATCCTTAGGTAGCTTTAACAAGCATTATAAGCTCATTTCTCCTAAGGCATTAAACCACATTGAGATAGCATATTTACCTCCTTTCCACCCAAACTTCTTTCTTGTTTCCTTACAAAACCGGTAAGGCATTTGGTTCCTTGTCAACTACTAAACAATATACCAACATTGAAATGAGTATACAAGCTTTATGCTTCATCTCATTGTAAACCCTAGGTTTACATATATTATCTTAAGGTATTAAAATGATTGTTTTACCTTGGAATGGAAAGAGAGCTTGAATATATATCAAGAGAGGACTCCACCAAGCCCTTGGAAGATTCAAATGGAGCTAGAACAAAGCAACACATGAGCACCATTAATGGTGATTTTCGGACATCACACAAACATGAAGGAAATGTCATTTTTCTTTGAGTTTCCTTACCTAGAAGCAAAGGAGAACAACAATATGTGAAAAGGTGAGCTCAAGCTCCTCACATGGAGATTCCTCTTGGCACCTAAATGGAGCTCTTGGGACTTTGAAAGGATAGAATTGAAGAGCTTGATGAGAGGAAGAGAATGGTGGTCTTAGAATTTAATTTGGCCAAATGAGCTAGGAGATACAAGTGGTCAAAGATGGAAAATGGTGGTGGTGTTGGTGTTGCTGTAGCAGCTCGTAAAAGAGAGCAAGAAGGGAGGTTGGAGACGTGTGAAATGGAGGAGGAAAGGAGAAATGAAGATAGAACTTGCTTTAACAAGATATTTGTATTATAAGGTAACTTTCTCCTTTTTACCTTCCTACCCTTCCTTTCCTTAATTGATTTTTACATGGTGGTGACTCACCTTCATAAAAATCGGCCCCCATATACTTAGAAGGGTATAATAGTCTTTTTTGACCAATTTAATTACTTATAACAACATATGTTACAAACTAGCTTATAAAAGTTACTATTCATAAAACAAGGCACATAGAAGTGAAATTTTTAATTTCCCATTGATATAGACTTCCAAATGTGATACTATATAGTACACATGTTAATTAAAGAGTAATGATGGACATTTAGCCATTCAAAACTCATCTACAAGACAATTTTTCAAAAACGTGCTTTAAGACTCCTTAAAGCACATTTTGTGTTTTAACTTGTTTTCAAGCTTGGTTTTCTTTGGTAAATGATTTAATATGTTCATTAACATATTTATAAGGTATAGGTATGACCATTAGGTCTTATACAAATTTATCCCAAGCTTAGAGCACATTTTAGCCCATATTGACCTTAAGGTATTTATTTGTGTTTTGTTTGGTTTCATTGTCCACCAAGGTTTCCTAAGGACTTAATTAGCCTTATAAAATAATAATTAAATAGTATTAAGTCTTGGTAGGCTCTTTGGGTCCTAACCAAGTTCACTCATAGCTTAGAGCATGTTTTTTTTTGCTCTAACTGTATCTTAGCGTTTTATTGCATTTACTATGGTTTAAACTGTTCACTGATGTTTCTAAGGCACTTTTTAGCCTTTATATAACATAGTTTGATATTTAAACCACATATCAAGGTTTGGGGTAATTCACAAATGCATAAATCTATTTTTCCTTTTGTTTTCTCCTCAATGCCCATTCTTGAGAGAAGTTGGCCATGGTAGAAGTTCTTAAAGTCACCTAAACAAATAAGCACTGAAGTACCTTGGATCATACCCCGAAACTCAATATTTTATTTTTACCCTGAGCACACCTATGCCACCAGCAGTTGATTTTTCACACTCCTCGAAAAAATTTAAAGATCATGTACTGTTCACCTCTTTATCCTACCCTTCATAATAATATTAGTTAGTATTGAGCATTCCCTACTTACTTGGGTACATGGTTTTGCTTGAGGACAAGCAAAAAGATAAGTGTGGGGGTGTGATAAGTGTCCAAATGAGCATGTTTTATAGGTATATTTCATATATTATATTAGCACTTTTCTTGCTCATTTCTCCACTTTGGTTAGTTTTCCTCTAGTTATGTTTTATTGATTATCTCACAAATTTATTGGTTAAACATGAGTAAAAGCAAGCTAGGAGCAAAGTACACGAAGAGATGAACGTATAGGCGCAGACGGGGATCAAATCGGAGCTAAAACGAACATTTTAGAGGCAATTGACCTTTGGTCCGGACCAGTGTCCAGATCACCTGGTCCGGACCAACACATGCCAGCGCGCCATAGAAGAAAAATCGACATGTCCGGACCAGTCTGGTCTGGACGGTGGTCCGGACATGTCGATCTTGCCAGCGTACAGAGCAGATCGGCAGCAGTGTGAAGAGATAAATACATTATCTCTTCACACGGAAATACCACCGCCTAAACTCCCCCTTTTACCTATATTTCTCTATAAATACACCTACAACCCTCCATTAATCCATATCTCATTCCACCCCAAACTTATGCCATTTTTCCTCCATAAAAATACCATAAAACTCTCCAAAAAAATCATACATCTCATCCACATATTATCCACATAAATTCCATACAACACCTCATTTCATAAAAACATTCCATTTCCATACCGTTGTTCTGTCCAACCTCTGCCCAAATATTAGCAGTCGAGATAGTGGAGCTGAATTAATTATCTTTTCCAGGATGATTTCTTTTACTTCTTATTCTGTCTTTTTAATTATGTTGGGCTAAGAGGATTTACTCCGGGTGAAGGTTTAGCCGTAATTTGTTTAATTATGTAATTTATATTTCTACTGGTTAAAATAAATACAGTTTGTTACGATTAAAGTTTATCTCTCACCTTTTTAATAAATTTCATCGATTTATTAAAAAGATTTACTAAATCTATTTTAATCTGATCGGTGATAAACAGATAGTTTAATTAAGCCGTAAATCTGTAGGAAAATTATTTTCATCGGATAAGTTAGTACTCATTTGCAAGTATATAATTCCTCGCACTTAATTTCCGTTTACTAGTGCTTGTTTGAGTTTTCATCGGACCTTGCATTTTCTGGTAATCAAGTTCTTATGAGTCTATGATTAGTCCTTAGGATAATAACAGGAATTTTGCCAAACTATTATAATAAAACCGGTAGAGATAGCATAATTAATCAGATTATATAAACCTAAACCCGGAGTCCCGTTTAATTTATCTTCAACTCAGTTAATTTTATCTGTTGCTTTACTTTACAAAAACAAGTCAATTAATTCCCCCCTTTTGTGACAAGCTTAGGTACTATTTTATTTCGCTATAAGTCCCACGGTTTGACCCCGGCTGCTTCTTTCTTACTATACTACTGCGACCGGGTTTTATTTGCAGCCCGACGGATATTTTGAGTATTAATTTCTTTCTTAATTGTTTTAATTACACCAGTTCCAACCACTCACAATATACAGTCTGCAGGGGTATTTTAGGGTGGCTTAGTGCCTATTGTTACACAACATGGTTTAGTAATGGTACAGCTAATAAACATTTTGGTTAAGTGAAAGGTGGGTATCCTTACCCCTGGGTGGTGAAGATCTAAGTGGCTGGGCATTAATAGCTGGGCCGGTCAGACGAGGGACCTGCTCCTTCGCCTTCTGACCATGGAAATCCTTCCGCCCTTCTTCTTGTCGAAGAATTTCCTGCTGAAGGTTTTTGGTTAGTGACTATTTTTAAGCATAGGTAGGTAATGGCAACTCATTCTCAAATACAGGTTTCTTACTTTCCCCGCTTATTGTAACTGCCAGAAATCGCTCCCTCATCCTCTCCCTCAGAATTCTTTCTCTTTTTCCCTTGGGCCTCCTCCCTGGACTGAAGCATCAACTCAGTTGCCAACGCAGCGTCATAGCATTCTTGTATAGTGGTGAAACATATGGCTCCCATGGAGCCCTGGATGCGGTACTGCAAGCCTCCCCTAAATTTCAGGATTTTTACTATGTCGGAGTAGTCGACCCCTGGTATGTAGTCTAGTAGAATGATAAACTTAGCATAGTACTTGTCAACGGTCTGACTCCCCTGAATTAGGGTCTCGAACTCTTGTCTCTTTCTCTACTTCAGTTTCTTGGGGTAGTACTTGTCCCGTAGCACCTCCACGAATGCTGTCCAATCAAAGTTTGGTGTCGCTCTATGGTGGTCTTCAATTGACCGCCACCATATGTCCGCTGCATCCTTCAAGTTGTAGGCTGCAATGTCAACCTTCTGATCTTCAGGTACTCTAATAGCCTTGAATGCCTTATGGTGCTCCACAATAAATTTCTCTAGTGAGGCGGGGTCTGGTTCCCCCGAATATGTTGGTACTCTAGCGTCTGCTACGCTCTTCAGCCAGTTTGTTTCTCTGGGCTGCGGTGGGTGGGGTATGGCTCCCGCAAACTGTGTCCCTAGCTATGCGGCGAAGGCTGCCATGGCCTCTGCTAGGCCTGGTATCTCTAGGACATCTGATGGTGTCTCTCCACCGCGCCCACTGCTGCCTCCACGTGGTCTACCTCTCATCGACATCTATAGGATGTATACTATCATTACTATTCGATATTACACCGTTTACATTCTCAATCATAAATATGCAAGAAAGACTAGTCACTAGCACTAAGATATCCTAAAAGTTTTCTTCTAAGTCACGAATCCTCATAGACGTTTCCCGTATCCCAAAATTCCTATGCTCACTGTTCTTGACTTAGTATCCTGTCATCAGCGTGGAACTCCGCTCTGATACAACTTTTTGTAACATCCCTAATCCTAATCCTGTAATAATATCACAAGTCGTAGCATAACAGAATATAATTCGCAGCGGAAAATAAAACAAACTAACGTTGGTGTTACACGTCGTTACCCACCCATGTGAGTAACAAGGCAACCGTACTCCATCAATCCCCTTCAACTCTCCACCGTTGTGATGACGAGATACTGAGCAATCTTAAGCTTACAATCCAAATCCAAACTAAACAACTGAGCAACTAAACCCAATACAACAGAACTCCATATTATAGTACGTAATAAAACTAAAAGAGTACTTTATTAAAATACATCAACTACCCAGTGTCCCACTCTCCGGCTTCATGTCTCTTCTCAGTAACCTGAAATGTTTTGCCCGTTGAAGGGCTCAACAAATGATATGCTGGTATGCTAAATGTAGTCATAAATCATTTGGATCCCTTAAGTCGTTTAGCCATCTTGATATTAGATTCATTACATGCTGTACCGGTTTACATTAATAGTAACGACCGTAAATATTTCAACAATCACATAACAGTTCAACCAACAATATAATCACACAACCAATAACAAATAACCAATAATCAGTAACCAATAACCAATAGTCAATAACCAATAACCAAACAAGATACGCGTATTATTTAACTGTACTTGTTAGTTGGCCCCATGGCCCTAAACCTTTTTAACCAATCACTTTAACCTTCCAATTAATTTCCACCTCATGCGTCATGTTAGGACAACCCTTAATAACTTATTAATGGACAGTAGTCCCCTGGGTTCCAAAGGAACCGTTGCCAGCTGACCCTGTGGCCCTGGATAATTTATTTGCCTTAAAGGCGACCAATTCGGTTGAAACCTGTGCACCAACAGTCGTTCCCTCTGCCATCATCGAATATGGATAATGGATTCCCTTGAGTGACTCTTGATTGTAGTCCCTCATAGTGATCACAATGCGCAATCAGATAGTCGAAACTAGCTGGATTCCTCTCTTTCTAATTTAGCCCTTTTGTCAGTAATACAATATCCAATCCTTTGGTTAAGACTATAACAGTTGACCATCAGTTAGGTTCTCGTAATACCTAAGGTCACCTAGTCTTGTTTGAGTTTAGATGTATAAACTTCCAGTCATAAGACGCTCGCGTAAAATAAAACGCAACGATGTCCAGCAATACAGTATACAAGGTCATATACATAAATCACAGATATCGCTCTTAACAATTAAACACACAACGTCTGGACCTCAGGAAAATCCTTCGGACATTCAGACCACACAATTTACATACCTTTCACCGTGAAAATTGTTAGCTTGACAGTTCACTCTTAGTAGTTTCTCCCCGTAACACTGTTATACGTACATACAAATACCGGGTAACGTTAATACAACTAGTACTAACTATTACAGTACTGTTGATACAGAACTAATAGTATACTAACCCCGTATATTCTTTATTTCTCCCTGTTATTTTACAGTGGTTCAAGGTAGTTTAACAGTTCGTTATTTTATGTAGTAAGCACATGTGATATTGAATTTCCATTTCCTTAATTTATATACTCATAATTGTTTCCACTTATTCTATATATTAATACAACTTGGTTATTTTTATTATAATCATAGTTATTTTATAAACTTTACATTATACTCCATAATATATTATATTACTTAGTTTTAATTCCTTTCTTTATTAAATTACAAAACCAACCTTATAAACTCGGTAATTATATATTGCACACATAACTTTTGTAAATTACTAAATAACCGCATAACTTTCGGTAATTGCAAAATGAATATACTAACATTTATAAATTACTAATTAATCCCTTAAACTCTCGGTTTTAACATATAGTTTTCCTATACTTACCATTTTACCCCAAAACTTTATATAAGTTATATATTAACTCATAAACTATAGTTTTAATATTTAATTCCCTAAAATACCGAAATGACCCATATATTTTCATAAATTATGTTTTCGCCCTATATCCAATTCGGTTTTATATGTAAACTGTTATAAATTACATTTTCACCCTATAACTTTTATAAACTTAATATTTTATGTCATAAATCATTTTAACCCAAAGGTTTTGGTCAACACTATGACCAAAGCCTAAATTCATAATTAATACTTTAATGTACCCAGAAAATCATATGTAATTCGGTTATACACCATATTTTTCAAAAAATACCAAATAGCCCCAAAACTTTATAAAATGTTATTTTAACACTTAAACACTTATTTAAATTCACCAAAATTAATATTAATTCCTACCTTATATTATATCATAACTATGCCAAATAAGTCCTTTAACTCTCAGCATTTATTTTTAGTATACCAATCATTTCAAAATTTACAATTTAGCCACATAACTTAATAAACTAGCCATTTAAATACTTGTAGCTATTTTTAATTTTCCCAAAATTTATAATATTAGCTTATATACTTATATACTTCAAAAATCACCAATTAAAGCATTTTATTCTCAGCTGTAACAATAATCTATCATATAGTTTTAAAACTTGATTTATATCTTATAATAAGTATATATAAATGTATATAAGCCATATAACACTTCTAAAAATTATGTTAATGACTTAGGATGATTATAAGCTCAAAATAGACCATTTAACTCCTAGAATATTCGGCTTGAATATATATGCATCTTAATTAAATTTTGTGACACAAGATTTATACCTTAAGGTAATAATCTTACCTTGTATGTTATAAGTTATTTTCTAGATAAAATATCATATTGTTTTCGGCTCTAATATTACTAAGGTTTGTACATAAATTTTGTACTAAAGTTTGAAGCTTAAATCAAACTTAAACTTAATAGATTTAATTATAGAAACTTACTCCTTAAATCAAGATGATTCTTGTACTTGATTTCTTCTTGAATTTCAAGCTCCTCCAATGGTATCTTGGTGTAGAATTTTTGGCCTCCATACATAGGTTTAGGAGATCCAAGTGTTAGACTTCTAACAAGGATTTATAGGTAAGATTTGGAGTAGTTTATTAGAGTTTAGCTTAGGTATTTGTCAAGTAAATTTTGGTACACCTTAGGATGGTTGGAGATCAAAGTTTCCTTCGTGAAATGATGAAGAGAACATTGATTTAGAAGCTTAGAATTTTCGGACATCAACTAGGTATTTACTAGGATTTTCAAACAAGAAATATACCTTAACTTGATCTTGTTTGTTCCTTGAGTTGTTGTTGAATCAAGGTGACTTCTTGGAGTATTAATGCTTGGCGAAAACTTGTATGGTTGCTAGGATGATTCTTGCTTCAAGACTTGTTGGAAGTTGCTAGGAATTTAACATAAAAAATGGAGTTTAAGGTTAAATCTCCATTAATGGAGCTTGAAGCTCACAAGAATAAGCTAGCTAAGGAAGAAAGAAAAGAGAGAAGAAGCTTACCAAAATCGGCTAAGGAATGAGCAAGGAGACTAGTTAGGTCACGTAAGGAGTTTTAAGAAAATGAAATTGAAGGAATCTCTCTTTTGACAAAATAATGTCAATGTTGTCTAGCTTTTCCTTAGTTTATTAGCTTGACTCTTGGCTCCATAAAATGCCCATAATTCAAGCTTGCTTTCGGAACATGAAGAGGAGGAATTGAGACTTTGATTGTTAATTGACACAAGATGACTAGGGCAAAGGTAGGTAGTTATTTCTTTTTAATTTTCTAAGATGAATACCCATGCTAATGTTGTCTTAATCCTTGAAGATTTTCAGCAATATGCTGTAGGAATCCTCTTGATTTTTGTTTGAATTAGACATAGGAATATGCATAGTTAGGTAGATGTTTTATTTGACCAATATACAGCAATCAAACTCCCCTTTTTCCTTGCTTATTTTCGGCAGCCATAGGCTAGAGGATGGGCTGCTTCGTTGTTTATTTGCCTTGTATAAAGTTAGATCTACTTTAAGTATTTAATTTCATGTCTTTTCCCTAAACTAATCTCTTGCTCTTTTCCTGCAGGTTTTCAGAAATGAGAGCCTCCTTAGACTGAGATTATTTTGACATAATGTCACATGGTATATGGTAAAATGAGTCACCATTCCATAAGACATTTTATTTAGCTAAAATCAAGTCAAAAACATGCTAAAAAACGGCCCTTGTATGGCCATGTGGAGTTGATTTTTAACTTGGTTCCTATAACACTATATTGTATTAGGGTCATACTTGTAACATGTTATAAGTCACAACATTTATTTGGTACATTTATACCAAGGTAAAAGATGAAAGTTTCTAAGGTAAAATGCTGATTTAATACTACTTTTTGATCACAAATTCGGCCCTACTTGTGCTATGATTTTAGTCCTGGATTTGATTTATTTATATGGTAATTTCATCCCCATTTAAGATGCCCAACTCGTGGCTCTTCAAAAACTTCAAGGTAATAGCGTAGAACGCGTTTTTATGGCACCCGAAGGTGCATTTTTGTGCTTTAAGGATATTCTGGAAAATAAGTAGTCACTATGAGTTCCATGTGTTTATAAACATTTTTATGGTCAATAATTATATATTAAGGTGTTACATTGAGTTATATGGGGTTATATCAACTGATGACACAATTTCTGGGCTTCCAGGACACTCCTGGGGCAAAACAGGAGCGTTAAGAATTTTCCCCAAGAACTTTGTGTATTTTTTAAAACTTAGCTCGAGAATTATCTTTAGAATGATGAATAATTATGGTAGGAACTCTAAGAATGAATTTTATAGGAGTTCGTGCCACTTTGGTACCTCTCCAGGGCATTCTCGGGGGTTTATAGGGCCCCTAACGGGTACCTCTGAGCACTTTGGGTTTAATTGAGGATTTAGCATGAGGAATTCATCTTCAATGTTTAATAAAGTATTATGGTGCATTTGGAATGAAGTGTAATGCTTTATTTCATCTTATAAAGTATTTCCGGGCGTTTTCGGGACATAAGGGAGGTGTGTGACTCTCCCGGGCATTTTACATTTCTACTCTATTCTAGCTGAGGACCTGTGTTTTAGAGGTCATATAATGATCCTTAGTTGACTTGGTATGAGTTTTAAAGTTTATATACCTTGGTTAGTTTAAGGTCCGGCTTAACGTTCGTTATTGACCTTAAGGAGTTCTGGTGTGTTTTAACGCCTAAGTGTTTATATATTTTAATAGGGTAATACTTATTTCTCATATTTAATTACTTAAAGGTTAGGGGTATTTGATAGGGGATGAAGGAAGGTAGCAAAACTAGTGGGGAAATTCAAGATCCACTCCTCACTAACTAGAACTCGGTCAATTTTCCCTAGGTCACGCTGGTGGTCGGATTGATTATTCCACCAGGTGAAAAATCTACCATAAAAGCAGAGGTCCTGCAACTCAGCCCTGGAGACACAATCAGCGAAGTCACGGTAGTCTCTCGGGTGAGGATTGTGATTACTGATACGATCTTGGGTGTAGAGGATATTGTTGAAATCCCCAGCAACAACCCACGAGCCCGTAATGGTTTTGGCGAGGTTGATGATATCCTCCTATAAGAGGGCCCTGAGCCTAAGGTTGTTTCTCCCGTAGACAATTGAGATTGTAAAATCAAAAGTTCCAAGAATAGAAGCTTTGCACGATAGGATTTGGCCGGAGAAATGAAAGGGGGAGATGGAGATGATGGAAGGGTTATAGAGAAACCAGATGCGCCCATTCTGATGCGCCCCATAGTTGTGGACCAAGCTCCAGGCGGGAAAGAACCGAGCTAAGATAGGTTGGTGGTTATGGATTGAAACATAGATTTCGAGGAGACCAAACACACAAAGGTTGTTATTAACCACAAACTTTTGGATTTCAAGGAGCGTGGGGTGATCATTGCAACCCCTAATATTCCATACGACCAGATTCTGTAACACCCCTACCGCTAATACCGTCATTACCGTCCAATCTCCTTATACAATGCAGATCCACGCAGCGGATACTTACATACTCAACGGGGGTGATACACTGCCGTTAGTCACCCACGTGACCAACAGGCTACTACTACATACAGCATCGGTCTGATGGACCGGAACATCCGAGTACTACACAATTACAATACATACTCCCATTACTCACTAAGTACTACAGTACTCCATTCGATACAATACTCCATCCAATACAATACTCCATAATTCAATACAAGATAATACACTACACATACCGAGTTTACTAAGTTCCAGATACAATACGATACTCCTTCCAAGTTCATACATACTCTTTAAAGGTCTAACCACTACCCATTTCTCACAACTACATACTTGCTAAGTACAAGGGTGTGCCATTTAGTACACCTTTACATTCCACTTCTACCTATCGAAGTGTAGTCGCCGGTCTCTCACCTTGACCACATCCGCTTCGGTACTGCGCACTAAAAACGTTCCCCCGAGGGGTCAGCTTTCGCTGAATATGATAACCGCATACCCCGCGTAGCGAGGGTACGCCGACCATTTGGTCGAATACATGCAATTCATTTTGCAATACATACATGCATTCATACTTACATACATACTTACATACATACATACTCTCATTCACAATACTACAATACTACACAAGGTATACATACATACGCACGGTACATACATGCTTGGAAGACAATACAAGTCAACCAATACTTACTTACCATCTTCAGAATACACATGCACAATACATACTCATTACATACCCGATACGCAATACGGAGATACACTTCTCCAATTCACACAGAAGGTTGTTAGCTTCTTTACACACCGGGTTAGTCGGGTGTTCATACTCTTTTACTTCCGGTCAATGACTTACAATAGTCAAGACCAATACACATACAATACTTACTCCTTACATACTTTACTTCCAGTTAAGTCGGTGTGACCTCCGGGCAGGAGTACTACCTCCCACCACCGGGCTTTAGGGTGGCCCACTAATCCAGGATGCTACCCATACAAAGGGAATTGGTCCAAGGAAAAGATCATAGCCAGGATTCGGTTCCAACCTCTTGTGGTTCCTTATCCTCACGCGTGGCCGAAACTATATCGGGCTTCTACTCATTCCATTTTAACTCATTACTCATGTTAGGAGTTAGGTTGTTAGGAATTAGTAGAAGTCCATTCTTACTTCCATACATACATACAATACACAAATACTCATACTTACACATACACTTCATTTCCATTCACTCATTTCATGAATTATACAAACTAAATGTTCAAGAGCAATAAACAAGAACAATATAGTTCAAACACAATTATGTGCAATATAAATCCGATTCATGCATTTATCTTGTTGGTGATCATATAAGCACACAATCGGGGTAACCAAGTTAGGATACAGGGCATGAAGAAATCATACCGTTCACCGTCGTATTCGTACTACCGGTTCCTTTGGAGCTCAACTATTTGATTCCTATACATACATGAAGTTGTATGATCAATGGTCTATTATTGATCCAACTTATTCCTTCATTAACACTCCTAATATATACCTACTACTCCTTTACATTCATACTTGATTATTATACCATTCTTTTCTCATTACCTCTTATTCTTGCTTCCTTACCTTTACTACTTCATTTATAATTTACTACCACATATATTGCATATAGGTATGTATGCATATATATGTAATATACATATACATATGATTGTTTAATCATATGGTAAAATACTCTTTTTTTTTTTTTTTTTTAAGGCCCGACCGGACTTGCGACCGACCTTGCAAGTCCGGTCCATTCCAGTAGCTATCAGTACGGGAAAATTCTGGCCCGACCGAACTTGCAAGTCCGGTCGCAAGTTCGGTCCGTTCCAGTAGCTCGCATTACGGAAATTTTTCTGGCCGACCGAACTTGCAAGTCCGGTCGCAAGTTCGGTCCATTCCAGAAGGTTTCTGACGGGAGAATTTTCTGGTCCGACCGAACTTGCAAGTCCGGTCGCAAGTCCGGTCGATTCCAGAAGCTTTCCCGTCTTTGTAAATCTGGGCTCGACCGAACTTGCAAGTCCGGTCGCAAGTCCGGTCCGGCCCAGTACTTCAGTTTTAAAATCTGTTTTTGGGTGTTTTCTTTACCCATTGTTTCCCCAATCTTTACCAATACTTTTCCACATGATTTGGCACTAATTAAGCCCTCTAAATCACCTTGGTTCATCCTCCAAACTTACTACTCATCCCCTACATTCACTTACACCTTCTTCCTCATTTCAATCCAACACTTATACTAGTTGTATTTCACTAATGCTACAGATTTTGCTCTTTCCTCAAATGCTACAGATTTTTACTCAAACTTCTATCCTCCATTACTTCCTCAACTAATGTCACTCTTGGCATCTTAAATACACTAGTCCACTTCTAGTTACATTCCCTTAACATACTCATTCTCCAATTCTGTTACAAGCTAATGACATCCCTTTTAAACTTCTCCAATACTTCCTCTTCTTAAGCAACTTAAGTCCTCTCATTTCTACACAAATTTGACATAGTCTCCCCTATATTTCTTACTTTGCTCACACACTATTTCAGTTCCCAAATTTCTCATTCACAACCTGTTTATTCAATACACCATACACACAATTCACACTACTTCAACAACATAAAATTCCTGCATACTCCATCAATACCCAATGTTTTCCCAAGTTTTTTAAAACTCATTTAAACTTCAAAAGCTGTTACATTCCTTTCTCCAATACATTTTTTACATTACTACTACTCATACTCATACTTACTCATTCTACTCCCAAAAACTGTGACAATACTACATATACAACTAGTTCAAGGTAAGCACATTACCTTGTCTTTCTAGTTTCTTTTCTTCCTTTTTCCTTCTCTTCCTTTCCTCTTCCGTTGTTCTCGGTCCCCATGAGACTCAAACACACACAAGTGCTACAGCACATACATACACAATACCATTTAGCTTCATTTTACACTAACCTTAGAATTTAAGTTTTAGGGTTTAGAAAAGAGTGTTACCTTTCAATGAGTAGATGAAGTTTCTTGACTAGCAAGAGAACAATATTCCTAGCCCAGAGGAAGCCAAATCGGCTGAAGCAAACAAGGAACCAAGAGTTCAAAACTGAGAATTCTTAAAATGCAAAAGGGCTAGGAACCATGGATTTTTCGAACTTCTTTTTACCTCAAGATGTTAAGGAGGTGAAGGTGCTTCTAATGGTGGCTTCAAATCTCCAAATGGTGAACACCCATAAAAATGAAAGTGGAGGCTTCGGATTTTTGAAAGGAGGGAAGTGTTTCTCCTTTGCAAGGGGATTACAATGGTACTAATTTTGTAATTTTTGGAGCAAGATTAGTGGGTTAACAAGAGGAGAGAAGGGAGGAGTTGTGTGAGTTCTTCCCATTCTCCATGGCTGTCGCAGTGCAAGAGGAAGAAGAGAGAATAGAGAGAATAGAGGAAAGAGAAACGTGGGGAAGGAGGGAGTGAGGAGAGAGAGAATAAAATTTTGCTCTTTTATTTATTCTCTTGTCCTTTTGTTACTAAAGACAAATAAAGAGAGGGGAGACTCATAAAATCGGCCCCCACATGCCCATCTCACAGATTTTTCACTTTTATTTGCCAATGGACACACTAAGTTTCTTTATTTGCACTCTTACCCCACAACTTACCGGTTGTTACAGTTTTCACTAACCGGTTACCCATTTTCCGGAATTTCTCGTTTAATTGATTTATTGGTTCTAAAGCTTCACCCATATTGTTAGGATTATTTAGTTGACCAAAATGTTACGAGTCTACTGACCCGCTTTAAAGTCACGTTTTCCCGGTTTCCTCGAAAAACTTGCTTTAAGGTTCGTTTATGCTTTTAACCCATTTTAAAGGTCCGTTTTCTTCGGGTTTGTTCCCTTATATTTATTTTGGTGTAATTAAGCCTTAAAAATATAATAACCTAATAATCACTGTTTTTAATTACGGGGTATTTCAGATTCATAGACAGGGAGAAGAGGAGGGGCCTAGGAGGGCATCACCCTTATCGAAAATAGACAAGGAGTTGGTGAGCTAGAGGGAGAGGTCCTCAGGGAGAGGCTTCTGGGCCTTAGTAGGAGAGTCCCTACCATTAGAGGGGATCGCCTGCCATTGAGCTTCATCATTGGGAGAGCACAAGCTGAAGGGAAGGGGACATCATCAGAGCAGTGCTAACCGAGGGGGAGGGGGAATTAGATCCCCCTGAGCGAACGGGATCAAGAGGATCAAGGTGGGCGGTAGAGGCCGGGACACAGGCATTATGGGCAGTCAGACTAAGGGAGAGAGGGCCAGATGACTGAGCTAGAGAGTGCTGGGCCGATAGCGACGAAGGAAGGGTGCCAGAAGGCTAGACAGTGGTAGACTGGGGAGCCTCCTTCTCTGCTAGGGCGGCAGGCTGGGCTAAGAAAGCCTGAGGGTTGGGCCTCGGAGTTTGGATGGGGGAGCGCAGTGCGGATTAAGAGCTCACCCTAGGAACTAGGCAATGAGACGAAGGGGGGACTGAGGGTGGGCGGAGAAGCCGCCTGGGGACGCCCAGATCGGGGTGATCCAGAGCGGGCGAAGCTTGGACAGCGGGCAGATGAGTGCCCAAGAAGGCTGTAGGTAGAGCAGGAGATTGGTTCCCATTCGTAGACTACATGCTGAACTATGGAGCAACAAGGGGCACGGATTTCAATATCTCTAACAAGATCGTGATTGAAGTCCACTTCGACGAGGACACGAGGATAGGAAATCCTAGTTTTTGAGGCTGTAGATTGATCAGTATGAAGGGGATAGCCTATTTTGGAGCATATCTTTCTAAGGCTCTGTAACACCCCTACCGCTAATCCTTTACTTATCATCTAATCGTCCTAATTATTCTACTACTCACAGCGGAATTACTACTACTACGGCGGGTGATACAATGCCGCTAACCGCCCATATGGCTAGCTAGGCCTACACTACTTACAGTCACGGTCTGATGTCTAATATTACCGAGCTACTACATTATATAACACTTACAAAATAGCATATACTTACAATGCTGGATTACCGAGTATCAAAGTGTATTCAATTACATCCTTTCTCTAGCTTCCAAATATAATGAGCTTAAACAAACTACTCATCTACACCCATTCATAATCCCAAAATATCAAAAAGGGTGTACCCCATGGTACACCGGCTAACAAAAAGGCTTACAGTTGTGTATAACTTAGTACACCTTTCACAATTCATTAATTACAACCAAAAAGAAATCATCTTGAGCTCACCAGTCTTCACCCTTCTCTAGCACCTGTAAAATATTTAAAACGGTGCCCCAAGGGGCTCAGCAAAAAGCTGCGTATAAACTTCGCATATACCGCGTGCTAACTAGGGTACGCCAACTATTTAAGGTCGACTGTACATGCGGTTCATTATTTTCATACATACATGCTTTACATACATCACACAATCATACACAATACAATACACAAAACAAAACAACAATACAATAGCATACACAATACTTACCTTCACAAGGGTTAGCCAAATTACACATCCGGGTTAATCAGATGCTTATTACCCTTTTACTCATTACACAATACTTGCACAACATACTCTTACTTTACTTATTTACTTTTCCATAAACATTCTTACTTACTTACTTATACTCATGTTAAGTCGGCATGACCTCCGGGCAAGGACTACACCGTCCCACCACCGGGTTTTACATGGCTCACTAATCCAGGATGCTACCCATTTAAGGGGTTTGGGCCGTGGAAAAGTTTAAAAGCCAGGAATTGGATCCAACCTCTTGTGTCTTCGCCTCCTCACGCGCGGCCGAAACTATATTGGACTTCTACTCATTCCAATTTATCAATTTATTAAGTTAGATTGGTTAGCTTGTTAGGAATTAGGTAAAAGTCCATCACAGTTATTTTCAGTCACAACACACTACATCAAGCATACACACATTTATTATCATCCATGCATTTCATGAATTATACAAACTATGATTTAAGGACTATATCCAACAAGGAACAATATCATGATAATCACGAGTAAGCATAATAAATCCGATTCGGACGTTTATCTTATTTAGGTGATCAATTAGCACACAACACACAAATCAGAGTAACCAAGGTAGCATACGGGGCATGAGAAGTTCATACCGTTCACCGTTGTACTTGTAACCGACGTTCCTTCGGTGTTCACAATCCAAGTCCTATAACATACATGTGATCGAGTGGTTAATTATCCTTACTTAACCTTACTAATTACTTTTCTAACATTTCCTGGTTTATACTTACTATTTCTTTGTTATTCAAATACATGTGCGTAAGTTCCTTACTTAAAATTATTTTCTTAGCTTGTTTACAGCCTTAATGACCTTTAAACATCATTAATCATGTCTTAATTATCTTATACTATCATTACCCATCTTTATCCCACCTTAGAATAGCTTTAAAATGAATTCTGTGAAGAAATTGATGTGGTCCGGGTTACTGTCCGGGTTTACATACCCGGACCACATGGTCTGAAAAGTCTCGGGTATGATTTGTGACTGGTCCGGGTTTGTGTACTACTTTACAAACCCGGACCACAAGGTTAGAGAACTCTCGGGTGACATTTTGGGGTGGTCCGGGTTAGTGTCCTGGTTTGTAAACCCGGACCACTCCTTTAGTATAGCTTTCTGCCGTGTTTTTTATCCGGTCCGGGTTTCTGTACCGGTTTACAGACCCGGACCAGCTACAGATTTGAAAATTAAGTGTGTTTTTGAACTTGTTTCAACTCCAAACTTTAACCCATCTCTTCCCTAATATTCCTACATATAATCTAGCATGTTTTGACATTGATTAAGCACTTTAAACTACCATAATTCAACCTATACCATTATCTGTCAACTTACAGATTTTTACTGCTAATTTTTCCTTATGTTGCAGTTTTCTTCTCCAACCAATGTAACATATTTTTCCTTGCTTCTTCCCACTTGCTAAATGACTCTCAATCTAACATAGCTTAGTTAAACACTTCCTATTACACCATTTCCAGTTTCACTCAACTACACTTCTTCATCCTGTTACAAACCAAAGTGAAAATCTCATTTTTCCTTCTCTGCAACCCTCTCTTTCTTTCTTTTCTAACAGCACTCATGTCCCTAAATTCCTAACCAAATTTTGACAGTGTTTCCCTACATTCCTAAGTGTTCTCACCACATAATTTTGCTCACTCAACACAGTTCACAACCTGTTCAATATATGCATTATTTCCACACAACTTCTAACACTTACTGCACAGTTTATAGTCACACTTAGCATTTTGTTTACTTGTTTTCAAAAGCTTCAAACTACCAATACCATCCACATTAATATACCCCCTTCCTTTCCTACGGATACAGTGGTTTAAACCATTGCCAAAGCAATATACTTATTCATATACAAACATCAAAACTGTACAGAGGCTCTTCATTACCTTGAGTTTTGATTCCTCTTTTCTTTTCTCTCTTTCTCCTTTCTTGTTCCTCTTCCTCCTTGTTCTCGTTTCTTTGTTTTCTTGATTTATTTAAGCCAAGCTACACCATGTAACAAGGCATACACACACACACACACCAAAACTAGTAAAATTCCTAACGTAGGTTTTAAACCCTAACTTGTGAGAAAACATTTGCAACTCTTAGGAAGTCTTACCTTGAGCTTCTAATGGAGTTTTTGAGTAGAAAATGACAATGCTTCAGCTCTCAAGGTGGGACACCAAACCGAATGGGTGAGGGAAACAATGGTGTTCACGTAAGTTTTGGTTCTTACAAGAAAAACTGGAAAAGAGGAGTAGGGGTGAGCATCCAGTTTGGATATTTTGGATTTATCCAAAAACTGAATTAATTGATTTTATTTTTTGGATTTTTAACCGAATTTTCTAACCGAATTGATAATTTCGGTTAACCGAATTAACCTAATTACAATTTGGTTTGGATTTGGTTTTGACTTTGTCTAATTCGGTTAACCGAATTATCCAAATTTTCTTTACAAAAAAATATTCTATTTTCTAATTCTAGTCTTTAGTGACAAATAGTCAAACACAAACCCTAAATTTTGGTAAGTTGAAATCCAAACTAGCTAAAATTTGGATTTCAGTTTGGATTGAGGATTTCACTTTTAAAAAAATTTGGATTTCGGATAATTTGGATAATGGTTAATTCGGTTTTGCTCTTAATTTGGATAATTCAGTTTTTAACCGAAATAACCGAAATCCAATTTATTTTTTACAATTTGGATTTCGGTTAACCGAATTATCCAAATGATCACCCCTAAAGAGGAGAGCTTTGGTCCTTTTCTTACCTTAGAACATGAAGAAGAAGATGGAGCTTCAAATGGTGTTCCTTAGGCTTCAATAACAGCTTTACCAATGGAAATTAAGTTGGAGGTTTTTTATTTTTGAAAGGTGTAGAACGATCTCCAAAGCAAGACGAATTCAACGGTATAATTTTTGTAGCATTTGGAGGTGATTTAGGGATTCAAAAATAAGAAGGAAGTGAGCTGTTGTGTGTGGATTCTTCAAATTGCCATTACTGGGAGGAAGGAAGAAGAGAGAGTGCTGGGCAAGGAAAACGTGGGAGTGCTGGTGGGGATTGGAGAGAGAGTCAGAGAGAGGTAAAAGGTAAGTTGTTACTTTTTGCTTTTTATTTGTTTTTGTCTTTTGCATATAAGGCATAATTAAGGGAATGAGAGAGGGGTATGGGTAGCCGGCACACACACCCTCACACAGCCCTTTTAAATTTTCTTTTTCTAAAAGTGGACACATTATTTTTGTTTATTTACACTTTCACCCCACAATTTCCCGTTTTTTACAGTTTTTACTATTTTATCGTTTTACTGATTTTATTGGTTCTAGACCTCAATTAATGTTTATTAATGACTATTTGGTTGACCAAAATTATTACGAGTCTATTTGACCCGCTTAAAGTCACGTTTTCCCGGTTTCCTCGAAAAACGCGCTTTCTTCAGTTTTAAGGATCCGTTTTCTTCAGGATTTGTTCCCTCATGATTATTTAGACATAATTAAGCTTCAAAATTACTTATTAGCCTAATTAATCACTATTTTAAATTATGGGGTATTTCAATCTACCTCCCTTAAGGAACTTTGCCCTCAAAGTTGTTAAAGGTTAATGGTTTAATAATTCTACTCATTAGGCAAACCAATTCCCATAATGTGTCTTACTACCACCTATGAGGTGTTTACTTCTTCTACATTGCAAGCATACACAATTCAAGCCCAATATGCAATTCACATACACAATACATCATTTCCATACACATCATTCAACAATACATATCACACCAATACACTACACATCATACATACACACCAATACATTACACATTACACATACATACCAAATACACCTGGCACTACATGTGCCATCAAAACATACTACAATGTATACATTCTATGCAATGCTTACCCGAAGCAATGCAAAATCAAAATGGCTCTACCCCCCTTAAAAGGTGTACACCCCGTACCAGTACCCGCTAAGTACTAGACTATCTAGTCTATGAATAACTGTGGGTACTTCACCTTCATGGCATCTTCTAACTCCCACGTCGCTTCTTCAAAATCATGGTTTGACCATAGGACCTTCACCATTCGTATAGACTTATGGCGAGTGTCTCTGGTCCTCCTATCATGGATCCTAACGGGAGTTTCAACATATCTAATGGTCGGCTCAATGGATAGTCTCTCGGGCTCTAGGACATGAGGAGGATCAAAAATATACTTCTTGAGTTGTGACAAATGAAAGACATCATAGACACGCCCCAAGTCCTCAGGTAGTGCTAACCTATAGGCTACAGATCCAACTCTCTTGGTGATAGTGTAGGGCCCTACAAATGTTGGGCTCAGCTTGCCCTTTTGACCAAAACGGAATACGCCCTTCATAGGTGAAACGCGCAAGAACACTTGATCACCCACGGTGAACTCAAGGTCGCGTCGTCGCACATCCGCATAGGATTTCTGTCTATCTTGGGCTGCCTTCATATTGGCTCGGATTTGTTGCACTTCCGCTTGGACTTGTTCTAAATACTCCGATCCTATAATGACCGCTTCACTTGACTCATCTCAACACAAAGGTGTACCGCAAGGTCTACCGTATATGGCTTGGAAAGGCGACATCTTAATCGAAGCGTGATAGCTATTATTGTACGAAAACTCGATAAGATGAAGCTTATCTAACCAACTCCCCTGAAAGTCTAAGGCACATGCTCTAAGCATGTCCTCTTGTGTTTCGATGGTCCTCTCCGTCTGACCGTCGGTTTGAGGATGGAAGACAGTACTCAGCTTCAATTTTGTACCCAACGCTTCTCGTGTAGCTCTCCAGTATCTCGAGAGAAATCTGGTGTCGCAGTCAGATACTATAGTCTTCGAGACTCTATGGTGTCTGATAATCTCCTTGTCGAATAGCTCTACGAGCTTCATTACCTTCCAAGTGTCCTTCATCGGTATGAATCGGGCAACCTTGGTGAGGCGATCGACTACAACCCAGATCATGTTGAGTCCTCCCCTAGCAGATGGGAGTCCTACGACAAAATCCATGGAGATATCGTGAAATTTTCACTCCGGAATTGGCATCGATTGTACCATTCCGCCCGGTCTACGATGTTCAAACTTCACTTTCTGGCACGTCAAGCATCTCAATAGATACTCTGCCACCTCTGATTTCATTCTTGACCACTATAAGTACCTCTTCATGTCTTCGTAGAACTGTGTGACACCCGCAGGATGCGATCCCTTAGCTCAGCATTGTTTCGGGGGACGCATAGCCTACCATTCAGCCGAATCAAACCATCTTCATGCAACTTAAAATCATATTTCTTATTCTCAAATGTACCATCTGTGATCTTCTACCTGATTTCGGTCAGGTAAGGGTCGCTCAACTGAGCGTCTCGCACCTCGTCAACCAAGCTAGAAGAAGCGAGTAGCGAATGGAGCGAGTGTGCTCGACGACTCAGGGTGTCAGCTACAACGTTTGCCTTCCCTTCCTTATACTGCATGTAACACCCCTCTGCATAATCACGTAATAATCTCTCTCGTAGCGATAAATAAAACGTCTTACAGCGGAAGGATAAATAACAATAACAATACTCACTCAGGTGTCACCGGCTATTACTCGCCCATGCGAGCAACGAAGCCAAACTACATCCAACATAAATAAACTGCTAACCGCCGTGATAACGAGAAACTCCTATACATCATACTAAGTCCATAAATCATAAACATTGACAAGTGAGCGTCTACCCAAACCTGAATATACATAACCGTATCATATTACAACTCCATGTGCGGTAATTAAAATAAACTCTAATTACCCTGTTCCGCACTTCGGCTTCGACAATAGTCAACAACCTGCATATGGTGTAGTATCAGCGATAGACGCTGAGTATGCCGGGCCTGGACCCTATTGGTCACTTAGTCATTTTAACCATCTTATTATTAGATTGGTTTCATGCTTTACCATTTTACAGTTATAATCAATACTGCAATATATATATATGTATAATATACATAATTATCCATCCAAACATTCATAAACACTAAACCATCCATCCAACTCAACATTCATAAAATATCACAACAACAATTGTATATCGAACGTATCGAATAATAACAGTATAATGTACAATGTACAATCGCCGTAGCGTTCACCATCCATTGTTAATTTAATTTAATTTGGCCTTCAAGGCCTAAAATACCCCAAACCTTAGTATGTTGTTTAAACACCTAAATGTGGTATATTAAGACTAAAAAGAGTCTTAGAAACATTAGTAAACAATTTAAACCATAGAGAACACAAATAAATGCCTTAAAGTCAATTAGGGCTAAAATGTGCTCTAAGCTTGGGATGAGCTTGGTTAAGACCTAATGAACTTACCAAGACCTTTATTTATATACTAATTAACATATTAAACCAATTACCAAAGAAAACCAAGCTTGAAAACAAGTTAAAACACAAAATGTGCTTTAAGGAGTCTTCAAGCACATTTTCGAAAAATTGTCTTGTAAATGAGTTTTGAATGGCTAAATGTCCATCATTACTCTTTAAATAATATGTGTACTATATAGTATCACATTTGGAAGTTTGTATCAATGGGAAATCAAAAATTTCACTTCTATGTGCCTTGTTTTTATGAATAGTGACTTTAATAAGCTAGTTTATAACATATTTTGTTATAAGTAATTAAATGAGTCATCAGAGACTAAAATACCCCTAAGAGCATAAAGGGGGCCGGTTTTTTAAGTGTGGTGACTCACCACTCTTGTTAACTTGTTAAGTAAATAAAGAAGACTACTTTAGTTACTATTTACTTTACTAAGTTCAAATATCTTCAAAAAGCAAAACAAACTCACTTATCTCATTCTCTCATTTCCCTTATTCATTTCCCACGGTTCCAAGTCTTCTTCAACCTCTCTTCTTTCCTTCATTCACGATTTGCAATAGTACCATACACAAACTCCATCTTTGACCTCTTGTAATTCCTAGCTCACTTAACCAAATCAAAAACAAACACCACCATCCTCTTAGTCTCATCAAGCTCTTCATTCCTATCTTCTTCAAAACTTCAAGACCACCATTTCGGTGCCATGGAGTTCCACCATTGATGGAGCTTGAGCTTATATTTCTACATATTATTGATCTCCTTTGCTTCTAGGTATGGAATCTCAAAGAAAAATGATGTTTCTTCCATGTTTTTATCTTGACCAAAAATCACCATTGATGGTGCTCATTATATTGCTTTGTTCTAGCTTCATTCCAACCTTTCAAGGACTAGGTGGAGTCCTCTCTTGATAGATATTCAAACTCTCTTCAAGTTCTAAGGTAAAACAATTATCTTAATGTTTTTTAAAACAATGTGTAATCTAGGGTTTACAATGAGATGAAGCTTAAAGCTTGTATACTCATTTCATTACTTGTACATTGTTTAGAAGTTGATAAACAACCAAACATCCTTACCGGTTTTATAAGGAAACAAGAAATAAGTTGTGAGGAAAAGAGGTAAATATGCTAACCTAATGTGGTTTAAAGTCTTAGGAAAAATGAGCTTGTATTGCTTATGAAAATGATTTAAGGAGCCAATGGAAAATGACTTAGAAGAATGCTCTCAAGGGCTTAGTAAGAGGCATATGTGTTGTTGAGTGTATTTGCAGGTCAAAGGCAAATATAATGTGGGAAAATCATTGTATATGATTTATGCATTTAAGGGCCTAAGTGCCATGCAATTTAAATTATGCACTATATTGTGATGTAGTGCTATATGTGTGAAGTTTGTGTATAAGAATGTGTTTGATGGATTTTTAGTGTTCTTGGTTGTTTGATGGTGAAAACAATGTGTTTTGGGTCTAGTAATATTCTAGGAGAACCTATGTCAAAATTTAGGTAACAAAAAAGAAGTTCTAAGGGTTTAAAAAGAGTTTGATAAGTTAAGAAATGTTTAGAATGGTTAAGTGCTTTCCTAGTGAAAGAAACATGCATTAAGGTGTTTAAAGATGTAAAAAGGGCTTAGGTGATGTTCTAGAGGATTTAGAATGCAAAAGAATGCTTTGGGACATTTCGAGGTTCTTGATGAGATTGTATTTAGCACTTGTGTATTGTTGGTGAAAAAGGGATGAAGTGGATTGTTACATGAGAAGCTATAAACTTGTAAAGATGTTTAAGGAATTGTTTAGGAAGAAAAGATGTTTGGGAGATGATGTAGTAGTGGTGAGGAAACATTGTTGACATAGTGGTTATCATAGGTATGAAACACCACTTAGAGAACCAAGGAGAAAATAACATAAGTGTTAGGAATTTCGGTATGGAATGAGTAAGTGTTAAGGAGTTAGATAATGAATTTTATGGATGTTTTATGAGGGTTTGAGGGTACCAAATGATGTTAGGAAACATTAGGAGGCTTTAGGAGAAGTTTGGTGAAGATTTGACAAAGTTTGGGCAAGTTTTGGTGGCGTCCGACCCAGGGGTCCGACCCAAGTTTGGGTCGGACAGCCTCTGTTAGACGTCAGTAAATGGTTCTGGAATGGTCCGACCCAGAGGACTTGGGTCGGACATGGGTCGGACGGTCATGTTTTGAAGGTCGGTAAATGTTCTGGAGTGGTCCGACCCAGTCGAGTGAGTCGGACATGGGTCGGACATGGTTGTTTTGTAAGGCGGTAAAAGTTCTGTAATGGTCCGACCCAGTCGAGTGAGTCGGACATGGGTCGGACGTGTATGTTCCAAGGGTCGATAAAATCTATGGAATGGTCCGACCCAGTTGTGGGTCGGACGGTGGGTCGGACAGACCAAAATTTATAAAAAAAAACAGTAAAGAATGTGGCAAATGTAGTTGACCCTAGGGGGTATAATGTAGGTAATGAAGGATTAGTTGGGCATTAAAAACATGTCATACAATCATGTTAAACGTTTAGTAAGTTTGAAGTTAAGTAAATAATTAACCGACATTCTTAAACATGTATAGGAGTGACCTACAATGGAAATCAATCGAAGCAAGGACCAAGGTATGGTTTTCTTACAGTCTGTTGCCTACCGGTTTACACCGGCTTGTGTGTTGTTTGTTTTTCTGTATGTTTATGACGTTATAAGACTTAAACATGTAATGAGTTTACCGTTGTTCATATTATTGTGATGTTGTGATGTGACTCAATTCCCTTGTGAGTGTCTAACATGACTTACCACTTGTTGTGTATTATTTGTTAAGTTCCACCGTGAACTTCTAACAAGTGCTAACTGGGAAGTGAGGAATCCGGTTGTCCGGTCATGCATGTAAGTTAAGAGTAGATATCTGAATCAGATTCGACTCTTATGTTGTTAAGATTGTTCTCCTTAATTTGGCGTTCGATCTCCCGCTAGCTTCCTGATAAGTGCGAAATTTATAGACTTTTAAGGGTTTAATTACCTTATAATTTGCAGTATTTCAAGTAATATTTCTCACTTATCTTACGATTTTCCTAGATTTATGTTTTGATATGAACTGATATATTTTTATGTGTTAAATGTAGGAAAAAGTGTTGGAATCAAATAGTTTATTTCACAAGCTTTCCAACGCAACAAACGGCGAGTAAAACGGACTTATAACGAAGAATCTGGAGCCGGTTGAAGATTGCAGGAAAATAGAAAACAGAGGCGAGGACGTCAGCTGCGTCCGCATAGAGTTGGGCGGACAAGACAGACAGCAGCTGCGTCCGCATGAAGAGGCGCGGACACGAGGGCGGACAGAGGCGCGGACAGAAATGAAGACACGGACATCACCTGTGTCCGCATAAAACCAAGCGGACAGCAGGGCGGACGACAGAAATATCCGCATAAGAGCTGGGCGGACAGAGGCGAGGACATGTGTGATGTCCGCGTGAGTTTAGGCGGACGCAGGGGCGGACGTGACTGAATTCGACGAACATTTTCTTCTTCCTTCTTCCTTTGCGGCGCCGCAGTCGAACTACTCCTTCATTAATACCAGACGGCGCCTACCTTAATTCACTCACGCGTGACGCCGGCTCTGTCTGCAATCAATTGTTGCGGCGAATTAAATCTCTGACTGCAATTTTCACGGATCTGCTCACCAACTGCACCGTCCCTGATTTCTCCGTTGTGTCTGCTTCTCATTTCCTCAGCCTATATAAACCCACACTCTGGTTGCTAAAAATCATCGATCGACCCAATCATCTGCCATACTCCCTCTCCCACGATCGTGCTCCATTCACTTCATTCCCTCTATCAGAAATCATCACCCATCCACTCCATTAAATTCCCACGTAACACATACATCCCACTTTTCATTTTATTTTCCTGTTACACACCAGCTTTACAGGAATAAAGTTAGCAGTCGGGGCAACGCAAGACGAAGTTGAAGCAAGGAACCGGAGTGAACTTCTAAACTGGAGTTACCTCTTACCCTTACTTTAATTTATTTAATGCATTCCTTCTCTGTTATCGTTGTTTTTGTAACGATGAGCGAGTAAGTATTTTAGCTTCCCGGGTTGGGAAGCGAACCTATTTCTTGAATTCTGCTATGTGATTCTTCAATAAATTTTGTTAACTGCAACAGTTCAATTCCTGTCCTTCAAATGTTTTAATTATTTGGCCAGTAATTAGAACAACCCTTGTAGTTATCTTATTAATGCGAGAGCTGAGATAGATAACGAGAGAAGGAAGTTGAACCTAATTAACAGCTAGAAGCGTGATCCCGCCTATAGGTTAATTAGACTCCAATAGAAACTGCTCTTTATGCAATTAATTGTGTCCGGTCTAGAGCATTAGTCTGCTGCTAGATCTAACAATTGGTTAGGATTCATTATACTTAGTCGTTAATGAATTAATTAAAGTTTCTGAGTTATTGCAGTAAAATTAAAGGAAGAATTTAGTAACAGATATAAAAGGAATAGGTAAGCAAACAACCCGGGGTGCGCTTTTCTATTTATCACATTCACCACTCTTTAAATCCCTCTTTGTTTATTTACCTTTTAAATTGTTCTATTTCTCCTTGCAGTTTAGTTTCTTTTTAATCAATCATTCAAAACCGAAAAAGTGATATTTCTTGTTTTCTTTAGTTTAACTTAATTTCCCAGTTAATCAAATATTTGTCAATTAATTATACGAGGTCCCTGAGATCGACAACCCCATTTAATCACTATACCCGCAAAACGATAGGTACACTGCCTATGTGGTAGAAGTAGTCACATATTTCTCCATCAAGTTTTTGGCGCCGTTGCCGGGGACCTCCGGCACGGTTAATTGACAATTGTTTTTAATTGGGATAAGTTCAATTTTTCATTCTTTTATTTTTCTTATTTTTTGTCTGTTATTTTCTCTTTATTTTTCCACGTATATAGTTAATCTAGTTTTTCCATATTCATACCAACTCGTCCCTTATGCGTCGGACTCGATCTGCAGGAGAGCCTATAGCTGAATTTCAGCCAGAAATCGAAAGAGTTCTCCACAGCAGGCGACAACTGCAGTTTGCCATGACGACCAGACAAACTCTGGGGGAGTACCAGCAACCATCAGTAGAAGGACGATCCTCTGCTATCGTCCTCCCTCAAGTGACGCAAGCTGAGCTCGACGCCTGGCAATTCAAGACGAGCTTCATCACCACTTTGTACCACCAGGGACAATTCAGCGGGCTTGACTCAGATGATGCCCCACACCACATCTCTGCATTCCTGGACTTCTGCAATACATTCAACAAGACGGGGAACCTGAATGAGCGCATTCGTCTACAGCTGTTCCCCTATTCTCTGAAAGACGGAGCGTCCAGGTGGCTAAGGAGTCTGCAACCGGGTAGCATCCACACTTGGGCTGACTTGGCAAACAAGTTCCTGGCGAAGTACTATCCACCGTCAAAGACAAGGGAGAAGATCGCTGAAATCACAAACTTTTGTCAAGAACCAGGTGAGTCCCTGTATGACTCTTGGGATAGATTCAAGGAGCTGCAGATTCAATGCCCACACCATGGTATGAGTAGCGAAGAACTAGTACTGTCGTTCTTTAAGGGATTGAACGATTCAAACAAGATGGTACTAAGTTCCTCATCTGGAGGAAACTTTATGGCAAGAACTGGGGATGAAGCGATGGAGCTTTTGGACACCATGACCGCTAGTACCAGACAGTGGTGCAAGAACAAGGGGAGAGGTGAGCCAAAAGCAGGTATGTATAATATTCCCCCACAGGATCATGTATCCGCTCAACTAGCAGCTCTTACTAAAGTTGTGGAGAAGTTAGCTGTAAACCAGACGCAACAGCAAACCGCGAAGGCAGCTACTTCTTCGCCTTTCGTGAATCCTTGCTGTGAGAATTGTGGAGGAGCCCACGAAACATTCAACTGTGAAGGTCCTAGCTATGCAGGTAACCCCGAAGAGTTAAAATCGATCAACAACAGACCAGGTAACCCTTATCCTAACAATTTCAATCAGAATAATTGGAGGAACAATCAACAACCTCCATGGAGGGGTAATGATCAGTCTATAGGTAATTTTGGGTTCAACCAAAATAGACCACCTTACTTTAGACAGCAGGAGCAATCCCAAAATTCTCAAGGAGGCAGTGGTAAAATTGAGAATATGCTGGCAGAAATCCTTAAACAAGGCCAAACTACAAACTCCAGGTTTGCCGAAATAGAAGCTAAACTTTCTGAACAAGCCGCTAGAAACGCTGATCAAGCTTCTATCAACCTAAGCTTAGAGAGGCAAATGAGTCAAATTTCACAACAGCTGGCACAGCGACCAACGGGGTCACTTCCCAGTCAGCCTGACCCTAACCCAAGGGAGCACGCAAAAGCAGTAACTCTGAGAAGCGGCAAGGAACTAGTTTCTGATGTTCCAGAAATTGAAGAAGATTTTAATAAACCAGCTGAATCTCAACCTGAAGTGGAGAAAACAACAAATCCCAAGGAGAAGGAGTCTCCTGAATCTCTCACTATTAAACCCTCTCAACTCTCTTATAATCCTCCTATTCCATTCCCTAACAGACTAAAGAAAAAGAACTTGGACGAGCAATATGGGAAATTTCTTAATATCTTTAAGAAATTAACTATTAACATCCCTTTTTCTGATGCTTTGTCTCAAATGCCTATGTATGCTAAATTTATGAAGGATATTTTGTCTAACAGGCGTTCTTTGCTAGAGTCTGACACAGTCAAATTGACAGAAAGAGTATCTGCAGTTCTCCTGAAGAAACTGCCACCCAAGTTAGGAGATCCAGGTCTTCCCATCATTCCATGCGCTATCGAGAAGGTGGATTGTGGTAACGGTTTATGTGATTTAGGAGCAAGTATTAATTTGATGCCTTTATCTATTTTCAAGAAATTAGGCGTCGGTCAATGTGCTCCCACTTCTGTTCAATTACAACTAGCAGACCGTTCCATAATCTATCCTAAAGGAAAAGTTGAGGACCTGGTAGTTTCTATTGATAAATTTATTTTCCCTGCTGATTTTATCATTGATATGGAGGAAGATACAGATGTACCGCTAATTTTGGGCAGACCGTTTATGAGAACTGCCCGCACTCTCATTGATGTGGAAGGAGGAAAGATTATTCTAAGATTTCATGATGAGCAGGTTGTTTTCGACATGACACGCAACATGAAGCGTCCTGCCACTGTTCAATCCTGCTTTGCAATAGATGTTGTTGACTCTTTAGTGCAGGAAACTATTTTAAGCGGAGAAGAGGAGGAAATCCTGGAAAGATGTCTTATGGCATCTTGTGAAGCTAATGATGAGGATCCAGATATGGCCCTCATGGCTGAAGTTAAACAAAAGGCGGCCACACTTCCACAAGTACCAGCAGCAATTTGAGAAAGTCGAGCGGAGTGCTGACCGACCAAGACCGTCTATTGAGAAACCTCCTACAGTGGAGATGAAACCCTTCCCTCTCACTTGACATACTCTTTTCTTAATGAACCATCGGAATTACCTGTTATAATCTCTTGACTTGACAGGAACTCAAGAGAAGCAACTACTGGAGGTATTGCGCAATCACACATCAGCTATTGGTTGGTCGATAGCAGATATTAAAGGAATCAGCCCTCAGTTGTGTTCTCACCGAATCTATATGGAAGATAACTACCGACCATTGGCTCAGCCTCAGCGGCGTCTTAACCCAGTCCTAAAAGAGGTAGTTAAGAAAGAGGTAATCAAACTACTCGATGCAGGCATTATTTACCCTATTTCAGACAGTAAATGGGTAAGTCCAGTTCAGGTAGTACCAAAGAAAGGAGGAATAACTGTGGTTCCTAATGAAAAGGGTGAGCTGATTACCCAGCGCCCCACTACAGGGTGGCGGGTTTGTATTGATTATAGAAAGTTAAATGACGCCACTCGTAAGGACCATTTTCCATTACCTTTCATTGATCAAATGTTGGAAAGACTAGCTGGACATGACTACTACTACTGCTTTCTGGATGGCTTTTCAGGCTACTTTCAAATCCCTATAGCTCCTGAGGATCAGGATAAGACAACTTTTACCTGTCCGTATGGAACCTATAGTTATAAAAGAATGCCATTTGGATTATGTAATGCTCCTGCCACGTTTCAACGTTGTATGATGGCCATCTTTGCTGAATATATTGAGAAGTGCATTGAGGTTTTTATGGACGACTTTTCTGTTTATGGTCTAACATTTGAATCCTGTCTAGAAAACCTTGATCTTGTACTGTCCAGGTGTGAAGAAACCAATCTGGTGTTAAATTGGGAAAAATGCCACTTCATGGTTCGAGAAGGAATCGTCCTGGGCCACAAGATTTCTTCAAAAGGTATTGAGGTAGACCGGGCTAAAGTCGAGGTAATTGAAAAGCTCCCACCACCATCTTCTGTTAGAGATATTCGTAGTTTTCTTGGACACGCAGGTTTTTATAGAAGATTCATTAAAGATTTTTCCAAAATCTCTAAACCTCTGTGTGATCTACTCGCAAAAGATGTTAAGTTCCATTTTTCTGAAGAATGTCTAAAAGCTTTTAATTTATTAAAAGAAAAGCTGATTTCTGCACCCGTCGTTGTGTCTCCTGATTGGTCACTCCCTTTTGAGATAATGTGTGACGCTAGTGATTACGCTGTGGGAGCCGTTTTATGTCAGAAGATTGATAAAATTCTTCGGGTAGTATATTATGCAAGTCGAACTTTGAATGATGCCCAGAAAAATTATGCAACCACAGAAAAAGAATTACTAGCGGTAGTTTTTGCTCTAGATAAGTTTCGATCCTATTTACTGGGTGGTAAAATTATTGTACATACTGACCACTCTGCTCTTAAGTATTTGTTTGCTAAGGCAGAGTCAAAACCCAGGTTAATTAGGTGGATTCTCCTATTGCAAGAATTTGATATTGAGATCAGGGACAAAAAGGGAACACAAAATGTGGTAGCTGATCATCTGTCCAGAATGGAGGCATCTGATGATGGGACTCCCATCAACGAGTCCTTCCCTGATGAGTCAGCATTTGCAGCAGAAGATGTTGAGGATCCATGGTTTGCTGATATCGCTAACTACCTTGTTAGGAAGATTGTTCCAGCTGATATGACTTATCAGCAGAGAAAGGTTCTTTTCCATTGTCAAACATTATTTTTGGGATGACCCTTATCTGTTTAAAGTCTGTGCAGATGGAATCATTAGGAGATGTGTCCAGAAGTCAGAGGTCAGAAACATTCTCCTCCATTGCCATTCCAGAGAAGCCGGTGGACATCATGGCGCCACTCGAACCGCCGCAAAAATACTAGAATCAGGTTTTTTCTGGAACACCCTTCACAAGGATTGTCATGCTTTTGTTTCGACATGTGATCGGTGTCAAAGGCAAGGTAATCTATCTCGTCGGAATGAGCTACCACTGAATAACATGTTAGAAGTTGAGCTATTTGACGTCTGGGGTATTGATTTTATGGGTCCCTTCCCAAACTCTTTCGGTAATCTTTACATCTTAGTAGCTGTTGATTATGTTTCAAAATGGGCGGAAGCCCTTGCCTGTTCTACTAATGATGCTAAAACTGTTGTGAAGTTCCTCAAGAAAAATATTTTCACTCGATTCGGTGTTCCTCGAGCCATAATCAGTGACGGTGGCTCCCATTTCTGTAACCGCCAGTTTGAAGCACTATTAAAGAAGTATGGGGTTCGACATAAGGTTGCCTTACCCTACCATCCTCAAACAAATGGGCAGGCCGAAGTGACAAACCGAGAGCTCAAGTGGATCTTACAAAAGACGGTGAACTCTTCTCGTAAGGATTGGTCACTTAGATTAGATGAAGCGCTCTGGGCCTACCGCACTGCTTTCAAGACACCAATTGGCATGTCTCCCTACAAGTTGGTTTTTGGGAAGGCATGCCACTTGCCTGTGGAATTAGAATACAAGTCATATTGGGCCTTGAAAGCTCTTAATTTTGACCTACAGCAAGCCGGTGATAAACGCAAGTTCCAGTTGACAGAGTTGGAGGAACTCAGGAACGAATCTTACGAGAATGCTGTAATATATAAGGAACGTACCAAGCGCTGGCATGACAAGATGATTGCCAATCGAGAATTTAAGGTGGGGGACCAAGTCCTGCTTTTCAACTCCAGGCTCAAATTCTTCCCAGGTAAGCTGAAATCATACTGGTCAGGACCTTACCCTATTATTAGCATTTCCCCATTCGGTGCGATTGAACTCGCCAATGCAAAGGGGGAAACATTTAAAGTCAATGGGTCAAGAGTCAAGAAATTTCTGGGTACTACACTGGATCAAGCTGCTACATATGAAATATCTCTTAAAGATCCAATTGCAGGTTAGCTACTCCACAAAGTCCAGCCAATGACTATAAAGAGGGCAGCTGACTGGGAGGCAACCCAGGGGTACTTTTCAATTCATGTTTTAAGCTACGCTATATTTCTCTCTAATATATAGTTATATATATATATAAAAAAAAGGAGAGAAGAAAGAAGAGGAAGGAGGTAATTGTACCTGTGCTATTAACGCAACGCTTCCTAGCGTTATTTTGGTATTCGACAGTGTGTGTAGGTAAACCGTTTGTTGCAATCACTCCAAGCTGAACCCTTGCTTAGACTCAAGTGTGAGGATCATCGACCCCACCGCCAATGCTTTAAGTGTGAGGAAGGGCACCTTCCTCAATCTCACGATATCAGGGGAGTCTCAGTTCCTTTATTTTTAATATTTATGTTCAGCCACTCGTGCTTTAACTGTTGATTGATTAAGTCCATAGCGTCCTAAATGAATCCTTCATGAGTCTGGCATATTTTGAAAGGTCTTTTCTTGATTATTTTATGAACAATGAGGACATTGCTCCTCTTAAGTGTGAGGAAGTTTTGACCTTTCCCTGAAAATATGCCAGTAGTACCTAATGCCACACTTGATTTTTATTGTTCTCTAATTATGATAGTAAGCTTCTCTAAAGGCCAATACATGTTGAATTTTCGGGCTAAAATTTTTGTGGAAGTTTTTGAAATCAAGCCTGATGACAACCTCAAGAATCGTTCTGCTTGACGTTGTTTGTATGTATCAAATTCTTTCTTCAAAATTAAATCTATTTTCACTGAAATCTGGTGGATAAGCTGATTTTGGAAATTGAACTACCTTAGCTTGGCAATCATGGAACTAAGTGAAAGTTTGGTATGGAAAGGATAAGGCAAGGTACTCCTCTGATCATATAATGAAGTTTTCTGAACCAAAACAGGCCTCTTCATTCGGTTATTAAGTCCTTGGGGTGCCTCATCACCCATCTACCTAAGGTCTTGTGATCTGGGATAGAAGGCCCAAAGCCGCTACATGGGTGAAGAGAAAAGTCTGGGGGATGAAACAAATTGTGCGAACAAGAAAAAAAATGAACATGCAAAACTCTTAATGCTGAATGATTGTCGCAATTTTCATATTTTGATCATGAGTATGTGGTGTTGAAAGGTATAAGGTGTTACTTCACACCCCTTGTCATCCAAAGGTTAGAGAAAAGAAATTGGTGGAAGGTTCCAGCTAATCTATGTTCAATTTTTACAATCTAACTTATCCATGCTCTTATTAAAAAATTTCTGTTTCACTGTTTACAAAAACCTACATCTAAGAGCAGGATTATTCTTTTGATTGCCATTTAGCTTGATTTCCTTCCACGATTGTTGAATCCCGGAGTTTGATACTGTGACCTTAGAGAAAGTTTGTTCTTTATTTGCTTGAGGACAAGCAAAAGATAAGTGTGAGGAAGTTTGATAAGTGCGAAATATATAGACTTTTAAGGGTTTAATTACCTTATAATTTGCAGTATTTCAAGTATTTTCTCACTTATCTTACGATTTTCCTAGATTTATGTTTTGATATGAATTGATATATTTTATGTGTTAAATGTAGGAAAAAGTGTTGGAATCAAATAGTTTATTTCACAAGCTTTCCAACGCAACAAACGGCGAGTAAAACGGACTTATAACGAAGAATCTGGAGCCGGTTGAAGATTGCAGGAAAATAGAAAACAGAGGCGAGACGTCAGCTGCGTCCGCATAGAGTTGGGCGGACAGAGGACAGACAGCAGCGTCCGCATGAAGAGGCGCGGACACGAGGGCGGACAGAGGCGCGGACAAGAAATGAAGACACGGACATCACCTGTGTCCGCATAAAACCAAGCGGATAGCAGGGCGGACGACAGAAATATCCGCATAAGAGCTGGGCGGACAGAGGCGAGGACATATGTGTGATGTCCGCGTGAGTTTAGGCGGACGCAGGGGCGGACGTGAATTCGACGCGAACATTTTCTTCTTCCTTCTTCCTTTGCGGCGCCAGTCGAACTACTCCTTCATTAATACCAGACGGCGCCTACCTTAATTCACTCACGCGTGACGCCGGCTCTGTCTGCAATCAATTGTTGCGGAATTAAATCTCTGACTGCAATTTTCACGGATCTGCTCACCAACTGCACCGTCCCTGATTTCTCCGTTGTCTGCTTATCATTTCCTCAGCCTATATAAACCCACACTCTGGTTGCTAAAAAATCATCGATCGACCCAATCATCTGCCATACTCCCTCTCCCACGATCGTGCTCAATTCACTTCATTCCCTCTATCAGAAATCATCACCCATCCACTCCATTAAATTCCCACGTAACACATACATCCCACTTTTCATTTTATTTTCCCGTTACACATCAGCGTAACAAGAATAAAGTTAGCAGTCGGGGCAACGCAAGACGAAGTTGAAGCAAGGAACCGGAGTGAACTTCTAAACTGGAGTTACCTCTTACCCTTACTTTAATTTATTTAATGCATTCCTTCTCTATTATCGTTGTTTTTGTAACGATGAGCGAGTAAGTATTTTAGCTTCCCGGGTTGGGAAGCGAACCTATTTCTTGAATTCTGCTATGTGATTCTTCAGATAAATTTTGTTAACTGCAACAGTTCAATTCCTGTCCTTCAAATGTTTTAATTATTTGGCCAGTAATTAGAACAACCCTTGTAGTTATCTTATTAATATGCGAGAGCTGAAATAGATAACGAGACGAAGGAAGTTGAACCTAATTAACAGCTAGAAGCGTGATCCCGCCTATAGGTTAATTAGACTCCAATAGAAACTGCTCTTTATGCAATTAATTGTGTCCGGTCTAGAGCATTAGTCTGCTGCTAGATCTAACAATTGGTTAGGATTCATTATACTTAGTCGTTAATGAATTAATTAAAGTTTCTGAGTTATTGCAGTAAAATTAAAGGAAGAATTTAGTAACAGATATAAAAGGAATAGGTAAGCAAACAACCCGGGGTGCGCTTTTCTATTTATCACATCCACCACTCTTTAAATCCATCTTTGTTTATTTACCTTCTAAATTGTTCTATTTCTCCTTGCAGTTTAGTTTCTTTTTAATCAATCATTCAGAACCGAAAAAGTGATATTTCTTGTTTTCTTTAGTTTAACTTAATTTCCCAGTTAATCATATATTGTCAATTAATTATACGAGGTCCCTGAGATTGACAACCCCATTTAATCACTATACCCGCAAAACGATAGGTACACTGCCTATGTGGTAGAAGTAGTCACATATTTCTCCATCACTTCCTCCAAAGCTTACCTATTCTGACTTATGGTCGGTTTAGTGGGAACATGGGTTTGTGTGGTGTGTTCGGGTCACTATATCCAAACCATCTGTGACTTAAGTTACTCGTTCGAATAACAGAACGGTAATGAGTGTGTGTAACGAGCTTAACATGAGGGTGAATCATTCTCTAGGCTCTTATGTTGTTTAACCTTCATGGTTTGTTATTGTGGAAAGAGTATCCACTGTGTATGTGATGTTGTGCTATGCGATATTGATTCTATGCCACATATTATGTTATGTTATGTTTAAAATGAATGCCATGTTATCATGACAATTAGTTGCGCGTATCCCGGTAGCCGATGGGCTGCGCGTTAACCATACCAGCCAAGGGCTGCTGACCCCCTCGGGGGCTCTATATTTCTTTTACTGCAGGATGAGGATCGAAGAAGCGGAATGGCTTTAGATTCTGGGATGCAGGATTACTTTTGATTACTTTTGGATGTTGGGCCCGGGTTGCGCCTGTGCTCCCGTGGCGTTATATATTATGGATGTGAATAGTTTACAGTGACGGTTTACAGTGAAGGATGTAAGTAAATACTCGGTATTGTATATGATGTAATTATGGTTTTAGCTCTATGCTCGGGAGTCTGATCATCAGACCGGTACACTTGTATTTATTCTGCCTTGTCAACCACGTGGGTGGTTGACGGCGTTGTAGCACCGAAGCGTTTAGTTATTGTTTAGTTATTTAATTCCGCTGCGATTTCATTTAGTTGTGAAGTTCGATGTAGGGGTGTTACAAAAAGTGGTATCAGAGCGATGTATCGCTCTGATGACTAGAATACCGAGCTTAGGAATATACCGAGTTAGGAAACCTAACTACAGTTACCTAAGTGAGAAGTTATGGAAAGGTTAACCACTAACCAAGTGTGGAAATACCTTATTTTCGGGAAGATGATACAATCGTTGGACCGATAAGTGTGCAAGCACAGTGCTAATAAATGTTCATGTGAATTCAGATGTCAGGTAGACCGAGAGGTAGAGGCCGCGGAAGCGGTACTGGAGATACGGATGACCAGGGCGAGAATACTGCGGCTCAGGTTATGGCCGAAGCTGTAGCGGCCGCCGTAGCCCAAATGGTCCCACAACTTGTAGCTGCAATTCAGCAGGGGCAACAGCCCGAAGTTCAACCACCACCGCCACCTCCACGAGAGACCAACTGGGTCAAGGCATTGGCAGATCTTAGATCCCCATCGTTTCATGGGGAGACCGACCCACGTAAGCTGGAGGTGTACATCTCCGAGTTGGAGACCGCCTACGAGACCTTGGATGTGCCTGCTGGGGCCAAGGTCCGTCTTGCCGCTTACTACCTGAAGGGTTCGGCACAGAGTTGGTGGAAGCTTGTGAGAGAGGACCGGATGGCGGATCCTCAGTTTGGTTGGAGGGAGTACACAGCTCTACTGCGAGCCAAATACTACCTTGTGCATGTTCAAGAGGCCAAACGCCTGGAGCTGGATAGTCTGAGGCAGGGGGACAAGATGTCGGTTGATGAGTACTACACTGCATTCACCGGTCTTATCCACCTGTTACCGGACCTGGGATACTCGAACCGGGTACTGGTAAACCGTTTCTACAACGGTCTCAGCCACCGTCTTCACTATGGGATGGGGCCAGCTGAGTATACTACCTTGCAGGTAACTTGAATGAAGTGTGATGTGAATAAGTGTAATCCATAAGTGAGTATTAATGTGAGTTTGTGAGTATGTTTTGCGGGGCATGGCTGACATCCTAAATTCAGGAGTGCTATCATGCTGCTGCTAAGGTCGAGATTACCATCCGTCTGAGGGACGAGGAGAATGCGCACAAGCGCAAGGCCACGAGTGAGGGCCAAAGTCCGCAGGGGTATGGGGGAGGAAAGAAGAAGAAAAAGCCTTATCCCCAGCCCCAGAAGAGTCAGCACCAGGGTGACAAGGGCCAAGCCCAGACCACCACAGCTGAGGAGCCATTGAAACTCACATATGCTTATGCGGCGAAACCCCTACGCTCTTACCCACCTAAGGGTAATTATTTAATCATGTGTGACAAGTTGAAGTGTATGATGTTAAGTTGTGAAATAAGTATTGATTGTGTATTGTGATAGCAGCTAGCACGGGTTCTGGACCGGAGCGCCACTATTACTGTAAGTGGTGTAACGGAGACCACCCGGGCAAGGACTGCAAAGGAAATGATGTGCAGTGTCGTTACTACGAGAAGTGGGGTCACCGTGACTACGAGTGTTACCGGAACCCCAACAGCAGAGTCAACAAGCCCAAGGGGCAGTGGAAGGGTAAGGCCACAGCGACTATTGATGGCCCGAAGATGGCCAACCAGCCACCCACAGATCAGAGGCACACTGATTCCCAGAAGGGGAAAGGGTCGGGACCTAGCAAGGCCGCCATGAATGTGGTGGACCGGTCTGAGGCGCCAGGGCCCTCTTCTAGACCAGGTACCGCCTATATTGTTGAATGAAATAAGTGATTGCATACCGCATTTCATGCATGTGTGTATTAGTGAGTCCAAGTGTACTACCATGTAAGTAAGAATTAAAGTATAGTGTGAAAGTCACCTAATTAGGTAATTCTAAACTTAAAGGAACCTTCAATATATGTTATCCAATCCCACCCACACCAAACCCTGAAGAAACTACCATCGACATCACCGACTTTCCAATGGAGCAATGTCAGGTTTTCCAGCCAGGTATGATACTCTTAAATGGATACCTGACACCGGAAGCACAAGTCCATATCATCAGAAGATGCAATGAACTTGGAGCAACACCTGGAGGTTTTTACACACTTGAATACCCGAGCGGATCAAGAATGAAATTGAAGATGATGTGCATGGGTAAGGACTAGAATCCTTACACCAAGACATACCAAGAAGTGCGAGCTGAAGACGGAGCAATTGTACCAAAGATACCTGAGGAGTTCCTTGCGGTCGTTAACCACGTCGTGGGAATTGCACAGCAAGTTGAAACGGATTCAATTCCAAGTGTTAAAGCAGATTTGTGTATTGTGAACTTCTACCAGAAAGGTGGACGATTAGGTTTACACCAAGATAAGGACGAGTCACCCGAGTCTCTAAGTAAGGGAGTACCCGTGGTGTCTTGGTCCATTGGTGATACCGCAGTGTTTATATATGGCGAGCAAAAGCGTACTGATCTCGTAAAGAAGTTGGTACTAAAATCAGGAGATGTGTTAATCATGGGTGGGCAGCCGAGGATGCTATATCATGGCATCAAGAAGATCAAACTGAATACCGCACCATCGGCAGTGATCAACGCCACACACATGAAACCCGGACGTTTGAATTTAACCTTCAGACAGTTTTGAAAGCCTTGTATAATTATGTAGTGTGTTAAGCCAGTGTATGTTAAGGATGTTATGTATGTGTTAGTTATGTTAACAGTGTAAACCAATGTATAATGTAAGAAGAGTGTGTTAATGAATAAAGTGGAGTTATTGGAGTATATAAACCGTGTTGTTACCCAATACTTATTAGTTTGCCAATGAATTAGGCTGTGCTCTCGGAACGGGAGGTATACTGAGTGTCTGCAATGAGGCAGAAGCCGGCAAGAGCGGCACAATTCTCACCGGTACCTTTCCAGTCAATGGCGTGGACACTTCGATCTTGTTCGACTTCGGAGCCTCTTATACGTTTATTTCGCTATCCTTTGCGAAGAGGCTGGGGTTAGACGGTGATGAGATGCCAGACTTCCTAGTCACTCTCCAGTCGAAAGAGCGGATCAGGTGTACCCGCTACCACCGAGATGTTGTTGTACGAATCAGAGGTGAAGAGTTTCCGATCGACTTGATAGAGTTCGACGGACTTGGTTTTGATGTGATTGTCGGGATGAACTGGTTGGAGTGGTACAAGGGCAGAATCCTATGTGCCGAGCATCGACTGCTTCTTCGGAGTCCATCTGGGGTTACTATATCTTACCGCCAGAGGCCCTGGGAGCCTTCGACTCAGATCATCACCGCCATGGCTATGTGTCGTGAACTACGACGAGGGAGTGATGTATACCTCTGCTATGTCCAGGACATAGAGAGAGATCCAGAGTTTAGCCCAGATGTGCCGGTAGTGTCAGAGTTTCCTGATGTATTTCCTAAGGAACTGTCGGGCATGCCGCCAGCACGGGAAGTGGAGTTTGAGATTGATTTGGTTCCGGGCACCGGACCAATTGCGAAGGCGCCCTATCATATGGCTCCAGCAGAGATGACAGAGCTCAAGGAGCAGCTGAGAGACCTACTCGACAAGGGATTTATCCACCCTAGCGTTTCACCATGGGGAGCGCCGGTCCTCTTCGTGAAGAGGAAGGACGGTAGTCTCCGCCTATGTATTGACTATCGAGAACTGAATGCAGTTACGGTGAAGAACCGTTACCCTTTACCACGCATCGACGACTTATTTGACCAGTTGAGGGGAGCATCAGTATTCTCCAAGATAGATCTACGATCCGGATACCATCAGATAGCCATCCGTGATAGTGACGTTGAGAAGACAGCATTCAGAACTAGGTATGGACATTATGAGTTTACGGTTATGCCGTTTGGGTTATCCAATGCACCAGCGAAGTTCATGGATTTAATGAACCGCTTGTTCCAAGATCAGTTGGACAAGTCTATGGTAGTCTTCATCGATGATATTCTTGTGTACTCAAAATCGAGAGGTGAGCATGAAATCCACCTGAGGAATGTGTTACAAACAGTGAGGAAGAATCAGTTGTATGCTAAATTTTCGAAGTGCGAATTTGGGTTGAACCAAGTATCATTTCTTGGACATGTGATTTCTGAAGCCGGGATCACTGTTGATCCGGCAAAGATAGATGCAGTGCGCACCTGGCCTAGACCGAACACAGTTACCGATATCAGGAGCTTCCTCGGTCTGGCAGGTTATTATAGGAGGTTTGTAAAGGACTTCTCCAGTGTCTCGAAGCCGATGACTTCCTTAATGAAGAAGGATGCACCATTCGAGTGGACAGTCGACTGTGAGAGTTCTTTTCAGAGTCTCAAGGATGCTCTGACATCTGCACCAGTCCTGACTATACCAGACGGTCCAGATGGTTTTGAGGTCTATTGCGACGCATCAGGCAGAGGTATGGGTTGTGTGTTGATGCAACACGGGAAGGTCGTAGCTTACGCCTCCCGACAGCTGAAGAAGCATGAAGAGAACTACCCTACCCACGATTTAGAACTGGGTGCCATTGTCTTCGCACTGAAGATATGGCGACATTATTTGTATGGGGTAAGTGTGACAATTTATTCGGACCACAAAAGTTTAAAGTACTTGTTCACTCAGAAGGAGTTGAACATGAGACAAAGAAGGTGGGTTGAGTTTCTAAACGACTACGACATTAATCTACAGTACAAGGAGGGTAAGGCAAATGTGGTAGCTGACGCATTGAGTCGCCGAGCTCACTCTCTCCATTCGCTAGTCTCTCATACTGGCTTGGTTGAAGAGGTGCGGAGTGCTCAGATGACAGATCAGTATATGATGGAGATTAGACAGAAGCTTATTGATGGCACATTCGAGGGTCAGAAGTATGACTTCAGACTCCATGATGATGACCTGATTAGGCTTAATGGCCGATTGTGTATACCGAGGAGTAGCGCTGAGTTGAAGGAGCGCATATTGAGTGAATCCCATTGTTCTACTACTTCGATTCACCCCAGAGCTTCAAAGATGTAAAAGGGTATGAAAAGATATTTTTGGTGGACTTGCATGAAAAAGGATGTTACTGATTATGTATTGAGGTGTCTCACTTGCCAGAAGGTCAAGTTTGAGTACCGACGGCCTGGTGGTATGGTACAGCCAATGCCAGTGCCTGAGTGGAAGTTCCATGACATTTCTATGGACTTCGTTGTAGGGCTTCCGCCTACAAGGGTAGGTCTGAATATGATTTGGGTTGTTGTTGGCCGACTGACCAAGGTGGCTCGATTCATACCGATGAAGGACGCCTGGAAAGTGGCTAAGCTTGCAGAGCTCGTCGACAGAGAGATTGTGAGACATCATGGGGTACCGAAAACGATTGTATCTGACAGAGATACCAGATTTTTATCGAGGTATTGGAAATCCACACGGGTAGCGCTTGGTACCGAGCTGAAGCTAAGTACAGCGTTCCACCCACAGACAGATGGTCAGAGTGAGCGCACCATCCAGACACTTGAGGATATGTTACGTGCATGTGCACTTGACTTTCAGACCAGCTGGATTGACAAGTTACATCTGATCGAGTTTAGCTACAACAACAGTTACCATGCTTCGATCAAGATGTCTCCTTTCCAGGCTTTATACGGTAGACCATGTCGCACGCCATTATGCTGGGATGAGTCGAGTGAGACGGTCATTATAGGACCAGAGTATCTTGAACAAGTTCAGGCAGAAGTTTGCCAGATCCGGGCTAACATGAAGGCAGCTCAGGATAGACAGAAGTCGTACGCAGATGTGCGCAGACGTGACTTGGAGTTCGCTGTGGGCGATCAGGTATTCTTGAGAGTATCTCCCATGAAGGGAGTGTTTCGTTTTGGCCAGAAAGGCAAGTTGAGCCCAAAATATGTGGGGTCATATGTTGTGACGGAGCGGATCGGCCCGGTAGCTTACAGACTAGATTTACCCGCCGAGCTGGCCAAGGTACATGATGTATTTCATGTGTCCCAGTTGAAGAAATATATGTCTCATCCGTCTCATGTACTTCAGCCTGAAAGGCTAACCTTAGAGCCGACCATGCGATCAGTGGAGACTCCGGTACGCATTCTGGATACTAAGACTCGAGACACTCGCCATAAGTCTGTGAGACTGGTGAAAGTTCTCTGGTCTAACCAGGACGTTGAGGAGGCCACTTGGGAGCTGGAAGATAAGATGAAGGCGAAGTACCCGTCATTGTTTACTTCCTACTGATTATGTGTATAGGGTACGGGGCGTACCCCTTTTAAGGGGGGTAGAGCCGTTTCGGTTATGTGTGTACGACGTGTATTTAAATACATCGTCTATGTTATGTTGTTACGTTACAGACCATTGTGTCTGAATGATGTTGTGTTGTATGGACCTTGTGTCCGATGTTATGTTGTTTGGACTTTGTGTCCAACGTTATGTAAGTGTGTTGTTAATATTGTTATGGAAGTATTGTTTATATGTATTCCCGTGTTATAACATTTAGGATATGCGGAAGTGTGAACTTTGAGGACAAAGTTCTTTTAAGGGGGGTAGATTGAAATACCCCAAACCTTAGTATGTTGTTTAAACACCTAAATGTGGTATATTAAGACTAAAAAGAGTCTTAGAAACATTAGTAAACAATTTAAACCATAGAGAACACAAATAAATGCCTTAAAGTCAATTAGGGCTAAAATGTGCTCTAAGCTTGGGATGAGCTTGGTTAAGACCTAATGAACTTACCAAGACCTTATTTATATACTAATTAACATATTAAACCAATTACCAAAGAAAACCAAGCTTGAAAACAAGTTAAAACACAAAATGTGCTTTAAGTAGTCTTAAAGCACATTTTCGAAAAATTGTCTTGAAAATGAGTTTTGAATGGCTAAATGTCCATCATTACTCTTTAAATAATATGTGTACTATATAGTATCACATTTGGAAGTCAATATCAATGGGAAATCAAAAATTTCACTTCTATGTGCCTTGTTTTTATGAATAGTGACTTTAATAAGCTAGTTTATAACATATGTTGTTATAAGTAATTAAATGAGTCATCAAAGACTAAAATACCCCTAAGAGCATAAAGGGGGCCGGTTTTTTAAGTGTGGTGACTCACCACTCTTGTTAACTTGTTAAGTAAATAAAGAACACTACTTTAGTTACTATTTACTTTACTAAGTACAAATATCTTCAAAAAGCAAAACAAACTCACTTATCTCATTCTCTCATTTCCCTTCTTCATTTCCCACGGTTCCAAGTCTTCTTCAACCTCTCTTCTTTCCATCATTCACGATTTGCAATAGTACCACACACAAACTCCATCTTTGACCTCTTGTAATTCCTAGCTCACTTAACCAAATCAAAAACAAACACCACCATCCTCTTAGTCTCATCAAGCTCTTCATTCCTATCTTCTCAAAACTTCAAGACCACCATTTCGGTTCCATGTAGTTCCACCATTGATGGAGCTTGAGCTTATATTTCTACATATTATTGATCTCCTTTGCTTCTAGGTAAGGAATCTCAAAGAAAAATGATGTTTCTTCCATGTTTTTATCTTGACCGAAAATCACCATTGATGTTGCTCATTATATTGCTTTGTTCTAGCTTCATTCCAACCTTTCAAGGACTAGGTGGAGTCCTCTCTTGATAGATATTCAAACTCTCTTCAAGTTCTAAGGTAAAACAATTATCTTAATGTTTTTTAAAACAATGTGTAATCTAGGGTTCACAAAGAGATGGAGCTTAAAGCTTGTATACTCATTTCATTACTTGTACATTGTTTAGAAGTTGATAAACAACCAAACATCCTTACCGGTTTTATAAGGAAACAAGAAAGAAGTTGTGAGGAAAAGAGGTAAATATGCTAACCTAATGTGGTATAAAGTCTTAGGAGAAATGAGCTTGTATTGCTTATGAAAATGATTTAAGGAGCCAATGGAAAATGACTTAGAAGAATGATCTCAAGGGCTTAGTAAGAGGCATATGTGTTGTTGAGTGTATTTTCAGGTCAAAGGCAAATATAATGTGGGAAAATCAGTGTTTATGATTTATGCATTTAAGGGCCTAAGTGCCATGCAATTTAAATTATGCACTATATTGTGATGTAGTGCTATATGTGTGAAGTTTGTGTATAAGAATGTGTTTGATCGATTTTTAGTGTTCTTGGTTGTTTGATGGTGAAAACAATGTGTTTTGGGTCTAGTAATGTTCTAGGAGAACCTATGTCAAAATTTAGGCAACAAACAAGAAGTTCTAAGGGTTTAAAAAGAGTTTGATAAGTTAAGAAATGTTTAGAATGGTTAAGTGCTTTCCTAGTGAAAGAAACATGCATTAAGGTGTTTAAAGATGTAAAAAGGGCTTAGGTGATGTTCTAGAGGATTTAGAATGCAAAAGAATGCTTTGGGACATTTCGAGGTTCTTGATGAGATTGTATTTAGGACTTGTGTATTGTTGGTGAAAAAGGGATGAAGTGGATTGTTACATGAGAAGCTATAAACTTGTAAAGATGTTTAAGGAATTGTTTAGGAAGAAAAGATGTTTGGGAGATGATGTAGTAGTGGTGAGGAGGAAACATTGTTGACATAGTGGTTATCATAGGTATGAAACACCACTTAGAGAACCAAGGAGAAAATAACATAAGTGTTAGGAATTTCGGTATGGAATGTGTAAGTGTTAAGGAGTTAGATAATGAATTTTATGGATGTTGTATGAGGGTTTGAGGTACTTTTACTTGTGTTGTATGAGGGTTTGGATCTCCAAAGATCCAAATGATGTTAGGAAACATTAGGAGGCTTTAGGAGAAGTTTGGTGAAGATTTGACAAAGTTTGGGCAAGTTTTGGTGGCGTCCGACCCAGGGGTCCGACCCAAGTTTGGGTCGGACAGCCTCTGTTAGACGTCAGTAAATGGTTTTGGAATGGTCCGACCCAGAGGACTTGGGTCGGACATGGGTCGGACGGTCATGTTTTGAAGGTCGGTAAATGTTCTGGAGTGGTCCGACCCAGTCGAGTGAGTCGGACATGGGTCGGACATGGTTATTTTGTAAGGCGGTAAAAGTTCTGTAATGGTCCGACCCAGTCGAGTGAGTCGGACATGGGTCGGACGTGTATGTTTCAAGGGTCGATAAAATCTCTGAAATGGTCCGACCCAGTTGTGGGTCGGACGGTGGGTCGGACAGACCAAAATTTATAAAAAAAAAACAGTAAAGAATGTGACAAATGTAGTTAACCCTAGGGGATATAATGTAGGTAATGAAGGATTAGTTGGGCATTAAAAACATGTCATACAATCATGTTAAACGTTTAGTAAGTTTGAAGTTAAGTAAATAATTAACCGACATTCTTAAACATGTGTAGGAGTGACCTACAGTGGAAATCAATCGAAGCAAGGACCAAGGTATGGTTTTCTTGCAGTCTGTTGCCTACCGGTTTACACCGGCTTGTGTGTTGTTTGTTTTTCTGTATGTTTATGACGTTATAAGACTTAAACATGTAATGAGTTTACCGTTGTTCATATTATTGTGATGTTGTGATGTGACTCAATTCCCTTGTGAGTGTCTAACATGACTTACCACTTGTTGTGTATTATTTGTTAAGTTCCACCGTGAACTTCTAACAAGTGCTAACTGGGAAGTGAGGAATCCGGTTGTCCGGTCATGCATGTAAGTTAAGAGTAGATATCTGAATCAGATTCGACTCTTATGTTGTTAAGATTGTTCTCCTTAATTTGGCGTTCGATCTCCCGCTAGCTTCCTCCAAAGCTTACCTATTCTGACTTATGGTCGGTTTAGTGGGAACATGTGTTTGTGTGGTGTGTTCGGGTCACTATATCCGAACCATCTGTGACTTAAGTTACTCGTTCGAATAACAGAACGGTAATGAGTGTGTGTAACGAGCTTAACATGAGGGTGAATCATTCTCTAGGCTCTTATGTTGTTTAACCTTCTTGGTTTGTTATTGTGGAAAGAGTATCCACTAGGTATGTGATGTTGTGCTATGCGATATTGATGATATGCCACATATTATGTTATGTTATGTTTAAAATGAATGCCATGTTATCATGACAATTAGTTGCGCGTATCCCGGTAGCCGATGGGCTACGCGTTAACCATACCAGCCAAGGGTTGCTGACCCCCTCGGGGGCTCCATATTTCTTTTACTGCAGGATGAGGATCGAAGAAGCGGAATGGCTTTAGATTCTAGGATGCAGGATTACTTTTGATTACTTTTGGATGTTGGGCCCGGGTTGCGCCTGTGCTCCCGTGGCGTTATATATTATGGATGTGAACAGTTTATAGTGACGGTTTACAGTGAAGGATGTAAGTAAATAGTCGGTATTGTATATGATGTAATTATGGTTTTAGCTCTATGCTCGGGAGTATGATCATCAGACCGGTACACTTGTATTTATTCTGCCTTGTCAACCACGTGGGTGGTTGACGGCGTTGTAGCACCGAAGCGTTTAGTTATTGTTTAGTTATTTAATTCCGCTGCGATTTCATTTAGTTAGGAAGTTCGATGTAGGGGTGTTACAAGGCCCCATCCATATGTACAATGTACAATCGCCGTAGCGTACAGTTTCCATAGTTAATTTATCTTGGCCTTTAAGGCCCCATCCAACCATGTTTAATTAATACCAGTTGAGCGTCATGTTAAGACAACCCGATAACCTCACCATGGATAGTAGTCCTCCCGTACACACAAAGGTGCTCATTTCGCCAGAGGTCCGGAGGCCCCTGACTATTCACTTATGTCTCGTAAGACGTCCATATAAAAGCCGTAGCTACCTGACCCACAATCCAAATTGGGCTCGTATGGGTATAACCTGGAGCGGAACCCGATCGGGAACCCCTCAGTGATCACAACTACGCAACCAAGTAGTTCGTAAACTACCGGGATTCCTTACCTCAACTCATACCATCTCTCTCTCATAATGTTTAAGATATGCTCTTAGTCTTATGGAGAATAATTATTAGTTAGCTGCCCAGTGGGTCTCACGCATACCTAGAAGTAATCTAGGTCATATTCATGTTCGAGATCCATGCTCTAGAGACCGACAATGTCGTGACTCGTCCCTAACTATTTTACTTAGGTTACCATATGCTTAATATTAATACTATGGTATTATATCAAGTAACCGTCATGTTATCACATTAACGTATATGTATGTTTATATAAGTCGATCTATAGTCAACGTAGTGTTAGTCCCGTGGGACGCTCGTGCATAAATAAATAATGCAGTAACACTTAATCACATACATGTATCCACACACATAACACACAAGTTATCTCAACCAAATCTGAGCCCAAGGAGTTTCCTTAGGACAACTCGGATCAAACCCCTTTACATACCGTTCACCAAGACCTAGGATGCGCAGTGTAGTCCACTAGCTCGTCAAGCGTCCTTGTCCGAAGTATGATCTAAACAGTATTAAAACTATAAGTCAGTCTCCATGACTAACTACATCCGGTATTTCCGAATAACAAGTAACCCCAACAGTTCATCCCCGGATTTGTACAGTTATTGTTACGGGTTTCTCTAAACCGGTCGGCTTTGTTACTTTAAAACTCGTATGTTGTACTATTTCGACTGTTAAGCTTAATTCATCATATTTCTTTAATGTTATCCACCACTGAACTTAGGTACATAACCTATAGTTGCATGTATGCATGCATGACCTATTATAATACATTGTATTATATAATCCATTACCTTTAGCAAATTATATTTGCATTCCATAAACTCATAACTTATAGTTTGTAACTATTTTTTTGTAATAACCATCACCTTATATTATATGGTTTCCAACCATAATATATACTCATCCTTATATACATTATTCTTGTGTATGTATATATTTACCACGTAGGTAAATTCCGTGAGTTTAATAAACTCTTATAATATAATTTACCTTTTATCATTCTTATATTAATGGATTTTCCCATTAGTTGTATGTATACAACCTTATATTAAGATTATCCTAATATATGTAACATTTTATGTTGTAATATTTACAACTCCTAAGGTTTATTCCATAAATACCTTAGTTTATAATCTCATTTATTTATAGTTCGTCACATTATTTAATGTGAATATCCTTACTTATATTAATTCCACCTAAACCATATAATTGTTATAACACTTATAACATTATAGACCTTAGTCTAAAATTCATTTTCCAACCTTTAATATTTCGGTACAGCCCTTGAATTTATTTAAATTCTATTTTGACCACATAACATTATGTAATGTTATACCATATACTAATATCATTTGATATGATATCTTTATTTCCTTTAACTTATAACCTATAGTTTTTATACAAAACTATTATATATTGCCGCATAGGCATATATATATTAAACCTTATTCTTTTCCACAAACCATAATTTCCTTTATTTACAAAATCACCCCATTATTTATACCATGTTGTATATACCATTTAATATAACATTTCTAACATATAAAAAGGGTATAACCTAGCTATGGTTATATTTTTTGTAAATTCCGAACAGACCTTGTTCTGTTTTATAATTGCCATTTGGCCCTATTCGTAACATATAGTTTGATAATATCATTAAAACTATATATTATACATATATCTTAATAAATACTCTTATGTAATTCTAAAAATCACCAAATTTCACCAAAGGGTTATAATTACCCTTACTAACCCATGTAATTTCGGTATTAACAATTCCCCCACATATATTTCTCCAAAGTGTCATAATGACATAATAACTATATATTATACATATATTGTTTATTTTAATTCCAAAATCAACCCAATAAATTCCTAAAAATTCCTAATAGCCCATGGGTGTTTATAATACCATTATATACCCTTTATTTTCGATAATAACATATATACCACATATGTTATAAAATTGTTACAATTAAATACTTATCTTATTATAAAACCTTAAATAAGTTATTTAACTTATCTAATTTGGTCAAAACCTACCACATGGTCAAGGTTGACCACCTTAATATTTCCTTGACCATTGAACTCCATAAAATACGGTTTGTACCCATATTTCCTATAAATCACCATTTGACCCTAAAACTTTATATAATCTTATAATTTTTTATATAAACTCCTTTAAACCTCCAATTTTCGGCTATATCCTTTTATAGCCCCCAAATTTAATTTAATTACACCTAAGACCCCAATTCCTTGCGGTAATAATTAAATATCACCTAAACTTAAATAAAAGCTTATAAATGCATAAATAAAATGGCCTAAAGTACATAGCCTTATTACAAACATTAGCTTATAAAATGAATTACACATAAATGCCCATAAAAGCCTTAAACTCTCGGCCTTACACCAATATTTTCAATAATTACCAATTTTCCACATAATATAAATTTGACAATTATGCTAATTAATTAGTTATAAAATTTACTAAACCATTCCTTAATCACCTAAGGTCAAAATAAGACCTTAAATACCTTGTTCACTCGTGGCACAATTATACACATATGTATAATTACATATTAATATACCAAGTGAAGGTTTAAGTGATTTATACCTTGTTCTTGCCTAGTTAAGGCCTTGTTTGGCCACGGCTGATTGGAGATAATATTTCCACAGCTTAGTTTACATGTTTTCAAACAGCAATTAAGGCATGATTAGTCTCCAAGCAAGATCTAACCATAAGAAATGTTTAATGTCAATTTTCAAGGTAAATTTACCTTAGAATACCAAGGCAAGAACAAGTGCTATTCGGCCTAAATTTACAGAAGGTAAAGGATGTCAAAAGAGCTACTAAAACCAAGCTTTAAACTGGTATAACTCAGATTAGAAGATGGCTAATTTTTACCTTGTTTAAAGTGCCTAAAATGGTGTTTTTGGCTTGGATCTGGCTATACCTTGAAGCTCTTTGATGTACCAACTGAATAAGTATGTTAATATGAAGATAATAAGGCTAGGAACAAAGTTTCAAAGCCGGATTTGAAGGGAATCAAAAGATATGTGCTTAAAGCACATTTTTATACCGTAAGAACAAGATTAGCTTTCTCCACCTTCTTCCCTTGTTAATGCCGAGATTCACCCTCCATTTAACCTCCAAAACAACCTAAGAACATTGATGGAAGTGGTTGATGCTTTGCTCCATGGAAAGAGGAAAGAATTGTGAAGAAAATGAACATAAAATGACTAATTAAGCTTACCAAGATCAATTTTTGTTCTCTTCTGAAAATGGTGAGTTATCCACGGTTTGGATAAGCCAAGAGAGGATACAGCAAGCTGCTGTCGGCTGGGATAGAAGGCAAATGAAGAAGGTAAGCTTAAATTTGCTTTTAAGTTAAGTTAACCTTATTTAATGGAATAGTAACTGATGAATCATCAATTAGCTTAGATATTTAGTCTTAATGCATAATGAGCTATCCTCCATGCCCCCTTGGCTGCCGACTTCATATAGGTAAGAATGGTCAATTAATTGACCATTGATCAAACTTAGTCAATCTTGCTTAAAAATGCACTATTTGGGTTACTATTCATACTAAATTGCCCATTTTGACTTTTAATTTTCAAACTTTGATTTAGACTTTAAAATATAGCCTATCATGTCACATTAATAATATAAATGATATACTCCAGTCTTTAAAATGACAAAAAGTCATTATCTTAGAGCTCATACACAAAAAACGTGCTTTAAGGAATTTTAGTGCACATTTTGAGTCGCAGGGTGTTTCTGAGCTTTGTTTTCTTTGAGAACGGTTTTGTGTTCCTTACATGATATTTGATCATGGTATCCAATTTTATATCATTTAGAGGTCATTAGACCTTTAAGGTATTCTTAGAGCACAGTTTTGCCCTACTTGACCTTGAAGCATGTAAATGCTTGTTCTTTGTGTTGGAGTGTTGTCCAACAATTGTAATATGTTTAGTAATGTGTTAATATGCATAGGACAAATTTTTAGGTCCTAAGTAGTTCATTTGGGTATTTATTTACCCTAAACAGTCAAATGGTGCAATGTCTTGCTTTGTGTTGACCACTGTTGTTCTCAGTTGACTTTTAAGGCATGTTTAGGCCTTAATCAATGTGATTAGATATTTAATCCATATTTTATTAGTTTGGGGTATTTCACTGCAGGTCGATGTCTTAGTCTGAGAGAAACTCCATCCATCTTCTCTGTCTCAAGTTCAATTCTTTCTGCGTGAATACATACTGTAAGCTCTTGTGGTCGGAGTAGATGGTGATGCTTACCCCATAGAGATAGTGTCGCCATATCTTCAAGGCGAAGACAATGGCTCCTAGCTCTAAGTCGTGTGTCGGGTAATTCTCCTCATGCTTTTTCAGCTGGCGGGAGGCATAAGCTACAACCTTGCCATGCTGCATGAGTACGCATCCCATTCCCTTTCGTGATGCGTCACAATATACCTCAAATCCGTCTGTGCCCTCTAGAAGTGTGAGAATTGGCGCTGACGTCAATGAGTCTTTAAGGCTCTGAAACGATACTTCACACTCGTATGTCCATACAAACGGTGCATCTTTCTTCATCAGTGTAGTCATGGGCTTAGTGACTTTCGAGAAGTCCTTTACAAATCTCCGGTAGTAACTGGCTAGACCAAGAAAGCTCCGAATGTCAGTAATAGTCTTGAGTCTAGGCCATGATCGTACAGCTTCAATCTTAGAAGGGTCAACTGAAATGCCTGCGCTCAAGATGACATGACCGAGGAATGATACCTAATCTAGCCAGAACTCGCATTTGGAGAACTTCGCATACAGCTCGTGCAGTGTCTCAACTACTTTCCTCAAATGAATTTCATGTTCTTCTGCTGATTTGGAATACACAAGAATATCGTCGATAAATACTACAACTGAAGTGTCCAACTGCTCACTGAATAGTCGATTCATTAAATCCATGAATTTTGCTGGTGTGTTTGACAAACCGAATGGCATGACGGTGAATTCGTAGTGGCCATATCTGGTACAGAATGCCGTTTTCTCTATGTCTTGCTCTCTGATGGCAATCTGATGGTACCCAGAACGGAGATCGATCTTGGAGAAGACTGAGGCTCCTTTCAGCTGGTCGAATAGGTCATCGATGCGTGGCAATGGGTATTTATTTTTTACGGTGACCACATTCAACACGCGGTAGTCAATACAAAGTCGGAGGCTACCGTCCCTCTTCTTCACGAAGAGGACCGGTGCTCCCCAGGGTGATACGCTCGGGCATATAAACCCTTTGTCGAGAAGATCGCGCAGCTGCTCTTTCAGCTCTATCATTTCTGCAGGTGCCATACGGTACGGTGCCCTAGCAATGGGACCAGTACCTGGCAAGAGGTCAATCTCAAACTCTACTGCTCTTTGAGGTGGCATACCAAGCAGCTCCTTAGGGAATACGTCAGGGAATTCATATACAATGGGTACTTCGAGGTTGAACTCTGGATCTCTCTCCAGGTCTTGTACATAACACAAATACACTTCATGGCCCTTATTAAGCTCCCAGAACATAGACATAGTAGAGATGACTGTGGTCGAAGACTCTCTCGATCTCTGGCGGTAAGATACAGTAACCCCAGAAGGACTCTTGAGCAGCAATCGATGCTCGGCGCAGAGGATTCTACCCTTGTGCCGCTCCAGCCAATTCATTCCGACTATTACATCGAATCCCAACCCATTAAACTCGATGAAGGAGATGGGAAACGTTTCTCCTTTGATTTGGATCATGGCTGACTTGTAATACTTGGTGCATCGTATACGCTCCTTCGACGGGAGAGTAACCAGAAAATTCGGTAGCTCATCCGCATCTAGCCCCAACCTCTTCACAAAAGAACACTAGTAGAAAAAAGATTTTAAATGACGCACTTTGAACCACGGTTAATCTCATAACCGTCATTTAAAACTTTTATACCACGGTTATTAGCATAACCGTCACAAAAAGTGTCGGCGGGAGATTTTATACCATGGTTCCACGCAGAACCGTCGTATATAGCTTATTTTATTCCACGGTTCTGACGGAACCGTCATATATATTTTGACGCGTAGTATTATATACCACGGTTCTGGGTGGAACCGTCATATATAGTTTGACGCGTTCTATTTTAAACCACGGTTTTGTCACAACCGTCGTTTTTAGTCATGGTCAAACAACTTTAAATGACGGTTTCTTCGTAGAACCGTGGTATATAGTCTAAGCGGGAATTCAAAATTTCGGCGAAAATAACAGGCTCTTTCTCTTTCTCCTATTATATATATTTCTCCTCACTGTTTTACAACAACACTATCGAACAAGGAATATGCTCGCAACTCTTCTCTTCTTCTTCGTCTTAACTCGTGGTAATTTTGCAACCCCGCGAACATGCTCTCGCCATACTGGGAAAACAAGGAACATGCTGCGCCTCTTCACGTAATTTTTGCAAACCTAACCGGCGAACAAGGACATGTTCTGCGCCTCTTCACTGTAATTTTTGCAAACCTAACCGGCGAACAATGACATGCTCTGCGCCTCTTGTTCTTCACAGTTATTTTTTGCAACCCACACTAGCGAACAAGGAACGTATGCTCTGCGCTTCTTCTTCTGTAATTTTTTGCAACCCTAACCGGCGAACAGCTCCGCCCTCTCTCATTCTCTTTTACGGTAATTTTGCAACCTACCGTCGAACAAGGAACATAATAGCAACCCTAATACACAAACAAGGAACATACATGTTCTGGGCTCTTCATTCTCTTCTGTCTGCGCTCTCTGTTGACCATTGAAGGCGACGCCGTTAAATCGCCGACAAACTGGAAAACAATTCACAGACTATAAACCACGGTATTATTTATAACTGTGAGCCTCGATTTTAAACCCTATCCTATGTTGAATAAAGTTGATTGGGATCTGATTGGGTTTTAGGTCCACTTATAGCCTAAGATTAATAACTATGTCATAACAATAATTATTAAAACCTAAGCTAGCTCACTGGAACCTATTATGAGTCCACCTAATTTTAACCTAGATCAAATTAGGAAAGGAGAGTTCGGGTTCGGGGGCTTGATATTCGACTTAATTAGGGTTCAAATTACTTTCATTACCCTTCCTAGGTCGTTTTTCCTCTACTTGGTTCAATTATGGCTTTCTACAAAGTTGTTTTTAACCTAGGTGCGCGCTTCTGTTTTTTTATTTTTTAACGTTTTTGACAGAAAATTAAAGTGGAAATTAAATTACCTAAACTAGGGTTTCGGAGGCAGAATTAGGTCAAATTTTGTTTCCGTCCGTAGCCACGGACCTAATGTCCGAGGCACGGACCCCAGTTAACCTATATGAAAATAAAAGTCGAATTAAACATAAAAACAGAAATTGAAAAGTCCGGGGCCACGGACAGGCTGTCCGTGGGCCCGGACATTATTAGAAAACCTAAATTTTGAAGTTTAAAAATTCTGCCGCCGTCCGTGGGCGTCCGAGCTTACGGACAGGGAGTCCGGGACCCCGGACATGACGTCCGTGGGTGCGGACCGCCCTCGGACGGCGGTGTTGAGGCTGTTCCCGAAGGTGTTTTTGGCTCAAATTTTATGGGTGTGTAGCCTGAAGGATGTACAAGACGTTAGTGATTGAAAGTTGTCAATTTGAATTCGAATAAGCATGAAACTTAGCAAACAAGTTATTGGACAGAAGCTTAAACAAACAGCAATACAGAAGCGTAGAGGGGTTAGTTTGAGCCCAAATTTGAGGCAAGACAGATAATACCGTGGAGAGTTAGGAAAGTGGGATTTCTACTGTTTACCTTCGGATTCACGGTGATTCTTCACACCGGGATTCGTCGAGTGCTCGTTGATGGCAGACCGAGAGGATTTCGACCCAAGCTTCTGGTTGTTGGTGTTCTTGCTGTTCTTCGCGTTTTAGAGGTGTTTTTGTGAGGTTTTGATGATTATTGGTGCTTTGGGGATGGAAAACGTGTTTAGATGGTGATTTCGGGGGATTTTCAGTATGATTTGGGTGGCCGGGTGTTGGAAAACGTGAGAGAGAGAGAGGAGGCCGTGTTTTCTGACTCTCTAGGGTTCTTCAGTATGTGAGGTTCTGATTTTATCCAAAAACCTATCCCCTTATATAGACTTTCTTAAAGATAAAGAGAATCTAGTAAAAGTAAGATTTTTCGATATTTTAACTAAGTAACTTCCCAAAGGAATTTTGCTATGAAATTTTAACCACATGTCAAGAATGGATATTATGAATTTTCTGAGGTGGAAACGAATTTTTTAAATGCTGGAGCATTTTTAAATTGAATTTCTCGTCAGATTCAATCAGAAATTGCTAGAAAATTATTGGAAATTCGAAAAATCAAAAATTCCAACGCCATTATGCTTAAAATGTCATCCTCTATCATGGGTTAAAATATCAAAGCATTTCGAGCTGATTTGGGCACCCTTTGGAGGAGAGAGAAAGCCTATAGGAGAACTCAGAAGCCTTAAAAATTACGAAAAACGCCCCTGACAACGACAAAACTGCTCCTCAGGCCCTGGAACACACCGATCGGCCGGGTCTCTTACTGTTTGATGGAGATGGCTCTCACAACCTCGTAGACCTTAACCAGGGGGTCAAAATTTTGGGTATAACAGATTGCCCCCCGTCAACTGGACTTTGTAACGAATGTGAAAAGTCTGGTTGATGCTTGAGTGGTGCCCCAAATTTTGGACTCCACAGAATCCTCCACGTTGTGTGAAACCGGGTTAACGATGCCCAGCAATTCGGAGGCGCTGACTTCCTAAGCTACAAAGCATTGTCGAGCTTTTCTAAGGCACTGACTACCTGAAGGTAATAATGAGGTAATGTCAGACTATTCTAAGGTGCCGACTACCTATTAGGATGATACGATGTCAAGCTATTCTAAGGCGTTGACTACCTAAAATGATGATATGCTGTCGAGCTATTCTAAGGCGCTGACTACCTAAAGTGATGAAAATGATGTCAAGCTATTCTAAGGCGTTGACTACCTGAAATGATGATATGTTGTCGAGCTATTCTAAGGCGCTGACTACCTAAAGTGATGAAAATGATGTCAAGCTATTCTAAGGCGTTGACTACCTGAAATGATGATATGTTGTCGAGCTATTCTAAGGCGCTGACCACCTAAAGTGATGAAAATGATGTCAAGCTATTCTAAGGCGTTGACTACCTAGAATGTGAAAACTGGATGCAAATGCAAGAATGCTGAAATGCTAATGATGCAAATGATGCTGATGCTGATGATAATGCCGATGGTGTTGATGATGCTGATGATGCTGATGATGCTGATGATGCTCGGATGCTTCTGGGGGACTGAAACCCGTGCCGATGCTCCTGGCTGGACCCAATGTGGACTTATTGCCATCGCCCCCCAAGCCGGTGTGCAGGGATAACTCCTGGTAAAAACCCTGGGGACTTATTGCCTTTGCCCACCATTCGTTGATCCCAAAAATAAGTTGACATCGCAAAAGGAGGATTTATTGCCATCACCTCGCCAACTTTCTGTCGCCAGGTCTTGTGACGCGCCTGGGTAATGCAGCTAGGTCTTATGACGAGCCCATATGAATGAGATGAATGCAATGTGTTTAATGAGAGTGGGTAAGCTAAAAGGTAATGCTAGGTCTTACTACGAGCCTAAGGGAATGCAACTAGGTCTTATGACGAGCCTAAAGGGAGGTTCTAGGTCTTATGACGAGCCTAAAGGTTGGATCTAGGTCTTATGACGAGCCTAAAGGATGGTTCTAGGTCTTATGACGAGCCTAAGGGAATGCAACTAGGTCTTATGACGAGCCTAAAGGACGGTTCTAGGTCTTATGACGAGCCTAAAGGTGGGATCTAGGTCTTAAGACGAGCCTAAGGAATGCAACTAGGTCTTATGACGAGCCTAAGGAATGCAACTAGGTCTTATGACGAGCCTAAGGAATGCAACTAGGTCTTATGACGAGCCTAAAGGTTGGATCTAAGTGAAAGTGAGCCGAGTGTATGGTGGGTCCAAAAGGATGTAGAAGGATTAGGGTTTATGTCGAACCTAGAGAAGGTAGGGCTCATGATGGGCCTGAGTGTGAAGGTAAGGCTCAAGGCGGGCCTGCGGGTGTTTGAGTGTGAAGGTAGGGCTTAGGACGGGCCTGCGGATGTTTGAGTGTGAAGGTAGGGCTTAGGACGGGCCTGCGGATGTTTGAGTGTGAAGGTAGGGCTTAGGACGGGCCTGAGGAAATTTGATGTGGAGGTAGGGCTCAAGACGGGCCTGTGTGATATGAAGAGGGTTTGACCCTTTGGGTTTTGGATTTTTGGGACTCAATCGGTGTCTTTGTTGCAATTGTTGGGACCAACAATTGCCCCCAGTATTTTTTCCTTAAGGCAATCCGAGTTTTTTAGGATTTTATGGCATTCGATCGGAACGATCGATTGCCCCCAGTATTTTCTTTGATTAACTGCACAAAACAAGTCTCACTCTCACAAGGTCAGGGTTTATCTTGATGTGGTGCTTTCTATCTACACTCAAAGTATTTGATGCTTGCGCTCGTACTCCTTTTGGGTCAAGACATCTCAACCATTGAATTTGACATTTGTTCGATTTACGCATTCAACCTGTTACTTTCACGTGATTGGATACACAACTACTAAGTCGGAAGTCTTTTGAGCTTATAACATGGCTATAGGGTGTAATGAAAGACAATGGGACGATGGAGGAATGTTTAGGATATGTGGAGCTATAAGGGTGACCAAAGCTGCAACTTGCACCTTCTCTCGGACTTGCTTTCTTTGTCCTGAAGTCGTTCTGGCTACTTCGTGATGACTTCGCTTGGGACTCTGGATTTTTGAATTGTTTCTTGCATCCTTTCTCCTTCTTCCAATTTTGGGTTTCTTCAAGGCTTTTTTGGTTTGCCTTTCTTTGGATTTCTTTCCTCTCGGGGTTCTTGTGTTTCCCGGTTTTGAACCTTGGGAGCTGTTTTTGATGTTAGCTCATTTGGATCCTGTGTCACTTTGGGACCATTTGCGGATCGCTTCGTCATGCTGGTAGCAGTTTTGCTTCTTCGGACTTGTGAAGTTGTTGTTCAAAAGTCGGGCTCCTTGCTTCCTTTGGTCACCGGGTCGGTTATTCATCATTGGCGGGCTTGTTTGTGGAGCCTATAGTGTTGTAAAAGAGGTCATATATGAAAAGCTCAGTGGGGGTGCCTAGGGTGTAATGTCAGGGTTCACAAGCTTTTTGTTGTGTGGTGCTGTTTCCTAGGTGCTTCGTCATCCCTTATAGTTGTGTATCCGTTCTTTGCTACTTTTCACAGGTTTAAGCGTAAATTTACAAATTATCTCCTTCGGTCGAAGTTATGCCGTTTACCTCACCTTTGAATGTGGTCTCACCAGAGTCGTGTAAAAATGACACGCTCGTTCACTCATGGTTTTTCCGCTCAGAACACTCTCGTGAATTTCACTTAGAGACTAGTTCACACGCTTAAACGAAAGATTAAAGATGATGATCCTGAACTCAAATTGCCCCCAGCATTGACCTGGGGTTTATGACAACACTTAAACGGATGTGGACTTGGAACCGCTTTGTGGGTTATTTTGGATGCTTTGAGATAGGTTGTGGAACTTGGCAACGCATGTTCACCCTTTTAGAAACAAAAGACAAGTCATTCTGTTCCATAGTCAGGAAATGATTACTCCGTGATCCTTTTCCTTAAAAATAAATTTTTTGTTTTTTTAATGAATGAAAATGGTTTGTACAGGAATTGCCAAAATGGAACTATGATTTTATTTATGACTCATGAAAGAAACGTAAAGATTACAATCTGAGGTGACTAAAAACTGACTAAGAAAAATTTGAAGATACACGAAAACATAAATAAAACGATCTGCAAACTTAGAAAAATTGGACTCCTTGCTCGAGGAGATCTTGAATCTTGTGCTTCAATGCTCGGCAATTGTCAGCACAATGGCCAGGCAACTGATGGTAGTGGCAGAATTGATTAAGATGCCTTCCCAAATGAGTGGTTCCTGGCCGAGGGGCCAGGGGTTGTAGCAGGTTTCTCCTCTGAAGCTCCTCAAACGCCTTACTTGGTGCTCGGCCAATGTTGGTGAATTCCCTTTGCGATGAGTCTCGGCGTGGTAAGGGTACCGTCCTAAAGTTTTGATGCGGAGCTCTAGGTCGTTGAACCATATTCACTTCTGGGAAACTGCTTTGAGTGCAAGCTACTGGCTGAAGATAAGCCTTTTCTGGTCCTGGCTTAGATGATTTGGAGCCACTACCAGAGTTTCTTGAGCATTCGAGCTCCAACCCTTCCTTATGAATCCTTTCCTCTAGAATACCGACTTGTCCCATCAACATGTCCAAACTCGGAAAATACATAAATTTTAGCTCATGGTTGTGTTGTTTTCGCATGTTCTCAATTATCATGCGGATTTGCTCTTGCTCGTCCATTTTGGTAGGCATGGCTGCAGCCTTTCTTCTCCAACGCTTGATGAAGTCAGACATGGACTCACCGTCTTTCTGTCGAGTTCCTGCCAGATCGATTCTGGTGACCTCAAGGTTCTTAGCATACTCGAAATGATTAGGAAAGCCTCACAAACCTCCTCGTAGGTTTTGGTATTCATCTTCTGAGTGAGATACCAACGCTGGGGGGTCTCGTCTAGATAGCGTGCAAAAACTTTGGCTTTTTGCATGTCGTTGAGCCCTAAGATGGACATTTCCCGGTCAAACATAGCCAAATGAATCTGTGGATCCGAGGAACCCTTGTACAAAGCGAGTGTAGGCAGCTTCAGCTTTGGGGGAAGATCAACTTCAGGATACGACGCCGTGGAGAAATAATCGAAGCCAGCTGGTTTGTTGGCTTTCTCCATGCGCTCAATCCTTTTAAAAACCCTTTTAACCTCTGCGGCTAGTTGGTTGTCAAGAAATCCTTCCCCACACGTGTTTGAGGATCTTGGGCCCTAACGGAGTCAATCTCGATGTAGCTACGGTTAAGATTTTCATCCACAAGCTTTTCCAGAGCGTGCTGATTTGTCTCCTCGAGATTAGCCTTACTCCTTAATTCCTCGACAATGGACTCCAAGACCTTGCACCTTTGCTGCACAGTGGCCAACTGGGCATCTGTGTTGAACGGATTTCCTTCTTCTGCCATATCTGGATTCGGGCTTGCCTGTTTCCAAGAAGTTCATTGTTAGCTAACAAGAGGAAGTGGGTTGAAAGACACTAAGGTGATAATGACACTTCACAAGGTAGATCGAAACAGGCTTAGGCTGAAAGCAAGTGGGCCAAGATACCCAGAAAATGAGGTGTTTGGGCTGAAGTATCTTTCAGACTATGAACTGGAATTTTGACTGAAATCTAAACAGATGGCTTTGATTGGGCCTGAGAGGTGACTCCTAGATTTAGGGTTTTGGGCTAGGGCCTGGATAAGAAGTCTACCTAGACTAGAATGAGCCCTTGGGCCGGAACGTGTTTGGGCCTGAAGTAAAGCACATGGGCTGGAACGGTCCCTAAATCACAAATGGGCCTAACTTTCTTTGGGTCAGAGAAGATGGTTGCTAAGCTGAAAAAAGACTTTATTTTCAGGACCTGTGAGTTATTTCAAATTTAGGTGGATTCTTTTTTATGGGCTTAGAACTAATTGGACAGTTTAAATTGGGCCAGAAGAGAAATCACCTAAGTCTAGGCTTTTCGGCCGAAGCCCAAATAACTCCCACATTAAACCAAACGGGGCCTCTGGGCCGCAAACAAATAGAGCTACCAATCCGGGTTGGGCTAGGTTGATGTAGGAGAAGTTCCTATCAATCTCTAGGCTGGGTAGTGGGCCGATCGTACAAGCAAACAAGGCCCACACAAATTCAACATGTCATCACTAGACGCTTGAATCAAACTGGGTATGGATCGATCCGGAGAGGTGCTTGGGGCGTGGGCCCAGGTTACCACAAAGGAATAGGGCTTGCACGCTATCCTCTTTGGGCTTCCCCACTTTTTCCACATCACCTGAAGGTGTGCGTCTACGGTCGGGTCTTTGACTGACCAAACGATGGGCTAGGTAAGGACACTGCCAGGAAAACGCTTGGGGCTAAGGCCCAGGTATTAAGGGGATGTGGTTAGACGACATCCTCCTTTTTCCCCCGCTTATTCACATCACCTAAAAGGTGTGAGTCCCTGACAGGGGACCCTAGATGGGTCCCGGGGTGAAACTGGTTTGTGTGGACCCTCGCTCTCATAAGATGCAGGGGTGCAAAAATTTAAAGTGCGCACGGAAGTAAACAAACAAAGTAATAAAGCCATAAATAAACAATTTTTCGAGTTAAGCCCTCTTTCTTAAAATTAAACAAGTTAAAATTAAGAAGTGGTCCCCAGCAGAGTCGCCAGTCTGTGAGCCTCGATTTTAAACCCTATCCTATGTTGAATAAAGTTGATTGGGATCTGATTGGGTTTTAGGTCCACTTATAGCCTAAGATTAATAACTATGTCATATAACAATAATTATTAAAACCTAAGCTAGCTCACTGGAACCTATTATGAGTCGCCACCTAATTTTAACCTAGATCAAATTAGGAAAGGAGAGTTCGGGTTCGGGGGCTTGATATTCGACTTAATTAGGGTTCAAATTACTTTCATTACCCTTCCTAGGTCGTTTTCCTCTACTTGGTTCAATTACGGCTTTCTACAAAGTTGTTTTTAACCTAGGTGCGCGCTTCTGTTTTTTTATTTTTTAACGTTTTTTGACAGAAAATTAAAGTGGAAATTAAAATTACCTAAACTAGGGTTTCGGAGGCAGAATTAGGTCAAATTTTGTTTCCGTCCGTAGCCACGGACCTAATGTCCGAGGCCACGGACCCCAGTTAACCTATATGAAAATAAAAGTCGAATTAAACATAAAACAGAAAATTGAAAAGTCCGGGGCCACGGACAGGCTGTCCGTGGGCCCGGACATTATTAGAAAACCTAAATTTTGAAGTTTAAAAATTCTGCCGCCGTCCGTGGGCGTCCGAGCTTACGGACAGGGAGTCCGGGACCCCGGACATGACGTCCGTGGGTGCGGACCGCCCTCGGACGGCGGTGTTGAGGCTGTTCCCGAAGGTGTTTTTGGCTCAAATTTTATGGGTGTGTAGCCTGAAGGATGTACAAGACGTTAGTGATTGAAAGTTGTCAATTTGAATTCGAATTAAGCATGAAACTTAGCAAACAAGTTATTGGACAGAAGCTTAAACAAACAGCAATACAGAAGCGTAGAGGGGTTAGTTTGAGCCCAAATTTTGAGGCAAGACAGATAATACCGTGGAGAGTTAGGAAAGTGGGATTTCTACCTGTTTTACCTTCGGATTCACGGTGATTCTTCACACCGGGATTCGTCGAGTGCTCCGTTGATGGCAGACCCGAGAGGATTTCGACCCAAGCTTCTGGTTGTTGGTTGTTCTTTCTGTTCTTCGCGTTTTAGAGGTGTTTTTGTGAGGTTTTGATGATTATTGGTGCTTTGGGGATTGGAAAACGTGTTTAGATGGTGATTTCGGGGGATTTTCAGTATGATTTGGGTGGCCGGGTGTTGGAAAACGTGAGAGAGAGAGAGGAGGCCGTGTTTTCTGACTCTCTAGGGTTCTTCAGTATGTGAGGTTCTGATTTTATCCAAAAACCTATCCCCTTATATAGACTTTCTTAAAGATAAAGAGAATCTAGTAAAAGTAAGATTTTTCGATATTTTAACTAAGTAACTTCCCAAAGGAATTTTGCTATGAAATTTTAACCACATGTCAAGAATGGATATTATGAATTTTCTGAGGTGGAAACGAATTTTTTAAATGCTGGAGCATTTTTAAATTGAATTTCTCGTCAAATTCAATCAGAAATTGCTAGAAAATTATTGGAAATTCGAAAAATCAAAATTCCAACGCCATTATGCTTAAAATGTCATCCTCTATCATGGGTTAAAATATCAAAGCATTTCGAGCTGATTTGGGCACCCTTTGGAGGAGAGAGAAAGCCTATAGGAGAACTCAGAAGCCTTAAAAATTACGAAAACGCCCCTGACAACGACAAAACTGCTCCTCAGGCCCTGGAACACGCCGATCGGGCCGGAGTCTCTTACTGTTTGATGGAGATGGCTCTCACAACCTCGTAGACCTTAACCAGGGGGTCAAAATTTTGGGTATAACAATAACCGTGGTTTATTCTTGATTTGTATACATTTTATACCACGGTTTTAATTAAAACCGTTATTTATAACGCACTTTATACCATAGTTCAGACTCCCAACCGTGGTATAAAGTTAATGAATATTCGCGGGAGAAGGGGTCTTAAACGATGGTTTTGAGCAAACCGCGGTTTTTTCGCTTACTTTAAACGACGGTTATGAACCGTCGTTTATCACTATTTGTAAATATACGACGCAAGCATAAACCACGGTTCCTAACCATGGTATATAGGAAAAATAATTGTGGTTAAAAACATTGTTTCTACTAGTGGAGGGTGATACGAAGGTGTGAGAGGCGCCGGAGTCGAATAACACTGAGGCTTCAATGCCGTTCACTAGGAAGGTTCCCGTTAAGATGGTGCCGCTTTTACCGGCTTGTGCTTCGGCGAGGATACTCAGGTTACCTTCGGTACCGAGTCCACAACCTATTGAAGTCACAAGTTCATAAGTAATGATGGTGGACACAAGTGGAATTTAAATCAACACTGCTCTTTATTGATAAACCAACCATCATACATACCGTGTCTCGAATACACGTTACTAATACATTACATGATGCTACAAATTTAATACTTTCTAAAGGTAAGGTTCAGGCGTCCTAGTTTCATGTGTGTGGCATTGATTATTGCCGGCGGTGCCGTATTCAACTTGATCTTGTTGATCTCGTGATACAGCATCCTAGATTTCCCACCCATGATTAGGACATCTCCCGATCTCAATACCAATTTCTCTGTGAGGTCCACACGCTTCTGCTCGCTATACAAAAAGATGGCGTCATCACCAATGGACCAAGACACTACGGGCACTCCTTGTTCAAGAGATTCCGTTGTCTCATCCTTGTCTTGGTGTAACCAAGTCGTCCTTCTTTCTCATAGAAGTTTACGATACAAAGGTCCGCTTCAATTGCCGGGATCGGATCATTTTCACATTGCTGTGCAAGTTCTACTACTTGTGTAACTAGTGCCTGAAATTCTGGAGGTATTGTTGGTGGCGTCGCTTCGTCTTGTGTTCGTGTCTCTTGGTATGTCTTGGTATTAGGACTCCAATCCTTTCCCGTGCACATCATCTATAGCTTCATCTTCGCTCCATCGGGGAATTCGGGTGCATAAAATCCTCCTGGACCCGTTCCTAGTTCATTGCATCATCGCATAATTGAGATTTGTGCTTCGGGTGTCAGATATCCCTTTAATAGAATCATACCTGGTCGGATGACCTGACACTGCTCGTTGGTGTAGTGGTATGTGGTGATGTCGGTCTCTTCTTGATTTGGGTTTGAAGGTATCGGGTAGGAGATATTAAAACTACCTATGGTTGTAAATTTCATCTACGGTAAGTACTAGTCTCAACTACTTCATTTCATGCTCATTACATACTTCAATTCAGTTACTCATGCATTCACTCAAACAGTTACTCCAATACTTAGTCATGCTTCTCAAGGATTCAAGGTTTAGTTAATTACCTAGGCCGAACTTAGAACCGGTCCCATCTCGGTCAATAATGTGCATGGCGGGATGCCTCTAGGGTGGGCCCTTCTGAGGACCTTGGGATCCCTGTCCCTGCAGGGCCTGCTGGGCTAGTGCATCGCCAGATGCAACCTTGTTGCCTTCCCTTTGCTTGTAGCTCTGGAAGTTCCCTTTGGGCTTGGAATTTTCTGGGTACATATTAGCTCTATGTCCCGGTTTCTAACAGTTGTAGCACCGGATTTCTCTCCCTTGGCAATCCAGGCCGGGATGGTCTTGGTTACATTTCCTACACACATAGGTGCGGCCGTCGGAGTAGTTCTTGGTGTAACCGGAGCCAGAACCTAAGGCTTTGAGTGTTAGCACATTTGTGCAGAAATACTATCTATGATACTTATGCAAATACAGATTTAGGAATAGAAGTTTACCATTAGGTGGGTGTGATCTCAGTGGCTTCACAGCCACCGGCGCAGAAGAACCAAGCTGAAGAAGCTCAACCGGTTTGCCCTTCTCATGGGCACTGCTCTCACCAGGGGAGTTCTTTTGGGATTGCTGAAAGAACTTCCCCTTCTTCTTTTTCCAGCTCTTGCCCTGGTTCTGCTCCTCAGCACTCGTGTTTTTGCTGTTGGCCTTGCGCTTAAGCGCGGTTTCTTCATCCATCAGTTGGCAAGTGATCTCAACATGAGACGCCGTGTGATAGCACTCCTAAAGTTTTAGGTATTAGCCGGGATTCTTATTTAGAAAGATAAGGTAAAGTATTTACAATGGTACTTAGGGTCAAACCGGTATTTACCTGGAGGGAGGTAAACCTGGTGTAGCCCATGTCGTACCGAAGGCGATGGCTCAGACCGCCATAGAAGCGATCGACCAACACCTGGCCGGTGTACCCAAGGTCGGGTAATAGACGAATGAGGGAGGTGAAGGTGTGGTAGTACTCATCGACAGACATCTTCTCTGTCACCTTCAAGGCATCAAGCTCTAACCTTTTCTTTGTTTTAACGTGTTCCGGGTAGTATTTGGATCGGAGGAGGGCTGTGAAAGATTCCCAGTCAAATGTGGGGTCATTGACATGCTCGTTCTTGATTAACTTCCACCAATCTATGGCAGCATCTTTGAGGTAGTAAGCTGCTACTCTAACTCAAATTCCAGCAGGAGCTTCGAGGGTTTCGAATGTCGTCTCATCTCGGAGATGTAGGCTTCCAACTTAGCTGGATCACTCTCGCCTCTGAAACATGGAGGTCGGAGTTCCGCTACTGCTTTTACCCAGTTTGCTTCTCTGGGTGGAGGGGAGGGATTGGTGATAAGTGTCCAAATGAGCATGTTTTATAGGTGTATTTCATATATTATATTAACACTTTTCTTGCTCATTTCTCCACTTCGGTTAGTTTTCCTCTAGTTTATGTTTTATTGTTTATCTCACAAATTTATTGGTAAACATGAGGAAAACCAAGCTGGAAGTAAAGTAGACGAAGAGACGAACGCATAGACGCAAACGGCTCAGAAAACGGAGTCCAAACGAAGAATCTAGAGCCGGTATAAGAGAGTCACGCGAGAAGCACACAACACCAAGGGGCAACCGCCCCATATCAGGCGGACGAGCATGCGGTTATGAAGGCGGACGTGAGTGAGGCGGAAAACAAGAAGCAACCGCCTTGTTTGAGGCGGTACCGCAGGCGGACACGGCAGAGGCAACCGCCTTGTTTGAGGCGGTACCGCAGGCGGACACGGCAGAGGCAACCGCCTTGTTTGAGGCGGTACCATAGGTGGACAAGAGATAATCAGCCGCTTCATTATACGCGGACAGCATGCGGACACGTATAATTTCCAGATCTGAAATCAGTCGCGAACAGTTTGTCTTCCTCGCGCCGACTGTCTGCAACTCGCTGCAACTCGTCCACTTGCAGGCGCCTACCTTAATTCACGCCTGTGTTCAAGCTTTGTCCCCTCAATTAATGAGGAGCAATCAACGAGCAATCAACTGGCACCTCCCTTATCTTCTTCCACCGCCTCAATCAATTCCTCAACTTGTTCACGCGTCTGTTATCTTCTTTGCTGCCTCTTCTTTCTCTATATAAACCCACGAGCCTTCTGCTCAAAAACATCCCTTCCTCTCAATCCAAGGCAGACCACAATATCACCGTTCACCACATTTCCACACCTACGATCCATTCCATCCTCTTATCTCCCACTTCTCCATTTTATTTTCATTCTTCACTCCACCACGATGCAGAAGCACGATAAGAAGAAGAGAAGAAAAGGGAGCTGGAGCAGAAGAGAATTACAGTCCAGTCTCCGCCGACAGTCTCCAAATTAACGGCTAACTCTGCTTTCTTTTTATTACTGTTAATGTCTGAGTGATTTTACTCGTATCCTAGGATGGGGTTTGACCCCAAATAATTCAGACTTATTATTAATACCAAGTTTGCTTATAAATATTTGTTTTGTCTCTCTAAATTATTAAATGCTTAACAACTGATCATTTTTATGCATTTACGGTTTCTCTTATTTCAATGATTTTGTAAATCTGAGAATAGACCACAAAGAAAGACAAACGTTAGATATTATCTCCTTGATTAGCAGATAAATTCCATCACTGTTATTAAAAGAATTCTTGCTTAAAGCTAATTAATGATTTTAGACTTTTGCTGATTGTAAAAAGTCTATTGAATTAATTAAGAGTTGTCCTTATCTATGATTTAGGAAGGCCACAAGATAAATTCTTAAACAGACAAATAAGAGCAAATTAGGATTATAATTAATGTTTGTACTTAAATAAATATTTATTACCTGTTTCACTTATTAAACTTGTTTTAATTCCTTTCAGCAAATATTGTTAAATGCTTAGCGTGACAAACTACTGCATTTATTTGGTAACTATCAACATATGATTTTGAGATAGTCAAAGTACCACAAAGGAATTAACCTTGGTATTTACACTCCGGATTGAGCAGGAAAATACTAAGGCTATTAATTAGAGTTCGTAATTGACAATTATTAACTCTAATAGACAATAAATAAATAAGACAGGATTATAAAATTGTTTAAGTAATTTAGGAAATTCCCCCGCTATCCTAGGATACCTTTTTCCATCCATTTACTTTATTTTACTGTATTTATTATTTCTGTACTAATCCTAAAAATCAAGCTTGCCTCCGGCTAAACCCCCAATTTACATTTTATGCATTTTTATTTATCTTTTTGTACATTTACTAAACTGGATAATTAATTAGATAATTGCGAAGTCTCTGTGGATACGACCTTGTTGTACTACAAAGATTGGGTTCACTGCCCATAGTTAGCAAGATAATTTAACTACTATTTTGCCCAACAATTGGTCCCGTTGGGTTTTATTGGTTTTGTGGTTGGGTTTGTTGCATTGCCGTAATTACTTGAGGTAGCATATGTGCTACTGTGGCAGCGACGATCTCTGCTATCGTCTGCGCGCCGGGTCCATCAGAGGTCTCTCCTCTAGTTCGGCCACGGCCTCGTCCTGACATCTGAACATTTAACATCCGCATTAGGCTTGCAACATGTGACATAAGACCATTGTAACACCATGACATAAGACCATTGGTCACGAATTTAAGCAAAGGTATCGTCCATAAGGACGTCAAGGTATCCGTTGTTAACAACGGTAATTCCTAGTTTGGTTTCTAAGTATCCGTTTTAAAACGGTGGAAATCCTAACTCGGTAATCCCTATACTCGGTAACTTAGGTCATCAGAGCGTAACTATGCTCTGATACCACTTTTTGTAACACCCCTACCGCTAATCCTTTACTTACCGTCTAATCATCCTAATTATTCTACTACTCGTAGCGGAATTACTACTACTACGGCGGGTGGTACAACGCCGCTAACCGCCCATACGGCTAGCTAGGCTTACACTACTTACAGTCACAGTCTGATGTCTAATATTACCGAGCTACTACATTACATAACACTTACAAAATATCATATACTTACAATGGTGGATTACCGAGTATCAAAGAGTATTCAATTACATCCTTTCGCTAGCTTCCAAAAATAATGAGCTTAAACAAACTACTCATCTACACCCATTCATAATCCCAAAATATCCAAAAGGGGGTACCCCATGGTACACCGGCTAACAAAAAGGCTTACAGTCGTGTACAACTTAGTACACCTTTCACAATTCATTAATTACAACCAAAAAGAAATCATCTTGAGCTCACCAGTCTTCACCCTTCCCTAGCACCTGTAAAATATTAAAAACGGTGCCCCAAGGGGCTCTGCAAAAAGCTGCGTATAAACTTCGCATATACCGCGTGCTAACTAGGGTACGCCGACTATTTAAGGTCGATTGTACATGCGGTTCATTATTTTCATACATACATCACACAATCATACACAATACAATACATAAGCCAAAACAACAATACAATAGCATACACAATACTTTACCTTCACAAGGGTTAGCCAAATTAAACATCCGGGTTAATCGGATGCTTATTACTCTTTTACTCATTACACAATACTTTTCCATACTCATTTACTCATTCTTACTTACTTACTTATACTCATGTTAAGTCGGTATGACCTCCGGGCAGGGACTACACCGTCCCACCACCGAGTTTTACTTGGCTCACTAATCCAGGATGCTACTCATTTAAGGGGTTTGGGCCGTGGAAAAGTTTAAGAGCCAGGAATTGGATCCAACCTCTTGTGTCTCCGCCTCCTCACGCGTGGCCGAAACTATATCGGACTTCTACTCATTCCAATTTATCAATTTATTTAGATTGGTTAGCTTGTTAGGAATTAGTTAGAAGTCCATCACAGTTATTTTCGGTCACAACACACTACATCAAGCATACACACATTTTTTATCATCCATACATTTCATGAATTATACAAACTATGATTTAAGGACAATATCCAACAAGGAACAATATCATGATAATCACGAGTAACCATAATAAATCTGATTCGTGCGTTTCTCTTATTTAGGTGATCAATTAGCACACAACACACAAATCAGTGTAACCAAGGTAGCATACGGGGCATGAGAAGTTCATACCGTTCACCGTTGTACTTGTAACCGACGTTCCTTCGGTGTTCACAATCCAAGTCTTATAACATACATGTGATCGAGTGGTTAATTATCCTTACTTAACCTTACTAATTACTTTCTTAACATTTCCTGGTTTATACTTGCTACTTCTTTGTTATTCAAATACATGTGCTTAAGTTGCTTACTTAAAATTATTTTCTAAGCTTGTTTACAGCCTTAATGACCTTTAAACATCATTAATCATGTCTTAATTATCTTATACTATCATTACCCATCTTTACCCCACCTTAGAATAGCTTTAAAATGAATTCTGTGAAGAAATTGATGTGGTCCGGGTTACTGTCCGGGTTTACAAACCCGGACCACATGGTCTGAAAAGTCTCGGGTATGATTTATGACTGGTCCGGGTTTGTGTACTACTTTACAAACCCGGACCACAAGGTTAGAGAACTCTCGGGTGACATTTTGGGGTGGTCCGGGATAGTGTCCTGGTTTGTAAACCTGGACCACTCCTTTAGTATAGCTTTCTGTCGTGTTTTCTATCTGGTCCGGGTTTCTATACCGGGTTACACACCCGGACCAGTTATAGATTTGAAAATTAAGTGTGTTTTTGAACTTGTTTCAACTCCAAACTTCAACCCACCTCTTCCCTAATATTCCTACATATAATCTAGCATGTTTTGACATTAATTAAGCACTTTAAACTACCCTAATTCAACCTATTCCATTATCTGTCAACTTACAGATTTTTACTGCTAATTTTTCCTTCTGTTGCAGTTTTCTTCTTCAACCAATGTAACAGATTTTTCCTTGCTTCTTCCCACTAGCTAAATGACTCTCAATCTAGCAAAGCTTAGTTAAACACTTCCCATTACACCATTTCCTGTTTCACTCAACTACACTTCTTCATCCTGTTACAAACCAAAGTGAAAATCTCATTTTTCCTTCTCTGCAACCCTCTATGTTCTTTCTTTTCTAACAGCACTCATGTCCCTAAATTCCTAACCAAATTTTAACAGAGTTTCCCTACATTCCTAAGTGTTCTCACCACATAATTTTGCTCACTCAAAACAGTTCACAACCTATTCAATATATGCATTATTTCCACACAACTTCTAACACTTACTGCACACTTTATACTCACACTTAGCATTTTGTTTACTTGTTTTCAAAAGCTTCAAACTACCAATACTATCCATATTAATATACCCCCTTCCTTTCCTACGGTTACAATGGTTTAAACCATTGCCAAAGCAATATACTTATTCATACACAAACATCAAAACTGTACAGAGGCTCTTCATTACCTTGAGTTTTGATTCCTCTTTTCTTTTCTCTCTTTCTCCTTTCTTGCTCCTCTTCCTCCTTGTTCTTGTTTCTTTATTTTCTTGATTTATTTAAGCCAAGCTACACCATGTAACAAGGTATACACACACACACCAAAACTAGTAAAATTCCTAACGTAGGTTTTAAACCCTAACTTGTTAGAAAGCATTTGCAACTCTTAGGAAGTCTTACCTTGAGCTTCTAATGGAGTTTTTTAGTAGAAAATGACAATGCTTCAGCTCTCAAGGTGGGAAACTAAACCGACTGGGTGAGGGAAACAATGGTGTTCACGTAAGTTTTCATTCTTACAAGAAAAACTGGAAAAGAGGAGAGCTTTGGTCCTTTTCTTACCTTAGAACATGAAGAAGAAGAAGATGGAGCTTCAAATGGTGTTCCTTAGGCTTCAAAAACAGCTTCACCCATGGAAATTAATTTTGAGGTTTTTGATTTTTGAAAGGTGTAGAACGATCTCCAAAGCGAGACAAATTCAACGGTGTAATTTTTGTAGCATTTGGAGGTGATTTAGGGATTCGAAAATAAGAAGGAAGTGAGCTGTTGTGTGTGGATTCTTCAAATTGCCATTACTGGGAGGAAGGAAGAAGAGAGAGTGCTGGGCAAGGAAAACGTGGGAGTGCTGGTGGGGATAGGAGAGAGAGTCAGAGAGAAGTAAAAGGTAAGTTGTTACTTTTTGCTTTTTATTTGTTTTTGTCTTTTGCGTATATGTAAGGCATAATTAAGGGAGTGAGAGAGGGGTATGGGTAGCCGGCCGCACACACCCTCACACATCCCTTTTAAATTTTCTTTTTCTAAAAGTGGACACATTATTTTGGTTTATTTACACTTTCACCCCATAATTTCCCGTTTTTTACAGTTTTTACTATTTTCCCGTTTTACTGATTTTATTGGTTCTAGACCTCAATTAATGTTTATTAATGACTATTTGGTTGACCAAAATTATTACGAGTCTATTTGACCCGCTTAAAGTTACGTTTTCTCGGTTTCCTCAAAAAACGCGCTTTAAGGTTCGTTTGCGTTTATAATCCGTTTTAAGGATCCGTTTTCTTCGGGATTTATTCCCTCATGATTATTTAGACATAATTAAGCTTCTAAATTACTTATTAGCCTAATTAATCACTATTTTTAATTACGGGGTATTTCAGGCTCAATAGGGACCAAAGGCTAGTATGGAGACCCGGAAGCTGAATCCAAACAGGGATACGATTAAGGTCTTTCGGATTAAAGGAAAAGTCCGGGGACCAATTTTTAAGAACCAGAGGGGACAAGTACAAGAGCCAGGGACCCTTGTCTAGAACTTGTTGAAGATCCTCCTCTTTGTCGAAACGGAATAGGAACCATCCCTCATCATGGAGAAGAATTTGGGGGGTAGCCACAAACCTCCAAGCTCTTTTCATAAATTCTTTAACAATATTGAAACCAAACTTTTTTCCCCAGATATGACCAACCATCGCATTCTTCCAGTAGTCGATTTCAGGCATTATGTCCTCCTCCACAATAGATACATATGGGCTATCATAGTCTATATCATCATTATTGTCTAGGTACAAAGGCATGCCAAAATTCAACTTTTGTTTTGCAAGAAGCATGTCTAGAAAAGAAGGGTTAGTGTTCGTACCCGTCGAGTTAGGGTTCTTCGCTTTGCTTGGGACACTAGGCCTCATTGTCCTTTTTGCAATTGCAATACGATTCCCGGAAGGAGCTTTATCACCTATCGACTGTGGTATAGGGCCTGGAGCCTTGGAGAAGGGAGGGAATTCCTTATCCACAGCTACCGGCGCGCAGGGGTCTGGCCGATTGAGGTAGTCCTACAAAGCCAAATCAGGTGGGGGCCTGAAAACTCGACGAAGAGATCCAAACCCGGGGCCAAAGAGGGACCCTCCTTCTACCGGAGGAACCAGCTCCCACAATTGGTTGGGTCACACTGGAGATCATCAAAGAGGACTCATCAGTGCGACCAAGATTACTAGCAGTTCCCCTACTTTTATCCAAAGTCAGAGAAGCATCAATATCAACGGGGTCCCACATTCCACCAATGGGTTCACCTGTTGACTTCAACCGCATCACCCCTTCAGACTGAGCCTCAGATGGCTCAATAAAGCCGGTTCCGGATCCCCCATCAACTTAGGTGAGGTTGCAACAACTCCTGGCTCTTCCACCGAGTCGACAACAAGGGCTCTAGCAGCCAGCAAATCAGACGACGAAGAACAAACCCCGCGCGCATCAGGAACTTTTTGCGCGCCGCTAAAATGGTACAGGGGGCAGCCCGGAACTCAGACGACAGAGAAATACCCTCAGGACTTGGCGCAGGACACGTCGCAATACCAGAAGCTTTGCACGCCGCTAAAATGGAACAGGGGGAGGCAGCCTCAGCGGGCATAAGGTTGGGAAGGGAAGAATCAGCACAAACACCGCCGGGACCAGGCTGGGGCGGCGTAGACACACTCGATGGCTCCGGAGCAGGGAGGGGAGCCGCAGGGCAGGCATGAGTGTTAGGTGCCAACGAGTCATCTAAGTCAAAGAATGGGACAACGGGGAGGGACGGGAGGGGGATAGCACACCGGCGACGGGGCCTAGCCACCGGCGGGGGCCTGGCGGCATGGCGGGGCCTTCAACGGCAGCTCAGGCGAAAAGGTGGAGGAGGAAATCTAGAGAAGAAAGCTGAGTAAGGGGCAGGAGGAAGAGGTGGAAGGCACAGGCAAATCGTCGAGAATAGAACGCACGTGAGGCGCGTTAATTTCTAACGGGTAGAATAAATAATGGGAATACTTTGATTGATGCAAATTATAATATTGTTTTGGGAAATAAAATAAAGGTGGAAAACTCAATATGATATGCTATATAACATAATAAAAGTTGAGGGTATGGTCTTGATACTTAATTGTAGTGAGTAACAAATAAAGACCTAAGAGTCTCACATGAAATGATAAGGAAATAACAATTATATAAGGAAACTATAATTCATTTAAACCAAAATATATATGAAGAACAAGGGGGGTTATACAATAAGATGTAATGATTACATGGAGGATGATGAAATACCATTTAAAGTGGAAGCTTTAAATTATACAACATTAGTTATATGGACTAATGTCAAATTGTAAAGAAGTTGAACAAACAAATGAAACATGTAATTAAAAGATTATAGTAGAGATTACCTAGACTTGTTGACTAGGAAACATTGACCAAGTCAAGCCAAATTGACCAAGTCAACCCAAATTGACCAAGTCAACCTAATTGACAATAGAGGGTCTAGTTGACCAACCCACCACTTAAGGAAGAGTTTCGAGATAAACAACTATACAATAAATTAGAATGTACGACAATAAATTATACTATTATGTATACAACAGTGTATGAATGTAAGAACATGACAAGGAATAACGACCTACATTTAAGCGGGATATCCTAAGATTTAAATATTGTACCACATGATATATATACATACAACACGAGTAAAGTACGAACCAAATGAATCCCGACTACACTGTAAAACCCGAATAACTACAACAACTATTTATGAGGTTAATACGGGATTAACAACGAGAAAGATAGTAACTATTAGAATACCGACCCGATCGAACCACATGAACTAATACCTAGTGATATGTTCAAGAGATACACACTTGGAGATACGAGCGGTACGAGTAGAGGATAAGCGTGAAACATCACGCTAGCATTGTTCAACGGAGAACGGTATGTTATTGTATGTTCTGATTGTGCCTGAGGACTTCCTCGGGTTTGGATGTGTGAAATGTTTGCGAAGATGATATGCATGCTTGAATGAATTTATGTTATATGATTTATCTGTCGAATACGTGCACCATTATTTGTACACGTTAGTTATACCAATCGAGACAGATATCAAACATATATGAGAAGTGATAGAGAAACATCTGTAACACCTCTACCGCTAATACCGTCATTACCGTACAATCTCCTTGTACATCCATACCCACGCAGCGGATACTTACTTACACAACGGTGGGTGATACAATGCCGTTAGCCACCCACGTGACTAACAAGGCTACGACTACTACATACAGCATCGGTCTGATGGACCGGAATATCCGAGTGCTACGCAAATACAATCCTTACTACAATACAACCGGGTACTACAACTTCCCATTCAACACAATACTCCATTACAATACCAACAATACAATATACATAACCGAGTTTACTAAGTTCCAAATACAAATACAATACTTCTTCCAAGTTCATACATACTCATTAAGAGTCTACATCTACCCATTCCTCTCAAGCTACTTACTTTCTAAGTACAAGGTATATCCCTTGGTACACTCCTACAACAAGGCTACAAGCCTTATACAAATCACTACTATCTACATTTCACTCCTAGCTATCCAAACTTGGTTATCGATCTCTTACTGTGATCATGTCCGCTTCGGGTACCTGCACACTAAAAACGTTTCCCCTAGGGGCTCAGCTTTCGCTGCATATGACTTCCGCATACCCCGCGTACTAGCGAGGGTACGCCGACCACTTGGTCGTATACATGCAGTTCATTTTACAATACATTCATACATACATGCTTTTACTCAAGATACCATAATACTACACAAGGATACATACACACAGTTCAATACATACAGGAAGACAATACCGGTCAACCAATACTTACTTACCTTCTTCCGAAATGCACATACACAATACATACTCATTACATAATATTTGTTAGCTCCATTTGTCCACCCGGGTTAATCGGGTGGAGATTACTCTTTTACTCAGGGTCAATGACTTACACCAACCAAGACCATTACTCATACAATACTTTACTTTACTTTACTACTTACTCAAGTCAAGTCGTTGGGACCTCCGGCCCGGGGACTACTCTGTCCCACCACCGGGATTTACTTGGTTCACTAATCCAGGATGCTACCCATTTAAGGGGTTTGGGCGGTGGACCAGTTTAAGAACCATGAATCTGATCCAACCTCTTGTGTCTCCTCATCCTCACGCGTGGCCGAAACTATATCGGACTTCTACTGATTCCAATTTACTCAATACTTACGTTAGGAGTTAGGTAGTTTGGAATTAGTAGAAGTCACACATCCAAGCCACATACACAATTACATTGCTCATATACACATCCATACAAAATACAATACAATACACAAGTACACTACAAAGTACATACACACTTATCATCATCCAATCATTTCATGAATTATACAAACTGTTTGTTCAAGACAAATATATCAAGAACAATATAAAACAAGCACAAGTAAGTGCAATAAGGTCCGATTCACGCATTTATCTTATTTAGATGATCAAATAAGCACACAAATCGGGGTAACCAGGTTAGGATACAGAGCTTGAAGAAATCATACCTTTCCCTAATGTTTCCCGTTTTGTACTTACTAATCCTTTGTTACTCAAATACCTTTACTTATGTTTCTTACTTGAAATTATTCTCTAAGCTTGTTTATGGCCTTAATGGCCATTAAACATCATTAATTAAGTCTTAATTAACTTATAATATCATTACCATTCAAATCCCCATCATTAGAATGCATTAAAACACATTCTGGTGACTTTTTGGGGTGGTCCGTGTTTGTGTCCGGGGATACAAACCCGGACCAATACATTTGGTCAGTCTCGGGTGTAATTTCCAACTGGTCCGGGTTTGTGTACTCCTTTGTAAACACGGACCATAAGTTTTGGTAAGGCTACGGGTATGAAAATGGGGTGGTCCGGGTTTAGGTCCTAGTTTGTAAACCCGGACCACTCCTTACGCATTACATTCTGGAATGATTTTAGCCTGGTCCGGGTTTCTGTACTGGTTTACAAACCCAAACCAGTTGCAGTTTTTACATATTTGCTAGTTTTTTATTATGTCTCAACTCCAAACTTCTATCAAATTCTTTCCCAATATTGCTACATATAATCTAGCATATTTTAGCATTGATTAAGCACTTTAAACTAGCCTAATCCACCTCTATCCAAATCTGTTACATAATGCATTCCACTGTCAAATTCCTCCACTGTTACAGTTTTTCTCCTTCAACAAATGCTACAGATTTTTACTTTAACCTTTACCATTCAATACTCACTCTACCAATGCTACTCCTAGAATTCTAAACACCTTATCTTACCACTCTAGTTCTTCACATTACTTAATTCTTTCTCAATCTGTTTTCAAACTACTACATCTGCTCACATAAGCTCTCCAAATACACCTAGTTACTACCTAGGTTGTTTGCTCCTCTTACACAACTAAGTCCTCCAATTTCCATACAAATTTGGGCAGAGGTTCCCCTATATTTTTAACATTGCCCACATACATTTTCAGCTCACACATTCATTCCAATTCCCATATCAAGTCACACATCATTCTACACTATATAACACAATATTTTTCCTGCACATACACATACTTTACCCAATGTTTTACCAAGCTTTTAAACATCTTTTTATACTTCAAAATTGTTACATTCTCTTCCTCATTACACTACAACACACTTACTACTCATCACCATCTACATTACCCATTTCTAATACTCAAAATCTGTTCCATAAGACACTTACAAGACAACACAAGGTGAGCATTATTTACCTTGTTCTCCTTCTAGCTTTTCTTTCCTTCTCCTTTCTTCCTCCTTTCTTCTTTCCTTTCTTTTCTTCCCACCGGTTAGGGAGATTCAATCCTCTAAAGCTACAGCCCATTTATATAAACCACCATTTCAATACAAAACTAACCCTTAAATTATCTTTAAAGCTTTAAGGTAAATTTTAGGGTTTAGGAAGTGCATTACCTTGCAAGTATGTAGAAGGAGTGTAGAATAGCTACATGAGTAGGATTTCCACCCTTCAAAGGAAGCCAAAACAGGCTAGGCAAGCAAGGAATAGAAGTTCAAGGCTTAGAATTTCTATTTGCACATAAAAGCAAGAAACGCTAGTATTTTTGGATTTCTTTTTACCTTCGACCAACAAGGTGAAGGAGAGGCTTCTAATGGTGGTATTCATCTTCAAAAGCAAGAAATCCCATGGAAATGAAGTTGGGTATTTTTGAATTTGGAAAAGAGGGAAATGCTCTCCTTGATGAGAGGAACGCAATGGTACAAATTTTGTAATTTTTGGTGGAGGTTTGAGTACTCAACAAGAGGAGAGAAGGGAGAGTGCTGGAGGGGTGTTTGAAATCGCCATTGTTGGGCGGCTTGAGGAGGAAGAAAATTAGAGGGTGAGGGGTGAGTGCAGTACGTGAGAGAATTAGAGAATGAGGGAGAGTAGGAGATAGAGGGTATAAAGTAACTTATTTATTTTTTTTTTGCTTTTGTTTACCCTTTTTGTCTTTTGCAAATAATAGAGAATTAAGAGTGTGAGAGGGGGAGTGCAATGGGCTCACACACTGCACACACTCACATTTTGATTTTTATTTTCAATAGTGGACACACTAGTTTTGTTTATTTACACTCTCACCCCACAACTTCCTGTTTTTGGCAGTTTTTACTATTTTCTCGTTTAATTGATTTTATTGGTTCTAGACCCTCATTAATGTTTATTAATGACTATCTGGTTGACCAAAATTGTTACGAGTCTATTTTACCCGCTTAAAGTCGCGTTTTCCTGGTTTCCTTGAAAAACGTGCTTTAAGGTTCGTTTATGGTTTTAATCCATTTTATGGATCCGTTTCCTTCGAGAATTTGTTTCTACATGTTATTTAGGCATAATTAAGCCTTTAGAATCCATATAGTACCCTAACCAAGGTCTCATACCTCCTATGGTCATTTAACGCTATTTAGCGTTTTCCACTTTTTAAGTGTTTCTTCATTTCTTTTTTGGATTTATTTTTCCTTACCAACACTACTTAGGCATTATTAGGCCCTTAAATACATAATAGGATAATCTTAATCACTATATTTAAGTTCGGGGTATTTCAACATCACTCCAGAAGAAATGAACTCGGGTATGAATTTATACTAGATGACTTCTAGGCATACATCAAAGACCTATAAGGTCCACATACACTCGAGAAATTAATCACTGGATAACCTAAGATTGAATCTTAGGCATTAGTCAAGAGAACTTAATCAATTCAGTGAGAGATTGGCTATGGTGAAAGAGTGAAGATGGTGAGAAATCAAGGATCACCTAGTTGCGCATTATGATCACAGAGGGGATGACTGACAACAGGTCCGCTCAAGGGAACTCAAAGTATCGTATGGCTGCTTGGTCGAAGACACCGTTGTTGGTGGAATGGGCTGTTGGGCCCCAGTAACATTATATCCAACAAACGCAAATTTTGTTAGACGGGGGCACCACCGCTGGTGTACGAGCATTTGGGTCCAGAAATTGTAAACTAAGTAAGGGCATTAGGGCCCAGGATTTGTAAGCTAAGTGAGAGTGTGGTGGTAAAGTGGAAAATATAAGAAGTGAAAGGGAACAAGGATTAAGTTGAGAACTTGACTACCTGTGAAGAATGAACAACGGCCCTAGAGGCCCTAACACCAGGAACTATATAACTAACTCTCATTATGTTACTTCATTTTCTTATGCGTTGAATGTTATATACTGGTTGTGGAATGGCATGAACTATGTGATTTGGATGAATTGTTGTTTGCTTTATTATTGCTCTTTACAATTGTTATTATGTAAAACGGAATAGCATGAAACCGGAAAAACATGTTAACAATTGGGCTAATTAATCCGAGTGGCTTGAAGGTCCAAGAGGATCATATGGTAGCATACCAGCAGTTTGTGCTGAGCCTTTATGGCCAACAATTACAGGTATCTGATTGAAGTCCGACGCGCGAGAGCAGGCTTTGGGATAGTTAGACTTTGATAAACTTCACCCGAACTTTATGAATTTGGTTCAGTTACACTAGTTATCTCTTTTGGATTATGTAAACCTAGGTTTGTAATTGTTCATCACTACGGATTTGTAACATTGAATTGTTAGTAATGCTTCATTGCTTACAGGGTGAGTAATGGTGAGTAACACCCGTTTAAGTTTATTATCGGTATTTCCGTTGTGATTCGATTAATTATTCCTGTTAGGCGCGTTAGATTATCCGGATTTTAGAGTAGCGGTGTTACACAAGGAAACAATATCTTTACAATCAAAGCCTATTATGACATTGTTAATAGAAACACTATCTTTATCACCAAGACTTCTATCATGTTTTCTATCACAGTTTTGGTTGAGAAGGTAGAGTCCTCTGCAATGACGCCCTAGTTGTAACTTAACCTTCGTATTAGAGTTCTAATATACACAATGCTAGAATTTACCTCTCATAACCTTAGATTACTTACTGATTGAAACGAGGTTAAATTAAAAAGTTGGAACAAACAGAACTTCATCAAGGGTTGTCAATGAATTTATCGTTACTTTTCCTATCACCTTAACGCATTCTAATGACCATCAGGCATAATTATTCTCAACACATCATTCAAAGCAAGATAAGTGTCAAAAAGTGTAAGGTCATAACATATGTTCCGTGGCACCTGTATCTAAGATCCAGGTGCCCTTATCTAGGTTTCTGTTGAACCTTTGTTCATGCTTAATATCTTCAGAATAATTATTACGCTAACAATTAAAAGCAGTATAGTTAAGTAAGGAAATTGTACCGACAAAACCGCAGGAAGTATCCTGAGATTGACCATCCCTCTCACTTCCCAAAGGATTGCTCACGAATGACAAGACCTGATTCACTTGTTCATTAGTAAGAACCCCTATGAAAGGATCTTGTGGCAATTAACCCTATTTGTACTCCACCCCGGTGGAAACCCGTGTTTTTGAAAGCATTTATGTTCAACAAGCCCCGCCTTTCCCAGAAGGTACAAGTTAATCTAGATCGTCTACTGGGACCCGTAGGCATGCCTCTATTAGTTGCTCTCTTCACTTGATCAACCGCAAAAGATGGTAAAGTATTTTCCAGATAATTCGCAGTACCCAAGCTCATTGTCTTTCTTCTTAAATTAGAAGACTGCTCTATGCTTGTTAACGGTGAAATTATGAGAGCATTACCCCTGATAAAGGAGTAACATTCATCAAGACCGATAAGGAACTTTATCAACCTTCGTTCGGTGACGTATTTCTTGAATCCCCTGGAATTGTTACAATTGTAGAAGGGAATGATGTCGGTTGTGTCAATTTCATCCCACAACTTCCGTATCTTGGTAAAGTATGCGTAGATCGAACCCCCGGGTTGTGTCAAAGAGCTCAACTGTTACTCCAAAGTCTTATATCTTGGTTGCGTCCTTGTACTCAAATCGGGCACATAACTCTTTCCAGATTTCTAAAGCAGTAGGTCTAAACATGACACTTTAAGAAATTAGTTTTTCTAACCTAGATAGGATCGAAGAAATTAACATATTATTACATCTATCCCATGATTGCCTTGTGCTTAACGGAGTCTCCGGTCTCTCTAGGGTTCCGTCGATGAACCCACTGTTGCTATTTTCCCCAAGAGCGATGTCGACTTGTTGTTTCTAGCAAGGAAAACTGGAAAAGTTGTCAAATTTGCTTTCCAACGGGTGTCCCGGTTGTTCTAAACTTCTGAGGTACAATAGGTCTCCAACGGGTATCACAGTAGTGGATTCCAACTCGCTTCTGTTCCAGAGGAATCTGTGTCTTGGACCCCCTTCCCTTTGTCTGAATCTTTGCCTCCTGTCGTGTTAGAAATATTGTAGGGGGAGGAATAGGTCCAACGGAGGGAATCATATAAAATGCGCATATAGACTAGTAAGGCCCAATAACCCATGAGGTTCCATCCTAAAACCAATTGGCATTAGGTGGAGTAGCCCATAGACTATATGAACTACTTACTAGCTATATAATTTTTCAATGTAGGACTCACACTTGATCTCCAACATCCCCCTCAAGTGTGAGTTTTTTCACCTCCGAGGCCTTCCACATTGCACCCTGTTTGGACCCCACCAGGTACTGGCTCTGTCTCTTCTCCGTGACAGTCCAATTTTTACTGGCCCGGTCTCTTTTCCGTGACACAGTCCAATTTTTAGGGTACTGGCCCGGTCTCATCTTTTGGTTTATCGTGACACAGTCCGTTTCTACTCGGGTATCCATTAGACAGTGGTGCATTACCCAAGATTGAACCTGGGCTCTGATACCATGTTAGAAATATTGTGGGGGAGGAATAGGTCCAACGGAGGGAATCATATAAAATACTCATATAGACTAGTAAGACCCAATAACCCATGAGGTTCCATACTAAAACCAATTGACATTAGGTGGAGTAGGCCATAGACTATATGAACTACTTACTAGCTATATAATTTTACTTGATCTGCAACATGCCTCCATGCTGGTCGTCTTCAAGAAAAAGAAAGATTATCGACATTTCAGGCCTCCGCTTCCAACCACGCGAACACCAACGTCTACCTCGATCTCACAGCTATAAGAAAGACGAATCACAATAGCATTTGAAGAAACGTGAAGAAGATGCTCATCTGTTCTCTTTGATAAACTTTAAAGGGGTTTTGATTAAACCCAATTAGTACGACCACTCGGTAGAACTGCAACATTAGTTCGCTGCGCAATATCGTCGGATTTCCACAAACCTCAATATACACATGTGTTGCACTTTTAAAAGGAGTTGTGGAAGAAAAATTTATGCCCATCCACATATAATTCATGGAAAACGGCTTGCGATGGAGTAGATCCATATATCCAACCAAAAGTATAACAAAAGGATGGCTGCACTTTAATAAGATTAGACGGAAAGACAGTAGTACAAGTAGCTTAGGATTACACGGATGAATAAGAAAAGTAGTAGCTTTTTCTTCAGATCGATAGAGGACTTCTTTATGTTTTTTTTTTTTTAAACCGAGGACTTCTTTATGTTGGAAAAGGGTTTAGAATTTACTCCCTCCGTCCTGAATTGACGTCTTGTTCACTATTTGGACGTGTCGTTGACTTCAATATTTAACATATAAGATAAAATAATTTTTAAAATTTGAATTTTGCAAATGATTCCTTACATGATAAACTATATGTTATAATGTTTCATTTTATAAAATTATTTTATCTTATATGTTAAATATTGAAGTGGAAAAACGTGCCATAAAGTAAAGGAGACGATCAATTCAGGACGGAGGGAGTATATTTTTTCTGAACAAAATCTCGACCTTGTAAATAAATTAGCTTTATATCTGGGTCAATGCGTATTTATCTTGATAAGGGTTGGTTGGTGTTTTCTACGCCTAAAGCGTGGACACTTTAATTGGTTTATTGAATCTGAAAGACACTATGCGCACCACTACTACTGCTTGCTTCTTTTTTGTGTCCTTTAAGTGGTGTGTGTGGATGTCTAGAAAGTTGCGGTTACGTTATATCACTACATCGTATAATCACTTATAAAAAAACACTACATTGTATAAAAGTTTAGGCTGTTAGTTACTCGTTTGTACATAATTTATCAACTTGCATTTTGAATTGAAATTATTAAGGAAATTTCATGAAATGTCACTATATTTTTGGGTAATTCATGAAATATCACTAAAAAAAGAAAGTCTAAATTATCATTATATTTTTGTAAAAGTTCATGAAATGTCACTATAGTCATTGACCAAATGGACAAAGACAAAAATACTCCTACCAGTAAACAAAGTATTTTTAAAGTTCACAATATGCCCTAAGTGTTAAAAAATTAATAAAAACTTAAAAAAAATTCAGAAAACAAAAAAAATATAAAAAATTAAAAAATCAAAAAAATTAAAAAATTGAAAAAATGAAAATATCATAAAATATTAAAACAAATAAATATATCATTTTTTAAAATTTATTAACCATAAAAAGAATATTGTGTTATGAACTAATAATTTATACCAATTTTTCTATCAATTAATACAGTTAAGTACCATAATCTATATCAAATAAGTACCATATATTTTTAAATTATTATTTTCAATAAATTAAAATTATTTCATCAAAATAAATTACATTTAATTTTGCAGATAACTTTCAAAAATTAAAATGTCTAAATATAAGTTAAAAAATATTAAATAATTTACTTTGAAGAAATTATTCAAATTGAGAGAAAATAATAATTTAAAAATGTATAGTAAAACTTATGGTACTTATTTTGTATAAATTATGACACTTAATTGGTATAAATTGATTGAAAAAATTGGATTAAATTATTTGTGTAGAACATAATATTCTTTCAATGGTACAAAATAAATTTTAAAAATGAAATATTTATTTGTTTTGACATATTATGATATTTTTATTTTTTTATTTTTTATTTTTATATTTTATTTTATTTTAATTTAATTTTTGTGATTTTTGTGAATTTTTTAACACTTAGGGGCATATTGTGAACTTTAAAAGTACTTTGTTAACTAGTAGGGGTATTTTTATCCTTTTTTTCCAACTGGTCAATGATTGTAAAGGTATTTCATAAACTTTTATGAAAATATAATGACATTTTGTGATCTTTTTAGTGACATTTCATGAAGTTTCCCTAATTATTATGAATTATATAATTATTCTAGATAAAATAAAATAGAATAGAATAGAAAATGAATGAAAAATAATATTTTTTTCTTATTATTTTGGTGATTGTTTGTTTGTGCCGTGGAAATAAAAAATCATTGATCAACAATAGTGATTAATGATAAAACATTGTCTATTGCTAATCAACTACTATGATTATCGGTCCACAACCGCTCATCACCGGTGGTTGTCAGTCACAACTGATCACTGATGGCCAGTTATCGTCATCAAGTACTAGGGAAGAGAACTCATCCCCGTGGAAAAATAAATTTGAGGATTTTGAGGTAAATAAAAAACAAAGGGAAAATTAACGATATACCCTTGTTTTCTTTCGTAATTCACAATATACTCCTGTGTTTTTCGTAATTCAACTATAAATATGTTTAAATGTTGTCCAAAATTGATGAAACTTTACATGGACGATGCTAAAGTGTTATATTTTGGTCCAAATCCAAATTTGAAGTTTTTAAGCTCACATGTGACCTGTGGGACCCAATGAACATGTGGCATATTCATTGGGTCCCACAGGTCACATGTTAGCTTAAAAACTTCATATTTGATATTGGACAAAATATAACACTTTAGCATCATCCATGTAAAGTTTTATCAATTTTGGACAACATTTAAGCATGTTTAAAGTTGAATTACGAAAAACACAGGGGTATATTGTGAATTACGAAAGAAAATAGGGATATATCGTGAATTTTCCCAAAAACAAACGATCCTTATTGTTTTTTTTTCTTTACTTCAGTCCTTATTGCTTTGTCATTATTCGAAGTTGCAATATTAACGCATAACTATCAATGACTTTTAAGAATTCTTAGATAAAACATATATATAAAAAGTACTCATAAAATGAGGTAGTAGAGTGAGGGGAAGAATTCTACTTTTGGATTCTTCAAGAAATTCTTAATAATCCATAAAATGAGACCCATCATTTTTGTTCCAATTATAATATATCAAATATATAGTTAAACCTTATCTATTTTATAATCTTAATATTTTGAAAACTAATAATATTATTTATATACTAAATATATCAAAATTCACAAATTCTCGTTCTCTACAAATGAGATCCATATTTACTATGTTTTTCATGTTTTTAATATATATATATTTTCTATAAATTAATACTTGTGACCTGTATTCATGTTTTTAATATAATGTAGTTTATCTTGTATTATTATTCATATTGCATCTTTTGATATTTTAAAGTAATAACATATATTACACATTTAATACAACAAATAGAAAATTAAGTGACAAATAATAAAAAATTACATTAATAAGATATAGGAGTATATTTTATTTTAGGGAAAATTCACGAGATACCCCTGTTTTCTTTCGTAATTCACAATATACCCCTATGATTTTAGTAATTTAACTTTAACATGCTTAAATGTTGTTCAAAATTGAAGAAACATTACATGGACGATGCTAAAGTGTTATATTTTGGTCCAATGTCAAATTTGAAGTTTTTTAAGCTCACATGTGACCTGTGGGACCCAATGAACAGTTACATATTTATTGGGTCCCACAGGTCACATGTGAGCTTAAAAAGCTTCAAATTTGATATTGGATCAAAATATAACACTTTAGCATCATCCATGTAAAGTTTCATCAATTTTGGACAACATTTAAGCATGTTTAAAGTTAAATTACTAAAATCATAGGGGTATATTGTGAATTACGAAAGAAAACAGGGGTACGAAAGAAAACAGGGGTATCTCGTGAATTTTCCCTTTATTTTATTATTGTGTGAAAAATACAATAAAATTTAATCATAAATAAAATATTAAGTTAAGATTATTTGTCTATTATTGAAAATAGTAGTGCCAATTAAAAATTCTTGTTTGTATATTTATAATAATTAATAAGTAAAATGACATGGCAATGAGAAAGAGTTATAAACTAAAGGATGAGTTCTCTGAATATAGGGATGACAATTTTAAATGGATATCTGCTAACCCCATTCACCCGATTTACATAAAGGGATAAAAATCTGAAATAAACGGATGACGAATCGGGTGACGGATGATCGAGTGACAGATCGGGTCGGGTGACGGAAGAAGTTTTTCCATCCATCACCCGATCCATCATCCGTTTAGCACCCGACCCGTCATCCATTTAAAGTTACACCTTGTTTATTTCAAGTAACCATACAAACTTTATATAAAAAGTAGTTGTAACCTTATCATTTATGTTCCATTTTTGTTGTCTCTCTCATACAACACAAAATTATGTAATTTCTTATTGATATTAGTGGAATATTTGATTATATTGGGGTGAAGTTACTTAAAATTCAAAGAAATTTTACTTTTAGCGATACAAAATTTTTTTATATTCATTACTCTACTAAAAATTATTGATTATGATATAGAAACGATTATCACCCGATTATCACCCGATCCACCCGCGGATGAGAGGTTGACGGATGATGGATGAAGAATAAATGAGTGACGGATGGACGGATGATGGATGATATATCCGGGTGACGGATGCGGGTGATGCATCACACGACCCGAACCCGATCCATTGACATCCCTATCTGAATGTTGGTAAAAATAGACATAGTTCTCAAAATGAGACAGTTAAAGAAATATGAAAAAAACACTAAGAAACCAAATTTAAGGGTGCGTTCACTTTGGGGTAAGGGAACGGAATGGAATCGGGAAAGGGAATGGAAAGGAAAGGAAAGGAATTCCCCCGAATCAAGAAGTCTGTTTGATTCTAACACGGAAACAGAATAGAATTCTCAATGATTGTCTTTGTTGTTGTTTTGTTCCAAACAGAGATGTGTTAATACTTAATTACATAATGAATAATATATATTAATATTTATATAAATTATATAGCATATATAAATAGTTTTTAAATTGAAAATGATATATATTAATATTTATATAGATTATATATACAATATATATTAAGATTTATAAATCTAATAAATAATAGGGAAAATTACATCCCCCACCTATGACGTTTGGTGAAATTACACACCCCACCCATGAGGTTTGAAAAATTACTTTGCCCACCCATGTGGTTTCCGTTATTTTACATCTAGCAACTTTTCTAATATTTGATCAACTTAAAAGATACTTAAATGTTGTCCAAAATTGATGAAACTTTATATGGATGATGCTTAAATGTTGTCCAAAATCTAGCAAATTGTCTATATATAATATATTAATTTTTTAACTTTATAATATTTAAGTTATAAATATATTTTAATTATATTGTAAATAATATTTTTAAAAATTTTAAATCATATAAATAAATATTTATATAAATTATATATACTATATATATATATTTTTTTTAATTTTATGGTATTTAAATTTTAACTAATATTATTATTAATATTATTGTACAATGTTTAATTAAATTGTAAATAATATATTTTTTTTCATGTATTATATAATATATAACTTTATAAACAATATATACAATAATTTTTACCTTTATATCATTTAAAGTATAAATAATATTTATTAATATTAATATATATTATATATCATGGTTGTTCATATTGATCTAACTTATAACTCATATGTATAAACGATTACATATATTAATATTTAACTAAATTTATTAATAATATATATTATTATTTTAGAATTTTATTGTAGTTAAATTATAAATAATATTTATATATATTATATAATATTTGTTCATTTTTTCAAATATAAATAATTGATATTACATTATTATAAACGGAAAATTACATCGCCCACCCATGACGTTTGGCGAAATTACACACCTCACCCACGAGGTTTCAAAAATTACTTTGCCCACCCATGTGGTTTCCACAATTTTACATCCAGCAACTTTTCTAATATTTGATCAACTTAAAAGATGGTTAAATGATATCCAAATTTGATGAAACTTTACATGGACAATATTAAAGTGTTATATTTTGGTAAAACGTGAAATCCAACTTTTTAAGCTCATATATGATCCGTGGGACCCGATAAACGTGTCTCATGTTTCATTGGGTCCCACAGGTCATATATGACCTTAAAAAACTTTTGATTTGGCATTGAACAAAAATATAACACCTTAGCATCGTCCATGTAAAGTTTCATCAATTTTGAACAACATTTAACCATCTTTTAAGTTGATCAAATATTTAAAAAGTGTTGAATGTAAAATTATGGAAACCACATGGGTGGGCAAAGTAATTTTTGAAACCTCGTGGGTGGGGTGTGTAATTTCGCCAAACGTCATGGGTGGGCGATGTAATTTTCCCTATTATAATATAAATTATACATTAATATTTATTTTAAATTATAAATGATAGTATTTATATAAATTATAAATAAAAATATATTTGTATTTCTATTAGATATTAATATTGTACATTAATGTTTATAGAAATTATGTATCATAAATTAGTATTTATATAGATTATATACCATATATTTAAATATTTGTTTATGTAAAAGATGAAGATAGGGGTAAGAGGGAGGAAAGAGAATACTTTTCCCTCGGATGGCAATCAGCAAAGAGGGGTATGGGGTTTTCGAAATTGGAAGTGGGGCAAACTTAATCGATAAAAATACAAAACAAACAACCATAAACAGAACGGAGCCTAAGCTCTTTGATAATCATGCTGTAGAGTATCTCTTGTGGCGACATTTACTCAATAGTCCACCTTGTATCAATCAACTAGTTACTATTAGACATTCACGCCGGTTTGGTCTCTAACTGATCATAGCGCACATTTTCAACATAGAAAAGGCACAATATTCTACAAAAACTGAAACTTCAAAGCTAAATGCTATATATATATACATATTACATGCGCGCGCGATCAAAATGATCTATCTATGGAAGACAAAATAATCTCAACAACGGCCGGTAATATAGCGGCGGGCGTTGGTGGCGCAAGCGGCAAGCAAACGACGAAGCATGCGGAAAATAGCTGAATAAGACAACTTCACTCTACAAATCAACTTCCTGCTGATCACTAAAACCCGCTTCCTCCTCCCAACAAAATACCCAATACTCTTCTTCCTCTTACAACTCAAACTGATCCTCAAATTACTGCTTCCGTGCTCAAAAACCGCTGCTCTACAGCCTCTACTAATACTCTTCCCGTTAATATTCTTCCTCAGCAGCTTCACTTTCTTGATCACTTTCTCAAGGCACTTCCTAGTTTTCGCAGGAAGAGTACTATTAACCGGAGCCCTAGTTGTACTCTTCTCCTCCTCCCTTGAGAAAGTGTAGCTCCTGAGGTACATCTGCCTGCAAGACAAGCTGTCTACTACCCTGGGTTCGTAGTCACCTGCCCCGGTGAGAAGAAACCGGCCGCTGGTGTTTCCGGTTCCGTTATCACTGTCTGTAATTTTTATCCCCTTCATGGAATTGATTGATCTGAGCATGAACTCCGCGTCGGATTCAGGTCGCTTGTAGAGGTTGGTGTAGTTAGCGCGTGGGATTATGGGGTATACATGAGTATTGTCGACGATGTCTTTTGTGCAGCAGCTTGATATGCAGGTCGAGGCCATTCAAGGTGAGGGTGGGAGGTTTTCTTTTTTTTTTGTCTAAGAGTAGATTAAGGGTGGGCGGATTATAATTTGTTAATGATGTTGATCTCGTAGGGAAGATGAATTGTTTCTGTCCGGTCTCTTGAGTAACAAAGGAGTGTATTTATAGAGGTTTTGATGTGAGCGTAAGAAGAGGACAAATTTAAGTAGTAGTGGTGTGGGACCAGGTGATGCCGCCAAGTGGAAATCCTTTTCCTTTTTTTGTTTGAACAAAAGCCAAGTGGAAATCAATAATGCTTGTTAATGGAGCCTCTCTTTTACTTTTTGATCAGTATATCAAAGAACCTGCATAGATGGGAGGTGGACCCAATGTAGAGTGTAGTGTGTCAACTGACACACATGCAATCCATAATAAAGCTAAAATTTATTTATATGCTATAACTAATCATGTTTAGTTAGGTAGTTTGACACTCATGTGTTATATATATGAGTTGAGTTCAAATATGGTTAATACAATTTGTTTATTTCATTACAAAATATCATCTAATATATGTAAAATACATTGAGTTCAAGGCTAAAGAATGACCTTAATAATAGTTGTATTTCAGTTTGTAAATCACTCTTTAGTGTATTTTAAATTTGATTTTAATTTTTTTTAGTTTTGTTTTAGTCCTTATATATTTTAATTGCATCTTTCTTTCCTAACCTAATAATGTTTATTTTCTCTAATCTTGATTTATTATGCACTTCCACCTTTCCACTTTTTTTTTTATCTCTAAGAACAACAAAGGTCCTAAAGTAAATTACTTAATTTGTTGGTTAACATTTGCTACTTTTCAACCTAAATTTATTCTTCTAGTTTGTTCATGAATGATGCTTTACTAACTTTGATAAAGAATAATAGTATGTTTTTTACTGTTTTTAAGAATATAATTAAAATTTAATTTACTGTAGACCTTATACTACTAGTATCTATTGTCAATATGATCACAACTTTAATATAACATTATATAAAAGCTTATTGTTAATTTTAAAAATCTGAATTTATAAGTTTGACACACATAATTTAAAGTTCTGGGTCCGCCACTGGATGGGCGATTGGAGATTGGTTGAAAGCAAACTTCTCGAATGATAAAAGGTGGTGGATTGTAGTAAACGAACGACGTTAGTACAATTGCGCAACTAGAACTGGAATCGGCTAGAGCTGGAATCAGCCTGAACCGGTACTGTATTTATGTAAGTAAAGTGAATCCTAATACATCTTTGGGGATTTGGGACTGAACCAGACTCAAAACTAGAATGAGAATCGCTTGAAACCGACATCGAAATCAGAACCGCAAGAAATAGAACCGGTGGAACCGCCCTAATACCGGTCCAAGTAACCATTGGTCAAACGTCAAAACGGTGTCGTTTTGGCTCAGTGGCACGCGTCTGTTTGAGAATAAAGCCGTTGGAACCGAAACCGGTCAGAAATGGTCCAAAACCTCTTTTTTCATTGTGTGTAACGGCTATAAATGGTCATTTCTTCCCCAAACCCCTATAAATACATCATTTTATGATCATTCTCACCACACAACTCATCATACTCTTCATCTCCCTTATTACTACTATTTTCTTATGCAATTAAGTGTCATTAAGCATTTTAGCTACTAAAAAGCTCATTTCCCACATTAGCTCAATTCCCATTTCCCACATTCTAGCAAAATGTCTATGAGAGCCGAAAAGGAAACGATGTCACCTTCCAACCTCCCAATCCAAAGTTTCAAGTTGATGATCAAGACTAAATCAATGAGATGTAATTCGCGGTATCATCACCAACAACATTATTCGCCTTTATCATTCCCGCAAGGTGGAAGTTATACAATTTCTCAACATGGATCTACTAACATGGGGCCAATACAACCATCGATGTCCCCATTTGGTAAGTTTTATTATTAGTTACAATTTATGTGATTCAAACTTTAATTTTAATTGCATTTTTATCTTAATTATATCTAAATCTAATTTTTTTCCAATTAAAGGTACATCCTCTACCCTATTTGATGCACACAATCTTGATAAAGATCAAGAAGAAGATGATCAAGATGATGATCCAGATAACATGCCATCAAGAAAGAAACCGACTTCTTGGGTATGGCCTTACTTCACAAAGAAATAAGACCCTAAGATGGCCGGTACATACAATCAATATTACAATATTTGCACTAGGGGACTTGCATGGGAGGTGGGCACCGGAACCGAATCCTTTACAAAGCACTTGAAAATGCACAACATCTATAAGGATACGACAATGAGGGGAACTAGCGGTCAAGCTATGTGAAATACCCCAAACACTTATATGTTGTTTAAATATTAAACTATGGTATATTAAGGCTAAAAAGTGCCTTAGAAATGTTAGTGAGCAATTTAAACAATAGAAAACACAATAAAGTACCATAAAGACAATAAGAGCAAAAATGTGCTCTAAGCTTGGGATAACCTTGGTTAAGACCCAAAGGGCTTACCAAGACTTTATTAACATGATAATGGACATTTTAAACCAATTACTAAAGAAAACCAAGCTTGAAAACAAGTTAAAACACAAAATGTGCTTTAAGGAGTCTTAAAGCACATTTTTGAAAAATTGTCTTAGAAATGGGTTTTGAGTGGCTAAATGCCCATAATTACTCTTTAATAAACATGTGTACTACTTAGTATCACATTAGGAAGTCTAAATCAATGGGAAATCAAAAATTTCACAATTATGTGCACTAGTTTATGAATAGTGCTCAAATAGTGCTAGTTTAGCATTAAGTCAACATAAGTCATTTAATCGGTCAACAAAGACCATAAATATCCTATGGAGGATAAGGGGGCCGGTTTTTAAGTGTGACTCACCACACTTAGCTAGTCAAATAAGAAATAAAGAATAAATAAGTAAATTCACTATTTACCTTTACACTTAAATATCTTTCAAAAGTAACCTCTCACCTCACTTTCTCATTTCCCTCTTTGTTCCCCCCGTCTTCATCCTCTTCCTCCCTCCTCAAAATTGGTTTCGCTACAGCAACTACACTTTCTCCATCTTTCCTTGCTTCTAACTCCTAGATCCATGCTCCAAAATTAATTCCAAGACCACCATTCTCTTAGTTTGATCAAGCTCTACAACTTTGTCTTTTCATATCTTCAAAAGTCCCATTTCGGTACCATGAAGATTCACCATTGAAGGAGCAAGAACTCATCTTTTTCTACCTTGTCATTCTCCTTTGCTTCAAGGTAAGGAAAACCAATGAAAATCTACATTTCCTCTTATTTTTGTATATGGCCGAGAATCACCATGTAATGGTGTTTTCTTTTGATCTTTCATAGCTTCATTTCAAACTTCAAAGGACTAGGTGGAGTACTCTCTTGCTACTTAATCCAATTCTTATTCAATTCCAAGGTAAACTTCCATTTTTGTGTTTTAAAACACTTATGTGAATTTAGGGTTTATATATGAGTTTAAGTATGAATCTTAAAGCTCATTACCCTTATATGTGTGTATGGATAGAAGGTTGACAAGTGATCAAGTTCCTTGCTGATTTTCAATCCAAGAAAACAAGGAAAGAAAACTTGAAGAAAAGAGGTAAATAACCTAACTAAATGTGGTTTAATGTGTCTTAGGAAATTGAGCTTTAAAATTCTTAATAAACTATCTAAGGAGCCAATGGTAAATGAGCTAGAAAACTATCCTCAAGGAGGTTATTAAAGACATATGTGATGATGTGTGTATTTGCAGGTCAAAGGCAAATATTATGTGGAAAATTCAGTGTTTAAGATTTATGCAATTTAAGGGCCTTAGAGCCTGTTATTTAAGGGCCTAAGTGCCAAGCAATTTAATTATGCACTATATTGTGATGTAGTGTAGTTTGAGGTTTAGTTGTGTGTAAAGAACATTCTTGTGTGGATATATGTTCTTGATTGTTTAAAGGTGAAAAACCTTGTGTTTTGGGTGTAAGAAAATGCTAGCAAAGCTATGTCAAAATTTGAGTAGAAAACAAGAAGTTTAGGTGATTAAAGGAATTTTAGTGACCTAGGTTGTTCTAGGAATTTTTAAGGCTTAGATTTGTGAAAGAAAGGCAATTAAGGTGTTCTTAGGTGTTAAAAATGTATAGGCATTGTCTTGGAGGATTTAGTGTTCAATGATGAAATTTTGGTGAACAAGGGAAAATTACGCTTGTGAAGGTGGAAGTGTGATTGGAGGAAAAATAGAAAGATGCTTGTGTAATGGAGATGTTGGACAGAAATAATGCTTATGGAGTAGTGGTAGTGTAGATAAGGTAACATTTTGGTTAGTTGGTGTTGTAGGCATAAAACTACCACTTAGAAACCTAAGAAAAATAGTACAAGTGTTAAGGAGTTTTGTGAGAAATTGGGTAGTAAGTTGGAAAAGGAATTGGACAGGTTTAAGGTGTTATTTTGGTATTAGATTATGCCTAATATCATGCGTGAAGCTTGGGTAAACAATGGATGAGGAGAACAAGTATAGCAAGGTTTGAAAAATGCATAAGTATAAAATCTGTAGCATGGTCCGGGACTTAGGTCCGGGGTGAAGTCCCGGACCACACCAAAATAAGGGCCGAGAGTACAGGCTGTACTATGGTCCGGGACTTAGGTCTGGTATTAAGACCCGGACCACCCCTTAATTCACCCCCGAGAGTAGCAGCAACTATTGGTCCAGGACTTAAGTCCCGGACCACCCTGTCAAATAAGTCCGAGAGTTAGGCCATGAATTGGTCCGGGGCCTTAGGTAAGGACCAAGTCCCGGACCACTCTAAAATTGTTGTTTAAGGTTATTAAATGACTTCTAATGATGGTGATTGATAAGTAATGATGTTATAACGTTGATTAAGACATGTTTGGTGTGTTATAATGACAATTAAAAGGGTGAAAAGTTGTAACTAAGTGTAAAAGTAAAACAAGCTAGAAATGTGAAGTAATAAGTTAATCAATGGTCGAGTACAATAATTAACCAACATTACTAAATGTGTATAGGAGTTGCTTACGGTGGAAAACAATTGCAGCAGGGACCAATGTATGGTTTTCTTGTAGTCTGTTTGCTACCGGTTTACACCAGCTTGTGTGTTGTTTGCTTTCTATGTGTTTATGACTTTGTAAGACTTAAATCATGAAATGAGTTTACGGTCATTGTTATTATTGTGATGTGAGTGTGCCAATACCGTTAACCTCGAATACGTGCTAACCCGTCAGTTAACTAAATTAGGATACGTAAGAGAGCGGTACCCGGTTTTAACGTTTCAACTTAAGGAACATTCTAACTACGGCTATGTATGAGCTAGCTGTGGTTGGTGTTGTTAAAATATATATCTCATCTCTCTTGTGTGTCTAACTGGACCTAAACACCTACTTGTGAATTAATGTATCAAGTTCCAACAATGGGACTTCTAACAAGTGTTAACCGGGGAGTGAGGAGTCCGGTCTTTCCGGCCACGCGGGTAAGTACGGGGGTCGTTATCCGTATCAGGTTCGACTCTCTCTGTATGTAATGTTTGTTTTCTTCTTGGTCTTCATTCACCCTCAAGCTTAACCAAGGCTATTTACCCGACTCACGTCGGATAGGGGGATATTTTATGTACGGTGTGCTTGGATCACTATATCCGATGCACCTTGGGGTTAAGTTATGCGTTCATCTAACAGAACGGTAACGAGTTATGTAACGAGCTTAACATGAGTTTGACATTATTCTTTAGGCTCTCCAAGTTAACTAACTATGTTTGGTTCGGTTCCTAAAGAGATCCGTTCCTGTTATGTTATGTGTTGATGTTTGTGATGCAATGCTTGTTGCTATGTATGTAAGTTGTATGTTAAAATCAATGCCATGTTATCATGACAATTGGTTGCATGTATCCCGGTAGCCGACGGGCTGCACGTTAGCCATACCAGCCATGTGTTGCTGAGCCCCTTTGGGGCACCATATTTTGTTTTGTAGGATGAGGATCGGGGAAGCGGAGTGGCTTTAGATCCTAGGTTCTATGAAATACTTTTGGTAGTTTTTGGGTGTTGGACCCGGGATGCGCCTGTGCTCCCATGGTGATATATTTTGGGATGACAGTTATACAATGATGGTTGTAAATATTGATACTCGGTATAGTTGATTGTATTTATGGTTTTAGTACTATGCTCGGGAGTCTGTGCATCAGACCGATACGTTTGTATGTATTCTGCCTTGTTAGCCACGTGGTGGCTAACGGCGTATAACACCAACCCGTTTAGTTATTGTTAAGTTATATATTTCCGTTGTAGTTTCGGCTTATTGTTAAAGTTTACAGTAGGGGTGTTACAAAAAATGGTATTAGAGAGATACTTCGCTTTGATGACCGGAATACCGAGCTTAGGACCATACCGAGTTAGGAAATCTAACCGTAGTAATGTGAGTGATCTGTTGTAGGAAGGTTAACCACTAATTAAGTGTGTATTTACCTTGTATTCGGAAAGGCGTTACAACCGTTGAAACCGATAAGTTTGTAAGCACAATGCTAATACATGTTCGTGTGAAATCAGATGGCAGGTAGACCACGTGGTAGAGGCCGCGGGCGCAGTATTGGTGACCCAGAGGAGAACACTATGACACAAGTTATGGCTGATGCTATAGCAGCTGCCGTACCCTAGATGGTCCCACAGTTGGTGGCTGCGATGCAACAAGGGTAGCAGCAGCAACAAGGTGGTGCGGACCAACAAGGCCCACAACCGCAACCACAGCCGCGCGAGACCAACTGGGTCAAAGCGTTGGCAGATTTGAGACCACCGTCATTTTACGGGGAGATCGACCCGGGTAAGCTGGAGGCGTATATCTCCGAGCTGGAGACCGCCTACGAGACCTTGGATGTGCCTGCTGGTGCCAAGGTTCGTCTTCCTGCCTACTACCTGAAGGGTTTGGCAAGGAGTTGGTGGAAGCTTGTGCGGGAAGGCAGAGTTGCTGATCCTACCTTTGAGTGAAGGGAGTACACGGCGCTTCTGCGAGCCAAGTACTACCCGATACATGTATAAGAGGCAAAGCGCCTTGAGCTGGACAACCTGAGACAAGGGGACAAGATGTCGGTAGACGAGTACTATGCCGCCTTCAATGACCTTATCCACCTGCTACCAGATCTGGGATACTCGAACCGGATCCTGGTAAACCGTTTTTTCAACGGACTCAGCTACCGCCTACGCTACGGGATGGGGCCAGCAGGATATACTACCTTCTAGGTAATTAAACTACAGTGCGATGTGAATAAGTATGTACGATGTGTGAATGTGAATGTGAGTTTGGTTTGTGGGGCATAACTAACACCCTAAATAAAAGGAGTGCTATCATGCCACTGCTAAGGTTGAGATCACCGTCCGTCTGAGGGACGAGGAGAGTGCGCTCAAGCGCAAGGCTTCGAACGAGGGCCAAAGCACACAAGGGTACGGGGGAGGAAAGAAGAAGAAACCATACCCCCAGTCCCAGAAAGGCCAGCACCAGGGTGGCAAAGGCCAAGGCCAGACCACCACTGTTGAGGAGCCACTACAGCTCACTTACGCCTATGCGGCTAAGCCCCTACGTTCTCACCCGCCCAAGGGTAACTACTTAATTCCGAATATCAGGTTAAAGTGTGTATTGTTAAGTTGTGAGAGTGTACTGAATGTGTAATGTGATAACAGCTAGCGCGGGTTCTGGATCCAATCGCCACTACTACTGCAAGTGGTGCAAAGGAGATCACCTCGGCAAGGACTGTAGAGGAAATGATGTGCAGTGTTGCTACTACAAGAAGATGGGGCATCGTGACTATGAGTGCTTAAAGAACCCCAACAACAGAAACTTCAGGCCTAAGAGGCAATGGAAGGGTAAGGCTGCCGCGACCACTGAAGGCCCGAAGGCGATTAACCAGCTGCCCTCAGATCATGGGAACACGAACTCCTAGAAGGGGAAGGGGTCGGGAGCTGGCAAGGCCGCCATGAAAGTGGTAGACCGGTCAGAGGCTGTTGGACCCTCTTCTAGACCAGGTACTACTTAAACCACTGAGTGAGATAATTGACTGCTTACCGCATTTCATGCATGAGTGTTAGCAAGTTCAAATGTTCAATTATATAAGTAAAGAGTTAAAGTATAACGTGAAATTTACCTAAGTTAGATAATTTTAAACCTTAGGAACCTTCAATATTTGTTATCCAATCCCTCCCAACCAAACCCTGAAGGAACCATCATCAGCATCACCGAATTCCCGACGGAGCAACGCCAGGTTATCCAGCCAGGTATGATATTATTAAATGGATACCTAACACCCGAAGCACAAATCCACATCATACGACGATGCGACGAACTGGAAGCAGCACCTGGAGGTTTCTACACACCCGAATACCCAAGTGGATCGAAGATGAAGTTGAAGATGATGTGCATGGGTAAGGATTGGAATCTTTACACCAAGACATATCAGGACAAATGAGTGGAAGATGGAGCAACAGTACTGAGGACACCTGAGGAGTTCCTTGCGGTCGTTAACCACGCCGTGGGAATTGCTCAGCAAGTAGAATCGGATCCAATCCCGAGTGTTAAAGCAGATTTGTGTATTGTGAACTTCTACCAGAAAGGTGGACGGTTAGGTTTACACCAAGATAAGGACGAAACACCCGAGTCTCTAAGTAAGAGAGTACCCGTGGTGTCTTGGTCAATTGGTGATACCGCAGTGTTTGTGTATGGTGAGCAGAAGCGTGCTGATCTCGCAAAGAAGTTGGTGTTGAAATAAGGAGATGTATTAATCATGGGTGGGCAGTCAAGGATGATGTATCACGGTATCAAGAAGATCAAACTGAATACCGCACCTTCCACAGTAATCAATGCCACACACATGAAACCCAGACGTTTAAATTTGACATTTCGGCAATTCTAGAGCCTTGTGTAACCATGTAATGGGTGAAACCAGTTTTATGTTAAGGATGCTATAGATTAGCGATGTTGACAATGTAAACCTACTTGTGGTGTAAAGAGTATGTTAATGAATAATGGACGTTGTTTTAGAGTATGTCAGCCATGTTATTACGGTGTACTTATAAAGTTTGTGAACTGAATTAGGCTGTGCACCCGGAACGGGAGGTATAATGGGTGTATGTAATGAGGCAGAATCCGGCAGAAGCGACACTATCCTCACCGATACCTTTCCAGTCAATGGCATGGACACATCGATCTTGTTCGACTCTGGAGCCTCACACACGTTTGTTTCTCTTTCATTTGCGAAGAGGCTGGGGTTAAACAGTGAAGAGATGCCTGACTTTCTAGTCACTCTCCCGCCGAAAGAGCGGGTCAAGTGTACCCGCTATCACCGAGATGCTATTGTACAAATCAAAAATGAAGAGTTTCCAATCGACATGATAGAGTTCGAGGGACTCGGATTTGATGTGATTGTGGGGATGAACTGGTTGGAGCGGTACAAGGGTCGAATCCTATGTACCGAGCATCGACTGCTTCTTCGCAGTCCGACTGGGGTTACCATTTCATACCGCTAGAGGCCCAGGGAGCCTTCGACTCAGATTATCTCTGCTATGTCTATGTATCGTGAGTTGCAAAGGAAGAGTGATGTATACCTCTACTATGTCCAGGACATAGAGAGAGATCCAGAGTTTAGCCCGGATGTGCCGGTAGTGTCGGAGTTTCCTAATGTCTTTCCTAAGGAACTGCCGAGCATGGCACCAGCACGGGAAGTGGAGTTTGAAATTGAATTGGTGCCGGTAACCGGACCAATAGCGAAGGTGCCCTACCGTATGGCTCCTGGTGAGATGACTGAGCTCAAGGAGCAGCTACGAGACCTACTCGACAAGGGATTCATACGCCCGAGCGTTTCACCATGGGGAGCGCCGGTCCTCTTCGTGAAGAAGAAGGACGGTAGTCTCTGCCTCTGCATCGACTACAGAGAGCTGAACGCTGTTACGGTGAAGAACCGTTATCCTTTACCACGCATTGATGATTTATTTGACCAGTTGAAAGGAGCGTCAGTATTCTCTAAGATCGACTTACGATCCGGTTACCACCAGATTGCTATTCGAGAGGGTGACATTGAGAAGACCGCATTCAGAACCAGATACGGTCACTACGAGTTCACGGTTATGCCGTTCGGTTTATCCAATGCACCAGCCAAGTTTATGGACTTAATGAACCGCTAGTTCCGAGATCAGTTGGACAAGTCAGTGGTAGTCTTCATTGACGATATTCTTGTATATTCCAAGTCAAGGGGTGAGCATGAAAGCCACCTGAGACGTGTGTTGCAAATGTTGAGAGAGAATCAGTTGTATGCCAAATTCTCTAAGTGTGAATTTTGGTTGAACCAAGTATTATTCCTTGGTCACGTTATTTCCGACGCTGGGATCACTGTTGATCCGGCCAAGATAGATGCAGTGCGCACCTGGTCAAGACCGAAGGCGGTTACCGACATCAGGAGCTTCCTCGGTCTGGTAGGATATTACAGGAGATTTGTGAAAGACTTCTCCAGTGTCTCGAAGCCGATGACTTCCTTAATGAAGAAGGATGCACCATTCGAGTGGAGAGACGACTATGAGAGTTCCTTCTAGAGTCTCAAGGATGCTCTTACCTCTACACCAGTCCTGAAAATACCAGATGGTACAGATGGTTTCGAGGTCTACTATGATGCATCCGGAAGAGGTATGGGTTGTGTGTTGATGCAACACGGGAAGGTCGTAGCATACGCCTCCCGACAGCTGAAGAAACATGAAGAGAACTACCCTACCCACGACTTAGAATTGGGTGCCATTGTCTTCGCCTTGAAGATATGGCGACATCATTTGTATGGGGTAAGCGTGATAGTTTATTCTGACCACAAGAGTTTAATGTACCTGTTCACTCAAAAGGAGTTGAACATGAGGTAAAGAAGGTGGGTCGAGTTCTTAAACGACTACGACATCAACCTACAGTTCAAAGAGGGTAAAGCAAATGTGGTAGCTGACACACTGAGTTGCCGAGCACACTATCCTTCTTCCTCTTCTCTCATTCTAGCTAGGGAGAGGTTAAGGTCGGAGTGCTCAGATGACGGATCAGTATATGCAAAAGATCAGGAAGAAGCTTATTGATGCCATATTCGAGGGTCAGAAGTATGATTTCCGACTCCACGATGATGACCTGATTAGGCTTAATGGTCGACTGTGTATTCCGAGGAGTAGCGCTGAGTTGAAGGAGTGCATATTGAGTGAATCCCACTGCTCTACTACTTCGATTCACCCCGGAGCTTCAAAGATGTATAAGGACATGAAACGATATTTTTGGTGGACTGGAATGAAAAAGGATGTGAATGACTATGTGGTAAGGTGTCTCACTGGTCAGAAGGTCAAGTTTGAGCACCGACGGCTTGGTGGTATGGTGCAGCCAATGCCAATGCTAGAGTGGAAGTTCCATGATATTTCCATGGACTTCGTAGTAGGGCTTCCGCCTACAAGGGGAGGTCTGAACATGATATGGGTCGTTGTTGACCTACTGGCCAAGGTGGCCCTATTCATACCGATGAAGGACACTTGGAAAGTGGCAAAGCTTGCAGAGCTCTTCGACCAAGAGATTGTACGGCACCATGGGGTACTGAAGACTATCGTGTCTGATAGGGATACCAGATTCCTCTCGAGGTACTGGAGAACTACACTGGAAGCGCTTGGTACCGAGCTGAAGTTGAGTACGGCGTTCCACCCTCAGACAGATGGTCAGAGTGAGCGCACCATCTGGACGCTCGAGGATATGTTACGTGCATGTGCACTTGACTTTCAGACAAGCTGGATTGATAAGTTACATCTGATTGAGTTTAGCTTCAACAACAGTTACCACGCTTCAATCAAGATATCTCCCTTCCAGGCTTTGTATGGTAGACCATGCCGCACGCCATTATGCTGGGATGAGTCGAGTGAGACGGTCATTATAGGACCCGAATATCTGGAGCAAGTACAAGCAGTAGTACGACAGATCCGAGCTAACATGAAGGCAGCTCAGGACAGGCAGAAATCATACACGGATGTGTGACATCGTGAATTGGAGTTCGCTGTGGGCCACTAGGTATTTCTCAGGGTTTCCCTATGAAGGGAGTATTTCATTTTGGCCAGTAAGGCAAGTTGAGCACGAAATATATGGGGCCTTATGTTGTGACGGAGCGGATAGGCCCGGTAGCTTACAGGCTTGATCTGCCTGCTGAGCTGGGCAAGGTACATGATGTATTTCACGTATCGCAGTTGAAGAAGTATATGTCTCATCCGTCTCATGTGCTTCAGCCTGAAAGGCAAACGTTAGAGCCGACCATGTGATCAGTGGAGACTCCCGTACGGATTCTGGACACTAAGACTCGAGATACTCGCCATAAGTCTGTAAGACTGGTGAAGGTCCTCTGGTCTAACCAAGAAGTCGAGGAGGCCACTTGGGAGCTGGAAGATAAAATTAGGGTGAAGTACCCGTCGTTGTTTACTCCTTAGTTTTTGTATGTATAGGGTACGGGGCGTACCCCTATTTTAAGGGGGATAGAGCCGTTTCGGGTATGTATAAGTGATGTTATGTTACCGGGACCTTGATTCCGATGTTATGTAAAGTATGTTTGTTATGGAAGTGTTGTTTTATAAGTAATCCCCGTGTTCTAATTTAAAAGATGCGTGGGAAGTGTGAACTTTAGGGACAAAGTTCTTTTAAGGGGGGTAGATTGAAATACCCCAAACCCTTATATGTTGGTCAAATATTAAAATATGGTATAATAAGGCTAAAACGTGCCTTAGAAATCTTAGTGAACAATTTAGAACATAGAAAACATAATAAAGTACCATAAAGGCAATAAGAGCAAAAATGTGATCTAAGCTTGGGATAACCTTGGTTAAGACCCAAAGGGCTTATCAAGACTTTATTAACATGCTAATGGACATTTTAAACCAATTACCAAAGAAACCCAAGCTCTGAACAACAGTTAAAACACAAAAATGTGCTTTAAGGAGTCTTAAAGCACATTTTTGAAAAATTGTCTTAGAAATGGGTTTTGAGTGGCTAAATGCCCATCATTACTCTTTAATCAACATTTGTACTACTTAGTATCACATTAGGAAGTCTAAATCAATGGGAAATCAAAAATTTCACAATTATGTTCACTAGTTTGTGAATAGTGCTCAAATAGTGCTAGTTTAGCATTAAGTCAACATAAGTCAATTAATTGGTCAACAAAGACCATAAATATCCTATGGATGATAAGGGGGCCGGTTTTTAAGTGTGACTCACCACACTTAGCTAGTCAAATAAGAAATGAAGAATAAATAAGTAAATTCACTATTTACCATTACATTTAATTATCTTTCAAAAGTATCCTCTCACCTCACTTTCTCATTTCCCTCTTTGTTCCCACCATCTTCATCCACTTCCTCCCTCCTAAAAATCGTTTTTGCTACAGCAACTACACATTTTCCATCTTTCCTTGCTTGTAACTCCTAGCTCCATGCTCCAAAATTAATTCCAAGACCGCCATTCTCTTAGTTTGATCAAGCTCTACTACTTTGTCTTTTCAAATCTTCAAAAGCCCCATTTTGGTGCCATGGAGATTCACCATTGAAGGAGCAAGAACTCATCTTTTTCTACCTTGTCATTCTCCTTTGCTTCAAGGTAAGGAAAACCAAAAAAAATCTACATTTCCTTTTATTTTTGTATATGGCTGAGAATCACCATGTAATGGTGTTTTCTTTTGATCTTTCATAGCTTCATTTCAAACCTCAAAGGACTAGGTGGAGTCCTCTCTTGCTACTTAATCCAATTCTTATTCAATTCCAAGGTAAACTTCCATTTTTGTGTTTTAAAACACTTATGTGAATTTTGGGTTCATATATGAGTTTAAGTATGAATCTTAAAGCTCATTACCCTTATATGTGTGTATGGATAGAAGGTTGACAAGTGATCAAGTTCCTTGCTGATTTTCAATCCAAGAAAACAAGGAAAGAAAACTTGAAGAAAAGATGTAAATAACTTAACTAAATGTGGTTTAATGTGTCTTAGGAAATTGAGCTTTAAAATGCTTAATAAACTATCTAAGGAGCCAATGGTACATGAGCTAGAAAACTATCCTCAAGGAGGTTATTAAAGACATATGTGATGATGTGTGTATTTGCAGGTCCAAGGCAAATATTATGTGGGAAATTCAGTGTTTAAGATTTATGCAATTTAAGGGCCTTAGAGTAATGTTATTTAAGGGCCTAAGTGCCAAACAATTTAATTATGCACTATATTGTGATGTAGTGTAGTTTGAGGTTTAGCAGTGTGTAAAGAACATTCTTGTGTGGATATATGTTCTTGATTGTTTAAAGGTGAAAAACCTCGTGTTTTGGGTGTAAGAAAGTGCTAGCAAAGCTATGTCAAAATTTGAGTAGAAAACAAGAATTTTAGGTGATTAAAGGAAGTTTAGTGACCTAGGTTGTACTAGGAATTTTTAAGGCTTAGATTTGTGAAAGAAAGGGAATTAAGGTGTTCTTAGGTGTTAAAAATGTATAGGCATTGTCTTGGAGGATTTAATGTTCAATGAGTGAAATTTTGGTGAACAATGGAAAATTATGCTTGTGAAGGTGGAAGTGTGAATTGGAGGAAAAATAGAAAGATGCCTGTGTAATGGAGATGCTGGGCAGAAATAATGCTTATAGGGTAGTCGTAGTGTAGATAAGGTAACATTTTGGTTAGTTGGTGTTGTAGGCATAAAACTACCACTTCGAAACCTAAGAAAAATAGTACAAGTGTTAAGGAGTTTTGTGAGAAATTGGGTAATAAGTTGGAAAAGGAATTGGACAGGTTTAAGGTGTTATTTTGGTATTAGATTATGCCTAAGATCATGTGTGAAGCTTGGGTAAACAATGGATGAGGAGAACAAGTATAACAAGGCTTGAAAAATGCATAAGTATAAAATCTGTAGCGTGGTCCGGGACTTAGGTCCAGGGTGAAGTCCCGGACCACACCAAAATAAGGGCCGAGAGTACGTGCTGCACTATGGTCCGGGACTTAGGTCTGGCATTAAGACCCGGACCACCCATTAATTCACCCCCTAGAGTAGCAGCAACTATTGGTCCGGGACTTAAGTCCCATATGAAGTCCCGGACCACCCTGTCAAATAAGTCCGAGAGTTAGGCCATGAATTGGTCAGGGACCTTAGGTAAGGACCAAGTCCCGGACCACTCTAAAATTGTTGTTTAAGGTTAGTAAATGACTTCTAATGATGGTGATTGATAAGTAATGATGTTATAAGGTTGTTTAAGACATGCTAGGTGTGTTATAATGACAATTAAAAGGGTAAAAAGTTGTAACTAAGTGTAAAAGTAAAACAAGCTAGAAATGTGAAGTAATAAGTTAATCAAAGAACGAGTACAACAATTAATCGACATTACTAAATGTGTATAGGAGTTGCTTACGGTGGAAAACAATCGCAGCAGGGACCAAGGTATGGTTTTCTTGTAGTCTGTTTGCTACCGGTTTACACCGGCTTGTGTGTTGTTTGCTTTCCTGTGTGTTTATGACTTTGTAAGACTTAATCATGAATGGTTATGACAGTCATTGTTATTATTGTGACATGAGTGTGTCGGTACCATTAACCTCGAATATGTGCTAACCCGTCTGTTAACTAAATTAGGATACGTAAGAGAGCGGTACCCGGTTTTAACGTTTCAACTTAAGGAACGTTCTAGCTATGACTATGTATGAGCTAGCTGTGGTTGGTGTTGTAAAAATATATATCTCATCTCCTTGTGTGTCTACTGGACGCCTAAACACCTACTTGTGAATTATGTATTATTTCCAACAATGGGACTTCTACAAGTTTACCGGGGTAAGGAGTCCGGTCGTTCCGCCACGGCGTGTAAGTATTGGGGTCGATATCTGTATCAGGTTCGACTCTCTATATGTAATGTTTGTTTTCCTTCTTGGTCTTCATTCACCCTCAAGCTTAACCAAGGTTATTTAGCTGACTCACGTCGGATAGGGGGATATTTTATGTACAGTGTGCTTGGATCACTATATCAGACTCACCTTGGGGTTAAGTTATGCGTTCATCTAACAGAACGGTAACGAGTTATGTAACGAGCTTAACATGAGTTTGACATTATTCTCTAGGCTCTCCAAGTTAACTAACTATGTTTGGTTCGGTTCCTAAAGAGATCCGTTCCTGTTATGTTATGTGTTGATGTTTGTGATGCAATGCTTGTTGCTATGTATGTAAGTTGTATGTTAAAATCAATGCCATGTTATCGTGACAATTGGTTGCGTGTATCCCGGTAGCCGACGGGCTGCATGTTAGCCATACTATCCATGTGTTGCTGAGCCCCTTTGGGGCACCATATTTCGTTTTGCACGATGAGGATCGAGGAAGCGGAGTGGCTTTAGATCCTAGGTGCTATGAAATACTTTTGGTAGTTTTTGGGTGTTGGACCCGGGATGCGCCTGTGCTCCCGTGGTGATATATTTTGGGATGAAAGTTATACAATGATGGTTTGTAATATTGATACTCGGTATAGTTGGTTGTATTTATGGTTTTAGTACTATGCTCGGTAGTCTGTGCATCAGACCGATACGTTTGTATGTATTCTGTCTTGTTATCCACGTGGGTGGCTAACAGCGTGTAACACCAACCCGTTTAGCTATCGTTAAGTTATATATTTCCGCTGCAGTTTCGGTTTATTGTTAAAGTTTACAGTAGGGGTGTTACACTATGCTTACCCTGTTTACTGACCGACAACCCGATCCAAGTTTTTTTGATATGATACAGAAAAAAAATGATAGATGGAGTGACTAGATTTATGATTGCTGAACAATTTTCTTTCAAATCTTGGTGAAAGCTCTTACTTTAAATTTTTTGTTTGCACTACATTACAAGCACAATATAGTAGAGTGCCTAGGAATACGCTTAAACGTAGAGCTTTTGCACAACATAAGCAAATTAGAAACAAACTAATGGAAATGATACAAAAATGGTCACGTTTCCTTGATTAGTGATCATATATGGACATCTACAACTAATGAGGCGTTTTTGTGTTACATTTCACTGGATTGATGGTTCTTGGACACTTCATAAGCGTATTATTGCTATTGATATTTTTGATGATGCACATACCACCCATAATATTTCTGAAAAACTAATGAAGTGTTATCTGAGTGGAATTTGTTAGACAAGTTATTCTCCTTTTCTTTAGATAAATGTTTCGAACAATGTTAAGTGCGCACAATATCTAAAACATAATGATAAGCTCACACTCTTGCATGATGAAGATTTCTTGCATGTTCGATGTTGTCACATATTTTAATTTTGTGTGTACTGGATGGTTCACATCACTTGACTACTACACTAGAACCACATAGGCATGTTATGAGAAAAACTAGGAAATCACATTCTTGTAAAATTGAATACAAAAAAAAGTGTGAGCAAGCCGGTATACGTCTTCGTCATTTGTTTCGAATACCCCCACTAAATGGAACTCCACTTATGATTTTTTTAGTTAAAACTAAGAAACATCAACCTATATTATCTCATTATATAACTCTATGGTTGTCAATCCGGTGATGATTTAATGACTCCGGATCTCCGGACAAAGGCTAATGTTGTGTGTAATGTTTTAAGATGTTTTGATAGTGCAACTATAGGGCTGTTTCATTAGTTTATGAGCCTAATGTACATCTTATCCTAAATGAATGCATTACAATTTTCAATGTTTTGCATGAGAACAAGAATGTTAGTGGGATCAATGGGGTTACTAAAGACATAATGTCTAAATAGTTTACATACTTCAAGGAATTTCCTTTGATTTTTTGTATTGCAACTGTTCTTGACCCACAAAAAAATTGGATGGTCTAACAAAATTACTTGATTATTATATAGTATTGTTCTTAGAGGCTCACCCATGACAGGTTATGTTGAGAAACATGTTGCAAAGGGTGGTAAAGCCTTGACAAAGCTACGTGATGATCATACTTCCAAGTTTGATGAGCTTTCTTCTGTAGGAGGTAGTAGTGGTTCCTCTTCTAAACCACCACGCCTCGGTACCAAAAGAAGTTCTTTGATTTATAGTGTAACACCCCTACTCTAATCGACTCCTAATCATCGTACTACACATAGTAATCGCAGCAGTAATTTAAAACAATCGAACTACTGGTGTCACCGTTCTCATTTGCCCATACGAGTAACAACACACTTTCTGAAATATTCACAATACGAAACAAGTTCCCACAGTGACAACAAGTGAAATACCCCAAACCTTAGTATATTGTTTAAACACCTAAATATGGTATATTAAGACTAAAAAGAGTCTTAGAAACATTAGTAAACAAATTTAAAACAAAAGAAAACACAAAATGTGCTTTAAGGTCAATAAAGGCCAAAATGTGCTCTAAGCTTGGGATAAGCTTGGTTAAGACCTAATGAACTTACCAAGATCTTATTTATATACTAATGAACATATTAAACCAATTACCAAAGAAAACCAAGCTTGAAAACAAGTTAAAACACAAAATGTGCTTTAAGGAGTCTTAAAGCACATTTTCAAAAAATTGTCTTGTAAATGAGTTTTGAGTGGCTAAATGTCCATCATTACTCTTTAATTAACATGTGTACTATATAGTATCACATTTGGAAGTCTATATCAATGGGAAATCAAAAATTTCACTTCTATGTGCCTTGTTTTTATGAATAGTGATTTTTATAAACTATTTTGTAACATATGTTGTATTAAGTAATTAAATGTTCAACAAATACTAAAATACCCTCATATTACTATTGGGGGCCAATTTTTAAGGGTGGTGACTCACCACTCTTGTTAGCACATTAGTTAAATAAAGATGACAAGTTAAGTACTATTTACTTTACTTTATTAACAAATATCTTCAAAAGCAACTTACCTTCTTCATTTCTTTCATGTTCCCACCGTCTCTAACTCCATCTCCTTCCTTCTTGCTCTCATTTTCGGACAAGCTACAGCACCACCATCATTTCACCACCTTTGACCATCAATAATTCATAGCTCACTTAACCAAATCAAATTCAAACACCACCATTCTCTTCCTCTCATCAAGCTCTTCATTCCTATCTTCTCAAAACTTCAAGAGCCCCATTTCGGTGCCATGAAGTTCCACCATTGAAGGAGCTTGAGCTTATGTTTCTACATATTGTTACTCTCCTTTGCTTCTAGGTAAGGAATCTCAAAGAAAAATCATGTTTCCTCCATGTTTTTACCTTGACCGAAAATGCACATTAATGGTGCTCTTTGTGGGACTTTGTTCTAGCTTCATTCCAACCTTTCATGGACTAGGTGGAGTCCTCTCTTGATATATATTCAAACTCTCTTCAAAGACCAAGGTAAAACAACTACATTAATGTTTTTGAAATCACGTAAACCTAGGGTTTACAATGAGATGAAGCTTAAAGCTTGAATACTCATTATGTTGTTTGTATAATGTTTAGAAGTTGATAAACAATCTAAAGCCTTGCCGATTTTAAACAAGGAAACAAGAAAGGAATTTGTGTGGAAAAGAGGTAAATGTACTAACCTAGTGTGTTTAATGCCTTAGGAGAAATGAGCTTATAATGCTTGTTAAAACTACCTAAAGAGCAAATGGCAAATGACCTAGTGAAATGTTCTCAAGGAGACTAGTAAAGGAACATATGTCTCGTTGTATGTATTCGCAGGTCAAAGGCATATATATTGTGGAAATTCAGTGTTTATGATTTATGCACCTTAAGGGCCTAAGAGCCATGTTATTTAAGGGCCTAAGTGCCATGCAATTTAAATTATGCACTATATTGTGATGTAGTGCTATATGAGTGAAGTTTGTGTATAAGAAAGTGCTTGATGGATTTTTAGTGTTCTTGGTTGTTTGTTGGTGAAAACGGTATGTTTTGGTTTAGTAATGTTCTAGGAGAACCTATGTCGAAATTTAGGTAATAAACAAGAAGTTCTAAGAGTTTAAAATGAGTTTGATAAGTTAAGAAGTGTTTAGAATGGTTAGGTGCTTTCCTAGTGAAAGAAACATGCATTAAGGTGATTTAAGATGTGAGAGGGGCTTAGACAATGTTCTAGAAGATTTTATAATGCAAAAGAATGTTTGGATACACCAAAGTCATTTGGACTTGTGTTAGGACTTAGGCAAACCTTGGTGAACAAGGAGAAAGTGTAAACTTGAAAAAGGATTTCAAGAATGACATAAGGAGTTAATTGTAAGAATAGATGCTTGAGAGATGATGTTGTTGTGATAAGGGAGTATTTTGGTATAAGTGATCATTTTAGGTATGAAACACCAATTGGAGACTAGGAGAAAACATTGTAAGTATTAGGAATTTTGGGAAGAAATAAGTAAAGGTTTAAGGAATTAGAAAATGAGTTTTATGAGTATTTAAGGATGTCTTAAGGTGTGTTTGAAGTGCCCAAATGAGGTTAGGGTGTACTAGGATATATGGGGTGAAGTTTGGAGTTGAATGAGAAATGGAAAACAAGGGTCTGGGCCAGACCGAACTTGCGACCGAACTTGCAAGGTCGGTCGAGCCTAGTTTACCCTGCGAGAATTGGCTTCTGGAATGGACCGACCTTGGGGACCGGACTTGCAAGGTTGGTCGGGCTTGTATTTTGTGTACGGATTGAGTTACTGGTATCGACCGAACATGGGACCGGACTTGGCAAGTTCGGTCGGGCTGAATTTTCAAAGGGAAGAAACTCTCGGGAATGGACCGAACATGCGACCGAACTTACAAGGTCGGTCGGAGTAGAAAATTTTGACGGAAATATGTTCTGGAATGGACCGACCTTGTGCAAGGTCAGTCGGACCAAAACTTGTAAAAAAAAAAACAGAAAAGAGTGTGACTTATGTAGTTAACCCTAGGGGGTATAATGAAGGTTACCTAGGGTAAGTTAGACATTAAAACATGTCACACAATCATGTTAAACATTTAGTAAGTTGAAGTTAAATAAATAATTAACCGACGTTATTAATCATGTATAGGAGTGACCTACGGAGGAAATCAATCGAGGCAAGGACCAAGGTATGGTTTTCTTGCAGTCTGTTGCCTACCGGTTTACACCGGCTTGTGTGTTGTATGTTTTTCCGTGTGTTTATGACGTTATAAGATCTAAACATGTAATGAGTTTACAGTTGTTCATACTATTGTGATGTTATGATGTGACTCATTTCCCTTGTGTGTGTCTAACATGACTTACCACCTATTGTGTATTGGTTGTTAAGTTCCACCATGAACTTCTAACAAGTGTTAACTGGGAAGTGAGGAATCCGGTTGTCCGGTCATGCTTGTAAGTTAAGAGTAGATATCTGAATCAGATTCGACTCTTATGTTGTTAAGATTGTTCTCCTTAGTTTGGCGTTCGATCTCCCGCTAGCTTCCTCCAAAGCTTACCTATTCTGACTTATGATCGGTTTAGTGGGAACATGTGTTTGTGTGGTGTGTTCGGGTCACTATATCCGAACCATCTGTGACTTAAGTTACTCGTTCGAATAACAGAACAGTAATGACTATGCGTAACGAGCTTAACATGAGGGTGAATCATTCTCTAGGTTCTTATGTTATTTGACCTTTTTGGTTTGTTATTGTGGAACGAAGATCCACTGTGTATGTGATGTTGTGCTGTGCACTATTGATGCTATGCCACATATTATGTTATGTTATGTTATGTATAAAAATGAATGCCATGTCATCATGACAATTAGTTGCGCGTATCCCGGTAGCCGATGGGCTGCACGTTAACCATACCAGCCAAGGGTTGCTGACCCCCTCGGGGGCTCCATATTTTTACTGCAGGATGAGGATCGAGGAGGCAGAGTGGCTGTAGGATCTAGGCTGCAGTTGTATGTTGGTTTATTTTGGATGCTAAGCCCGGGATGCGCCTGTGCTCCCGTGGCATTATATTTTGATTCCGTTGTAATTACTATGGCGGTATATTGACAGATTACAGTGAAGGAATGTAAGTAATACTCGGTATTGTATATGATGTATTTAAGGGTTAGTTTTATGCTCGGGAGTCTGATCATCAGACCGGTACACTTGTATTTATTCTGCCTTGTCAACCACGTGGGTGGTTGACGGCGTTGTAGCACTGAAGCGTTAGTTATTGTTTAGTTATTTATTCCCGCTGCGATTTCATTTAGTTGTGAAGTACGTTGTAGGGGTGTTACAAAAAGTGGTATCAGAGCGAAGTATCGCTCTGATGACTAGAATACCGAGCTTAGGAATATACCGAGTTAGGTAACCTAACTATAGTTACCTAAGTGATCAGTTATGGAAAGGTTAACCACTAACTAAGTGTGGAGATACCTTACTATCGGGAAGTGTTACAACCGTTGGACCGATAAGTGTGTAAGCATATTGCTAATGAATATTCATGTGAATTCAGATGTCAGGTCGACCAAGAGGTAGAAGCCGTGGCAATGGAGATACGGGTGACCAGGGCGAGAATACTACGGCCCAGGTCATGGCCGAAGCTGTAGCGGCCGCAGTAGCCCAAATGGTACCACAACTAGTAGCTGCAATTCAACAGGGGCAACACCCCGAAGTTCAACCACCACCGCCACCGCCACGAGAGACCAACTGGGTCAAGGCATTGGCAGATCTTAGACCCCCTTCATTTCATGGGGAGACCGACCCACGTAAGCTGGAGGCGTATATCTCCGAGTTGGAGACCGCCTACGAGACCTTGGCTGTACCTGCAGAGGCTAAGGTCCGTCTTGCCGCTTACTACCTGAAGGGTTCGGCACAGAGTTGGTGGAAGCTTGTGAGAGAGGACCGGATGGCGGATCCTCAGTTTGGATGGAGGGAGTACACGGCTCTACTGCGAGCCAAATACTACCCTGTGCATGTTCAAGAGGCCAAGCGCCTGGAGCTGGATAGTCTGAGGCAGGGGGACAAGGTGTCGGTTGATGAGTATTACACTGCCTTCACCGGCCTTATCCACCTGTTACCGGACCTGGGGTACTCGAACCGGGTGCTGGTAAACCGTTTTTACAACGGTCTCAGCCACCATCTTCGCTATGGGATGGGGCCAGCTGAGTATACTACCTTGCAGGTAACTTGAATGAAGTGTGATGTGAATAAGTGTAATCCATAAGTGAGTATTAATGTGAGTTTGTGAGTATGTTTTGCGGGGCATGACTGACATCTTAAATTCAGGATTGCTATTGTAACACCCCTACCGCTAATACCGTCATTACTGTACAAATACTTACCTTCGCAGCGGATAATACATACTCAACGGCGGGTGTACAATGCCGCTAGTCACCCACGTGACTAACAAGGCTAGCTACACTACTACATACTACCGGTCTGATGAATTGAACATACCGAGTGCCCTACACAATACAATACTTCCCCTTACATACTAGTCCATAATTCAATACAACTCCATTACAATACTATACCGAGTATACTACAATCCTTAAATTACCGATACAGTTTAAGCTTCCAAATTCTCATTACAATACAAGTACCAATTCGTACTATACAACTACCCATGCTTACGTAGCAGTCCCTGTCCTACTCTCTCGAACGGTGGTCAGCTTCGGGTACCTGCACACTAAAAACGGTCCCCCGAGGGGGTCAGCTTACGCTGCGCATGATCTTCGCATATACCGCGTGCTAACCGCGGTACATCGACTACTTGGGTCGAATATACATGGAGTTCATTTACATGCATACATACATACTCATGCTACACAATACATTCATCAATACTTACATTCACATACAAGGTTCAATATCTACTAAGGAAGACAGTTCGATAGTTGGTCGTTCGTATTAGTTACTTACTCGTTACTACTTCGGGGTTGTTCGATATTCATTACTCTACTCGTACCTGCTCCTTACTTGTTACTCATTACTTTACTCTTACGTACTCCTCACTCCATGCTCATACCTTTACTCGTACACACTCCTTATTCCATACTCGTTACTATACTTGTACATACTCACTGCTCAATACTCTGTACTTACTCATACGCACTCATTACTCAATACTTACTCATACGTACTCTATACTCAATACTCAGTACTTACTCATACATACTCAATACTCGGTACTCATTACATACTCGTACTTACGCAATACTCAATACTCATTACTTGGTCTCTGGGCGGAGTCATACACCAGACTCGCCACCGGACCTACAATCCGAAGGCTATACACTTAGCTCCCCAAATATACAATTGTCCATTTCTACCGGACTACTCAATTTCCCAACACTCCTCTCATGGAGTATCTTACAATCTCTTGGATTAGCCTAGAAGTATCTCTCTTGATAACCCCCACCAGCTTAGGGAATTACTACCGTCTAGTATTCTCAGGTTTAAGGGTTTCCCCAACATATCGAATACTCTCATGTTCGGGTCATTACTTACATCAGTCGGGTCCTCTCACAGTGGGTCGACTAATTGCTAAGGGGTTTGGAGGTCCCTCATCATTCTTTACTTCTCTCATGGTCCATATCTTGCACCAGGATTAATTCCTCTATTAGAGATTACTTAAATACTTCCACTACTTATTATTTGTGGATCATTCATTTCGGTTCTCCTACCGTTATCGGGAGGTTATTACTCCCGTACACTCTCTCACATTCTAGCGAGTTCATTGGTTGCGTTATCGTTTATTGATTTGATAGTTTAGTGCGTTGCTACGCTTCCATTAGTTCACGCCATGACTCTCACTACGAGTCAATACACAACAGGACTCATTTATGAGTCGTACTACGCACTAAATGAAGCCACACAATCATTCAAGAAGGGTTAGCTCACACAACATGCAGCAAGACATACAATGAAAGGCAATAAACCGTTTTCATGCTTTAGTCTTGATTAGCCGGCATACAGCATACAAATCAACGTAACTCGGTTAGCATACGGGGCATGAGAAAATCATACCTTTCACCGGGGTTAGCTTTACCGTGTGTTCCCTTGTTCCTTGGTTCACACTTGTTCCACTGATAACAATTAAATGTTTCATTAACATCAAGGCTTACAGTATACAAAACTAGTATCCCCGTAATTCACCCCGTTATCCCGGTTTATACTTACTAATTCATACTTATACAATTTCACTCTCATTCTTTACTCACTTCTCATTCTTACTCTAGCTTGTTTATACTTCTAATGACCCTTAATTATCATTAATTAGGTCTCAAGTCACTTATATAATCCTACCCAAACAAAGCCTTAACTTATAACCCATTAAAATTTCTCTCGGGTGGATTTTGGTGTTGGTCCGGGACCTTGTCCAGGTCCTAAGTCCCGGACCAACACATTTCACAAGTCTCGGCTGATTTCTTGTTGTGATCCGGGACTTTATACATAAGCTAAGTCCCGGACCAGAAGCTGCCTCTAATCTCGAACTTATTTTCACTATGGTCCGGGACCTTATACCCAGACTAAGTCCCGGACCTAGCTTTAAGAGCAATTCTCGGCCATTTTACAAGGTGTGGTCCGGGACCTCTTACAAGGCTCAAGTCCCGGACCAACACAGGTCTGTTACGAAATGAAATTTCTCACGCTCTGTTCTTCTTCTTCCTTTGGCTCATTGATTCCCCATTGTTTCTACACTTAATCTCACATGTTTTTAATACTTAATTCAACATCTAAACCTACTTTAATCCATCACTAAATCTCTTCCCTCCTTATACTGATAACAAAACCATTCACTGTCAAATTTTCCTTCTCCTCTGTTGCAGTTCCAACGAGTTACTGCTGCTACTTCAGTTTCATTTTCCTTCTTCTTATACGATTGCTACAGCCTCCAAGTGACATAGTTTCTAGGTAAAATTTGCCATAGTTTCCCCTATAATCTTACATTCTCCTCACACTAATTCATTCACAAATCATATCAGTCTCAACCTGCATCATTTTATGTATATGCATTCGACGGTTTGCACATATATATATACGTGCATCAGTTCAACTTCTACACAGCAGCAGCCCATGTATTTTTGTTTGACAGATTCCAACTCAACAATTTACTAATGCTAGCTATTTGCTCATTTCATTGCTACGGTAATATTGGTTTTACATTTACTAATGCATTTCACTTGCTCACACACATACACGTATAAGCACAAAACTGAACAGAGGTAAGTCTTTACCTTGTTTTTGCTTCTGTTTTGTTTTTCTTCCCTTCATCCTTTCTTATTCCTTCCTCTCTTTCTCCACCGGTTACTTCACAAATCTAATATCACAACCCACGCATACCCACGATTTCAATACCAAGCTAACCTTAACATTACTTACGGTTTAATGTAAGATTTAAGGTTTAGAATTTCCTTTACCTCTCAAGAGTGCAAATAAAGCTTGGAGTGGTTCAAGAACAAGACTTCTCACTCTCCAAAGAAGCCAAAATTGGCTAGCATTCAAAGAAGCAACCAAGGTTTTAGCTCCAGATTCGTTTTGCCTTTAAGGCTAGAAAAACAATGGAGTTTTGAGAATATTTTTACCTTAGAAGAACAAGGAGAAGGAGGGCCTTCTAATGGTGGTCTCGAAGCTCCAAATGGGGTATACCCATAAAAACAAAAATGTGTGTTTTCGAATTTTGGAAAGATAGAAACGTAGCTCTTGGTGAGAGGATTACAATGGTGGTATTTTTATAATTTTTGGAAGAGATTTGAGGGAGTTACAAAGGAGAGAAGTGAGACTTTGTGTTGTTTTGTTATTCCTCCATTGCTGCTCGGTTTGGAGAAGAAAGGAAATCAGAGAGAGTGAGGAAGAGGGGTTTCACGTAAGAGAGGAGAATGGTGGGGGAGAGAGAGAATAAAGGTGAGTGTAATAGGTTACTTTTTGGTTTTTAATTCTTTTTATCTTTTACAAATAAAGGAAGTTAAGTGTGTGTGGTGGGGGATGGAAATCGGACCCATACAGAACCCATAAGGGTTTTGAATTTCTTTTTACATTATTGGACACATTAGTTTGTGCTTATTACAGTTTACACCCCACAATTACCCGTTTTTGCACTATTCACTCACCGGTACCCGTTTTCCGGAATTTTCTCGTTTAATTAATTTTATTGGTTCTAGACCTTCATTAATATTTATTAATGACTATTTAATTACTTATAATTATTACGGGTCTATTTAACCCGTTTGGAAATCGCGTTTTCTCGGTTTCCTCGAAAAGCGCGTTTTAGGATTCGTTTGTGTTTTTAATCCGTTTCAAGGATTCGTTTTCTTCGGGAATCATTCCCATATACTAATTAGGCATTAATAAGCCTTAGGAATCCTTATAATACTCTAACCGAGGTCTCGTACCTCCTATGGTTATATAACGCTTATTGTAACGTTTTTCGTTTTTAAAGCGTTTACTCATTTCTTTTGGATTTATTTTTCTTACCGAAATTACTTAGGCGCTATTAGGCCCATAAATACCATATTAGAATAATTAAATCACCATATTTAAGTTCGGGGTATTTCAGCTATCATGCCGCTGCTAAGGTGGAGATCACCGTCCGTCTGAGGGACGAGGAGAATGCGCACAAGCGCAAGGCCACGAGCGAGGGCTAGAGTCTGCAGGGGTACGGGGGAGGAAAGAAGAAGAAGAAACCTTATCCCCAGCCCCAAAAGGGTCAGCACTAGGGTGACAAGGGCCAAGCCCAAACCACCACAGCTGAGGAGCCACTGAAGCTCACATATGCTTATGCGGCGAAACCCCTACGCTCTTACCCACCTAAGGGTAATTATCTAATTCTGTGTGATAAGTTGAAGTGTATGTTGATAAGTTGTGAAACAAGTATTGAATGTGTATTGTGATAGCAGCTAGCACGGGCTCTGGACCGGAGCGCCACTATTACTGTAAGTGGTGCAATGGAGACCACCCCGACAAGGACTGCAAGGGAAATGAAGTACAGTGTCGTTACTGCGAGAAGTGGGGTCACCGTGACTACGAGTGTTACCGGAACCCCAACAGCAGAGTCAACAAGCTCAAGGGGCAGTGGAAGGGTAAGGCCACAGCAGCTATTGATGGCCCGAAGACGGCTAACCAGCCACCCACAGATCAGAGACACACTGATTCCCAGAAGGGGAAGGGGTCGGGACCTAGCAAGGCCGCCCTGAATGTGGTGGACCGGTCTGAGGCGCCAGGGCCCTCTTCTAGACCAGGTACCGCCTAAACTGTTGAATGTAATAAGTGATTGCATACCGCATTTCATGCATGTGTGTACTAGTGAGTCCAATGTGTCATCATGTGAGTGAAAAGTTAAAGTATAGTATGAAAGTCACCTAATTAGATAATTCTAAACTTAAAGGAACCTTCAATATATGTTATCCAATCCCACCCACACCAAACCCTGAAGAAACCACCATCAACATCACCGACTTTCCAATGGAGCAATGTCAGGTTATCCAGCCAGGTATGATACTCTTAAATGGATACCTGACACCGGAAGCACAAATCCATGTCATCAGACGATGCGACGAACTTGGAGCTAAACCAGGAGGTTTCTACACACCCGAATACCCGAACGGATCAAGAATGCAATTGAAGATGATGTGCATGGGTAAGGACTGGGACCCTTACACCAAGACATATCAAGAAGTGCGAGCTGAAGACGGAGCAACAGTACCAAGTATACCGAGGAGTTCCATGTGGTCGTTAACCACGCCGTGGGAATTGCTCAACAAGTTGAAACGGATTCAATTCCAAATGTGAAAGCAGATCTATGCATTGTGAACTTCTACCAGAAAGGTGGACGGTTAGGTTTACACCAAGATAAGGACGAGTTACCTGAGTCTCTAAGTAAGGGAGTACTCGTGGTGTCTTGGTCCATTGGTGATACTGCAGTATTTGTGTATGGCGAGCAGAACCGTGCTGATCTCGCAAAGAAGCTAGTGTTGAAATCGGGAGATGTGTTAATCATGGGTGGGCAGTCAAGGATGCTATATCATGGCATCAGAAAGATCAAACTGAATACCGCACCGTCGGCAGTGATCAATGCCACACACATGAAACCCGGACGTTTGAATTTGACCTTCAGACAGTTTTAAAGCCTTGTATAATTATGTAATGTGTTAAGCCAGTGTATGTTAGGGATATAATGTATGTGTTAAGTTATGTCAACAGTGTAAACCAACAATGTTGTAAGGAGAATATGTTAATGAATAAAGTGGAGTTATTGAAGTATATCAACCGTGTTGTTACCCAGTACTTATTAGTTTGCCAATGAATTAGGCTGTGCACTCGGAACGGGAGGTACACTGAGTGTCTGCAATGAGGCAGAAGCCGGCAAGAGCGGCACAATCCTCACCGGTACCTTTCCAGTCAATGGCGTGGACGCTTCGATCTTGTTCGACTCCGGAGCCTCACACACATTTATTTCGCTATCTTTTGCGAAGAGGCTGGGGTTAGACGGTGATGAGATGCCAGACTTCCTAGTCACTCTCCCGTCGAAAGAACGGATCAGGTGTACCCGCTACCACCGAGATGCTGTTGTACGAATCAGAGGTGAAGAGTTTCCGATCGACTTGATAGAGTTCGACGGACTTGGCTTTGATGTGATTGTCGGGATGAACTGGTTGGAGCGGTACAAGGGCAGAATCCTATGTGCCGAGCATCGACTGCTTCTTCGGAGTCCATCTGGGGTTACTATATCTTACCGCCAGAGGCCAAGGGAGCCTTCGACTCAGATCATCACCGCCATGGCTATGTGTCGTGAACTACGATGAGGGAGTGATGTATACCTCTGCTATGTCCAGGACATAGAGAGAGATCCAGAGTTTAGCCCAGATGTGCCGGTAGTGTCGGAGTTTCCTGATGTATTTCCTAAGGAACTGCCAGGCATGCCGCCAGCACGGGAAGTGGAGTTTGAGATTGAATTGGTTCCGGGTACCGGACCAATTGCGAAGGTGCCCTATCGTATGGCTCCAGCGGAGATGACAGAGCTCAAGGAGCAGCTGAGAGACCTACTCGACAAGGGGTTCATCCGCCCTAGCGTTTCACCATGGGGAGCATCAGTATTCTCCAAGATAGACCTACGATCCGGATACCACCAGATTGCCATCCGTGATAATGATATCGAAAAGACAGCATTCAGAACTAGGTATGGGCACTATGAGTTCACAGTTGTGCCGTTTGGCTTATCAAATGCACCAGCTAAGTTCATGGACTTAATGAACCGCTTGTTTCCAAGATCAGTTGGACAAGTCTGTGGTAGTCTTCATCGATGATATTCTTGTGTACTCGAAATCGAGAGGTGAGCACGAAAGCCACCTGAGGAATGTGTTACAAACATTGAGGAGGAATCAGTTGTATGCAAAGTTTTCGAAATGTGAATTTTGGTTGAACCAAGTATCCTTTCTTGGACATGTGATTTCTGAGGCCGGGATCGCTGTTGATCCGGCAAAGATTGATGCTGTGCGCACCTGGCCAAGGCCGAAGACAGTTACCGATATCAGGAGCTTCCTCGGTCTGGCAGGTTATTATAGGAGGTTTGTGAAGGACTTCTCCAGTGTCTCGAAGCCGATGACTTCCTTAATGAAGAAGGATGCACCATTCGAGTGGACAGCCGACTGTGAGAGTTCTTTCACAGTCTCAAGGATGCTCTGACGTCTGCACCAGTCCTGACTATACCAGACGGTCCAGATGGTTTTGAGGTCTATTGTGACGCATCAGGTAGAGGCATGGGTTGTGTATTGATGCAACACGGGAAGGTCGTAGCTTACGCCTCCCGACAGCTGAAGAAGCATGAGGAGAACTACCCTACCCACGACTTAGAATTGGGTGCCATTGTTTTCGCATTGAAGATATGGTGACATTATTTGTATGGGGTAAGTGTGACAATCTATTCTGACCACAAAAGTTTAAAGTACTTGTTCACTCAGAAGGAGTTGAACATGAGACAAAGAAGGTGGGTTGAATTTTTGAATGACTACGATATTAATCTGCAATATAAAGTGGGTAAGGAAAATGTGGTAGCTGACGCATTGAGTTGCCGAGCACACTCTCTCCATTCGCTAGTCTCTCATACTGGCTTGGTTGAAGAGGTGCGGAGTGCTCAGATGACGGATCAGTATATGGTGGAGATCCGGCAGAAGCTTATTGATGGCACATTCGAGGGTCAGAAGTACGACTTCAGACTCCACGATGATGACCTGATTAGGCTTAATGGCCGATTGTGTATACCTAGGAGTAGCGCTGAGTTGAAGGAGCGCATATTGAGTGAATCCCATTGTTCTACTACTTCGATTCACCCCGGAGCTTCAAAGATGTATAAGAGTATGAAAAGATATTTTTGGTGGACTGGAATGAAAAAAGATGTAAGTGATTATGTGTTGAGGTGTCTCACTTGCCAGAAGGTCAAGTTTGAGCACCGACGGCCTGGTGGTATGGTACAGCCAATGCTAGTGCCTGAGTGGAAGTTCCATGATATTTCCATGGACTTCGTAGTAGGGCTTCCGCCTACAAGGGGAGGTCTGAATATGATATGGGTTGTTGTTGACCGACTGACCAAGGTGGCCCGATTCATCCCGGTGAAGGACACCTGGAAAGTGGAAAAACTGGCAGAACTCTTTGATAGAGAAATTGTAAGACATCATGGGGTACCGAAAACAATTGTATCTGACAGAGATACCAGATTCTTATCGAGGTATTGGAAGTCTACGCGAGAAGCATTGGGTACCGAACTGAAATTGAGTACAAGCGTTCACCCACAGTACCGATGTCAGAGTGAGTTGCCCATTCAGACACTTGAGGATATGCTACGTGCATGTGCCTTGACTTTCAGACCAGCTGGATTGATAAGTTACATCTGATCGAGTTTAGTTACAACAACAGTTATCATGCATCGATCAAGATGTCTCCTTCCAGGCCTTGTACGTAGACCATCCGCACGCCATTATGCTGGGATGAGTCGAGTGGGACGGCCATTATAGGACCAGAGTATCTTGAACAAGTTCAGGTAGAAGTTCGCCAGATCCGGGCTAACATGAAGGCTGCTCAGGATAGACAGAAGTCGTACGCAGATGTGCGCAGACGTGACCTGGAGTTCGCCGTGGGCGATCAGGTATTTTTGAGAGTATCCCCCTTGAAGGGAGTATTTCGTTTTGGCCAGAAAGGCAAGTTGAGCCCAAAATATGTGGGGCCTTATGTTGTGACGGAGCGGATCGGCCCGGTAGCTTACAGACTTGATCTACCCGCCGAGCAGGGCAAGGTACATGATGTATTTCATGTGTCCCAGTTGAAGAAGTATATGTCTCATCATCTCTCATGTGCTTCAGCCTGAAAGGCTAACCTTAGAGCCGACCATGCGATCAGTGGAGACTCCGGTACGGATCCTGGATACTAAGACTCGAGACACTCGCCATAAGTCTGTGAGACTGGTGAAAGTTCTTTGGTCTAACCAGGACGTTGAGGAGGCCACTTGGGAGCTGGAAGACAAGATGAAGGTGAAGTACCCGTCATTGTTTACTTCTTAGTGCTTATGTGTATAGGGTACGGGGCGTACCCCTTTTAAGGGGGGTAGAGCCGTTTCAGTTATGTGAGTACGACGTGTATTTAAATACATCGTCTATGCTATATGTTGTATGGACCTTGTGTCCAATGTTATGTACCCGATGTTATGTTGTATGGACCTTGTGTCCGATGTTATGTAAGTGTGTTGTTATGTAAGTGTGATGTTAATGATGTATGGAAGTATTGTTTATAAGTATTCCCGTGTTCTAACAGTTAGGATATGTGGGAAGTGTGAACTTTGAGGACAAAGTTCTTTTAAGGGGGGTAGATTGAAATACCCCAAACCTTAGTATATTGTTTAAACACCTAAATATGGTATATTAAGACTAAAAAGAGTCTTAGAAACATTAGTAAACAAATTTAAAACAAAGAAAACAAAAAGTGCTTTAAGGTCAATAAAGGCCAAAATGTGCTCTAAGCTTGGGATAAGCTTGGTTAAGACCTAATGAACTTACCAAGATCTTATTTATATACTAATGAACATATTAAACCAATTACCAAAGAAAACCAAGCTTGAAAACAAGTTAAAAGACAAAATGTGCTATAAGGAGTCTTAAAGCACATTTTCGAAAAATTGTCTTGTAAATGAGTTTTGAGTGGCTAAATGTCCATCATTACTCTTTAATTAACATGTGTACTCTATAGTATCACATTTGGAAGTCTATATCAATGGGAAATCAAAATTTCACTTCTATGTGCCTTGTTTTTATGAATAGTGATTTTTATAAGCTATTTTATAACATATGTTGTATTAAGTAATTAAATGTTCAACAAAGACTAAAATACCCTCATATTACTATTGGGGGCCGATTTTTAAGGGTGGTGACTCACCACTCTTGTTAGCTCATTAGTTAAATAAAGATGACAAGTTAAGTACTATTTACTTTACTTTATTAACAAATATCTTCAAAAGCAACTTACCTTCTTCATTTCTTTCATGTTCCCACCGTCTCCAACTCCATCTCCTTCCTTCTTGCTCTCATTTTCGGACAAGCTACAGCACCACCATCATTTCACCACCTTTGACCATCAATAATTCTTAGCTCACTTAACCAAATCAAATTCAAACACCACCATTCTCTTCCTCTCATCAAGCTCTTCATTCCTATCTTCTCAAAACTTCAAGAGCCCCATTTCGGTGCCATGGAGTTCCACCATTGAAGGAGCTTGAGCTTATGTTTCTACATATTGTTACTCTCCTTTGCTTCTAGGTAAGGAATCTCAAAGAAAAATCATGTTTCCTCCATGTTTTTACCTTAACCGAAAATGCACATTAATGGTGCTCTTTGTGTGACTTTGTTCTAGCTTCATTCCAACCTTTCATGGACTAGGTGGAGTCCTCTCTTGATATATATTCAAACTCTCTTCAAAGACCAAGGTAAAACAACTACATTAATGTTTTTGAAATCACGTAAACCTAGGGTTTACAATGAGATGAAGCTTAAAGCTTGAATACTCATTATGTTGTTTGTATAATGTTTAGAAGTTGACAAACAATCTAAAGCCTTGCCGATTTTAAACAAGGAAACAAGAAAGGAATTTGTGTGGAAAAGAGGTAAATGTACTAACCTAGTGTGTTTAATGCCTTAGGAGAAATAAGCTTATAAAGCTTGTTAAAACTACCTAAAGAGCAAATGGCAAATGACCTAGTGAAATGTTTTCAAGGAGACTAGTAAAGGAACATATGTCTTGTTGTATGTATTCGCAGGTCAAAGGCATATATATTGTGGAAATTCAGTGTTTATGATTTATGCACCTTAAGGGCCTAAGAGCCATGTTATTTAAGGGCCTAAGTGCCATGAAATTTAAATTATGCACTATATTGTGATGTAGTGCTATATGAGTGAAGTTTGTGTATAAGAAAGTGCTTGATGGATTTTTAGTGTTCTTGGTTGTTTGTTGGTGAAAACAGTATGTTTTGGTTTAGTAATGTTCTAGGAGAACCTATGTCGAAATTTAGGTAATAAACAAGAAGTTCTAAGAGTTTAAAATGAGTTTGATAAGTTAAGAAGTGTTTAGAATGGTTAGGTGCTTTCCTAGTGAAAGAAACATGCTTTAAGGTGATTTAAGATGTGAGAGGGGCTTAGGCAATGTTCTAGAAGATTTTATAATGCAAAAGAATGTTTGGGATACACCAAAGTCATTTGGACTTGTGTTAGGACTTAGGCAAACCTTGGTGAACAAGGAGAAAGTGTAAACTTGAAAAAGGATTTCAAGAATGACATAAGGAGTTAATTGTGAGAATAGATGCTTGAGAGATGATGTTGTTGTGATAAGGGAGTATTTTGGTATAAGTGATCATTTTAGGTATGAAACACCAATGGGAGACTAGGAGAAAACATTGTAAGTATTAGGAATTTTGGGAAGAAATAAGTAAAGGTTTAAGGAATTAGAAAATGAGTTTTATGAGTATTTAAGGATGTCTTAAGGTGTGTTTGAAGTGCCCAAATGAGGTTAGGGTGTACTAGGATATATGGGGTAAAGTTTGGAGTTGAATGAGAAATGGAAAACAAGGGTCTGGGCCAGACCGAACTTGCGACCGAACTTGCAAGGTCGGTCGAGCCCAGTTTACCCTGCGAGAATTGGCTTCTGGAATGGACCGACCTTGGGGACCGGACTTGCAAGGTCGGTCGGGCTTGTATTTTGTGTACGGATTGAGTTACTGGAATCGACCGAACATGGGACCGGACTTGGCAAGTTCGGTCGGGCTGAATTTTCAAAGGGAAGAAACTCTCGGGAATGGACCGAACATGCGACCGAACTTACAAGGTCGGTCGGAGTAGAAAATTTTGACGGAAATATGTTCTGGAATGGACCGACCTTGTGCAAGGTCGGTCGGTAAGGTCGGTCGGACCAAAACTTGTAAAAAAAGAAAAGAGTGTGACTTATGTAGTTAACCCTAGGGGGTATAATGAAGGTTACCTAGGGTAAGTTAGACATTAAGACATGTCATACACTCATGTTAAACATTTAGTAAGTTGAAGTTAAATAAATAATTAACCGACGTTATTAATCATGTATAGGAGTGACCTACGGAGGAAATCAATCGAGGCAAGGACCAAGGTATGGTTTTCTTGCAGTCTGTTGCCTACCGGTTTACACCGGCTTGTGTGTTATATGTTTTTCTGTGTGTTTATGACGTTATAAGATCTAAACATGTAATGAGTTTACAGTTGTTCATACTATTGTGATGTTATGATGTGACTCATTTCCCTTGTGTGTGTCTAACATGACTTACCACCTATTGTGTATTGGTTGTTAAGTTCCACCATGAACTTCTAACAAGTGTTAACTGGGAAGTGAGGAATCCGGTTGTCCGGTCATGCATGTAAGTTAAGAGTAGATATCTGAATCAGATTCGACTCTTATGTTGTTAAGATTGTTCTCCTTAATTTGGCGTTCGATCTCCCGCTAGCTTCCTCCAAAGCTTACCTATTCTGACTTATGATCGGTTTAGTGGGAACATGTGTTTGTGTGGTGTGTTCGGGTCACTATATCCGAACTATCTGTGACTTAAGTTACTCGTTCGAATAACAGAACGGTAATGAGTGTGCGTAACGAGCTTAACATGAGGGTGAATCATTCTCTAGGCTCTTATGTTATTTGACCTTTTTGGTTTGTTATTGTGGAACGAAGATCCACTGTGTATGTGATGTTGTGCTGTGCACTATTGATGCTATGCCACATATTATGTTATGTTATGTTATGTATAAAAATGAATGCCATGTCATCATGACAATTAGTTGCGCGTATCCCGGTAGCCGATGGGCTGCGCGTTAACCATACCAGCCAAGGGTTGCTGACCCCCTCGGGGGCTCCATATTTTTACTGCAGGATGAGGATCGAGGAGGCAGAGTGGCTGTAGGATCTAGGCTGCAGTTGTATGTTGGTTTATTTTGGATGTTAAGCCCGGGATGCGCCTGTGCTCCCGTGGCATTATATTTTGATTCCGTTGTAATTACTATGGCGGTATATTGACAGATTACAGTGAAGGAATGTAAGTAATACTCGGTATTGTATATGATGTATTTATGGGTTAGTTTTATGCTCGGGAGTCTGATCATCAGACCGGTACACTTGTATTTATTCTGCCTTGTCAACCACGTGGGTGGTTGACGGCGTTGTAGCATCGAAGCGTTAGTTATTGTTTAGTTATTTATTCCCGCTGCGATTTCATTTAGTTGTGAAGTACGTTGTAGGGGTTTTACAACAAGAGATAGACTTAACTTTCCATTCCAATATAAAATACAACCCTAGTGAGCATTCTAAGTATTCTGGTCCTATACACGTTTCTATGTTTGTCACGCCCCTATTTAACAAATTACAACGGAAAATAAAATACTATGGCGATTATAGATCATTGGGTTCCAAACACCTGACACCAAACCTCACCAATTACACTTAAAAATTACAAATACTACGGTCTGAACTCGAGAAAACATAATAAGAGCAAAATATTAAAACTCTCCACAAATCCTAACTCCCATCCCAATCACTCATACTCTTCGTGGCCACCTATATAACAATTCGTACCTGCAAGATGAAACCAAGCAGCCCACCCCAGGAGGGGTAAAGCAGTTCCTTGGAATGGAACTGGTACGATTCTCCATAATAAATATTTAAAACATAACTCTTAAATTAAACAATGACTTGAAGCTAAACGCTTAAAACAAACACAGAGGAACAAGGCACTTCAAAATCACCAAGTCAAAGATAATAAGTCAAGGATAAAGATAAAAAGCAGGTAAGTGAAGTTAGTCAATTAAAAAGCCACACCATAGTTAGTGAACATCCATTTCTTATGTTAGATTCAGTATCAGTCAGGAGTAGAAGAACTCGGGTAGTCACGAGGACTAGGAATGAAAAGAGAGATCTGAGAACCAGTAACTCAAGAGTGGAATAAAACCAATTGGGAGAGATGGCCCCCACCGCCAGTTAAATGTCCACATGGACAAGGGATATACAACCCTTCGCTGTTTACACGTCCTTTTTGGACAAGGGATATACAGCCCTTCGCTGTTACCGACCCGTTCTCAATCATCGGTGAAGACACGCGCGCGTCACAACAAAAATACTCAGCTTATGGATGAAACGATATCCAGAGTCAAAGGAAGAATTTACCAAGATAGACATTTTCCCATATTCCCAGTTACCCCACTAGATCATTAACAGCACAAGTGCAATACCAAAACACTAAGTCCTGCAGAGTGCAGAGGCGTAAACCCTAGGAAGTTAATATCTAGTGAAACAACTAGATAGGAGGAAACAACAACCATGTAAGTTCCACAATCAAGGCTCAGTTAGTCACATCAAGCTAAGTTAGTCACACAAACAGATTCCTTTTGAAATTCATTTAAGCTGAGTTAGCGTTTTTCAAAACATCTTCTTAAGTCCGTTAGCAACAGTATCTGAGTACGAGAAATCGTACCAAGTATATGTAGAAGCAGTAACCAAACTTGAAAGTGTGAACTCCCACTAATACCCTATAATTAAGGTGTTCCAAGTAATGATTAGTTAAGGAACTTATAACGCTAACCATCTTTAATTCTTACTGGTTTATAGTTCTGGCTCACAATTACTCTCTCATAAGGATTTGGGCTAGATCTTGTTAATTAAATCTTCATTAGGCCCATTTAATTTAATCTGGAATGATTTAGGGTTTTATCCTGATAGTGGCCCAAAATCTCGTTGAATTGTTTAAGTGGGCTTTTGGAGTTCATGGACTTAGGCCCAGTAGGATAGCCCAAGTCCGTGTTTACCTTTTCGCTAGTTGATTAGATTTTCTAAAAAAAAGGTTTTCGGGGTTTCGAACGTGAAACCTCGATTTAATTTCAGGTTTGACTTGACCATCTACGTCATTGAATTTGTATGTCTTAGGGGTACATTTAATTTTATTTCAATTACTTACTCTTAATCATAGGTTTAGCTTCATTAAGCTCTTAAGCTCCCATTGACTAATTTATTTTAATACTGATTAAAGTCCTAAACTTTAGTATATATATTCCTCTTATTATATTTCCCATAAGAAATATTATTCCTTTTATTTATTCTTAATGTATATATATATGTTAGGATTTATTCATGACATTCTTAATATAGTTTTATTGTATCTAATTATCTCTATTAATTTATACACATATCCACATCCAATATATGGTTTATAAAATAAAATATTTTCCTTAGTTTCAACTAAGTATATTAATCTCCATAGTGTATAATTAACGTAATTGTAGATTAATTTAATTCCTTGATTTAACCTAAGATAAGCTTTTATTTCTTTTATTTCTTCATTCCAACTCAAAAGTTTATAGCCTAAAATATTTGTTAACATTAAATGTTAGTTTAGCCTTCTTATATTATTTTCAACCCCTAAGTTTTATTAATCAACTATACTTTGTCGAGTGGGAATTATCAATTGCTCTCAATCTACAGAACCAAATTCGTTAATTTTTGTTTCATTGGATTCGAAATTTAAAGACGGTTTCAATGGTACCAATTTCACGAATTATAATGCACGGCTCCGTAATTTCAAATCTGGGTTTGTTTCGAGTTAGGGTTTATAATTACCGATTCAAATTTCTCCAAATTATCCCTATATGATGCATTATAAGTTAAATTGGTAGTTGGGTTAGATCTAGAATGACAATTCGAACGACATCATCAGAGGAATTGGTCAGAAACTTACCGGAGACGCGTCAGTGAGTGAAATTGAAATCGATTTCTGGAAATAGTTTGAACTTTTGGGCTGTTTGGGTACTCAACTTTGAAGATTTATAAGTTATAGTATAGATCGAGTTAGGCCATATTCTTGGGCTTAATCGAAAGGGGAAATGTAGCTCTACAATTTGATACAAACATCTTAATCTGATTCGTAATACACAGGAAGAAATCTAAACCGAAAGTTTCAAGTTTATACCTCGCGTCTTTCTATGATTTTATGTGAAGTTCGAGTTGGCTACTTCACAGACCAACTCATGCTAATTATGAAAGGAAGTTACAGATCTCACAAGATCTGAGTTTACCTAATGGTTTTTTGGAAGAATCTGGGCAGGAATTCAACCGTGGTCGAGTTGGGAACTTTAGACGCCTAGATCTTCCACCCGATTGAGAATCAGCCTTGGGTGTAAAAATGAAAGTTGGAGAGGGATTAGAGATCTACAAAATGAGCTATAGAACTCGAATTTTCATTTCCAGATGAAGGAGATATGATTAGACGAAGTTACCTTACCGAATAAGTTTTCTGAAAATTCTTGGTTCTAGACTTTCGGGGAGGCAACTTCAGATCGCATTTGTGGCGGATTTGGAAGGAATTAGGTTAAGTGTGAGTAATGGTTACAAAGAGGGTTTGTAGGAGAAGTGAATGAAGAAGACGGCATTCAAAAATACCCAAAGACGGCTAAGATTTTAAGGTCTGAAAATGAGGCAACAACTGAGAGTGGCTGAGAAGAGTTAGCCAATTTCTGAGGAACTCTGGCAAGCTGGAGTGGGACACCTCCCAAGGCGCGCGTGGCTGAGTCAGACAGCCCTTGCCACGTCAGCAGTCTTCAAAATTTTGGCTCTAAACTTCATTTTATCATAACTTTGGCTAGGATGATCTGTTTTTGACGTTCTTATTATCAAATCTTCTTGCTTTTCCATAATCTTTTTATTGATATAGGTTTCATGGGTTGGTTTGACCATTCTCAACAAGTCATCCCTAGCAAGGCTTAAGAAGCTTTAAGGTTTCTATGATTTTATATTGACTTTTATGATTTAAACCAATGCTCCAAATATTTCTAAAATCTTTATAATACAATTGGAGTGTCTAGAATTTTTCCAATATTTATTGACATATAAATCTTATTATTAAATTCATAATACTATATAATAATTTAGTATTAAATAGTATTGTTTGGGGTTTAATAAAAGAAATCACCTAAATTAATTTAAATTAATTTATGGGGTATTTCAATCTTCGTATCAAAATACGACAGTACAAATCTAAACAACTGTAACTAACTACCCAACACGTCCCGCTCTCTGCCGACACCGGAAGCTGCATACCTGCAAAATGTTTGTTTGTGGTATGGAATCAGCCCCTGCTGAGTATGCTATTACATGACTATCATGCCCCCTCAGATGCTCAGTTAATTGATCGAGAGCATGCAGTTCATTTTCATGCATGTAGTTTAATATAAAACTGTAAAGCAATAAATAATTGCAGTAAACTCAAATAGCAAACAAGCCCGCAGCTTCACATATCACACCACAATAAACCAACTAAAGGCGTCACAACGCATATATGAGTTCGAAGACTCCACTCCACCAAACACTTAATAAATCATATACGAGTACAGTGACTCAACTCGACCAAGTGCACAATAATCCACACACGAGTACAACGACTCGACTCAACCAATTCACAACATACTTATTGTAACACCCCGTCCAAAGCCAATCGTGGTTATCCTAAAACTTAACAACTTAATCACAATGATCGCAGCGGAATAACTAACACTGGGACCTTGCCACGATCTGATCAAAAGAACATACCGAACTTTACTAATTTACAATACTTATCCAAAATATACATACCGACCAACCGAGTTTCGAGTATCTCAAGTGACAAAATAAACTTCCATCAGTTTAAATATTAACAGACGGGCGCACAAGCGCAACCCGTGCTCAAAAATAAATAACCCATCCTAAGTCTAACCGCTCCTACTCTCATGGTGTGACTTCATGGGCCGCTTACCAGCAAGTGTAAAAACAGCCCCCAAAGAGGGTCAGCACGAATGCTGGTACGACCCTCTCGTGGCCCCCAAGCTAACGGGGCTACGACGACTAATTGTCGAAAGCATGGAAATTGATTAGATACACAATCATGATATGAAGTGCAATAAACAACCATCCACAGATGAACATACATAGTCCACACATAAATGAACGACTCAAGCGTTCCCTTACCAAGTGGGTTAGTAATAACCTCCTTCAGATCTGATTCCACTTAACCTCAGTTTACCTTAGCTTACCTCAGTCTTATCCTTATCTTAATCTCAACATACAAACCGTTTCTAGAATGGAAATGGATGTATCTTATCTTAAACTTAGGATTTAGGTGATCCTACCACACCATCTTAATGCCACCAACCTTGGACAGGAGTCCAGTGTAGCTGAGCCGACAACCGACCCTAGGTAACAAGTCCGAACACAAGTCCTTAAGCGGAGGACGGATCTGATTCAGATACCGACCCCCTTTTTCCTTAGCATGCATGACCGGAGTCAGTCTCGGGTTCCTCACTCCCCCCCTTAAGTTCCAGTTAGTGAAAATCTTACAAACCATATGTTAGTTAAACCTTAACGGGTAATAACCAACAGACACCAATACTTAACTCCTTTTCTTAACTCAATAAGTACTAAACTTAGTTAGTAACAATCTCAAGTCTTGTGGGTTAGTGTAAAGAAAACACATTCACAACGAGAACAAGTATAACCGGTTGCATGCTTTATCTTGTCTTAGTCATAGCAAATAAACAGATAGCACACAAGCTGAGGGACACCTCGTTAGCAAGCAGGTCACAAGAAAGACTGTACCGTTCACCGTCGACTGTCGTTTGTTTAACCTCCTTCGGGGTCCCAATTCACAAACCTAAAACATTAATTCATTCTTAGGCCATTAGTTATTTGCACCTTACTTAACTCATTTAGTCCCTAAAAATTCCCATCCAATACTCTCTTAAGTCCTTACCACTTAACCATATAAACTTAACTTTAAACATTAAGGTTTATACTTAACTTAACTTAATTCCTTAGGTTCTTAGGTTCCTAACCATCATTACCCTACTAATGGCATACCTTATTACCAATTAACATCCTTAGAATTTAAAATTTCTCTTTTTTTTTTGTTTTTGGCTCGACCGACCTTACCCAAGGTCGGTCCATTCCAGGACATATTACCGTTTGAAAATTTTACCCCGACCGACCTTGCAAGTCCGGTCCCCAAGGTCGGTCCATTCCCGAGAGTTTTCCCCGTGGAAAATTTAGGTCCGACCGACCTTGTCAAGGTCGGTCCCAAGTTCGGTCGATTCCAGAGACCAATTCCCGTACAAAATTTTAGGCATGACCGACCTTGTAAGTCCGGTCCCAAGGTCGGTCCATTCCAGAGACTCAATTCGTACACAAAATACAAGCCCGGCCGACCTTGCAACTCTGGTCCCCAAGGTCGGTCCATTCCAGAAACTCTTTCCGGTAGTGTAAACTGAGCTCGACCGACCTTGCATGTCCGGTCCCTAAGGTCGCTCGGCTCCAGACCTTTGTTTCTAAATTCCCATTTGACTCCAAACTTCACCCCATATATCCTAGTATGTTTTAACCTCATTTGGGCACCTCAAATACACCTTAAGCCCTCCACTAAACTCCTTAAATCACTCATCAATATCCATCTTAATCATTATGCATTTTCCTTGTAATAATGCCAACACTTGTAATATTTTTCACTAGGCTTCTAAGTGGTGGTTCAAACCTATTATATCCACTATGCCAAAATGTTTCCTCACCACTATAACATCATCTCCCAAGTATCTTTCACCATCTAAAATTCCTTTATGCAACTACTTAAAGTTCCTACACAAGTTTACGCCCCCTTCTTCCAACACATTATTTCCTTCCTACTTGTATACCAATATTTGCCTAAGTCCTAAATACATAAGTATATCCCAAGACATTCATTTGATTCCTAAATCCACCATGATGATGCCTAAGTCATTCTAATTCTCAAGAACACTTTAAACTCACTCTTTTTGTCAAAACAACTCCTAAAGTTTCCTAATGCTTCCTTAGTCATGAAATCTCCTTAACACATCTTAAACACTTAGGTTCTTCACTAAATTTTGCCATGGGTTCTCTAGTATATTGTTACCCCAAAACACCCCAAAATTTAGTTTTTCACCATCAATTAGCTATTAACATTCAAATTCTCATTAAACCTCCTTAGCACACATCATACACCAAAACTACACTACATCACAATATAGTGGATAATCTTAAATTGCTTGGCACTTAGGCCCTTAAATGCATAAATCTTAAACACTGAATTTCCTCAATATATATAGCCTTTGACCTGCAAATACACACAACAAGGCTCCCACTGCAATATAAATTCTCTTATAATTCACCTTGACATTCTTAAACTATCTACTTTTCTCATTTGCTCCTTAGTCACAAATTCACAAGTATAATCATTGTTTTTCCTGGGTTTTATTACCCTTTCCTAATGTAAACTCTAAGCTAAGCTTATCGTCTATTCAAACCCCATCCCTTAATGCATTAAAACACCTTAAGGTAAGACATTTACCTTGCTCTTTTACAAGCTTCACAAACTTTCCTCCCTATCCTTTTCCCTTGACAACCTCGTCACCAACCACACTATCCTTGCCAATGTTCTAATCAATATTCAATGTTTCCAATGAGTACCAAACCATGCACCAACCTTAAGGAATAATCCCTAGGTTAAAAATGTGCTTTAAGGTATTAAATTGATTGTTTTACCTTGGAGTCTTAGAATAATCTTGGATATGAAGCAAGAAGGACCTCCTCTAGCCCTTGGAGAATAGAAAACAAGCTAGAACAAGGCATAAACATGAAGCCCCATGAGTGATAATTTTCAGACATGTGAAGAAATAGTGGGAACTTGATTTTTCTTACATATTCTTTACCTTAAGATAATGGAGAAGCTAATGGAGTCTCCAAGCTTGAGTTTCCTCCTCTAATGGCGGTTTGGCTTGGCACCGAATCAAAGCTCTTGAAGTTTTGAAAAGATAGGAAGAAGGAGCTTGAGCTAACTAAGAAGAATATGTGTTTTGTTTTTGTTTTGGAGCTAAGATGTGTGTTTGGCAAGCAATTGAAGATGGAGCTAGCATGGGGTTGTCTTCTACTTGAATGGAGAAGGGAAGAAGATGGTGAAACCGGTGGGAAAAGAAGAGAATGAAGAGATGAGGAGAGAGGTAAGTAAAAGTGTGATATTTGTTTCCTTAAAGTAAATAGTGACTTTTACTTTATCTCTTATTTTCTTTTCTTATTTGATCATGTGGTGAATCATCACCTTAAAAACTGGCCACCCCCTTTAATTAAGCTAGTCATGGTCTTGTTAGACCAACTAACTAAACTTAATTGACTAAAGACTAAACTAGTCACTATTTGGTTACTATTCACAAATTAGTGCACATAATTGTGAAATTTTTGATTTCCCATTGATTTAGACTTCCTAATGTGATACTAATTAGTACACAAGTTAATTAAGGAGTAATCATGGGCATTTAGCCACTTAAAACCCCTTTCTAAGACAATTTTTCAAAAATGTGCTTTAAGAGTCCTTAAAGCACAATTTGTGTTTTAACTTGTTTTTGAGCTTGGTTTTCTTTGGTAATTGACTTACAATGACCATTAGGATATTTCTAAGGTCTTAGAATGATATTTGGGTGCTCACCCAAGTCTCTCCAAGCTTAGAGCACGTTTTTGCTTAAACTGCTCTTTTGGTGTTTCCTTATGTTTTCTTTGATTAAAAATGTTTCTAAGGCATTATTTAGCCTCCTTATATCTTAGCTTATCACTTAAACACCATATCTAAGTTTGGGGTATTTCACTTATGAGTACAGCGACTCAATTCAACCAATCCACAAACATTAATACGAGTACAACAACTCAATTTAATCAACCAATCCACAATAATTCACATACAACATATAACCACATAACATAACCGATAAACAACAGGCGAAAGAACGAGAATTATAAACAGCTATAGATTCCCGTCTTTGGCATACGAGCCAAAAATAATGTTCGCCTACTGTACGAGCTAATATAGTTGTTCGTAATTGTTCAGTTATACCTAATGACAACGTCTCGTTTAAATGACTCGTCTCTAAGTTACCCATCTCTTATGGCGGGTCATGGCAGTAGCCACTCCAGCGGTAGAGTCTCCGACCGACGAACCATCTGTAGTTTGTTGGAATTTATCTTGATACTTACAAATACCCACATGGCATCCTAGTATCGTTAATTTATCACAATTCTCACCAAGAGCCACATCCTCTTGATTAACACATCTATATCATCGCATCGCATTACCATTTTCCTAACACAACAGACTAAGGTCGTTAGTCCAATCCTGAGTATGTCGACTCGGGATCCAGTGCTAGATACAAGAGCGGCGTTAAAAAGGCCAATGCTTCGTACATAAGTATCGGATAATATAATATATATATATGTTATTATCCTAATGCTACAACGTTTTTCTTGTGTTCCTTATATTACACATATTAGATAGCATCATAGCCGCTAGTTCGTTTCATAAATATGTTCATATATACGAACGGTACTGTCATCGCACAACAACAATATAATAAGCAGTGTTAATACACAAGTCACGCATTTTAATTCACACAAGCAGAAATTTTATCTTATCATAGATTTTCACAAAATGTTTGAACTTAGGAAATCTTCATAGAAATCAAACCACATAATAACATACCGTGCACCGGGATTATAAGACCATGGAATATGAATCAAGCTAGATCCGATGCTCCTCGAGTCGCCTCAAGCAATCTAATTTTATGCATCACACTATGCATCATCATCTCATACCAAAAATACACTATGGCACCCCGTACCATTACTAATCTGTCCCGGTTTATTCCCTATTGTTAACTAATAACGCCTCTCGGGTTTTCGGTTTAATTCAGGATTAGTTTTACTTAAACAACATAGTACATGTATGGTTACGCCGTAGTATTTTAATATACATGAACTTATACGTTCATTATCGCATGTATATTATAATACACTTGTATATTATATAGTTTTGGGACTATATTGCATGTATAATCTTTATCATATATTATACATCCTACCTTAGTATTTATTTCTCTAAGGTTGATTTATTCAAGTGTAATGTTGTATAATCCATTGAAATACCCCAAACCTTGATATGTTGTTTAAATATTAAAATATGGTATATTAAGGCTAAAAAGTGCCTTGGAAACATTGGTGAACAATTTAAACCAAAGAAAACACAATAAAGGACCATAAAGACAATTTGAGCAAAAACATGCTCTAAGCTTGGGATAACCTTGGTTATGACTCAAAGAGCTTACCAAGACTTTATTAACATGCTAATAGACATGTTAAACCAATTGCTAAAGAAAACCAAGCTTGAGAACAAGTTTAAACACAAAATGTGCTTTATGGAGTCTTAAAGCACATTTTTGAAAAATTGTCTTGGAAATGGATTTTTAGTGGCTAAATGCCCATCATTACTCTTTAATCAACATGTGTACTACTTAGTATCACATTAGGAAGTCTAAATCAATGGGAAATCAAAAATTTCACAATTATGTGCACTAATTTGTGAATAGTGCTCAAATAGTGCTAGTTTAAGACATAAGTCAACATAAGTTAATTAAATGGTCAACAAAGCCATAAAATATCCTACATACTAAAGGGGCCGGTTTTTAAGTGTGAGTCATCACACTTGGCTAGTTTTATTAAGGAAGGAAAGATGACTAAAGAAAGGAACTATTTACATTATAAGTAAATATCTTGCAAAAGTGAAACCTCTCACCTTATTCTCTTCTTTCCCTCCATCCTCCGCCGTTTTCTTCATTCTCTCCCAACTCCAAATTGGTTATGCTACAGCACCTCTACCATTCTTCATCTTCTTTTGCTTGCAATTCCTAGCTCCATGCTCCAAATTCAATTTCAAGACCATCATTCTTCTAGTTAGAGTAAGCTCTACAATCTTGTATTTTCAAATCTTCAAGAACTCCATTTCGGTGCCATGGAGGTTCACCATTGAAGGAGCAAGAACTCATCTTTTCACACCTTGTTATTCTCCTTTGCTTCAAGGTAAGGAAAAACCAAAGAAAATCTACTTTTCCTCTTGTTTTTGTTCATGACCGAGAATCACCTCTTGATGGTGCCTTCTCTTGCTCTTTTCTTAGCTTGATTCAAACTTAAAAGGACGAGGAGGAGTCCTCTCTTGCTACTTAATCAAATTCTCATTCAATTCTAAGGTAAACTTCCATTTTAGTGTTTTAAAACACTTATGTAAATCTAGGGTTTATATGTGAGTTTAAGTATGAAGCTTAAAGCTCATTACCCTTATATGTGTGTATGGTTAGAAGATTGACAAGTGATCAAGTTCCTTGCTAATTTTCAATCCAAGAAAACAAGAAAAGAAATCTTGAAGAAAAGAGGTAAATAACCTAACTTAATGTAGTTTTTATACCTTAGAAAATTGAGCTATATTTTATTAATAAACTACCTAAAGAGCCAAGGGGAATGAGTTCGTATATACCCACAAGGAGGGTATTAAGGGCATATGTGATGTTGTGCGTATTTGCAGGTCAAAGGCAATTAATATGTGGGAGATTCATTGTTTAAGATTAATGAAATTTGAGGGCCTAAGAGCCATGTTATTTAAGGGCCTAAGTGCCATGTAATTTAAGTTTATGCACTATATTGTGATGCAGTGTAATTTAAGGTTTAGTTGTATGTAAAGAACATTCCTTGTGTGGATGAATATCCTTGATTGTTTAAAGATGAAAGTTTTGTGTTTTGGTGTAAGAAAGTGTTAGTGAAACTATGTCAAAATTTTGGTGAGTAGATATGGAATTTTTAGGTGTTTAAATGAAGTTGGTAACCTAGGTTGTACTAGGAATTGTTAAGGGTTGATTTGGTGAAAGAAAGAGGAATTAAGATGTTCTTATGTGTTAGAATGACTTAGGCATTGTTCATGGAAGTTTAGAGATCAAAAGGGTGATTTTGAGATACACCAAAGTCATGGTGGGAGTGTGGTTAAGGCTTGTTAACAAGGTTACAAGAGTTGGTGATAAATGGAGTGTTAAGTCTTTAAAAGACAATTCAATTTCAAGACCACCATTCTTCTAGTTAGAGTAAGCTCTACAATCTTGTCTTTTCAAATCTTCAAGAACTCCATTTCGGTGCCATGGAGGTTCACCATTGAAGGATCAAGAACTCATCTTTTCACACCTTGTTATTCTCCTTTGCTTCAAGGTAAGGAAAACCAAAGAAAATCTACTTTTCCTCTTGTTTTTGTTCATGACCGAGAATCACCTCTTGATGGTGCCTTCTCTTGCTCTTTTCTTAGCTTGATTCAAACTTAAAAGGACTAGGAGGAGTCCTCTCTTGCTACTTAATCAAATTCTCATTCAATTCTAAGGTAAACTTCAATTTTAGTGTTTTAAAACACTTATGTAAATCTAGGGTTTATATGTGAGTTTAAGTATGAAGCTTAAAGCTCATTACCCTTATATGTGTGTATGGTTAGAAGATTGACAAGTGATCAAGTTCCTTACTAATTTTCAATCCAAGAAAACAAGAAAAGAAATCTTGAAGAAAAGAGGTAAATAACCTAACTTAATGTAGTTTTTGTGCCTTAGGAAATTGAGCTATATTTTCTTAATAAACTACCTAAAGAGCCAAGGGGGAATGAGTTACTAAATACCCACAAGGAGGTTATTAAGGGCATATGTGATGTTATGCGTATTTGCAGGTCAAAGGCAATTAATATGTGAGAGATTCAGTGTTTAAGATTAATGCAATTTGAGGGCCTAAGAGCCATGTTATTTAAGGGTCTAAGTGCCAAGCAATTTAAGTTTATGCACTATATTGTGATGTAGTGTAATTTAAGGTGTAGTTGTATGTAAAGAACATTCCTTGTGTGGATGAATATCCTTGATTGTTTAAAGATGAAAAGTTATGTGTTTTGGTGTAAGAAAGTGTTAGTGAAACTATGTCAAAATTTTGGTGAGTAGATAAGGAATTTTTAGGTGTTTAAGTGAAGTTGGTAACCTAGGTTGTACTAGGAATTGTTAAGGGTTGATTTGGTGAACGAAAGGGGAATTAAGATGTTCTTATGTGTTAGAATGACTTAGGCATTGTTCATGGAAGTTTAGAGATCAAAAGGGTGATTTTGAGATACACCAAAGTCATGGTGGGAGTGTGGTTAAGGCTTGTTAACAAGGTTGCAAGAGTTGGTGATAAATGGAGTGTTAAGTCTTTGAAAGACCAAGGAGTGAACCAAGGAGGATAATAATGCTAAATGGTACTTGAGAATGAGTAAAATGATTGTGGAGAACACGTTGGTTAGTTGTTGTGTAGGCATAAACTACCTCCTAGAAACTTAAGAAAAATGTTATAAGTGTAAGGAATTTTGTAGAAATTTGAGTAAGTGATGAAGAGTTTGGGAGTGAACTAGAAAGTGAGTTTGGTGGATTATTTATGTAGGTTTAAGAGTGCCTAATGATGTTAGAACCTATTAGGAAACTTAGAGGGAAGTTTGGAGAAAGTTTGACAAATTTTAGGAAGATTCTGCAGTCAACCGACCCAGGGGACCGACCCTGGTGATAAGTGTGAAATATAGAGCATTTGAAGGGCTTAATTTGCTTATTTTTTTGTAGTGGTTTGGCCAATATTTCTCACTTGTCATGTGTTTTCCAATGATTTATATTTAGATAATAATTGATGCATTTTATGTATCAAATGCAGGTAAAATTCATATAATTGCATTCTTCACTTCACAAGCTTCGCAACGTAACAAACGGGGAGCAAAACGGAGTCCAAACGAAGAATATACGCCCGAAACAAGTTTCACTCGTCAGGATACTGACATGTCCGAACTTATGTCCGAACTTTGATGTTCGGACAGAGGTCGAAACTTCTTGAAAATTTGTCCTAACATGCGCCCGAACTTTCAAGTTCGGACGCCGCGTACAGAATTCGAAAATATGCAGTTTTAAGAGTTAAAAATGCCTATTTTGTTATAAAAAGTCACCGAGGGTTGGGGGAACATATTGATTCACGCCGGATGCCTCAGACGAGGCTCTCACGCCACGCCTCACCTCCCTCCATCACCATCGCCATCGATCAACACCATCACCACCACCACCATCTTCAACCTCTAGCCAGGTAAACTCCAGATCTGGACAGCGGAGCGAATTTAGAAGTTTTCTATTCCAGATGATTTCTCAATCTCTTTTCTCTGTCTAATTTATGATTATGTCTCGCTAGATAGGATTTGCTCTGGGGGAGTGTTGTTCGTAATGGATACGAACTAGTTAGAATTCCTGCAATTTGAATGTGAGATTGTATCGGATTGTTTCTAGATTAATGTTAATCATTCATCTTCTCTATCAAATTTGCACGTTTATAGAGTCGTTTTGCGAATCCTGCTATGATCAGACAAGGTGATTTGCAGGAAGTTCAAATTAATCTGGAGATTTGTGGAAAAATTAGTCGGATAGATAATTTTTCCCCGCAAATGCTAATAATTCTTTGCCCGTATTCCGCCTATATGTGTTTTGCCAGCTTCTAGATTAGAGTTGACATGTTCTGATAGGTGAGCTCTTCTTTTAACTAGGATTTAGGATCGAAGAGAGTCTAAGAATTGGCCAATCCGTGTCTCATAATAAAACTGTAGGTTTGGTTAGATTTATCCAGTAAAGAACAACCCAAACCCGGAGTTCCATTCATTTTATTGAATTTATCATTCACTTTCATTAATCGTTCATTTACATTTTGATTTGCGTTTATTCAATTCAATTACAAAAACAATTCACAACCCCTTAAACTTCTAGTTTTCTTAGGACTCGGCTTACTTCTTCAAGTCCCGTGGATTGATACCCGGTTACTTCTGTTAGCTATACTATTGCGACCGGGATTTTTGCAACCCGACAGGCTTTTCGTTTTATTAATTTCTAGGTTTTTTCCAAGTTAGTTTTAGTAGAACATTTTCCCTGTTTGCAAAATGGTGCCGTTGCCGGGGACTTGACTTTGTCTAGTCCTTAGCCTTGGTTGTCGATTGTTTTTATTTATTTGGTTCATTTTAGTTTTACTTTTAGTTCATTTCTTTTTTATTTCTTTTTATTTTATTTTAGTTTCGTTTGTCTATTATATTTTGTTTTTAGTTTATTTTATTTTTATTTGTTTGGTTAATTTTGTTTTACTTTGAGTTCATTTTATTTTTAGTTATTTATTTCAGTTTCATCAGTTTATTATATTTTATTTCTTTTTTTATTTAGTTATAATTTTAATTTGGTGATTCTTAGTTTGGTTATTTTTTATTTTATTTTGTCTTGTTTTGTTTTATTTGTTTTCTTAATTTTATTTAGTTTTATTTTTATGGTTAGTTTATTGTGTTTCTAGTTATCTTGAATTCTTTTATTTGATAGTTTGTCAGTTTTTATTTGTTTTTTTTACTTAGTTTTTTTTATCTTGTTTCATTTTTTGTTATTTTCTTTATTTACTATTACTCTGTTTTATTCTTAGTTTATTTTGTTTTTCATTATTTAAATATTTTTTTTATTTATTTTATTTGACTCTATTTATATTCTCTTGTTAGTTTATTTTGTTTTAGCTATTTTGTCATTTTTTTAGTTTACTTCTTGTTTTATTTTAGTTCCAATTTGAATTGCGTGGATGTTCAATTGTTTTTATTTTATATTATTTTCGCCTTTTAGTTTACTTTGTTTTTTAATTTTCTAACTACTTTTGATAATGGCACAATGGAGCATCAATGGTGGTCATGTTTATTCTGTTGGTGCTAGTTCTTCCCAGGCTTCGAATTCCATGTTTGAGCAGATGGCTACTGACCAGGCACAATTGAAAACCACATTGGGCAGTATGGTGAAGATGCTAGAGCAGCTAACTATAGGACATACACCTATTCAGACAATGGAGCAGGTGTCTTCTGGTTCTAATGACCTTTATCACTCGCAGTGTGAGGGTAATCACGAGTTCAAAGATTGCCCCAAAATTGAAGAGATGAGGCGGATTGAGGAGCAATTCGAACAGGAATCATTTTATTCACAGGATATTTATTGCTCGTATTGTGGGGGACCTCATGAGATCGATGACTGTCTCGAATTTCAAGAGCAACTGTGGTTAGAGGATCAACCAGACTACCTACAAAAATTCACTCTTCAGCAGCAGGCTTCAATCTTGAACAATGTAGTGGAGCAACCTGTTGAATTCTCAAGTTGCCCTCCCTCTCCACCCTTGGTTCTAGACAAAGAAGATGTCCACATCCTAGATTTTGTAAGGGAGGAGCCACCACTGCCCTGCCATCATCAAAGTTTCTTTGAGCCTCACCCACAGAAGGAGGATGTTTACATCCTTCAATTTGAGGAAGAACAACAATCAACACCTGGTCTTCTACTTGAGACCCATTACCGTCAATACTTCCTCAAACATCAGGTTTCGTGGAGTACTTATTTTCCTATTTTATATGTTGAGGAAACATTTTGCTTTGATCTAGGTGGTTTATTACTAATTGTAGTCTACTTCTTATTCCCGTTGACACCATTGTCAACTTTTATTTTTGATCCGGGATAACGAAGCGAGAGTCTAGCCAAAGACTATAAAGACGGGTAGCTAACTGGGAGGCAACCCGGTGGTAAAGTTTATTTTTATTGGTTTTATCTAGTTTTATTTTGTTTCCAGGTTTATTTTAGTTTAATTTAAGTTAGAAGTGACGGTGGTGCCCGTGCTACTAATGCAACGCTTCTAGCGTTATTTGGTGTTTCACAAAGTGTGTGTAGGTGCAATTGTTTTTGGTATTCCTAACTCTCCAAGGCTGGACACTTGTTTGGACGCAAGTGTGAGGAACGCCTCTACCCCACTGTTCAAGCTTAAGTGTGAGGAAGGGAACCTTCCTCAATCTAAAGATATCAGGGGAGTTTCAGTTTCTCAATCTTTATTGCTTATGTTTAGCCTTTTATGCTTTTAATGTTTAATATATGCGGAGTGTTGAATGGATCCTTCGTGAGTCTGGCATATTTTGAAAGGTCTTTTCTTGATTTTATTTTGTGAACAATGAGGACATTGCTCCTCTTAAGTGTGAGGAAGTGGAGACCTTTCCCTGAAAATATGCTAGTTTTCCTTAATGCCACACTAGTTTTTGATTGTTCTCATGCTACGAAGGATAAACTTCTTTTAGTGCCAGTAAATGTTGAATTTTTGGGTGACAATTTTTGTGGAAGTTTTTGAAATCGAGCCTGATGACAACCTCAAGAATCTTTTTGCTTAAAGTTGTTCGTATGCATTGTTTTCTTCAAATTAGTTCTATTTTCACTGAAATCTGCTATTAACTGATTGCTCAAATTAAACTAATTTGGCTTGGTGACTGGGAATGATATGAAAGTTTGGTATGAAGGATAAGGCAAGGTACTCCTCTGATCATGAATTTTCTGAACCAAAACAGGCCTCGTTTATCCGGTTATTAAGTCCTTGGGGTGCTTCATCACCCATCTACCTAAGGTCTCGGGATCTAGGATAGAAGGCCCAACACCGTTACATGGATATAGAGAAAAGTCTGGGGAACGAAAACAATTGTGCTAAAAATAAGAAAAATAATTATACAAAGATAGGAAATCCCTTAAAAGCTGAATCTTTATTGCAATTTTCCTATTTTTATCTTGAGTGCGTGGTGTTGAAAGGTACTGCGGAAGAGGGCATTACTTCACACCCCTTGTCATCCAAAGGTAGAGGAATGAAATCGGTGGACGATCCTGAGTTATTCTATGTTTAGTTTTTGCAATCTAACTTCTCCATGCTTTTATAAATTTTTCTTTTTCACTGTTTGTGAAAACTCACAACAGAGAGTAGGATTATTCTTTTGATTGTCATTTTCCTTGATTTCCTTCTGCACTTGTTTGATCCGGAGGTTTGATACTATGCCCTTGGAGTGAGTTTTGTTCTTTATTTGCTTGAGGACAAGCAAAAGCTAAGTGTGAGGAAGTTTGATAAGTGTGAAATATAGAGCATTTGAAGGGTTTAATTTGCTTATTTTTTTGTAGTGGTTTAGCCAATATTTCTCACTTATCATGTGTTTTCCAATGATTTATGTTTAGTTAATAATTGATGCATTTTATGTATCAAATGCAGGTAAAAGTCATATAATTGCATTCTTCACTTCACAAGCTTCGCAACGCAACAAACGGGGAGCAAAACGGAGTCAAAACGAAGAATATACGCCCGAAACAAGTTTCACTCGTCAGGATACTGACATGTCCGAACTTATGTCCGAACTTTGATGTTCGGACAGAGGTCGAAACTTCCTGAAAATTTGTCCTAACATGCGCCCGAACTTCCAAGTTCGGACGCCGCATACAGAATTCGAAAATATGCAGTTTTAAGAGTTAAAAATGCCAATTTTTGTTATAAAAAGTCACCGAGGGTTGGGGGAACAGATTGATTCACGCCGGATGCCTCAGACGAGGCTCTCACGCCACGCCTCACCTCCCTCCATCACCATCGCCATCGATCAACACCATCACCACCACCACCTTCTTCAACCTCTAGCCAGGCAAACTCTAGATCTGGACAGCGGAGCGAATTTAGAAGTTTTGTATTCCAGATGATTTCTCAATCTCTTTTCTCTGTCTATTTTATGATTATGTCTCGCTAGATAGGATTTGCTCTGGGGGAGTGTTGTTCGTAATGGATACGAACTAGTTAGAATTCCTGCAATTTGAATGTGAGATTGTATCGGATTGTTTCTAGATTAATGTTAATCATTCATCTTCTCTATCAAATTTGCGCGTTTATAGAGTCATTTTGCGAATCCTGCTATGATCAGACAAGGTGATTAGCAGGAAGTTCAAATTAATCTGGAGATTTGTGGAAAAATTAGTCGGATAGATAATTCTTCCCCGCAAATGCTAATAATTCTTCGCCTGTATTCCGCCTATATGTGTTTTGCCAGCTTCTAGATTAGAGTTGACATGTTCTGATAGGTAAGCTCTTCTTTTAACTAGGATTTAGGATCGAAGAGAGTCTAAGAATTGGCCAATCCGTGTCTCATAATAAAACTGTAGGTTTGGCTAGATTTATCCAGTAAAGAACAACCCAAACCCGGAGTTCCATTCATTTTATTGAATTTATCATTCAATTTCATTAATCGTTCATTTACATTTTGATTTGCGTTTATTCAATTCAATTACAAAAACAATTCACAAACCCTTAAACTTCTAGTTTTCTTAGTGTAACACCCCATCCAACTTTAACACACTTACAATAAACTGCAGCGGAAATACAAACCTCATCACATTACTTAACTCGTTGGTGTTACACGCCGTTAGCCACCCACGTGGCTAACAAGGCTAATCCATATACATTGTACCGGTCTGATGGGCTAAATTCCTAAGCAACTACACAGTATTATCCCTTTCCATTAACAACAACAACAACATACACCTTTCAACTATACCGAGTATTTATAATTTGATGCCGACAACAATTTCGGTCTTACTACACCTACTGTATATATACACTTAAATGAATACCCATGTACAATGGCTACCCCGTCCTACTCTCGAACGGCTTCCAGCTCTCTGTACCTGAAATAGGAAAAGAAGAGAAAGGGTGGCCCCCCAGGGGCTCAGCACCTTTGCTGGTATGGTAATCCCGCAGCCCACATGCTACCGGGCCACGCACAACTAATTGTCGTCTTAGCATGCGGTTGATTATTTGAAATCGTGCATGCAACTGTAAACACACAACACATAATCATTTCGCCTCAACGGGCTCAACAAACTGATAATATATCCTTACTTAATAAGTCACTCATGGTATTCATTATCCCTAGAGTGTTCCTCCTCTAATGGAGCTACTTCCTTAATAGACGACACTTACCCTTAAATCGGGTTATCCTTAAACGCCTCTTCTCTCAAACTGGGATTCATATCCATGATCCACATACTCCACATTATACAACATATAACATACACTACATAACAACACATAACAACACTTTGCACGTTTCCATGTGCACAACATAACGCCGCAATAGATATTGCATCACAACAAAATACATAACATAACGGGAATGGTTCTCTTAGGAACCGACCCAAACATTATTAATACACTGGTGAGCCTAGAGAATGGTGTCACTCTCATGGTAAGCTCGTTATACAATAACAACAACACTCATTACCGTCCTAACAGTCGGACGAGTAACTTAAGTTAAGATGGTTCGGGTTTGGAGGCCCGAACACATCACACAAACACATGTTCCCCCTAAACCGATCATAAGTCAGAATAGCTAAGCTTTGGAATAAGCTAATGGGAGATCATAACCCGTGAGGGAAACAACCATAACAAAGAGAAGGGTAAGGCTAAAAAGGATACCCTCTCCCAAACAACGCGCGACCGGCCAAACCGGATTCCTCACTACTGTTAGTACATACTTACTTTTAGATATTAGTTAGAACCCCACTATGGAGTCTATCATAACTACACTCATACAGTATTAGAACTGGGTTAAACATACAAGGGAGATCCCTACATTCACTTACACAACATCACATAATCAACTCACACGCATAGCCGTGGTTAGAACGCCCCATGGTTCGGGTCGTTTAATCCGAATACCGAACTCTCATGTGATCCTAGACTCAGTTAACTAAGGTTAACACTGTCGAGGTTAAATGGTATCGGAGTTGAACACACCACATATATGAATTACTGTAAACTCATTACATGTTTTATCTTACAACGTGGCAAACATACAGAAAAACACATTGGCATACAAGCCGGTGTAATCCGGTCGGACACAGGTTGCAAGAAAACCATACCTGTCACCGGAGTCCAGTTTACCACGTCCACTTATGTTCCTCGAGCAATTCTCGAACAACTGATAACATTACATGTACTTTTATTAATATCGGGGTAGCATGATTATTTAATGTCTAATGCTTATAACTTCTCCCCGTTAACTTAGTTACATAACTTAACATTTTTAACTTGTTTTACTCTCACATTTTAATACAACTTTTCACCCACTTAATTGTCATTAAAACTCACCTAACATGTCCTTAACAACCTTATAACATCATTACCTATCAATCCCCATCATTACTTATCATTTTACAACCATAAACAACATTTTTGGTCCGACCGACCTTACCGACCGACCTTGCACAAGGTCGGTCCATTCCAGAACACTTTACCGTCAAAATTTTCTACTCCGACCGACCTTGTAAGTTCGGTCGCATGTTCGGTCGGTTCCAGAAACTTAATCCGTACACAAAATACAAGCCCGACCGACCTTGCAAGTCCGGTCCCCAAGGTCGGTCCATTCCAGAAACTAATTCTCGCAGGGTAAACTGGGCTCGACCGAACTTGTAAGTTCGGTCGCAAGTTCGGTCTGCCCCAGACCCTTGTTTTCCTTTTCTCATTCAACTCCAAACTTCACCCCATATATCCTAGTACACCCTAACCTCATTTGGGCACTTCAAACACACCTTTAGCCATGTACTAAACTCTCTAAATCACACGCCAAAACCATCTTATCATTCACAAATTCCTTACAAAATTCTTAGCACTTGGAATGTTTCCTCCTTAAGATTCCTAAGTGGTATTCCACCAACAATGACCACTATACCAAGGTGTTTCCTCTACACCTTAACATCATCTCTCAAACTTCTTTTCTTACTAACTAAACCTCCTTTTTCACATCTTACCTAAACATCACTTCTTCCTTGTACATCAACATTCCTAAACCTTAAACAAACTTCTCCAAGACTTAAATACATTCTCAGAAACACACATTGAATTCCTAGCACTTCCAAGATAACACCTAAATCCTTGCATCACTCTAAATCACCTTAATACATGTTTTCTTCCCAAGTAAAACATTTGTTCACCTTTAACACTTCCTAGTTCACCAAAACTTACTTAAAACACTCAGAACTTCTTACACATTTTCCAAATTTGGCCATAGCTTCTCTTGTATATACTCACATCCAAACACTTAGGTTTTTACCTTATTTCATTCAAGAACACCTAAAATCCATCAAACACATTTTTATACACAAACTTCACACATTTAGCACTACATCACAATATAGTGCATAAGCTTAAATTGCTTGGCACTTAGGCCCTTAAATAACATGGCTCTTAGGCCCTTAAATTGCATAAACCTTAAACACTGAATTTCCACATAGTATATTGCCTTTAACCTGCAAATACACTCAACATCACATATGCCGCTTAATAGTTTCCTTGAGAGCATTTTCTAGGTCATTCACCTTTGGCTCCTTAGGTATTTTATTAAGCAAATCAAGCTCATTTTCCTAAGGCATTTAAACTACATTGAGATAGCTTGTTTACCTCTTTTTCCTCACAAACTTCTTTCTTGTTTCCTTGTAAAACCGGTAGGGTGTTTGGTTGTTTGTCAACTTCTAAACAATGTACAAATAATAGAATGAGTATTCAAGCATTGTGCTTCATCTCATTGTAAACCCTAGGCACATATATTGTCTTAACACATTAAGGTAATTGTTTTACCTTGGAATTGGAAGAGAACTTGAATAAGTATCAAGAGAGGACTCCTCCTAGCCCTTGCAAGGTTCAAATGGAGCTAAAACAAGCAAGGTAAAGACACCATTGTGAGGTGAATTTTCGGACAACACAAAACATAAAGGAAACATCATTTTTCTTTGAGTTTCCTTACCTTGAAGCAAAGGAGAACATTAATATGTGAAAAGGTGAGCTCAAGCTCCATCAATGGTGAATCTTCATGGCACCAAAATGGAGTTCTTGAAGATTTGAAAAGATAGGAATGAAGAGCTTACTCTAACTAAGACAACGGTAGTCTCGGAATTAAATTCGGAGCATGGAATCATAAGTTACAAGTAAAAGGAGATGGGATATGAATGGTTCTGTTGGAGAACGAGATTGAGAAGGGAGGATGAAGATAGGTGACGGTGGGAACCAAGGAGAAAGAAGAGAATGAGGTGAGAGAGTATACTTTGAAGATATTTATGTTAAAAGCAAAAGTAACCTTTTACTTACTTTTCTTTCTTTCTTTTAATTGGCTAGCCAAGTGTGATGACTCACACCCATAAAACCGTGCCCCCCTTACACATTAGAGATATTTATGGTCTCTGTTGACCAAATATTTGACTTATGTTGACTTATAACTTAAACTAGCACTATTTAAGTACTATTCACAAACTAAGGCACATATTTGTGAAATTTTTGATTTCCCATTGATTTAGACTTCCTAATGTGATAATATATAGTACACATGTTAATTAAAGAGTAATGATGGACATTTAGCCATTCAAAACTCCTTTACAAGACAATTTTTCAAAAACGTGCTTTAAGACTCCTTAAAGCACATTTTGTGTTTTAACTTGTTTTCAAGCTTGTTTTCTTTGGTAATTGATTTAATATGTTCATTAACATATTTATAAAGTATAGGTATGACCATTAGGTCTTATACACATTTATCCCAAGCTTAGAGCACATTTTAGCCCATATTGCCCTTAAGGTATTTATTTATGTTTTGTTTGGTTTCATTGTCTACCAAGGTTTCCTAAGGACTTAATTAGCCTTATAAAATCATAATTAAATGTTATTAAGTCTTGGTAGGCTCTTTGGGTCCTAACCAAGTTCACTCATAGCTTAGAGCATGTTTTTGCTCATACCGTATCTTAGTGCTTTATTGCATTTACTATGGTTTAAATTGTTCACTGATGTTTCTAAGGCACTTTTTAGCCTTCACATACCATAGTTTAAATGTTTATCAACATATCAAGGTTTGGGGTATTTCAATCTACCTCCCTTAAAAGAACTTCGTCCTCAAAGTTCACATTTCCCACACATCATTAAATTAGAATACGGGGATTACTTATAGTCATAAAACTTCCATAACCAAATACACTTTACATCACAACCTCGGACTTAATGGTCCGGGCAACACATTCACATCCCTACATAACATAACATAACATACTTACATGATAACCTCGGACTCAATGGTCCGGGTATCTTAACTATTTGCACATACATAACAACCCTTAGACTCTCTGGTCTTGGGTAACATAACAACCTTTAGACACATAGGTCTATGTAACACAACACATTTAGACTCATAGGTCTTGATAACATACACTTTTGGAACTCAAGGTCAAAATAACATTTATTACACATACCACACAACATGTCATAGCATGTATAGCAATCAAAAATATCCTTGATACACACTGTGATCCCGCAGAACCCGGTCGCGATGGACACCTTCTGGTCCCCGTTCTTTTGGGAGATCAAAACATTCACTTAATTTTTAACATATATACTTCTCATGTCACCGGTCCGAAGACAAAGGCTCATGCGTCCTCAGCTCGTGAGCCAGTATTACAAAAATATTCTTTACTAGGTTAAGTATAAGAGAATCCTTTATTCAAAATATTAATTGATTGTTTGAAAACACCAATTGAAAATTCTTTTGAAAACACTACACAACTCCAAGTCCAACTTAAGCTCTTTGCTTCTTTTCTTAGCGTGGTTATTTGTGACCACTTATAGGGAGTTTCAAGAGTCATCCAACCCTGATGTGATCAGCATCAGTGTTGAACTATCCTTCCACCCCAATCTGTGTTCGGCTTCCCTTGATCGCATGCAAATCAAGTTCCACCTCCCACTTCATTTTCAAGCATCAAATAAATCACTCATTTCCAATTTCTATCTTTTTTAATCATTCTAATCATGATCATAACACTCCAAGGGATAGAACTTCGTCTATCAGTTATTTCCATTCACTTAATGTTGTTACCTAGGATCTTATTCTCACTAGGTTCTATGTTGGTTTATACCCTTTCATGATCACTATATAGTCTATATATACCACATATATTTTATCAAAATACAACACACGGTTTCACATTTATACACTGTCGGGGTTTTAGTTCCCCGGGGATTTTTTCTCTACTCCCCACACTTGTACTATCATACACAACTGTTAACAATATACCACTTACCACAATTCGCATCTTCTGTGCGCAATTACCACAATTAAACCATGAATGAATGCGTATGTTTACGTAACCACACACCAATCATCAAACAATTATTTTGTGCTATGCACAACATAAATCACGTACACTTGTAGGTAATACACACTAAGTGGTTTTGCGCTCTACCCCCCTTAAAAGGGATTACGCCCACGTAATCTATCACTAAACATTGGCTTAAATGTTCTGCCGTCGTGAAGTGTTTTAACTTCCACGCGGTCTATTACACAATGGATTCCGATTAGAGGATCTTAACCATATTGGCGGTTTAGTTCCTAAACCAAGAATTCTCATTGGAGTTTGCTTAAACTCTTAGTTGGTTTCGATTCTGGCCTGTTAGGCTTCTAGGCGTTAATAATTAGCCATCCACTCATGTTCACCATGTACATTCAACACTTGAATCACTGGCTCACTAGTTTCTGCTGCGAACTCTAGTAACTGTAGAGCTTAATTGCCCCTTTTTTGTTATTCTTATTGTATTGTACATCCCCAATTGTCACCTTCATCTTGGTAACAATGGTTTCTCAACCGACGCGTGGTATCTCTTACCGTTAGCGAATTCGGTGAGTTATAAACTTTCTATCCACTTCCATAACAATTTACTGTGTATACAGCTGTGTATTTCACAATGATTGACTTGTTCGCTTCCGACTTACTGTCGGTTGAGATTGAGCTACTACCTAGTGTGTAGTGCTCTCTCAGCTATTTACAACATTTGGGGTATATTCCATACCGATATTTGGCAGTTAGTGCTACTGTAGTCACTTACTGTTAATCATGTCTCCACATTTGGTTTTGCACTAGTTCTCCTTTATTGGTGCGGTCTTGCATTTCCTATGCATCGGCCATTACAACATTATTCCTCCACCATTAACATGTTTCTAATTCCTAGCTATCCCACTCGATCATTACTGCGCAAGTGCAATACCAAAACACTCAGTCATACAGAGTGCAGAGGCGTAAACAATTCACAGTAAATCCCTTATGCGATTCGCCATGGAATTCACACTGAGTTCCTCATCACACAGTACCTACCACTGGCTATTGCCCAGTCTGTTTAATATCGCTTATCTTGCATCTCCACTGAGTTTAACTCATAACTGGTCTTATCTGCTACATTATCGTTTAACAATACTTATACAACGGTCGCTTACTGCGCACCGTGCTTATTGTATAACACTAACTTACATCGTATTTATTGTCACATTAACTTCCACGCATATACTTACATCACTCGTATTATGGTTTGTCATTCTTTTGGATGACTACTGAATACTCTTTGAGCGTTGATCACTTGAGTCACAAACCGGCGTTATTTAGCTCGGTGCTTCACTTTATACACACATACTACTAAGCTAACTGCTCTCTTTCAATAATAACGTCGTCCATCCTTAACATATTTCTTGAACTTGATTCACATAACTACCGCTCCAGCGGTCTCACAATATCGAGAGGTATCCCCACTCTTAATGCAGTGGTTCATTTACCACTCTATTTACTTATATTACATAAACTTCTGCAATTAATCAAACTTACATAACATATCTTGCTTGTGGCTTATAAGCCTTATCGTCTTGAGCTGCGCTCGTTGTAAGCTGTCCACATTCATTTATTTCTCTGTGCAACATTTCATGATTTGGATATTATATTGGGCTCCATGACAAGTCGTTGCATCACGTTTCCTTTCATGGGATTCCCCTTAGGTTTGTCAGTCCGTCTCTTGACAACTTATGTCTAAACTGGGTGTTAGTTTCAACCCTTGTGTTTCTGTCACGTTATCTTATTCAATTATCGTTGATGCAAGCACCCTTCAAGGATCGCTCCTGGGTGTTGCTAAGTTATGCCTTTACATCAGGTTCACACTTATTGGTATACTCAGTTAGCCACGCCGTTTGCGTTCTTAATTGGCTTATTATCTCCTTCTGTGAAGATCAACATTTCCTGGTAGTGTAGGTACTTATTATGGGAGTTTCATCCCATTCTTTGCACATTAATGTGTCCACCTTAGGCATCTGCTTAGCCATGGACAGGCTGGGTCATCGTTCCAGCTAACATGTCTATCCCTGCGGATCTTTAAGACGTATTCGATGTTTTAAGATTACAGTTGGTGCACTTCACGCCTCCTGACTCTTAAACATTTCCTTGAAATGAATTCACTAATTCCTTTGGTCTCGTTAACTTAACTAGGTTCCTTTACTTCAACCATTCATGGTAATCCTTAGCTCCTGTTTGACTTATACTGCTGACCGTAGTATGGAGTCGACTACATCCCGTGTTCGGACTCTACTTGTATACATATGTGGGGTACCATACTGATACATTGCTACTTACCCAACGAACCCATAAGTAGGTCTGTCAGGCCCACAAGCTCCTATCGGAGTGCGGTCGTCCCACAATTCAGTTAGTACACTCGTAGTGTCCGCCACACGCCTAGGTGAAGTATTATGTTGTCAACTCCCTTGTATTGTCCCGTGACAATATTCATTCCATGCTTCCCGAACTTAATCGAGGGAAAGTTTATCCACTGTTGTATCCTTGTCAACTGTCCTTGGTTTTACTGGTTTGGTTCTTAAAAGAAGGTAGAAAGAAGTATTGGTTTGAAAGAAAATTTGGTTTGAAAAGGGAAGAGTTTGAATAAATCTGGGTTTAAAGAAAATTTTCACGGTTTCACAACATCTTCTTACCTTAACCAAGTCTAGCTTCTCGCTGACTGGTGTACTTATAATTACAGAGGTTAGGCTGTTAAGCCCTTCCATGGTCATAATAATCACACTTAACTTCGTGGTACTTTACCAAGCACTTGTAGTTGTTAAAACTTCCCCGAACAGCCCTGTTATAGCAGCACTTGCCAGGGCAAGTGCGCCATGTTAACTGGCTATCGGTTCAACACATACCGGTTGTGGTATTGTTTTTACCCGCACTGTCATCAGTGGCCTTGTTGGCCCTCACTTGATCTTACAGTCTTGATAACAATTCCTCCGGATGACTTCTCACTGTCTTCACATGGTAATCATTAACTAGGGTGTTTCCCATTCTGGAGACCCCTTTTCTTTTGTATTGTTTCCTCTTCGTAGCCCGTTCCACGCATTTGTCGTGGCTACTGAGATTTGTCTCTTGTTTGGGCACTACGTTGTAGTTCCTTTGTCGGTTGGTATACCATTGGTGTATTATTTATCAACTGTGGTCCCGTAGACACTTGTCTCGGGTTCCATTACTTCACTTCTTGCCTGTTGCAACGGTCAGTGCGTTGCAAGCTGGTTATCCTCGACTGCTCAGCAAGTCGACCCAGGTTGCCGGAAATTCTATTCTCCAATACACAAGATTCTTCATTCTTCGCTATTGCATGCGGTTAACATTGTTCAGTTGGAAACCGTCTCCGGGATTCTCAGTTTTCAGGATCTACCGTATGATAGGTTCTATGTACCCTTAGAGGTATTCAATAACAGCCAGATCGGGTATTCCCGAGTATGAGAGGACTTTCATCTCTCTGACGTTGTTTCCCAAGTTATAAAACAGGGATTGTGGAGGGCGGGAAGGATATAGTAGGTTTCCAGTAGTCACTGGTAGTTCCTAACTAGCGTATCTCTCACGCTATCACTCAACCCTTAACCAAAGTACTAAAATCCTAACTCGGTACTTCCTAAGCTCGGTAATTCAGTCATCAGAGCGATACTTCGCTCTGATACCACTTTTTGTAACACCCCATCCAACTTTAACACACTTACAATAAACGGCAGCGAAAATACAAACCTCATCACATTACTTAACTCGTTGGTGTTACACGCCGTTAGCCACCCACGTGGCTAACAAGCTAATCCATATACATTGTACCGGTCTGATGGGCTAAATTCCCGAGCAACTACACAGTATTATCCTTTCCATTAACAACAACAACAACATACACCTTTCAACTATACCGAGTATTTATAATTTGATGCCGACAACAATTTCGGTCTTACTACACCTACTATATATATACACTTAAATGAATACCCATGTACAATGGCTACCCCGTCCTACTCTCGAACGGCTTCCAGCTCTCTGTACCTGAAATAGGAAAAGAAGAGAAAGGGTGGCCCCCCAGGGGCTCAGCACCTTTGCTGGTATGGTAATCACGCAACCCACATGCTACCGGGCCACGCACAACTAATTGTCGTCTTAGCATGCGGTTGATTATTTGAAATCGTGCATGCAACTGTAAACACACAACACATAATCATTTCGCCTCAACGGGCTCAACAAACTGATAATATATCCTTACTTAATAAGTCACTCATGGTATTCATTATCCCTAGAGTGTTCCTCCTCTAATGGAGCTACTTCCTTAATAGACGACACTTACCCTTAAATCGGGTTATCCTTAAACGCCTCTTCTCTCAAACTGGGATTCATATCCATGATCCACATACTCCACATTATACAACATATAACATACACTACATAACAACACATAACAACACTTTGCACGTTTCCACGTGCACAACATAACGCCGCAATAGATATTGCATCACAACAAAATACATAACATAACGGGAATGGTTCTCTTAGGAACCGACCCAAACATTATTAATACACTGGTGAGCCTAGAGAATGGTGTCACTCTCATGGTAAGCTCGTTATACAATAACAACAACACTCATTACCGTCCTAACAGTCGGACGAGTAACTTAAGTTAATATGGTTCGGGTTTGGAGCCCGACACATCACACAAACACATGTTCCCCCTAAACCGATCATAAGTCAGAATAGCTAAGCTTTGGAATAAGCTAATGGGAGATCATAACCCGTGAGGGAAACAACCATAACAAAGAGAAGGGTAAGGCTAAAAAGGATACCCTCTCCCAAACAACGCGCGACCGGCCAAACCGGATTCCTCACTACTGTTAGTACATACTTACTTTTAGATATTAGTTAGAACCCCACTATGGAGTCTATCATAACTACACTCATACAGTATTAGAACTGGGTTAAACATACAAGGGAGATCCCTACATTCACTTACACAACATCACATAATCAACTCACGCATAGCCGTGGTTAGAACGCCCCATGGTTCGGGTCGTTTAATCCGAATACCGAACTCTCATGTGATCCTAGACTCAGTTAACTAAGGTTAACACTGTCGAGGTTAAATGGTATCGGAGTTGAACACGCCACATATATGAATTACTGTAAACTCATTACATGTTTTACTTACAAGTGGCAAACATACAGAAAACACATTGGCAAACAAGCCGGTGTAATCTGGTAGGACACAGGTTTGCAAGAAAACCATACCTGTCACCGGAGTCCACTTTACCCACGTCCACTTATGTTCCTCGAGCAATTCTCGAACAACTGATAACATTACATGTACTTTTATTAACATCGGGGTAGCATGATTATTTAATGTCTAATGCTTATAACTTCTCCCCGTTAACTTAGTTACATAACTTAACATTTTTAACTTGTTTTACTCTCACATTTTAATACAACTTTCACCCACTTAATTGTCATTAAAACTCACCAACATGTCCTTAACAACCTTATAACATCATTACCTATCAATCCCCATCATTACTTATCATTTTAAAAACCATAACACAACATTTTTGGTCCGACCGACCTTACCGACCGACCTTGCACAAGGTCGGTCCATTCCAGAAACCTTACCGTCAAAATTTCTACTACTCCGACCGACCTTGTAAGTTCGGTCTCGCATTTCGGTCGGTTTCCAGAAACTTTAATCCGTACACAAAATACAAGCCCGACCTACCTTGCAAGTCCGGTCCCCAAGGTCGTTCCATTCCAGAAACTAATTCTCTCGGGTAAACTGGGCTCGACCGAACTTGCAAGTTCGGTCGCATGTTCGGTCTGCCCCAGACCCTTGTTTCCTTTTCTCATTCAACTCCAAACTTCACCCCATATCCTAGTACACCCCTAACCTCATTGGGCACTTCAAACACACCTTTAGCCATGTACTAAACTCTCTAAATCACACGCCAAAACCATCTTATCATTCACAAATTCCTTACAAAATTCTTAGCACTTGGAATGTTCCTCCTTAAATTCCTAAGTGGTTCCAACCAACATGACCCACTACCCAAGGTGTTTCCTCTACACCTCCTTAACATCATCTCTCAAACTGCTTTTCTTACTAACTAAACCTCCTTTTTCACATCTTACCTAAACATCACTTCTACTTCCTTGTACATCAACATTCCTAAACCTTAAACAAACTTCCTCCAAGACTTAAATACATTCTCAGAAACACACATTGAATTCCTAGCACTTCCAAGATAACACCTAAAATCCTTGCATCACTCTAAATCACCTTAATACATGTTTTTTCTTCCCAAGTAAAACATGTTAGTTCACCTTTACCTTCCTAGTTCACCAAAACTTACTTAAAACACTTATAACTTCTTACACATTTCCAATTTGGCCATAGCTTCTCTTGTATATACTCACATCCAAAACTTAGGTTTTTACCTTATTTCATTCAAAGAACACCTAAAATCCATCAAACACATTTTTATACACAAACTTCACACATTTAGCACTACATCACAATATAGTGCATAAGCTTAAATTGCTTGGCACTTAGGCCCTTAAATAACATGGCTCTTAGGCCCTTAAATTGCATAAACCTTAAACACTGAATTTCCACATAGTATATTGCCTTTAACCTGCAAATACACTCAACTCACATATGCCCCTTAATAGTTTCCTTGAGAGCATTTTCTAGGTCATTCACCTTTGGCTCCTTTGGTATTTTATTAAGCAAATCAAGCTCATTTTCCTAAGGCATTTTAAACTACATTGAGATAGCTTGTTTACCTCTTTTTCCTCACAAACTTCTTTCTGTTTCCTTTCGTAAAACCGGTAGGGTGTTGGTTGTTTGTCAACTTCTAAACAATTACAAATAATAGAATGAGTTATTCAAGCATTGTGCTTCATCTCATTGTAAACCCAGGAACATATATTGTCTTAACACATTAAGGTAATTGTTTTACCTTGGAATTGGAAGAGAACTTGAATAAGTATCAAGAGAGGACTCCCTAGCCCTTGCAAGGTTCAAATGGAGCTAAAACAAGCAAGGTAAAGACACCATTGTGAGGTGAATTTTCGGACAACACAAACATAAAGGAAACATCATTTTTCTTGAGTTTCCTTACCTTGAAGCAAAGGAGAACATTAATATGTGAAAGGTGAGCTCAAGCTCCATCAATGGTGAATCTTCATGGCACCAAAATGGAGTTCTTGAAGATTTGAAAAGATAGGAATGAAGAGCTTACTCTAACTAAGACAACGGTAGTCTCGGAATTAAATTCGGAGCATGGAATCATAAGTTACAAGTAAAAGGAATGGGATAGAATGGTTCTGTTGGAGAACGAGATTGAAAGGGAGGATGAAGATAGGTGACGGTGGGAACCAAGGAGAAAGAAAGAATGAGGTGAGAGAGTATACTTTGAAGATATTTATGTTAAAAGCAAAGTAACCTTTTACTTACTTTTCATTCTTTTTTTAATTTGGCTAGCCAAGTGTGATGACTCACACCCATAAAACCGTGCCCCCCTTACACATTAGAGATATTTATGGTCTCTGTTGACCAAATATTTGACTTATTTGACTTATAACTTAAACTAGCACTATTTAAGTACTATTCACAAACTAAGGCACATATTTGTGAAATTTTTGATTTCCCATTGATTTAGACTTCCTAATGTGATACTATATAGTACACATGTTAATTAAAGAGTAATGATGGACATTTAGCCATTCAAAACTCCTTTACAAGACAATTTTTCAAAAACGTGCTTTAAGACTCCTTAAAGCACATTTTGTGTTTTAACTTGTTTTCAAGCTTGGTTTTCTTTGGTAATTGATTTAGTATGTTCATTAACATATTTATAAAGTATAGGTATGACCATTAGGTCTTATACACATTTATCCCAAGCTTAGAGCACATTTTAGCCCATATTGCCCTTAAGGTATTTATTTATGTTTTGTTTGGTTTCATTGTCTAACAAGGTTTCCTAAGGACTTAATTAGCCTTATAAAATCATAATTAAATGTTATTAAGTCTTGGTAGGCTCTTTGGGTCCTAACCAAGTTCACTCATAGCTTAGAGCATGTTTTTGCTCATCCGTATCTTAGTGCTTTATTGCATTTACTATGGTTTAAATTGTTCACTGATGTTTCTAAGGCACTTTTTAGCCTTAACATACCATAGTTTAAATGTTTATCAACATATCAAGGTTTGGGGTATTTCACTTAGGACTAGGCTTACTTCTTCAAGTCCCGTGGATTGATACCCGGTTGCTTCTATTAGCTATACTATTGCGACCGGGATTTTCGCAACCCGACAGGCTTTTCGTTTTATTAATTTCTAGGTTTTTTTCAAGTTAGTTTTAGTAGAACATTTTCCCTGTTTGCAACATGGCGTCATTGCCGGGGACTTGACTTTGTCTAGTCCTTAGCCTTGGTTGTCGATTGTTTTTATTTATTTGGTTCATTTTAGTTTTACTTATAGTTCATTTCTTTTTTATTTCTTTTTATTTTATTTTAGTTTCGTTTGTCTATTATATTTTGTTTTTAGTTTATTTTATTTTTATTTGTTTGGTTATTTTTGTTTTACTTTGAGTTCATTTTATTTTTAGTTATTTATTTTAGTTTCATCAGTTTATTATATTTTATTTCTTTCTTTATTTAGTTATAATTTTAATTTGGTGATTCTTAGTTTGGTTATTTTTTATTTTATTTTGTCTTGTTTTGTTTTATTTGTTTTCTTAATTTTATTTATTTTTATTTTTATGGTTAGTTTATTGTGTTTCTAGTTATCTTGAATTCTTTTATTTGATAGTTTGTCAGTTTTTTTTTTTTTTACTTAGTTTTTTTATCTTGTTTGATTTTTTGTTATTTTCTTTATTTACTATTACTCTTTTTTATTCTTAGTTTTATTTTGTTTTTCGTTATTTAAATATTTTTTTATGTTATTTTATTTGACTCTATTTATATTCTATTGTTAGTTTATTTTGTTTTAGCTATTTCGTCATTTTTTTAGTTTACTTCTTGTTTTATTTTAGTTCCAATTGAATTGTGTGGATGTTCAATTGTTTTTATTTTATTTATTTTGCCTTTTAGTTTACTTTGTTTTTAATTTTCTAACTACTTTTGATAATGGCACAATAGAGCCTCAATGGTGGTCATGTTTATTCTGATGGTGCTAGTTCTTCCCAGGCTTCGAATTCCATGTTGGAGTAGATGGCTACTGACCAGGCACAATTGAAAACCACATTGGGCAGTATGGTGAAGATGCTAGAGCAGCTAACTATAGGACATACACCTATTCAGACAATGGAGTAGGTGTTTTCTGGTTCTAATGACCTTTATCACTCGCAGTGTGAGGGTAATCACGAGTTCAAAGATTGCCCAAAAATTGAAGAGATGAGGCGAATTGAGGAGCAATTCGAACAGGAATCATTTTATTCACAGGATATTTATTGCTCGTACTGTGGGGGACCTCATGAGATCGATGACTGTCTCGAATTTCAAGAGCAATTGTGGTTAGAGGATCAACCAGACTACCTACAGAAAATCACTCTTCAGCAGCAGACTTCAATCTTGAACAATGTAGTGGAGCAACCTGTTGAATTCTCAAGTTGCCCTCCCTCTCCACCCTTGGTTCTAGACAATGAAGATGTCCACATCCTAGATTTTGTAAGGGAGGAGCCACCACTGCCCTGCCATCATCATAGTTTCTTTGAGCCTCACCCATAGAAGGAGGATGTTTACATCCTTCAATTTGAGGAAGAACAACAATCAACACCTGGTCTTCTACTTGAGACCCATTACCGTCAATACTTCCTCAAACATCAGGTTTCGTGGAGTACTTATTTTCCTATTTTATATGTTGAGGAAACATTTTGCTTTGATCCAGGTGGTTTATTACTAATTGTAGTCTACTTCTTATTCCCGTTGACACCATTGTCAACTTTTATTTTTGATCTGGGATAACGAAGCGAGAGTCTAGCCAAAGACTATAAAGACGGGCAGCTAACTGGGAGGCAACCTGGTGGTAAAGTTTATTTTTATTGGTTTTTTCTAGTTTTATTTTGTTTCCAGGTTTATTTTAGTTTAATTTCAGTTAGAAGTGACGGTGGTGCCCGTGCTACTAATGCAACGCTTCTAGCATTATTTGGTGTTTTACAAAGTGTGTGTAGGTGCAATTGTTTTTGGTATTCCTAACTCTCCGAGGCTGGACACTTGTTTGGACGCAAGTGTGAGGAACGCTTCTACCCCACTGTTCAAGCTTAAGTGTGAGGAAGGGAACCTTCCTCAATCTAAAGATATCAGGGGAGTTTCAGTTTCTCAATCTTTATTGCTTATGTTTTGCCTTTTATGCTTTTAATGTTTAATATATGCGGAGTGTTGAATGGATCCTTCGTGAGTCTGGCATATTTTGAAAGGTCTTTTCTTGATTTTATTTTGTGAACAATGAGGACATTGCTCCTCTTAAGTGTGAGGAAGTGGAGACCTTTCCCTGAAAATATGCTAGCTGTACTTAATGGCACACTAGTTTTTGATTGTTCTCATGCTACGAAGGATAAACTTCTTTTAGTGCCAGTAAATGTTGAATTTTTGGGTGACAATTTTTGTGGAAGTTGTAGAAATCGAGCCTGATGACAACCTCAAGAATCTTTTTGTTTAAAGTTGTTCGTATGTATTGTTTTCTTCAAATTAGTTCTATTTTTACTGAAATCTGGTGGACTCAAATTAAACTAATTTGGCTTGGTGACTGGGAATGATATGAAAGTTTGGTATGAAGGATAAGGCAAGGTACTCCTCTGATCATGAATTTTCTGAACCAAAACAGGCCTCGTTTATCCGGTTATTAAGTCCTTGGGGTGCTTCATCACCCATCTACCTAAGGTCTCGGGATCTAGGATAGAAGGCCCAACACCGTTACATGGATAAAGAGAAAAGTCTGGGGAACGAAAACAATTGTGCGAAAAATAAGAAAAATAATTATGCAAAGAAAGGAAATCCCTTAAAAGCTTAATCTTTTTTGCAATTTTCCTATTTTAATCATGAGTGCGTGGTGTTGAAAGGTGTTGCGGAATAGGGCATTACTTCACACCCCTTGTCATCCAAAGGTAGAGGAATGAAATCGGTGGAAGATCCTGAGTTATTCTATGTTTAGTTTTTGCAATCTAACTTCTCCAAGCTTTTATAAATTTTTCTTTTTCACTGTTTGTGAAAACTCACAACAGAGAGCAGGATTATTCTTTTGATTGTCATTTTGCTTGATTTCCTTCTGCACTTGTTTGATCCGGAGGTTTGATACTACGACCTTGGAGTGAGTTTTGTTCTTTATTTGCTTGAGGACAAGCAAAAGCTTAGTGTGAGGAAGTTTGATAAGTGTGAAATATAGAGCATTTGAAGGGTTTAATTTGCTTATTTTTTTGTAGTGGTTTGGCCAATATTTCTCACTTATCATGTGTTTTCCAATGATTTATGTTTAGATAATAATTGATGCATTTTATGTATTAAATGCAGGTAAAAGTCATATAATTGCATTCTTCACTTCACAAGCTTCGCAACGCAACAAACGGGGAGCAAAACGGAGTCAAAACGAAGAATATACGCCCGAAACAAGTTTCACTCGTCAGGATACTGACATGTCCGAACTTATGTCCGAACGTTGATGTTCGGACAGAGGTCGAAACTTCCTGAAAATTTGTCCTAACATGCGCCCGAACTTCCAAGTTCGGACGCCGCATACAGAATTCGAAAATATGTAGTTTTAAGAGTTAAAAATGCCTATTTTTGTTATAAAAAGTCACCGAGGGTTGCGGGAGCAGATTGATTCACGCCGGATGCCTCAGACGAGGCTCTCACGCCACGCCTCACCTCCCTCCATCACCATCGCCATCGATCAACACCATCACCACCACCACCATCTTCAACCTCTAGCCAGGCAAACTCTAGATCTAGACAGCGGAGCGAATTTAGAAGTTTTGTATTCCAGATGATTTCTCAATCTCTTTTCTCTGTCTATTTTATGATTATGTCTCGCTAGATAGGATTTGCTCTGGGGGAGTGTTGTTCGTAATGGATACGAACTAGTTAGAATTCCTGCAATTTGAATGTGAGATTGTATCGGATTGTTTCTAGATTAATGTTAATCATTCATCTTCTCTATCAAATTTGCGCGTTTATATAGTCGTTTTGCGAATCCTGCTATGATCAGACAAGGTGATTAGCAGGAAGTTCAAATTAATCTGGAGATTTGTGGAAAAATTAGTCGGATAGATAATTTTTCCCCGCAAATGCTAATAATTCTTCGCCTGTATTCCGCCTATATGTGTTTTGCCAGCTTCTAGATTAGAGTTGACATGTTCTGATAGGTGAGCTCTTCTTTTAACTAGGATTTAGGGTCGAAGAGAGTCTAAGAATTGGCCAATCCGTGTCTCATAATAAAACTGTAGGTTTGGCTAGATTTATCCAGTAAAGAACAACCCAAACCTGGAGTTCCATTCATTTTATTGAATTTATCATTCAATTTCATTAATCGTTCATTTACATTTTGATTTGCGTTTATTCAATTCAATTACAAAAACAATTCACAAACCCTTAAACTTCTAGTTTTCTTAGGACTAGGCTTACTTCTTCAAGTCCTGTGGATTGATACCCGGTTGCTTCTGTTAGCTATACTATTGCGACCGGGATTTTTGCAACCCGACAGGCTTTTCGTTTTATTAATTTCTAGGTTTTTTCAAGTTAGTTTTAGTAGAACATTTTCCCTGTTTGCAACATGGCGTCATTGCCGGGGACTTGACTTTGTCTAGTCCTTAGCCTTGGTTGTCGATTGTTTTTATTTATTTGGTTCATTTTAGTTTTACTTATAGTTCATTTCTTTTTTATTTCTTTTTATTTTATTTTAGTTTCGTTTGTCTATTATATTTGTTTTAGTTTATTTTTTTTTATTTGTTTGGTTATTTTTGTTTTACTTTGAGTTCATTTTATTTTTAGTTATTTATTTTAGTTTCATCAGTTTATTATATTTTGTTTCTTTTTTTATTTAGTTATAATTTTAATTTGGTGATTCTTAGTTTGGTCATTTTTTATTTTATTTTGTCTTGTTTTGTTTTATTTGTTTTCTTAATTTTATTTATTTTTATTTTTATGGTTAGTTTATTGTGTTTCTAGTTATCTTGAATTCTTTTATTTGATAGTTTGTCAGTTTTTATTGTTTTTTTTACTTAGTTTTTTTGATCTTGTTGATTTTTTGTTATTTCTTATTTACTATTACTCTTTTTTATTCTTAGTTTATTTTGTTTTTCGTTATTTAAATATTATTTTTATTTTATGTTATTTTATTTGACTCTATTTATATTCTATTGTTAGTTTATTTTGTTTTAGCTATTTCGTCATTTTTTTAGTTTACTTCTTGCTTTATTTTAGTTCCAATTTGAATTGTGTGGATGTTCAATTGTTTTTATTTTATTTTATTTTTGCCTTTTAGTTTACTTTGTTTTTAATTTTCTAACTACTTTTGATAATGGCACAATAGAGCCTCAATGGTGGTCATGTTTATTCTGATGGTGCTTGAAATACCCCAAATTATTAAAGCATGGATTAAATATTTAATCACATTAATTAAGGCCTAAACATGCCTTAAAAGTCAACTGAGAACAACAGTGGTCAACACAAATCAAGATGTTGCACCCTTGACTAAGGGTAAATAAATACCCAAATGAACTACTTAGGACCTAAAAATTTGTCCTAAGCATATTAACACATTACTAAACATTATAACCGTTGGACAACACTCCAACACAAAAAAAGCATTTACATGCTTCAAGGTCAAAAAGGGCAAAAAGGTGCTCTAGGAAAACCTTAAAAATCAAATGACCTTTAAATGATATAAAATCGAATACCATGATCAAATATCATGTAAGGAGCACAACAAAACCATTGTCAAAGAAAACCAAGCTCAGAAACACCAGGCAACACAAAATGTGCGCTAAAACTCCTTAAAGCACGTTTTTGTGAAATTGTCTTTTAAATTGGTTTTAAATGGGCTAAAAGGTTATAAATACCTTTAAATATAATAAAATATCATATTATATGATATTAGGAATTTAATTCCAGAAATTTACGAATTTTTACAAAATTAATATTAAAATATTAATAAAACCCTGAAGTGGGGCCCGCATGAGTCAAAATGACCAAGTTTGGTCAATGGGCAGTTAATGACCCATTTGCCCTTGTGGAAATCGGCTGGCAAGGAGGTGGGAAGACAGCATAAGTCTTTGATTGACAATAATGCTACCTAATACAACCAAGAATAGTAAAAAGGTTACTTTTCTTACCTTTTTCAATAATTAAGCTCATTTCCAAGCTTCCCCCTTCCTCTTGTCCGATTCTCTTCATTCCAACCGAGCTCCCTCCCTTCCTTGAAGCTCTCAAGTCTGGTTCTTGAGTTAGGAAGGCAGTTCATACTCTTAAGCTCTTAAGGTAAGCTTTTAATGTCATTTTTAGCTCTTTTTCTTCATCTCTTCACTACCAACACCTAGATTTTGTGGCTCATCAATTCCTATGGCTTATTCTCAGTGTTCTAAGGTTAGAACAAGAGCTAAACTCGGTTGAGACCAGTAGAGGGACCAAGGTTGTTCAAATCTACATTTTAAGGTAAAAATGTGCTTTAAGCTCATAACTTTTGATTCCCAACAAGTTCGGCGGTGAAACTTTGGTCATAGCCTCATCTTCTTCTCCTTTTCATGTGGAATCTGTTGGTTAGCCATTTGGAGCAAAGATGGCCGAGATCCAAAGGAAATACCCTCTTTTAAGGCATTTTTCCAAGGTAAAACCTAACAACAAGGTAGCATTTCGAGATCTAACTATTTCCTATGTCAATATGGTGGATCTAACACCTTGTGGTGTGTTTGGTTCAGGTCGAAACCACTTAGAACTTCCCTTGCACTCTTAAGGTAATTTTTGCCTTAAATCTTACATTAAATTACTTCTTATGGTTAGATCTTGCTTGGAGACTAACTAGGCCTTGTTTTCTGTTTGAAAAAATGTAAAACAAGCTGTGGAGAATTTCTACTTAAGGTGGCCGAACCAAACAAGGATTACCTAAGCTAAATCAAGGTATAAATCACTTAAACATTAACTTTGCTAAGTTAAAAATGTTCTAAGCTAATTCTAATACTATTGCCGTGAGTGAAGAGGTGAAATAAGGTCTTGTTTGACCTTAAAATGTTTAAGGAATGGTTTAATAAATTTTATAGCTAATTAAACAAGCATAATTGTCAAATTTAAGACATTATGTGGAAGTTTGGTAAATAACTGAAGAATATATAGTGAGGCCGAAAATTTATATGTATTTTGGGACATTTATGTGTAATTTATTTTGCAAGCCAATGTTTGTAATAAGGCCATGTATTTTAGGCCATTTTATTTATGCATTTACAAGCTTTTAATTAAGTTTAAGTAGTATAAATGCATTACCGAAAATAAATGGGGTTTTAGGTGTAATTAAATTAAATTTGAGGGCTTTAGAATAATAAGGCCGAAAATTAGCGGTAAAAAGGAGTTAAAATAAAGTTTATAAGATTTTATAAAGTTTTGGGGTTAAATGGTGATTTCTAGAAAATTTGGGTGCAAACCATAATTATTAGGAATTAATGGTCAAGGAAATATTAAGGAGGTCATTGACCATATGCTAGGTTTTGACCAAAATAAATAAGTTAGATAACTTATTTAAGGTTTTATAATAAGTTATGTATTTAATGGTAATATTTTTATAACATATGTGGTAAATATGTTATCACCAAAAATAAAGGGTGTACAATGGTATTTTAAACACCCATGGGCTATTAGGAATTTTTAGGAATTTATTTGGTGGATTTTGGAATTAAAATAAACTATATATGTATAATAATAGTTAATATGTCATTATGACACTTTAGAAAAATAGATGGTGGAATGGTAAATATCAAAAGTATATGGGTTAATAAGGATATTTATAACCCTTTGGTGGAATTTGGTGATTTTTTTTATTAAGAGAATTTATTAAGATATGTGTATAAAATATGGTTTTAATGATATGGAAGAACTATGTGTTATAAATAGGGCCAAATGGCAATTATAGAATAGCACAAGGGCTGTTTGGAATTTACAAAAAAATAACCATAGGTTATACTCTTTTATAAGTTGGAAATGTTATATTAAATGGTATATATAACATGGTAAAGAAAGGGGTGATTTTGTAAATAAAGGAAACTATGGTTTATGGAAAAGAATAAGATTTTCTTATGGTGCCTGAGAGGCAATAATAAATGGTTTTGTATAAAAACTATAGGTTATAAGTTAAAGGGAATAAAAATACCACATAGTATGATATTAGTATATGGTATAACATTACATAATGTTATGTGGTCAAAACGGAATTTAAATTAAGATAAGGGCTATACTGAGTTAATAAGAGTTGAAAGATGAATTTTAGACTAAGGTCTATAATGTTATAAATGTTATGACAATGATAAGGTTTAGATGGAATTAATATAAGGAAGGGTACTCACAAAAATAATGTGACAAACTATAAATAAATGAGATTTATAAACTAAGGTGTTTATGGAATAAACCTTAGGAGTTGTAATTATACAATATAAGATGTTACATGATATTAGGATAATAATCTTAATATAAGTTGTATAATATAATACGACTAATGGGAATAATCATCTAATAAAATGATAAAATGTAACATAAAATATAAGAGTTTATGAAACTCATGAGAATTACCTACGTGGTAAAAATATATATACATACACAAGAATAATGTATATAAGGTGGATAAATATATTTGGTTGGAAACCATATGATTTAATGGTGGTGGTGATTTTTTTAAAAAATATATAGTTACGAACTGTAAGTTATGAATTTTAGAATGCAATATAATATAAGAATGCATGCATACATGCAACTATAGGTTACGTACCTAAACTAGATGTGGATAAGATTAAAGGAAATATAAGGAATTAAACTTAACAGTTGAATGTTTTGACGTACACGTTTTAAGTAACAAAGCCGACTGTTTTAGAGAAACCTGTAACAAACAACTGTAGAAAACAGGGGTGAACTGTCGGGGTTACTTATTATTCGGAAATACCGGATGTAGTTAGTCATGGAGACTGACTTATAGTTTTGTTACCGTTTAGAGTATACTTCTGACAAGGACGCTTGACGAGCTAACGGACTGCACGGAGCGTAGAATCTTGCTGATTCATACTCCACCGTAATACAGTCAGGGTGAACGGTATGTAAAGGGGTTTCATCCGAGTTGTCCTAAGGTTGCTCCTTGGGCTCGGATTTGGTTGATATAACTTGTATGTTGTTGTGTGATCTGTGATAAGATTGTTTGTCTGAATGTGATAATTAATATGCATGAACTGTATATTTATAGCTGCTTATCATTTACTGTTGTTGAGTTAACAGTATTGGTTCGTATATATGAACCTATATATATAAAACGAACTAGCGGCTATGGTGCTATCTTATATGAAATATAAGGAACGTAAGTAAAACGTTGTAGCACTATGATAATAACATATACATATTATCTGAGACTTTTATACGGAGCATTGGCCTTTCTATACGCCGCTCTTGTATCTAGCACTGGATCCTGAGTTTACAGACTCCGGATTGGACTAATGACCTTAGTCTGCTGTGTTAGAAAATTTGGTAATGCGATGCGATGGTATAATTAATTAATTAATGGAATGGAAGTAAAGCCAAGAGGATGTGGCTCTTGGTGCGCGCTGTGATCACAAAAACGATACCAGGATGCCCGCGTACGGGTCCGTAAGTATCAAGAAAATTTCCCGTGAGCTAGAATGGCTCGTTGGTCGGAGACTCTACCGTTGGAGTGGCTACTGCCGTGGGTGACCCGCCATAATATATGGGTAACTAGAGACATGTCGTTTTAACGAGACATTGTCACTAGGTATAACTGAACAACTAAAACAATTGAGACTTATACAGTGGCAAACAAAACCATGGGCGAGACTTTATACTTGTTTATTATTCTCGTTGTTTCGCTTTGTTGTTCATCGGTTAAACTTGTGGTTATTTTATTGTGTGTTGATGGTTGGATGGAGCCTTCAAGGCTAAGGTAAATTAACTATGGAGATTGTACGCTACAGCGAATGTACATTGTACATATGGATGGGGCTTGAAAGCCAAACTAAAATAAATTGACAGTGGATGGTGAACGCTACGGCGATTGTACATTGTACAATATATTGTTGATACTCGATACGTTCGATATACAAATGTTGTTTGATATATTCTATGACTGTTTGGATTGGATGGATGGTTAAATGTTTATGGATATTTGGATGGTTGATTATGTATATTATACATTTATGCTTCAGTTTTGATTATAACTGTAAAATGGAAAAGCATGAAACCAATCTAATAACAAGATGGTTAAAATGACAAGCGACCATTAGGGTCCAGGCCCGGCATACTCAGCGTCTATCGCTGATACTACACCATTACAGGTTGTTGATCATTGTCGGAGCTGAAGAGCAGGAACAGGGTAACTGGAAATGTTGTATAGCAATGAAGATGGTGTATGGTCTTATGGTAAGGTTGTATTTCAGGATTGGGTAGATGCTCACTTGTCGATGTATATGATTTATGGACTTAGTATGATGTATAGGAGTTTCTCGTTATCACTGCGGATAGCAGTTTATTTGTATTGGAAGTTGGATATAGTTTGGCTGCGTTGCTCGCATGGGCGAGTAACGGCCGGTGACACCCGAGTGAGTTTGTAATGGTTATTTATTTTTCCGCTGCGAGACGTTTTATTTATTGCTACGTGAGAGATTATATCGTGATTATTGAGAGGGGTGTTACAAAAGTGGTATCAGAGCGGAGTACCGCTCTGATAACGAGAAAGTAGGTTAAGACAGTGAGCTTAGGACTTGGGAAATTACGGGGAACATTTGAGAGTTATGAGACGATTCGTCTTAGAAAGATATTGTGTCTAGTAACGCAAATTGCGTGACAGGTTAGCCTTAAGGCAATTTAATATCTATTGGTTGTGTACGGTAATTTACCGAGCATTTATGTGACATACTGTACTACAGATGTCTGGTGGTATTAGAAGGCGTGGTACTGGAAGAGGTAGAGGCGGTGACCCCGGCATTCCAGGAGTTGCTGAGACTGTTGCAGCCGTTCTTGCACAGCTGGGTACTCAGATAGGAGGAGCACCAGCCCACCCGCCACAGCCCAGGGAAACAAATTGGCTGAAGTCAGTTACAGAGACCCGACCACCTACATATTCAGGGGAGCCAGACCCCGTAGCTTTGGAGCGTTACATTGTTGAACATGAGAAGGCCTATGAAGCTTTACAAGTACCTGGCGACAAGAAGGTCGCCATTGCTGCTTTCCATCTGAAGGATGCAGCCAGTACTTGGTGGAGGTTGGTCAAGGACCATCACCTGGCTACGCCCGACTTTTCGTGGGCTGCCTTTGTCGAGTTGCTGAGAGGGAAGTACTACCCAGCACATCTCAAACAGAAGAAGCGCCAGGAGTCAGAGACACTGACCCAAGGAGGTCTGACCGTGGATGAGTATTACGCTCGATTCATTGGTCAGCTGGACTTCATTCCCGGTGTGGATTACTCAGAGACTGTGAAGGTCGAGAAGTTCCGGGGAGGACTATTATTTCGCATTCAGATAGCGATGGGTGCTACCCTCTACACTACCATCCAGGTGCTAACATGAAAGCCATAAAATTCTTTACTTACTACATTACCAATTAACTGTGAGAACTTACCAAGGAGATTCCAAGAGTGTTATGAGGCTGCCTCGAGGACGGAGCTAATGCTCCAGACTCGGGAAGAGACTCTCGGGGCTAAGAAAAGGAAGAACCCTGAGGGAGAGTCTGGGGGTGGAGGAGCATCTCCAGAAGAAGTTCAGAAAAAAGGAAAGTAAGGACTTATCCCACTCTAAATTGTTTACCATACTAAATATCTTATAAATACTGACCCGAAACATTTAAACATGAAGTTTTTCCAAAAGATAGGGCAACAGGGTCACAAGGGAAAGAAAGGGAAAGAGCCTGTCCTTTAGTTGACCGGCCCAGCTATTGATGCTAAGCCTCTGAGATCTACACCTCCTAAGGGTGAGAACACCTACCTCTTAAATTCAAATATAATCTTAACCTCTATATCAACAGATTTTAACTTAAACTTAAATACTACTATCAGGCACCGGACAGCCCCAGCGCCACTTTTACTGTAAGCGTTGTGGGAAGGACCATCCTAGGGTCGACTGCGAAGGCCGCAAGGTCGAGTGTCGGTGCTGCCACAAGGAGGGCCATAGGGAATTTGAATGTTGGATGAACCCAGAGAGCCGTAACTACAGGCCACGAAAGAATACTCAGAAGACCTCAGCTGGAGGATCTGGAGTACCATGAGGCGGTCAGAATGGCCAGACATCTACTGATGCTGGAGCCTATAGAGGCAAGGGAGTAGATAGGGCATGAGTACCCTAACTCCATGAGACCGCTGGTGGAAGACCTATACTTACTATGTTGTGTACTTATTTTGGATATTAGACAAGACTTGTTATAAGTATGTGGGAGTGTGTCATTGACCACTCGCCTTTTGTGTAAGACTTTGGGATTAGTTGTGTATGACTTTTGAGATTAATTTTGAGAACTCGAAGCGAGTAAACTTTAAACCTTGTCGGAAAATATATATATGAACAGGATGTTAATGCTTACATTATCATGTAGCAATACTCAAATGACGAAGAGTCAATAAGACCGGGAATTACTGAACCAGAATTTCCACCTGCATGGCGCACTTGCTATTGCAAGCGCTATGACAGTAAACCACTGAAATTTCCATCTGCCTTGCGCACTTGCTACAGCAAGTGCAGCGACAGCAACAATAACAGCTACTGCAAATGCAACAACTACTACTCTTTTAACCTTTTATAAAAAAAAAATGTTTTTCAAACTTTTTCATACAAACCTGGAGATTAGAAACCTATGCAATTTTGGAAGGACCATTAGTCCAACCACTGCAACTGGGGAAACTATACAGCCACTATGACTGTAAACCACACCGGTTTAAATTGTTGGGAATTTTCAGACATGGCTTATTAGCCAAATACCAGCAGTGTATACCCGCATTTAATGCTAATCGCTACCAGTGCTAAATGTTTAGTCCTCATGGACAAGCATACCCTTTGTAGATGCACCACCGTCAGTGAGGATGGTTGGGAAGTAAAGAGCCAAGTTGCTCAAGCTGTTATGCAATCTGCAATACATCCAATTACATGGATGAGGGGACGAATATGAACTATGGATGAGATATGATAAAAAAAACAGGGAGAAAAAAAAAAGAAAATGTGTTGTACTCAATGAGATCAGAAAAAAAAAAGGAGAAACAAGTTTGCTAATATAGCACGGATTTTACTTACACCAAGTTGAATAATACTAGTCTATGATACAAGTTACCACGGTTGCCACAAAGGCAATATCACTTATTACAGGATAACTGATAACGTGAACTATTACACAAAAAAAAAGAGAAGCAAAAAAAAGAAGAAGAGAAGGACAAAAAAGAAAAGTAAAAAAAAAAAAGAGATATCCATCAAAGGGAGATTGACAACAGAATACTTCACTATAACCGTGTGACAGACATTACCAGTTTACTAAACGAGTCATGGGACGACCGCACTCCGTTAGGAGCATGTGGGCCTGACAGACTTATTTATGAGTTAATTGGGTAAGTAGTAATGTATCAGTACGGTACCCCATGCAAGTAGACAAGTAGTGTTAGGAACACGAGAAGTAGTCAACTCCATCCTACGGACCGTAAGACGGATTACCTCGAAGATGGACGAGAAGAGCCGCAGTTAAACCAACGGGCTAGAAAAAAAAAAGAGAACCTTCAACAGAGAACAGTGGACAGTATACAGAGAAGACAGAGAAACGATTCAAGGACAGGAACCAAAAAAAATAGGAAAACCCATTATGGATGAATAATATGTAGAAGCCTCATAAGGATCAAGCAAATGCTTGCAATCTAGAGGAAATCTACCAGATGATATGGACATAAACGCGTAAATACGCGAGGAGAAAAGATAAAGCTATATGATAGCAGATACCTTAAGTAAGGAACAGTGGATTTGGAAGGTACCACTCACAGGATAATTCGCACATCTTTTCTGTTTGACTCATTGGATATTAGCTGTTGAGCGTTTACGCCTCTACACTCTGTATGACTGGGTGTTTTGGTATTGCACTCGTGCAGTTATTAATCTAGTGGGAATGCAGAAAGATAAAGTGGATATCAACACGAGTGTGTTAAAAAAAAAAGAGAACTACAACAGTGTGTTACTCCGGAACAAAACCACCAGGAGACATGGATGACAAACATCATCTTTGTGGACATATAGGCTGGTACGTCTTAATATTACAAAGACAAGTGCAAAGAGCACTAAGTACTAACAGTAGCCAATGTCATATTACATTTCAAGCTGAATATCAGTGAGAGAAGACACACACATGTATGCTAGTGATCCAACGAGTGGATTCACAGCAATGGAAAAAAAAAGAGGCAAATTGAGCCTATGTTCATGGGTCTGCACCTCATACGGAGCGAGTGGGCCCATAAGAATGAACTTGGGAGAGAGCACAAATAGAGCAGTGCCTCACCTTTTTGTATTAGGGAGCCCTGAAGGGCTAGAGTCATACCCGTCTCTCCGATATGAGGATAATTCACGAGTTGGTGAAGTCTTTGAGAGCCAAGTATCCAGCGCTCCTTATTGAGCGGCTGTTGTATACTTGTGGGGTACGGGGGCGTAACCCTTTTTAAGGGGGGTAGAGCCTCTTGGCTGTGCACATGTGTGCACTAAATTTTGTTTGATTAGTATGCATTGCATACAAAGAATTGGTGGTGTGCGGGGCATACGAGGTTTGTTTGGTTAGTATGTGAATTATTTAGTATGCATAGCATACAGTGAATTGGTTTTGTTGGTTATGGTTGGTACGCGGGGCGTGCGTTGTTTGGTTTGTTTGTGTGTGATGTACACTTGTATGTACGTATCTTACGAGATACCTGTATGAATGTTGGGTCTACACCATGTGTGTAACACTTTTCTTATGCTATTTGTGATATGTATTCATATTGCTTTATAGAATGATTACATATGGTATCACCTAGATACGAAATGAATCATTAGATATGGAATGTGGAACAATGGAATGTTATGGACACCTCAGGGAGGTTGTCAGGGTTGGTAGAACTGATAGGAAATGATGGTGCTGATGGATCACCTATATCCATATATGATTGAACTAACGCCACAACGTGATGGCTATGTGCTGTATAAGCGCAATACGATGTGTGTAAATGATATATCACATAGATATACATTATGGGAACAATGGGTAGTTATACATTTATATATACTTACCTATTTGATTAAGAGACTTCGGGACGAAGTCTTTTTAAGGGGGGTAGACTGAAACACCCCAAATTATTAAAGCATGGATTAAATATTTAATCACATTAATTAAGGCCTAAACATGCCTTAAAAGTCAACTGAGAACAACAGTGGTCAACACAAATCAAGATGTTGCACCCTTTGACTGCTAAGGGTAAATAAATACCCAAATGAACTACTTAGGACCTAAAAATTTGTCCTAAGCATATTAACACATTACTAAACATATTATAACCGTTGGACAACACTCCAACACAAAGAAAAAGCATTTACATGCTTCAAGGTCAAAAAGGGCAAAAAGGTGCTCTAGGAAAACCTTAAAAATCAAATGACCTTTAAATGATATAAAATCGAATACCATGATCAAATATCATGTAAGGAGCACAACAAAACCATTGTCAAAGAAAACCAAGCTCAGAAACACCAGGCAACACAAAATGTGCGCTAAAACTCCTTAAAGCACGTTTTTGTGAAATTGTCTTTTAAATTGGTTTTAAATGGGCTAAAAGGTTATAAATACCTTTAAATATAATAAAATAACATATTATATGATATTAGGTATTTAATTCCAGAAATTTACGAATTTTTACAAAATTAATATTAAAAAATTAATAAAACCCTGAAGTGGGGCCCTCATGAGTCAAAATGACCAAGTTTGGTCAATGGGCAGTTAATGACCCATTTGCCCTTGTGGAAATCGGCTGGCAAGGAGGTGGGAAGACAGCATAAGTCTTTGATTGACAATAATGCTACCTAATACAACCAAGAATAGTAAAAAGGTTACTTTTCTTACCTTTTTCAATAATTAAGCTCATTTCCAAGCTTCCCCCTTCCTCTTGTCCGATTCTCTTCATCCCAACCGAGCTCCCTCCCTTCCTTGAAGCTCTCAAGTCTGGTTCTTGAGTTAGGAAGGCAGTTCATACTCTTAAGCTCTTAAGGTAAGCTTTTAATGTCATTTTTAGCTCTTTTTCTTCATCTCTTCACTACCAACACCTAGCTTTTGTGGCTCATCAATTCCTATGGCTTATTCTCAGTGTTCTAAGATTAGAACAAGAGCTAAACTCGGTTGAGACCAGTAGAGGGACCAAGGTTGTTCAAATCTACATTTTAAGGTAAAAATGTGCTTTAAGCTCATAACTTTTGATTCCCTTCAAGTTCGGCTGTGAAACTTTGGTCATAGCCTCATCTTCTTCTCTCTTTCATGTGGAATCTGTTGGTTAGCCATTTGGAGCAAGTATGGCCGAGATCCAAAGGAAATACCCTCTTTTAAGGCATTTTTCCAAGGTAAAACCTAACAACAAGGTAGCATTTCGAGATCTAACTATTTCCTATGTCAATATGGTGGATCTAACACCTTGTGGTGTGTTTGGTTCAGGTCGAAACCACTTAGAACTTCCCTTGCACTCTTAAGGTAATTTTTGCCTTAAATCTTACATTAAATTACTTCTTATGGTTAGATCTTGCTTGGAGACTAACTAGGACTTGTTTTCTGTTTGAAAACATGTAAAACAAGCTGTGGAGAATTTCTACTTAAGGTGGCCGAACCAAACAAGGATTACCTAAGCTAAATCAAGGTATAAATCACTTAAACATTAACTTTGCTAAGTTAAAAATGTTCTAAGCTAATTCTAATACTATTGCCGTGAGTGAAGAGGTGAAATAAGGTCTTGTTTGACCTTAAAATGTTTAAGGAATGGTTTAATAAATTTTATAGCTAATTAAACAAGCATAATTGTCAAATTTAAGACATTATGTGGAAGTTTGGTAAATAAATGAAGAATATATGGTGAGGCCGAAAATTTATATGTATTTTGGGACATTTATGTGTAATTTATTTTGCAAGCCAATGTTTGTAATAAGGCCATGTATTTTAGGCCATTTTATTTATGCATTTACAAGCTTTTAATTAAGTTTAAGTAGTATAAATGCATTACCGAAAATAAATGGGGTCTTAGGTGTAATTAAATTAAATTTGGGGGCTTTAGAATAATAAGGCCGAAAATTAGAGGTAAAAAGGAGTTAAAATAAAGTTTATAAGATTTTATAAAGTTTTAGGGTTAAATGGTGATTTCTAGAAAATTTGGGTGCAAACCGTAATTATTAGGAATTAATGGTCAAGGAAATATTAAGGAGGTCAACATTGACCATATGCTAGGTTTTGACCAAAATAAATAAGTTAGATAACTTATTTAAGGTTTTATAATAAGTTATGTATTTAATGGTAATATTTTTATAACATATGTGGTAAATATGTTATCACCAAAAATAAAGGGTGTACAATGGTATTTTAAACACCCATGGGCTATTAGGAATTTTTAGGAATTTATTTGGTGGATTTTGGAATTAAAATAAACTATATATGTATAATATATAGTTAATATGTCATTATGACACTTTGGAGAAAAATAGATGGTGGAATGGTAAATATCAAAAGTATATGGGTTAATAAGGATATTTATAACCCTTTGGTGGAATTTAGTGATTTTTAGAATTATTAAGAGAATTTATTAAGATATGTGTATAAAATATGGTTTTAATGATATGGAAGAACTATGTGTTATAAATAGGGCCAAATGGCAATTATAGAATAGCACAAGGGCTGTTTGGAATTTACAAAAAAATAACCATAGGTTATACTCTTTTATAAGTTGGAAATGTTATATTAAATGGTATATATAACATGGTAAAAAGAAAGGGGTGATTTTGTAAATAAAGGAAACTATGGTTTATGGAAAAGAATAAGATTTTCTTATGGTGCCTGAGAGGCAATAATAAATGGTTTTGTATAAAAACTATAGGTTATAAGTTAAAGGGAATAAAAATACCACATAGTATGATATTAGTATATGGTATAACATTACATAATGTTATGTGGTCAAAACGGAATTTAAATTAAGATAAGGGCTTTACTGAGTTAATTGATAAGTGTCTAAATGAGCATGTTTTATGGGTGTATTTCATATATTATATCAGCACTTTTCTGCTCATTTCTCACTTATCGTATGTTTTTCCTCTAGTTTATGTTTTATTATTATCTCACAAATTTATTGGTTTAACATGAGGAAAACCAAGCTGGAAGTAAAGTAGACGAAGAGACGAACACATAGACGCAAACGCCTCAGAAAACGGAGCCCAAACGAAGAATCTAGAGCTAGTAGAAGAAATAAGCTTGTAGACAGCCCGTACATCGCGATAACACGCGGACATCACACAGGCTACTGCCCGGCGGACATCACACAAGCAACCGCCCCGTTTTGGGCGGTCTTGGAGGCGGACCAGAGGCACACAACCGCCACTTATTGGGCGGTACCACAGGCGGACACAACAGCAACCGTGACTAATTATCAGTCGCGACCAGTATCTTCTTCGCGCCGTCGTCGTCTGCAACTCGCCCAACTCGCCCACAACTTATCCATCTACTCCGCACGCGTATTCATCTCTGTCCCCTGCGCAATCAATGAAGCAATCAATGCTCTTTTTCATCTGCAATCAAATTTGTACGGATCCAAACCTCTATATAAACCCAGCACCATAACTGCATAATACAACACACGCACGACGGGAGTCTGAAGAATCCATTCACCACACTCACCCATTCGCTTCCACTTATATTTTCCTCCCGTAACACCACAACATTCCACACCACGCAGTAACAAAAGAAATAGAAGAGCAGCAGTTCGAGCGAGAGCAGACCAGTTCTTCCTCTGAATTAATGTCAAAATCTGTCTGTGCTTTCTTCTTATCTCCGTTAATGTCTGAGTAATTTTCTTTTGTATCCTAGGATGGGGGTTTGATTTCTAATATTACGTAAATTAATTTATCACCTGTTTCTCTCATTTAACTTGTTTTAATTCCTTTCAACTAATATTGCTAAATGCTTTGCGCGACAAACGACTGCATTTATTTGGTAACTATCAACATATGATTTTGAGATAGTCTAGGTACCACAAAGGAATTAATCTTAGTATTTACACTCCGGACTGAGCAGGAAAATATTAAGGCTTTTATTAAGAGTTCGTAACTGACAATTATTAACTCTAATAGGCAATAAATAATTGAGACAGGGTTATAAATCTGTTTAAGTAATTTAGGAAAATTCCCCCGCTATCCTAGGATACATTTTTCCATTCACATCAATTAATTCACCTTTTTACTGTTTTTATTATATTTGCACTGATCAAACAACAAATCAAGCTTGCCTCCGGCTAAACCCCTTTTTACAGTTTTTAAGTAACTACCAAGACTAGGATAAATTGAACAATCTCCCTGTGGATACGACACTTGTTTTACTAACTACGACCGGGATTTGTTTGCAGCCTGACGTTTATAATTTGAGTTTTTAATTTCTTTTCTTTTAATTTTACACCAGTTTAACCACTCAGAAAATAACAGTCTGCAAATTGGCGCCGTTGCCAGGGAGATTGATTCCATCAATTTCCCTAGTTTCCGGTAGTTCACTCGCTATATAGTAATAATCTGTTAATACTATTAAATTGTTAATCTTGGACATCTGAATTGGACATCTGAATTGGACATCTGACTTGGACATCTGCCTTGGACATCTGACTTGGACATCTAACTTCGGACATCTTAATATTATTGTTATTATTTCTGTCATTTCGTTCCATTGTCATTTCGTTCCATTGTCATTTCGTTCCATTGTCATTTCGTTCCATTGTCCTTTCTTTCCATTGTCCCTAACTACTAACTTAAAATTTCCTGTCATTTCTTTCCATTGTCCTTAACATTTCATTTCCATTGTCCTTAACATTTCTTTCCATTGTATACTAACTACTAACTTATAATTTTTGTATACTAACTCCTAACTTTAATTTTCTGTCATTTCTTTCCCTTGTCATTTAATGTTCTGTCATTTTACTCTTGTTAAAAAAAAATACAAAAAAAAAATATATATATCAGTGTTGTTTAACTAACATTTATCAGCCTAACCAATATCTCTGCCTTTCTTATTCTATCTACTAACTAATTTTGCAGCTTCTGACAAACCACAAGTTATCTTCTGTGCATGCCAAACACTTGAACCCGAGGCTCTCCACCAATCAGTCCGAGCCCCGAACCCGAGCGCACTTTATTACAAGCACAAAGAAACCTGAGAAATCAAGCCATGGCCGGTAACGAAGTTATAAATGAAATAGACCAGGCAAATCAACCAGAACACCGTGCTCTATCCGATTACCACCAACCGAACACCGAAGGAAGAGCATCAGCTATAGTTCTCCCCGAACTAACACCAGAAGAAGCCGGACGATGGGTTTTCAAAACACACTACATCACCGCCGTCCGGGATCTAGGCAAGTTTAGTGGAGCGAACCCAGATGAAGCCCCAAATCATCTGAGTCTCTTCCTAGACTTCTGCAATTCCTTTGGTCAGACCGGCAACGTCAAAGAAAGAATCCGTCTACAACTATTTCCTCACTCGTTGTCGGATTCAGCAAACAGGTGGTACCGAAGTCTTCCCTCCCGATCAATCACCACATGGCTTCAAATGGCCCAAAAATTCCTTGCCAAATACTACCCAACCAGTAGAACAAGGCAATTGATCGGTGAAATCAACACTTTCTGTCAGGAGCCCGGAGAAACGTTGTACGACGCATGGGACAGATTCAAAGATATGCTAATGAAGTGTTCCCACCATGGTCTTGACGATCAATCCCTCTGCCTGTCATTCTTCAACGGTCTGGATGATGGGAACCGACTACTCGTCAATTCCTCTGCAGGAGGAAGTTTCATGATGAAATCTCCTAAAGATGGAATGGACCTTCTCGAAACCATGACGAGCAATACAAGACAGTGGACGCGATCCAAAGGAAGAACGCCACGAGCAGCAGGCCTACTCCACGTTGAGCCTACGGATCATTTATCAGCCCAGATCTCGTCCCTTGCAAAGATGGTGGAAAAGCTAACAACATCACAAAACGAAATTGTAAAAACAATAGCTTCCCCACCTACAAGTTCACCACCAGCTCCACCTACAGAAGGATGTGTCATATGCGCCGGTCCTCATGAAACTCATCAATGCGAAGGCAAAGGCCAGTACGAGGAAGTACAATTCATAGGAAACCGCCCAGGTAATTCCTACAACAATAACATCAACAACAACTATCCATGGAGGAATCACCCGAATTTCTCATGGAAAAATAATGATCAGAACCAAGGAGGGCAGAACAACAATTCCAATACCTATCAGGGGAACAGACCCCAACCAAACTCTAATATGGGTTATAGAGCACTAGGTGCCCCTCCAGGTTTTCAACAACAACAACAACCATCTTCATCCTCTGTTGATCCAAACGCAGAACTCAAAGAGATGATGAAGGGTTTCATGTCCATAACTCAGAACCAGCTCTCTGCACAAGAAGCCTTCAACCAGAAAATCGAAGGTAAATTCAATCAACTTGCAGAACATCTTGCTCGAAGACCGCCAGGGGCTCTCCCCAGCCAAAATGAACCAAATCCAAGAGAGCAAGCCAAGTGCATCTATGTGAAGGAGCACGATGAAGAAAAGACGGAGGTGGCTAAAACAGCTAAAGTTCCAGAACTACACCCTTCTCTCCAAGAGTGGGTTGTAGCAATCGAAACTTCCAAAAGGAATGTAGCTGAACTTGAAAGCACCGCCAAAGTCTATAATAATCGTATTCAATCTGAGAATACCTACCTTGAGCACTTGGTGGCTGGTTATGAAAATGAGAAGCTCGAATTTGAAGAAGAAGGAGAAGAGGTTAAGGCGATAACCTTGAGAAGCGGTAAGAAAACCGACGAGATTCACATTCCGCAACAATCAGAAGAATCCAAAGAGGATAGTAAAGGAAAAGCTGAGGCCCTAGTAGAAAAAACACCTCCCACCATCCTCATTATTCCATCAGCTTCAGAACCTTCTTCACAAGAACCGCCTATACCATTTCCCCACCGACTCCAGAAGCAGAAATTGGATAATGAATATGGTAAGTTTCTGGCAATGCTGAAACAACTAAACGTCAACATACAGTTTGTAGACCTCATTGCCAAAATGCCAAACTACGCCAAATTCCTCAAACACCTCATATCCAACAAAACTAAATTGGCCGAAGTCGGTACGGTACCTCTCAATGTAGCTTGCTCAGCTATTCTGCAACAACCACTACCTTCAAAATGCAATGATCCGGGCAGCTTCACCATTCCAGTCACAATTGGTAGCACCTCATTTCCATACTCCCTATGCGATCTGGGTGCCTCCATTAATTTGATGCCCCTCTCCACTTTCAAAAAGCTGGGAATTGGAGAGATGAAAAAGACTAAGATGACCCTGCAACTGGCAGATGGTTCAGTAGCTTACCCAAGCGGAGTGGTGGAGGATGTTATCATTAAAGTGGAGCACTTATACTTCCCATGCGATTTTGTCATTCTAGACATCGAGGAGAATTCCACTACACCTCTCATCCTTGGACGACCATTCCTTGCCACAGCCGATGTGCACATTTGGGTAGCCCAGGGGAAAATCACCATTCAAGCTTATAACGAAAAGCTGGAGTTTGCATCAGGAAGATCCCCAGATAATAAATCCAAAGATCTCAAATTTGTGCGGGACACTCAATCACCATCATCCCCACTTCTGTTTATTACCCTTCCAGACGGCATGTCTATTACAGAGATACCACCACCAATCCCGGACGAAGAGCGGGATAAGAAAAGAAAACATGCATCCAGGTGGACTCTCAAAAAAACCATCGAGTCATGCTTTGGATCTACTCCTCATAACCACCCCCCAGGATCGATCTAACGAAAAAGCGTCTAGCCAAAGACGTTAAAGAAGGGCAGCTTTCCGGGAGGCAACCCGGACGAACTTATCTTTTATATGCTTTTATGCTGTTTTAATTTTCAGGTTCCCTTTAATTTTATTTTTGCTAACTTTTAACCTCGTTTATAGTATGGTTGCTTCTAGTGTCTTATGCAGGTGCAATTTCATGCCTACACCGCAACCAAGCTACGCTACTTGAGGCTGAAGCTCAAGTGTGGGGGACCTCTTATAACGCAAGCAAAAATAATATCAGGGGAGTACCAGTTTCTTTAATTACGCTTTTATTTAAATAAAATATGCGGAGGAGAGTTTATGTGCTTAAATGATTATTTGTGAGCTTCGTGTTCTCTCTATTTTATCTACTTACCGAAAAGGTCTTCTGAAACCTTCCCTTGTTTTTCTAGTGAACAATGAGGTCATTGTTCAATTTAAGTGTGGGGGAGTGTGCCCTTTTCGATGACATTTTATGCTAAAATGCTTAATCTCTCTGCTTATCTTGCGTTTGTTCAAATTCAATATCGTGGACCCTTTTTATGTGGGTTGTTCTCTTTAAGAATAAATATTGTTATGAATCGTGGGATAAATGGTATAAAATGGTACAAAATTTTAAAATTTTGATTACTTTTGAGGAGCATTTTTATGCGGTGTGACCAAATGATCTGAAATGGATGGTTTTTTATTACTCAGGGGTTCTTTCTGTCTTCTTTCTTAGGGATTGCTAAGGGGTGCTTCTCTGTCAGAAAAGAAAAAAATAAATAAGGGACTTTCGAGACACCATTGGTAACCAACAAAGAGAGTTGAGTGTTCTTTAAAATACGAAGGCATAATGCCTACATATTATCTTCTCATCTCTTATGCAAAAGTGAAACACATGCTTAATTCTATTTTTCCTTTTGTTTTCTCCTCAATGCCCATTCATGAGAGAAGTTGGCCATGGTAAAAGTTCTCAAAGTCACCTTAAATCAAGAAGCATTGAAGTACTCCGGATCATACCCCGAAACTCTAATTTTTATTTTTGCCCTAAGTACACCTATGCCACCAGTAGGTGATGGATCACACTCCTCTAAAAAGTTTAAGATCATGTACTATTGACTTCTTTATCCTACCCTTCATAATAATATTTGTTAGTATTGAGCATTCCCTACTTGTTTGGGTACATGGTTTTGCTTGAGGACAAGCAAAAGGTAAGTGTGGGGGTGTGATAAGTGTCTAAATGAGCATGTTTTATGGGTGTATTTCATATATTATATCAGCACTTTTCTGCTCATTTCTCACTTATCGTATGTTTTTCCTCTAGTTTATGTTTTATTATTATCTCACAAATTTATTGGTTTAACATGAGGAAAACCAAGCTGGAAGTAAAGTAGACGAAGAGACGAACACATAGACGCAAACGGCTCAGAAAACGAAGCCCAAACGAAGAATCTAGAGCTAGTAGAAGAAATAAGCTTGTAGACAGCCCGTACATCGCGATAACACGCGGACATCACACAGGCTACCGCCCGGCAGACATCACACAAGCAACCACCCCGTTTTGGGCGGTGTAACACCCCTACAACGCTCCTATCACCTACCGAAGTCGCAGCGGAAATAACCAACCAAATAATAGCCATCGCTTTGGTGTTACAACGCCGTTAACCACCCACGTGGTTAACTAGGCAGAATAAATACAAATGTATCGGTCTGATGATCAGACTCCCGAGCATAGTAACTAACATCCATATATAAACATAACCGGCAATACCGAGTATTTAATTTACAAACATCTCCAAACCATAATCATCCATAACTGTATAACAAGGTATCAACATGTACGCCTCGGGAGCACAGGCGCATCCCGGGCTCAACAACCTACTTATCCAAAAGTATATCTACCGCCTAGGACCTAGAGCCACTCAGCCTCTTCGATCCTCATCCTGCAATCAAATAAAATATGGGGCCCCCGAGGGGGTCAGCACCTTTGCTGGTATGGCTAACGCGCAGCCCATCGGCTAACGGGATACGCGCAACCAATTGTCATAATTACATGGCATTCATTTTAGAACAACCAACATATATATACACATATACCATAGCATAGCAAGGGAAATTGCATAGCGTCACATCATCAATACATACCACCACAAGAACGGTTCACATTAAGATCCTTCCACCACAGTTAGTACATACCATGAGCATAGAGATTGTTGCCAAACTCACCCAAGCTCGTTAATTACCTCATCACCATCCTGTTATTTGAACGGTTGACTTAAACCCAAGGTGTGTCGGATATAGTGATCCCAAGCACACCAAACAACACAGTATGCCCCTATGGCCCGACGTGAGTCAGTAAACTAGCTTTGGATAAGCTAAGGGAAGGTTGAAACCAAATTGGAATACCACCTAAACATACACCTAGGGAGCCGAACTGGATATGATAACGACCCCCATCCATCACACGCGTGGCCGGAACATACCGGACTCCTCACTCCCCCCGATTAGCCCTTGTTAGTGAACACACAACATTTGTCAAGTCACAAACAAGCAGCATTTAGGTCTTGTTAGACACACCAAGGGTAAGGAGTCATAGTAACACAACATCATAATATATAACAACTGTAAACTCTTTTCATGCCTTAATCTTATAAGGTCGAAAACACTCAGAAAACAAACAACACCCAAGCCGGTGTAAACCGTTAGGCAACAGACTGCAAGAAAACCATACCTTGGTCCTTGCCTCGTTTGATTTCCACCTTGAGAGAATCCTAAACACATTAGTAATGTCGGTCAATTATTTATTTAATTTCAAACTTACTAAGTATTTAACATGATTGTATGACATGTTTTAATGCCTATCTTACCCTAGGTTACCTTCATTATACACCCTAGGATTAACTACATAAGTCACATTCTTTTCTGTTTTTTTTTTATAAGTTTTGGTCCGACCGACCCACCGTCCGACCCACAACTGGGTCGGACCCTCCCAGTGGTCTTCGGGTCTCAAAAACTTTACCTTGACCGACCCATGTCCGACCCACCATTCTGGGTCGGTCCATGTGCGAACATTTTCCCTAACATTTTACAGAGGCTCGACCGACCCATGTCCGACCCACCCTTTTGGGTCGGACCGTCACCGAACATTTTCCTAACATTTTACAGAGGCTCGACCGACCCAAAAACTGGGTCGGCCCCTGGGTCGGTCGCCTTCTAAACTTACCCAAACTTTCCAATTCTTCACCAAACTTCTCCTAAGGCCTCTTAATGCTTCCTAACAACATTTGGTAACCTTACATCCACATACAACATCCATGAAACTCATTTTCTAACTCCTTAAGCCTTTACTTATTTCCTTGTAAAAATTCCTTAACACTTATGTTATTTCATACTAGGTTTCCTAGATGGTGTTTCTCACCTATGATAACTACTATCCCAAAATGCTTTCTCCTTAACTTAATATCATCTCCCAAGCATCATCTCTCACCACTAATTCCTTATCTCCTTCTTGAAACTCTTTTCCTAGTGTACACTTCTCCTTATTTTACCAAAGTTTGCCTAGGTATTTACCTAAGTCCCAAAGTGACTTTGGTACCTACTTAAATCTCAAGATCATGCCTAAGTCCTTATTACACTATAGAATGTTTCCTAGTTCAACGAAATTCCTTAAGAACACCATAAACTTCTTATTCATCTCCTACACTTTCTAACTCACCAAACCTTATGTAAACACTTAGAACTTCTTACTTCCTACCTAAATTTTGACATGGATTCCCCTAGAACATTACTAAGCCTAAACACTTTACCTTCTCCTTTAAACACACAAGAACATCTAAAATCACCAAGAACACTCTCATACACAATTTCACCAAATTTACACCACATTACAATATAGTGCACAATATAAATTGCATGGCACTTAGGCCCTTAAAATGCATGGCTCTTAGGCCCTTAAAGTGCTTAAATCATAAACACTGAATTTCCACAATATATATGCCTTTAACCTGCAAATACACTCAGCACACATATGCCCTTTACTAGTCTCTTGAGAACACTTTACTAAGTCATTCACCATTTGCTCTTTTAGGTAGTTTTAATAAGCATTTATAAGCTCATATCTCCTAAGGCATTAAAATAGCATTAGGTTAGTAGATTTACCTCTTTTGCAAAATAGCTTCTTTCTTGTTTCCCTTAGAAACCAATAGAGTACTTGCTTCTTTGTCAAGTTCTAAACAATATACAAACTTTATAATGAGTATTCAAGCTATAAGCTTCATCTCATTGTAAACCCTAATTCGACATTGTTTCAAAAACGTTAATGTAGTTGTTTTACCTTGATCTTTGAAGAGAGTTTGGATATACAACAAGAGAGGACTCCACCTAGTCCATGAAGAGTTGAAATGAAGCTAGAACAAAGTCACACAATGAGCTATATCAATGTGTATTTTCGGACATGACAAAAACAAGGAGGAAAGGAAGTTTTTGTTTGAGATTCCTTACCTAGAAACCAAGGAGAGTAATAATATGTCAAAATATAAGCTCAAGCTCCTTCAATGGTGGAACACCTTGGCACCGAAATGGAGCTCTTGGAGTTTTGAGAAGATAGGAATGAAGAGCTTGATGAGAGGAAGAGATTGGTGGTATTTGTTTTTGATTTGGACAAGTGAGCTAGATTTAGCAAGTGGTCAAAGCTTGTGTTTCAATGGTGGTGGTGGTTTATCGTGAGAGAACAAAGAAGAAGGGAGAAGATGAGTGGGAAACCGTGTGAGCAAGGAAGGGAAATGAGAGAATGAAGATAGAATTTACTTTAAGAAGATATTTATGTGTTAAAAGGTAAAAAGTAGTTTATTTACTTATCTTATCTTACTTAATACATTAATAAGAGAGTGGTGAGTCACCAAGCCTTAGAAAACCGGCCCCCTAAGTATAATGAGGGTAATATAGTCTTTGTTTGTCAATTTAATTACTTAATACAACATATGTTACAAATTAGCTTATAAAAAGTACTATTCACCTATACAAGGCACATAGAAGTGAAATTTTTGATTTCCCACTAATAAGCCACCCAAATGTGATACTATATATACACATATATATTTAAGAGTAATGATGGACATTTAGCCATTCAAAACTCATTTACAAGACAATTTTTCAAAAACGTGCTTTAAGACTTCTTAAAGCACATTTTGTGTTTTAACTTGTTTTCAAGCTTGGTTTTCTTTGGTAATTGGTTTAATATGTTCATTAGTATATAAAAGAAGTCTTGGTAAGCTCATTAGGCCTTACTCAAGTTTATCCCAAGCTTAGAGCACATTTTAGCTCTTATTGACTTTAAAGCACATTTGTGTTTCCTTTTGTTTAAATTTGTTTACTAAGGTTTCTAAGACTCTTTTTAGTCTTAATATATCATGTTTTAGTGTTTAACCAACATACCAAGGTTTGGGGTATTTCAGGGCGGTCTTGGAGGCGGACCAGAGGCACACAACCGCCACTTATTGGGCGGTACCACAAGCGGACACAACAGCAACCGTGACTAATTATCAGTCGCGACCAGTATCTTCTTCGCGCCGTCGTCGTCTGCAACTCGCCCAACTCGCCCACAACTTATCCATCTACTCCGCACGCGTATTCATCTCTGTCCCCTGCGCAATCAATGAAGCAATCAATGCTCTTTTTCATCTGCAATCAAATTTGTACGGATCCAAACCTCTATATAAACCCAGCACCATAACTGCATAATACAACACACGCACGACGGGAGTCTGAAGAATCCATTCACCACACTCACCCATTCGCTTCCACTTATATTTTCCTCCCGTAACATCACAACATTCCACACTCACGCAGTAACAAAAGAAATAGAAGAGCAGCAGTTCGAGCGAGAGCAGACCAGTTCTTCCTCTGAATTAATGTCAAAATCTGTCTGTGCTTTCTTCTTATCTCCGTTAATGTCTGAGTAATTTTCTTTTGTATCCTAGGATGGGGGTTTGATTTCTAATATTACGTAAATTAATTTTTATCACCTGTTTCTCTCATTTAACTTGTTTTAATTCCTTTCAACTAATATTGCTAAATGCTTTGCGCGACAAACGACTGCATTTATTTGGTAACTATCAACATATGATTTTGAGATAGTCTAGGTACCACAAAGGAATTAATCTTAGTATTTACACTCCGGACTGAGCAGGAAAATATTAAGGCTTTTATTAAGAGTTCGTAACTGACAATTATTAACTCTAATAGGCAATAAATAATTGAGACAGGGTTATAAATCTGTTTAAGTAATTTAGGAAAATTCCCCCGCTATCCTAGGATACATTTTTCCATTCACATCAATTAATTCACCTTTTTACTATTTTTATTATATTTGCACTGATCAAACAACAAATCAAGCTTGCCTCCAGCTAAACCCCTTTTTACAGTTTTTAAGTAACTACCAAGACTAGGATAAATTGAACAATCTCCCTATGGATACGACCCTTGTTTTACTAACTACGACCGGGATTTGTTTGCAGCCCGACGTTTATAATTTGAGTTTTTAATTTCTTTTCTTTTAATTTTACACCAGTTTAACCACTCAGAAAATAACAGTCTGCATTAATAAGAGTTGAAAGATGAATTTTAGACTAAGGTCTATAATGTTATAAATGTTATGACAATGATAAGGTTTAGATGGAATTAATATAAGGAAGGGTACTCACATAAAATAATGTGACAAACTATAAATAAATGAGATTTATAAACTAAGGTGTTTATGGAATAAACCTTAGGAGGTGTAATTATACAATATAAGATGTTACATGATATTAGGATAATAATCTTAATATAAGTTGTATAATATAATACGACTAATGGGAATAATCATCTAATAAAAGATGATAAAATGTAACATAAAATATAAGAGTTTATGAAACTCATGAGAATTACCTACGTGGTAAAAATATATATACATACACAAGAATAATTTATATAAGGTGGATAAATATATTTGGTTGGAAACCATATGATTTAATGGTGGTGGTTATTTTTTAAAAAAATATATAGTTATGAACTGTAAGTTATGAATTTTAGAATGCAATATAATAAAAGAATGCATGCATACATGCAACTATAGGTTACGTACCTAAACTAGATGTGGATAAGATTAAAGGAAATATAAGGAATTAAACTTAACAGTTGAATGTTTTGACGTACACGTTTTAAGTAACAAAGCCGACTGTTTTAGAGAAACCTGTAACAAACAACTGTAGAAAACAGGGGTGAACTGTCGGGGTTACTTATTATTCGGAAATACCGGATGTAGTTAGTCATGGAGACTGACTTATAGTTTTATTACCGTTTAGAGTATACTTCTGACAAGGACGCTTGACGAGCTAACGGACTGCACGGAGCGTAGGATCTTGCTGATTCATACTCCACCGTAATACAGTCAGTGTGAATGGTATGTAAAGGGGTTTCATCCGAGTTGTCCTAAGGTTGCTCCTTGGGCTCGGATTTGGTTGATATAACTTGTATGTTGTTGTGTGATCTGTGATAAGATTGTTTGTCTGAATGTGATAATTAATATGCATGAACTGTATATTTATAGCTGCTTATCATTTACTGTTGTTGAGTTAACAGTATTGGTTCGTATATATGAACCTATATATATAAAACGAACTAGCGGCTATGGTGCTATCTTATATGAAATATAAGGAACGTAAGTAAAACGTTGTAGCACTATGATAATAACATATACATATTATCTGAGACTTTTATACGGAGCATTGGCCTTTCTATACGCCGCTTTGTATCTAGCATGGATCCTGAGTTTACAGACTCCGGATTGGACTAATGACCTTAGTCTGCAGTGTTAGAAAATTTGGTAATGCGATGCTATGGTATAATTAATTAATTAATGGAATGGAAGTAAAGAAAGAGGATGGGAGATTGGGACGGGTTGTTTCGCTGCCATTCTGTGTTTTGCTGTGTGGATCACAAAAACGATACCAGGATGTCCGCGTACGGGTCCGTAAGTATCAAGAAAATTTCCCGTGAGCTAGAATGGCTCGTTGGTCGGAGACTCTACCGTTGGAGTGGCTACTGCCGTGGGTGACCCGCCATAATATATGGGTAACTAGAGACATGTCGTTTTAACGAGACATTGTCACTAGGTATAACTGAACAACTAAAACAATTGAGACTTATACAGTGGCGAACAAAACCATGGGTGAGACTTTATACTTGTTTATTATTCTCGTTGTTTCCCTTTGTTGTTCATCGGTTAAACTTGTGGTTATTTTATTGTGTGTTGATGGTTGGATGGAGCCTTCAAGGCTAAGGTAAATTAACTATGAAGATTGTACGCTACGGCGAATGTACATTGTACATATGGATGGGGCTTGAAAGCCAAACTAAAATAAATTGACAGTGGATGGTGAACGCTACGGCGATTGTACATTGTACAATATATTGTTGATACTTGATACATTCGATATACAAATGTTGTTTGATATATTCTATGACTCTTTGGATTGGATGGATGGTTAAATGTTTATGGATATTTGGATGGTTGATTATGTATATTATACATTTATGCTTCAGTTTTGATTATAACTGTAAAATGGAAAAGCATGAAACCAATCTAATAACAAGATGGTTAAAATGACAAGCGACCATTAGGGTCCAGGCCCGGCATACTCAGCGTCTATCGCTGATACTACACCATTACAGGTTGTTGATCATTGTCGGAGCTGAAGAGCAGGAACAGGGTAACTGGAAATGTTGTATAGCAATGAAGATGGTGTATGGTCTTATGGTAAGGTTGTGTATTTTCAGGATTGGGTAGATGCTCACTTGTCGATGTATATGATTTATGGACTTAGTATGATGTATAGGGGTTTCTCCTTATCACTGCGGTTAGCAGTTTATTTGTATTGGAAGTTGGATGTAGTTTGGCTGCGTTGCTCGCATGGGCGAGTAACGGCCGGTGACACCCGAGTGAGTTTGTAATGGTTATTTGTTTTTCCACTGCGAGACGTTTTATTTATTGCTACGTGAGAGATTATATCGTGATTATTGAGAGGGGTGTTACAGTGCTAGTTCTTCCCAGGCTTCGAATTCCATGTTGGAGTAGATGGCTACTGACCAGGCACAATTGAAAACCACATTGGGCAGTATGGTGAAGATGCTAGAGCAGCTAACTATAGGACATACACCTATTCAGACAATGGAGCAGGTGTTTTCTGGTTCTAATGACCTTTATCACTCGCAGTGTGAGGGTAATCACGAGTTCAAAGATTGCCCTAAAATTGAAGAGATGAGGCGGATTGAGGAGCAATTCGAACAGGAATCATTTTATTCACAGGATATTTATTGCTCGTATTGTGGGGGACCTCATGAGATCGATGACTGTCTCGAATTTCAAGAGCAATTGTGGTTAGAGGATCAACCAGACTACCTACAGAAAATCACTCTTCAGCAGCAGACTTCAATCTTGAACAATGTAGTGGAGCAACCTGTTGAATTCTCAAGTTGCCCTCCCTCTCCACCCTTGGTTCTAGACAATGAAGATGTCCACATCCTAGATTTTGTAAGGGAGGAGCCACCACTGCCCTGCCATCATCATAGTTTCTTTGAGCCTCACCCATAGAAGGAGGATGTTTACATCCTTCAATTTGAGGAAGAACAACAATCAACACCTGGTCTTCTACTTGAGACCCATTACCGTCAATACTTCCTCAAACATCAGGTTTCGTGGAGTACTACTTTTCCTATTTTATATGTTGAGGAAACATTTTGCTTTGATCCAGCTGGTTTATTACTAATTGTAGTCTACTTCTTATTCCCGTTGACACCATTGTCAACTTTTATTTTTGATCCGGGATAACGAAGCGAGAGTCTAGCCAAAGACTATAAAGACGGGCAGCTAACTGGGAGGCAACCCGGTGGTAAAGTTTATTTTTATTGGTTTTTTCTAGTTTTATTTTGTTTCCAGGTTTATTTTAGTTTAATTTCAGTTAGAAGTGACGGTGGTGCCCGTGCTACTAATGCAACGCTTCTAGCATTATTTGGTGTTTTACAAAGTGTGTGTAGGTGCAATTGTTTTTGGTATTCCTAACTCTCCAAGGTTGGACATTTGTTTGGACGCAAGTGTGAGGAACGCTTCTACCCCACTGTTCAAGCTTAAGTGTGAGGAAGGGAACCTTCCTCAATCTAAAGATATCAGGGGAGTTTCAGTTTCTCAATCTTTATTGCTTATGTTTAGCCTTTTATGCTTTTAATGTTTAATATATGCGGAGTGTTGAATGGATCCTTCGTGAGTCTGGCATATTTTGAAAGGTCTTTTCTTGATTTTATTTTGTGAACAATGAGGACATTGCTCATCTTAAGTGTGAGGAAGTGGAGACCTTTCCCTGAAAATATGCTAGCTGTACTTAATGCCACACTAGTTTTTTATTGTTCTCATGCTACAAAGGATAAACTTCTTTTAGTGCCAGTAAATGTTGAATTTTTGGGTGACAATTTTTGTGGAAGTTGTTGAAATTGACCCTGATGACAACCTCAAGAATCTTTTTGTTTAAAGTTGTTCGTATGTATTGTTTTCTTCAAATTAGTTCTATTTTCACTGAAATCTGGTGGACTCAAATTAAACTAATTTGGCTTGGTGACTGGGAATGATATGAAAGTTTGGTATGAAGGATAAGGCAAGGTACTCCTATGATCATGAATTTTCTGAACCAAAACAGGCCTCGTTTATCCGGTTATTAACTCCTTGGGGTGCTTCATCACCCATCTACCTAAGGTCTCGGGATCTAGGATAGAAGGCCCAACACCATTACATGGATAAAGAGAAAAGTCTGGGGAACGAAAACAATTGTGCGAAAAATAAGAAAAATAATTATGCAAAGAAAGGAAATCCCTTAAAAGCTGAATCTTTTTTGCAATTTTCCTATTTTAATCATGAGTGCGTGGTGTTGAAAGGTATTGCGGAATAGGGCATTACTTCACACCCCTTGTCATCCAAAGGTAGAGGAATGAAATCGGTGGAAGATCCTGAGTTATTCTATGTTTAGTTTTTGCAATCTAACTTCTCCAAGCTTTTATAAATTTTTCTTTTTCACTGTTTGTGAAAACTCACAACAGAGAGCAGGATTATTCTTTTGATTGTCATTTTGCTTGATTTCCTTCTGCACTTGTTTGATCCGGAGGTTTGATACTATGACCTTGGAGTGAGTTTTGTTCTTTATTTGCTTGAGGACAAGCAAAAGCTTAGTGTGAGGAAGTTTGATAAGTGTGAAATATAGAGCATTTGAAGGGTTTAATTTGCTTATTTTTTTGTAGTGGTTTGGCCAATATTTCTCACTTATCATGTGTTTTCCAATGATTTATGTTTAGATAATAATTGATGCATTTTATGTATCAAATGCAGGTAAAAGTCATATAATTGCATTCCTCACTTCACAAGCTTCGCAACGCAACAAACGGGGAGCAAAACGGAGTCCAAACGAAGAATATACGCCCGAAACAAGTTTCACTCGTCAGGATACTGACATGTCCGAACTTATGTCCGAACTTTGAAAATTTGTCCTAACATGCGCCCGAACTTCCAAGTTCGGACGCCGCGTACAGAATTCGAAAATATGTAGTTTTAAGAGTTAAAAATGCCTATTTTTGTTATAAAAAGTCACCGAGGGTTGGGGGAACAGATTGATTCACGCAGGATGCCTCAGACGAGGCTCTAACGCCACGCCTCACCTCCCTCCATCACCATCGCCATCGATCAACACCATCACCACCACCACCATCTTCAACCTCTAGCCAGGCAAACTCTAGATCTGGACAGCGGAGCGAATTTAGAAGTTTTGTATTCCAGATGATTTCTCAATCTCTTTTCTCTGTCTATTTTATGATTATGTCTCGCTAGATAGGATTTTCTCTGGGGGAGTGTTGTTCGTAATGGATACGAACTAGTTAGAATTCCTGCAATTTGAATGTGAGATTGTATTGGATTGTTTCTAGATTAATGTTAATCATTCATCTTCTCTATCAAATTTGCGCGTTTATAGAGTCGTTTTGCGAATCCTGCTATGATCAGACAAGGTGATTAGCAGGAAGTTCAAATTAATCTGGAGATTTGTGGAAAAATTAGTCAGATAGATAATTTTTCCCCGCAAATGCTAATAATTCTTCGCCCGTATTCCGCCTATATGTGTTTTGCCAGCTTCTAGATTAGAGTTGATATGTTCTGATAGGTGATCTCTTCTTTTAACTAGGATTTAGGGTCGAAGAGAGTCTAAGAATTGGCCAATCCGTGTCTCATAATAAAACTGTAGGTTTGGCTAGATTTATCCAGTAAAGAACAACCCAAACCCGGAGTTCCATTCATTTTATTGAATTTATCATTCACTTTCATTAATCGTTCATTTACATTTTGATTTGCGTTTATTCAATTCAATTACAAAAACAATTCACAACCCCTTAAACTTCCAGTTTTCATAGGACTAGGCTTACTTCTTCAAGTCCCATGGATTGATACCCGGTTGCTTCTGTTAGCTATACTATTGTGACCGGGATTTTCGCAACCCGACATGTAACACCCCAACTGCTAATCTCATCATTAACTCTTAGACTGTTACAATTTACCAATAAGCTCGCAGCGGAATTCAAATACAACAGAGGGTGATACAACGCCGTTAGCCACCCTCGTGGCTAACCAGGCCTGACTCACAAACAGTAACGGTCTGATGGACTGGAACAACCGAGTACTTCATACAAATACCATAATCATTTCGCTTCTTTACTATACCGAGTCTACATTATACGGATGCCGATAACATACTCGGACTTACACCTCATTCAAATGCATAAGTAACTACAATCTAACTACCCATGCTCACAGCAGTCCCCGTCCTACTCTCTCACGAACGGTGGGCAGCTTCAAGTACCTGCACACTAAAAACGTTCCCCCTAGGGGGTCAGCTTTCGCTGCGCATGAAATTCGCATATACCGCGTGCTAACCGCGGTACGCCGACTACTTTGGGTCGGATATACATGGAGTTCATTTTAATCAAACAACATGCATCATGGCAATACAATATATATGTATATCACACAAGGAACCTACATCCAATCACGGAACACGATTCCTAACTAACATAACAATGTTTTAGTGGTAACTGGTTACTCTTAGGCATTGAGAGTTGTTCCTCACTATGCCTTGTTTACTTATTCGATGCCTCACCCGCTCTCTCGGGTTACTTATTCGTATACACACCCATTCTCTTGGGCTACCCATTTTTACACTTACCCATTCTCTCGGGTTACACATTCATACTCAAGTTCTTGTAGATTCTCGAGACACTACAGGTCTCCTACATCACGCTTGTTACTCTCTTACATACTTAAGCCAAAACTCATGGCTCTCTAGCATAGTCTTACTTCCCCGGTTTCGACCCTACTCTGGGTCTAGCATGGTGGGAAGGTTCAACTAGCTCACGGAACTCTCTCTTAGTTCCTATCTCTTTTACTTAGGTCCGACTACTCTCGGACTACTCACATTCCCATATACTCCTCTCTCGGAGTTATAATTATATCATGTATATTAGTCTAGAAGCATCATTCTCGATGTTTCTAATGACTTAGGGAACATTACTCAAGTTTGGTTAATCTTAGGTTTTAAGAGTTACCTTTACAATACATATACGCATACTTTCGGTTATATTCTTATACCGGGTAAACCCTCTTATAGGAGGTCGACCGTATCTCAAGGGAGTCACATAGTCCCTTAGGTCTCTTTTACCTTTCTTATATGTTTACATTGTTGGACTAACTTCAATCCTCTCGATGGAGGTCATTTATCTCTCCACTCATATTTATTTCGTGGATTGTTTCAATAAGGTTCTCTAACCGTTATCGGGTATATATTCAACCCGTACATCTCCTCGCATTTTAGGGAGTTCATATGTTTGCGTTATCGTTATACTTTAATCGATAGCTTGTGTGTGTTTGCATATTTTCGTTATCATACGCCTCGTTCCGTTCTACGGATCTCTAGCCGATCGTTACTCACTATGAGTCGGTCTTTACACTATGTTAGACCACACCGGCATACAAGTATGTTAGTTCATTCAACATACAACAAGACATTCATAATCAAACAAGGGATTATTTTCATGCTTTAGTCTTGATTAAGCCGGCACACAAACACACAAATCAGAGTAACTCGGTTAGCATACGGGGCATGAGAAAATCATACCTTTCACCGAAGATGCTCTCTAATGTGCCATCGCATGTTCCTTGAAAATCTTTGTACAACTGGTAACATTATAACTATCTTTATTAATATCGGGGTAACATAATTATTTAACGACTAATGCGCCCATGATTAACCCCGTTCGATAGTTTTATAACTTACATTTGTATTACAACTTCCTACCACTCAATCACCATTATAACTTACTTAATTTATCCTTATCAACCTTATAATCTTAACTTAATTACTTAAGTTCTTAGGGTCCCAATCATCACTACCCTATTAATGGCACACCTTAATACCAATTAACATTCTTAGAAATTAAAATTTCTTTTTTTTTTTTGTTAAGGGTCGACCGACCCACCGACCGACCCAACCCCTGGGTCGGTCCGTCCCAGTAACTTTCTGGTTCAGAAATCAACCTTAGACCGACCCACGACCGACCCATCCTTATGGGTCGGTCCATTGCCGAAACTTTTTCCTTCGTTAAATTTGCCCGACCGACCCAAAGCTAAGCCGACCGACCCAAAACTCTCTGGGTCGGTCCATTGCCGAAGCTTTCTGGCTGGCTTAACATGGTCCGACCGACCCAGAACTGGGTCGGACCCTGGGTCGGTCCACTACAGATTTTTCTCTTAATTTGTTCTTTCAACTCCAATTCAATCCTTAATCCACACCCAATCTTTGCCTAATCTTTCCACAAGATTCCTACATGATTAATCACCTTAAAACATGCTCTAAACCCCTTCAAATCATGGGTTAAACCCTTACACAATTCCTTGCTCCAAGTCACAATTTCTTTCATTCTCATTTCTACACTAATGCACACTTGTGCATTCTCAAACCTCTCTTGGCACTTGCATTATTGTTCTCTCTTCATTTAACCACTCCAAAACTTCCAAGATAATGCACACCTCATACCAAGTTCCAAAACTAACTCTTAAAGCCTTAAATCTCCTTTGTTTTCTAGAAGCTCCTAAGGCACTTACACTACCTCTTTTGCTACAGATTTTCGCACACCTCACCACAATCATCCTCTCATATTCTTGGGTGATCATTTACCCAATTCAAACTCCAACAACACCTAGCTAACCCTAGGTTATTCCCCACACAAAACATCACTTAAACCACTTAGGTTTCTACACAAATTTTGCCATAACTTGGCTATTTTTCTAACATTTCCCAAAGTTCATATCATCACATTATTCAACCTAAAACTAACCAAACCCATCAGGGGTTCTACCAGCACATACAAGTTCACCAATACTCATCAATTCTCCAAATACAATACAATGCATAATTTATGAATTGCATAACACTTAATCAAACACTAAATTCACAATGTTTTCTCACTTGCATTTTTTGTACAAGCACATTGCTACCTCAACTCAAGTGGGGTTCATTTATTCATTAACCCTTCCCAAACTCTAATACATGTAGAGTATACTTAAGGGTTGGTTTCTTACCTTGGATTCTCTCAAGTTTCCTTTTAAATACTCTTCTCTTCTTCTCCTCTTTTCTTCACCCAAAATCGGTCAAGGCAAATCACTAGCCCAATTCTCTAGACCAATATATCAATGGATATAAGGAGTACTCATTAGTTCTCCTAACTATGAAAATAACTCATGAATTCAAGAGGAGGGCTCAAGGCATTAAATTTGAACTTTACCTTTGGAAACCCTAGAATTGATTTGCCAAGAATCAAAGGAGGAGCTCCAACCCACCATTGGAGACTTGGAGAGTAGCTCAAAACAAAGAGAAGCAAGGCATTAACACATGCCAAAATCGGCCACACAAGAAGTGAAGAATATGTATTGTTTTCTTCAAATTAGTTCTATTTTCACTGAAATCTGGTGGATTAACTGATTGCTCAATTAAACTAATTTGGCTTGGTGACTGGGAATGATATGAAACTTTGGTATGAAGGATAAGGCAAGGTACTCCTCTGATCATGAATTTTCTGAACCAAAACAGGCCTCGTTTATCTGGTTATTAAGTCCTTGGGGTGCTTCATCACCCATCTACCTAAGGTCTCGGGATCTAGGATAGAAGGCCCAACACCGTTACATGGATAAAGAGAAAAGTCTGGGGAACGAAAACATTGTGCGAAAATATGAAAAATAATTATGCAAAGAAAGGAAATCCCTTAAAAGCTGAATCTTTTTTGCAATTTCCCTATTTTAATCATGAGTGCGTGGTGTTGAAAGGTATTGCGGAATAGGGCATTACTTCACACCCCTTGTCATCCAAAGGTAGAGGAATGAAATCGGTGGAAGATCCTGAGTTATTCTATGTTTAGTTTTTGCAATCTAACTTCTCCAAGCTTTTATAAATTTTTCTTTTTCACTGTTTGTGAAAACTCACAACAGAGAGCAGGAATATTCTTTTGATTGTCATTTTGCTTGATTTCCTTCTGCACTTGTTTGATCCAGAGGTTTGATACTACGACCTTGGAGTGAGTTTTGTTCTTTATTTGCTTGAGGACAAGCAAAAGCTTAGTGTGAGGAAGTTTGATAAGTGTGAAATATAGAGCATTTGAAGGGTTTAATTTGCTTATTTTTTTGTAGTGGTTTGGCCAATATTTCTCACTTATCATGTGTTTTCCAATGATTTATGTTTAGATAATAATTGATGAATTTTATGTATCAAATGCAGGTAAAAGTCATATAATTGCATTCTTCACTTCACAAGCTTCGCAACGCAACAAACGGGGAGCAAAACGGAGTCCAAACGAAGAATATACGCCCGAAACAAGTTTCACTCGTCAGGATACTGACATGTCCGAACTTATGTCCGACCTTTGATGTTCGGACAGAGGTCGAAACTTCCTGAAAATTTGTCCTAACACGCGCCCGAACTTCCATGTTCGGACGCCGCGTACAGAATTCGAAAATATGTAGTTTTAAGAGTTAAAAATGCCTATTTTTGTTATAAAAAGTCACCAAGGGTTAGGGGAACAGATTGATTCACGCCGGATGCCTCAGACGAGGCTCTCACGCCACGCCTCACCTCCCTCCATCACCATCGCCATCGATCAACACCATCACCACCACCACCATCTTCAACCTCTAGCCAGGCAAACTCTAGATCTGGACAGCGGAGCGAATTTAGAAGTTTTGTATTCCAGATGATTTCTCAATCTCTTTTCTCTGTCTATTTTATGATTATGTCTCGCTAGATAGGATTTGCTCTGGGGGAGTGTTGTTCGTAATGGATACGAACTAGTTAGAATTCCTGTAATTTGAATGTGAGATTGTGTCGGATTGTTTCTAGATTAATGTTAATCATTCATCTTCTCTATCAAATTTGCGCGTTTATAGAGTCGTTTTGCGAATCCTGCTATGATCAGACAAGGTGATTAGGAGGAAGTTCAAATTAATCTGGAGATTTGTGGAAAAATTAGTCGGATAGATAATTTTTCCCCGCAAATGCTAATAATTCTTCGCCTGTATTCCACCTATATTTGTTTTGCCAGCTTCTAGATTAGAGTTGACATGTTCTGATAGGTGAGCTCTTCTTTTAACTAGGATTTAGGATCGAAGATTGTCTAAGAATTGGCCAATCCGTGTCACATAATAAAACTGTAGGTTTGGCTAGATTTATCCAGTAAAGAACAACCCAAACCCGGAGTTCCATTCATTTTATTGAATTTATCATTCAATTTCATTAATCGTTCATTTACATTTTGATTTTCGTTTATTCAATTCAATTACAAAAACAATTCACAAACCCTTAAACTTCTAGTTTTCTTAGGACTAGGCTTACTTCTTCAAGTCCCGTGGAATGATACCCGGTTGCTTCTGTTAGCTATACTATTGCGACCGGGATTTTTGCAACCCGACAGGCTTTTCGTTTTATTAATTTCTAGGTTTTTTTCAAGTTAGTTTTAGTATAACATTTTCCCTGTTTGCAACATGGCGTCATTGCCGGGGACTTGACTTTGTCTAGTCCTTAGCCTTGGTTGTCGATTGTTTTTATTTATTTGGTTCATTTTAGTTTTACTTATAGTTCATTTCTTTTTTATTTCTTTTTATTTTATTTTAGTTTCGTTTGTCTATTATATTTTGTTTTTAGTTTATTTTATTTTTATTTGTTTGGTTATTTTTGTTTTACTTTGAGTTCATTTTATTTTTAGTTATTTATTTTAGTTTCATCAGTTTATTATATTTTATTTCTTTTTTTTATTTAGTTATAATTTTAATTTGGTGATTCTTAGTTTGGTTATTTTTTATTTTATTTTGTCTTGTTTTGTTTTATTTGTTTTCTTAATTTTATTTATTTTTATTTTTATGGTTAGTTTATTGTGTTTCTAGTTATCTTGAATTCTTTTATTTGATAGTTTGTCAGTTTTTATTTGTTTTTTTTACTTAGTTTTTTTGATCTTGTTTGATTTTTTGTTATTTTCTTTATTTACTATTACTCTTTTTTATTCTTAGTTTATTTTGTTTTTCGTTATTTAAATATTATTTTTATTTTATGTTATTTTATTTGACTCTATTTATATTCTATTGTTAGTTTATTTTGTTTTAGCTATTTCGTCATTTTTTTAGTTTACTTCTTGTTTTATTTTAGTTCCAATTTGAATTGTGTGGATGTTCAATTGTTTTTATTTTATTTTATTTTTGCCTTTTAGTTTACTTTGTTTTTAATTTTCTAACTACTTTTGATAATGGCACAATAGAGCCTCAATGGTGGTCATGTTTATTCTGATGGTGCTAGTTCTTCCCAGGCTTCGAATTCCATGTTGGAGTAGATGGCTACTGACCAGGCACAATTGAAAACCACATTGGGCAGTATGGTGAAGATGCTAGAGCAGCTAACTATAGGACATACACCTATTCAGACAATGGAGCAGGTGTTTTCTGGTTCTAATGACCTTTATCACTCGCAGTGTGAGGGTAATCACGAGTTCAAAGATTGCCCCAAAATTGAAGAGATGAGGCGGATTGAGGAGCAATTCGAACAGGAATCATTTTATTCACAGGATATTTATTGCTCGTATTGTGGGGGACCTCATGAGATCGATGACTGTCTCGAATTTCAAGAGCAATTGTGGTTAGAGAATCAACCAGACTACCTACAGAAAATCACTCTTCAGCAGCAGACTTCAATCTTGAACAATGTAGTGGAGCAACCTGTTGAATTCTCAAGTTGCCCTCCCTCTCCACCCTTGGTTCTAGACAATGAAGATGTCCACATCCTAGATTTTGTAAGGGAGGAGCCACCACTGCCCTGCCATCATCATAGTTTCTTTGAGCCTCACCCATAGAAGGAGGATTTTTACATCCTTCAATTTGAGGAAGAACAACAATCAACACCTGGTCTTCTACTTGAGACCCATTACCGTCAATACTTCCTCAAACATCAGGTTTCGTGGAGTACTTATTTTCCTATTTTATATGTTGAGGAAACATTTTGCTTTGAGCCAGGTGGTTTATTACTAATTGTAGTCTACTTCTTATTCCCGTTGACACCATTGTCAACTTTTATTTTTGATCCGGGATAACGAAGCGAGAGTCTAGCCAAAGACTATAAAGACGGGCAGCTAACTGGGAGGCAACCCGGTGGTAAAGTTTATTTTTATTGGTATTTTCTAGTTTTATTTTGTTTCCAGGTTTATTTTAGTTTAATTTCAGTTAGAAGTGACGGTGGTGCTCGTGCTACTAATGCAACGCTTCTAGCATTATTTGGTGTTTTACAAAGTGTGTGTAGGTGCAATTGTTTTTGGTATTCCTAACTCTCCAAGGCTGGACACTTGTTTGGACGCAAGTGTGAGGAACGCTTCTACCCCACTGTTCAAGCTTAAGTGTGAGGAAGGGAACCTTCCTCAATCTAAAGATATTAGGGGAGTTTCAGTTTCTCAATCTTTATTGCTTATGTTTAGCCTTTTATGCTTTTAATGTTTAATATATGCGGAGTGTTGAATGGATCCTTCGTGAGTCTGGCATATTTTGAAAGGTCTTTTCTTGATTTTATTTTGTGAACAATGAGGACATTGCTCCTCTTAAGTGTGAGGAAGTGGAGACCTTTCCCTGAAAATATGCTAGCTGTACTTAATGCCACACTAGTTTTTGATTGTTCTCATGCTACGAAGGATAAACTTCTTTTAGTGCCAGTAAATGTTGAATTTTTGGGTGACAATTTTTGTGGAAGTTTTTGAAATCGAGCCTGATGACAACCTCAAGAATCTTTTTGTTTAAAGTTGTTCGTATGTATTGTTTTCTTCAAATTAGTTCTATTTTCACTGAAATCTGGTGGATTAACTGATTGCTCAAATTAAACTAATTTGGCTTGGTGACTGGGAATGATATGAAAGTTTGGTATGAAGGATAAGGCAAGGTACTCCTCTGATCATGAATTTTCTGAACCAAAACAGGCCTCGTTTATCCGGTTATTAAGTCCTTGGGGTGCTTCATCACCCATCTACCTAAGGTCTCGGGATCTAGGATAGAAGGCCCAACACCGTTACATGGATAAAGAGAAAAGTCTGGGGAACGAAAACAATTGTGCGAAAAATAAGAAAAATAATTATGCAAAGAAAGGAAATCCCTTAAAAGCTGAATCTTTTTTGCAATTTTCCTATTTTAATCATGAGTGCGTGGTGTTGAAAGGTATTGCGGAATAGGGCATTACTTCACACCCCTTGTCATCCAAAGGTAGAGGAATGAAATCGGTGGAAGATCCTGAGTTATTCTATGTTTAGTTTTTGCAATCTAACTTCTCCAAGCTTTTATAAATTTTTCTTTTTCACTGTTTGTGAAAACTCACAACAGAGAGCAGGATTATTCTTTTGATTGTCATTTTGCTTGATTTCCTTCTGCACTTGTTTAATCCGGAGGTTTGATACTACGACCTTGGAGTGAGTTTTGTTCATTATTTGCTTGAGGACAAGCAAAAGCTTAGTGTGAGGAAGTTTGATAAGTGTGAAATATAGAGCATTTGAAGGGTTTAATTTGCTTATTTTTTGTAGTGGTTTGGCCAATATTTCTCACTTATCATGTGTTTTCCAATGATTTATGTTTAGATAGTAATTGATGCATTTTATGTATCAAATGTAGGTAAAAGTCATATAATTGCATTCTTCACTTCACAAGCTTCGCAACGCAACAAACGGGGAGCAAAACGGAGTCCAAACGAAGAATATACGCCCGAAACAAGTTTCACTCGTCAGGATACTGACATGTCCGAACTTATGTCCGAACTTTGATGTTCGGACAGAGGTCGAAACTTCCTGAAAATTTGTCCTAACATGCGCCCGAACTTTCAAGTTCGGACGCCGCGTACAGAATTCGAAAATATGAAGTTTTAAGAGTTAAAAATGCCTATTTTTGTTATAAATAGTCACCGAGGGTTGGGGGAACAGATTGATTCACGCCGGATGCCTCAGACGAGGCTCTCACGCCACGCCTCACCTCCCTCCATCACCATCGCCTTCGATCAACACCATCACCACCACCACCATCTTCGACCTCTAGCTAGGCAAACTCTAGATCTGGACAGCGGAGCGAATTTAGAAGTTTTGTATTCCAGATGATTTCTCAATCTCTTTTCTCTGTCTATTTTATGATTATGTCTCGTTAGATAGGATTTGCTCTGGGGGAGTGTTGTTCGTAATGGATACGAACTAGTTAGAATTCCTGCAATTTGAATGTGAGATTGTATCGGATTGTTTCTAGATTAATGTTAATCATTCATCTTCTCTATCAAATTTGCGCGTTTATAGAGTCGTTTTGCGAATCCTGCTATGATCAGACAAGGTGATTAGCAGGAAGTTCAAATTAATCTGGAGATTTGTGGAAAAATTAGTCGGATAGATAATTTTTCCCCGCAAATGCTAATAATTCTTCGCCCGTATTCCGCCTATATGTGTTTTGCCAGCTTCTAGATTAGAGTTGACATGTTCTGATAGGTGATCTCTTCTTTTAACTAGGATTTAGGATCGAAGAGAGTCTAAGAATTGGCCAATCCGTGTCTCATAATAAAACTGTAGGTTTTGCTAGATTTATCCAGTAAAGAACAACCCAAACCCGGAGTTCCATTCATTTTATTGAATTTATCATTCACTTTCATTAATCGTTCATTTACATTTTGATTTGCGTTTATTCAATTCAATTACAAAAACAATTCACAACCCCTTAAACTTCCAGTTTTCATAGGACTAGGCTTACTTCTTCAAGTCCCGTGGATTGATACCCGGTTGCTTCTGTTAGCTATACTATTGCGACCGGGATTTTCGCAACCCGACAGGCTTTTCATTTTATTAATTTCTAGGTTTTTTTCAAGTTAGTTTTAGTAGGACATTTTCCCTGTTTGCAAAATGGCGCCGTTGCCGGGGACTTGACTTTGTCTAGTCCTTAGCCTTGGTTGTCGATTGTTTTTATTTATTTGGTTCATTTTAGTTTTACTTTTAGTTCATTTCTTTTTTTATTTCTTTTTATTTTATTTTAGTTTCGTTTGTCTATTATATTTTGTTTTTAGTTTATATTATTTTTATTTGTTTGGTTAATTTTGTTTTACTTTGAGTTCATTTTATCTTTAGTTATTTATTTTAGTTTCATCAGTTTATTATATTTTATTTCTTTTTTTTATTTAGTTATAATTTTAATTTGGTGATTCTTAGTTTGGTTATTTTTTATTTTATTTTGTCTTGTTTTGTTTTATTTGTGTTCTTAATTTTATTTAGTTTTATTTTTATGGTTAGTTTATTGTGTTTCTAGTTATCTTGAATTCTTTTATTTGATAGTTTGTCAGTTTTTATTTGTTTTTTTTACTTAGTTTTTTTATCTTGTTTGTTTTTTTGTTATTTCCTTTATTTACTATTACTCTGTTTTATTCTTAGTTTATTTTGTTTTTCGTTATTTAAATATTATTTTTATTTTATGTTATTTTATTTGACTCTATTTATATTCTATTGTTAGTTTATTTTGTTTTAGCTATTTCGTCATTTTTTAGTTTACTTCTTGTTTTATTTTAGTTCCAATTTGAATTGTGTGGATGTTCAATTGTTTTTATTTTATTTTATTTTTGCCTTTTAGTTTACTTTGTTTTTAATTTTCTAACTACTTTTGATAATGGCACAATAGAGCCTCAATGGTGGTCATGTTTATTCTAATGGTGCTAGTTCTTCCCAGGCTTCGAATTCCATGTTGGAGCAGATGGCTACTGACCAGGCACAATTGAAAACCACATTGGGCAGTATGGTGAAGATGCTAGAGCAGCTAACTATAAGACATACACCTATTCAGACAATGGAGCAGGTGTTTTCTGGTTCTAATGACCTTTATCACTCGCAGTGTGAGGGTAATCACGAGTTCAAAGATTGCCCCAAAATTGAAGAGATGAGCGGATTGAGGAGCAATTCGAACATGAATCATTTTATTCACAGGATATTTATTGCTCGTATTGTGGGGGACCTCATGAGATCGATGACTGTCTCGAATTTCAAGAGCAATTGTGGTTAGAGGATCAACCAGACTACCTACAGAAAATCACTCTTCAGCAGCAGACTTCAATCTTGAACAATGTAGTGGAGCAACCTGTTGAATTCTCAAGTTGCCCTCCCTCTCCACCCTTGGTTCTAGACAAAGAAGATGTCCACATCCTAGATTTTGTAAGGGAGGAGCCACCACTGCCCTGCCATCATCATAGTTTCTTTGAGCCTCACCCACAGAAGGAGGATGTTTACATCCTTAAATTTGAGGAAGAACAACAATCAACACCTGGTCTTCTACTTGAGACCCATTACCATCAATACTTCCTCAAACATCAAGTTTCGTGGAGTACTTATTTTCCTATTTTATATGTTGAGGAAACATTTTGCTTTGATCCAGGTGGTTTATTACTAATTGTAGTCTACTTCTTATTCCCGTTGACACCATTGTCAACTTTTATTTTTGATCCGGGATAACGAAGCGAGAGTCTAGCCAAAGACTATAAAGACGGGCAGCTAACTGGGAGGCAACCCGGTGGTAAAGTTTATTTTTATTGGTTTTTTCTAGTTTTATTTTGTTTCCAGGTTTATTTTAGTTTAATTTCAGTTAGAAGTGACGGTGGTGCCCGTGCTACTAATGCAACGCTTCTAGCATTATTTGGTGTTTTACAAAGTGTGTGTAGGTGCAATTGTTTTTGGTATTCCTAACTCTCCAAGGCTGGACACTTGTTTGGACGCAAGTGTGAGGAACGCTTCTACCCCACTGTTCAAGCTTAAGTGTGAGGAAGGGAACCTTCCTCAATCTAAAGATATCAGGGGAGTTTCAGTTTCTCAATCTTTATTGCTTATGTTTAGCCTTTTATGCTTTTAATGTTTAATATATGCGGAGTGTTGAATGGATCCTTCGTGAGTCTGGCATATTTTGAAAGGTCTTTTCTTGATTTTATTTTGTGAACAATGAGGACATTGCTCCTCTTAAGTGTGAGGAAGTGGAGACCTTTCCCTGAAAATATGCTAGCTGTACTTAATGCCACACTAGTTTTTGATTGTTCTCATGCTACGAAGGATAAACTTCTTTTAGTGCCAGTAAATGTTGAATTTTTGGGTGACAATTTTTGTGGAAGTTTTTGAAATCGAGCCTGATGACAACCTCAAGAATCTTTTTGCTTAAAGTTGTTCGTATGTATTGTTTTGTTCAAATTAGTTCTATTTTCACTGAAATCTGGTGGATTAACTGATTGCTCAAATTAAACTAATTTGGCTTGGTGACTGGGAATGATATGAAAGTTTGGTATGAAGGATAAGGCAAGGTACTCCTCTGATCATGAATTTTTTGAACCAAAACAGGCCTCGTTTATCCAGTTATTAAGTCCTTGGGGTGCTTCATCACCCATCTACCTAAGGTCTAGGGGTCTAGGATAGAAGGCCCAACACCGTTACATGGATAAAGAGAAAAGTCTGGGGAACGAAAACAATTGTGTGCAAAATAAGAAAAATAATTATGCAAAGATAGGAAATCCCTTAAAAGCTGAATCTTTATTGCAATTTTCCTATTTTGATCATGAGTGCGTGGTGTTGAAAGGTATTGCGGAATAGGGCATTACTTCACACCCCTTGTCATCCAAAGGTAGAGGAATGAAATCGGTGGAAGATCCTGAGTTATTCTATGTTTAGTTTTTGCAATCTAACTTCTCCATGCTTTTATAAATTTTTCTTTTTCACTGTTTGTGAAAACTCACAACAGAGAGCAGGATTATTCTTTTGATTGTCATTTTGCTTGATTTCCTTCTGCACTTGTTTGATCCGGAGGTTTGATACTACGACCTTGGAGTGAGTTTTGTTCTTTATTTGCTTGAGGACAAGCAAAAGCTAAGTGTGAGGAAGTTTGATAAGTGTGAAATATAGAGCATTTGAAGGGTTTAATTTGCTTATTTTTTTGTAGTGGTTTGGCCAATATTTCTCACTTATCATGTGTTTTCCAATGATTTATGTTTAGATAATAATTGATGCATTTTATGTATCAAATGTAGGTAAAAGTCATATAATTGCATTCTTCACTTCACAAGCTTCGCAACGCAACAAACGGGGAGCAAAACGGAGTCCAAACGAAGAATATACGCCTGAAACAAGTTTCACTCGTCAGGATACTGACATGTCCGAACTTATGTCTGAACTTTGATGTTCGGACAGAGGTCGAAACTTCCTGAAAATTTGTCCTAACATGCGCCCGAACTTCCAAGTTCGGACGCCGCGTACAGAATTCGAAAATATGCAGTTTTAAGAGTTAAAAATGCCTATTTTTGTTATAAAAAGTCACCGAGGGTTGGGGGAACAGATTGATTCACGCCGGATGCCTCAGACGAGGCTCTCACGCCACGCCTCACCTCCCTCCATCACCATCGCCATCGATCAACACCATCTCCACCACCACCATCTTCAACCTCTAGCCAGGCAAACTCCAGATCTGGACAGCAGAGCGAATTTAGAAGTTTTCTATTCCAGATGATTTCTCAATCTCTTTTCTCTGTCTATTTTATGATTATGTCTCGCTAGATAGGATTTGCTCTGGGGGAGAGTTGTTCGTAATTGATACGAACTAGTTAGAATTCCTGCAATTTGAATGTGAGATTGTATCGGATTGTTTCTAGATTAATGTTAATCATTCATCTTCTCTATCAAATTTGCGCGTTTATAGAGTCGTTTTGTGAATCCTGCTATGATCAGACAAGGTGATTAACAGGAAGTTCAAATTAATCTAGAGATTTGTGGAAAAATTAGTCAGATAGATAATTTTTCCCTGCAAATGCTAATAATTCTTCGCCCGTATTCCACCTATATGTGTTTTTCCAGCTTCTAGATTAGAGTTGACATGTTCTGATAGGTGAGCTCTTCTTTTAACTAGGATTTAGGATCGAAGAGAGTCTAAGAATTGGCCAATCCGTGTCTCATAATAAAACTGTAGGTTTGGCTAGATTTATCCAGTAGAGAACTACCCAAACCCGGAGTTCCATTCATTTTATTGAATTTATCATTCACTTTCATTAATCGTTCATTTACATTTTGATTTGCGTTTATTCAATTCAATTACAAAAACAATTCACAACCCCTTAAACTTCCAGTTTTCATAGGACTAGGCTTACTTCTTCAAGTCCTGTGGATTGATACCCGGTTGCTTCTGTTAGCTATACTATTGTGACCGGGATTTATGCAACCCGACAGGCTTTTCGTTTTATTAATTTCTAGGTTTTTTTCAAGTTAGTTTTAGTAGAACATTTTCCTTGTTTGCGCCTGGCTGGGTCGGTCAGACTGTAATAAGGCAACGGGTAAGGTTCTGGAATGGACCGACCCAAGGGGTTGGGTCGGTCGGGAGAAAGACAGTGAACCAGAATATTTCTGGAACGGACCGACCCAGGGGGCTGGGTCGGTCGGAAGGTCGGTCGGCCGATACTTATATAAAAAAAAACAGAAAAGAAATGTGACTTGTGTGGTAAACGCTAGTGGGTATAATGAGGATAATCAAGTGTAGGTTTAAGTATAAAAACATGCCATGTAAGTATGTAAAACACTTAGTAAATTAGAAGTTAAATAAGGTAATTAACCGACATTATTAATTATGTATAGGAGTGGCATTCGGTCGAACTCAAACGCAGCAGGGACCAAGGTATGGTTTTCTTGCAGTTTATTTACTACCGGTTTACACCGGCTTGTGTGTTTGTTGGGTTTTTGAATGTTTATGACTTTGTAAGACTTAAATCATGAAATGAGTTTACAGTCATTGTTATTATTGTGGCGTGTGTGTACTGGTACCGTTAACCTCGAATACGTGCTAACCCGTTAGTTGACCAAACTAGGATACGTAAGAGAGCGGTACCCGATTTTAACATTTCAACTTAAGGAACGTTCTAACTACGGCTATGTAAGAGTTGGTTGTGGTTTGTGTTAATAAAGCGTGCCCCATCTCCCTTGTGTGCCTAACTGGACTTAAACACCTATGGTGTGAATTGATGTGTTAAATTCCAACAAGGAACTACTAACAAGAGTATAACCGGGGAGTGAGGAATACGGTTGTTCCGGTCACGCGTGTATGTACGGGAGTCGATATCTGAATCAGATTCAACCCTCTTTATGTTATGGTTGTTTTTCCTTCTTGGATTACAATCGCCCACAAGCTTAACCAAGGCTTACCTATCTGACTATTGATCGGACTAAGGGGATAATATGTACGTTGTGCTTGGATCACTATATCCGACACATCTTTGGGTTAAGTTATTTGTTCGACAAACAGAACGGTAATGAATTATGTAACAAGCTTAACATGAGAGTGAGATCATTCTCTAGGCTTACCAAGTTTGACTAACTGATGTTCGGTTTGTTTCCTAAAGTGAAACGTTCCTGTTATGTTATGTGTTATTGTTGATGTGCAATGTTTAGTGCTATGCTTAAGTATGGTGATTGTTAAATGAATGTCATGTTATCATGACAATTAGTTGCGTGTATCCTGGTAGCCGACAGGCTGCACGTTAATCATACCAGCCATAGGTTGTTGAGCCCCTTTGGGGCACCATATTTCATTTTACAGGATGAGGATCGAGGAAGCGGAGTGGCTTTAGATCCTAGGTGTAATGAAATACTTTTGTTAGTTATGGATGTTGGACCCGGGATGCGCCTGTGCTCCCGTGGTGATATATTTTGGTAGTATCGGATTACAGTGATGGTTTGTAAATATATACTCGGTATAACTGGTTGTAATTTTGGATGTTAATAACTATGCTCGGGAGTCTGTGCATCAGACCGATACAAATGTATGTATTCAGCCTTGTTAGCCATGTGGGTGGCTAACGACGTGTAACACCGACTCGTTTTAGTTACCGTTTAAGTTATAAATTTCCGCTGCAGTTTCTGTTATTGTTAAGTTTACAGTAGGGGTGTTACATCCATATTCAAAATACTTTGAATCATATAACTCATTATTTTATGTACAACATAACATTAGAATTACCTTAACTAATGTTTATCATTCTTTTCTCTTTATCTTATATCGTCTCATTCATTATGGTTATTGAACCATATCATATTTCTCACTCCATAACATATATTCATTTATATATATGTATTATGGGACCATTTATTATATGGTAATTCTTTATAATATATTCATTCTTCCTTAATGAATATTTCTTATATTATAAATGTTATATCCCTTATAACATTATAAACCATATTATAAATTCTCATTCCAAAATATTCATATTACCGAACAGACCCACTCCTCTTCTCTTTTATTACAAAACCACCACATTATTTAGATAATGTTACATCATAGTTATATAACACATATTATGACATTTATATCATTAAATCATTTATAACCTATAGTCATAACATGATATAAATTAACAAACATCACCTATTGTTGTCGATTTTAATCAATATTACCTATACTTCCAAAAATTATATAATAACCCCAAATGTTATTACGTTGTTACACTTATAACATATCTCTTATTTTATAACATTTAAACCTTAATATAATTATAACCTAAGGTTATAAGCCTCCTAAATAATCGAACAGACCCTAGGGTCTATTCTAAATTAATTTCCAACCTCTTAACTTTCCATATTCACGAAACAACCCCTTTTTATAACATATAGTTTCTAATGTCATTCAAACTATATATTATACACATATCTTATGAAAACCTCTTATATAATTGTAAAAGTCACCAAACTATACCAAAAGGTTATAAATATCATTCCCAACCATATACTTTCGGTTATTTACATTTCCACCCCAAATATTTATCCATATGTAACAATGATACAAATGCTATATATTGGCTGCGTTCGGCATGGTTGTTTTGTGGTTGTTTTGGTCTGGTTGTTTTGTGGTTGTTTTATATGTGGCAGTATATTATTGGAGTAGAACGTAGGACCCACGTGGGACCCGCGTGGGTCCCATCCCCAAAACTACCACATACCTACGGTCTCCGAACGCAGCCATTATACATATACAGTTCATTATAACCCCAAATTCAACCAAATAAATTCCAAAAAAATTCTGATAACTCGTAGGTGTATAAAATACCATTTTATACCCAAAACTTTCGGTAATCTCATATATACCCCATATGCTATGTAAATTTTACATTTTACTATATAGTTTAGTATAAATAGATAATTAACTTAATAAATCATCAAATCTAGTCAAAATCTTCTACTTGGTCAATGTTTGACTTCCAAACATCATTTTGATCCAGCTTTCTCGGTAATTATAGAAATTACCCCAAACATTCCAATATTTACAATTTCACCCAAAAATTTTATAAAATCTTATAATTTTTACTTAAATTCATTTTAAATCCCAATTTTCAGCTATATTCACCTACAGGCCTCTATTTTTTTGTTAATTTACGGCTTTGATCCCAAACTTAATAGTAAGTACATAAATTAAATTAAATATGCTTTTAAACTTAAATAAAAATGTCCTATGACATGGCCTTATTACAACCTTGCTTTATAACATAAAATTACATTTAAATGTTACAAAAAACATTGTAAACTTTTGACCCTCACATAAAGTTCTTCATTAATTACCAAACTTCCACATAATGTCTTAAATTTGACAATTATGCTAATTAATCACTTAATTAATTTATCAAAGGTTTCTGTAACATTTCCTAGTCATTTTTAAAGGTAAAATGACTATTATAAACTGTCCACTCATGGCAATGACATAACATAAACTGTCCACTCAAAGGTTTCTGTAACATTTTCTTGATTTAATGAGCTTTAATGTCTAGTTTGGCCATGGAAGCTTAGGGAAAAATTTGCACAGCTTCTCCAACATGTTTAAACAGCCCAACAAGGATATAGTTAAGTTCAAAACATGAACTAACTATCGGAATGACCATAAGTCATTATAACCTAGATTTTAACATCAAATTCATAAGGCTTTCAAAAGCTGTTCTAGCCCCTATTTCCCAACAAAAAGAAGGTGTCAAAACACTCTCAAAACCAGGCTATATAATCGTCAATGATCAGGATAGAAGAAGGCTAGGTTTTACCTTGTTTAAAATGCTAAAAATGGTGTTTTTGGCATAGATTTGGCAAGGAATTGATGCTCTTGATATACCAACTGAACCAACATGTAAAAGAGAGAAAAATAAGCCAAATAAACTAAGGTTTCCAACTGGAAATGATGAGGACAATGGTTTAGGTGCTTAAAGCACACTTTTACCTTAATTAGGTCTTAAGCTTGCTTCCCCCTTGAATATTGAGTTTCAGCTGAGATTCCCCCTTCCCTATGAACACTAACTCGTTCTAGATGAGTGGATGGAAGTGGTTGGATGTTAGCTTAATGGAAAGAGGAAGAAAAGATGAAGAGAGTGACATATAACATGTTTTGAATGTTTACCTTATGCCATGGGAGTTTCTCTTTGAATTTGGCTGCTTCCTAGCTCAAAAATTAAGGAATGGAGGGCTGGTTGCTGAACTCATGTTTGTAATGGGGTGAGAGGAAAGAGAAAAAGTAAAATAAGCTTATAAGGTAAGATTGTCTTACTTTAGGTAATAGTCACTTATGACTCATTCTTAGATATTTTTGGGCTGGATAAAGGATAATAAGGAAGCCTTAAACAGGCAGAAATGGATGGCCAAAGTCAAGGGCATTGGCTTGACCATTGACTTGATTAACAAAATAAGTGTTATAAAAGTACTATTCACAAACCAATGCACATATTTCTGTTTTTTTTTAACTTTGAATTAGACCTTATAATGTGGTACATTATAGTATATTAGTATTACAAGGTGTAATACAGCCCCTAACACCACTCAAAACCCACTTAGAAAGTCAATTTTCTCAAAAACGTGCATTAAGGAGTTTTAAAGCAGAATTTGTGTTTGAACATGTTTTTGAGCTTGGTTTTCTTTGAGAATGTTTTTATTGTGTTCCTTAATTAATTATAATACTTAGGAATCCACTTTGGATCCTAATTGAGGTCATACAATCTCTATGGTTTCTTAAAGCACATTTTTGCCTTTACCGATCTTAAGGCATGTTTTTGCCTTGTTGAGATCTTAGATTGCTCCCCAATGGTATTAAGATGATTGTTTGTCCTCTTAGATCATTAATAGATCATTTAATTAAGTTTTAGAATTTAGGGGTATTTCATCTAGTATTTCAAAAAGACCAAAATTTGTTCAATCAGGTTCCGGATTTTATACTTATGATGATTATTTTAACTTAAATTTTAGTTTTGATAATGTTGTTGTTGATATAGATGTTCTTAAGGCTTACAAGCACATTAAGGAAAGTTTCTCATCATTTGAAGGATAGACCGAGATGTGCTAGCAATTCCAGCATCACCATTGCTTCCGAGTCAGTGTTTAGTGCAGACAAACGAGTTGCGTGGTTTGAGATGAATGAAGAAGGCATCACTTAGGACTTTGATCTTGTAATCTTGTAAAATCTATTAGTATTAATTTTCTTTCCATGTAATCTTTTTTAAGACTTGCAATCATGTTACCTCTTAGTAGTTGTACTCTTTTTCCTTATTAGGGTTTTCCAATGGGGGTTTTTTAATGAGATAGTGAATCATATCATATAATAAAATTATCTTTACTCAATTTTTGCAAAATCAATTAAAAATTCTAAGTCTTTGTTTCTTACATATTTAGGACTTTAAACTTGAGGAATAACCTATCAAGGAGTAAAGTGGACAAAGAGAACAACACGTGCGCGCAAACGGATTTCAATTGAAGCTAAAACAAAAAAACTAGAGCCGATCAACCCATTGTGAGACAGTCGGCTCCAGTTTCTTGACACCCGAATCTGGAACTGACATGCAACAGAACCGAACCGGAGCCGGTAAGGAATTGACCGGAACCGGTTTTTGAGCGAATCCAAAGCCGGATATAGCCTTTGAAACCAGAACTGAAACCGCTCCGCAACCACCCTTGACCAGTTTTGAGCCCGAATACACATGTTCTGTGAAATACCCTGAACATAAAAATGGTGATTAACTTATTCTAATAAGTTATTTGGAGGCCTAATAGTGCCTAAAGAGTATTGGTGAAGAAAATAAATCCAAAAGAGAGAAAACGCTTAAAAAGCGTAAAACACAAAAATGAGCGTTACACAACCATAGGAGGTATATGACCTCGGTTAGAGTCCTAGATGGATTCTTAGGGCTTAATTACACCTAAATAAGATGTGGGAACAATTTCCAAAGAAAACGGATCCAAATAATGGGTTAAAACGCTTACGGAGTCTTATAGCATGTTTTTCGAGAAAACCCAGAAACGTGAATTTATGTGGTCAAACAGACCCTTTTTAATTATAGTTGACTTTATAACTATAATTAAATACTAATGGAAGCTTAAGGACCATTAAAATTGAAGAAAATGAGAAAAATCTGGAAAACGGGCCCGGTTAGTGAATAGTGCCCAAACCGGGAATTAAACGAGCATTTCTTGCTAAAAGACAAAAATGCCCCAGCTTAACTGATTATGGGGGCCGGTTTTAATAAGTATTCAGCACTCCTCTCTCTCTCAAAAAGTAAACAATCTAGAAAAGTGAAAAAATAAAGCAAAAAGCAAAAAGTAACTAATACCCCTTTTTGCTCTCTCTCCTCTCACTCTCACTTTTCTCTTCTCTCTCACGTTGGAACTCTCCTCCCAGCCAGCTACACCTTCCCTTTTCTTCTTCCTTGTGATTTTTGCAGCCCTTCAATGGCTTCCCACATTTCTTTGCTTGCCCAAGCTACACCAAAGCTCCAAATGAAAAATAAATCACCTATTTTTGCTCCTCTCATCAAGATCTATCTTCCACTCTTTTCAAAATTCCCAAATCTTGAAGTTCATCTCCATGGGTATAGCACCATTGAAGGAGAAAATCAGATTTTTATGGAGCTTGGAGTCTCCCCTTTTATTTAAGGTAAAAAGTTCAAAGGAAAAACTCATTTTTCTCCAACCCTTGTCTTGGCCGATTTCTACCCATCTTTATGCCTTGTTCTTTTCTTTTTTTGAGCACTTGATTCAAGTTTCCAATGGTGGTGGAACCCTCCCTTTGGTTCATGAGTGAAAGCCATCAAGAGCTTCCAAAGGTAAACCCCAACTTTGTGCTTTAAGTCTCTTTTGAATCCTAGGGTTAGTTTAAGGTGCCTAAGTACTTTTACGTACTCCCACTCCCCTTTTTGAATGGTAATTTAGAGTTCTTGGTAATTGAACTACCTTTGCCAATTTTGGAGCCAAGAGGATGGAGAAGAGGAGAAGAGGAGAATTAGAAAGGAAAATAGAAAGATTAAGGTAAAACGCTTACTTTAACTACTATCTTAGTGCTTTAGAAATTTTGGGATAGGGAATAAAAGATGAAACAAAATCTGAACTAAAATTGTGTTTGATTGTGATTAGGAGGAATTTGTGAAATATTGTTTGAATTAAGGGCCTTAGAGCAAAGTGATTTGAATATATGTTTATATTGTTGGGTTGGTGAATCTAGATGAAGTATTGTGTGCTTGTAACACCCCATCTCAATCCAATGTGGTTTCGCAACTTAGCAACATATATATATATAAATGTCACAGCGGAATTCAATACACTCCAGGACCTTGCCATGGTCTAATTGACAGAATATACCGAACATTAGTACATACCAACCTTAACAAAATACATATCCTTCTTACAATCCCCTCACATCCTATACATCTTACTAACTCAAATTGCCATACGAGTGTACATGCCCAACTCGTAGGCCACACTTAACCCGTAACGCTTGTACCCCATCTTACTCTTGCGACGGCCGTCTCCTGACGTTCACCTGTGTAGTAAAAACAGCCCCCAAAGGGGGTCAGCACGAATGCTGGTACGATCCTCTCATGGCCCCCAACTAACGTGGCTACGACGACTACTAATTGTCGATAGCATGGAGGTTGATTAGATGCACAACATAATAGAAGGTGCAATAAACAACAAACCAGTTATGAACGATCAAAGTTCAAACACAATGAACGACTTAAATGCGTTCCCTTAATTAGTGAGTCAATTATTTCACTCCTTAAGTTACGTTTCCTCTTAATCTTAGTCCATCCTTATCTTACCTCAATCTTAGTCTTATCTTAGTCTTAGAAAACAACCATCCTTTAAAAAGGAATGGATGTAGCTCATCTCAGTCTTATAATACAAACCATCCTTTAAATAGGAATGGTTGCAACTTATCTCAACCTTATCTTATATTTGCCAACCGTTCTCATATTAGAACTGGTTAGCCCTTAGTTCGTCGTTTATTTTCGTAGGGCTTGGTTAACCCTAGCCAGCAGCAGGTCACTTACCGGCAATAAACAACATTCTTAAATTGTTGGGATGTAGGCTAGATCCCCCCATGCCATCTTAGTATGCCTCCCTCCTAAAACAAGTAGTCCGAGGAGGTCGAGTCTATATGTCGACTCTAGGCGACAAGTCTGAAGACAAGTCATATTTGGAAGTCGGTATCTGATAAGGATACCGACCTCCCCCAATACACATGTGCCGGTACCATTCCGGATTCCTCACTCCCCCCAAAGTTAAAGTTAGTAGTAGTCTCAATGCGACGTTTGTTTGTTTAACCTCTTTCGGTTATTAACAAACTAATATTAGGGAGTGTTCCTTAGTCTCACACAATTCCTTACTAAACATTAGTTAGTAGGTTCTCATGGTAAGTTGTGTTAGTTTTCAAACATCACACAACAATACAATAAACATAATGCTCCGGTTGCATGCTTTATCTTGTTTAGTGAGCACACAAAAACAAATAGCACACAAGCCGAGGGACACCTCGTTAGCAAGCAGGTCACAAGGAGAACTGTACCGTTCACCGTTGGTCGTTTGGTCGCTTACTCTCCTCCGGAGTCCAAACTCTCAAGTCCTAAAACATCCATTCAGTTTTAGGTTGTTAATCACTTAACTTAATTCAACTTAATTAACTTACTCAACCCATAATGTTTCCCCACCTAAGACCTCTTAAGTTTTACAACTTATTCTTACAACTTAACCTTAAACTTTTAAATTTATACTTAACTTAATCCCTTAGGTCTTTATACCTCTAATCATCAATGCCCTCTTAATGGGGTACCATTAATACCACTAAACTTCCTTAAGGTTACTTTCTTTTTTTTTCTTTAGGGCCGACCGACCTTACCCAAGGTTGGTCCATTCCAGAACATATCACCGTTTGAAAATTTTACCCCGACCGACCTTGCAAGTCCGGTCCCCAAGGTCGGTCCATTCCCGAGAGTTCTTCCTCGTTGAAAATTTAGGCCCGACCGACCTTGCAAGTCCGGTCCCCAAGGTTGGTCCATTCCAGAACGTTCTTCTGCTAGTGTATTTTGAGCCCGACCGACCTTTCCAAGGTCGGTCCTAAGGTAGATCGACTCCAAAAACTTATTTCTAAGTGTTAAATTCAGCCCAAACTTCACCGCAAGTTCCCCCATGTGTCCTAATACCATTTAGGCACTTAAACTCACCTTTAAACATCCACTAAAAACTCCTTAGCTACTTTCTCAATTCTTACTAGGAATTCGTAACACTTGTTTACACCTCTTAAGGCCTTTTCCGGCACGATTTGCCTGGACCTCCCCACAGGGGCGGTCCCTAGGGGTGGTCCACAACAGAACCTATTTTCCAAAGTGCTTTTCTCCACATTTTGAACTCCAAACTCACCCCAAACTTTTCCCACTCATTCCACAATCTTTCCACATGTTTCCTACATGTTTAAACACCTTAAAACATGCACTAAACCTACCTCAAAAGTCACCAAACTTGACACTCAATTTCTTACAAAAATTCTTACACTTAACACTTGATTCTTACACTTCCCACTTGTGATTTTGCGTAAGACCTCAACTAATCATCGTGTTTCTTCAAAGACATCTTAAGTACTCCTCAATCATCATTTTGCACACTCGTTTGCTTTACTCAAACTTCTCAAAGCTATATATAGTCTAGCACATGCTTACATCCTTACAAGTCATTACACCTTATTTTTCCTTCCAACTTTGTATAAGTTTCCTAGCTTCTTTAACCATGGTGTTGGTGCATAAAACTCACCATTATAACCCCTAGTCCCACTTATACATCCCTAGGTCTTCCTAGTACTCAAGAACTCGATGGTTTATCCATTTTCACCAAAATAACCCTTAGTGATCACTAGAACATCCTTAGTCATAAAATCTCCTTAGAACACCTTAAACACTTAGTTTCCTACTCAAATTTCGAATTACAGTTTATTCTAGTAGTATTATCATGCCCAAATGCATTGTTTTCCTCATTCAACCATCTCACACACATCAAGCCTTTCTCATCATATTTTCTCACACAAATCAACTCATTCATAATAACTCAATATAGTGCAATAATCTTAAATTGCAAAGCACTAAGCTCTTAAATGACATGGCTCTTGGGCCCTTAATGACAGGCTCTTGGCCCTTAAATGACATGAATTTAAACACTGAATTTCCCACATATAAAAGCTTTCAACTGCAAATACACCTATCAATCTCATAGTAGTTATAATGCTCTTAAAAACCACCTTAAACTTAATCTTATAACTCATTTCCTTTGGCTCCTTAGTCACAAGTTCAAAAGCTTGGTTAAATTCCTTTTTCCTAGGTTATATCACCCATTACATAATGTAAGCTTTAAGCTACATTAGTACTTATCTAAATACCACCCCTTAAAACTTAAACCACCATTAGGTAAGCATTTTACCTGTTTTTCCAAGCTTATCTTAACTTCCTCCTTAGACCTTCTTCTTGAATGAATCTCGGCCACCCATTAAATTTCCTTTGCCAATGTTCTAATCAATATTCAAGACTCACATGAGTGCTAAACAACACTAACCTTAAGGAATGAAAACCTAGGTTAAAAATGTGTTTTAAGGTCTTATAATGAATATTTTACCTTGAAGTCTTAAGGTAGGCTTGGATATGAATCAAGAAGGACCTCCTCTAGCCCTTGGATAATAGAATCAAGCTAGAACAATGGATAAAAATGAAGCCCCATGAGTAGTAATTTTCGGTAATGTGGAGAAATGGTGGAAACCTAACTTTTCTTACATATTCCTTACCTTAAGAGAATGGAGAAGCTAATGCACCCTCGAAGCTTATTTTTCCCCCTTCAATGGCGATTTCCCATGGCTCCAAAATGAGGCTTTTCAAATTTTGAAAAGATAGGAAGCAAGGCCTTGGTCTAACTAAGAGAAATCTATGCTTTGTTTTTGATTTGGAGCTAAAATGAGTAAGTTATGGACAAATGAAGGTGGTGGTGCCATGGGGCTGCTTGGATGGCTTTAGAACAGAGAGGAGAAGAAGAGAACCGTGGAAGAAGAGAAATGAAGAAGAGGAGAGAAGGTAAGCTTAAAAGGTAAGATTTCCTTTTTTTTAAAGCAAATAGTACTATTCTCTCTTTTACTCTTCTTTTCCTTTAGTTGCTTAGTCATGTGGTAACTCCCCACATTAAAATTGGCCGCCCCCTTATAATCAAGATATTTATGGTCTTGGTTGACCAACTAATTGACTTATGTTGACTAAAACTTAAACTAGTCACTATTTGGCACTATTCACAAACTAGTGCACATATTTGTGAAACTTTTGATTTCCGATTGATTTAGGCTTCCTAATGTGATAATAATTAGCACACATGTTGATTAAGATGTAATCATGGGCATTTAGCCACTCAAAACTTAATTTTAAGACAATTTCTCAAAAAGGTGCTTTAAGGAAACTTAAAACACATTTTGTGTTTAAGCTTGTTTTTGAGCTTGGTTTTCTTTGATAATTGATTTAACATGTCCATTAGCATGTTACTAAAGTCTTATAATGATATTTGGGTGCTAATCAAAGTCACTCCAAGCTTGGAGCACATTTTTGCCTAAATTGCTCTTAAGGCGTTTTCTTGTGTTTTCCTTGGTTTAAATTGTCTACCAATCTTTCTAAGGCATATTTTAGCCTTACTACATCATAATTTGATGTTTACTTAGCATACTTAGGTTTGGGGTATTTCAATCTACCCCCCTTAAAAGAACTTTGTCCCCAAAGTTCCCATGCATCTTATCTTATTAGAATACATGTCTTACCTCATTCCATAGATCATATAGATCATACTTTTGTATACTTAAACTCATTGAATCATTAGATCTACCATATGCTTATACTTAAATATCACACAACGCTTAAGCATGTATAGCACTCAAAATTCCCTTTGTTCCTTTTGATGATTAAAACATTCACATAATTTCCAATGTATTCTCCCATGTCACCGGTCCGTAGACAATGGCTTGTTCGTCCTCATCACTATGGGCCAGAATACAAAACAACTCTACTCTCCCCATGTCACCGGTCCGAAGACAAAGGCTCGTGCGTCCTCGACTTCATGGGCGAGACTCAGTAAAAAGGTAATCCTTTTTACGAGGTCATGTGAGGAATAATTCCTCTAATTAAAAATACAATCAACTCCAATTTCATTTTATCCTAATGCCTCTATCCTTAGCGTGATTTAATTGTGACCACTGGTAGGGAGTTTTAGGAATCATCCAACCCTGATGTGATCAGCATCAGTGTAGAACTATCCTTCCACCCCAATTTGTGTTCGGTTTCCCTTGATCCCTAGAAAATCAAGTTCCACCTCCCACGTCATTTTCAAACATCCAAATAATTCACTCATGTCCAATTTTCTATCTTTTTAGTTCTTCTAATCATAATCAATACATCTCCAAAGTGTGGACTCAGTCCATCAAACATTCCCGATTCATCTCTTAGTAATTACCTCAAGACCAATTCCTACTAAGTTCTTAACCGCTCATACCAATTCTCACCATCTTATATCTCATAGCATTACTATCTTCTTCCTCATATTCATATCGAACAGTATCCCATAGTGTTATCTTATTCTTATCTCACACATAGTCTCCTATCGACTCATACCTCATATATTCCTTATTTCTTAAGTCTCCTTAATCCTCTTCCTTAATTCTCTTAACTTGTACTCACACCGGAGTTAACAAGATATGTACTTAATATGTATGGTATTCACATCTTCTGTGTTCAATAGCCATGATTTATCTCAAAATGTTTATGTAAAACATATTCTCAAATTCTTTTGTGCTATGCGCACCGTAGTTTATGTAACATACGCTAAGCGGTTTTCGCTCTACCCCCCTTAAAATGGATTACGCCCACGTAATCAACATTATATCATCCTTGAACAGAAGTTCAAGATGTCTAATTCTTACCAAGCATTCTAGCTTCCATGTCATCTATCTCACTTATAATTGGATCTGAGGGTCATAACTATTTTAATGGCTTAGTCTTTGTATCGAGGATTCTTAACGGTACTTATACCATTTTCTTAACTTAGTTTGGTCTAATCTCAAAGGTAGTGGTCTGCTAGCTTCAGCTGCGCGACTCTGATAATCTTAGGCTTAACTGCCTTTCTAATCGTTCATAGTATTGTATATCCTTCTGCCTCCTTACAGTTTAGGAATATTGGTCTCTCAGTGGACACGTGTTATCTTTTTATATAGACGGCCTTAATCAGTTGTAACTCATCTATCCATTCTCCTTGAAGATCTTATGTTCATACTCTTAGTGTTTTCTCGAATGTCTAAATTGTTCTCTCCAACTGACCTTTGGTCTGAGGATGACCCTTAATCTGAAACTACAGTTTAGTGCTTATTGCGCTTTACAGCCTTATCCTTAACACTTTAAGACATGTCCAATGTCTATGCTTAACAATCCGTGCTCTTCGCACTTCATAGTCCTTAATTATTTGTTCTCTGATTCCTTTGTGTTGTTGGTTCAACTGAATTCTTCTCTGCGACTGTTTGCGGTAGTAGCTGCTCTTGTCTGATCTTGCGTCATTGTCTGTGGTACGGAGTCGACTACTTCCCGTGTTCCTTACACCACTCGTCTACATGCATGGGGTACCTTACTGGTACATTACTACTTACCCAACTAACTCATAAATGAGCGTGTTAGGCCTGCAAGCCCCTGTGGGGTGCAGTCGTCCCACGCCTCGTTTTAGTAAACTCATAGTGTTCGTCACACGTTTAGCTATTGCTAATTATGAAGTATTCTGTTGTCGATCTCCTCTTCATCGTTCCATGATAACATTTATTGTTCTTCTCGAACTTAATCAAGGGAAATTTATTTACTGTGTTCTTAAGTATGGTATGCTCTAGTTCTTTCTGTATCCCGTACTGATTCGGTCTCTTAGTAACTGAGGTCTCTTTCCATAGAGCCTCTTCTTTCTCATTTTTGTTCTACTAGGAATGCACTTCCAGTTCCTTAAGGAATGGGTAGTGTGCTTCCTGTGAAATCTTACCTAACCAGGTCCAGACTACTGGCATCAATGCACAGTTCGTCTACCATCTTATTTCCTTACTTATATCGGTCTTAGCTTATAAATTTAATTGCCTCAGTGTCAATATTTGACGGCTTACACATAACGGTCACTTTACCGTGCAGCATGACTTAATCCCCTTATATAAATATTGTACTCACGACCACTACTACCGTGGTAGCTGGCCTTTACCATGTTGCCCATTGATGGCGCAACTACTTACTCATTTACTCTAACATCTTATCTTATATTCAATCCCTTCTTGGTGTAAACACACTGGGAGTTCTCTAATTTCGGTGTTTGGCGGTTGTCATACCGTGCTGTAAAATGGTTATCTCTTAATACGAAGGTGTTCTGCTTCAATCTCAGGTTCATAAGTAGGCTAATTTTTTTTTCTCACATTCTTTCATCCTTTATGATGTTATCTACCATGTAATTTTACCGGTTACTGAAGAAGTCATCCATTTACTCACAAGCTCTTCTGAGCGTTGGTCACTTGACGTGCCATTTGCACACTCACTATGTTTATCTCTGACGATTACTGATTCTTAAATCCTGGGTGTTGGATATGAGGTCTGTCTCTGCAGCCTTCCTTATTACTCAAGTGTATCTGGTATGCTCTAAGGTAATTTCAAGGTTTACGGTTTCCATTCTCTAACAATCGTATTATTTCTCTAATAAGTGAAAGCCCTTTTTGAGGGGTTTATTCCCACTCTTGGCCTCACAACAAGGAGAGGTATCCCCACCCTAAAAGGCATGGTTCATTCTCCGCCCCTGCCAATGTACTATCTCATTATTCTCATTGGTGCCTTTTCCTGGCAATATTTTCCACAATCTAAATTATAGGTTTGGTAACCGTTCATATCTACGAATTGTAGTTCCTTCGTGGCTTAAATAAGCTCTCTTACAACTTACTGCGCCTCGGGCTCTGATGTGGTTAACATCCTTGGCTTGTAGGCTCTTAGTGCTTAATGCCTCAGTCCAGTACTTGTACTCTTATTCATCTGTAGGTCATCCTTATAGGTTTTTGTTTCTTTAAACATTATCCACCGTTAGGTTACATATTGAATGTAGTATCGGGTTTCATGGTAAGTTGCTGCATCTTGCTTCCTGCTATGGAAGTTTATTCAGGTGATCAGAGGTTACTTAGTGTTCTCGAAAATACTGTCATTTTACTAGACTTATGTCTTTTAGCTATCAAGGTTAGGTTCGTATTAGGCGTTTGCCTTACGGTGTCCAAGTTGGACATCATCCTGTCATCTTATACTTCCATCTCAAAGCTTCGTCCAACTTCCGTTGACTACGCCACCCGTTGATGATCAATCATACTTGGGTGTTAATGAGTTAGACGAACAGTATTAACTGTCATTCATCAGTTTGTCAGGCTCGATCATGCCCGCCCTGTGGGGGTAGTCCTTTGAGCTTTTCTTTTTCAGGGTTGTATGTCTTTAATCCTTAGTAGGTTATAGCTTATGTTCATTTCTTTTATCCTTGTTTTCTGGGCTTTTCAACATCTTCATTGAAGAATGCTTATTACTAGTATTCTCAGTGATCAATCTGGGAGTCTTATCCCATTCTTGTTGAATGTTTTTATGTCGGCGGTCCCCATTGTATTCCGTAATGCATTCCTTGTACGTTATCACTTATGTAGTGTTTTGCTCGCATTACTGAGCGATCTCTTATGTTTTCCTCTCGGGGTTTAGGTTTGATGTTCTTTCCGCAATGTCGGTTGTTGTTGTAGTAGATTGTACCGTTGCTAATATTTATATCGTTTAGTATTCTGTCCAAGTTCTGCTCCCTGCTGACCGGTGTATCCACTCTTCTCATCATGGTCAGGCCGTCAGGCCCTTCCAAGGTCTCATTCTCCCGTTCTTATAGATTTACAATCCAGTATTAGTGTGTACTACAATTGTAGCGTTCGATTATCTCGCCATGATGGCTTTCCGTGTAGCTTAATCGTGGTAGCACTTGCTATGGCAAGTGCGCCATGCAAGATGAGCTTCCGGTACCGTGTGCGTCGGTAGTGGTACTTCCACCTAGTTTCCATATCTTTGGTAGTCCTCGGTACTCCTTCGACGTTCTCTTATTTAGGATAACTAGCCATCCGGCAGTTTCCTGGTTGTTTTGACAGTACTGTCATTTGTCAGGGTGTTCCTCTTTTTGAGGGAACCCCTCGTTACTTACTTATGTCTTAATCCTCGCTCCCGTCTTCACTTATTTTGTCATGATTACTAAGTAATGGTTCTCCCTTAGGCACTACATCGTAGTCCTATTCCGTTATACAGTAGTACATGTTCTTATTGTCGCCTGCGCTATGTCAGCCAGGTTTTATAACCTTCCTCATTGTATGGGGTTTGGAGTTCCCTTTTCTAGCTAGTCCTTCCAGTAATCTTAACTCTCATGCTTGGTATCATCCCACTGTTATGCTCATTCGGACCACTGTCCGGTACTCATGTCGCTTATCATTTCCTTATCCATTGCACTAGTAGTGCTTTTCTTATCATTGGTATTACGGTGTAACTCGACTGCGTAGCATGTCGACCCATGTTGCCGGTAATTACCGTTCTCTTACTGGTAAAATTCTGTTGGCAGCGCCTATCTCCACATTGCGCTCCAATTAAAAGGTTCAAGTTCCCGTGAACTGTTGTTCAACAAGATGTTTCTCGTATTGCTTACTGTTAACTACCTGCCAGATCGGGTTTTTCCCGAGTAAGAGAAGGCTTTTTTTTTCTCTCTGGTGTTTGTTCCACGTATTCAGGGTTAGGGATGTGGAGGGCGGGCTTAGGTACTATGGATATCCGGTAAACACCGGGAAGTCCTAGCTAACGCACCTCTCACTCTATCACTCAACCCTTAACCCATAACTCAAACTCAACCTCAGTTTTCATCTAAGTTCAGTATTTCTTGTCTTCAGAGCGTAATTACGCTCTGATACCACTTTTTGTAACACCCCATCTCAATCCAATGTGGTTTCGTAACTTAGCAACATATATATATATATATAAATGTCACGCGGAATTCAATACACTCCAGGACCTTGCCACGGTCTGATTGACAGAATATACCGAACATTAGTACATACCAACCTTAACTAAAAACATATCCTTCTTACAATCCCCTCACATCCTATACATCTTACTAACTCAAATTGCCATACGAGTGTACATGCACAACTCGTAAGCCACACTTAACCCGTAACGCTTGTACCCCATCTTACTCTTGCGACGGCCGTCTCCTGACGTTCACCTGTGTAGTAAAAACAGCCCCCAAAGGGGGTCAGCATGAATGCTGGTACGATCCTCTCATGGCCCCCAAGCTAACGTGGCTACGACGACTAATTGTCGATAGCATGGAGGTTGATTAGATGCACAACATAATAGAAGGTGCAATAAACAACAAACCAGTTATGAAAAATCAAAGTTCAAACACAATGAACGACTTAAATGTGTTCCCTTAATTAGTGAGTCAATTATTTCACTCCTTAAGTTACGTTTCCTCTTAATCTTAGTCCATCCTTATCTTACCTCAATCTTAGTCTTAGAAAACAATCATCCTTTAAAAAGGAATGGATGTAGCTCATCTCAGTCTTATAATACAAACCATCCTTTAAATAGGAATGGTTGCAACTTATCTCAACCTTATCTTATATTTGCCAACCGTTCTCTCATTAGAACTGGTTAGCCCTTAGTTCGTCGTTTATTTTCGTAGGGCTTGGTTAACCCTAGCCAACAGCAGGTCACTTACCGGCAATAAACAACATTCTTAAATTGTTGGGGATGTAGGCTAGATCCCCCCACGCCATCTTAGTATGCCTCCCTCCTAAAACAAGTAGTCCGAGCAGGTCGAGTATATATGTTGACTCTAGGCGACGAGTCTGAAGACAAGTCATATTTGGAAGTCGGTATCTGATAAGGATACCGAGCTCCCCCAATACACATGTGCCGGTACCATTCCGGATTCCTCACTCCCCCCAAAGTTAAAGTTAGTAGTAGTCTCAATGCGACGTTTGTTTGTTTAACCTCTTTCGGTTATTAACAAACTAATATTAGGGAGTGTTGCTTAGTCTCACACAATTCCTTACTAAACGTTAGTTAGTAGGTTCTCACGGTAAGTTATGTTAGTTTTCGAACATCACACAACAATACAATAAACATAATGCTCCGGTTGCATGCTTTATCTTGTTGTTTAGTGAGCACACAAAAACAAATAGCACACAAGCCGAGGGACACCTCGTTAGCAAGCAGGTCACAAGAAGAACTGTACCGTTCACCGTTGGTCGTTTGGTTGCTTACTCTCCTCCGGAGTCCAAACTCTCAAGTCCTAAAACATTGTTTCAGTTTTAAGTTGTTAATCACTTAACTTAATTCAACTTAATTAACTTACTCAACCCATAATGTTTCCCCACTTAAGACCTCTTAAGTTTTACAACTTATTCTTACAACTTAACCTTAAACTTTTAAATTTATACTTAACTTAATCCCTTAGGTCTTTATACCTCTAATCATCAATGCCCTCTTAATGGGGTACCATTAATACCACTAAACTTCCTTAAGGTTACTTTCTTTTTTTTTTCTTTAGGGCCGACCGACCTTACCGACCGACCTTACCCAAGGTCGGTCCATTCCAGAACATATCACCATTTGAAAATTTTACCCTGACTGACCTTGCAAGTCCGGTCCCCAAGGTCGGTCCATTCCCGAGAGTTCTTCCCCGTTGAAAATTTAGGCCCGACCGACCTTGCAAGTCCGGTCCCCAAGGTCGGTCCATTCCAGAACATTCTTCTGCTAGTGTATTTTGAGCCCGACCGACCTTTCCAAGGTCGGTCCCAAGGTAGGTCGGCTCCAAAAACTTATTTCTAAGTGTTAAATTCAGCCCAAACTTCACCGCAAGTTCCCCCACGTGTCCTAATACCATTTAGGCACTTAAACTCACCTTTAAACATCCACTAAAAACTCCTTAGCTACTTTCTCAATTCTTACTAGGAATTCGTAACACTTGTTTACACCTCTTAAGGCCTTTACCTATCACCAAACAAGGCCTAAACATCATCTAAAACCATTACCATTCAATCCCCCATCATTAGAAGCCAAAACAAATTTTTTTCTTTTTCTCTGCACTGGACCGCCCCTCTGGGGCGGTCCCCAGGGGCGGTCCCAACCAGAAGCTAATTTCCTGCATGATTTGCCTGGACCTCCCCACAGGGGCGGTCCCTAGGGGCGGTCCACAGCAGAACCTATTTTCCAAAGTGCTTTTCTCCTCATTTTGAACTCCAAATTCACCCCAATCTTTTCCCACTCATTCCATAATCTTTCCACATGTTTTAAAAACAGCAGCTAACCTACCTCCAAATCACCAAACTTGACACTCAATTTTTTACAAAAATTCTTACACTTAACACTTGATTCTTACACTTCCCACTTGTGATTTTGCCTAAGACCTCAACTAATCATCATGCTTCTTCACAACCATCTTAAGTACTCCTCAATCATCATTTTGTACACTCGTTTGCTTTACTCAAACTTCTCAAAGCTATATATAGTCTAGCACATGCTTACATCCTTACAAGTCATTATACCTTATTTTTCCTTCCAACTTTGTATAAGTTTCCTAGCTTCTTTAACCATGGTTTTGCTGCAAAAACTCACCATTATAACCCCTAGTCCCACTTATACATCCCTAGGTCTTCCTAGTACTCAAGAACTCCATGGTTTATCCATTTTCACCAAAATAACCCTTAGTGATCACTAGAACATCCTTAGTCATAAAATCTCCTTAGAACACCTTAAACACTTAGTTTCCTACTCAAATTTCGCCATAGTTTCTCTAGTATATTATCATGCCCAAATGCATTGTTTTCCTCATTCAACCATCTCACACACATCAAGTCCTTTCTCATCATATTTTCTCACACAAATCAACTCATTCATAATAAACTCAATATAGTGCAATAATCTTAAATTGCAAAGCACTAAGGCTCTTAAATGACATGGCTCTTGGGCCCTTAAATGACATGGCTCTTAGGCCCTTAAATGACATGAATTGAAACACTGAATTTCCCACATATAAAAGCTTTCAACCTGCAAATACACCCATCAATCTCATAGTAGTTATAATGCTCTTAAAACCCACCTTAAACTTACCTTAATAACTCATTTCCTTTGGCTCCTTAGTCACAAGTTCAAAAGCTTGGTTAAATTCCTTTTTCCTAGGTTATATAACCCATTACATAATGTAAGCTTTAAGCTACATTAGTACTTATCTAAATACCACCCCTTAAAACTTAAACCACCATTAGGTAAGCATCTTACCTTGTTTTTCCAAGATTATCTTAACTTCCTCCTTAGACCTTCTTCTTGAATGAATCTCGATCACCCATTAAATTTCCTTTGCCAATGTTCTAATCAGTATTCAATGACTCACATGAGTGCTAAACAATACACTAACCTTAAGGAATGAAAACCTAGGTTAAAAATGTTTTTAAGGTCTTATAATGAATATTTTACCTTGAAGTCTTAAGGTAGGCTTGGATATGAATGAATAAGGACCTCCATTAGCCCTTGGAGAATAGAATCAAGCTAGAACAATGGATAAAAATGAAGCCCCATGAGTAGTAATTTTCGGTAATGTGGAGAAATGGTGGAAACCCAACTTTTCTTACATATTCTTTAACTTAAGAGAATGGAGAAGCTAATGCACCCTCCAAGCTTATTTTCCCCCTTCAATGGCGATTTCCCATGGCTCCAAAATGAGGCTTTTCAAATTTTGAAAAGATAGGAAGCAAGGCCTTGGTCTAACTAAGAGAAATCTATGATTTGTTTTTGATTTGGAGCTAAAATGAATAAGTTATGGACAAATGAAGGTGGTGGTGCCATGGGGGCTGCTTGGACGGCTTTAGAAAAGAGAGGAGAAGAAGAGAACCGTGGAATAAGAAGAGGAATGAAGAAGAGGAGAGAAGGTAAGCTTAAAAGGTAAGATTTCCTTTTTATAAAGCAAATAGTACTATTCTCTCTTTTACTCTTCTTTTCCTTTAGTTTCTTAGTCATGTGGTGACTCCCCACATTAAAATCGGCCACCCCCCTTATAACCAAGATATTTATGGTCTTGGTTGACCATCTAATTGACTTATGTTGACTAAAACTTAAACTAGTCACTATTTGGCACTATTCACAAACTAGTGCACATATTTGTGAAATTTTTGATTTTCCATTGATTTAGGCTTCCTAATGTGATAATAATTAGCACACATGTTTATTAAGATGTAATCATGGGCATTTAGCCACTCAAAACTTAATTCTAAGACAATTTCTCAAAAAGGTGCTTTAAGGAGTCTTAAAGCACATTTTGTGTTTAAGCTTGTTTTTGAGCTTGGTTTTCTTTGATAATTGATTTAACATGTCCATTAGCATGTTACTAAAGTCTTATAATGATATTTGGATGCTAATCAAAGTCACTCCAAGCTTAGAGTACATTTTTGCCTAAATTGCCCTTAAGGCGTTTTCTTGTGTTTTCCTTGGCTTAAATTGTCTACCAATCTTTCTAAGGCATATTTTAGCCTTACTACATCATAATTTGATGTTTACTTAGCATACTTAGGTTTGGGGTATTTCAGTGCTGGTAGGATCCCTTGTGGATGTGGCTAGAGAATTGATTTAGGAGAATGAAATTGTGCATTTGGGCATGTTAAAGATGTAGGTGAGTTATGGCAAAATTTGAGTAGAAACCTAAGGAGTTTTAGGTGATTATAAGAGTAAGAAATGACCTAGAGAAACTAGGTGTTGATGGAGATTGATTTGGGTTAGTTAATCACCCTAGGAATGCTTATTTTAGGATGGATTTTGGTGTAAAAATCTATAACAAATGAGTGTTGTAGTGCATTGGATTTCTAGAAAAATACTTAGTGTGCATAAACTTGGAAATGGAGGATGGACTTGGGTATAGTTAATGCAAATGTCTAGGAAGAATTGGGAAGGGTCAAAATGGGTGAGAACAAGGGGCAAACTACCAAGAGAATTTTAGAAATGCACAAGTGTGCAAAATGCAAAATGTGAGTAGTGAAATTGAACAAGAATTTGGTAATGAATTTGAAAAATGATTTAGGAAGGTTTAGGGAGTTCTTTAAGGTGTTTAAACATGTAGAAAACATGTGGAAAGGATTTGAGTAAACTAAACACTTGGAAAATGGGTCTGCCTTTGACCGACCAAAGGGACCGACCCATGGCTGGGTTGGTCGAGTTAAAATTTCCAAACCCGGGTGTTTTCTGACTTTGACCGACCTAAGGGACCGACCCATGGCTGGGTCGGTCGAGTTAAAATTTCCAAACCCGAGTGCTTTCTGACTTCGACCGACCCAAGGGACCGACCCATGGTTGGATCGGTCGAGTTAAAATTTCCAAGCCCGGATATCTTCTGACTTTGACCGACCCAGGGGACCGACCCTTGGTTGGGTCGGTCGGGTCGAATAAAAAATAAATAAATATGTGGCAGTAGTAGTAAACCATTGGAAGAGTAATGAAGGTAAGAAAAAAATATGCACATAAAGGTCCTAAGAAGTGTAAACAAGGTTGAGAAGTGAATGAGGAAGTTGAGAAACTTAAGTGCACAAGAGTAAAGCTAAGATTAACAGGACAACGGGATAAGTACGGGAGTAATAGTCATTTCCATACCATATGGTATTGATGTTAATAGAACCACTTGATATGTGATCAGTGATTCAAGAGTAAGACCCGAGGAACATGAGGTGACACGGTAAAGTTAATCCATGGTGAAAGGTATGATTTTCTCATGCCCTGTATGCTACCGGGATTACACTGATTTGTGTGTTGTTTGTTTGTGTGCTGACCTAATCAAGATAAAAGCATGAAAATGATCTACTACATTTAATATTTATGTCTTGATGCATGATGTATGAGCTAACCATACTTGAATGATTGTGTGGTCTAACTTAATGTTATAGACCGACTCACAGATGAGTATTGTTTGATTAGTGACTCGTAGAAAGATTCGTTTCATAAATTAACGAAAACATGGAAACACACGAAACTATCGATTGAAAATACAATAAGACAAAATTATGAACTCTCTAGAACATGAGAGAGAGTTGTACGGGATTAGTAAATTCCCAATAATGGTTAGAGAACCGAATTGAAGTAATCCATGAAACAAATAATAAGGGAAAAGATACAATGAGCCCCTATTTAATGGATAATGATAGTTCAAAGAAAAGAACTCTTGTGAGAAGTAAAAGAATTATTAAGGACCGTCAAACTCCTTTAAAAGATAGTCGATCTACAATATGAGGATCCGACATAATTTGAGAAAATGTCCCGAACATAAAAGTATTTGATAAGTTGGGGAAACCCTTAAATCTGAGAATACTAGACATTGAGAAAATTCCCTAAGCTATTAGATGGTATCAAAAGAGATACTTCTAGGCTAATCTATATGATTATGATATAACTCCGAGAAAGGAGTATTTGGAAAATTGAGTAGTCTGGTAGAGAAACAGACATTTGTAAATTGAGGAACTAGGTGTATAGTCCCGTTTGATAGTCGAACCTTCTCATTATGCTAGACCCGTTGTAGGGTAATAGCCGGGGAAGTAAGACGAGAATTTGTAAGCCCGGTGGTGAGTATTGTGTATGACTCTGCCCGAAGGTCATGGGTAATGACTTAAAAGATGTCCCTTTAAGAATTTGAGAGTTGAGATTTGGGAATTGAATTGAGAAGTGTTGAATTTGAGATTGAGTTTTGAGAATTTGAGAATTGAACTTGAGAAGTGTTAATTTGAGTGTGAGATTAAGAAACTGAGAATTTGAGTTTGAGATTGAGAATAGAGAGCTTGAGTAAGAGTAACCCAAGATAATGGGTAAGACAATGAATAAGTGACTAAGGCATAGTGAGGTAGAAACCCTTAAGGCCCAAGAGTAAGATAATATGAACTAACAACCTTGATGTGTTAGTTAGGGATTGCATTCGATGATTGAATGTTGAATACTTGTGCTATTGTACATGTTTAATATATATTGCTATCCTGCATGATTGTGGAATTAAAATGAAACCCATGTTCTCGACAAAGTAATCAGCATACCCCCATTACACCGCGGGGTATACGAATTTTATACCAGTAATCCGCTGAACCCCTTGGGGCTCCATTTTTAGTTACAGGTACATTGGAGTTGATTACTGTTCGAGAGTAGGACGGGTTGCTGCATAAGCATGGGTAGTTGATTAAGAACTAGTGTATTGATTTTATAATTATGGTATTGTAAGTCTAAAATGTTATCTACAATTCGAGGATTGTAGTAGACTCGGTATAGAACTGATTTGAGATTGTAATTGTATTTGAATCGGTAAAGGAATGGAATTGTCTGTATAGAGTACTCAGCATACTAGTTCATCAGACCGATATTGTATTTGTATTTGGATTTAGCCTTGTTAGTCACGTGGGTGACTAACCGCATTGTATCACGCACCGTTTGGAGAAAGAATTCCGCTGCTTTGGTATTGGTAATTGAGACTGGTTATGAGGTAATGACTTGTTTAGCGGTAGGGGTGTTACATTCTAAAATGAGAACCTGTCGGAACCAGAACCGTGGCCAGCTTTAGATGTTAGCTTAGTATGTAAATAATTTTAGATAAGTTTTTTATTATGATATTGGAAAGTATTAGCTGAAAATATGAAGGGAATTCTCATAAAATATCACTAGTTTAATGGTCAATTTATGAAATGTAATTGTAAATGACAAAATTATAAAATTTTAATACATTTGTATATTAATTAACAAATTCTCTAGCTGGTCATTAAAAAAAGAAAAATACTTCCATTCGTTAACAAACTAATTTAAAGGTTTATAATATATCACTATGTGCTAAAAATTCAAAAAAAAACTCCAAATACTACAAAAATAGATAATTATAAACATATATTTATAAAATAATAAATTACAAAAAAATAAAAAAATAAGAAAAAAGAATTTTTTTTTTAAATATAAAGTATAGAAAATTTTCAACATAAGTATTCACTTTTTCTATTTATCTTCCTTGACTATTCATCCTCCTTCCTTATCAAAATATATGCATTTATAGTTAGATAATGATTAAATATCATAAAATAAGAATATGTATATCAATTTATAAACAAAACTAATCCAATATAACATAAAACTAGTTGGCAATCTCAACAAGAAAATTCGATCCACCATGCAATGTCATTTTTGTAAAAAAAAAAAAACTATTTTTCACTTTATTTGCGTATTACGTATCTAATTTGTTAGAATATAATATAAGATAAAAGCACAAGTCAATTTTTTTCCATTTTTAGGACATTAAAGATGAAGAGATAAGAAAAAAAGAAAAAAAAAACTTTAAAAAATTCTGAAAATGTTTTATTTTAATTTTTTTAAAATTTTATATTAAATATTTCTACATAAAAAACTCATTTTAAATTATTTAAGTATTATTATGTCTTTAAAATTTGAATTATTTTTATGATATTTAATAAACTTTAAATTTAAATTTTTTTTAGAAATTAAAATATGTTCTATTTTTAAAAAATATTACATTTATGTCAATTTTTTTGGGCTTTTTGTAATTAATTTTTTTATATTTATCTATATTTTTTGTAGTATTTTGAATATTCTTTAAAGGCGAATGTAATGGCAGTTAGTAACTTTATCATTTTTAGTGGCATTCCATGAGTTCAACAAAAGTAGTGGTATTTTATTACATTCCACTAATATAAAAGTTTAGAAAAAGTCAAAGTTTTATTTGATTATTTTTATAATAAGTGTTTGTTTGACTTTTGAGTAATCAGGCAAGAGAATTAAAATGATTTTGTTTTATGTTATTTTTTATGCACTTTGACACCATTTTAGGAAAAAGAATATGATTATTTCAAATCTTTTCGACTTGGATATTAATAGTGGCCACCGAATCTGAATCTACTCGGAACCGACGGTTCTACCCGGTACCGATTAGAACCGGAATTGGCCGAAACCGGGCCGGAACCGATACGTAACCGGAACCGCCCCCTTGCGAATCGAATCCGAATACAAGTTTTGAGATTCAGGACCGAAACCGGAACCAGAACCGCCTGGAACTGCCTGGATTCGCATCGGATTCGGAACCGTGGAACCGGAACCGCCCCGGAACCGGCCAAAGTAGCTGTTGGAATTAGTCCAAAATGACGTCGTTTTGGGTCTCGGGTACGTGCTCCCCTGGTCAACATGATGATTGGTACGAGATGAATGGGGACAACACCACTTAGGACTTCTATTTTGTATTATAATATTTTAGAATGTATTAGTATTACTTTCTTTCCATGTAATCTTTTAAAACTTCCAAATTGAAATCATGTAACCTATTAGTAGTTGTACTCTTTTCCCTTTATTAGGGTTTTCCCAATGGGTTTTACCTAATAAGATTTCAACGAGGGAGTGAATCATATATAAAATCCGCTTTGCTCTTTAATTTTTGCAAATTCAATACAAAAAATTAAGTCTTTGGTTCTTACACATTTAAGATTATAAACTTGAGGAATAACCTAGCTAGGAGTAAAGTGGACGAAAAGAGCAACGTGTGCGCGCAAACGGATCTAAAATCGGAGTTAAAACGAAGAAACTGAAGCCGATCGAATCTTTCTGGAACCGGTCGGAACTGCCTCGGAACCAGATCGGAACCGCTCCGGAACCGGTTGCAACCGTTGATTTGAGCGAATCTGAAGCGAATACAGAGTCCCGGAACCAGAACGGAAGCGCCCCGGAACCGCCTAGGACCGGTTCCAAATCCAAATACACATTTTCTGGAACCGGAGCCGTGGCCACCATTATTGGATATCCACATCGTGCGAGGGGATGGATACTGCTTCCTCAACACTCTTTAATCGATTATAGGTGTTCATTTTGACCGACGCGTACTGATCAGTGATCAATGACCTTTGCTTGCGGTCAACATTCACTCACCGGTTATTAATTTTTTCCCTTGCACAAACAAAAAAATAGAAACATCAACAATTTTTTTTTCATTCCTACTCGTTCTTCATCCCCTTTTACTGATCCACTCAAAACAAACACCGGTATAAAGAATAAGGTAAATGAATAATTATATAAAATAAATGGTAACTTATTAAAAAAAACTCTTTCAAGTAATGTTGACGAAGCTTCATGGACTAGCATCTATGGTCAATAGAGTACCAAAACTTTGAGCTAGGTATGTCAAACTATACACAATAGAATATTTAAATTTGACAATAGTTTTTTACATAACATTATATATTAAAGTTTGCATCATGTCAACTAACCCACACAAGGACATTAAACACTAGCGGTACAATCTTTATATTAAAATAAATTCAAATGACATTATTAGGAATAGTAAAAAATATTATTCTATATCAAGTTACTCAACCATCAGTCATATTACTGAATAAAGCAAAAGATCAAAGTCAACTTAACAAGTTGCTAATGTTGATTAGCAAATTAAAGTAATCAACCTTTTTTTGTTTGTGGAAGTTTATAATAAATCAAAGTTTATGAAAACAAATATACGACTAAACTATATGAGGAATACAACAAAAAAAGAATATAGTGAGCAAATAACTCAACATTGAAGAGTGATTCACAAACTATAATCACATTTAATATTAATTTGCACTAGGTGTAAAAACAACTAAACTAACAAGATTACTTACTATATATAAACTGGGTTGCTATTTGAAGCATAAAATTACTAATAACTGTAGTACATAATTATTTTAAATCACATTCATATTAGAAATAAGTTATAAGGTACCGCTATAACTTTTTTTTCGCATGATAACCTTTATGTTATCATAAACAATTTGATTATTAAAACTAGTTGGAAAAGATGCTAAACGTGTTTAAATGTTGCTTACACGTATAACTTTAAACGTTGCTTAAACATATACTTTACATTTATTATGTTAAATTGTAAAGTTTTCAAACATTTACTAAAAAACGACATGTAAATATTGAAAACGAGTCAAAACGTGGGTTACTGTGAAAAAACGCTCAAAAATACACATGTAATATATAAACGGAACGTGCCACTCAGCTTCAGTTCTCACATATGCACTCTCTCTCCTCCAAAATCTCTCACCGGAATCATCTCTTTCATACTGCTGGACCACCACCGAAACACCGCCAGACTGCTGCCGGACCCACCGCCGGAAAAACTTTCGGGTGAGTTTTATGAAACTTTTTGTTTACAAGTAATAGATTTTGATGTTGTAAGTATGAATCTGGTGTTAATTTTTTGAAAAACACATTCATTTGGAATAGATCAACAAAAAAAATCCAGAAAAAAAGTTGAAAACTCCATTAATGGAGTTCTCAAAATCGAGAAACTGATTGTGGTGTAGAACACCAAATCAGGACGCATATTGTCCCGATATCTCCTGCCGCACCACTGACAGCGTCCCAAACTAGCTCGAAACACCCCGCACCGCCCCGACCTCGCTTAATTCCGCCCAAATTTTGTCCCGATATGAATCGGGACATATTACACCACAAAACGCAAACAATTGAGATAGTTTCCTTCCCATATTACGCAGTCATACCACAACTCCCGTCCCGATTTTACACTCTCCCGATGTTTTCTGAAAAATCAAGAAAATCGAGATTTTTTCCATCCTGAATTGGCTTAAAACATCCTACACACCGTCCTGACTTCGATCAATTCCGCCCATAATATGAATCGAGACATATTACACCACGAAGTGAAAAAAATTGGGACAATTCCTTCCTAAATTTTGCTGCCACACCACAACTCTCGTCCCGAATTTACACTCCCTCGATTTTTTCAAGAAATTCAGGATATTTGGGATTTTTCCCGTCCCGAGTATGCCAAACACCCCAGCCATTGTCCCAACTACAGTTAATTCGGGTCAGTTTCGGTCATGACTCGATTCGGGACATGTTTTGTCCCGAGTTAAACCAATTCACCACACTTACCTTCCCGATTTAACTCGTTGCACTAATGTCAGTGTTCCGATTTGGTTGTTCCCAATTTTTTCCAGACTAAATTTGGGACAGTTTATGTCCCGAATATACAAGTTTCACCGCACCCTGTGTCCCCATTTGAGCAGAATCGGGACAGTTTATGTCTTAAAACTTGTTCTCATTTTTAGTGTTTAATTTGACTTTTTTGTAATTGCATTATGTTTAACATTGGCTCTAAATGTTGTGTATGACTTTGACATTAGTTTTAGGATTATGGACAAGCTTAAACAAGTGGTGATACATGCCTACGGAAAAAGGTAGAAAGACAGCTGAAAGAGCAGCCTATGACGGCCTCATATCATTGTACACATGCTTCAGGGGAAGGGCCATGTAATCCCATTTCCCAGCTCTGTTGTGCCACCCTATCACGTGGGACATGACCGTCATGTCGACATGGTGCGTCAGATGCCTCCACCCTCACCGCAGACACTTGATGTTGTTGGTATTAATTCAATTGTGTATAAAGATATGCTATTTCATTGGCCAAAACCTTATTGAAGGCAGATGCTCATACGAAATGAAGACAATGTGTAGTTGATGTTGAAAAACTACAAAGAAAATTTTGAACCAATGAAGATGATGCAATTACTGATAGCAATTGAAGTTCTCGTGACATTTAGTGACTCCGAGACTCTACAAACAACTGAAGGAAGTATGAAGGGGTCTAGGAAGCTGCTCATCAGCGTATTCACCCATTTGTCTAAGTTAATCATCATTCTAATACCACCATCACACACCATCATTTGATTAGTCTGGTTTTTATTTTGCACCTACTACACATGGTAGACCAGTCCCTCTTACAATCATAAACGGCATGGAATTTAATTTCTTCAAGTTTCTAGTGGAGTGCAGCCTGGACAAAGGTGATCAGCAATTCCATGCCACTTCCATAATCTTCAGACAACTTTTGTTTTGACATCCACAACCATACTGGAGCCAGATGTTTGTCCAAACGATGAAGATCTAGGGCTGATGATAGTGAACTTTATCTTTAACAATGAACCAATGGGCAGAATTCGACTGCTGGTCGAATATGAACCAAAAGTTGACGGTTAATGATGTTTATCAAATGATATAAATTTATATTTACATTTTTACTTCACTGTATTTTGTAGTTCCTACTAACTCAGGTCGTGCCTTAAGCAAACAAAAAAAATACTAGTTGTAGTTTGCTGTAACAATGTTGTCACCATTATCTTCAACGTGCCTTAAGCAACCACACAGTAAGAGCCTTCCTTCGTTCTAACAGTTGATGCAATGATGGTTCATGTCATTTGTGTTATGTAGTTATGGCATTATCCTAACATATCAAGTCACGTGGAATCGATGAAGGACCATCTGATTGACATCCTATCAACTTCCGAATTCAGTTACTTGAAACACATATACGATCTACTTTTGATAGCCAAGAAAGACTAGCTTCTCACTTGGGTGCATCCACAGCCACTTCCAATACTAGGAACACTTGTTCTGCCTGGCTTTATAGAAAACTATTATTAGTGACATGGTTAAGGAGTTAAATTAGCGAATTTAGTTGCATGAAACAATATACGGTGTAGTTGTGATGACCAAGATAGCTTCTCACTTGGTTGCATCCACATCCACATCCAACACTAGGAACATTTGTTGTGCCCCTGGCTTTATAGAAAACAATTATTAGTGATATGATTATGGAGTTAAATTAGTGAATTTTTGCTTGAAACACATATACGATGTACTTGTGATGACCAAGAAAGACAGGCTTCTCACTTTGCTGTATCTACATTCACATCCAATACTAGGAGCATTTGTTCTCCTCTTGGATCTATAGAAAACTATTATTAGTGATATGATTAATGAGTTAAATTAGTGAATTCAGTTACCTGAAACACATATACAATGTACTTGTGATGACTAAGAAAGACCGACTTCTCACTTTACTGTATCCACAACCACATCCAATACTAGGAACATTTGTTGTGCCAAGACACTATAGAAAACTATTATTAGTGATATGATTAAGGAGTTAAATTGATGAATTCAATGGCTTGAAACACATATACAATGTACTTTGTGATGACTAAAAAGACTAGCTTCTCATTTTACAGCATCCACATCAACATCCAATACTAGGAACACTTGTTGTGCCCCTGGCTTTATAGAAAACTATTATTAGTGATATGATTAATAAGTTAAATTATTGAATTCAGTTGCTTAAAACACATATACGATTTACTGGTGATGACCAAGAAAGACTGGCTTCTCACTTTATTGCATCCACACCCACATCCAATACTAGGAACACTAGTTGTGACCCCGGCTATGTCGAAAACTATTATTAGTGATATGACTAAGGACGTAAATTAGTGAATTCAGATGCTTGAAACACATATAGGAAATGAGAAAACATTTCGTACAATATGACTGTATCCGGTACGAAGCAAGAAAAAGTTAAAGTTTTCACCTAAACTAATTTGTAACACCCTAACTAACAAATCCATTCTCAACTCTTAAACCTCCAACCAATTATATTAACAACACAACAGAATTCTTACAACAATTAGTGTTACCGCCGTCAGTCACCCACGTGACTAACTAGGCATACTAAATACTGCATGATCTAGCTACGGTCTAATGGACCCGAATATACCGAACATTAGTATCCTAAAGTCTTAACCAATTACATATTCTTAATACAAGTATCTCATATCCTAATACATCATACTACATCTCACACCATTTACTAAACGAGTGTACATGCACAACTCGTGTAACAAAAGGGAAAGCAACCCGAAGTACTCTACCCGAACCTACTCTTAGGACGGTCGTCTTCTGCTATTCACCTGCAAAATAAACAGTTGCCCCTGAGGGGTCAACACCTTTACTGGTACGATTCTCTTATAGCCCCCAAGCTAACGGGACTACGACGACTGATTGTCGATAGCATGAAGTTTATTAGATACACGCCATAAGTAAGAAGTGTAATAAACAACAAGCCACATATGAACAAACATAGTTCACACACAATGAACGACATAAAAGCGTTCCCTTAATAAGTGAGTAAATCATCTAACTCCTTAATTTATGATTCCTCTTAATCTCAGTCCACTCTTAACTTAGCTCAATCTTAATCCTTATCTCAGTTTCAATATACCAACCGTTCTTTATTTAAAATTGGTTGTATCTTATCTCAATGTTTATTTTTGTCGGGTCAAAAGTAACCCTAGCCAATGAGCTATTAACTCCATTGGTTTAATAAACCACTTATCTTAAAATTTGGGATTTAGGTGATCCTACCGCACCATCTTAATCTGCCTCTCACCTTGAATTGTAATTCAAGATGGCTGAGTCGACATTCGACTCTAGGCAACAAGTCCGAAGACAAGTCCTCAAGCGGAAGTCAGATTTGATTCAGATACCGACCCCCTTTCCTTAACATGCATGACCGGAGTCAGTCCCGGATTCCTCACTCCCCTCAAGTTCCAGTTAGTAGAAATTCCTTAAGACAAAGTGTTAGTTAAACCTTTCTCGGGTATTAACCAACCAACAAATATGGGAGTGAATTTCTTATCACAAACAATGTTACTAAGTATTAATAGTAACAAATCTCAAAGTCAAGTGTGTTAGTATTAAGCAAACACACAAGAAGATAAATAGTCCGATTGCATGCTTTATATTGTCTTAGTCATAGCAAAAATACAAGTATCACACATGCCAAGGGACACCTCGTTAGCAAGCAGGCTACAAGAAAACCATACCGTACACCGTCGGTTGTTCGGTTGCCTATTCTCCATCTGAGTCCCAATTCTCAAGTCCTAAAACATTCATCCAATTTGGATTGTTAATTACTTTCAATTCACCTAACTTACGTAGCTACTAATGATCCCCAACTAGTAACCACTAAGTTCTTATAACTTAACCTTAAACATTTAATTCATTTTACTTCACTTAACCTCTTCAATCCTTACATACTTACCTTTCTAATCATCATCACCCTCCTAATGGTGGACTAATAATACCACCCTTTCTTTTCTGTTTTTTATGGTCCGAACGACCCACCGACCGACCCAGCCCCTGGGTAGGTCGAAGTCAGAAACTCGATTTTGTAGATTTCATCCCGACCGACCCAACGCCCTGGGTAGGTCGAAGTCAGAAAACACTCTTTTTGACTTGTTTCAACTCCGTTCTTCTTCCTGTTTCTTCCATAATCTTTTCACATGTTTCCTAAACATGTTTAACGACCTTAAACACTCTTAAAACCTACTTAAATCATTGGTTAAACCCATCATCCAATCCTTGTTCAATTCCATCAATTTAAATTTCCATTTTCAACACCTATGCATACTAGTGCATCTCCAACCTCTGTTCTTATCCAATATTTTCCTAACCTTTCCACATGTGTTATGACATGTTCACCCTCATTTTAACACTTTAAAAACCTCCTAATTCATCCACCAAACTCATACTCAATTCCTTGATCGTTTACTCAAACTCTTACAAAATTCCTAACACTTATCACTTAGTTTCCTACATTCCAACATGTAGATTTTTCCTAAAACCTCAACTAACCAAAGTGTTTCCTCTCAACCTTCTCAACTAATCCTAAAGCATCATTATCATCCTTATCTCCTTTACCCAAGCTACCCAAAGTTCTCAAGGTCATATTGCATCTTCATGCATAATTTCCTCTCCTTTACACTTTCTTCTCATCATTCCTAACTTGAACATATATATTGAAATACCCCAAACCTTAGTATGTTGTTTAAACACATAAATGTGGTATATTAAGACTAAAAAGAGTCTTAGAAACATTAGTAAACAATATAAAAAATAGAAAACACAAAATGTGCTTTAAGGTCAATAAAGGCCAAGATGTGCTCTAAGCTTGGGATAAGCTTGGGTAAGACCTAATGAACTTACCAAGACCTTATTTATATACTAATGAACATATTAGACCAATTACCAAAGAAAACCAAGCTTGAAAACAAGTTAAAACACAAAATGTGCTTTAAGGAGTCTTAAAGCACATTTTTGAAAAATTGTCTTGTAAATGAGTTTTGAATGGCTAAATGTCCATCATTACTCTTTAATTAACATGTGTACTATATAGTATCACATTTGGAAGTCTATATCAACGAGAAATCAAAAATTTCACTTCTATGTGCCTTGTTTTTATGAATAGTGACTTTAATAAGCTAGTTTGTAACATATGTTGTTATAAGTAATTAAATTGATCAAAAAAGACTAAAACACCCCTAATTAACTATTGGGGGCCGGTTTTTGTAAGTGTGGTGACTCACCACTCTTGTTAACATGTTAAGTAAATAAAGAAGACTACTTAAGTTACTATTTACTTTAAGGTATAAATATCTTCTAAAAGCAAAACTCATCTTCATTTCTCCCTTCCTTCTTCATTTCACACGGTTGCAAGCTCTCTTCTACCTCTTCTTCATCCTCCATTTACGGTTTGCAATAGTACACACCAAGACTCCATCTTTGACCACTTGTATTTCCTAGCTTACTTAACCAAATAAAAAACAAACACCACCATTCTCTTCCTCTCATCAAGCTCTTCACTCCTACCTTCTCAAAACTTCAAGACCACCATTTCGGTGCCATGGAGTTCCACCATTGAAGGAGCTTGAGCTTATATTTCTACATATTATTGATCTCCTTTGCTTCTAGGTAAGGAATCTCAAAGAAAAATGATGTTTCCCCCATGTTTTTATCTTGACCGAAAGTCACTCTTAATGGAGTCCTCATGTTGCTTTGTTCTAGCTTCATACCAACCTTTCATGGACTAGGTGGAGTCCTCTCTTGATATATATTCAAACTCTCTTCAAGTTCTAAGGTAAAACAACTATTCTAATGTTTTTTTAAACAATGTACAATCTAGGGTTTACAATGAGTTGAAGCTTAAAGCTTGAATACTCATTATGTTGTTTGTATAATGTTTAGAAGTTGACAAACAATCAAAAGCCTTGCCGATTTTAAACAAGGAAACAAGAAAGAAGTTGTGAGGAAAAGAGGTAAATGTGCTAACCTAATGTGGTTTAAAGTCTTAGGAGAAATGAGCTTGTGTTGCTTATGAAAATGATCTAAGGAGACAATTAGAAGTGACTTAGAAGAATGCTCTTAAGGGCTTAGTAAAAGGCATATGTGTTGCTGAGTGTATTTGCAGGTCAAAGGCAAATATATTGTGGAAATTCAGTGTTTATGATTTATGCATCTTAAGGGCATAAGAGCCATGTTATTTAAGGGCCTAAGTGCCATGCAATTTAAATTATGCACTATATTGTGATGTAGTGCTAAATGTGTGAAGTTTGTGTATAAAAATGTGTTTGATGGATTTTAGTGTTCATGGTTGTTTGATGGTGAAGACAAAGTGTTTTGGGTTACTAATGTTCTAGGAGGGTTCATGTCAAAATTTAGGTAACAAACAAGAAGTTCTAAGGGTTTAAAATGAGTTTGGTAAGTTAGGAAATGTTTAGAATGGTTAAGTGTTGTCCTAGTGAAAGAGAAGAAAGCATGTATTAAGGTGTTCTAGAGGGCTAAAAGGATTTGGGCATCATCTTGGAGGATTTAGTAATCAAATGAGTGTTTTGGAATACACCAAAGTCATTTCGGGATTTGGTTAAGACTCATGCAAACTTTGGTAAACAATGAGGAAATATGTGCTTCAAGGAGAAGGTGTTAACTTGTGGAGAAATTACAAGAAAGGCATAAAGGAGTTTTGATTTGTGAGAAAAGATGCTGGGGATTGATGTTATAGTGGTGAGATAACATTTTGGGATAGTTGCTATCATAGGTAAGAAACACCACTTAGAAGTCTAAGGAAAAACATTATAGTATAAGAGATTTTGTAAGAAAAAGAGTAATGTTTAAGGGGTTAGAAAATGTGTTTGGTGGTTGTTGTATGAAGGGTTAAGTGTGTCTGATGGTGTAGAAACATGTTAGTAGGTTGAGGAAAAAGATTTGGAGAAGATTTGACAAGTTTTAGACAAGTTCTGTGGTTGACCGACCCAGGGGGCCGACCCTGGCTGGGTCGGTCGGCCTCTGTTAAACCAGCCGGATGAGTCTCTGGAGTGGACCGACCCAAGGGGTTAGGTCGGTCGGTGGGTCGGTTGGGCTAAAACGAAGAACAAAATAGGTTCTGTAATGGACCGACCCAGAGGGCTATGGGTCGATCGGAATGGTGTTGGGTCGGTCGGTAGATTTTAAATGACGGAAAAATTTCTGTAAGGGACCGACCCAATGGGTTGGGTCGGTCGGTGGGGGTCGGTCTGACCAAAACTTAAAAAAAAAACAAACTAAATGTGGTTTTAGTAGTTAACCCAAGGGGGTATAATGAAGGTAATCAAGGGTAAGTTTAAGCATTAAAACATGTCATATAATCATGTAAAATACTTAGTAGTTCGGGAGTTAAATAAGTTAATTAACCGACGTTACTAAACGTGTATAGGAGTTGCCTACGGAGGAAAACAAAAGCAGCAAGGACCAAGGTATGGTTTTCTTGCATTTTGTTGCCTACCGGTTTACACCGGCTTGTGTGTTGTTTGTTTTTCTGTGTGTTTATGACGTTATAAGACTTAATCATGTAATGAGTTTACCGTTGTTCATATTATTGTGATGTTATGATGTGACTCATTTCCCTTGTGTGTGTCTAATGTGACTTACCACCTGTTGTGTATTGGTTGTTAAGTTCCACCGTGAACTTCTAACAAGTGCTAACTGGGAAGTGAGGAATCCGGTTGTCCGGTCATGCATGTAAGTTAAGAGTAGATATCTGAATCAGATTCGACTCTTATGTTGTTAAGATTGTTCTCCTTAATTTGGCGTTCGATCTCTCCGCTAGCTTCCTCCAAAGCTTACCTATTCTGACTTATGATCGGTTTAGTGGGAACATGTGTTTGTGTGGTGTGTTCGGGTCACTATATCCGAACCATCTGTGACTTAAGTTACTCGCTCGAATAACAGAACGGTAATGAGTGTGTGTAACGAGCTTAACATGAGGGTGAACCATTCTCTATGCTCTTATGTTATTTAACCTTCTTGGTTTGTTATTGTGGAAAGAGTATCCACTGTGTATGTGATGTTGTGCCATGCAATAATAATGCTATACCACATGTTATGTTATGTTATGTTTAAAAATGAATGCCATGTTATCAAGACAATTAGTTGCGTGTATCCCGTTAGCCGATGGGCTGCGCGTTAACCATACCAGCCAAGGGTCGCTGACCCCCTCGGGGGCTCCATATTTTTACTGCAGGATGAGGATCGAGGAAGCAGTGGCTGTAGGATCTAGGCTGCAGTTGTACTTTGGTTTATTTTGGATGTTGAGCCCGGGATGCGCCTGTGCTCCCGTGGCATTATATTTTGATCCCGTTGAAACCACTGTGGCGGTATATTGACAATTTACAGTGAAGGAATGTATTTAAATACTCGGTATTGTATATGATATATTTATGGTTTTAGTTCTATGCTCGGGAGTCGGATCATCAGACGGTACACTTGTATTTATTCTGCCTTGTTAACCACGTGGGTGGTTGACGGCGTTGTAGCACCGAAGCGTTTAGTTATTGTTTAGTCGTTTATTTCCGCTGCGATTTCAATTAGTTGTGAAGTAAGATGTAGGGGTGTTACATATATATATATATCTATATGCACTACTAATCATTCTCTTAACACTTACATCTTTTCTCTTTCATCTTGACCGCTCTAGGTTCCTCTTAAACACTTTCATCTTCAACATCCAAGTCCTCTCATTACCATCAAGGTTATACTCACCAGTTCACATCTAAACCTCTCAAAACATTTTTACAACATTCTCCTACTAAATTTTGCTCCATCCAATACATACCTTATCTCAATCATGGTGTGTTTAGTCCACCCATTCAACCTCAAACTCCTCCTAATAAGCGCTAGGTCATCCTAAATCTCAAGGTCACCTTAATTCCTTCACATCCACCAATTTAACTCTTAATAACTCCTAGTACAACCTAGGTCCTAGAAACTCACAACAACCACTAAACACACTTGGTTTATACTCAAATTTCGCCATAGCCTCTCTAGTATATTATCATGCCCAAATGCATAGTTTCTCTCATTTAATCATCTCACATTCAACAAACCCCTTTCTCATGATATTTCACACCCAAATCAAACCATTCATAACAAACTCAATATGGTGCAATAATCTTAAATTGCATAGCACTAAGGCTCTTAAATGACATAGCTCTTAGGCCCTTAAATGACTTAAACTTAAACACTGAATTTCCCACATATAAAAGCTTTCAACCTGCAAATACACACAACAATGCTCCCATAGCAACATAAGTGGTCTTATAATCCACCTTATGCTTATCTTACTAACTCATTTCCATTGGCTCCTTAGTCACAAGTTCATATGCTTGTTAAATTCTTTTTCCTAGGTTATATAACCCATTACCTAATGTAAGCTTTAAGCTACATTTAGTACTTATCTAAATACCACCCCTTAAAACAATAAAACACCTTAAGGTAAGTTATTTACCTTGTTTCTCAAGCTTTTCCTCAATTTCCTCCTTTGGTTTTCTTGATGGAAAATCAGCCAAGGGCTTTAATTCTCTTACCAATGTTCTAATCACATTCAATAATGTAATAAGTGCTAAATATTGCATCAACCTAAGGAATCATTTCCTAGCTATTTACAAGAATTGCTTAATGCACTAAATGGATGTTTACCTTTGAAATTTGGAATGGGCTTTGAGAATGAACCAAGGCAAGACTCCTTCTAGCCTTTGGAGATTGAAAAAAAGCTAGTTCGAGGAGTAAAACAAGACTCCATGAGAGGAATTGGACATTAGAAAAATGGATGGAAGTTGATTTTTCTTTCACTTTCCTTACCTTGAATGAATGGAGAAGCAAATGAGCTCTTCAAACTTGATTTTCCCCTTCAATGGAGTTTCTTCATGGCACCAAAACTTAAGCTTTTGGATATTTGAAAAGATATAAAGGAAGGGCTTGCTCTAACTAAGAGTTATCCTTGCTTAGTTTTGGATTTGGAGCTAAAATGAAGATTTTGTGAGCAAGTGAAGGTGGAGTATGGATGGGGCTGTAACCCACGGTTTTCTTGAGAGGAAGAAGAAGATGGATACGGTGGGAAGAAGAAGAAATGATGGAAGAAGAGGAGAGCTAGTTAAAGTGAGATATTTTCCTTTTAAAAGTAAATAGTAACCAACCTTTATTTCTCCTCTTCTTTTATAACTTGGCTGGCACACATTGGTGACTCACCACCTCTAAAAACCGTCCCCCTCCATTAATGGGTTATTTATGGTCTTTGTTGACCAATTAATTTGCTAAGTTGACTAAAGCTTAATTGGGCACTATTTGGTTACTATTACAATTAGTGCACATATTTGTGAAATGTTTGGTTTCCCATTGATTTAGGCTTCCTAATGTGATACTAAGTAGTAAAAATTTTGATTAAGTTGTAATCATGGGAATTTAGCCACTTAAAACCCATTTCTAAGACAATATTTCAAAAATGTGCTTAAGAGTCCTTAAAGCACAATTTGTGTTTAAGGTTGTTTATGAGCTTGGTTTTTTTGGTAATTGACTTAAAATGTCCATTATCATGTTAATAATGTCTTAGAATGATATTTGAGTGCTAATCAAAGTTACTCCAAGATTAGAGCATGTTTTTGCCTAAATTGCTCTTATGGTGTTTCCTTGTGTTCTTTGGTTTAGATTGTCTACCAATGTTTATAAGGCATGTTTTAGCCTTATTACATCATAAATTGATGTTTATTTATCCTACTTAGGTTTGGGGGTATTTCATAATTACTTTTACTGACATGACTAGCACGTACCATGTTACTGTTACCGATAACATTTTGTACATTATGACTGTATCCAGTATGAAAGTTACTATTTTAACCTAACCTAATTACTTTTATTGACATGACTATCACGTATCATGTTAATGTTACTGATAACATTTCATACACTATGATTGTATCTTGCATAATGTTAATGTTATTACACCCTTTTCGAAAAATGAAAGAATTATGAATTGATAGGATGAGTAGATTGATTAAACTCATTATTTTTGGTATCTTGAAGAATGGATGTAATTAATTATGCTTTTAGATACTCGGTAATCAAACATTGTAAGTACATAGTATTTTGCATTGGGAAGTATTAATAGTAGCTCGGTATTTCCTAAACATCTGACCATTACGGTATGAAGTGTAAGCCTTGCTAGCCGTATGGACAGTTAGCGGCGTTGTATCACCTGCCGTAGTAATTGTATTTCCGCTGCGAGTAGTAGGATAACCGGGACGATTAGACGATAAGTATAGGATTAGCGGTAAGGGTGTCACAAAAAGTGGTATCAGAGCGCTACTGCGCTCTGATGTCTAAGAATTACAGAGCATAGGGATTACCGAGTTAGGATTACAATCATTTTAAAACGGAGATATAGAAACCTAACTAGGATTGACCATTGATAACAACGGATACCCTTAATGTTCGTATGGATGATACCCTTACTTAAATTGAAGACCAATTGGTCACGGTGTTACAGTGCCTAATGTAAATTTTAAATGTTCAGATGTCAGGACGAGGTCCAGGCTGACCCAGAGGAGGGGCTGCCGATGGACCGGGCACGCAGACGATAGCGGAGATCGTTGCTGCCACGGTAGCACAAATGCTACCTCAAGTAATCACCGTCGTACAACAAACTCAACAAAACCAACAAAATCAAGTGGGACCAACCCCACCCCCTCTACCTAGAGATGTAAATTGGGTGAAATCAGTCACTGAAATGAAGACGGCGGTTTGAAACCCTCGAAGCTCCTACTAGAGTTCGAGTGAGAGTAGCGGTGTACTATCTTAAAGACGCTGCCATGGATTGGTGGAATCTACGCCCCCACCCCCTACTGCCAACGACCCTACATTTGACTGGGAATCCTTCACCGCCATCCTCCGATCCAAATACTATCTAGAGCATGTCAAAACCAAGAAACGACTAGAGCTTGACGCTCTAAAGATGATAGAGAGAATGTCAGTGGATGAGTACTACCACACCTTCACCTCCATTCCACGTCTTCTACCCGACCTTGGGTTCACCGGCCAGGTGTTGGTCGATCGCTTCTATGGCGGTCTGAGCCATCGCCTTCGGAACGGTATGGGCTATACCAGGTTTACCTCCCTTCAGGTAAATATTGGTTTGAACCCTTAGTACCATTGTGAATGCTTAAACCTTTATCTTTATGAGTAAGAGCACCATCTAATACCTGAAAATTCAGGAGTGCTATCACGCGGCATCTCGTGTTGAAATCACTTGCCAATTAGGAGATGAGGGACAGGTAAGCGCAAAGCCAACAGTAAGAACACCGGTTCTATGGAGCAGAACCAAGGCAAGAGCTGGAAAAGAAGAAGGGGAAGTTCTTTCAACAATCCCAGAAGAACACCCCAATTGAGAGCAGTGCCCATGCTGAGAAGGGCAAAGCAGCTGAGCCTCTTCAGCTTGCTTACTCTACACGCCGGTGGCTGTGAAGCCACTGAGATCACACCCGCCTAAGGGTAAACTTCTAAATTTAAAACTGTACATGTATAATTACACTAAGTAGTATCACCGCACCAATAATGCTAACACTCTAAGCCCCAGGTTCTGGCTCAGGTTATGGCAAGAACTACTCCAACGGCTGCAACTATATTCGTAGAAAGTGTAGCCAAGATCACCCCGACATTCATTGCCAAGGGAGAGAAATCAGATGCTACAACTGTCAGAAACCGGGACACCGTGCTAATGTGTGCCCTGAAAATGCAAAGTCCAAACCAAACTTCCAGAGCTATAAGTAGAGGGAAGGCAAGGAGGTTGCATCTGGCGATGCTCCAGCCCAGCAGGCCTCACAGGGACAAGGGTCCCGAGGTCCTCAGAAGATCACACCTCAGAGCCAGCCGGCCTTGCATATTATCGACCGTGACGGGACCGGTTCTAAGTCCGGCATAGGTAATTAACTTAAACCTTGAATCCTTGAAAACCGCGTCTAAGTATCGGAGTATTTGTTTGAATGAATGCATGAGTAATGAGAATCAAAGTATGTATTGAGCATGAAATGAATTAGTGGAGACTAGAACTCTCAGTAGATGAAATTTATAACCATAGGTAGATTTAATATCTGCTACCCTATACCATCAAACCCAAATCATGAAGACGACGACATCACCACTTACCACCACTCCAACGAGTAGTGTCAGGTCACCCGACCAGGTATGATTTTATTAAAGGGATACTTGACACCCGAAGCCCCAAAATTCAATCATCCGACAATGCAACAAACTAGGAGCGGGTCCAGGAGGATTTTACACACCTGAATTCCCCTGTGGAGCGAAGATGAAGCTGAAGATGATGTGCTTGGGAAAGGATTCGAATCCTTACACCAAGACATACCAAAAGACGCGAACACAAGATGGAGCGATGCCACTAACAATACCCCCTGAATTTCAGACGCTTGTTACACAAGCCGTAGAACTTGCAGAACATGTGAAGATGATCCAATCCCCGCACTTGAAGAGGACCTCTGTATCGTCAACTTCTATGAGAAAGATGGACGACTTCGGTTACACCAAGATAAGGACGAGATGACGAAATCTCTTGAACGAGGAGTGCCCGTAGTGTCTTGGTCCACTGGTGATGACGCCGTATTTTTGTATAGCGACCAGAAGCGTGTGGACCTCGCAGAGAAACTGGTATTGAGATCAGGAGATATCCTAATCATGGGTGGAAAGTCAAGGATGCTGTATCACGGGATCAACAAGATCAAGTTGAATACGGCACCACCGGCAATAATCAATGCCACACACATGAAACCAGGACGCCTGAACCTTACCTTTAGGAAGTATTAAACTTGTAGTATCATGTAACGCATTAGTAACGTGTATTGAGACACGGTATGTATGATGGTTAGTTTATCAATAAAGAGCAGTGTTGATGATTAAATTCCACTTGTGTCCACCATCATTACTTATGAACTTGTAAATCAATAGGTTGTGGACTCGGTACCGAAGGTAACCTGAGTATCCTCACTGAAGCACAGGCCGACAAAAGCGGCACCATTCTAACGGGAACCTTCTCAGTAAACGGCTTTGAAGCCTCAATACTATTCGACTCTGGTGCCTCTCACACCTTTGTATCACCATCATTCCTGAAGAGGTTGGGGCTAGATGCGGATGAGCTACCGAACTTCTTGTTTACTCTCCCGTCGAAGAAGCGAGTAAGGTGTACCAAATATTACAAATCAGCCACGATCCAAATCAAAGGCGAAGAGTTTCCCTTCTCCTACATCGAATTTAATGGATTGGGATTTGACTTGATAGTCGGGATGAACTGGTTGGAGTGGCACAAGGGGCGAATCCTCTGCGCCAAGCATAGATTGTTGCTCAAGAATCCTTCTGGGGTTATAGTATCTTACCGCCAGAGACCGAGAGAGCCTTCGACTATAGTCATCTCCGCCATGGCTATGTACCGGAAGCTGAGAAAGGGGCATGATGTGTATCTTTGCTATGTACAAGATCCGGAGAGAGATCCAGAATTCAATACTGATGTACCGATTGTATCAGAATTCCCCAATGTATTCCCGAAGGAGCTGCCTGGTATGCCACCTCAGAGAGCTGTAGAATTTGAAATCGATCTCGTACCGGGTACTGGTCCCATCGCTAGGGCACCGTACCATATAGCACCAGTAGAAATGACTGAGCTCAAGGAGCAATTACGCGACCTTCTTGACAAAGGATTTATACGCCCGAGCGTATCACCCTAGGGAGCACCGGTGTTATACCAAAAAAATTGACCCCCTGGTTAGGGTCTACGAGGTTTTGGGGTTGTGAGGGACATTTTGATCAAGTAATGAGAGATTCCGGCTCGATCGACACATTCTAGAGCATGGGGAGCAGTTTCGTCGTTGTCAGAGGCGTTTTCATAATTTTTAAGGCTCCTGAGACCTCCTATAGGATTTCTCTCTCCTCCAAAAGATGCCCAAATCAGCTTAAAATGCTTCGCAATTTTAACCCATGATAGAGGATGACATTTTAAGCATAATGGCGTTGGAATTTTGATTTTTCGAATTTCCAATAATTTTCTAGCAATTTCTGACTGAATCTGATGAGAAATTCAATTTTACTAATATTCCAACATTTAAAAAATCCGATTCCACTTCAGAAAAATCATAATTGCCATCCTTGACACGTGGTTAAAATTCCACACTCACCCAGCAAAATTCCATTGGGAAGTTATTTAATTAAAATGCCAAAAAATCTTACTTTTACTAGATTTCTTTATCTTTAAGAAAGTCTATATAAAGGGATAGGTTTTTTGATAAGGAAGAATCTCTCAAGCTCTTAGAACCCTAGGCAGTTCAAAACTCTCCTATAGCCAGTCTCCCTCTTTTTGCACCTCAAGCACAAAACACACCGAAATCTCACCACAATCAACCACCGAAACCGTTTTTCCAAGTTCCCACACATCAAAATCATCAAACATCGACCAAACCACCTCCAAACCGTGAAGAACATCTTCAACAATCAAAAACCAGAAGCTCGGGCCGAACTCAGTCCGGAACCGGCACCATCGGAGCCTCTGAAGAATCCCGACGTGAAGGATCCTCTTGAATTCGAAGGTAAAACATGTTGCAATTCTACTTTTCTAACTCCCGACGACCTTATTAACTCTCTGTCAATTTTTGGGTTCAAACTAACCGTTTTACGCTTCTGTATTGCTAATTGCCTTTGCTTCTGGCTTGTTACTTGTTTGTCAAGTTTCGTGCGTAATTAGACTTCAAACTGCAATCTTTCAATTACTAATGTATTGTATATCTTTCAGGCTACACGTGCATAATTTTTTAGCCGAAAACACCGTCGGGGGCCATCAGAAAACCCCTGTCCGTGGGTGGTTCGGGACCACGGACGGGTTGTCCGTGGCCACGGACACCCACAGACGGCAGCAGAATTTTAAATTTAAAATTTTAGGCTTTTCTGAAATACCCCGAACTTAAATATGGTGATTACATTATTCTAATATAGTATTTAAGGGCCTAATAGTGCCTAAGTAATTTTGGTAAAGAAAGTAAATCCAAAAAGAAATGAGAAAAACGCTTAGAAAGCGGAAAACGCTAAAATGAGCGTTAAATAACCATAGGAGGTACGAGACCTCGGTTATAGTATCGTAAGTATTCCTAAGGCTTATTCATGCCTAATTAGTATGCGGGAACGATTCCCGAAGAAAACGGATCCAAGAAATGTATTAAAACGCTAAAATAGCTTTAGCGCACGTTTTTCGAGGAATCCCAAAAACGCGACTTTAAGTGGTCAAACAGACCCGTAAAAATTATAAATCATTAAATAATAATTATTAAGCATTTATGGAAGCTTAATAGCCAAAAAAATAAAGGAACGAGAAACTTCCGGAAAACGGGCCCGGTTAGTGAATAGTATCAAAAACCGGGTAAAATAACGAGCGGTTTCTGTAAAAAACGAAAAATGCTCCAGCTAGTATTTACAGAGGGGGCCGGTTTTTATTGTTGTAAACAGCTCTCTCTCTCTCACACACACAAGTAACAAATAAGTAAATCAAAGAAAGCAAAAAGTAAAAAGGTACAAAAGTAAATACCCCCTCTCTCCTCTTATCTCTCATTTCTCTTCTCTCTCTCCAACTCCCTCCCTCTCTCACGATGGAACCCCCTCTCTGCAGCTCTCTTCCTCCTTCCTCTCTTCTTGTTGGTGATTTCAAAGCCCCAAAGGAAGCTCCCATGGCTTCCTCACTTTCTTCCGCAAGCTCTAGCTCCATGTGAGCTCCAAATGTAAAATAAATTACATATTGTAATCCCCTCATCCTCCTCTACATTTCTATCTTTCCAAAATTCGAAAAGGATGAGTTTCATCTCCATGGGTTTTCCCCATTTGAAGAGAAAAGCACACCATTGTGAAGCTTGGAGCCTCCTCTTCCCAACAAGGTAAAAATCACCATGAAAAACCTCACTTTTCTCCATCCCTTGGTATGGCCGATTTTGGTCTCTCTCACTTACCTTGTTTTCCTCTTGTTTTGGAGCTTTGCTTCAACCCCCCTAAATGGTGGGTGAGAAAACCTTCGAACCAAGGGCTAAAAACCCCTCCTAAAGCACTCCAAAGGTAAACCCTAGAAATTTGTATTTTGAACACTTCAATGAACTAGCATAAACCTAAGGGCTAGTGTATTAATTATACTTGTTTGATGTGCTTTGGGTGATGGGAATGGAGTTGGGCAACTCCTTTCCCCATGTGATCGATTGGTGCAAGAAAGAGGGAAGAAGAAATGGAAAAGAAAGAATGAAGTATAAGCTCAAGGTAAGAGCTCCTTCCTAATGTAAATTCTACTGCATTAGAGTAATGGGAATGGGTAAAATATTTAAAGAACCCAAAACCTTGTACTAGTATTGAGAATTGTGAAGTTTGAGTATTTAAGTGCAAGTATTTGAATTGGAGGCCTTGGAGCCAAGTGAAATGAGTATGTGTATTAGTATTGTGATTGATGGGTATTGATGTATTAAGATTGCTCAATATGTGTGCTGGTAGAACCCTTGTGGTTTGGCTAGAATAGGGATGAACTTGATGAGCAAGGATGTGTGTGGATAAGTAAGGAAAGTAGATGAGTTATGGCAAAATTTTGGTAGGAATTGTGCATTAAGGAATGACTTGGTGAATGGGAGAACCAAGGTATGTATTGGGATTAGTAGAGAGGTTTTGTAGCTATGGAATGGTAATTGTAGTATGAGAAATAAGAAGTGTAAAATCTGTAGCAAGGTGTATAAGAACACATTGGAGAAGTTAGGAGAATTTAATGTGCAGAATTTTGTAAAATGAGCATTGGAACTTGGGTATAGGTAGTGCAATGGCTTGGAAATGAATTGGCATGGTAAGGAGAGGTATTTAGAATGATAGGAATGGCATGGGTTGAGAAAGTATTGGATGGGAGAATTGAATTGCAAAATCTGTAGCATGAGTGTAACAAAAACTGTTACAAGTGTTGGAAAAGGAGTGAGGGAATTGTGTAAGTTATTTGAGGGATTTAGTGATGGACTTGGTGGATGAATCAACGCAATTTTGAGGGCCTAAGTAGTGTTAAAATATGTGGGATTAAGTGTAGGAACAATGGGGAAGTAATGGGTAAAGGAGAAGACTGAAAACAGAAATGAAAACTGAAGTACTGGGCCGGACCGACCTTGGGACCGAACTTGCAAGGTCGGTCGAGCCCAGATTTACAATGGACGGAAACCTTCTGGAATGGACCGACCTTGGGACCGGACATGCAAGGTCGGTCGGCCAGAAGAATTTCCCGTAATGCAACCTACTGGAATGGACCGACCTTGCGACCGGACTTGCAAGGTCGGTCGACTAAAAAATTTTCCGTCTTGTAAGCTACTGGAATGGACCGACCTTGCGACCGGACTTGCAAGGTCGGTCGGGCTAAAATTCTCCGTTAAGTAACTCACTGGAATGGACCGACCTTGGGACCGGACTTGCAAGGTCGGTCGGCCCTGTAATTTTCCAGCGTAATTCCTTATTGACTTCGACCGACCTTGGGACCGACCCTGGGTAAGGTCGGTCGAGTCAAAAAATATATATATATGATTAGAGTTATCATATATATATAAGTATATGCCTATACACATAGGTATATGTAAATGTAGTAACACAACATAAATGGGAAGAAAGGATGAGGAAATGCACATGTGAGTAAGGAAACAAGTTAAGGAAGTTGTAAGTATAAGAACATTAAGTGTACCGGGATAACAGGGTAAGTAAGGGAGTAGTAACTACTTGTATATCGTATGAGCATACTATTAACAACAATGTTGAAAACATTATCAGTGGAACAAGTGTGAACGAAGGAACAAGGGAACACATGGTAATGCTAACTCCGGTGAAAGGTATGATTTCCTCATGCCCTGTATGCTAACCGAGTTACGTTGATTTGTGTGCTGTATGCCGGCTAATCAAGACTAAAGCATGAAAACGTTTTATTGCCTTTCATTGTATGTCTTGTTGTATGTTGTGTGAGCTAACCCTTCTTGATTGATTGTGTGGCTTCATTTAGTGCGTAGTACGACTCATAGATGAGTCTTATCGTGTAGTGACTCGTAGTAAGAGTCACGTTGTGAACTAATGGAAACATAGCAACGCATTAACTATCGAATCAATAAACGATAACGCAACCCAAAGAACTCACTAGAATGTGAGAGAGTGTACGGGAGTAATAACCTCCCGATAACGGTAGGAGAACCGAAATGAATAATCCACAAACAAAAAGTAGCGGAAGTATATAAGTAACCTCTATTAGAGGAATTAATCTTGGTGCGAGACATGAACCATGAGAGTAGTAAAGAATGATGAGGGATCTCCAATTCCCTTAGCAATTAGTCGACCCATTATGAGAGGACCCGACTGATGTAAGTATGTCCCGAACATGAGAGTATTCGATATGTTGGGGAAACTCTTAAATCTGAGGATACTAGTCGGATGTAATTCCCTAAGCTGGTGGAGGTTATCAAGAGAGATACTTCTAGGCTGATCCATGAGATTGTATTGTGTTCTGAGAGAAGAGTGTTAGGAATTTGAGTAGTCCAGTAAGAACGGACATTGAGTATTTGAGGAGCTAAGCGTATAGCCCTCGTATTGTAGGTCCGGTGGCGAGTCTTGTGTATGACTCCGCCCAGAGACCAAAGTAATGAGTAATGAGTATTGCGTATGTATGAGTAAAGTAACGAGTATCGAGTAAGAAGCAAGTATGAGTATGTAATGAGTACCGAGTATTGAGTACGTATGAGTAAGTATCGAGTATTGAGTACGTAAGAGTAAGAATGGAGAATTGAGTAGTGAGTATGCACTAGTATAGTAACGAGTACAGAGTGAGGATCGGGTACGAGTAAGGTATTGAACATGGAGTGATGAGTATGCAAGAGTAAGGAGTAAGTATGAGTAGAATAACGAATATCGAACACAGAACGAAGAGTAATGAATGCATAACGAATACAAATGGTTGACTATTGAATTGTCTTCCTTAGTAAGTATTGAACTTGTGTATTTATGTAGGTACCTTAATTGTATTGTTGTAGTATGAGTATGTATGTATGTATGTAAAATGAACTCCATGTATATCCGACCCAAAGTAGTCGGCGTACCGCGGTTAGCACGCGGTATATGCGGATTTCATATGCAGCGTAAGCTGACCCCCTCGGGGGACCGTTTTTAGTGTGCAGGTACCCAAAGCTGATCACCGTTCGAGAGAGTAGGATGGGGACTGCTACGTAAGCATGGGTAGATGTATAGTAGGGATTCGTACTTGTATTGTAATGCGAATTTGGAAGCTTAAACTGTATCGGTAATTTGAGGATTGTAGTATACTCGGTATAGTAATGTAATGGAGTTGTAATTGGATTATGGTTGAGTATGCAATGGGAAGTATTGTATTGTGTAGAGTACTCGGTATGTTCATATTCATCAGACCGATAGTATGTAGTATTGTAACTCGCCTTGTTAGTCACGTGGGTGACTAACGGCATTGTACACCCGCCGTTGAGTAAGTAGTATCCGCTGCGAAGGTAAGTATGGTACGGTAATGACGGTATTAGCGGTAGGGGTGTTACAAAAAGTGGTATCAGAGCGAAGTATCGCTCTGATGGATGAAATACCGAGTCTAGGGTAAATACCGAGTTAGGAAGTAGAGACTTAGGGCTATGGGTTGAGTGCTAGTGTGTGAGGACGCTAGATAGGAATTTCCAGTGATCTGGATACCTACAATAACCATACCCGCCCTCCGCGCCCCCCGTTGTAAGTTGGGACAAGAACGCCAGAGAGATGGAAAGACCTCTCACACTCGGGTAACACCCGATCTGGCAGTTGCAAGTAAACTTTATTAGAAAGGAACCTGTCATACGGTAGAGTCCAAGAACAGGAAGTCCCGAAGACGGCTCCTGTTGAATGACAAGGACCGCACTTAATGGCGGAGGAATGAAGATCCTAAGCACAAGGATAATGGAATTTATGGCACCATGTGGCGACATGCTTCGCAGTCGCGAGAACCGTGTGTAGCCAGCAAGAAGAGAAGCACAGTCGTGCAATGAAGCAAGGAAAATGGAGTAACAAGCCGAGACAAGAGAGTCTACGGACCGTAATCTTTGATGATACCAACAACAGAATACAAACCGACTAAGGAATTAGTCGAGGTTGGATTAATACCAAACCTACATGCCAAGAGGCTGTAACAACTGAACAACATAGTTCAGATAACTATGAAAGAAATCATAACACATACCCCTATAGGACCGCAACCTGGTTCCTAAGGATAAGTCAAGTCTCGTTAACCACACTGAAGGTGTGAGACACCCGGATGGACGACAATCATGTCAAGTATACTGAGAAGCGACTCAGGAGATCGATCACCAAGATCAAAAGATTGAAGGAAGATCTAATAAGACCACCAATTATGGATGGAAACGATACCGTAACCGGTATACGTTAACCGAAAAACAACCTACCCGCGCACTTGCCTAGGGCAAGTGCAGCAACTACAGGACGGTTGAAATACTCTTAACAACCTGCAATTACTTGTCAAAGTACCGCTACGACGAATGGATCAAATATAGAATCACCAATCCTAAGTATTTAAATAATGAAACCTCGGAAAGGCCTAACGGCCCGACCATTGTATTGAGAGTACACCGGTCAGCAAGAAGCTGAACTTGGTCAAGACCTGAATTATGGCAACGCCATGAAGAATTCCTTTTAACACTGAACTGATTTCAAAACTTAGATTTTTTTTCTTTCAAAACCACAAACCCTTCTTTTAAAACCTTGGACTTTAAAACCAAACTAACGGATCTGCGGTGAGTATCATAGAATGATACAAGAGGAGTTGACAATAGAATACTTCACCTAGGCGTGTGTCGAACACTACTAGTGTACCCAAATACGGGATGTGGGATGACCGCACTCCGAAGGAGCTTGCGGGCCTGACAGATAGTTAGGTAAGTGGTAACGTGCCAAGACGGTACCCCACGTATGTATACATGTAGTGTACGAAACACGGGAAGTAGTCAACTCTGTTCTACGGACCATAAGTGAATTTAAAACAGAACAACTGGTTACCTCAACCGAACAAGGGAAACTCAGATAAGCTACAAGCTAAGGAGTCAGAAACTCACTTCAGGAGAACCATTAAGAGTTGAAAGTGCAAGAAGCACTAACAACGGGATAAGACATTGGATATGTCTCGAATATAGCTAAGTAAAGCATGATAACTGGAAGGAATACCCAGTCTAAGCACAGTAAGGCAAATGCCTAACACTAACACATCAGTGTTCAATGAACGGGATAGAATTCCCAGAACAACTACCACAAACACACAGGGTGATGTCATAAGGTACCAGAAATACCATTCATCACCGGAAGGGATATCAAATCCGTTATAACACAAGGAAAAACACCAAAGGACTACCCTAAGAACGGGAGACTTTATAACCCTTAACGGGATAACTAAGATCCTGAACCGCAAGGTAGGATGACGGACTGAACATGCGTATAAATATCATCCAGATGTGATAGCATAATCAATAACACCCAGGAGCAATCCATAAAGGGTAACAAGTCAACACAGTTGGATGAAAAGTCGTGGTAAGAACACCACAATTGGAACGAATGTTCGGTTAGAACACTGAAGGGATCCCACTTGACAGGGGATACCCCAGATTAATAAATGATATCGATCAATACCAAGATACAAAAAGGGTCTCCAACAAACGGAAGCGTGATGCGATGATCTTATCATGGAGCCCAGTATCACCTCCAAGCCATCATATGGTATACGGAGAAGTAACCACTTCGGAACGGCTTACGATGAGCAGAGCTCTAGGCGATATGGCTAGTATGCCATGAAACTGTTACCCCACAACCCAACGGTTGCAAAACCAAGGTGAACTACGTGAAAAGTGGTCAAGGATGACACCGATAAAAGAGTAACTACCAATAATGGAGAATTTCCTCATAAATGTGAGACCGCAAGAGCGGTGAACGTGTGGATCCCAAGAAGGGGATACCATCAGCAACCGTCGGGAAATATATCCTTTCAGAACTACTAATGTAGTCAAGCTTGAGCATACAATTATTGCCAAGCAATGTGAAATAAGCTTCAACAGCAATTGATGACAACCAACGAGTAACCGGTTATAAAACCAATGATGCTCAGGGAGCTCAGAAAAATAAAGGAATACCATATTCGGTATTGCCAAATACATGGGAAACCATAGTATGAATGATAGAGATGCATGAGCTGAAGCTAGCAACAGTAGATGCCATGTAGACCAATACCGTGAAATCAGTAAGAACATGGTGCGCAACAGGCGACCAACGTATGTGAATAACCACCCAATACTATGGGGTTGTTAACACATGATGGTGGACAGACCGGGCAACAAGCCAGGAGTCCGCACGAAATGATGAAACACCACCTCAAGGAGTAACAATAATTCCTATTACGATCTCATAAGAGAGAGTTACTACCAAGCGTTTACGCCTCTGCACTCTGTAGGACTGAGTGTTTTGGTATTGCACTTGTGCAGTTAATGATCAAGTGAGATAGCTAGGAAGATGGAAAATGTAAATCATGGTAAATCCCTCCTTTCACCAGTAAACATGGCATAAGCTAGTCAAGCAAAAGCTTAGAAACAAACCGTGCGGCCTAAGGCCAAAGAGCACGAAGAGTGTGAAACACACCAACAATCACAAGATGTGAATTCCATTGGAATAAAAGCGAAAGAGGACTTAAGAAAGTCACAAGGACCGACGCATGGAAAATACAAGGTCATACAAGTAAAGAACACTTGTAATGAACCAGAGAAACTGGTGTAGCTTAGAAGCTACTAACGACAGAGGAAGCACTACAACTAAGTAGTGACTTAACCTCAACCGACAATAAGTCGGAGAAACCAAGTGAATGATCACTACAAACACAACAGTATGTATATACATTGCCAGAGAGCTGGTTATGAATCTACAACTCACCGAATTTGAGCACGGTAAGAGAACACCACACTTGGTCAATAAACCTTATTCCCACAATAAGAAGGAAAAAAGGTGTCGTATAACACATTTAAGATAACAAGAAGGGTGAATAACCCAAGTTATCAGGGTCACGCAGCAGAAGCTAGTGGGCCAGAATTCTAAGTGAAGTACACCTAGTGAACAAAAGGTTAATCGTTAATGCTTTAAAGCCATTCAGGCTAGAACCGAACCCGGTCAAGAGTTAAATAAACTTTGATGAAAATTCTTGATGCAGGGACTAACCGACAGTACGGTTAAGACCCATTGATCAAGGAACATTGTATAATAGACCACATAGAAACTGAACCACTCCATGACGGCTGAATGCCTTCGACCAATGTCCAATGTTGACACATGGTAGATTACGTGGGTGTAATCCCTTTTAAGGGGGGTAGAGGGAAAACCGCGAAATGTATGTTTTATGTGATAGGTGCGTAAACTACAATGCGCATAACGTAAGAGAATTCGTTTTGATGGTTGATACTTATGTTACATAAACATTTGTATTCACTCATCGTGTAATTGTGGTAATTTGAGAAGCAAGTATAGGAAAAGGAGTAGTGAAACTCCAGGGGAATGAGAACCCCGATTGGTAATAATATGAAGAATGAGTATGTATGGGAGACTTGAGGAGTATAAATAGGTATGGAACCAATGTATGTAATGAGTATAATCGGCACGAAACCGATGTATTTTATGAGTATAAATTGGAGTATAGCAAATTAATGGGATATTATACCCTTGAATTCTTAAAGTATAGCAGTTGGAGAAGATGTAGCAATAATTGATGAAATGATTAGTAAGTAAGTAAGTGAATCATATAAATTGGGAAATGTATGTGTATGATTATGAGTAGCAAGATTGAAAAGATAGAAAACGAAATAATGTTTGACAATCTGTCTGTTTGTATTGAGGTGGGAAGTGGAACTTGATTTGCTAGCGATCAAGGGAAGCCGAACACAAATTGGGGTGGAAGGATAATTCAACACCAATGCTGATCACATTGGGGTTGAAGGACTCTAGAAGCTCCCCTAAGTGGCCACAATAATAACACTAGTAATAGGAATGATCATCATAAATTGAAATTGGGAGATGTATGCAAGGTTTTCAAAATGAATTTCGAAAACTAATTTGGTACAACGTTTTCTTCAAACTCGAGAATGAGGATTGGTTTTAAAACCGCTCCCATGGACGCTAGTGGATCTTCCATGCCTAGGCACGGGTATCCGGTCGAAACCATAGGAGATGAAGCTAGTTTTGAGTCTGTGGAAGTGTAGAGTAGTTTGAAACCATTACACCGGGTGTACGGTAACAGTGTGTGTTTTGTATTTTTCCAAGGGCACTGGGGCAGTGTAGTCCCGAGTAAGTATGAGTAAGTATGAGTAAAGTATGAGTATGTAAGTATGAGTAAGTGCCTGAGGAACTCTATATGTGCAAATGAATTTGATCAGAACCAAAGGACCGTAGAGCCAGAAAGCGTAAGTGCTCAAGTCATGACGGCCGTGAACCAGAAAGCGTAAGTGTTCAAACGTGACCGGTACCTGAGGGATCACTCGCCATTGGGGGAGGATTGTACCTAATTGTCTGGGGATGGACCCCCTTGGAGAGGAGTAAAACGGATATTTTTGATTGCTATGCATGCAATGACATGCTGTTTGGATGCGTAGTATGCATCATGTCAGACATTTGGAGTTTGACAAGTTATATGTAGAGGTCATAACCTTAGCATAGAGTATATGTACGAGTAACAGTATTAGATTCACCAACTTTGAGGGCAAAGTTCTTTAAGGGGGGTAGATTGAAATACCCCGAACTTAAATATGGTGATTACATTATTCTAATATAGTATTTAAGGGCCTAATAGTGCCTAAGTAATTTTGGTAAAGAAAGTAAATCCAAAAAGAAATGAGAAAAACGCTTAGAAAGCGGAAAACGCTAAAATGAGCGTTAAATAACCATAGGAGGTACGAGACCTCGGTTATAGTATCGTAAGTATTCCTAAGGTTTATTCATGCCTAATTAGTATGCGGGAACGATTCCCGAAGAAAACTGATCCAAGAAATGTATTAAAACGCTAAAACAGCTTTAGCGCACGTTTTTCGAGGAAACCCGAAAACGTGACTTTAAGTGGTCAAACAGACCCGTAAAATTATAAATCATTAAATAATAATTATTAAGCATTTATGGAAGCTTAATAGCCAATAAAAATAAAGGAACGAGAAACTTCCGGAAAACGGGCCCGGTTAGTGAATAGTATCAAAAACCGGGTAAAATAACGAGCGGTTTCTGTAAAAAACGAAAAACGCTCCAGCTAGTATTTACAGAGGGGGCCAGTTTTTACTGTTGTAAACAGCTCTCTCTCACACACACACACAAGTAACAAATAAGTAAATCAAAGAAAGCCAAAAGTAAAAAGGTACAAAAGTAAATACCCCCTCTCTCCTCTTATTCTCTCATTTCTCTTCTCTCTCTCCAACTGCCTCCCTCTCTCAGGATGGAACCCCCTCTCTGCAGCTCTCTTCCTCCTTCCTCTCTTCTTGTTGGCGATTTCAAAGCCCCAAAGGAAGCTCCTATGGCTTCCTCACTTTCTTCAACAAGCTCTAGCTCCATGTGAGCTCCAAATGTAAAATAAATTACATATTTGTAATCCCCTAATCCCCCTCTACATTTCTATCTTTCCAAAATTCGAAAAGGACGAGTTTCATCTCCATGGGTTTTCCCCATTTGAAGAGAAAAGCACACCATTGTGAAGCTTGGAGCCTCCTCTTTCCAACAAGGTAAAAATCTCCATGAAAGACCTCACTTTTCTCCATCCCTTGGTATGGCTGATTTTGGTCTCTCTCACTTACCTTGTTTTCCTCTTGTTTTGGAGATTTGCTTCAACCCTCCAATGGTGGTGAGAACACCTTCTTGAACCAAGGGCTAAAACCCCTCCTAAAGCACTCCAAAGGTAAACCCTAGAAATTTGTATTTTGAACACTTCAATGAACTAGTATAAACCTAAGGGCTAGTGTATTAATTATACTTGTTTGATGTGCTTTGGGTGATGGGAATGGAGTTTGGCAACTCCATTCCCCATGTGATCGATTGGTGCAAGAAAGAGGGAAGAAGAAATGGAAAAGAAAGAATGAAGTATAAGCTCAAGGTAAGAGCTCCTTCCTAATGTAAATTCTATTGCATTAGAGTAATGGGAATGGGTAAAATATTTAAAGAACCCAAAACCTTGTACTAGTATTGAGAATTGTGAAGTTTGAGTATTTAAGTGCAAGTATTTGAATTGGAGGCCTTGGAGCCAAGTGAAATGAGTATGTGTATTAGTATTGTGATTGATGGGTATTGATGTATTAAGATTGCTCAATATGTGCGCTGGTAGAACCCTTGTGGTTTGGCTAGAATAGGGATGAACTTGATAAGAAAGGATGTGTGTGGATAAGTAAGGAAAGTAGATGAGTTATGGCAAAATTTTGGTAGGAATTGTGCATTAAGGAATGACTTGGTGAATGGGAGAACCAAGGTATGTATTGGGATTAGTAGAGAGGTTTTGTAGCTATGGAATGGTAATTGTAGTATGAGAAATAAGAAGTGTAAATCTGTAGCAAGGTGTATAAGAACACATTGGAGAAGTTAGGAGAATTTAATGTGCAGAATTTTGTAAAATGAGCATTAGAACTTGGGTATAGGTAGTGCAATGGCTTGGAAATGAATTGGCATGGTAAGGAGAGGTATTTAGAATGCTAGGAATGGCATGGGTTGAGAAAGTATTGGATGGGAGAATTGAATTGCAAAATCTGTAGCATGAGTGTAACAAAAACTGTTACAAGTGTTGGAAAAGGAGTGAGGGAATTATGTAAGTTATTTGAGGGATTTAGTGATGGACTTGGTGGATGAATCAAGGCAATTTTGAGGGCCTAAGTAGTGAAATGGTGAATTCCTAAACTCCCTAACCTTCTATCCTAATCTCTAATCGATTCCAATTCTACTGCTAGGCCATTTGTGCTTCGTCGAGTTACCTGGTTACTGTGTGACTGAGCTTAAGAGAGAGGGAATCGCGTAGATAATGCAACGGTGTGTAGTTTCGAACGTGAAAACGTATCCTTTATTGTGGGGTTGAACCCCTATTTATAGTGTTTACACTGCTAGAACGAGAGTCGCCAGCCTGTCTTTCTTTTTAATTGCCAGGCTGGCATTTACATGTAAGCGGGATATTTAATTACTCATCCGGCCGGATCACACTCTGATCCGGTGATATTCCTTGTTCTAAGTTGTTCCTTCCAGTCACATGGGACCGGATATTCTACCTTTTCTTATTCTCGTACTTTTTCCCTCTTCATCAGTCCCACAAGTTCTACTTTTGATCTTCTAAACGTAAAAAGTAGAACTTTTTAGCATATGCCTCTGTTTGTGTTTTTTTTGACGTTACGGTCTTTTGCTCTTCCGGCCATCGCCTCCCCTTAGTCCCACAAGTTCTCTTTTCTTTTTCCGCCCTCTTTCTTTTTCGAATTACGCTCCTGCCCGTGCTTAGCCCGTGCCTGCGCCTTTTCGATGTAGAATTTGCAGAGTCGTTTTGTGTCAGTGCCCCTTTTCCAGGAAGGTGCGGGGTCTCCTTTTTATTTTTCATTAACTGGGCGGGAATCGCTTTTCTTCGAAGCTCTAGTCTCGAACTCGTACTCTTTCAGATATCTTCCTCCTTTGTTTGCCCAGACTCCGTCGCCTCCTCCTTTCGAATCTTTCCACTCCTTGCTTTGTCCTTGCTCTCTGTTTTCTTGTTCTGATGGCCTCGTCTAGCTCGAAGAAGAACAAGGCAGCCGCGAGCTTTGTCCCTGCTAAAGAGGCGATTCAAGGTACTTTTTCGCCTCAAGGGTTTCGCCCTACTTATCTGAAATCTACCGCACCCTTTTCTGCTGATCGAGAACCTTCTTCATCCTCCCTGGATACCCCCTCCCTTCTCTCCTGTTTAAAGGACGTCGAAGTCCCACTGGTACTTGCATCTACCTTCCTTCTTCCGACTCACATCCCCACGATAATTTTGGGCTTGGATACGCCGTTTATGCGGATTTTTCTCTCGTGGCCTGACTGTGCCCCCTCATCCATTCGTTCTGGGTTTCCTAATTCGGTTGCTGTGTGCTCGCTCACCTACACCCGAAGGCAATTTCTTACCTCCACGCCTATGTTCTCCTTTGTGAGGAGAACAAAATTCGGGTAGAAGCGACCGAGTTCGCCCAATTCTACTCCACAAGGGACGATCCTGATAGCCTGACTATCAAGGCGAAGGCCGGCTTTTCTCTTTTTGATTACAAGAAAGTCTTCCGGGTGGAACTCCCGATGGTTTGTCATTGTCCCACCACCAGGCCGATTCTTGGGAGTTCCCTACTGTCCCTCGATCCCGAAAGGCCAATTTAGCTGTCCTCCTTCCCCGGCGCAAGAAATGCCTATCTCGAAAATCCTGAAGATGATAAGCAAAAAACAGCCTACGGTCTCCCAATTTTTTACTCCGGCGCGCCTGGACTCATTGAAGAAATATCATAGTAAGTCTTATTTAGTCAGTCTCACCTAAATTTTACCTTTTACCGTTTTCTTACTTTCACGTCGTTCCGGCAGATTTCTTTTCTAGAGGAGATAAGGTGGGGCCCTTCAACAGCTGGAATTTTGTCAACTTCAAGATGGGGATGAGCAAGTCGATTACTATGCGTCTGTTGATGCGGCTGTTGATGCGGCCACAAGGCTCCTCGGGGATGCCACCTCTTCCAAGAAGAGACAAAGAGGCGATAATGACAAGGACCATTCTGGCCAGAAGAAAAAGAGAATTACTGGGTCTCCAGCCCGATCGAGCGGTGATTTGCCAGGTACTTGGTACGTGAGTCCAGGGTCTGGGCGTCGCGTCTTTCTCCCTCTTACTCCTGATTCAGGCCAGGGGTCTGTCTCTCGTCCGGGGCAGGGATCTGGTCACCCAACCCCAATTTGTGAATTGTTTCCTGACTTGGCAGGATATTTTTCTTCCGATCCGGCCCACGGTGCTGTCTTGGAAGATACTAACCTACGTATTGCTCTTTCTTATTTGAAGGAAACTTTTCCCGCACCTTCCTTTTCTGTACATTCTATGCTGACCCTTTTTTTTCAGGCTCTCAAGGCGCACCCATAACCGTTTGACAACGAGGTTGCTGTGGTCCGGCCCACCCTACTTCTGCTTTCTGCGCTTCCGGTACTCAAAAACCTCGGAAGAAAACTGTATCAAAGCCGAAGGCTGTTTTAACGGAGGTTTCTGAGACTGAAAGGGACCGTGAGACTCTTGGCACCTCAACCCTACATGACGTCCCTGGAGTCAATGAATCAGTACCCGAGGGGGTGAAAGAATACCGACCTGTGCCTGAGAACCCAGAGCTCCGAAGTAGGCAGAGGGAAGACAGGCAAAGGGAAGACATTACTGCCTCCTCCTCCTCCTCCTCACCCCCCCTGCTCAGGGGGTTTCACCGGTCCTTCCCAGAAGGAGGGATGGTTCTACTATCTTGGGCAACCCTTGCGCAAGATCTCCTTTGATGCTGCTCGATACACCGACGCCTGGAAGGAAGCGATAAGACTGTCTGACCATCCGGACGGGATCTTTGCCCCTCCGTCCATTGTTACTGCCACCAAGGAAAAACTGAGGGCCGGGAGCGGAGGAGCCGATGCTATTATGCGTCATTCCATTCCCACGGGAGAGGTCTTCAACCTGATGTGGCAAAGCATTTTTCGAGTAAGTGCCGTCTTCCTCCCATTCTCCCATGTCTTTCTGATATTCCTTAAGCCTTTTATGTTTCGTTTCTTTTAGGTTATGTCAATGGCCCAAAGCGCCGAAGTCCAGACTCGGGATCTTCAATTTGACCTGCAACGTGAAAAAAGTCGGGCCAACAATATTGAAGCCGAGTTGAAGCAAACCCGTTCTAATCATGATAGTTACATGGATCTTGTAAATTACGAGATTGACCGCAAGGTGAAAGATAGGACAGACACTTTAAACAAGGAGTTGCGGTCATCTCGCCATGAGTGTGTTCGCCTTCGAGATGAATATGAATTGAAGTTAAAGAATTTGCGGGAAGAGATGTTCGCTCTGAGAAACTAGAACCTCCACGCAGAGGGTATCCTAAAGCAGGTACACCGCAAACCTTCCGGTGAAAAGAATGTCTTGATACCAAAGCATGCTTTGTCTGACTTGGAAGTTTTGTTGCGGCAGGTACAAGCTGCTCACAAAAGGGACGTGGATTCCCTTACTTCAGATAAGGCGTACTTTGCGGGCCTGAATGCTGCCCTTGAGAAAGAAGTTGAATCCCTTGAGGCGGACAAAAAGGCTTTGGCCGGGCAGAATGAGGCTTTGGTGGGAGATAAAGCCAAACTTATTCAAGAGCTTACCGAACTGACCGAGGAAAAGAATGCTCTGGATGAGCAGACTCGGATCGCCTTTGATCAAGAGAAGCAGTTCTTGATGGACGAAAACACGGCTCTTTCTGTCGGTAAAGCTGCTCTTGCGGCCGAGAAGGCTTCTCTGGAAGAAAAGGTGAAGGCTTTAGAGGAGGCCATGGCCCTCCCTCAACCCGAAAGTGCTAAGGTCCCGGCCAAGGGTGAGTCTTATCGGTCTCTTTTCTGCCATTTTTCGTCCTTATGCCTTATTCTTACCGATCCTGCTCTCTTTTTAAAAAAAAACAGATTCTGAAAATCTTTTAAGACATGTCGAGAAGCTCAGCGATCGCATTGACAAGCTGAATGAGGAACTTTCTGCCGCGGGCTCTGACCGTGATCTCTACCGAGCTCAGGTTTTATAGCTTGAGGAGGACGTTGCTAAGCATACAGCCTACGCTCGTCGGACCCAAGAGGAGCTGAAGAAGCAAGGAACTATCATTGCCCATCTAAAAAAGGCTTTCGGCTCTCAGAGCCGGAAGATTACTAACATTTGTCGCCAAACCATCTCCAAGTACTTTCTGAAGAGGGGGGAAGTATTGGATGACGATCTGTATAGTGAGCTGGAGTTTGACAACGTTGCCCGGAAGAGCAACTTCCTTGAAGACTTTGAGAAGTTCAGTCGTCTCCCTGGTGAGACAGTCTTTGGGCCTGGTCAAGCTTCTTTCCTTCCTCCCGATAGCGGTATGCGCCAGGAGGTTGCCGGCTTTCGTCAAGCCGTTGGAAAATCTAATTCTGCGGAGAGCGTGTCCAATCCGGTCGAAGGGTCCGCTGTAAAGAAGCCTGCTAAAGAATAGATGCTTTTTAGATAGTAATTTCTTAGTGCAGGAATCTTGTATAGTTGTATTTTGGATTACTGTTTTTGGTAATGTTTTGAATGCATTCTGCCCTTGCCACCTCTATTGTATCTCTTAATCGTTTTAAGTAACTCTCCTACGAGTTAGCTTTATATATTTCTCATTTGGCTTTATCCGGAGCCACCGGATTTCCAAATGCTTTGTAAGTTCCCCCTTTATTTATATGGAAGGTCTTTACACCTTCGTTCAAAACTTTTTAAGTAAATTCCTAGTCTTTATAGGCACACTGACCGGGTGGTACATTTCAAGGCATGATAGCCTGTAGGCACGCTGGCCAGATGGTACATTTCAAGGCGCGGTAGCCTGTAGGCACGCTGGCCGGATAGTACATTTCAAGGCGTGATAGCCTGTAGGCACGCTGGCCGGATGGTACATTTCAAGGCGTGATAGCCTGTAGGCACGCTGGCCGGATGGTACATTTCAAGGCGTGATAGCCTGTAGGCACGCTGGCCGGATGGTACATTTCAAGGCGTGATAGCCTGTAGGCTCGCTGGCCGGGTGGTACATTTCAAGGCGTGATAGCCTGTTGGCCGGATGGTACATTTCAAGGCGTGATAGCCTGTAGGCACGCTGGCCGGATGGTACATTTCAAGGCGTGATAGCCTGTAGGCTCGCTGGCCGGGTGGTATATTTCAAAAAACTTTGCCTCAAAAGAATACCTCATTTTATTGCTCTTTGTAAGAAATGTTTTTATACATATAACTTTTTAAGGCATTCAGCATGCCAGGAGTGAGGCAATTCATAACCTTCACTATTTTTCAGGCGATACGAAGCTTGCCCTGTTCGCCGTTGTACAATAAATGGTCCTTCCCATTGGGGCTCTAGCTTCTTTGGCCGCTTTACCTCCCGAAGGACTAGTTCACCCGGAGCAAAACCCCTTTCCCTTGTTCTTTGGTTAAAATATCTTTCTACTTTCGCTTTATCCCTTTCCATCCTGACTTAAGCCATAGTCCTGGTTTCTTCAAGCAGGTCAAGGCTATCTTTCACCCCTTCACTGTTGTTTTCCTCATCAAAGGATTCCCATCTAATTGATGGGACTGTAATATCAGCCGGAACAATCGCTTCAAGACCGTAGGTCAACCTGTATGGAGTTTCCCCGTTTGGGCCCTTTTCGGTTGTTCTGTAGGACCAGAGAACCTGAGGTAGCAATTCCGCCCATCTCCCTTTTTTGCTGTCCAACTTCCTTTTTATAGCCTTGACAATTTGACCATTCGCATTTTCTACCTGGCCGTTTGCTTGTGGATGGGCGACCAATGCGAATCTCAGGTCAATCTTCCACTCTTCACAGAATGCCCGGAAGCTTTTACAGTTGAACTGAGCTCCATTGTTTGTTACTATTATCTTCGGGATCCCGAATCTACAGACCACATACTTCCTGATGAAATCCTGTGACTTTCTTGCGGTAATGGATACCGTTGGCATGGCTTCCACCCATCTGGTGAAGTAGTCAATGGCCACATAAATGAATTTATATCTTCCGGGAGATGCTTCCGGGAAAGGTCCAACGATATCCAATCCCCACATGGCAAATGGGATTGGGGACAGCATGGCTTTCAGTGTGGACGGGGGACTGTGTATTTTGTGGCCGTGTTCCTGACATTTAATGCACTTCCGTATGTATTCTTTTGAACATTCCCTCATCCTTGGCCAATAATATCCCAGCCTTAGGATTTTGTGAATTATTGCCCTTTCTCCTTGGTGGTTCCCACAGGTCCCCTCATGTAGCTCCTCCATGAGCCTTGCTCCCTCCTCCATGGTAACACACTTAAGTGCTGGTCTCGCGAATGATCTTTTGTAGAGCTGTTCTTGCTCTAAAAAGAAAGATGCAGCCCTTCGTCTTGTTTTTGCCGCTTCTTTCTCGTCTTGTGGCAAGTTTCCGCTTTGTATGTACTCAACAATAGGTGCCATCCAAGACTTGGCTATTGTGTCCGATTCAATGGTGCATACTCGGATCTCCTCCAGACTTGAGTTTGCCTTTATTTCCATCCAGACTTTACTGGGCATTCTCTCGGCCATACTGGCCAATTTAGCCAACGCATCGGCCTCTATGTTTTCTGCTCGGGGAAGATGTCTTAATTCACATCTCTGAAAGTTTGCCTTCGTCTCTTGGACCTTGGCCAAGTATTTTCCAAGCTTCTCCTTCTTGACCTCGTAAATGTTGTCGTTTTGTCGCGCTACTAGCATTGAATCTGAGTATATTTCCAATTCTGCATAACAAACAAAGATGTAAACCCCATTCTCCCCCCTTTTTAAGGTATGTAAAAAATTTTCTAAAGACACAAATGAGAACCACTGTCTTATTATAAGAAAGAACCTGTTGCCCCTAAGGCAGTGGAGACCTCCAAACCCTGTATGAGGGCTTCATATTCTGCTTCATTATTTGTTACCTCAATTTCTAGCTGGAACGTAAAGTTGAGAGTTCTTCCATCCGGCGTTTGGACCACTATTCCGGCCCCTGCTCCAGTCTTACATCGAGCTCCGTCAACTAAGATAACGTATGGGTTGGTCGATTCTCTTTGTTTTTGGGCAAAGGTTGTTTCGGTTATAAAGTCCGCCAAGGCCTGTGCCTTTATGGCTGTTCGAGGAAGGAAGTGGATTTCGTACTGGGTGAGCTCGACAGTCCAACTGACCATCCGTCCGAAAGCGTTTGGGTTGTTTGCTATCTGTTTTAGTGGCCAATTCGTCCTAACAAATACCCGGTGCGACTGAAAATAAGGTCGAAGCTTTCGAGATGCAATGACTAATGCAAACAAAATTTTTTCGATGTTGGTGTAACGACTTTCTGATTTGGAATCTGTCTAGGGTATCGAAGGTTTCTTTTAAATCTTCCATGTGCTGTGCCCAGGAGTTACTTCTTACCACGATATCATCGACATATGCTTCTACATTCCGGGCCAACTGTTGTTTGAACACTTTGTCTATCATTATTTGGAAGGTTGCACCCGCATTTTTTAATCCAAAAGGCATCACCTTGTAGCAAAAGGTTCCGGCCAAGGTAATAAAAGATGTTTTTTCCGAATCCTCCTCATTCATTCTTATTTGATTATATCCTGAAAACGCATCCAAGAAACTTAAGACAGAACTTTGAGCCGTTGAAGCAACCAATCTATCTATTGATGGTAATGGATAAAAGTCTTTAGGACATGCTTTGTTCAAATCTGTGAAGTCCACACACATTCTCCATTTGCCATTTGATTTTTTAACCATCACGACGTTGGCCAACCACTTGGGGTAGGACACCTCCCTGATGAATCCGGCTTTAAGCAGTTTTTGCACTTCAGCACGTGCCGCAAGGTCTCTTTCTTCTCCTATTATTCTTCTTCTTGGCCGGATGGCTGGGTGCTTTGGATCCACTCGTAGGTCATGCTGGATAACGCTTGGATCTACTCCTGGCATTTCGTCCGTACTCCAGGCGAAGGTTGTCCTTCTTTTTTCCAGGAATCTCATCAGGTGAGTTTGCTCCCCACTGCCGAACGCATTTCCTATTTTAAAAAATTTAGAAAGGTCAGTTTTTAAGTGTACCTCTCTTGGTGACTCCTTAGAGGTTCCACAGTCTTCTGCTCTTTGATCCGGCTCTGGAAGGAAAGGGAGCTTTCCCTTGAATTCCTTCTCTGACCCCACCGTTTTGACCATCTCTTCTTTCGGCATCCCCTCCATGATGCGGACTTCACATACTCGAGCCATCTTTTGACTCCCTTTTATGGTTACCACCTTTCCAGCCCTGGTTAGATACTTCATCTTCAGGTGGTGAGTGCTGCATATTGCTTTGAAAGCATTAATCCCTAGCCGGCCGAGATACATATTGTATCCGGAAAGTCCTGGTACAATGAAAGTTGTGAGCTTTTCAGTTCTTCGTTCGTCTCCCAATCACAATGTTATGGTGAAGTCTATGCTCCCTGAAGACTTGGTAGAAATGCCCCCAACAAAGCCTCCGAGGACCGCCGAATATGGTTTAATCTTACTTTCTGGGATCTCCAACTTTTTAACTGCCTCGGCGGATATGACATTCGCTCTAGCCCCGCTGTCTATCAGGATTCCTTCCATCATCCTGTCATTCACTTGTGCCCGAATGACCAGTGGATCATTGTGAGGGTATAACACCCCTTCTTCATCTTCGTCTGTAAAGAAAATCTGGGGAAGATTCTCTCGCTTGGCAATTTTTCTTTCCGGTAGTTCTTGATGCACCGCATGAATATGTCTTTTTCTTTCGTTTGGGGTCAACGGTCCTACCTCTGAAAAGAGACCTGAGAATTTGCTTAAGAGAAAAAGTTTATTAGACTTTCATTTTTTCCGGAAGGGAATTACCGGAAGATTCCGGAAGATTTTTACAACATACGTCTTTTCTGGAAGGAAAAAGAAAAAAGTCTGATTACACAGCTCTCGCCTTATTACCGATATGACTGGGCCTAGCTAAAACTAGAGAAACAAAAATGTCTTCACCTTCTTACAAACCTGAGATCATACCGACTGATTTGCCATGATTTAGCTCAGGGTGGATCTCTTCTTCCTGGTGATTTCGAGAGGTGGACTGATTTTGCCTGCTATATTGCCTTTGTTGGCCTGCCACCTACTTTCCCTTGCCTTTCTTTTCTTCCTCGATGATCCTCAATTCTTTGGCCAGAGTGGCGCAATTTGCGGTTCTGTGACTATTGCAACCATGATACTCACAGAAGGCTATCGGAATCTCCCCTGGATAAGGCTTCTTTGGTGGGGGTAGATATCCCTCTTTGACTGCCGCCGCATACCTGCCCGGATCAATCTGAACAGCAACCCGGGCGTTCTGAAACTGAGGTGCCTGGGATGGAGCTTTGTAGTAAGGCTTGTATCTTGAGCCTCCCCCGGATGAACTTCCTGATACATTGCCGGAAGCGCCATTTCAATTCGGTCCCCCTTTCTTGTCGTTAACCGCTTTGAAGCTGTTTGCCAAATCTCTGGCCTTATTTTCCGCCACCTCTGACTTTAGAAACTCATGAATCATTTCGGCTAGCTCTCCATGGGTTTTTGGGGCTTTTGTCGCGATCTTCCCGGCAAGCCGTGGTTGTGCTAGCCCGTTTCCGAAAGCCTTGATCAGAATCTTCTCATCAATGTCATCAATTTCGGCTACCTGCTTATGAAACCTTTCACTGAATTCTTTCACCGTCTCTCCCTTTTTCTGTTTGAGATCCATCAGTTCTATTGTTTCCTTCTTGATCTTTTTGCTTGCAGCAAAGTATTGCTGGAACTCCTCAGTCAATTGCTTAAAACTTGAGATCGACTGCGGGGGTCTTGTTGAGATCCAACCGAGTGCCCTTTTGGATAATGTTCCCGGAAACAAATTGCAAAGAGCGAGAGAACTTATCCCCTGCGTATTCATTGCGAACATAAATTTCTTAACGTGAAGAGCAGGGTCCCCCGTTCCATCGTATTTTTGCACTGCTGGCGCAACGAAGTGGGGAGGAAGCTTTGCCTTCCTGATTCTCTCCGAGAAGGGGTAAAGAGTCATGTCGATCGAATCATCCTCCTCAGTCTCGTCACTGATGATCAGAGTTTTCTCTAGCTGCTCTTTCTTCCGGCTGTTGCTCGCTTCGGAGCCGCGATTCTTGAGCGATTCGAGCGCCTCAGTCATGTCCTCCCATTTCTTCTGGTATTCCACATCTCGCTGCATCAACTCCTGCTGCAAGACTTCATTCCCCTCCACTATCCTTTCATCAATGGTTCTGACTAGGCTTTTCAGCATCTCCTCCAACGCTTGCTTGGAGATCACGTCTTCAGCTTCCACCCTGTTGTTTTCGGTTGCTCCTACATTGTTGATTTCACCCTCAGGTCGGGGTGTCTTTCTTGTTCTTGGAGCCATCCTTGCACGCGTACCTCCTTCGCTTACACCTGCAAAAGACACAACCTCAAAGTTTCAAGGCTTCGTTGTTTCGTTCAAAATCAGATTACCTCCGGTGGACTCGTGGTTGCTAAGAAAGATCTTGAGCCATCCGTTTCCCACAGACGGCGCCAAAATGAAATGGTGAATTCCTAAACTCCCTAACCTTCTATCCTAATCTCTAATCGGATTCCAATTCTACTGCTAGGCCATTTGTGCTTCGTCGAGTTACCTGGTTACTGTGTGACCGAGCTTAAGAGAGAGGGAATCGCGTAGATAATGCAACGGTGTGTAGTTTCGAACGTGAAAACGTATCCTTTATTGTGGGGTTGAACCCCTATTTATAGTGTTTACACTGCTAGATCGAGAGTCGCTAGCCTGTCTTTCTTTTTAATTGACAGGCTGGCATTTACATGTAAGCGGGATATTTAATTACTCATCCGGCCGGATCACACTCTGATCCGGTGATATTCCTTGTTCTAAGTTGTTCCTTCCAGTCACATGGGACCGGATATTCTACCTTTTCTTATTCTCGTACTTTTTCCCTCTTCAAGTAGTGTTAAAATATGTGGGATTAAGTGTAGGAACAATGGGGAAGTAATGGGTAAAGGAGAGGACTGAAAACAGAAATGAAAACTGAAGTACTGGGCCGGACCGACCTTGGGACCGAACTTGCAAGGTCGGTCGAGCCCAGATTTACAAAGGACGGAAACCTTCTGGAATGGACCGACCTTGGGACCAGACATGCAAGGTCGGTCGGCCAGAAGAATTTCCCGTAATGCAACTGTTGGGCAAAATAGTGGTGAAACTATCTTGCTAACTATGGGCAGTGAACCCAATCATTGTAGTACAACAAGGTCATATCCACAGGGACTTCGTAACTATCTAGCTAATTATAAGCTTAGTAAATGTGCAAGAGGATATATACAAAAGTGCATAAATGTAAATTATGGGTTTTGGGTTTTTTTGTTGTAATTGGAGAAATAAAGAAAAGCAATAAACACTAAACTAACTATCTAGGATAGGTGTAGCCCGGGATAGATATTTGCACCCGTCCTCCCCTTACTACCGATTGTCGAACCTCGAACTCATAGCTAAACCATGGGAACGCTTAATTAATTAGCAACCTAATCTAGGCCTACTAATCCTAACCAATTTAATCGAGACTTCTCATTCAGCTAAGCCCCGGGTCAATCGATAGCACTAAGCTCAAGTTCCACTAAGGTTGTAATGTAGTCTAATCTCAAAATTATCGAAATCAGAGTACACCGTTTTAGTCTCTAACAGTTTATGATTCTATCTCTGAATACCATTTTGATAGAATCCCACAATAATGCTAAACTAATCGGTAGGCCAAACCAACCAATTTAACACATAGAAGACAAATTGAGCAAAACCCTTAACAAATCCCCAAATCATGAGCAACAAGTTTAGAAGTCATAAACACTCAATAATCATCTTCATTAAGCTCAAATACTAAAATAAAACATAAAAATAAGTTCAAGATTCAACAATGGAGGTTTTAGGGATTTTGGGGCAAAATCCCCATCCCAAGCTACAAGGAAACTACACAACCATTAAAGCACAAAAGAGAGAGAAGGGAGAAGAAATAGCCATGGGAGATTGAGGAAGAGCTTCAATGGAGGTGAGCCTTCTCCTCCTTCTTCTCTTCTTCTTCTTCCTTCCCTTTCTTCTTCTTCTTCCCTCTTTTCTCTTGTTTTTCCGTCGTTTCTCTATTCTGTGTGGAATACCCCACTTTCCTCTTCTTTTCCCCTTTTAAAATCTGATTTCTGGGCAAATTTTACAACCGACCGAACTTGCAAGTTCGGTCCTAGGGTCGGTCGATTCCAGTAGCTTGCAAAAACGCGAATCTGGGCAAAATTTCGACCCGACCGACCTTGCAAGGTCGGTCCTAAGGTCGGTCGGAGTCAGGCTAACTTCAAAACACTGTATCTTCTTCGTTTTAACTCTGATTTTGGATCCGTTTGTGCCCACGCGTTCCTCTCTTCGTCTACTTTACTCCTAGCTATGTTACTCCTCCTGTTTAAAAAATAAATGTGTAAAACACCAATGAAACACAAGACTAGAGGAAAACAAGCTAGAGTGGAGAAATGAGCATGAAAAGTGTTGATTAAACATATGAAATACACCCCTAAAACATGCTCATTTGGACACTCATCAGCAACCTACTGGAATGGACCGACCTTGCGACCGGACTTGCAAGGTCGGTCGACTCAAAAATTTTCCGTCTTGTAAGCTACTGGAATGGACCGACCTTGCGACCGGACTTGCAAGGTCGGTCGGGCTAAAATTCTCCGTTAAGTAACTCACTGGAATGAACCGACCTTGGGACCGGACTTGCAAGGTTGGTCGGCCCTGTAATTTTCCAGCGTAATTCCTTACTGACTTCGACCGACCTTGGGACCGACCCTGGGTAAGGTCGGTCGAGTCAAAACGAAAAAAAAATATATATATATGATTAGAGTTATCATATGTATATAAGTATATGCCTATACACATAGGTATATGTAAATGTAGTAACACAACATTAATGGGAAGAAAGGATGAGGAAATGCACATGTGAGTAAGGAAACAAGTTAAGGAAGTTGTAAGTATAAGAACATTAAGTGTACCGGGATAACAGGGTAAGTAAGGGAGTAGTAACTACTTGTATATCATATGAGCATAGTATTAACAACAATGTTGAAAACATTATCAGTGGAACAAGTGTGAACCAAGAAACAAGGGAACACATGGTAAAGCTAACTCCGGTGAAAGGTATGATTTACTCATGCCCCGTATGCTAACCGAGTTACGTTGATTTGTGTGCTGTATGCCGGCTAATCAAGACTAAAGCATGAAAACGGTTTATTGCCTTTCATTGTATGTCTTGTTGTATGTTGTGTGAGCTAACCCTTCTTGATTGATTGTGTGGCTTCATTTAGTGCGTAGTACGACTCATAGATGAGTCTTGTCGTGTAGTGACTCGTAGTAAGAGTCACGTTGTGAACTAATGGAAACATAGCAACGCACTAACTATCAAATCAATAAACGATAACGCAACCCAAAGAACTCACTAGAATGTGAGAGAGTGTACGAGAGTAATAACCTCCCAATAACGGTAGGAGAACCGAAATGAATAATCCACAAACAAAAAGTAGCGGAAGTATATAAGTAACCTCTATTAGAGGAATTAATCTTGGTGCGAGACATGAACCATGAGAGTAGTAAAGAATGATGAGGGATCTCCAATTCCCTTAGCAATTAGTCGACCCATTATGAGAGGACCCGACTGATGTAAGTATGTCCCGAACATGAGAGTATTCGATATGTTGGGGAAACCCTTAAATCTGAGGATACTAGTCGGATGTAATTCCCTAAGCTGGTGGAGGTTATCAAGAGAGATACTTCTAGGCTGCTCCATGAGATTGTATTGTGCTCTGAGAGAAGAGTGTTGGGAATTTGAGTAGTCCGGTAAGAACGGACATTGAGTATTTGAGGAGCTAAGCGTATAGCCCTCGTATTGTAGGTCCGGTGGCGAGTCTTGTGTATGACTCCGCCCAGAGACCAAAGTAATGAGTAATGAGTATTGCGTATGTATGAGTAAAGTAACGAGTATCGAGTAAGAAGCAAGTATGAGTATGTAATGAGTACCGAGTATTGAGTACGTATGAGTAAGTATCGAGTATTGAGTACGTAAGAGTAAGAATGGAGAATTGAGTAGTTAGTATGCACTAGTATAGTAACGAGTACAGAGTGAGGATCGGGTACGAGTAAGGTATTGAACATGGAGTGATGAGTATGCAAGAGTAAGGAGTAAGTATGAGTAGAATAACGAATATCGAACACAGAACGAAGAGTAATGAATGCATAACGAATACGAATGGTTGACTATTGAATTGTCTTCCTTAGTAAGTATTGAACTTGTGTATTTATGTAGGTACCTTGATTGTATTGTTGTAGTATGAGTATGTATGTATGTATGTAAAATGAACTCCATGTATATCCGACCCAAAGTAGTCGGCGTACCGCGGTTAGCACGCGGTATATGCGGATTTCATATGCAGCGTAAGCTGACCCCCTCGGGGGACCGTTTTTAGTGTGCAGGTACCCGAAGCTGATCACCGTTCGAGAGAGTAGGACGGGGACTGCTACGTAAGCATGGGTAGTTGTATAGTAGGGATTGGTACTTGTATTGTAATGTGAATTTGGAAGCTTAAACTGTATCGGTAATTTGAGGATTGTAGTATACTCGGTATAGTAATGTAATGGAGTTGTAATTGGATTATGGTTGAGTATGCAATGGGAAGTATTGTATTGTGTAGAGTACTCGGTATGTTCATATTCATCAGACCGATAGTATGTAGTATTGTAACTCGCCTTGTTAGTCACGTGGGTGACTAACGACATTGTACACCTGCCGTTGAGTAAGTAGTATCCGCTGCGAAGGTAAGTATGGTACGGTAATGACGGTATTAGCGGTAGGGGTGTTACATTTTCTAAATAATGTCCGGGCCCACGGACAGCTTGTCCGTGGCCCCGGACTTTTCAAAATTTCATTTTTTCTTAAATTTGACTTTTTTGTATAATTAGGTTCACTGGGGTCAGTGGTCTCGGACATGGGGTCCGTGGCTACGGACATACATAAAATTGGACCTAATTCTGCCACCGAAACCCTAGTTTAGGTAGCTTTTAATTTCACTTTAATTTTCTGTCAAAAAACGCTAAAAATAAAAAAAACAGAAGCGCGCACTTAGGTTAAAACGACTCGTAATAAGCCGTAATTAAACTAAGTAGAGAAAAAATGACTTCTAGCGGTAATGAAAGTAATTGAACCCTATATAAGTCAAATACCAAGCCCCCGAACCCGAACTCACCTTTCCTAATTTGATCTAGGTTAAAATTATGTGGCGACTCATAATAGGTCCAGTGAGCTAGCTTAGGTTTAAATGATTATTGTTATATGACATAGTTACTAATCTTAGGCTATACATGGACCTAAAACCCTGTTAGATCCTAATCAGCTTTAATCAACATAAGATAGGGTTTAAAATCGAGGCTCACAGACTGGCGACTCTGCTGGGGAAAAAATTCTTAATTTTAACTTATTTAATTTTAAGAAAGAGGGCTTAACTCGAAAGATTGTTTATGGCTTCATTACTTTGTTTATTTACTTTTGTGCGCTCTTTAATTTCTGCACCTTTGCATCATGTGAGAGCGAGGGTCCACGCAAGCTGATTTCACCTCGGGACCCGTTTGAGGGTCCCCTGTCAGGGACTCACACCTTATAGGTGATGTGAATAAGTGGGGGAAAACAGGAGGGTGTCGTCTAACCACACCCCCTTAATACCTAGGCTTTAGCCCCAAGCATTTTCCTGGCAGTACCCTTACCTAGCCCATTGTTTGGTGAGTCAAAGACCCGATAGTAGATGCACACCTTTAGGTGATGTGAAAAAAGTGGGGAAACCCAAAGAGAATAGTGTGCAAGCCCTATTCCTTTGTGGTGACCTGGGCCCGCGCCCCAAGCACCTCTCCGGATCGACCTGTACCCATTGGACTGAGGCATTTTATGAGGACATTTGCATTAACTCCCAATGCAAGGCTCCTGTGTATATGTTTTTTCTGGGCCTCAGGCCCAATATCTGTATCAGTCCTTCAGTCTCCTCTAGCCCAAATGAAACATTTAAAGGGTCTTGATAGTCCAAATAATTCTATCACCCCAATACAAAAAAAAACAAAAATCCTTTAGGCTGATTCTTGTTACAAGCCCGATTCTTGTAATACCCACTCGTAAGACCAACGAATCTTGTAACCCAAAAGTTTAGTCTAGAGCAGACCCTTCCAAATTTTAGAGTCCAGCATTCATTGCAGCAGACTAACTCTCGGCCTGTGTTTCCAAGTTTAGTCCCAGTCTCACTCACGCAATGTTGACTTATCTTTTTTGCTCAAAACAAGCAGCACCCCTCGCAGCTAGGATGTCGTCTGGAGTTAGCGATCGAAGTACTCAGCTCGCTGAGCTTGTGGATTTGATAAGGAAACTAGCTAAGTTAGAATTTATCCACAGGAGTGCCTTGGAAGAGTTAAGCTCGGGATTTGTGTCGGCTGCAAGGGAAGCGAGAGCTCTCATTCATGCTCTCGGAGAAATCATCCCATTAGATCTGGGCCCCAATGAGGACGGGGTTATGTCACCGGAGAACCAGGAACCACAAGAAGAGTAGGCCGCACAGGTACCCATCAATGATCTACAGCAGCCGCAGAGTCAGATTCTGAGAGTACTTCTTGGGCGGAGGTTAGTCCAACTCAAAGCCCCGCGGTTTCACGGGCGGCATCTAGGGGCATATCCTTAGCAGTTTTGTCGTTTTCACCTACTCACGGGCCACTCCATAAATAATTGTCGCAATTTGAGGTCTAAAATTTTGTTATTGGCCCAAGAAGGAAAAATCCAGGTTGCAACCCCAGTACCGGAGCTTCCTCGCAAAGCCGAAAGGGAGTTCACACCCATTGGTTGTCCCTTAAGCCAGGCCTTTAAGGAGCTGCAGGACGATGGGCTAATACAACCGCTCATTCCTCGCCATGGAGCGACACGAAAGTGGAGTAGGCTCAGTCAATTTTGCAGGTACCATCAGCTAGCGGGACATGATACCAATGATTGCGAAGCGCTGAGACATCGCATCCAAGACCTCATCGATCAGGGATATCAGCGTCTGGATGACCTCGAGACTTCAGAGTCCGAAGTTTAGTGTGCTGCCTTTACTGTTTTCTGGGTTGACAAAAAGCCGGCACGAGGGGCAGGACGGAAGCCCACATCCATGGTCAGCTTTGTCCTAGCAAATGCTCACATTACCCGGTCGGGCAAGCACTACAGATCACCTGAAATGCCGTCGCAAGGGGAAGAGCGAATGTTGTCTCCCCCGGTGGTTGAAGAAATTCCAGGCGAACGAGAACTGCTTCAGAAGCTGAAGGCAACAACCATCCCCATGGCAATCTGGTCTTTGCGTACGATCTCACCAGAGCATCGACGGGCCATTGCCAAACATTTGGGCGGGCCAGAGGAAAGTTTAGCCCCGGAAAGGATGGTCGCGGCTCTTTGGCAAAAGCAGGAAGAGGAGATCAGTTTTCATGATTGCGAGATCTCCGAGCGCTCGGGAAAAGCATTGTATATTACTGTTTGGTGCGGGGCTTTCAAGGTGCCAAAGGTCCTCATTGACATAGGAGCAGACATCAACATCTGTCCTCTGAAAGTGGCAGAGGGTATGGGTTACGACAAGTTTGAGTCTTGCCAAATAGTGTTACGAGGGTATGACGACAACCCAAGACATGTCTTTGGCCTACTGGATCTTCCACTCAAGTTTGGGACGGTTATTCATCCAGTGAAGTTCTTGGTTCTGCAAATTCCCCATTCCTTTAATCTGATTCTGGGACGGGATTTCCTTCAAGATTTGAAGGTTATCCCTTCTACGGTGCATAAATGTTTGAAGTTCAAAAGAGACGGGAAGATTCATGTCGTTAGAGGTGAACCACATCAAAAGGAGTTGCCTGTTTGCATGGTTGAAGATGAGGGTTCGTCCCATCTAAACAGGTTCAGCGTTGTACCAGAGCAGTCCGACCCAACTTCTCTTCACAAACTTAAGGTTGGACCAGGGAAAGTTATCATGGAGAAGTATGGTTATCAAGAGGGCAAGGGCCTTGGCAAGGATCTCCAAGGAATCCCAGACGTCCTATCTCCGGAAGCGAATCCTGGTCGTCAAGGACTTGGTGCGTTAATGGACCCATCTTTCATTTCAGCAATTGAACTATCATCTTTACTCATGTGCTCATGTTCCCCATGTTTACAGGATACGGTAAGAGCGACGGAGGAGGAAGCGATGCCTGATTGGATGTTCCCTGAAGAATAGGTCATAGATTAGGGGTAGTTAGTCACTTACTTCCCGCTTTGGGGGTCATTAGGAGTCATTGTTACTTTCCTTCGGCTGTTTTACATAGCTTCTTTCTTGTTGTAGTTAGTTTAATTGTTCTTTTCCATTTGGCTGGTACTCAATGTTATTGTTACTTCTTTTGGTTATCAATAAAATTTCTTCTTTGTTCATGTTTTAATGTTCATACATTCGTTTATGTGCTGAAAAAAGAGAAGAAAGGAAGAAGAGAAGAAGAGAAGAGAAAGAAAGAAGAAAAGAAGAGGGAAAAAAACTCGCTAATAAAGCATGTCCGCAAACTTATAAAAGGAAAAACCTTTGTTTTTCACGAAACCCCTTGTACAACGCCACCTTCCCGTCCAAGCATTCACCACCTTCACCACACATGTCACACCATCCCATCATTTCTACCGTTTCACCAGACACATAAAAACAAAACTGCTGCCACCCAAAAGAACCAAAAGATAAACCATTCAGCAATCACCCCATCACCACTCACCAACATCATTTACCATCACACATGCAATTACCCTCCATAAATAATTTGGGCATTCTACGGCTTGTTAATAAACCCCACAACAATACTGGGGGCAATCTGAGCTAAGGAACGATAACGTTTATTTCTTTTGTTTAAACGTGCAAACAAGTCTCTTAGTGTACGCTTCGCGAGAGTGCCCTAAGCGGTAAAACCAAGAGCAAAGGAGCGTGACATTTTTACACGACTTCAGAGAGGTCACATTCAAAGGTAAGGTAAACAGCATGACTCCGACCGAAGGAGATAATTTGTAAATTTACGCTTAAACCTGTGAAAAGTAACGAAGAACGGATACACAACTATTAGGGATGACGAAGCACCTAGGTACAGCACCACGCAGCCAAAAATCCTGTGAACCCAGACATTAAACCCTAGGCACCCCCGCTGAGCTTTTCGTGTACATTCACGTTTACAACACTACAAACTCCACAAACAAGCCAGCCGATGATGAACGACCGGCCTGGTGACCAAAGGAAGCAAGGAGCCCGACTTCCGAACAACAACTTCACAAGTCCAAGGAAGTAAAACTGCTACCAACATGACGAAATGATCTGTAAATGGTCCCAAAGTGACACAGGATCCCAATGAGCTAACATTAAAAACGGCTCTCAATGTTCAAAACCGGGAAACACAAGAACCCCGAAGGAAAAGAGATTCAAAGAAAGGCAAACCTGAAAAGCCTCGAAGAAATCCAAAATCAAGAAAAAGAGAGAAGGTGCAAGGAACAACTCAAAGTTCCAAGCTCATAAGCGAAGCCATCACAAAGTAGCCAAACGACTTCAAGACGAAGAAAGCAAGTCCAGGAGAAGGTGTAAGTTGCAGCTTTGGTCACCCTTATAGCTCCACATATCCTAAACATTCCTTCAATCGTCCCATTGTCTGTCATCACACCTCATAGCCACGTTATAAGCTTAAAAGACTTTCAACTTAATAGTTGTGTATCCAACCGGGTGAAAGTAACAGGTTGAACGCGTAAATCTAACAAATGTCAAATTCAATGGTTGAGATGTCTTGACCAAAAGGAGGGCACGAGTGCAAACATCAAACACTTTGAGTGTAGGATAGAAGGCACCACATCAAATATGAAGTTTTTTAAGCTCACATGTGACCTGTGGGACCCAATGAACATGTGGCATACTCATTGGGTCCCACAGGTCACATGTGAGCTTAAAAAACTTCATATTTGATATTGGACAAAATATAACACTTTAGCATCGTCCATGTAAAGTTTAATAAGTTATTATAATTCCAGAATAATATCCTAACTTGTTGAATTTATTTAGTGGCCTTCCCGAATGTATTTTGACTTGAAAATTATAATTTTTGTAAATTCTGAGTATTATGGAATTATTTAGAAAATTTAAAAAGATATTTTTATGAAATAAATTTTTTATAATATGTCTAAAATATTATAGTTACTATATATTAAATTTGGGAATTTTTGGACAAGGGTAAATGGGTCTAAAAATTGTGTTTTTGGAATTTTCCTAAGATTATCTTATAATATATGGTTTTTAATGTAACAAAAATTAAAGTATAGTTTATTAATAAACTTTATAGGGTGGGATAATATGATAAGACTAAATTAACATTTAATAACAGTATGTTAATGAATATTTTGGGTATAAACTTTTAAGTGAAGTAAAAATTTTATACTTATATATATATATATATATATGTGTGTGAGAGGAATAAAATAGAAACTTATGTTGAATCAAGGAATTTCACTAGTCTACATTTTTAGTTATTATATAATGTGGAAGTTAATATTCTTAATTGAAGCTAGGGGAAATACTTTATTTTATAAACCGTATATTGGATGTGGGTCTGTGTAAAAGTTAATAGAGGAAATTAAATACAATAAAACTACATAAAGGATATTTTGAATAAATCCTAGTATATATATATACATTAAACATAAATAAAATAAATGAAATACCTTATAGAAAATATAATAAGGAATTAATAAGTTCTACATAATAATAATAAAGGAATATTATATGAGGTGGTATTAAATTGGGGTTACGAAATTGATTTTGAGTTACCTTTGAATTTCTAGGATTTAAATAAATCATAATTAAATACAAAATAATATTTTGTTAATGACAATAATGTAAATTTGTAATTGGGTTAAGTAATAAATAAGTTAAGACTTAGGAAAAATTGTAATTTGATTACATAAAGTGTTACACAAAAGATCTTAATATATAGTTAATAATAAATAAATGAAATAGTTTTACATCTGAATGTGAAGTGGATTCATAAGGCTAAATTTTATCATTTCATAACATTTATAATAGTGAGTAATAACTTAATGTTTTAAGGTAAAATCATTAAAAGGGTTAAGATATAAAACTAAGTTAAATATGACTAGGGAGTTAATCTTAATAATAATCTTTAAGTTTCTTAGAAGTAGATAAGCCATATAAAATACATTTATAACAATAACTACCAATATTTAGAATGTGAGTGTATAAATAAGTGTTGTAGTTAATAGCTAGAACTTATAAAAATGTTTGTAAATATAAATTAGATATTTAAAACTTTAAACCTTTAATCAGACGGAACTAAGTTACACAAGATATTATATTGATATACTTTACGGTAATGGGAAATATTGATATGTTACTTGAATATAAAATATGAGAATTTTCAGAATAGATGATCTTATTAAATAATTGGCAATTTCACTTATGAATGGGGATTTAATTCTTAGATAAATTTTACCTTATGTTAAGATATAATGTTTATCCTAAGACATAATAAAGAAAAATAATTTATTACGTTACTCCTTTGAAACCTTAGGTTTTGTAAATAATTTAAAACGTATTTAAGACTTAAGTTTATTGAGGTTTAGTATAAAAGGATTATACATAGCCTATGGAGGGAATGTGTGAAAAAATAAAATATTTAGGAAATTAAATGTAAGCAAGGATACATAAAAGGTTATCGTAAATCACCTTATTATATAGTTAATGATTAAGTAAATAATATATCTTGTGAATACTAAATGTAAGAGTTCGATAAGTCTATGTTAATAATAATATAGTTATTTCAATACGAGAGGTAATTCAACATCTTATGACAAGATTATTAGACGGTCATAATAGAAAGTCATTCTGAACTAAGGATATGATAATTGAGTTTAGTGGTTCAATTAAGTTATAATAAAATGTATCTACAACACTATGATTCCAATATACAAGATGTAGATCTTAATTAAGTTAAGGGGAAACTTAATCATGATGGTTTATTTGGTAATATTGATAAAGTACATAATCATTACATTATGAATTAATAGTATATTATTCTAAGATAAACCTATTATTGGTCATAAGGTGATGTTTATTCTAAAGTAAGAGTAAAAGTATTGAGCTTAAGAATTGTTATTGAAATTCTAAGATTGATTGAATAACATATAATGCACTTATGTTATAAAGGTCTTTAATGTGAGAATTATGGTTAAGTATGGGTAAAGTGGATAAGAGTGGAACAATTAACAAGTGTTAATAAAATACATTCCTTGGTCTTACAACCTTGAGTTATACAACATTCTAAGACAAGTCAAAGGTTATACATAACATTTAAGTGAGGGCTTAAAAGACAATTGGGACTTAGAAATAAGAGTGAGGAGTTTATTTAAGCTTAATGTAGGCTACAAGTGATTGATGATAGAGTACCTTTAATATTCTTCAGAGTACTGTTGATTGTTTGCGCAAGTTGACTAGAACTGCTACAGCGTTATCCAGGTACGATTTCTCGTACTCTTATGCGTTGCTAACAAGACTTAAGGGATGTTTTTGACAAACGCTAATTGAGCTAAAATGGGTTTCTAAAACGAAATGGTTGTGTGACTAACTCAGCTTGTGTAACTAACTAAGCCTTGAATGTGAAACTTACATGGTTATTGGTTCCTTCTGTTTGGTTGTTCCATTAGACATTAACTGCCTAGGGTTTACGCTTCTACACTCTATAGGACTGAGTGTTATGGTATTGCTCTGGTGTAGTTAGTGATCTAGTGGGAATATGGAAAAGGACAATCTTGGTAATTCTTCCTTTGACTTTGGATATTGTTTCATCCATGAGCTGAGTCTTTTGTTGTGACGTGCGCACGTCTTCAATGGTAACAATGAGGGGCTATATATCCCCTGTCCCAAAAGGGACGTAGTAAACAGTGAAGGGTTGTATATCCCCTGTCCCAAAAGGGACGTAGTAAATAGTGAGGGGCTGTATATCCTCTGTTCTAAAAGGACGTACTTGGCAGTGGGGGCCATCTCTCCCAATTGGTTTTATTCCACTCTTGAGTTGTTGGTTCTTGGATATCTTCTTTCATTACTAGTCCTTGTGACTACTTGGGTCTCTTTACTCCTAACTGGAATTGGTTCTAACTTGAGCATTGGATGTTCACTAACTCATGGTGTGGTTTTTGGATTGACTAACTTTACCTTTCTATTATTTATCTCTATCCTTAACTTGTTATCTTTGACTTGGTGATTTTAAGGTGCCTTGTTTCCCTGTTTTACTTTCAAGAGTTTTATTTCAAGTTACTGTTTATTTTGAAGAGTTATGTTTTAAATATTATTTTGGAGAATTGTACCAGTTCCATTCCAGGGACCTGACTCACCCCTCCCGGGGTGGGCTGCTTGGTTTCATCTTGCTGGTGCGAGTTTTTTATACAGGTGGCCACGGAGAGCATGAGTGATTGGGATGGGAATTATGAATTATGAAGAGTTATTCTGTTTTACATTCAGTTTTGTTTATGTTGTTTTCTTGAGTTCGGACCGTAACTTAGACAATTATAATGGTTGTAATTGGTGAGGTTGGTACCGGGTGTTTGGAACCCGATGGTCTGTAATCGTCTTAGTATTTTAATTCCGCTCTAAATACGTTAAATAGGGGCGTTACACCCGGACTTTTCAAAATTTCATTTTTTCTTAAATTCGACTTTTCTGTATAATTAGGTTAACTGGGGTCCGTTGTCTCGGACATGGGGTCCGTTGTCTCGGACATGGGGTCCGTGGCTACGGACATACACAAAATTTGACCTAATTCTACCACCAAAACCATAGTTTAGGTAGCTTTTAATTTCACTTTAATTTTCTGTCATAAAACACTAAAAAATAAAAAAAAACTGAAGCGCGCACTTAGGTTTAAAACGCTCGTAATAAGCCGTATTAAACTAAGTAGAGGAAAAACGACTTCTAGGGGTAAGGAAGTAAGTTGACCCTAAATAATCGAATACCAACCCCCAAAACCCGAAATCTCCTTTCTTAATTTGATCGAGGTTAAAATTAGGTGGCGGCTCATAATAGGTTCGAGTGAGCTAGCTAGGTTTTTAATAATTATTGTTATATTGACATGTTACTAATCTTAGTTATAATGGAACCTAAAACCCAGTTATATCCTAATCAACTTTAATCAACATAGGATAGGGTTTAAAATCGAGGCTCACAACCGGTCCTCTTCATGAAAAAGAAGGACGGTAGCCTCTGACTCTGCATCGACTACCGTGAACTGAATGCGGTCACTGTAAAGAATAAATACCCATTGCCACACATCGACGACCCTATTCGCACCATCTGAAAGGACTTCAAGACTCTCCAAGATTGACCTCCGATCTGGGTATCATCAGATTGCTATCAGAAAGCAAGACATAGAGAAAACAGCATTCCGTACCAGAGATAGCCACTACGAATTCACAGTCATGCCATTCGGTTTGTCAAACGCACCAGCTAAGTTCATGGATCTAATGAACCGGCTATTCAGTGAGCAGTTAGACACTTCTGTTGTATTCTTCATCGACGACATCCTTGTGTATTCTAAATCAGCAGAAGAGCATGCTAACCATCTCAGAAAAGTACTTGAGACACTGTATGAGAACCAGCTTTACACGAAGTTCTCCAAATGTGAGTTTTGGCTAAATCAGGTATCTTTCTTTGGTCATGTCATCTCGAGCGTGGGTATTTCAGTTGATCCATCTAAGATTGAAGCTGTACGATCATGGCCTAGACCCAAGACTATTACCGACATCCGGAGCTTTCTTGGTCTAGCCTGTTATTGCAGGAGATTTGTTAAGGACTTCTTGAAAGTCGCTAAGCCCATGACTACATTGATGAAGAAAGATGCACCGTTTGTATGGACAGACAAGTGCGAGGTATCCTTCCAGAGCCTAAAGGACTCATTGACCTCGGCACCCATTCTTACTCTTCCAAAGGGCACAGAGGGATTTGAGGTATATTGTGATGCATCAGGCAAGGGAATGGGATGCGTACTCATGCAGCATGGCAATGTGGTAGCCTACGCCTCCCGCCAGCTGAAAAAAGCATGAGGAGAATTACTCGACTAACAATTTAGAGTTAGGAGCCATTGTCTTCGCCTTGAAGATATGGTGACACTATCTCTATGGGATAAGCATCACTATCTACTCCGACCACAAGAGCTTACAGTATGTATTCACGCAGAAGGAATTGAATTTGAGACAAAGAAGGTGAATGGAGTTCCTCTCAGACTACGACATCGACCTGCAGTATAAGGAAGGGAAGGCAAACGTTGTAGCCGACGCCCTGAGTCGTCAAGCACACTCGCTCCATTCGCTACTCGCTTCTTGTAGCTTGGTTGACGAGGTGCGAGACGCTCAGTTGAGTGACCCTTACATGACCGAGATCAGACAGAAAATCACCAATGGTACCATTGAGAAGAAGAAGTATGATTTCAAGTTACATGAAGATGGTCTGATCCGGCTGAATGGCAGGCTATGCCTCCCCCGAAGTAATGCTGAGCTGAGGGATCGTATCCTGCGAGAGTCACACAGTTCTACACTTTCCGTCCATCCAAGAGCCTCCAAGATGTACAAAGGCATAAAGAGGTATTTCTGGTGGTCTGGAATGAAATCCGATGCGACAGTGTATGTTTTGAGATGTCTTACATGCCAGAAGGTAAAGTTTGAACATCATAGACCGGGCAGAATGGTACAATCGATGTCAATTCCGGAGTGGAAATTCCATGATATCTCCATGGATTTTATTGTAGGACTCCCACATGCAAGGGGAGGACTCAACATGATCTAGGTAGTAGTTGATTGCCTCACCAAGGTTGCCCGATTCATACTGATGAAGGACACCTGGAAGGTGGCAAAGCTCGCGAAGCTATTCGACAAGGAGATTATCTGACACCACGGAGTCTCGAAGACCATAGTATCTGACTGCGACACCAGATTTCTTTCGAGATACTGGAGAGCTACACGGGAAGCGCTGGGTACACAGTCGAAGCTGAGTACCGCCTTCCATCCATAGACCGACAGTCAAACAGAACGGACCATCCAGACACTAGAGGACATGCTTAGAGCATGTGCCTTAGACTTTCACGGGAGTTGGATAGATAAGCTTCATCTTATCGAGTTTTCATACAATAATAGTTATCACACTTCAATTAAGATGTCGCCTTTCCAAGCTTTATACGGTAGACCTTGGCGTACCCCCTAGTGTTGGGATGAGTCGAGTGAAATGGTCATCATAGGACCGGAGTACCTTGAACAAGTCCAAGCTGAAGTTCAGCAAATCCAAGCTAATATAAAGCAACCCAAGATAGACAAAAATCCTCTACGTATGTGCGACGACGGGACCTTGAGTTCGCCGTGGGCGATCAAGTGTTCTTGCACGTTTCACCTATCAAGGGTGCATTCTGATTTGGCCGGAAGGGCAAGCTGAGCCCGAAGTTTGTAGGGCCGTACACTATCACTGAGAGAGTTGGATCTGTAGCCTATAGGTTAGCTTTACCGGAGGAGTTGGGGCGTGTCTGTGATGTCTTTCATGTGTCACAACTCAGGAAGCACATTGCCGATCCTTCTCATGTCCTAGAGCCCGAACAACTATCCATTGATCCGACGATGAGATATGTCAAGACTCCTGTTAGAATTCTTGATAGTAAGACCAGAGACACTCGCCATAAGTCAGTGCGAATGGTGAAGGTCTTATGGTCCAAACATGATGTCGAAGAAACGACATGGGAGCTAGAAGGCACCATGAAGGCGAAGTACCCACAGTTGTTCATAGACTAGATAGTCTAGTACTTAGCGGGTACGGGGCGCACCCTTTATTAAGGGGGGTAGAGCCGTTTTGCTTTTGTATTGCTTCGGGTTAGCATTGCATTATGTATATGTATTTTAGTATATTATGATGGCACATGTATTGCGAAGTATATTTTGGTATGTATGTACAATGTGTAATGTATTGGTGTTGTATGGTATTGACTCAATGTGTATTGTGCAATGAGGTGTATTGTGATTGTGTATTATGTATGGTAAGTATGTATGATGCTTGAATTGTGTAGTGCTTGTAATGTAGAGGAAGTGAACACCTCATAGGTGGTAGTAAGATACATTATGGCAAGTGGTTTGCCAAATGAGTAGAATTATTGAACCATTAACCTTGAGCAACTTTGAGGGCAAAATTCCTTAAGGGGGGTAGATTGAAATACCCCGAAATTAAAAATAGTGACTAATTAGGCTAATGAAGATTTTAAAGGCTTAATTATGCCTAAATAAACACGAGGGAACTAATCCCGAAGAAAATGGATCCTTAAAATGAATTAAAACCACAAACGAACCTTAAAGCGCGCTTTTCGAGGAAACCGGGAAAACGTGACTTTAAGCGGGTCAAATAGACTCGTAATAATTTTGGTCAACCAATAGTCATTAATAAACATTAATGAAGGTTTAGAACCAATAAAATCAATTAAACGAGAAAATTCCGGAAAACGGGTTCCGATAGTAAAAACTGTAAAAAACGGGAAGTTGTGGGGTGTGAGTGTAAATAAACTAAACTAATGTGTCCACTTTGAAAATAAAAATGTAAAAATCTGAGTGTGTGCAGTGTGTGCGGCGATTTCCTCCCTCTCCCTCTCTCTTAATCCTTCCTTATTTGCTAAGTGACAAATAAAATAAGTAAAAAAAGTAAAAAGGTGGGATTACTCTCTCTCCCCCTCATTTCCCTCACTCTCTCACCGTATCCCTTCTCCCTCTCTGATTTTCTTCTTCATCCCTATGCCAACAATGGCGATTTCAAACACCCCTCCAGCACTCCACATTCTCTCCTCTTGTTGAACACTTAAATCTTCTCCAAAAATTACAAAATTGGTACCATTGAATTCCTCTCATCAAGGAGAACACCCCCCTCTTTTCAGAATTCGAAAATACCCATATTCATCTCCAAGGGTATGGCTGTTTTTGAGGATTGAGACCACCATTAGAAGCTCCCCATCCACCTTGTTGGTCCAAGGTAAAAAATAATTCAAAAAACTAGCATTTTTAGCTCTCATTTGCAAAAATAGAAATTTCTAAGATTGAGCTCCTTGTTCCTTATGCTCCAGCCCATTTTGGCTTCTATTGTGGGGTGAAAATCTTGCTTTGGTTGCTGTTCTAAACTCCATCTACACACTTGCAAGGTAATACATTTTCTAAACCCTAAAAACATGCGTTAAGCATTAGGTTGATTTAAGGGTTGGTTTGAATTGAAAGGAGAGTGTATATTAATGGGCTGTAGCATTACAAGTTGAATTTCCATAACCGGTGGGTCAAGAAGAAGAAAAAAGGAAGTAAGAAAAGCTAGAAAGAAATTAAGGTAAATTGCACTCACCTTGTGTAGTTTTGTATCTTTTGTGTAACAGATTTTGTATGCCTAGAATGAAGAAACCAAATGGTTTGGAGTAGTAGATATGTGGTAATATAATGAGGAAGAGAAATAATCTGTTTTGAAACCTTTAAAGGATGGTTAAAAGCTTTGGGAAACCTTGGGTAATGAATGTATAAGTGCAGGAATTAAATGGGTTATTAGTACTTAGTGTGTATATTGATAATATGTGTGTTGAACAGGTTTGAAAAATGACAATGTGTGAGCAAAACATGTGGTGAGAATGTTAAGTTTTAGGGGTGACTATGTCAAAATTTACCTAGGAAACTAGAGGACTTAAGAGCTAGAAATAAGTGGAAAAATACTTTTAAACAGATTTTAAAAGGAGTTAAGTAGTGGGTAGATTAAGAGTGATAGGTAATGCATTTTAAACCTTAGAAATGGCATTAGGAAAGGAAACCAAAGATGGTAGAAGAGGGAATCAAAATCTGCAGCATAACATGACTAGGAAAGGTTAGAGTTAGTGCTGAAATGGAATTTTGGAAAATAATGTGTGTGAATTGATATAGAAAAGATTAATGAGTTAATGGATGAACTAAGATGATTTTGAGGGTTTAATTAGTGTTAAAACATGTGGGATTACTTGTAGGAAGATTGGGGAAGTAATGGGTATAGGAAGAACTGAAAACAGAAATAAAAATGAAAACACTGGACTGGACCGACCTTGGGACCGCCCTTGGCAAGGTCGGTCGAGCCCAGATTTACAAAGGCGGAAGTCTACTGACTTCGACTGACCTTGAGACTGAACTTGTCAAGGTCGGTCGAGTCGTAAAAATGAGTACCCAGAAGTCACTGACTTCGACCGACCTTGGGACTTACTTTGCAAGGTCGGTGGAGTCTTAAATCGCCAGAACCAGAACACACTAACTTGGACCGACCTTGGGACTGGACTAGGCAAGGTCGGCCGGGTCTGGAATTTTCAGGAACAAGACACACTGACTTAGACTGACCTTGGGGGCGACCTTGCGTAAGGTCGGTCGAGTCATATATATATATAAAAAAAATTATAATTATAATAAACATATGTACATTTATATATATGTATGCACACACACACATATATATATTTATATATAGAAGTACATCATTGATGGGTAAGAGTAATAAGAGGACATGCACATGAATAAGGAAATAAACTTAAAGTATGAAATGGGTTCATAACCACTTATGACTTGTAAGAACTAGTAAGCATACATAGGGAAAGGTAATGGAATAAAGAGTCAAATCGATAATGATTCATTAACCATACAACTCCATGTATGTTATAGGACTAGAATTGTGAACACCAAAGGAAAGTCGGTTTCAAGTACAACGGTGAACTGTATGAACTTCTCATGCCCTTTATGCTACCTTGGATACTTTGATTTGTGTGTTTGTGTGCTAGTTGATCACCTAAAGAAGATAAAATGCAGGAATAGGATTTAATGCGCTTACTTGTGCTGTTATTGTTCCTTGTTGAATGTTTATCTTAACCCTTGGTTTGTATAATTCATGAAATGAATGAATGATAAAGAAGTGTATGTGTGCTTGTTGTGTATTGTATTGACCAGTAATGTAGTATAGGACTTCTAACTGATTCCTAACTAGCTAATCTTTCGAACATAAGAAATTGGTAAATTGGACTGAGTAGAAGTCCAATATAGTTTCGGCCACACGTGAGGAGGAGGAGACACAAGAGTTTGGATCCAAATCCTGGCCATAATCTTTTCCATGGACTAAACCCCTTAAATGGGTAGCATCTTGGATTACTGAGCCTCCCTAAAGCCCGGTGGTGGGACGGTGTAGTCCCGGCCCAGAGGCCATACCCACTTAACATGAGTATAAGTAAGTAAGTAAGAGTAAGTAGGTAAGTATGGAAAAGTAAGTAAGTATTGTATGAGTATGATTGTGTAAGTAGTGTGTACCGAGTAAAAGAGTAAAGAACATCTGATTAACCCAGATGGGTAACTAGCTAACCCTGGATGAGGTGTGAAATGTGAATGATATTGTATTACTGTTTGGCTTGTGTATCACCTTTAGTTGTATGTATTGTATTTGTATGAATGTATTGTTGTAAGTAATAGCATGTATGCATGTATAAAACGAACTCCATGTATAGTCGACCAATTAGTTGGCGTAGCCTAGTTAGCACGTGGTATATGCGAAGTTTATATGTAGCGTTTTGCTGAGCCCCTTGGGGCACCGTTTTTAATTTTACAGGTGTTCGTGAAGGGTGAAGATTGTGATGAGATCAAGATGATTTCTTTTTGTGTAATTAATGGATTATGAATGGTGTACCAAGTAGTACATGGCTATAGGCCTTTTTGATTAGCCGGTGTACCATGGGGTACACCCTTTTGGACAATGAAAGAATTATGAATTGATAGGATGAGTAGATTGATTAAACTCATTATTTTTGGTATCTTGAAGAAGGGATGTAATTAATTATGCTTTTAGATACTCGGTAATCAAACATTGTAAGTAGATAGTATTTTGCATTGGGAAGTATTAATAGTAGCTCGGTATTTCCTAAACATCAGACCGTTATGGTATGTAGTGTAAGCCTTGCTAGCCGTATGGACGGTTAGCGGAGTTGTATTACCCGCCGTAGTAATTGTATTTCCGCTGCGAGTAGTAGGATAACCGGGATGATTAGACGGTACGTATAGGATTAGCGGTAGGGGTGTTACCAAAAGTGGGATAACTGGGACGATAACCGCTACTGCGCTCTGATGTCTAAGAATTACCAAGCATAGGGATTACCGAGTTACAAATACAACCATTTTAAAACGGAGATATAGAAACATAACTAGGAATGACCGATGATAACAACAGATACCCTTAACATTCGTATTGACGATACCCTTGCTTAAATTCAAGACCAATTGGTCACGGTGTTACAGTGGCTAATGTAAATGTTAAATGTTCAGATGACAGGACGAGGTCCAGGTTGACCCAGAGGAGGGGCTGCCGATGGACCGGGCACGCAGACGATAGCGGCGATCGTTGCTGCCACGGTAGCACAAATGCTACCTCAAGTAATCACCGTCGTACAACAAACTCAACAAAATCAACAAACTCAACCGGGAGCAACCCCACCCCCTCCACCCAGAGATCTAAATTGGGTGAAATTAGTCGCTGAACTCCGACCACCCTGCTTTCGAGGCGATAGTGACCCAACAAAGCTTGAACCCTACATCATCGAAATGGAGACGGCGTTTGAAACCCTCGAAGCTCCTGCTGGAGTTTGAGTGAGAGTAGCCGCGTACTATCTTAAAGACGCTGCCATGGATTGGTGGAAGCTAGTAAAACATGAGTATGCCAACGACCCTACATTTGACTGGGAATCCTTCACCGCCATCCTCCGATCCAAATACTATCCAGAGCACGTCAAAAGCAAGAAACGACTAGAGCTTGACGCTCTGAAGATGGTAGAGAGAATGTTGGTGGATGAGTACTACCACACCTTCACCTCCATTCTACGTCTTCTACCCGACCTTGGGTACACCATCCAGGTGTTGGTCGATCGCTTCTATGGTAGTCTGAGCCATCGCCTTCGGTACGGTATGGGCTATACCAGGTTTACCTCCCTTCAGGTAAATATTGGTTTGAACCCTTAGTACCATTGTTAATGCTTAAACCTTTATCTTTATGTGTAAGAGCACCATCTAATACCTGAAAATTCAGGAGTGCTATCACGCGGCATCTCGCGCTGAAATCACTTGCCAATTATGAGATGAGAAACAGGCTCTTGAGCGTAAAGCCAACAGTCTGAACACCGGTTTTGAGGAGCAGAACCAAGGCAAGAGCTGGAAAAAGAAGAAGGGGAAGTTCTTTCAACAATCCCAGAAGAACACCCCGAGTGAGAGCAGTGCCCATGCTGAGAAGGGCAAAGCAGCTGAGCCTCTTCAGCTTGCTTACTCTACGCCGGTGGCTGCGAAGCCACTGAGATCACACCCGCCTAAGGTTAAACTTCTAAACTTAAAACCGTACATGTATAATTACACTAAGTAGTATCACCGCACCAATAGTGCTAACACTCTAAGCCCTAGGTTCTAGCTCCGGTTATGGCAAGAACTACTCCGACGGCCGCAGCTATGTTTGCAGAAAGTGTAGCCAAGATCACCCCGGCACTGATTGCCAAGGGAGAGAAATCAGATGGTACAACTGTCAGAAACCGGGACACTGTGCTAATGTGTGCCCGGAAAATGCAAAGTCCAAAGGAAACTTCTAGAGTTATAAGCAGAGGGAAGGCAAGGAGGTTGCATCTAGCGATGCTCCAGCTCAGTAGGCCTCGGAGGGACAGGAGTCTCGAGGTCCTCAGAAGGGCGCACCTCAGAGGCAGCCGGCCTTGCATATTATCGACCGTGACGGGACCGGTTCTTAGTCCGGCCTAGGTAACTAACTTAAACCTTGAATCCTTGAAAAGCATGTCTAAGTATCAGAGTATTTATTTGAATGAATGCATGAGTAATGAGAATCGAAGTATGTATTGAGCATGAAATGAATTAGTTGAGACTAGAACTCACAGTAGATGAAATTTATTACCATAGGTAGATTTAATATCTGCTACCCTATACCATCAAACCCAAATCATGAAAATGATGACATCACCACTTACCACTACTCCAACGAGCAGTGTCAGGTCATCCAACCAGGTATGATTTTATTAAAGGGATTCCTGACACCCGAAGTCCAAATTTCAATCATCCGACGATGCAACGAACTAGGAGTGGGTCCAGGAGGATTTTACACACCTGAATTCCCCGGTGGAGCGAAGATGAAGCTGAAGATGATGTGCTTGGGAAAGGATTGGAATCCTTATACCAAGACATACCAAAAGACGCGAACACAAGACAGAGCGACGCCACCAACAATACCCCCTGAATTTCAGACGCTTGTTACACAAGCCGTAGAACTTGCACAACAATGTGAAGATGATACAATCCCTACACTTGAAGCGGACCTCTGTATCGCCAACTTCTATGAGAAAGAAGGATGACTTGGTACACCAAGATAAGGACGAGACGACGGAATCTCTTGAACGATGAGTGCCCGTATTGTCTTGGTCTATTGGTGATGACGCCGTATTTTTGTATAGCGACCAGAAGCGTGTGGACCTCGCGGAGAAACTGGTATTGAGATCAGGAGATGTCCTAATCATGGGTGGAAAGTCAAGGATGCTGTGTCACGGGATCAACAAGATCAAGTTGAATACGGCACCACCGGCAATAATCAATGCCACACACATGAAACCCGGACGCTTGAACCTTACCTTTAGGAAGTATTAAACTTGTAGTATCATGTAACACATTAGTAACGTGTATTAGAGACACGGTATGTATGATGGTTGGTTTATCAATAAAGAGTAGTGTTGATGATTAAATTCCACTTGTGTCCACCATCATTACTTATAAACTTGTGAATCAATAGGTTATGGACTCGGTACCGAAGGTAACCTAAGTATCCTCACCGAAGCGCAAGCCGACAAAAGCGGCACCATTCTAACGGGAACCTTCCCAGTAAACGGCATTGAAGCCTCAGTACTATTTGACTCCGGGGCCTCTCACACTTTTGTATCGCTATCATTCGTGAAGAGGTTGGGGCTTGATACGGATGAGCTACCAAACTTCTTGGTTACTCTCCCGTCGAAGGAGCGAGTAAGGTGTACCAAATATTACAAATCAGCCACGATCCGAATCGAAGCCGAAGAGTTTCCCATCTCCTTCATCGAATTTAATGGATTGGGATTCGACTTGATAGTCAGGATGAACTGGTTGGAGTGGCACATGGGGCGAATCCTCTGTGCCGAGCATAGATTGCTGCTCAAGAATCCTTCTGGGGTTACAGTATCTTACTGCCAGAGATCGAGATAGCCTTCGACTACAGTCATCTCCGCCATGGTTATATACCGGGAGCCAGAAAGGGGCATGATGTGTATCTTTGCTATGTACAAGATCTGGAGAGAGATCCAGAATTCAGTACCGATGTACCGATTGTATCAGAATTTCCCAACGTATTCCCGAAGGAGCTGCCTGGTATGCCACCTCAGAGAGCTGTAGAATTAGAAATCGATCTCATACCGGGTACTGGTCCCATTGCTAGGGCACCGTACCGTATAGCACCAGTAGAAATGACTGAGCTAAAGGAGCAATTACGCGACCTTCTCGACAAAGGGTTTATACGCCCGAGCGTATCACCCTGGGGAGCACCGGTCCTCTTCGTGAAGAAGAAGGACGGTAGCCTCTGACTCTACATCGACTACTGCGAACTGAATGCGGTCACCGTAAAGAATAAATACCCATTGCCACGCATCGATGACCTATTTGACCAGCTGGAAGGAGCTTCAGTCTTCTCCAAGACATTGAGAAAATGGCATTCCATACCAGATATGGCCACTACGAATTCACAGTCATGCCATTCGGTTTGTCAAACGCACCAGCTAAGTTCATGGATCTAATGAACCGGCTATTCAGTGAGCATTTATACTCTTCTGTTGTAGTCTTCATCGACGACATCCTTGTGTATTCTAAATCGGCAGAAGAGCATACTAACCATCTCAGAAAAGTACTTGAGACACTGCACGAGATCCAGCTTTACACGAAGTTCTCCAAATGTGAGTTTTGGCTAGATCAGGTATCTTTCTTTGGTCATGTCATCTCGAGCGTGGGTATGTCAGTTGATCCATCTAAGATTGAAGCTGTACGATCATGGCCTAGACCCAAGACTGTTACCGACATCCGGAGCTTTCTTGGTCTAGCCGGTTATTGTAGGAGATTTGTTAAGGTCTTCTTGAAAGTCGCTAAGCCCATGACTACATTGATGAAGAAAGATGCACCATTTGTATGGACAGACGAGTGCGAGGTATCCTTCCAGAGCCTAAGGGACTCATTGACCTCGGCGCCCATTCTTTACTCTTCCATAGGGAACAGAGGGATTTGAGGTATATTGTGATGCATCAGGCAAGGGAATGGGATGCGTACTCATACAGCATGGCAAGGTGGTAGCCTACGCCTCTCGCCAACTGAAAAAAGCATGAGGAGAATTACCCGACTCACGATTTAGAGTTAGGAGCCATTGTCTTCGCCTTGAAGTTATGGAGAAACTATCTCTATGGGTTAAGCATCACCATCAACTCCGAGCACAAGAGCTTACAGTATGTATTCAAGTAGAAGGAATTGAATTTGAGACAGAGAAGGTGGATGGAGTTCCTCTCAGACTACGACATCGACCTGCAGTATAAGGAAGGGAAGGCAAACGTTGTAGCCGACGCCCTGAGTCATCGAGCACACTCGCTCCATTCGCTACTCGCTTCTTGTAGCTTGGTTGACGAGGTGCGAGACGCTCAGTTGAGCGACCCTTACATGACCGAGATCAGACAGAAAATCACCAATGGTACCTTTGAGAAGAAGAAGTATGATTTGAAGTTACATGAAGATGGTCTGATCCGGCTGAATGGCATGCTATGCGTCCCCGAAGCAATGCTGAGCTTAGGGATCGCATACAGCTAGAGTCACACAGTTCTACACTTTCCGTCCATCCAAGAGCCTTTAAGATGTACAAAGGCATTAAGAGGTATTTCTGGTGGTCTGGAATGAAATCCGATGTGACAAAGTATGATTTGAGATGTCTTACATGCCAGAAGGTAAAGTTTAAACATCGTAGACAGGGCGGAATGGTACAATCGATGCCAATTCTGGAGTGGAAATTCAATGATATCTCTATGGATTTTGTTGTAGGACTCCCACCTGCAAGAGGAGGACTCAACATGATCTGGGTAGTAGTCGATTGCCTCACCGAGGTTGCCCGATTCATACTGATGAAGGACACCTGGAAGGTGGCAAAGCTCGCGGAGCTATTCGACAAGGAGATTATCCGACACCCCGGAGTCCCGAAGACCATAGTATCTGACCGTGACACCAGATTTCTTTCGAGATACAAGAGAGCTACACGAGAAGCGCTAGGTACAGAGTTGAAGCTGAGTACCGCCTTCCATCCATAGACTGACGGTCAAACAGAAAGGACCATCCAGACCCTGGAGGACATGCTTAGAGCATGTGTCTTAGTAGATAAGCTTCATCTTATCTTGTTTTCATACAATAATAGCTATCACGGTAGACCTTGCCGTACCCCCTTGTGTTGGGATGAGTCGAGTGAAACGGTCATCATAGGACCGGAGTACCTTGAACAAGTCCAAGCGGAAGTTCAGCAAATCCGAGCTAATATGAAAGTAGCCTAAGATAGACAAAAATCCTATGCGGATGTGTGACGACGCGACCTTGACTTCGCTGTGGGTGACCAAGTGTTCTTGCGCGTTTCACCTATGAAGGGTGTATTCTTATTTGGCTGGAAGGGAAAGCTGAGCCCGCAGTTTGTAGGGCCGTACACTATCACTGAGAGAGTTGGATCTGTAGCCTATAGGTTAGCTTTACCGAAGGAGTTGGGGCGTGTCCATGATGTCTTTCATGTGTCACAACTCAGGAAGTACATTGCCGATCCTTCTCATGTCCTAGAGCCCGAGCAACCATCCATTGATCCGACGATGAGATATGTCGAGACTCCTGTTAGAATTCTTGATACTAAGACCAGAGACACTCGCCATAAGTCAGTGCGAATGGTGAAGGTCTTATGGTCCAAACATGATGTCGAAGAAGCGACATGGGAGCTAGAAGGCTCCATGAAGGCGAAGTACCCACAGTTGTTCATAGACTAGATAGTCTAGTACGTAGCGGGTACGGGGCGCACCCCTTTTTAAGGGGGGTAGAGCCGTTTTGCTTTTGTATTGCTTCGGGTTAGCATTGCATTGTGTATATGTATTGTAGTATATTATGATGGCACATGTATTGCGAAGTATATTTTGGTATGTATGTGCAATGTGTAATGTATTGGTGTTGTATGGTATTGACTCAATGTGTATTGTGCAATGAGGTGTATTGTGATTGTGTATTATGTATGGTAAGTATGTATGATGCTTGAATTGTGTAGTGCTTGTAATGTAGAGGAAGTGAACACCTCGTAGGTGGTAGTAAGATACATTATGGCGAGTGGTTTGCCAAATGAGTATAATTATTAAACCATTAACCTTGAGCAACTTTGAGGGCAAAATCCCTTAAGGGGGTAAATTGAAATAACCCGAAATTAAAAATAGTGATTAATTATGCTAATGAAGATTTTAAAAGCTTAATTATGCCTAAATAAACACGAGGGAAGTAATCCTGAAGAAAACGGATCCTTAAAATGAATTAAAAACACAAACGAACCTTAAAGTGCACTTTTCGAGGAAACCGGGAAAACGTGACTTTAAGCGGGTCAAATAGACTCGTAATAATTTTGGTCAACCAAATAGTCATAAATAAACAATAATGAACATTTAGAACCATTAAAATCAATTAAACGAGAAAATTCCAGAAAACGGGTTCCAGTAGTAAAAACTGTAAAAAACGGGAAGTTGTAGGGTGTGAGTGTAAATAAACTAAACTAATGTGTCCACTTTGAAAATAAAAATGTAAAATCTGAGTGTGTGCAGTTTGTGGGGCGACTTGCTCCCTCTCCCTCTCTCTTAATCCTTCCTTATTTGCTAAATGACAAATAAAATAAGTAGAAAAAGTAAAAAGGTGGGACTACTCTCTCTCCCCCTCATTTCCCTCACTCTCTCACCGTATCCCTTCTCCCTCTCTGATTTTCTTCTTCATCCCTATGCCAACAATGGCGATTTCTAACACCCCTCCAGCACTCCACATTCTCTCCTCTTGTTGAACACTTAAATCTTCTCCAAAAATTACAAAATTGGTACCATTGAATTCCTCTCATCAATGAGAACACCCCCCTTTTTTCAGAATTCGAAAATACCCATATTCATCTCCATGGGTATGGCTGTTTTTGAGGATTGAGACCACCATTAGAAGCTCCCCCTTCACCTTGTTGGTCCAAGGTAAAAAAATTTCGAAAAACTAGCATTTTTAGCTCTCATTTGCAAAAATAGAAATTTCTAAGTTTGAGCTCCTTGTTCCTTATGCTCCAGCCCACATTGGCTTCTCTTGTGGGGTGGAAATCTTGCTTTGGTTGCTGTTCTAAACTCCATCTACACACTTGCAAGGTAATACATTTTGTAAACCCTAAAAACATGTCTTAAGCTTTAGGTTGATTTAAGGGTTGGTTTGAATTGAAAGGAGAGTGTATATTAATGGGATGAAGCATTAGAAGTTGAATTTCCAAAACTGGTGGGTCAAGAAGAAGGAAAGAAGAAAGAATGAAGTAAGAAAAGCTAGAAAGAAATCAAGGTAAATTGCACTCACCTTGTGTAGTTTTTGTATGTTTTGTGTAACAGATTTTGTATGCCTATAATCAAGAAACCAAATGGTTTGGAGTAGTAGATATGTGGTAATATAATGAGGAAGAGAAATAATCTGTTTTGAAACCTTTAAAGGATGGTTAAAAGCATTGGGAAACCTTGGGTAATGAATGTGTAAGTGCAGGAATTAAATAGGTGATTAGTACTTAGTGTGTATATTGATAATATGTGTGTTGAACAGGTTTGAAAAATGACAATGTGTGAGCAAAACATGTGGTGAGAATGTTAAGTTTTAGGGGAGACTATGTCAAAATTTACCTAGGAAACTAGAGGACTTAAGAGCTAGAAATAAGTGGAAAAACACTTTGAAACAGATTTTAAAAGGAGCTAAGTAGTGGGTAGATTAAGAGTGATAGGTAATGCATTTTAAACCTTAGAAATGGCATTAGGAAAGAAAACCAAGGATGGTAGAAGAGGGAATCAAACTCGTATCAATACACTAGGAAGGTTGTGTTAGTGCTGAATTGGAATTTAGGAAAATAATGTGTGTGAATTGACATAGAAAAGAGTAATGAGTTAATGGATGAACTAAGATGATTTAGAGGGATTAATTAGTGTTAAAACTTGTGGGATTACTTGTAGGAATATTGGGGAAGTAATGGGTAAAGGAATAACTGAAAACAGAAATAAAAATGAAAACACTGGACTGGACCGACCTTGGGACCACCCTTGGCAAGGTCGGTCGAGCCCAGATTTACAAAGTCGGAAGTTTATTGACTTCGACCGAACTTGTCAAGGTCGGTCGAGTCGTAAAAATGAGTACCCAGAAGTCACTGACTTCTACCGACCTTGGGACCTACCTTGCATGGTCGGTCGAGTCTTAAATCGCCAGAACTAGAACACACTAACTTTGACCGACCTTGGGACCGGACTCGGCAAGGTTGGTCGGGTCTAGAATTTTCAGGAACGAGACACACTGACTTCGACCGACCTTGGGGCCGATGCTGGGTAAGGTCGGTCGAGCCATATATAAAAAAATTATAATTATAATAAACATACGTACATATATATATATATATATATGTATGCACACACACACACACACACATATATATATATATATTGAAGTACATCATTGATGGGTAAGAGTAATAAGAGGACATGCACATGAATAAGGAAATAAACTTAAAGTATGAAATGGGTTCATAACCACTTATGACTTGTAAGAAGTAGTAAGTATACATAGGGAAAGGTAATGGAATAAAGAGTTAAATCGATAATGAGTCATTAACCAGACAACTCCATGTATGTTATAGGACTTGAATTGTGAACACCGAAGGAAAGTCGGTTTCAAGTACAACGGTGAACTGTATGAAGTTCTCATGTCCTGTATGCTACCTTGGCTACTCTGATTTGTGTGTTTGTGTGCTAGTTGATCACCTAAAGAAGATAAAATGCAAGAATAGGATTTAATGCGCTTACTTATGCTGTTATTGTTCCTTGTTGAATGTTTATCTTAACCCTTGCTTTGTATAATTCATGAAATGAATGAATGATAAATAAGTGTGTGTGTGCTTGTTGTGTATTGTATTGACCAGTAATGTAGTATAGGACTTCTAACTGATTCCTAACTAGCTAACCATTCTAACATAAGAAATTGGTAAATTGGAATGTGTAGAAGTCTGATATAGTTCCGGCCACGCGTGAGGAGGAGGAGACACAAGAGGTTGGATCCAAATCCTGGCCTTAATCTTTTCCATGGTGTGAGCCTCGATTTTAAACCCTATCCTATGTGGATTAACTTGATTGGGATCTAATCGGGTTTTAGGTCCACTTATAGCCTAAGATTAATAACTATGTCATATAACAATAATTATTAAAACCTAAGCTAGCTCACTGGAACCTATTATGAGTCTCCACCTAATTTTAACCTAGGTCAAATTAGGAAAGGAGAGTTCGGGTTCGGGGGCTTGATATTCGACTTAATTAGGGTTCAATTACTTTCATTACCCTTCCTAGGTCGCTTTTCCTCTACTTGGTTTATTTACGGCTTATTACGAGTCGTTTTAACCTAAGTGCGCGAGCTTCTGTTTTTTTGTGTTTTTTAGCATTTTTTGACAGAAAATTAAAGTGGAAATTAAAATGACCTAAACTAGGGTTTCGGAGGCAGAATTAGGTCAAATTTTGTTTCTGTCCGTAGCCACGGACCTAATGTCCGAAACCACGGACCCCAGTTAACCTATATGAAAATAAAAGTCGAATTAAACAGAAAACAGAAAATTGTAGAGTCCGGGGCCACAGACAGGCTGTCCGTGGGCCCGGACATTATCAGAAAACCTAATTTTTTGAAATTTAAAAAATCCCGCCGCCGTCCGTGGGTGTCCGGGCTTACGGACATGGAGTCCGGGACCCCGGACATGACGTCTGTGGGTGCGGACCGCCCTCGGACGGCGGCGTTGAGGCTGTTCCCGAAGGTGTTTTTGGCTCAAATTTTATGGGTGTGTAGCCTGAAAGATGTACAAGACGTTAGTGATTGAAAGTTCTCAATTTGAATTCGAATTAAGCACGAAACTTGGTAAACAAGTTATTGGACAGAAGCTTAAACAAACAGCAATACAGAAGCGTACGAAGGTTAGTTTGAACCCAAAATTTGACAGAGAGTTAATAAGGTCGTGGGGAATTAGAAAAGTAGAGTTGTAACCTGTTTTACCTTCGAACTCAAGATGATTCATCACACCAGGATTCGTCGAGTGCTTCGTTGATGGCAGACCCGAAAGGATTTCGAACCAAGCTTCTGGTTGTTGGTTGTTCTTGCTGTTCTTCACATTTTGGTGGTGTTTTTGTGGGGTTTTGATGACTATTGGTGCTTTGGGGATTGGAAAACGTGTTTAGATGGTGATGTCGGGGGATTTTCGGTATGATTTGGGTGGCCGGGTGTTGGAAAACGTGAGAGAGAGAGAGGAGGTTGTGTTTTCTGACTCTCTAGGGTTCTTGAGCATATGAAGTTCTGATTTTATCCAAAAACCTATCATTTATATAGACTTTCTTAAAGATAAAGAAAATCTAGTAAAAGTAAGATTTTTTGATATTTTAATTAAGTGACTTCCCAAAGGAATTTTGCTATGAAATTTTAACCACGTGTCAAGGATGGAAATTATGAATTTTCTGAAGTGGAATCGAATTTTTTGGATATTGGAATATTTTTAAATTCAATTTCTCGTCAAATTCAATCAGAAATTGCTAGAAAATTATTGGAAATTCGAAAAATCAAAATTCTAATGCCATTATGCTTCAGATGTCATCCTCTATCATGGGTTAAAATTTTAAAGCATTTTGAATTGATTTGACCCTTATTTGGAGGAGAGAGAATGCCTATAGGGGGCTTAGGAGCCTTGAAAAATTACGAAAATGCCCCTGGAGATGACTAAGCTGTCCCTAGTACTCTGAAATGTGTCGATCGAACTGGGAACCCTCGCTACTAGCCTATTAGTAGAGACTCTCTTCCGGGGGGGTTGAAATTTTGGGTATAACAGATTGCCCCCCGTCAACTAGACTTTGTAATGGAAATGAAAAGGCTAGTTGATGCTTGAGTGATACCCCAAAATTTTGGATCTTAAAAGACCACACGTGCAATCCGACAAGTTGCGTCGAGCTATTCTAAGGCGGTGACTACCTATGAGTAAAGTGGAAGGGTGTCGAGCGGTTCTAAGGCGTCGACCACCTAAAGGTAATAATGAAGTAATGTCAGACTATTCTAAGGCGCCGACTACCTATAAGGATGATATGATGTCAAGCTTTTCTAAGGCGTTGACTACCTATAATGAATGAGATGATGTCAAGCTATTCTAAGGCAATGGCTACCTATAATGAATGAAGTGATGTCAAGCTATTCTGAGGCGTTGACTACCTATCAGTGATTGAAAATTGGTGTTGGGTCGAGTTCTTCTATTCGGGTGAGTTCTGCTGCTCTGGTGAGTCTGAATCTTTGGCTGAGAATCTGTATCTCTGAAGAGTCTGTACCCTCGGCTGAGAATCTGTATCCCTGAAGAATCTGTAACTTCGGCTGAGAATCTATATCCCTGAAGAATCTGTATCTTCGGCTGAGAATCTGTATCTCTGAAGAATCTGTATCTTCGACTGAGAATCTGTATCTCTGAAGAATCTGTATCTTTGGCTGAGAATCTGTATCTCTGGAGAATCTGTATCTTCGGCTGAGAATCTGTATCTCTGAAGAATCTGTATCTTTGGCTGAGAATCTGTATCTCTGAATAATCTGTATCTTCGGCTGAGAATCTGTATCTCTGAAGAATCTGTATCTTTGGCTGAGAATTTGTATCTCTGAAGAATCTGTATCTTTGTGGTGACAAGAAATCTCGTATGAATAGATGCAAAGTAAATTTTATGCAAATGATCAAGATCAAAGTTGATTATGAAAGTGCCAAACATGGCAATGTTGAGGTGTTATGCAAAAGTTGTAAAATGCAACTAAAGTGTTTGTTGGAAGCTTGTCCAAAACAAGGAACTGTTGAAAAATGTGCCAAACATGGCAATGCTTGAGAAAAATCTGTTGAGGAAAGAAAGTGAAATGATCATTTCCTGACTAAAAATTTCATATCTGCAATTTGTTTCTTAGAAAATGAACATGCCGTTGGTGGAAGTGTGTGGTGTTTGTTGTGGTGCTAAAGGCTTTTGCTGGTGTTCATGATTTATGATAGTCCTGGGATTGGGATGTGTTTTTGGATGGTGGTCAGAATTATGACGGGCCTGATGTTTTTGTGGTGGTAAGGCTAAAGACGGGCCTGAGAGTGTGTGTGTGTGTGTGGAGATAAGGGCTTATGTGTGCCTGTGGTGGGATGGTGGTGCTCAAGCTTTGAGTTTCCGTTGGTGTTGTCATGGCAATTGTTGGAACCAATAATTGCCCCCAGTATTTTTCCTTAGGCCAATCTGAGCTAGAGTTCGTGGCAATCGATCGGAACAGTATTTTCTTTTATTAAACGTGCGAACGAGTCTCGTCCTCACAGGGTCAGGGCTTATGTTTTTATGTGGTGCTTCCTAACCTACACTCGGCGTGTTTGGTGCTTGCACTCGTTCCTCACCTACAGTCACAACTTCTAGACCATTGAATTCGATATTTGATGGATTTACGCATTTGATCTATTACTTTCACGTGATTGGATGCACAACTATCAAGTCGGAAGTCTTTAAAGCTTATAACGTGGCCACGGGGTGTGATGAAGGACAACGGGACCATGGAGGGATATTTGAGGTATGTGGAGCTTAAGCGGGTGACCAAAGCTGCAACTTGCGTCTTCTCTCAGATTCATCTTCCTTGTCTTGAAGTCGTCTAACTGCTTCATGTTGACGTTGTTTTCGAGCTTCTGGACTTGGACTTTTGAAGTTGTCCTTTACCCCATTTCTCTTTTCGTCTTTTGGATTTCTTCGAGGCACTTCGGTTTTGCCTCTTTGTTTGATCCTTTCTTGACTTTGCCTTCGGGGTTCTTGTGTTTCCCGGTTTTAAGTTTTGAGGGCTATTTTGATGTGAGCTCTTTTGATCCTGTGTCACTTTGGGACCATTTGCGGATCACTTTGTTATGCTGATAGCGGCTTTGCTTCTCTAGACTGATGAAAACGTTATCATAGAGTCAGGCTCCTTGCTTCCTTTGGTCACCGGGTTGGTTATTCATCACGGGCTGGCTTGTTCTGTGGAGCTTTGCAACATCGAAAAGGGATATATGAAAGGCTCAGCGGGGGTGCCTAGGGTTTAATGTCTGGGTTTACAAGCTTTTAGCTATGTGGTGTTGTTCCTAGGTGCTTCGTCATTCCTGATAGTTGTGTATCCGTTCGTTGTTACTTTCCGCAGGTCTAAGAGTAAATTTACAAATTATCTCCTTCGGTCGGAGTTATGCCATTTACCTCACCTTTGAATGTGGTCTCACCGGAGTCGTGTAAGAATGATACGCTCGTTCACTCATGGTTTTACCACTCAAGACACTCTCGCGAGATCTTCACTCAGAGACTTGTTCGCATATTTAAACGAAAGGTGAAAGATGACGAACTTAAACTCAGATTGCCCCCAGTATTGATCCAGGGTTTATAACAACAATTTGACAAATGTGGACTTGAACCGCTTCGTGGGTTGCTTGGATGTTTTCGGGTGAGTAGTGGTGTTTGGTTGGACATGTTCAAATTTTCAGAAACAAAATGCAAGTCTTTGTATTCCATTGCATAGTCAGAAAATGATTACTTCGTGATCCTTGAAAGACGTGAGTGCTCTTCTTTTTAGTTTTTCGAATTAATGAATAATGTTTTGTACAAAAATTATGGAAATGGAACTATGTTTTATTCAACAAAAAGAATAATATTGGAAATTACAAACTCAGGGAAACTACCGAAAATGATCAAGGGAACTAACTTACAAAAGTTGAAAGACAACTAATCAAGAAAAGAAATGCATTTAATGAGAAACACACTAAAAAAACAACATTTCTGATGACGCTTGGGCATGCGTGCTCTACGCTCTTCACCATGTTCTTAGAATTGGAGCCCTTGGTCAATTAGATCCTAGATTCTGTGTTGTAGGGCCCTGCAGTGGTCAGTGTCGTGACCGGGCAGCTGATGGAAGTGACAAAATTGATTAAGATCCTTCCCCAAATGAGTAGTTCCTGTCCTCAGGGCGAGCGGTTGCATCGGATATCTTCCTCGAAGCTCTTCAAGTGCTTGTCTTGGTGTTCGACCGATGTCTGTAAACTCTCTCTGTCGAGAATTCTGTCGAGGTGGTTCTACTGTCCCAACGCTCCAACCAGGTCCTCTTGACTGTTGATCGTTGTCTTCCTCATGTTGCCTGGTTCTCTTGCGGGTGCAGCTTTGGATGCAAGTTGCTGCTCCCGGTTGCCTAATCACTTTCCTGAGTTCTGTAACAATTTCTTTAACATTCCCCTTCGATCCTCAGACCCTAATGGAGCCAACTTCAATGCAGTCATAAAGGGTGTTGAGAAGCCTGTCCCCTAACTCATCCCGAGCTTGACGTTTGGACTCGAGGGAAAGAGCCTTTGCTTTCAACTCTTCGATAACAGCAACGTAGTTAGATTCCACGACGTCCATGGCAGCACTATGCCTCTGCTCCATGGCTTCAATGGTGGCCATGTGCTTTTGTTCCAAAATTGCGAGCTGGGCTTCCATGTTGTCTGGACCGCACTTGGGACTTGAGTCTACCTGTGTCCAAGGTGTCCATTATTAGCTAACAAAAGGAAGTGGGCTGAAACATGACGCTTCACAAGATAGATCGAAACAGACTTAGGCTGAAAGCAAGTGGGCCAGGATACCCAGAGAATGAGGTGTTTGGGCTGGAGTATCTTTCAGACTATGAACTGGAACTTGGACTGAAATCTAAACAGAAGGCTTTGATTGGGCCTGAGAGGTGACACCTAGATCTAGGGTTTGGGGCTAGGGCCCGAATAAGAAGTCTACCTAGTCTAGAATGGCCCTTGGGCCGGAATGTGTTTGGGCCTAGAGTGAAGCTCATGGGCTGGAATGGTTCCTAGATCACAAATGGGCCTAACTTTCTTTGGATCAGAGAAGATGGCTGCTAAGCTGAAGAAAACTTTTTCAGGACCTGTGAGTTATTTCAAATTCAGGTGGATTCTTTTTTATGGGCCTAGAACTAATTGGATAATTCAAATTGGGCCAGAAGAGAAATCACCTAAATCTAAACTTTTGGGCCGAAGCCCGAACAAATAACTCACACATTCAAATTAAGCAAGGCCTTTGGGCCGCAAGCAATAAAGTCGCGATATCGGGTTGGGCTGAGTTGATGTAGGAAAAGTTCCTATCAATTTCTAGGCTGGGTAGTGGGCTGATCATGCAGGTAAACAAGGCCCACACAAATTCAACATGTCCTCACCAGACGTTAAAATCAAACCAGGTATGGATCGATCCGGAGAGGTGCTTGGGGCATGGGCCCAGGTCGCCATAAAGGAATAGGGCTTGCACGCTATTCTCTTTGGGCTTCCCCACTTTTTTCACATCACCTGAGGGTGTGCGTCTACGGCCGGGTCTTTGACTGACCAAACAATGGGCTTGGTAAGGACACTACCAGGAAAACGCTTGGGGCTAAGGCCCAGGTATTAAGGGGATGTGGTTAGACGACATCCTCCTCTTTTTCCCCGCTTATTCACATCACCAAAAAGGTGTGAGCCCCTGACAGGGGACCCTAGATGGGTCCCGGGGTGAAACTGGTTTGTGTGGACCCTCGCTCTCATATGATGCAGGGGTGCAAAAATTTAAAGTGCGCACGAAAGTAAACAAACAAAGTAATAAAGCCATAAATAAACAATTTTTTGAGTTAAGCCCTCTTTCTTAAAATTAAACAAGTTAAAATTAAGAATTTATCCCCAGCAGAGTCGCCAGTCTGTGAGCCTCGATTTTAAACCCTATCCTATGTGGATTAACTTGATTGGGATCTAATCGGGTTTTAGGTCCACTTATAGCCTAAGATTAATAACTATGTCATATAACAATAATTATTAAAACCTAAGCTAGCTCACTGGAACCTATTATGAGTCGCCACCTAATTTTAACCTAGATCAAATTAGGAAAGGAGAGTTCGGGTTCGGGGGCTTGATATTCGACTTAATTAGGGTTCAATTACTTTCATTACCCTTCCTAGGTCGCTTTTCCTCTACTTGGTTTATTTACGGCTTATTACGAGTCGTTTTAACCTAAGTGCGCGAGCTTCTTTTTTTTTGTGTTTTTTAGCATTTTTTGACAGAAAATTAAAGTGGAAATTAAAATTACCTAAACTAGGGTTTCGGAGGCAGAATTAGGTCAAATTTTGTTTCTGTCCGTAGCCACGGACCTAATGTCCGAAACCACGGACCCCAGTTAACCTATATGAAAATAAAAGTCGAATTAAACAGAAAACATAAAATTGTAGAGTCCGGGGCCACGGACAGGCTGTCCATGGGCCCGGACATTATCAGAAAACCTAATTTTTTGAAATTTAAAAAATCCCGCCGCCGTCCGTGGGTGTCCGGGCTTACGGACATGGAGTCCGGGACCCCGGACAAATTCTCTGCGGCTCTTCTTCATGCTCTGTGCCTTGAACAAGGAACACATGCTCGCCGACGAACACGGCGATTGAAGGCGGCGCTAAATCGCCGGCGATTTTAGAAAAAAAAAAGACTATAAACCACGGTTTTATGAATAACCGTGGTTTATTTGTTGATTTTATAAATTATATACCACGATTTTACACAATAACCGTCATTAATACTCACTTTATACCACTGTTCGGGCTTTTAACCGTGGTATAAAGTCAATGATCTCACGGGAGAAAGGGGTTTTAAGCGACGGTCAAAATGAATCGTGGTTTATAACCTCGATTTTAAACGACGGTTTTAAACCGTGGTTTATAGTCATTTTTGAATATACGACGCGAGTATTAACCACGGTTTGGAACCGTGGTATATAGGCAAAATAACCGTCATTAAAAACATTTTTTCTACTAGTGTGTTATAAGTAATAGCATGTATGCATGTATAAAACGAACTCCATGTATAGTCGACCAATTAGTCAGTGTACCCGTGTTAGCACACGGTATATGCAAAGTTTATATGCAGCGTTTTGCTGAGCCCTTTGGGGCACCGTTTTTAATTTTACAGGTGTTTGTGAAGGGTGAAGATTGTGATGAGATCAAGACGATTTCTTTTTCTGTAATTAATGGATTATGAATGTTGTACCAAGTAGTACATGGCTATAGGCCTTTTTGATTAGCCGGTGTACCATGGGGTACACCCGTTTGGACAATGAAAGAATTATGAATTGTTAGGATGAGTAGATTGATTAAACTCATTATTTTTGGTATCTTAAGGAAGGGATGTAATTAATTATGCTTTTAGATACTCGGTAATCAAACATTGTAAGTAGATAGTATTTTGAATTGGGAAGTATTAATAGTAGCTGGGTATTTCCTAAACATCAGACCGTTACGGTATGTAGTGTAAGCCTTGCTAGCCATATGGGCAGTTAGCGGCGTTGTATCACCCGCCGTAGTAATTGTATGAGTAGTAGGATAACCAGGACGATTAGACGGTATGTATAGGATTTGCGGTAGGGGTGTTACACACACTATGGGTGTATGATAGTTGTGCACAATGGGTGGCATAAACATAACCTTATAGAGTGGACAGATGGCTATTTTGTAAGTAAGCATCTGATCGAGGAGGAGTTGTGATCACTGATAAGAGAAACCGAGTTGGTGTGCCACCTTCTATTATTATTCATAGCTTACCACAATTAACTCTGGTACATCCGTAACTAGAAAACATATCTACAACAGGTTACAAAAAAACAAAGCTCGATAAGAGAAATGGTCATTCTATGGTGCAAACTCTATTGGATGATCTAGTCGAAAAAAAGTATTACCACGATTACACATCCAAGCCAAGTAAGATACCTCATGTTGTACGTCATACATTTATAAATATATATTTTGGTGTAATTTTAAGTTGATATAACATGATTTTGGTAATCTTCCACTTGTTAGATGATATTACAAGGCTTGGTTCTATCTTCTTTCCACACCTGATGAAATACCCCTAACAAATTAAACATTTATTTAACATCCAATCAATTAAATTAAGGCCTAAACATGCCCTAAAACCAATTTGAAAACAACAATGGTCAACATAAAGCAAAGATTGCACCATTTGACCATTTAGGGCAAATATATGCCCAAATGAATTCCATAGGACCCAAAATTTATTCCTAAGCATATTAACTCATAAATGAACGTAATGAAACGATTGGATAACGTTCCAACATCAAGAACAAGCATTAACATGCTTAAAGGTCACTTAGGGCAAAAATGTGCTATAAGAAACCTTAAAGGTTTTATGACCTCAATTTAAGTCCAAATTGGATTTATAAGCTTAATAATCATGTAATGGATATAATAAAACAATTACCAAAGTAAACCAAGCTCTAAAACAAGCATTAACACAAAATGTGCACTAAAACACCTTAAAGCTCATTTTTGTGTATAACTTCAAAAGTATTGGTTTTATGTTACTTTAAGGACTAGATTACATTCATAAGAAAATTAATGTGTCATTATAAACTATATTAAAAGGTCTAAATCAAAGTTTTCAAATAAAATCAAAATGGGTGATTTTGGTGTGAATAATACTTTTATAACATTTTATTACTTAATCTAGTTAGTAGTCAAACCTTTTTCTTTGGCTTTGACCATCCTTGGCCAACCACCTAATGAGTCATTCCCATCCATTACCAAGACACAAATATCTAAGATGACTCATCCTACACTATTACATAAAGTAATCCATTCTTATCATATAAGCTTATTTTTCTCTTTCCTCTCATTCCACCTTCCTCCCAGCCGTAACTTCTACTCCAGCCCTCTCTTTTCTCCCTTCAAACCGGGAGGAGAAACCAAGTTCAAGGACCAACACCTCCTAATCTAGATAAGCTCTTAAGGCTTGTATATGTTCATTTTCTTCCTCTTTTCTCGCTCTTTCCCTTGAGCTCATCCATTCTAATTTCTATCCATCCATTTGGTGTGAGTTGGTGCTGCAAGTTTTACCTATTTTCAGGTGGAAATCAAAGAGCAAGAGAAATTAGTCTAAAGTTATTTCTAAGGTAAAAATCATACATTTAAACTTCTAAATCTTGTTCTCTTCATTTCCAAATAGGTTCTATAGCTCTTTTAGCTTGTTTTTATCCTCTTTTCATGCTTAATCCGTTTATACAACAACTCCTTGAAGCTATAGCTTGATTCAAGCCAAAGAACTTCATTTTTGGCTAAGTTTAGGTAAGGATCTTACCCCCTCTCTTCTTTGCTTTCTGCCGGTTTTATGCCTTGGTTTAGTTGGTGTTTTGACACCCTTCTTCTGTGTAAAGATTCAAGTGGAAATAGCCTAGGGTTTGCTCTCCATTTCAAGGTAAAAAGTCATGACATTTAGGCTAATATTATACCTTATTTAGCTACTAATGTCATATGACTAATACCAAGATTTTTTGTTGCATATATATGACCGAATGGTGCTGTTTAACTTGGGAAAAGTTCTGCCTAAGTGGTGGATAACAAATCCAAGCATAAACCTAGCAAAGGAAGTGAATTACTTCTTAACTATACCTTAATGAAGCTCTTATGTGGGTTTAAAGTTCAAAAACTAATTTAAACATATGTATATATGTAAGCGGTGGGCTTTGGAGTGTGGGTGGCTGATTGATTTGCTTCTAAATCAAGTAAGTATACTAAACTTACATAATATAAGGTTTTTTATGTCATTATGTTACATATTAAAGGAAGTTGAGAATTTATAAGGTATTAAATGACTTAACTATGCATTATAATGTTGTATAACATTTTTAGTTAGTTAACCTAATGTTTAAATGACATATAATGTCATGGGAATTAATTAAGTGACTAAAATATAATTTTAGAAACATTATGAAAAACATATACCAAAGCCGTGAGTTGTTAAAGTCTTTTATGACATTTATATATACTTTATATTATAAGTTAAGGTTTGTAGTATGGCCATGTACTTTGAGCCATTTATTTTATGTTTTATTAAAATTAAATAAATTATAAGATTAAATAAATAATTACCACAAACATTTAGGGGTTAGTTTGAAATTAAAATGAATTTGGATGCTAAATATTAATTATAGCCGAAAATTGGGCCTTAAAAGCTATTAAAATGGATTTTATAAAGTTCTATAAGATTTGGGGTCAAAACGTAATTTTTAGAAAGTATGGGTCAAAATTGTAATTTAAATAAGTTATGGTCAACTGGTAGTCAATGGGTCAATATAGACCATGTTAGGTGCCTTGACCAAATTTAATGACATAAATAATTAAACTATGGTTATATAGTAATATCATAAGTTAAAAATGAAAGTTATAAAATTATTGGGGTAGGAATGGTAAATACCAAAAGTTAGGGGTTAAGATTGTTAATATAGTTGTTTATATCATTGTTATAAAATTTGGGAATTTTTGGAGTAATATAAATGATTTTATAAAGAAAAGTGTATAACATATAGTTTTAATAAAATTAAAAACATATGTTATAAAACTGGGCCAAAGCGTCATTCCAGAAAGTTGAGGGTTAGAAAATAATTTGCAACAGACCATAGGTCTGTTCGCCATTAAATATCATAAATAACCATAGGTTATAATTATTTATAAAATAAAATGTTATAATATATAGTATATGTACCATTATATAATATATGGGGTAAAAGTGTAAATATTTGAAATACCCCAAACCTAGATATGGTGTTTAGATGTTAAACTAAGATATAAGAAGGCTAAATTATGCCTTAGAAACATTAGAAAACAATTTAAATTAAAGAAAACACAAGGAAACACCATGAGAGCAATTTAAGCAAAAACGTGCTCTAAGCTTGGAGTAACTTTGGTTAACACCCAAATATCATTCTTAGACCTTAGTAACATGCTAATGGACATGTTAAACCAATTACCAAAGAAAACCAAGCTCAAAAACAAGTTAAAACACAAATTGTGCTTTATGGACTCTTAAAGCACATTTTTGAAAAAATTTCTTGGAAGGAGGTTTTGAGTGGCTAAATGCCCATGATTACACCTTAATTAACTTGTGTACTACTTAGTATCACATTAGGAAGCCTAAATCTATGGGAAACCAAAAATTTCACAAATTTGTGCACTAATTATGAATAGTGCCCAAATAGTACCTAGTTTAAGCTTTAGTCAACTTAGCTTAATTAATTGGTCAACAAAGACCATAAAAATCCTAACTAAGCAAGGGGGGCCGGTTTTAAGGTGGTGAGTCACCATAAGGAGCCAGCACATTAATGAAAGAGGAGGGAAATAAGGAAAATGCACTATTTACTTTTAAAGACAAAATATCTTACTTTAAGCTTCCCTCTCTCCTCTTCCTCTTCATTCTCTTCTTTCCACCAGTTTCTTCATTTTCATCCCTTCTTCATTCACGTAAGAACCAGCCCCATTATTCCTCCATCTTCAATTGCTTACCAAGTACTCATTTTAGCTCCAAATCCAAAACTAAATACATATTACTCTTAGTTAGATCAAGCCCTTGCTTCCTATCTTTTCAAAACTGGAAAAGCATCATTTTGGTGCCTTGGGAAACCACCATTAAAGGAAGAAAGTCAAGTTTTAAGAGCTCATTAGCTTCTCCATTCATTCAAGGTAAGGAAACTCAAAGAAAAACTAAGTTCCCACCATTTTTCCTTCATGTCGGAAAATTTCCTTCTCATGGAGCCTTGTTTTATGCCTTGAACTAGCTTGTTCTTAACTTCCAAGGACTAGTGAAGGTCCTCTTTGATTCATTGCCCAAGTCTACGTTGAGACTTCAAAGGTAATCATCCACTTTAATGTCTCAAAACACATTTTTAACCTAGGAATAATTCCTTAAGGTTGGTGCACTCTTTAGTACTCATTAGAGACATTGTATATTGGTTAGAACATTGGCAAGGGAATTTAAGTGGTCGGCCGAGTGTGAGGAAAAGCTTAAGAAAAACAAGGTAAATTGCTTACCTTAAGGTGTTTTATTGTTTTAAGGAATGAGACTTAGATAAAGGGTATGTGTATCTTAGAGTTTACATTAAGAAGGGGTTATAAAACCTAGGAGAAAGAACATTATTATATTTGAGAACTTGTGACTAAGGAGCAAATGGGAAATGAGATAGTTAAACAATCACAAGGTGAACTACAAGAACACTATTATTGCAATGGGAGCATTGTTGTGTGTATTTGCAGGTTGAAGGTTTTGATTAAGTTTTATGTCATTTAAGGGCCTAAGAGCCAAGTCATTTAAGGGCCTAAGTGCCAATCAATTTAAGTTTGTGCACTATATTGTGATGTAGTGTAGTTTGGGTGAAATTGTCTGTAGAGAATGTGTGCTAAGGATGTGAGTACTCGAGGTTTCTTAATGGTGAAAAACTACATGTTTGGATGTAGGAATATACTAGAGAAGCCATGTCAAAAATTTGATTGAAAAACATGGTGTTTAAGGTGTTCTAAGGAGGTTTAGTGTCTAAGGATGTGATAGTAAACATTAAGGGTTGTATTGGTGGAAATATGTAAAATAAAGTGTTATTGTAACACCCCTACCGCTAATACTGTCATTACTGTACAATACTTACCTTCGCAGCGGACATTACATACTCAACGGCGGGTGTACAATGCCGTTAGTCACCCACGTGACTAACAAGGCAAGTTACAATCCTACATACTATCGGTCTGATGAATATGAACATACCGAGTACTCTACACAATACAATACTTCCCATTGCATACTCAACCATAATCCAATTACAACTCCACTACATTACTATACCGAGTATACTACAATCCTTACATTACCGATACAGCTTAGACTTCCAAATTCGTAATACATTACAAATACAATTCCTTTTACTCAACTACCCATGCTTATGTAGCAGTCCCCGTCCTACTCTCTCGAACGGTGGTCAGCTTCGAATACCTGCACACTAAAAACGGTCCCCCTAGGGGGTCAGCTTACGCTGCATATGAAATTCGCATATACCGCGTGCTAACCGCGGTACGCCGACTACTTTGGGTCGGATATACATGGAGTTCATTTTACATGCATACATACATACTCATGCTACAACAATACAATAAACAATGCCTAGATACACATACAAGGTTCAATATTTACCAAGGAAGACAATTCGATAGTCAACCGTTCGTATTAGTTATTTATTCATTACTCTTTTGTTGCGTAACTCACTACTCTGTTCGTACTGTGTTCAATATTCGCTACTCTACTCATACTCACTCCTTTCTCTTGCAAACTCATCACTCCATGTTCAATACCTTACTCGCACACGATCCTTACTCTGTACTCGTTACTATACTTGTGCATACTCACTACTCAATACTCCATACTTACTCATACGTACTCAATACTCAATACTCGGTACTCATTACATACTCATACTCACTTCTTACTCAGTACTCATTACTTTACTCATACATACGCAATACTCATTACTTTGGCCTCTGGGCGGAGTCATACATAAGACTCGCCACCGGACCTACAATACGAGGGCTATACGCTTAGCTCCTCAAATACTCAAATGTCCGTTTTTACTGGACTACTCAAATTCCTAACACTCTTCTCTCAGAGTATATTACAATCTCATGGATCAGCCTAGAAGTATCTCTCTTGATAACCTCCACTAGCTTAGGGAATTACCACCTTCTAGTATCCTCATATTTAAGGGTTTCCCCAACGTATCGAATACTCTCATGTTCGGGACATTACTTACATCAGTCGGGTCCTCTCATAAAGGGTCGACTAATTGCTAAGGGGTTCGGAGATCCCTCATCATTCTTTACTACTCTCATGGTTCATGTCTTGCACCAAGTTTAGTTCCTCTAATAGAGGTTACTTATATACTTCCACTACTTATTATTTGTGGATTGTTCATTTCGATTCTCCTACCGTTATCGGAAGGTTATTACTCCCGTACACTCTCTCACATTCTAGTGAGTTCATTGGTTTGCGTTGTCGTTTATTGATTCGTTAGTTTAGTGCGTTGCTACGGTTCCATTAGTTCACAACATGACTCTTACTACGAGTCAATACACAACTGGACTCATCTATGAGTCGATCTACGCACTAAATGAAGCCACACAATCAACAAGAAGGTTAGCTCATATAGCATACAGTAAGACATACAGTGATAGGAAATAAACCGTTTTCATGCTTTAGTCTTGATTAGCCGGCATACAGCACACAAATCAACATAACTCGGTTAGCATACGGGGCATGAGAAAATCATACCTTTTTCCGGAATTTACTTCACCGGGTGTTCCCTTGTTCCTTTGGTTCACTCTCGTTCCTCGAGCCTTATTCTTGAACCTCTGGCTACATGCCAAATGGTTCCATTAATACTAAGCTTTGCAATTCACACATAACCACTACTCCCGTACTTACCCCGTTATCCCGCTGTTTCGGTTTAACTTAATGTTCTTAAACTTACAACTTTCTTAATTACTTCTCATACTTGTTTACACTTCTTAGGGCCTTTAAAAGTCACCAAACAAGGCCTTAACAACTTCCAAAACCATTACCAATCAATCCCCCATGTTTAGAACCCTTAAAAACACTCTCTGCTGAATTCTGGGGGTGGTCCGGGACTTGGTCCGGACCCTAAGTCCCGGACCAATGCTTCTGTGTACTTTCGGCTGATTTTTAGACCTGGTCCTGGACTTATGTCCCGGACCAATTCCTGCATTCACTCTCGGGCCTTTTTTTGAAGCGGTCCGGGACTTGGTACATATCCTAAGTCCCGGACCCTGCTAAAAACTGCTATTAAGGTCATTTTTCAACCCCAAATCAACCCATAATCCACCCCTAATCATTCCATAAACTTTCCACAAGTTTCCTACATAATTATACACCTCAAAACACTCCTTAAACCACCTCAAATCCATGGTCCAATCCATACTCAACTTCTTGCCCAATTTCTACCAATTTCCATTCTCATTTCTACAACTTGCACACTTGTGCATTTCTACACTTCTCTTTGCATTTTGCATCTTGTCCTAACTTCATTTTACCATTCCAATTCATTTCCAATCGACTACGCTACCTATACCCAAGTGAAATCTCCATCTTCAAGATTACAAACACTAACTCTTTCTCTTGTTTTTCCAATGCATTTCACATGCTATTTGCTACAGATTTTACACCCATTTGTTCTCATCCTACAACTACCATTCCAAGGTTACTAAACATCTCTAATCAACCCAATACACACCTTGGTTCTCCCATTCACGAAGTCATCCAAAAATGCTTATTTCCTACTAAAATTTTGCCATAACCTCCCCATAAATCTTACATCCTCAACTTCATCAATTCTCACCAATTTTCATTCCTATTCTAGCCACACCCATACAAGGGTCCTACCAGCAATACAAAGCAATCTTAATACATCATCACTTCCTCAAAACACAATATCAATACACATACACAATTCTTTGGCTCTAAGGCCTACGATCCACATACTTGTCCACAAATACCCAAACTTTCACAACTACAATTCTAATACATCATTTTGGTTTCTTTAAATTGGTTTACCCATTCCCATTATTCTAATGCATTAAAACTTATCATTAAGGAAGAGCTCTTACCTTGAGCTTATATTCCCTTCATTTCTTTTCCAATTCTTCTCCTTCTCTTTTTCTTGTAAAAATCGGCCATGTGGGGGATGGACTTGCCAGACTCCATCCCAACACCCAAATTACATAAAGAGGATATAATTAAACTTCTAATCTCTTAAAACTTCACTAATTCAATGAAGGTTTTAAATTACCATTAGTTAGGGTTTTTACCTTGGAGCTTTTAAGAGAGGTTTTCAAGCCTTGAATACAAAGGAGAGTTCCTCCACCATTGGAGAGTTGAACCAAGCTCAAACAAAGAAGGAAACAAGGCATTACAAGAAGGAGCAAAAATCGGCCACTCTAGAGAATGAAGAAAAAAAAATGGATTTTCCTTGAAACTTTTTACCTTAGGAGGAAGAGGAGACTCCATGCTTCGAAATGGTGTCATTTATTCTTCAAATGCTCAAAACCCATGGAGATGAAGTTTCTCATTTTCGGATTTTGAAAAGATAGAAATGTAAAGCTTGAAGAGGGGAGTTCAAATATGTATTTTATTTTACATTTGGAGCTCAAATGGAGCTAGAGCATGAAGAGAAAGAAGGGAAGCCATGGAAGCCATGGAGGAGCTTCCAAAATCGGCTGCAATTCAGAGAAGGGAGGAAGGAGAGGAGTGTGCTGCAGAGAGGGGGAGTCCATCGTGAGAGAGGGAAGGGAATTGGAGAGAGAGTAGAGAAATGAGAGAATAAGAGGAGAGAGGGTGTTATTTACTTTTGTACTTTTTACTTTTTGCTTTTTGATTTACTTATTTGTTACTTGTGTGTGTGTGTGAGAGAGAGCTATTTACACCAGTAAAAATCGGCCCCCACTGTTATACTAGCTGGAGCGTTTTTTCGTCTTTTACAGAAAACGCTCGTTATTTTACCCGGTTTTGATACTATTCACTAACCGGGCCCGTTTTCCGGAATTTTCTCGTTTCTTTATTTTTATTGGTTATTAAGCTCCCGTTAATGCTTAATAATAGTTATTTAATGATTTATAATTTTTATGGGTTCATTTGACCACTTAAAATCACGTTTTCGGGTTTTCTCAAAAAACGTGCGCTAAAGCTCTATTAGCGCTTTAATACCTTATTTGGATCTGTTTTCTTCGGGAGTTGTTCCCATATATTATTTGGGTCTTATTAAGCCCTAGGAATCCACATAATACGCTAACCGAGGTCTCATACCTCCTATGGTTATTTAACGCTTATTTTAGCGTTTTCCGCTTTCTAAGCGTTTTCTTATTTCTTTTGGATTTATTTTCTTTACCAAAATTACTTAGGCACTATTACACCTTTAAATACCATATTAGAATAATTTAATCACCATATTTAAGTTTGGGGTATTTCAATCTACCCCCCTTAAAGAACTTTGCCCTCAAAGTTGGTGAATCTAATATTGTTACTTGTATAAATACTCTATGCTAAGGTTATGACCTCTACATATAACCTGTCAAACTCCAAATGTCTGACATGATGCATACTACGCATCCAAACAGCATGTCACTGCATGCATAGCAATCAAAAAAATCCGTTTTACTTCTCTCCAAGGGGGTTCATCCGCAGACAATTAGGTACCATCCTCCCCCAAGTCGAGTGATCCCTCAGGTACCGGTCACGTTTGAACACTTACGCTTTCTGGTTCACGGCCGTCATGACTTGAGCACTTACACTTTCTGGCTCTACGGTCCTTTGGTTCAGATCAAATTCATTTGCACATATAGAGATCCTCAGGCACTTACTCATACTTACTCATACTTACGCATACTTACTTCGGGACTACGCTGCCCCAGTGCCCTTGGAAAAATACAAAACACACACTATCATCGCACGAACGGTGTAGTGGTTTCAAAACTAATCAACATTCCCACCGACTCAAAACTAGCTTCTCCTCCTATGGTTTCGACCGGATACCCGTGCCTAGGCATGGAAGATCCACTAGCGCCCGTGGGCGTGGTTTCAAAACCGATCCTTATTCTCGAGTTTGTAGAAAACATTGTACCAAATTAGTTTGGGAAATTCATTTTGAAAACTTGCATACATCTCCCAAATACCATTTATGATGATTATACCTATTACTAGTGTTATTTCTGTGACCACTTAAGGGGAGCTTCCAGAGTCCTTCAACCCCAATGTGATCAGCATTAGTGTTGAATTATCCTTCCACCCCAATTTGTGTTCGGCTTCCCTTGATCACTAGCAAATCAAGTTCCACTTCCCACCTCAATACAAACAGACAGATTGTCAAACATTATCTTGTTTTCTATCTTTTTAATCTTGCTACTCATAATCACACACATACATTTCCCATTTCGTATGATTCAATTACCTACTTACTAATCATCTCATCACTTATTACTACATCTTCTCTAACTACTATACTTAGGAAATTCGTGGGTATAATATCCCATTAATTTGCTATACCAAATTTATACTCATAAGATACATCGGTTGTATACCGATTTATACTCCTCAAGTCTCCCATACATACTCATTCCTCATACTATTACCAATCGGGGTCCTCATTCCCCTAGAGTTTCTCTACTCCTTTATATTCTTATTTCCTAAATAACTACAATTACACGATGAGTGAATACAATGTTTATGTAACATAAGTATCAACCATCAAAACGAATTCCCTTGCGCTATGTGCATTGTAGTTTACGCACCTATCACGTCAAACATACATTTCGCAGTTTTCGCTCTACCCCCCTTAAAAGGGATTACGCCCACGTAATCTACCATGTGTCAACATTGGACATTGGTCGAAGGCATACAGCCGTCATGGAGTGGTTCAGTTTCCATGCGGTCTATTATACAATGTTCCTTGATCCATGGGTCTTAACGGTATTACCGGTTAGTCCCTACATCAAGAATTTTCATCGGAGTTATTTAACTCTTAACCGGGTTCGGTTCTAGCCTAAGTGGCTTTGAGGCATTGATGATTAACCTTTTATTCACTAGGTGTATTCCACTTGGAATTCTGGGCCCACTAGCTTCTGCTGTGCGACCCTGATAACTTGGGTTATTCGCCCTTCTCGTTATCCTTAACGTGTTACACATCATCTTTTTATCCCTCTTGTTGTGGGAATAAGGTTTGTTCCATGTCGTGTGGTATTCTTTTACCGTGCTCGAACTCGATGAGTTTTAGATTTATAACCAGCTCTCTGGCAATATATACACATGCTGTTGTGTTTTGTAGTGGTCATTCACTTGGTTCCTCCGACTTATTGTCGGTTGAGGTTAAGTCACTACTTAGTTGTAGTGCTTCCTCTATTGTTAGTAGCTTCTGAATTATACCAGTTTCTCTGGTTCAGTACAAGTGCTCTTTACTTGTATGACCTTGCCTTTTCGATGCGTCGGTCCTTGTGACTTTCTTAAGTCTCCTTTCACTTTTATTCCATTGGAATTCACATCTTGTGATTGTTGATGTGTTTCACACTCTTCGTACTTCTTTGGCCTTAGGCCACACAGTTTGTTTCTAAGCTTTTGCTTAGCTGGCTTATGCCATGTTTGTTGGTGAAAGGAAGCATTTACCACTACTTACATTTTCCATGTTCCTAGCTATCCCACTAGATCATTAACTGCACAAGTGCAATACCAAAACACTCAGTCCTACAGAGTGTAGAGGCGTAAACTCCTGGCAATAACTCTCTTATGTGATCGCGATAGGAATGATCGTTACTCCTTCAGGTGGTGTTTCATCATTTGGTGCAGACTCCTGGCTTGTTGCCCGGTCTGTCCACCATCCTTTATTAACAACTACATAGTATTGGGTGATTATTAACCTACATTGGTCGCCTGCTGCGCACCATGTTCTTACTGATTCTACAGTGTCGGTTTACATGGCCTCCATTAATTGTTGCTAGCTTCATCTCATGTATTTCCACCATTGATTGCATGGTTCAGCGTTAATACTTCTAAGCTCCTTGAGTGTTATTCACTTATACCTTACGTTTCCACATATCATGTTCCTTCTGAATCGATTACTCCTTGGTTGTCAACAACTGCTGTTGATGCTTATTTTATGTCGCTTGGCAATGTTTGTATGCTCAAGCTTCACTGCATTAGTAGTTCCGAAAGGGATATATCTTCGGACATTTATTGATGGTATCCCATTCTTGGAATCCATGTGTTCACCGCTCTTGCGGTCTCACAGTTATGAGGGGTATCCTTGCCTATTGGTTGTTACTCTTCTATCGGTGTCGTCCTTGACAACTTTCCATATGGTTCACAATGGTTTTGCAACCGTTGGGTTGTGTGTGGTAATGGCTTACTAGCCATAATCCATTGCCTAGAGCTCTGCTCATCATACGTCATTCCCAAGTGATTACTTCTCCATAATCCATTACCGGATTTGGAGGTGATACTGGGCTCCATGATAAGATCGTCGCATCACGCTTCCGTTTATTGGAGACCCTTTCGTATCTTGGTATAGATTGATACCATTTATTAATTTGGGGTATCCCTTGTCAAGTGGGATCCCTTCGGTGTTCTAACCGGATGTTTGCTCCGACTGTGGTGTTCTTACCGCGACATCTCTTTCAGCTGTGTTGACTTGATACCCTTTATGGATTGCTCCTAGGTATTACTGATTATGCCATTACATCTGGCCGACATTTATGGGTATGTCCAGTTTGTTATCCTACCTTGTGGTTCGGATCTGAATTATCCGTTGAGGGTTATAACGTCTCCCGTTCTTAGGGTAGATCACTGGTGCTTCTCCTTATGTTATAACAGTTTTGGTATTCCCTTCAGTGATGAATGGTAATTTCAGTACCATATATGATCACCCTGTGTATTTGTGGTAGTGGTTCTAGGAATTTTATCCCGTTCATCGTACACCGATGCGTTAATGCTAGACATTTGTCTTACTGTGTTTAGACTGGGTATTCCTTCCAGTCGTTATGCTTTACTTTAATATATTCAAGACATATCCAATATCTTTATTCAGTTGTTAGTGCTTCTCGCACTTTTAACTCTTAATCATCCTCCTGTAGTAGGTTCTTGACTCCTTAGCTTGTAAGCTTATCTGGGTTCCCTTTGCTCGTTTGAGGTATCCAACTGTTCTGTTTCGAATTTACTTATGGTCCGTAGAGCGGAGTTGACTACTTCCCGTGTTTCGTACACTACATGTATACATATGTGGGGTACCATATTGGTACGTTACCACTTACCTAACTATCTCTCAAGCCCGCAAGCTCCTTCGGAGTGTGGTTGTCCCATATCCCGTATTTGGGTACACTCGTAGTGCTTGTCACACGCCTAGGTGAAGCATTCTATTATCAACTCCTCTTGTATCATCCTATGATACTCACCGTAATTCCGTCTGTTTGGTTCTTAAAAATCCAAGGTTTAAAAGAAGGGTTTGTGGTTTTGAAAGAAAATTTGAGTTTTGAAATAACAGTTCAGTGTTAAAAGAAGTTCTTCATGGTGTTGCCATGTCTGAGGTCTTGACCAAGTCCAGTTTCTCGCTGACTGGTATGTTCTTAATACCATGGTCGGGCCGTTAGGCCTTTCCAAGGCTTCATTGTTCCAATCTCTTAGGATTAGTGATCCTATGTTTTACTTCATTCTTCATGGTGGTACCTTAGCAGGTACTTGTGGTCATAGAAGTTTTCTAACCGTCTTGTATTGTTGCATTGCCCTGGGCAAGTGCAGCGGATAGGTTGTTTTTTGGTTAACGCATACAGGTACGGTATCGGTTCCATCCATACTGGTGGTCTTATTAGATCGTCTGGGATCTGGATGACTGGTGGTCCATCTCTGGTTTTTCTCAATGTTCGACATGATTGGTTGTCGTTCGGTGTCTCACACCTTCATTGCGGTTAGCGAGACTGGACTTATCCTTAGGAACCACGTTGTGGTCCTATGGGTGTATGTTCCATGAATACTTCATTGTCATCTATACTTTGTTGTTCGGTTATTACGGCCTCTTGGCATGTAAGGCTTAGCGTTATTCAACCTGCACTACCCCGTCGGCGTTTGTATACCGTTGGTATTATCAAACATTACAGTCCGTAGACTCCTCTGTCTCGGCTTGTTACTCCTCTCTTCCTCGCTTCGTTGCGCGGTTGTACTCCTCTTCTTGCTGGCTACTCATGGTTTTCGCGACTGCGAAGCACGTCGCCCCATGGTGCCATAAATTCCCTTATCCTGTGTCTAGGACCTTCGACTATGGTCATTGAATGCGGTTGTTGTTGTTCCAACGGGAACCGTCTTCGGGGCTTCCGGTTCTTGGACTCTACCCTATGACAGGTTCTTTTTCTAGCAAGGTTTGTTTTTGCAACTGCCAGATCGGGTTTTACCCGAGTGTGAGAGGTCTTTCCATCTCTCTGGCGTTATTATTCCAACTTTATACCGGGGGTTGCGGAGGGCGGGTATGGTTGTTGTAGGTTTCCGGATCACCCGGGGTACCTAACTAGCATACCTCACACGCTAACACTCCACCCTTAGCCTAAGTCTCTAATTCCTAACTCGGTATTTTCCTAAACTCGGTATTTCATCCATCAGAGCGATACTTCGCTCTGATACCACTTTTTGTAACACCCCTACCGCTAATACCGTCATTACTGTACAATACTTACCTTCGCAGCGGACATTACATACTCAACGGCGGGTGTACAATGCCGTTAGTCCACGTGACTAACAAGGCGAGTTACAATCCTACATACTATCGGTCTGATGAATATGAACATACCGAGTACTCTACACAATACAATACTTCCCATTGCATACTCAACCATAATCCAATTACAGCTCCACTACATTACTATACTGAGTATACTACACTCCTTACATTACCGATACATCTTAGACTTCCAAATTCGTAATACATTACAAATACAATTCCTTTTACTCAACTACCCATGCTTATGTAGTAGTCCCCGTCCTACTCTCTCGAACGGTGGTCAGCTTCGAATACCTGCACACTAAAAACGGTCCCCCTAGGGGGTCAGCTTACGCTGCATATGAAATTCGCATATACCGCGTGCTAACCGCGGTACGCCGACTACTTTGGGTCGGATATACATGGAGTTCATTTTACATGCATACATACATACTCATGCTACAACAATACAATAAACAATGCCTACATACACATACAAGGTTCAATATTTACCAAGGAAGACAATTCGATAGTCAACCGTTCGTATTAGTTATTTATTCATTACTCTTTCGTTGCGTTACTCACTACTCTGTTCATACTGTGTTCAATATTCGCTACTCTACTCATACTCACTCCTTACTCTTGCAAACTCATCACTCCATGTTCAATACCTTACTCGCACACGATCCTTACTCTGTACTCGTTACTATACTTGTGCATACTCACTACTCAATACTCCATACTTACTCATACGTACTCAATACTCAATACTCGGTACTCATTACATACTCATACTCACTTCTTACTCAATACTCATTACTTTACTCATACATACGCAATACTCATTTCAAATACCCCAAATTAATAAAACATGGATTAAATATTTAATTACATTAATTAAGGCCTAAACATGCCTTAAAAGTCAACTGAGAACAACAGTGGTCAACACAAAACAAGATGTTGCACCCTTTGACTGTTTAGGGTAAATAAATACCCAAATGAACTACTTAGGACCTAAAAATTTGTCCTAAGCATATTAACATATTACTAAACATATTATAATCATTGGACAACACTCCAACACAAAGAACAAGCATTTACATGCTTCAAGGTCAAAAAGGGCAAAAATGTGCTCTAAGAATACCTTAAAGGTCTAATGACCTCTAAATGATATAAAATTGGATACCATGATCAAATATCATGTAAGGAACACAACAAAGCCGTTTTCAAAGAAAACCAAGCTCAGAAACACCTTGTGACACAAAATGTGCACTAAAACTCCTTAAAGCACGTTTTTGTGTAATTGCCTTCTAAATTAGTTTTAAATGGGCTAAAAGGTTATAAATACCTTTAAATATGATAAAATATCATATTATATCATATTAGGAATTTAATTCCAAGAATTTACAAATTTAATATTAAAATATTAATAAAACCCTAAAGTGGGGCCCGTTTGGGTCAACATTGACTAAGTTGGTCAATGTTGACCATTGACCACGAATTGGACCTCTTAAAATCAGTGAAGAGAGTCTCCTAACAGACCAAGAGACAAGTCCCATGTGACAATTAAATATACTACCTTACTTTTACATAAAATAAGGAAAAAGTAAACTTTAACTTATTTAAACACAAAAGTAGCTTACCACTTGCTTACCCATGTGAAGCCAGCCGATTTTGGAGCCCCTCTTTCCCTTTTTATACGGTGCTCCAAGCAAGAATAAGACAAAGCAAGATGTGTCATCTTTCACTTATTGCTTAAAGTAACATATTATCTCATTTTTGAATCAAATAAGCACCAATTATTCACCCACCTTCTCCTATCATGGACGGCTGCCTCCTCCTTGTCTCCACCGATTAAGCCTTCAATTATCAACACCAATAAGTCATTGGTGAGTCATCAAAGCAATAATGACATAAAAATGCAAAAAATGACATTAAGGACAATTTAAGCTTATCTCCTTCATTTCTCCATTCCAGCCGAGAGTGCATCAGCCAAATGCTCTCTTTGGTTCCTCTCAACCGTAGGTAAGCACTCCAAGCACCATTGATGAGAGCTCAAGCTCTAGGTAAGCTCCTAAGGCATAAAAATGCCCATTTTCTTCATCTTTCTTTCCTTTTTCCATTGATCTACACTCCAACCTTTTCTATACATCTATGTAGAGTGTTTTGGAGGTTAAATGAAGGATAAATTTCGGCCATAACAAGATCTAAGGAGAAGAGTTCAAGTTTTGACCATTTAAGGTAAAAATGTGCTCTAAGCACATATCTCTTCTTCCTTGTGGGTTTCGGTTGTAAACCTTGATTCCCTAGCTTTATTTTCTTCTCCTTGTCATGTGGATTCAGTTGGTATACCAAGATATACAAGGAGTAGCTAGATCCAAGCCAAAAACACCATTATTGACATCTTAAACAAGGTAAATTTTAGCCATCTTCCAAGCTGACTACCCACGGTTTTGTACCTTGTTTTTAAGAGAGTTTTGATACTCTTTCTTTACTGGAAAAATAGGGCCGAGACAGATCTATAACAAGCTTGAAGATCTAAGGTAAAAATTCATGATTTTCATGACTTAAATTACTTCTCATGGTTAGCTCATGTGTGGAGTTTAATCATGTCTTGTTTTCTACATGAAGACAAGTAAATCAAGCTGTGGAGAATTTCTCCTTAAGGTGGCCGAACCAAACAAGGTTCTATCTAAGCTAAATCAATGTATAAATCACTTAAAACCTTAACTTGATACATTAATACAAGTTTAAGCTATTTCTAATTAATTGCCATGAGTGAAGAGGTATAATAAGGTCATATTTGACCTTAAAAAGATTAAGAAATGGTTTAATAAATTTTATAACTAATTAAACAAGCATAATTGTCAAATTTAAGACATTATGTGGAAGTTTGGTAATTAAATGGAAAATATATGGTGAGGCCGAGATTTATATGTATTTTGGGACATTTATGAGTAATTTATTTTGCAAGCCAATGTTTGTAATAAGGCCATGTACTTTAGGCCATTTTATTTATGCATTTACAAGCTTTTATTTAAGTTTAGGTGATATATAATTATTACCGAAATAAATAAGGGGTTAAAGTGTAATTAAATTAAATTTGAGGGCTTTATAAAAATAAGGCCGAAAATTAGAGGTTAAAAGGAGTTAAAATAAAGTTTATAAGATTATATAAAGTTTTGGGGTCAAATGGTGAATTCTAGAAAGTTTGGGTACTAAACCATAATTATTAGGAATTAATGGTCAAGGAAATATTAAGTAGGTCAACCTTGACCATATGGTAGGTTTTGACCAAATTAGATAAGTTAGATAACTTATTTAAGGTTTCATAATAAGATAAGTATCTTATGGTAATATTTTTATAACATATGTGGTAAATATGTTATTACCGAAAATAAAGGGTGTACAATGGTATTTTAAACACCCATGGGCTATTAGGAATCTTTAGGAATTTATTGGGTTGTTTTTGGAATTAAAATGAACTATATATGTATAATATATAGTTATTATGTCATTATGACACTTTGGAGAAATATAGGTGGTGGAAATGTGAAAACCAAAAGTATATGGGTTAATAAGGTAATAATAACCCTTTGGTGAAATTTGGTGATTTTTAGAATTATATAAGAGTATTTATTAAGATATATGTATAATATATAGTTTTAATGATATGGTAAAACTATATGTTATAATAGGGCCAAATGGCAATTAAAGAATAGCACAAGGGCTGTTCGGAATTTACAAAAAATAACCATAGGTTATACTCTTTTATAAGATAAAAATGTAATATTAAATGGTATATGGCCTCATTCTTTTGCATATTATGAGCTGCTAGCTGACAACTGATACTAGCTAATATTGACTGATGACTTATTTTAAAAGAATGAGCTGAGCTGGTCAACTCAGTCATACAGGGTAAACCAGCTGAAAACGAGAGACAATTTGATTTTAAGTAGCTACGAGCTGATAACTTATATTAGCTTATACTGAATAATGATTGATTTTAAAAGAATGGGTTGAGCCGTGGTTAGCCGACTGATAATGCATAAATCAACTTAAAATTGGACAAAAGAATTGGGCCTATATAACATGGTAAAAAGAAAGGGGTGATTTTGTAAATAAAGGAAACTATGATTTATGGAAAGAATAAGGTTTAATATATATGCCTATGCGGCAATATAAAATAGTTTTGTATAAAAACTATAGGTTATAAATTAAAGGAAATAAAAATATCATATCAAATGATATTAGTATATGGTATAACATTACATAATGTTATGTGGTCAAAATGGAATTTAAATAAATTTAAGGGCTTTACCGAATTGTTAAAGGTTGGAAAATGAATTTTAGACTAAGGTCTATAATGTTATAAATGTTATAACAATTATATGGTTTAGCTGGGATTAATATAAGGAAGAACATTCACATCAAATAATGTGACAAACTATAAATAAATGGGATTTATAAACTAAGGTGTTTTGGAATAAACCTTAGGAGTTGTAATTATACAACATAAAATGTTACTCATGTTAGGATAATAATCTTAATATAGGTTGTATAATATAATACAACTAATGGAAATAATCATCTAATATAGGATGATAAAATGTAACATAAAATATGAGAGTTTATTAAACTCATGGGAATTACCTACGTGGTAAATATATACATACACAAGAATAATGTATATAAGGTGGATATATATTTTGGTTGGAAAACCATATGATTTAATGGTGGTGGTTATTTTAAAAAAATATAGTTACGAACTATAAGTTATGAATTTTGGGTGCAAATATTATTTGCTAAAGATAAATGGATCATATAATACATTGTATTATAATGGATGGTGGGAGAGTGATACAGTATAAAAAAAATACAATATAATATAAGAATGTATGCATACATGCAACTATAGGTTATGTACCTAAACTAGATGGTGGATAAGATTAAAAGAAATATAAGGAATTAAACTTAACAGTTGAAATGTTTTGACGTACGCGTTTTAAGTAACAAAGCCGACTGTTTTAGAGAAACCCGTAACAACGACTGTAGAAAAACAGGGGTGAACTGTCGGGGTTACTTATTATTCGGAAATACCGAATGTAGTTAGTCATGGAGACTGACTTATAGTTCTATTACCATTTAGAGTACTTCTGACAAGACGCTTGACGAGCTAGTGGACTACACGGAGCGTAGGATCTTGCTGATTCATACTCCACCGTAATACGATCAGGGTGAACGGTATGTAAAGGGGTTTGATCCGAGTTGTCCTAAGGATGCTCCTTGGGCTCGGATTTGGTTGATATAACTTGTGTGTTATATGTGTGTGGTTACATGTATGTGATTAAGTGTTACTGCATTATTTATTTATGCACGAGCGTCCCACGAGACTAACACTACGTCGACTATAGATCGACTTATATAAACATACATATGCGTTGTGATGATATGATGGTTACTTGATATAATACCAAAGTATTAATAATAAGTATATGGTAACCTAAGTAAAACACTTAGGGACGAGTCACGACATTGTCGGTCTCTAGAGCATTGATCTCGAACATGAATATAACCTAGATTACTTCTAGGTATGCGTGAGACCCACTGGGCAGCTAACTAATAATTATATTCTCCATAAGACTAAGAGTAGATCTTCAACATTATGAGAGAGAGATGGTATGAGTTGAGGTGAGGAATCCCGGTGGTTTACGAACCACTTGGTTGCGCATTTGTGATCATAGAGGGGTTTCCTAATTGGATTCCGCTCCAGGTTATATCCAACGAGCCCAAACTGGATCGTGGGTCAGGTGGCTACGGCCTTTATATGGACGTCTTACGAGACATAAGAGAGTCAGGGGCCTCCGGACCTCTGGCGAAATGAGCACCTTTGTGTGTACGGGAGGACTACTGTCCATGGTGAGGATATCGGGTTGTCCTAACATGACACCCTACTGATATTAATTAAACATGGTTCGGATGGAGCCTACAAGGCTAAGGTAAATTAAATATGGAAACCGTACGCTACGGCGAATGTACATTGTACATATGGATGGGGCCTTGAAGGCCAAATTAAATTTAAGTAATAAAGGATGGCATACGCTACGACGATTGTACATTATATTGTTTTTACTCGACACGTTCGATATACAATTGTTGTATGAGATATTAAATGAATGTTTGTGGATATTTGGATGGATGGTTAAATGTTTGTGGATATTTGGGTGGATGATTATGTACATTGTGCATTTATATTACAGTATTGATTATAACTGTAAAATGGTAAAGCATGAAACCAATCTAATAACAAGATGGTTAAAATGACAAGTGACCAATAGGGTCCAGGCCCGGCATACTCAGCGTCTATCGCTGATACTACACTCATGCAGGTTGTTGATCATCGCCGGAGCCGAAGTGCAGGAACAGGGTAATTAGAGTTTACTTTAATTACCGCACATGGAGTTTGTTTGGTATAGCAATGAAGATGGAGAATGGTGTAATGGTAAGGTTATGTATATTCAGGATTGGGTAGACGCTCACTTGTCGATGTTTATGATTTATGGACTTCGTATGATGTATAGGAATTTCTCGTTATCACGGCGGTTAGCAGTTTGTATATGTTGGAAGTTGGTTGTAGTTTGGCTTCGTTGCTCGCATGGGCGAGTAATGGCCGGTGACACCCGAGTGAGTTTTGTAATTGTTATTTATTTTCCGCTGCGAGACGTTTTATTTATTGCTACGTGAGAGATTATATCGTGTTTATGGAGAGGGGTGTTACAAAAGTGGTATCAGAGCGGAGTACCGCTCTGATGACGAGATCATAGGTTAAGACAGTGAGCTTAGGACTTGGGAAATTATGGGAAACGTTTGGGAGATACGAGACGATTCGTCTTAGAAAGATATTGTGTCTTGTAACGTAAATTGCATGACATAGTAGCCTTAAGGCAATTCAATATCTATCGGTTGTGTACGGTAATTTACCGAGTATTTATGTGACATGCTGTACTACAGATGTCTGGTGGAACAAGAGGGCGTGATACTGGAAGAGGTGGAGGCGGTGACCCCGGCATACCAGGAGTTGCTGTACGGGTAAAAGCGTATTGCAGCAAGTGTACTGGTCTGTCGTAGCAAGTTTTCCTAGGTAGTATTCCCTAGGTTATCGAACCAAAGAAGGTTGTGTCTAGTTTAAGTCTTTAATCTACTAACTAAAAACTATAGAAAAATAACAATGATAAATTGGGGGTTTGATTGCAGTAATTAAATAAACAAAAATAAAAACAATAAAAGGATGATCTTCTGAACAAATCTAAAAGGGCAAATCCTGGTTTACTACTTCCTAGTTTATCAATTCCCTTCCTGAGTGTTTTCTAAATTCTAGACTACAACCTCAGATCTAAATTAATCTAAAACCGGTCTCCCGCAAGATAGATTCTTACTAGCAACTCTCAAATCCTAACTCTCGTTACGAATTTACAAATTAACTAGTAGCATTAACGGTTCATCTGGTTTCTAGTCAGCTAATCCCTAGGAAATGCCATCTGTAGTTTCACTGGTAATATTCCTAAGGTCTAATGAACGCCGCAGTTCTCACTTGTAAGCAATTCATACCAAATAAACTCAAGCAATAATTAATCACAAGAGAATTCAATAATAAACAAGGAATAAAACTACAATCAGTATAGAATTTATATGTAACAACTCAGGAAGCAAAACAATAAACTAGTTGTCCATAGTAAGACCAGAATTCTAACTACTACTCAGACATCGGAGACAAAGAAATAATAACAATAATTAAAAGATTAGAAAACATTATCTAATTATGGAACGATGATAAATTCGATCTCTGTCTTCTGCTCCGATCTGTCAACCGACTGCTCTCGAACTTCTGGTCTCGAACTACTGCTGTGCGGCTAGGGTTTCTCCCAATTATTCTGTTCTGTTCGTCATTTATATCATATATATGATATATCTTTATTCCCGTCTGCATGGGCCTGTTCACCGTATTCATATGCATGACCCATTATGTCACTGAATGCAAAGATTGGAGCCATGCAGATATTGTCTGCGCCTCTAAGAATTGGTCTCTGTCATCGATTTATCTGGCCCGACATCATGATGCTCCCCTGTCGTTTGTCCGCTGGTCTGAAGATAAATGTCTGCGCTTGTGCAGTCTTGTTTTGTCGGCCCAGAGATAAGTCGATAGAAGCCCAGAGGCGAAGAAGGAAAATGCTGCGCCTCTCTTAATTTGTTGCGCCTTTGTCCATTCGGTGTGGCCCAGTGTGAGTGACAGACCCATTCAGAACCAGTTATGACTTCTGCGTGAATGTCAATTGGTCGCGGCCCAGAACTCCACAAATTTGCAGCCCGCGAGTTGAACCAAAATCTGGTCCGGGATTTAAAGAAATATAAACCCGGACCATGGCTAAATTTAGGCAGTAAGTCCTGTCGTTTGTGGTCCGGGTTTATAAATAAGTATATAAACCTGGACCATGTTGTAAATTCAGAAAGGTCGTTTTTGCTCCCGTTTGGTCCCGTTCTAACTTAACTTCTTGGCATGTGCTTCTAAGCCTTTTTCTTCAGTATTTTCATCTGTTTTAGCATAAAACCACAAGTAAGGGGAGTTCTTCGCATATAACAAAAAATAACATATAAGTAATGAATTTATCATATAAACAAATAAAATATTAATCGTATTAAGCGTAGAAATATAGATAAATTCCGCACTTATCAACCCCACACTTAGCTTTTGCTTGTCCTCAAGCAAATAAAGAATATAACCGCTCCAAACCGACACATTAAACTCCAAGATCAAACATAAGTGGAAGGAAAATAAGCAAAATGACAATCAGTAAAATCAATCTGCTCTGAACTGTTAGTTTTCGCAAACAGTGAATAGAGAGTAATTTTAATAAAAGCATGAATAAACTGAATTGCAGAAACTGAAACACAGATTAGCTTAGGATCTTCCACCAATTTCATTCCATTACCCTTTGGATGACAAGGGGTGTGAAGTAATGCCTTATTCCGCAATACCTTTCAACACCACGCACTCATGATCAAAAACTAAAAAAAAAACTGCAATTAAATATTTCACATGCAAAAAACTTTTCTTCGTCAGGAAATAAAAACAAACGATTTATTTAATTAATTGCATAGTTGTTCCTTCACCCAGACTTTTCTCTTTATCCATGTAACGCCTTTGGGCCAACTATCCCAGATCACAAGACCTTAGGAAGATAGGTGATAAAGCACCCCGAGGACTTAATAACCAGATAAAAGAGGCCTGATTCGGGTTAGGAAATTTTTGATCAGAGGAGTACCTTGCCTTATCCTTTCTTTCCAAACATTCGTATCATTCCCAAGATCCAAAGCTAAATGCATTTAGTCTCCACAATCAGCCAATCCATCAATTTTCAGTGAAAATAGAATAAATTTAAGAAAAACAATTCCGAAAAGACAACTTTTAAGCAGAAAGATTTTTAAGGTCGTCATCGGACTCAATTTCAAACTTCCACAGATATTATCACCCAAAATTCAACATTTATGACAAAGAGAAGCACATTATTCATCACCTGAAGACAAACAAAAACTAGTGGTCTGAAGTGATAACTGAAGAGCACTCCCTACCCCACACTTAAAATTAAACAATGTCCTCATTGTGTGACAAGGCAGGAGTGAAGAACTTAAAGCTCGCAGAAAAACATTTATGTTCGAAGGAAACACATCAGAGCAGTCAGAAATAAAACTTAAAATTAAAATAAATCAAACTGAAACTCCCCTGGATTTTGTTGTTGTAATATGTAGAACGACCCCACCCCACACTTGAGCTTTTGCTCAAGTGTTGCAGCCTGGTTGCAGTATCACCATGAAGAATTCATCTGAAAAGAAAAACAACAAAGCAACCAAAACTACAAACAAAGTTAAGAGTAAATAAACAACAAAACCAGGAAAATGACTACAAAAAAAATTAAAACCAAAATGAAAAACTAACAAAAAAAAATATAACACTGGGTTGCCTCCCAGCCAGCTGCCCTTCTTTAATGTCTTTGGCTAGACGTGTCTCATTCTCTCAAGAGACTCCGGATGATTGAGCTTTCTTTGGAACCCATCGACAAGAAGTTCGAGAAGCTTCCAAAACTTGTTTCAAAGACCTACCAGCATAAAATAGTAATTGCTCACCCTCAGCATTCAAAGTAATCGTACCGTGAGCAACTTCGATTCGAGCGTCTGCTGTTGCTAGGAAGGATCTTCCAAGGATGATAGGAACTGTCGGATCTGCAGCCATGTCGAGTACAACAAAATCACAAGGGAAGTACAGATGCTACACCTTAACCATCACATCCTTCGCAATTCCACAAGGATAAACAATTGAGCGATCTGCTAGTTGAAGCGTCGTTCGTGTAGGCTATAAGTCCCCAATTCCAAGCTTTTCAAATACGGTGTATGGCATGAAACTGATCGACGCTCCCAAATCAGCAAGACAATGGTCGAAGCCAATTTCTCATACTCTGCATGGAATTGTGAAACTTCCAGGATCTTTGCATTTTTCTGGTAGGCGCTTCTGTATGATCGCTGAACAAGTTTCTGTAAGCTGAATAGTCCCTGTCTCAACTAACTTTGCCTTATTAGATAAAAGCTTCCTTAAATACTTGGCATAGTTAGGCACCTTCGCAACTAATTCAACAAAAGGAATATCAACAGATAGTTGACGAAGTAAAGTAAGAAACTTTTCAGACTCACTATCCTCCTTGGAACGCTTGGTTCTATTTGGGAAGGGAATTGGAGGAGCAACTCCAACTGCAGGTGGTGTAGGTGGAGGAGATTGGGTGGCTTTGCAATTATGCTCATTCTTTAGCACCGATTCCTCTATATTCACCACCTCAAGCTTAGTAGTTTTACCTTTACCACTCCTAGTAGTTACCTTCTTCACCGTTTCCTTTTCCTGCAAAGAAGATTTTTTAGCCAAGATATCATCCACCAGTTTAGCATAATTTGGCATAAACTTAAGCACATCAGAAAAAGGCATATCCTTAGTCGATTTCTTAAGAATTTTAAGAAATTTTCCAAGCTGTTCATCAAGGTCCCTTTTCTTTAACCTGTCAGGAAAAGGGATAGGTTCTTCAAATTTGCAATTAGAAACAGAAGAGTAAGAAGGTTGAGTTTCAGGAGACTCCTTCTCCTTGGGTGTTTCAAAAACTCTACTAGGGACCTCAACCACTGTATGAAGAGAAGAAACTGGAGCAGCCTCTGAAACATCTTCTGCTATAATAGTCACGACATTAGCTTGCTCCTTGGGGTTTCTCTCTGACTGGGTAAGCTGCTGAGACAATTCGGCCATCTGATTCTTCACATCTCTATTGAATGACTCTAGATGTCCAATGAAAGAATCCAGCTACTCTCTTGCGCTGTGAAACGCTTCTCAGTTGTTGCAACAAATGTAGCAATCAAAGCTTCTAGATGCGAGGAGGAGCTATTGTTAGTCTGCTCTGACTGTTGATGCTGCTGAGGCTGGTAATGTGAAAAATTATTACGCTGTTGCCCAAAATTATTGTGTCGGCTGGTATCTTTGATTCTTTTGATTACTGTAAAACTATCCGACCTATTCCCAACATAATAATTGTTTCCCCTGCTGTGGTATGCATTGACACATGAGGAATCTCTCCACCAAAATTCACAAACTGAAAGGGAGTACTGTACAGCACCGTTCAGAGGAGTTACCATATTTACCACTCTCTCGAATTGTTTAGTTAGAGCATCCATCTTGGCTGTAAGAGAGTATGGGAATCTACCTCCTAAACACCTGCAACCTTCTTGAAGAAACTGCAGAAGAAGCTCTAGCACCACCCCACTGATTAGCTGAATTTGTCAATGTTTCCAAAATCTCATTTATACGGGAAATGGGCAACTCCATAAGGCTCCCACCAGCACAAGTATCCACACATATTCTGCTCTGAGGGTCTAAGTCTTTATAAAAGATTGAAGAACTACTTCTTCCCCCAAACCATGGTGAGGAACTCTTTGACAATTCCTTTAAATCGCTCCCACCCACGCTTCAGGAAGAGTTTCACCACTATATTGCTTGAAATTAGTAATTTTCCCCCTCATATTATCAGAATACGAGAAGGATGAAAATACTTTACCAGAAAAGCATTAGCTAAATCGGCCCAACTGGTGATACTGTTGGGCGCCAAAGAATTCAACCACTCTGCAGCTTGATCTCTCAGTGAAAATGGAAATAGGGTGAGACGAGCTACCTCTTGTGATGCTGGAGTAGAACAAGCTCCACCAGTCTCAAGAAATGTAAGATGAACATATGGATCCTCTGTGACTGTCCCGCTGAACTGTGGAGCATTCAAAACCATTGTGATGTAGTGGGTTTTAAATGTCCATTCAACTCCAGGTGGTAATGCAGGGATCACTATAGGTGACGTGAGTCCCTCTACACTAGGACGAGTGTAGTCATTCATCCGTCTCTCCTGGTTAACTATTCCACTCATGTTTGCTTCTTCTTGAATAAACTGATCAACTGGAGGTTCTGCAGAACAACTGATTTCTTCCTCTTCTGACAACTGTAGAACCTCTTCCTCTTCACCTACTGATTCCAGATTGAGCTCTTGACAAATTCTTCTTGCTAATCTGTCAATTTCTAGACCAAGCTCAAATTCTGGCTTTCCTACAGAACGAGTAAATACCATAAAAAAACTTAAAACAATAAAAGAAAGATAAAATAGTAATGCGGATCGCAGTAAATAAACTGTAATTAAAGCAAAAACAACAACTAAAACCTATCGATAAAAAAAATCAAACTAACAAGAACCTATCGATAAAATAAAATAAAATAAGTAGATTCAAAACAGAAGTAAACAAATTAAGGAAAAACTAAATTAAAATAAAATCGAACTAAAGAAAACAAACATAAGTAAAATTAATAAGAACAAAATTAAACAAAACAATAAATAAACTAATTTAATAAAATAAAATTCCTAGAAACTAAAATAACTATAAAAATCAAAACAATCAAACAAACCAAATTAATTATCGAACTGAATAAAAAAACTAAACAAAATAAAACAAACTAAAACAAACTAAACAAAATAAATAAAAAGAAAATAGAATAAAGACTAAACTAAATAACCGTGCCTCCCCGGCAACGGCGCCAAAAACTTGTACGGGTAAAAGCGTATTGCAGCAAGTGTACTGGTCTGTCGTAGCAAGTTTTCCTAGGTAGTATTCCCTAGGTTATCGAACCAAAGAAGGTTGTGTCTAGTTTAAGTCTTTAATCTACTAACTAAAAACTATAGAAAAATAACAATGATAAATTGGGGGTTTGATTGCAGTAATTAAATAAACAAAAATAAAAACAATAAAAGGATGATCTTCTGAACAAATCTAAAAGGGCAAATCATGGTTTACTACTTCTTCCTAGTTTATCAATTCCCTTCCTGAGTGTTTTCTAAATTCTAGAATGCAACCTCAGATCTAAATTAATCTAAAACCGGTCTCCCGCAAGATAGATTCTTACTAGCAACTCCCAAATCCTAACTCTCGTTACAAGTTTACAAATTAACTAGTAGCATTAACGGTTCATCTGTTTTCTAGTCAGCTAATCCCCAGGAATTGCCATCTGTAGTTTCACTGGTAATATTCCTAAGGTCTAATGAACGCCGCAGTTCTCACTTGTAAGCAATTCATACCAAATAAACTCAAGCAATAATTAATCACAAGAGAATTCAATAATAAACAAGGAATAAAACTACAATCAGTATAGAATTTATATGTAACAACTCAGGAAGCAAAACAATAAACTAGTTGTCCCTAGTAAAACCAGAATTCTAACTACTACTCAGACATCGGAGACAAAGAAATAATAACAATAATTAAAAGATTAGAAAACATCATCTAATTATGGAACGATGATAAATTCGATCTCTGTCTTCTGCTCCGATCTGTCAACCGACTGCTCTCGAACTTCTGCTCTCGAACTACTGCTGTGCGGCTAGGGTTTCTCCCAATTATTCTGTTCTGTTCGTCATTTATATCATATATATGATATATCTTCATTCCCGTCTGCATGGGCCTGTTCACCGTATTCATATGCATGACCCATTATGTCACTGAATGCAAAGATTAGAGCCATGCATCTCCAAGTTGTCGGCCCAGCTCCAGGCTTATGTCAGCGCCTCTGCAGATATTGTCTGCGCCTCTAAAAATTGGTCTCTGTCATCGATTTATCTGGCCCGACATCATGATGCTCCCCTGTCGTTTGTCCGCTGGTCTGAAGATAAATGTCTGCGCTTGTGCAGTCTTGTTTTGTCGGCCCAGAGATAAGTTGATAGAAGCCCAGAGGCGAAGAAGGAAAATGCTGCGCCTCTCTTAATTTGTTGCGCCTTTGTCCATTCGGTGTGGCCCAGTGTGAGTGACAGACCCATTCCGAACCAGTTCTGACTTCTGCGTGAATGTCAATTGGTCGCGGCCCAGAACTCCACAAATTTGCAGCCCGCGAGTTGAATCAAAATCTGGTCCGGGATTGAAAGAAATATAAACCCGGATCATGCCTAAATTAAGGCAGTAAGTCCTGTCGTTTGTGGTCTGGGTTTATAAATAAGTACATAAACCTGGACCATGTTGTAAATTCAGAAAGGTCGTTTTTGCTCCCGTTTGGTCCCGTTCTAACTTAACTTCTTGGCATGTGCTTCTAAGCCTTTTTCTTCAGTATTTTCATCTGTTTTAGCATAAAACCACAAGTAAGGGGAGTTCTTCGCATATAACATAAAATAACAAATAAGTAATGAATTTATCATATAAACAAATAAAATATTAATCATATTAAGCGTAGAAATATAGATAAATTCCGCACTTATCAACTACCCCACACTTAGCTTTTGCTTGTCCTCAAGCAAATAAAGAATATAACCGCTCCAAACCGACACATTAAACTCCAAGATCAAACATAAGTGGAAGGAAAATAAGCAAAATGACAATCAGTAAAATCAATCTGCTCTAAACTGTTAGTTTTCGCAAACAGTGAATAGAGAGTAATTTTAATAAAAGCATGAATAAACTGAATTGCAGAAACTGAAACACAGATTAGCTTAGGATCTTCCACCAATTTCATTCCATTACCCTTTGGATGACAAGGGGTGTGAAGTATTGCCTTATTCCGCAATACCTTTCAACACCACGCACTCATGATCAAAAACTAAAAAAAAAAAACTGCAATTAAATATTTCACATGCAAAAAACTTTTCTTCGTCAGGAAATAAAAACAAACGATTTATTTAATTAATTGCATAGTTGTTCCTTCACCCAGACTTTTCTCTTTATCCATGTAACGGCTTTGGGCCAACTATCCCAGATCACAAGACCTTAGGTAGATAGGTGATAAAGCACCCCGAGGACTTAATAACCAGATAAAAGAGGCCTGATTCGGCTTAGGAAATTTTTGATCAGAGGAGTACCTTGCCTTATCCTTTCTTTCCAAACATTCATATCATTCCCAAGATCCAAAGCTAAATGCATTTAGTCTCCACAATAAGCCAATCCATCAATTTTCAGTGAAAATAGAATAAATTTAAGAAAAACAATTCCGGAAAGACAACATTTAAGCAGAAAGATTTTTAAGGTCGTCATCGGACTCAATTTCAAACTTCCACAGATATTATCACCCAAAATTCAACATTTATGACAAAGAGAAGCACATTATTCATCACCTGAAGACAAACAAAAACTAGTGGTCTGAAGTGATAACTGAAGAGCACTCCCTACCCTACACTTAAAATTAAACAATGTCCTCATTGTGTGACAAGGCAGGAGTGAAGAACTTAAAGCTCGCAGAAAAACATTTATGTTCGAAGGAAACACATCAGAGCAGTCAGAAATAAAACTTAAAATTAAAATAAATCAAACTGAAACTCCCCTGGATTTTGTTGTTGTAATATGTAGAACGACCCCACCCCACACTTGAGCTTTTGCTCAAGTGTTGCAGTCTGGTTACAGTATCACCATGAAGAATTCATCTGAAAAGAAAAACAACAAAGCAACCAAAACTACAAACGAAGTTAAGAGTAAATAAACAACAAAACCAGGAAAATGCCTACAAAAAAAATTAAAACCAAAATGAAAAACTAACAAAAAAAAAATAACACGGGGTTGCCTCCCAGCCAGCTGCCCTTCTTTAATGTCTTTGGCTAGACGTGTCTCATTCTCTCAAGAGACTCCGGATGATTGAGCTTTCTTTGGAACCCATCGACAAGAAGTTCGAGAAGCTTCCAAAACTTGTTTCAAAGACCTACCAGCATAAAATAGTAATTGCTCACCCTCAGCATTCAAAGTAATTGTACCGTGAGCAACTTCGATTCGAGCGTCTGCTGTTGCTATGAAGGGTCTTCCAAGGATGATAGGAACTGTCGGATCTGCAGCCATGTCGAGTACGACAAAATCACAAGGGAAGTACAGATGCTACACCTTAACCATCACATCCTTCGCAATTCCACAAGGATAAACAATTGAGCGATCTGCTAGTTGAAGCGTCGTTCGTGTAGGCTGTAAGTTCCCAATTCCAAGCTTTTCAAATACGGTGTAGGGCATGAGACTGATCGACGCTCCCAAATCAGCAAGACAATGGTCGAAGCCAATGTCTCCTACTCTGCATGGAATTGTGAAACTTCCAGGATCTTTGCATTTTTCTAGTAGGCGCTTCTGTATGATCGCTGAACAAGTTTCTGTAAGCTGAATAGTCCCTGTCTCAACTAACTTTGCCTTATTAGATAAAAGCTTCCTTAAATACTTGGCATAGTTAGGCACCTTCGCAACTAATTCAACAAAAGGAATATCAACAGATAGTTGACGAAGTAAAGTAAGAAACTTTTCAGACTCACTATCCTCCTTGGAACGCTTGGTTCTATTTGGGAAGGGAATTGGAGGAGCAACTCCAACTGCAGGTGGTGTAGGTGGAGGAGATTGGGTGGCTTTGCAATTATGCTCATTCTCTAGCACCGGTTCCTCTATATTCACCACCTCAAGCTTAGTAGTTTTACCTTTACCACTCCTAGTAGTTACCTTCTTCACCGTTTCCTTTTCCTGCAAAGAAGATTTTTTAGCCAAGATATCATCCACCAGTTTAGCATAATTTGGCATAAACTTAAGCACATCAGAAAAAGGCATATCCTTAGTTGATTTCTTAAGAATTTTAAGAAATTTTCCAAGCTGTTCATCAAGGTCCCTTTTCTTTAACCTGTCAGGAAAAGGGATAGGTTCTTCAAATTTGCAATTAGAAACAGAAGAGTAAGAAGGTTGAGTTTCAGGAGACTCCTTCTCCTTGGGTGTTTCAAAAACTCTACTAGGGACCTCAACCACTGTATGAAGAGAAGAAACTGGAGCAGCCTCTGAAACATCATCTGCTATAATAGTCACGACATTAGCTTGCTCCTTGGGGTTTCTCTCTGACTGGGTAAGCTGCTGAGACAATTCGGCCATCTGATTCTTCACATCTCTATTGAATGACTCTTGATGTGCAATGAAAGAATCCAGCTTACTCTCTTGCGCTGTGAAACGCTTCTCAGTTGTTGCCACAAATGTAGCAATCAAAGCTTCTAGATGCAAGGAGGAGCTATTGTTAGTCTGCTCTGACTGTTGATGCTGCTGAGGCTGGTAATGTGAAAAATTATTACGCTGTTGCCCAAAATTATTGTTGTCGGGCTGGTATCTTTGATTCTTTTGATTACTGTAAAAACTATCCGACCTATTCCCAACATAATTAATTGTTTCTCCCTGCTGTGGTATGCATTGACACATGATGGAATCTCTTCCACAAAATTCACAAACTGGAAAGGGAGTAACTGTAGCAGCACCGTTCAGTTGAGGAGTTACCATATTTACCACTCTCTCGAATTGTTTAGTTAGAGCATACATCTTGGCTGTAAGAAGAGTATGGGAATCTACCTCATAAACACCTACAACCTTCTTTGAAGAAACTACGGAAGAAGCTCTAGCACCACCCCACTGATTAGCTGAATTTGTCAATGTTTCCAAAATCTCATTTATACGGGAAATGGGCAACTCCATAAGGCTCCCACCAGCACAAGTATCCACCAATATTCTGCTCTGAGGGTCTAAGTCTTTATAAAAAGATTGAAGAACTACTTCTTCCCCCAAACCATGGTGAGGAACTCTTTTGACAATTCCTTTAAATCGCTCCCACGCTTCAGGAAGAGTTTCACCACTGTATTGCTTGAAATTAGTAATTTTCCCCCTCATTGTCAGCATACGAGAAGGATGAAAATACTTTACCAGAAAAGCATTAGCTAAATCGGCCCAACTGGTGATACTATTGGGCGCCAAAGAATTCAACCACTCTGCAGCTTGATCTCTCAGTGAAAATGGAAATAGGGTGAGACGAGCTACCTCTTGTGATGCTGGAGTAGAACAAGCTCCAACCAGTCTCAAGAAAGATGTAAGATGAACATATGGATCCTCTGTGACTGTCCCGCTGAACTGTGGAGCATTCAAAACCATTGTGATGTAGTGGGTTTTAAATGTCCATTCAACTCCAGGTGGTAATGCAGGGATCACTATAGGTGACGTGAGTCCCTCTACACTAGGACGAGTGTAGTCATTCATCCGTCTCTCCTGGTTAACTATTCCACTCATGTTTGCTTCTTCTTGAATAAATTGATCAACTGGAGGTTCTGTAGAACAACTGATTTCTTCCTCTTCTGACAACTATAGAACCTCTTCCTCTTCACCTACTGATTCCAGATTGAGCTCTTGACAAATTCTTCTTGCTAATCTGTCAATTTCTAGACCAAGCTCAAATTCTGGCTTTCCTACAGAACGAGTAAATACCATAAACAAAACTTAAAACAATAAAAGAAAGATAAAATACTAATGCGGATTGCAGTAAATAAACTGTAATTAGAGCAAAAACAACAACTAAAACCTATCGATAAAAAAAAAATCAAACTAACAAGAACCTATCGATAAAATAAAATAAAATAAGTAGAACCAAAACAGAAGTAAACAAATTAAGGAAAAACTAAATTAAAATAAAATCAAACTAAAGAAAACAAACATAAGTAAAATTAATAAGAACAAAATTAAACAAAATAATAAATAAACTAATTTAATAAAATAAAATTCCTAGAAACTAAAATAACTATAAAAATCAAAACAATCAAACAAACTAAATTAATTATCGAACTGAATAAAAAAAACTAAACAAAATAAAACAAACTAAAACAAACTAAAACAAACTAAAACAAACTAAAACAAACTAAACAAAATAAATAAAAAGAAAATAGAATAAAGACTAAACTAAATAACCGTGCCTCCCCGGCAACGGCGCCAAAAACTTGTACGGGTAAAAGCGTATTGCAGCAAGTGTACTGGTCTGTCGTAGCAAGTTTTCCTAGGTAGTATTCCCTAGGTTATCGAACCAAAGAAGGTTGTGTCTAGTTTAAGTCTTTAATCTACTAACTAAAAACTATAGAAAAATAACAATGATAAATTGGGGGTTTGATTGCAGTAATTAAATAAACAAAAATAAAAACAATAAAAGGATGATCTTCTGAACAAATCTAAAAGGGCAAATCCTGGTTTACTACTTCTTCCTAGTTTATCAATTCCCTTCCTGAGTGTTTTCTAAATTCTAGACTACAACCTCAGATCTAAATTAATCTAAAACCGGTCTCCCGCAAGATAGATTCTTACTAGCAACTCCCAAATCCTAACTCTCGTTACAAATTTACAAATTAACTAGTAGCATTAACGGTTCATCTGGTTTCTAGTCAGCTAATCCCCAGGAATTGCCATATGTGGTTTCACTGGTAATATTCCTAAGGTCTAATGAACGCCGCAGTTCTCACTTGTAAGCAATTCATACCAAATAAACTCAAGCAATAATTAATCACAAGAGAATTCAATAATAAACAAGGAATAAAACTACAATCAGTATAGAATTTATATGTAACAACTCAGGAAGCAAAACAATAAACTAGTTGTCCATAGTAAAACCAGAATTCTAACTATTACTCAGACATCGGAGACAAAGAACTAATAACAATAATTAAAAGATTAGAAAACATCATCTAATTATGGAACGATGATAAATTCGATCTCTGTCTTCTGCTCCGATCTGTCAACCGACTGCTCTCGAACTTCTGGTCTCGAACTACTGCTGTGCGGCTAGGGTTTCTCCCAATTATTCTGTTCTGTTCGTCATTTATATCATATATATGATATATCTTCATTCCCGTCTGCATGGGCCTGTTCACCGTATTCATATGCATGACCCATTATGTCACTGAATGCAAAGATTGGAGCCATGCATCTCCAAGTTGCCGGCCCAGCTCCAGGCTTATGTCAGCGCCTCTGCAGATATTGTCTGCGCCTCTAAGAATTGGTCTCTGTCATCGATTTATCTGGCCCGACATCATGATGCTCCACTGTCGTTTGTCCGCTGGTCTGAAGATAAATGTCTGCGCTTGTGCAGTCTTGTTTTGTCGGCCCAGAGATAAGTCGATAGAAGCCCAGAGGCGAAGAAGGAAAATGTTGCGCGTCTCTTAATTTGTTGCGCCTTTGTCCATTCGGTGTGGCCCAGTGTGAGTGACAGACCCATTCAGAACCAGTTCTGACATCTGCGTGAATGTCAATTGGTCGCGGCCCAGAACTCCACAAATTTGCAGCCCGCGAGTTGAATCAAAATATGGTCCGGGATTGAAAGTAATATAAACCCGGACCATGCCTAAATTTAGGCAGTAAGTCCTGTCGTTTGTGGTCCGGGTTTATAAATAAGTACATAAACCTGGACCATGTTGTAAATTCAGAAAGGTCGTTTTTGCTCCCGTTTGGTCCCGTTCTAACTTAACTTCTTGGCATGTGCTTCTAAGCCTTTTTCTTCAGTATTTTCATCTGTTTTAGCATAAAACCACAAGTAAGGGGAGTTCTTCGCATATAACATAAAATAACATATAAGTAATGAATTTATCATATAAACAAATAAAATATTAATCATATTAAGCGTAGAAATATAGATATATTCCGCACTTATCAGTTGCTGAGACGGTTGCAGCTGTTCTTGCACAGCTGGGTACTCAGATAGGAGGAGCACCAGCCCACCCGCCACAGCCCAGGGAAACGAACTGGCTGAAGTCAGTTAGCGAGACCCGACCACCCACATATTCTGGGGAACCAGACCCCGTGGCTTTGGAGTGTTACATTGTTGAACATGAAAAGGCATATGAAGCTTTACAGGTACCTGACGACAAGAAGGTCGCCATTGCTGCTTTCCATCTGAAGGATGCAGCCAGCACTTGGTGGAGGTTGGTCAAGGACCAGCACCTGGCTACGCCCGACTTTTCGTGGGCTGCCTTTGTCGAATTGCTGAGAGGGAAGTACTACCCGGCGCATCTCAAACAGAAGAAGCGCCATGAGTTTGAGACATTGACCCAAGAAGGTCTGACCGTGGATGAGTACTACGCTCGATTCATTGGTCTACTGGACTTCATCCCCGGTGTGGATTACTCAGAGACCGTGAAGGTCGAGAAGTTCTGGGGAGGACTATTGTTTCGCATCCAGATGGCGATGGGTGCTACCCTCTACACTACCATCCAGGTATAAACAAGGAAGCCATAAAATCTTTACTTACTACATTACCGATTAACTTTGTGAGAACTCACCAATGAAATTCCAGGAGTGTTATGAGGCTGCCTCGAAGACGGAGCTAATGCTCCAGACTCGGGAAGAGACTCTCAGGGCAAGGAAGAGGAAGAACCCTGAGGGAGAGTCTGAGGGTGGAAGAGCATCTCCGGGCGATGGCCAAAAGAAGGGAAAGTAAGGACTTATCCCTTTCTAGATTGCTTGCCATATTAAAAACCATTATGAATGCTGACCCAAAACCTTGAATAGGAAATTCTTTCCAAAGAAAGGGTAGCAGGGTCACTAGGGAAAGAAAGGGAAAGAGCCCATCCTTCGGTTGACCGGCCCAGCTATAGATGCTCAGCCTTTGAGATCTGCACCTCCTAAGGGTGAGAACACCTACCTCTTAAATTCAATTGTGACTTTATCCTTTATACCATCAGGTTATAACTTAAACTTAATTACTACCATTAGGCACCGGACAGCCCTAGCGCCATTTTTACTGTAAGCGTTGTGGGAAGGACCATCTCGGGGTCGACTGCGAAGGCCGCAAAGTTGTATGTCGGTGCTGCAAGAAAGAGGGCCACAGGGAATTCGAATGCTGGATGAACCCTGAGAGCCGTAACTACAGGCCACCAAAGAATACTCAGAAGACCTCAGCTGGAGGATCTGGAGTACAACGAGGCGGTCAGGATGGCCAGACATCTACTGATGCTGGAGCCTTGAAGGGCAAGGGAGTAGATAGGGCATGAGTACCCTAACTCTATGAGACCGCTGGTGGAAGCCTTTGCTTACTATGTTGTGTAATTACCTTGAATGTTAGACAAAGACTTGTTATAAGTATGTGGGAGTGTGTCATTGACCACTCGCCTTTTGTGTAAGACTTTGGGATTAGTTGTGTGTACTTAGTACCAAAAAGCTTTAGACCTTGACGGATAATATATATATGAAGAGGATGTTAATGCATACATTATCATGTAGCCATACTCGACGACGCAGAGTCAATGAGACCGGTAACTGTTGAACCAGAATTTCCACCTGCATGGCGCACTTGCTATTGCAAGCGCTATGACAAGTAAACCACTAAAATTTCCATCTGCCTTGCGCACTTGACAGAGCAAGTGCAGCAACAGCAACTGCAAAAGCAACTGCAGCAACTACTACTTTTTAGTCTTTTATTATATGTAAAAAAAAATGTTTTTCAAACGTTTTCATACAAACCCTGAGATTAGAAACTTATGCAATTTTGGAAGGACCGTTAGTCCAACCACTGCAACTGGAGAAACTACACAGCCACTGTGATTGTAAACCACACCAGTTTAAATTGTTGGGAATTTTTAGACAAGGCTTATTAGCCAAATACCATCAGTGTATACCACATTTGATGCTAATCACTACTAGTGATGAATGTTTAGTCGTTGTGGACAAGCATACCCTTTGTAGATGCACCACCGTCAGTGAGGATGGTTAGGAAGTGAAGAGCCAAGTTGCTCAAGCTATTATGCAATCTGCAGTATATCCAATTACATGGATGAGGGGACGAATATGAATTATAGATGAGATATGATCAGGATAAACACGGAGGAAAGGAGTATGTGTAATACTCAATGAGATCGAATTAGGAGAACCAAGTTTGCTAAATATAGCACGAATTTTATTTACACCGAGCTGAATAACACCGGCTTATGCCACGAATTACCATTGATGCCACTAGGGCAATAGCACTTATTACTAGATAACCGATACCATGAACTATTAAACAAAAAAAAAAGAGAAAAGAAAACAGGATATCCATCACAGGGAGATTGACAATAGAATACTTCACAATATCCGTGTGACAGACATTACCAGTTTACTAAACGAGACATGGGACGACCGCACTCCGATAGGAGCATGTGGGCCTGACAGACTCATTTATGAGTTAGTCGGATAAGTAGTAATGTATCAGTACGGTACCCCATGCAAGTAGACAAGTAGTGTTAGGAACACGAGAAGTAGTCAACTCCATTCTACGGACAGTAAGACGGATTACCTCGAAAGATGGACGAGAAGAGCCGCAGTTAAACCAACAGGCTAGTGAAATCAAGAACTTTCAACACACAGAGCAGAAGACAGTATACAGTGAAGACAGGGAAACAGTTCAAGAACAGGAATCCAAAAAAAAAATAGGAAAACCCATTATGGAAAAATAGTATGTAGAACCCTCAAAAGGATCGAGCAAACGTTTGCAATCCAGAGGAAATCTACCAGATGATATGGACATAAACGCGTGACTACGCGAGGATAAAAGATAAAGCTATATGATAGCAGATACCTTAAGCAAGGAACAGTGGATTTGGAATGTACCACTCACAGGATAATTCGCTCATCTTATCCGTTGGACTCATGAGATATTAGCTGCCGAGAGTTTACGCCTCTGCACTCTGTATGACTGAGTGTTTTGGTATTGCACTTGTGCAGTTATTAATCTGGTGGGAATACGGAAAGATGCAGGGGATATCAACACGAGTGTGTAAAAAAAAAGAGAACTACAACAGTGTGTTACTAAGGAACAAAACCACCAGGAGACACGGATGACAATCATCAATGACGTGGACATATAGGCTAGTACGTCTTAATATTACAAAGACAAGTGCAAAGAGCACTAAGTACTAACAGTAGCCAATGTCATATTATACCTCAAGCTGAATATCAGAGAGAGAAGACACACGCATGTACGCTAGTGATCCAAATGAGAGGATACACAACAATGGAAGAGGCAAACTGAGCCTATGTTCATGGGTCTGCACCTCATACGGAGCAAGTGGGCCCATTAAAACGAACTTAGGAGAGAGCACAAACAATTCAGTGCCTCACCTTTTTGTATTGTGGAGCCTAGAAGGGCTAGAGTCATACCCGTCTCTCTGATATGAGAATAAACCACGAGTTGGTGAACTCTTTGAGAGCCAAGTATCCAGCGCTCCTTGTTGAGCGACTGTTGTATGCTTGTGGGGTACGGGGGCATAACCCTTTTTAAGGGGGGTAGAGCCTCTTGGCTGTGCACATGTGTGCACTAAGTTTCGGTTGTTTTGTATGCATTGCATACAAAGAATTGGTGGTATGGCATACAGTGAATTGGTTTTGTCGGTTATGTTTGGTACGCGGGGTATACGTTGTTTGGTATGTTTGTGTGTGATGTGCGCTGGTATGTATGTATCTTATGAGATACTTGTTTGAATGTTGTATTTACATCATGTGTGTAGTACCTTTCTTATGATAATTGTGATAGGTATTCATATTGCTTTATAGAATGATTACATATGGTATCGCCTAGATACGAAATGAATCATTAGATATGGAATGTGGAACGATGGTATGTTATGGACACCTCAAGGAGGTTGTCAGGGGTTGGTAGAACTGATAGGAAATGGTGGTGTTGATGGATCACCTATATCCATATATGATTGAACTAACGCCACAACGTGATGGCTATGTGCTGTATAAGCGCAATACGATGTGTGTAAATGATATATCACATAGATATACATTATGGGAATGATGGGTAGTTATACATGTATATATACTTACCTACTTGATTAAGAGACTTCGGGACGAAGTGTTTTTAAGGGGGGTAGATTGAAATACCCCAAATTAATAAAACATGGATTAAATATTTAATTACATTAATTAAGGCCTAAACATGCCTTAAAAGTCAACTGAGAACAACAGTGGTCAACACAAAACAAGATGTTGCACCCTTTGACTGTTTAGGGTAAATAAATACCCAAATGGACTACTTAGGACCTAAAAATTTGTCATAAGCATATTAACATATTACTAAACATATTATAATCGTTGGACAACACTCCAACACAAAGAACAAGCATTTACATGCTTCAAGGTTAAAAAGGGCAAAAATGTGCTCTAAGAATACCTTAAAGGTCTAATGACCTCTAAATGATATAAAATTGGATACCATGATCAAATATCATGTAAGGAACACAACAAAACCGTTGTCAAAGAAAACCAAGCTCAGAAACACCTTGCGACACAAAATGTGCACTAAAACTCCTTAAAGCACGTTTTTGTGTAATTGCCTTCTAAATTGGTTTTAAATGGGCTAAAAGGTTATAAATACCTTTAAATATGATAAAATACCATATTATATCATATTAGGAATTTAATTCCAAGAATTTACAAATTTTTACAAATTTAATATTAAAATATTAATAAAACCCTAAAGTGGGGCCCGTTTGGGTCAACATTGACTAAGTTGGTCAATGTTGACCATTGACCACGAATTGGACCTCTTAAAATCAGTGAAGAGAGTCTCCTAACATACCAAGAGACAAGTCCCATGTGAAAATTAAATATACTACCTTACTTTTACATTAAATAAGGAAAAATAAAATTTAACTTATTTAAACACAAAAGTAGCTTACCACTTGCTTACCCATGTGAAGCCAGCCGATTTTGGAGCCCCTCTTTCCCTTGTTATACGGTGCTCCAAGCAAGAATAAGACAAAGCAAGATGAGTCATCTTTCACTTATTGCTTAAAGTAACATATTATCTCATTTTTGAATCAAATAAGCACCAATTATTCACCCACGTTCTCCTATCATGGACGGCTGCCTCCTCCTTGTCTCCACCGATTAATCCTTCAATTATCAACACCAATAAGTCATTGGTGAGTCATCAAAGCAATAATGACATAAAAAATGCAAAAAATGACATTAAGGACAATTTAAGCTTATCTCCTTCATTTCTCCATTCCAGCCGAGAGTGCATCAGCCAAATGCTCTCTTTGGTTCCTCTCAACCGTAGGTAAGCACTCCAAGCACCATTGATGAGAGCTCAAGCTCTAGGTAAGCTCCTAAGGCATAAAAATGCCCATTTTCTTCATCTTTCTTTCCTTTTTCCATTGATCTACACTCCAACCTTTTCTATACATCTATGTAGAGTGTTTTAGAGGTTAAAGGAAGGATACATTTCGGCCATAACAAGATCTAAGGAGAAGAGTTCAAGTTTTGACCATTTAAGGTAAAAATGTGCTCTAAGCACATATCTCTTCTTCCTTGTGGATTTCGGTTGTAAACCTTGGTTCCCTAGCTTTATTTTCTTCTCCTTGTCATGTGGATTCAGTTGGTATACCAAGATCTACAAGGAGTAGCTAGATCCAAGCCAAAAACACCATTATTGGCATCTTAAACAAGGTAAATCGTAGCCATCTTCCAAGCTAACTACCCACGGTTTTGTACCTTGTTTTTAAGAGAGTTTTGATACTCTTTCTTTACTGGAAAAATAGGGCCGAGACAGATCTATAACAAGCTTGAAGATCTAAGGTAAAAATTCATGATTTTCATGACTTAAATTACTTCTCATGGTTAGCTCATGTGTGGAGTTTAATCATGTCTTGTTTTCTACATGAAGACAAGCAAATCAAGCTGTGGAGAATTTCTCCTTAAGGTGGCCGAACCAAACAAGGTTCTATATAAGCTAAATCAAGGTATAAATCACTTAAAACCTTAACTTGATACATTAATACAAGTTTAAGCTATTTCTATTAATTGCCGTGAGTGAAGAGGTATAAAAAGGTCATATTTGACCTTAAAAAGATTAAGAAATGGTTTAATAAATTTTATAACTAATTAAATAAGCATAATTGTCAAATTTAAGACATTATGTGGAAGTTTGGTAATTAAATGGAAAATATATGGTGAGGCCGAGATTTATATGTATTTTGGGACATTTATGTGTAATTTATTTTGCAAGCCAATGTTTGTAATAAGGCCATGTACTTTAGGCCATTTTATTTACGCATTTACAAGCTTTTATTTAAGTTTAGGTGATATATTATTATTACCGAAATGAATAAGGGGTTAAAGTGTAATTAAATTAAATTTGAGGGCTTTATAAAAATAAGGCCGAAAATTAGAGGTTAAAAGGAGTTAAAATAAAGTTTATAAGATTATATAAAGTTTTGGGGTCAAATGGTGAATTTTAGAAAGTTTGGGTACTAAACCGTAATTATTAGGAATTAATGGTCAAGGAAATATTAAGGAGGTCAACCTTGACCATATGGTAGGTTTTGACCAAATTAGATAAGTTAGATAACTTATTTAAGGTTTCATAATAAGATACGTATCTTATGGTAATATTTTTATAACATATGTGGTAAATATGTTATTACCGAAAATAAAGGGTGTACAATGGTATTTTAAACACCCATGGGCTATTAGGAATCTTTAGGAATTTATTGGGTTGTTTTTGGAATTAAAATGAACTATATATGTATAATATATAGTTATTATGTCATTATGACACTTTGGAGAAATATAGGTGGTGGAAATGTGAAAACCGAAAGTATATGGGTTAATAAGGTAATAATAACCATTTGGTGAAATTTGGTGATTTTTAGAATTATATAAGAGTATTTATTAAGATATATGTATAATATATAGTTTTAATGATATGGTAAAACTATATGTTATAATAGGGCCAAATGGCAATTAAAGAATAGTACAAGGGCTGTTCGGAATTTACAAAAAATAACCATAGGTTATACTCTTTTATAAGATAAAAATGTAATATTAAATGGTATATATAACATGGTAAAAAGAAAGGGGTGATTTTGTAAATAAAGGAAACTATGATTTATGGAAAGAATAAGGTTTAATATATATGCCTATGCGGCAATATAAAATAGTTTTGTATAAAAACTATAGGTTATAAATTAAAGGAAATAAAAATATCATATCAAATGATATTAGTATATGGTATAACATTACATAATGTTATGTGGTCAAAATGGAATTTAAATAAATTCAAGGGCTTTACAGAATTGTTAAAGGTTGGAAAATGAATTTTAGACTATGGTCTATAATGTTATAAATGTTATAACAATTATATGGTTTAGCTGGGATTAATATAAGGAAGAACATTCACATCAAATAATGTGACAAACTATAAATAAATGGGATTTATAAACTAAGGTGTTTTGGAATAAACCTTAGGAGTTGTAATTATACAACATAAAATGTTACTCATGTTAGGATAATAATCTTAATATAGGTTGTATAATATAATACAACTAATGGGAATAATCATCTAATATAGGATGATAAAATGTAACATAAAATATGAGAGTTTATTAAACTCATGGGAATTACCTACGTGGTAAATATATACATACACAAGAATAATGTATATAAGGTGGATATATATTTTGGTTGGAAAACCATATGATTTAATGGTGGTGGTTATTTTAAAAAAAATATAGTTACGAACTACAAGTTATGAATTTTGGGTGCAAATATTATTTGCTAAAGATAAATGGATCATATAATACATTGTATTATAATGGATGGTGGGAGAGTGATACAGTATAAAAAAAAACAATATAATATAAGAATGTATGCATACATGCAACTATAGGTTATGTACCTAAACTAGATGGTGGATAAGATTAAAAGAAATATAAGGAATTAAACATAACAGTTGAAATGTTTTGACGTACGCGTTTTAAGTAACAAAGCCGACTGTTTTAGAGAAACCCGTAACAACGACTGTAGAAAAACAGGGGTGAACTGTCGGGGTTACTTATTATTCGGAAATACCGAATGTAGTTAGTCATGGAGACTGACTTATAGTTCTATTACCATTTAGAGTACTTCTGACAAGACGCTTGACGAGCTAGTGGACTACACGGAGCGTAGGATCTTGCTGATTCATACTCCACCGTAATACGATCAGGGTGAACGGTATGTAAAGGGGTTTGATCCGAGTTGTCCTAAGGATGCTCCTTGGGCTCGGATTTGGTTGATATAACTTGTGTGTTATATGTGTGTGGTTACATGTATGTGATTAAGTGTTACTGCATTATTTATTTATGCACGAGCGTCCCACGAGACTAACACTACGTCGACTATAGATCGACTTATATAAACATACATATGCGTTGTGATGACATGACGGTTACTTGATATAATACCAAAGTATTAATAATAAGTATATGGTAACCTAAGTAAAACACTTAGGGATGAGTCACGACATTGTCGGTCTCTAGAGCATTGATCTCGAACATGAATATAACCTAGATTACTTCTAGGTATGCGTGAGACCCACTGGGCAGCTAACTAATAATTATATTCTCCATAAGACTAAGAGCAGATCTTAAACATTATGAGAGAGAGATGGTATGAGTTGAGGTGAGGAATCCCGGTGGTTTACGAACCACTTGGTTGCGCATTTGTGATCACTGAGGGGTTTCCTAATTAGATTCCGCTCCAGGTTATATCCAACGTGCCCAAACTGGATCATGGGTCAGGTGGCTACGGCCTTTATATGGACGTCTTACGAGACATAAGAGAGTCAGGGGCCTCCGGACCTCTGGCGAAATGAGCACCTTTGTGTGTACGGGAGGACTACTGTCCATGGTGAGGATATCAGGTTGTCCTAACATGACGCCCTACTGATATTAATTAAACATGGTTTGGATGGAGCCTACAAGGCTAAGGTAAATTAAATATGGAAACTGTACGCTACGGCTAATGTACATTGTACATATGGATGGGGCCTTGAAGGCCAAATTAAATTTTAGTAATAAAGGATGGCATACGCTACGACAATTGTACATTATATTGTTTTTACTCGACACATTCGATATACAATTGTTGTATGAGATATTAAATGAATGTTTATGGATATTTGGATGGATGGTTAAATGTTTGTGGATATTTGGGTGGATGATTATGTACATTGTGCATTTATATTACAGTATTGATTATAACTGTAAAATGGTAAAGCATGAAACCAATCTAATAACAAGATGGTTAAAATGACAAGTGACCAATAGGGTCCAGGCCCGGCATACTCAGCGTCTATCGCTGATACTACACTCATGCAGGTTGTTGATCATCGCCGGAGCCGAAGTGCAGGAACAGGGTAATTAGAGTTTACTGTAATTACCGCACATGGAGTTTGTTTGGTATAGCAATGAAGATGGAGAATGGTGTTATGGTAAGGTTATGTATATTAAGGATTTGGTAGACGCTCACTTGTCGATGTTTATGATTTATGGACTTAGTATGATGTATAGGCATTTCTCGTTATCACGGCGGTTAGCTGTTTGTATATGTTGGAAGTTGGTTGTAGTTTGGCTTCGTTGCTCGCATGGGCGAGTAATGGCCGGTGACACCCGAGTGAGTTTTGTAATTGTTATTTATTTTCCGCTGCGAGACGTTTTATTTATTGCTACGTGAGAGATTATATCGTGTTTATGGAGAGGGGTGTTACATCATTACTCATTACTTTGGCCTCTGGGCGGAGTCATACACAAGACTCGCCACCGGACCTACAATACGAGGGCTATACGCTTAGCTCCTCAAATACTCAAATGTCCGCTTTTACCGGACTACTCAAATTCCTAACACTCTTCTCTCAAAGTATATTACAATCTCATGGATCAGCCTAGAAGTATCTCTCTTGATAACCTCCACTAGCTTAGGGAATTACCACCTTCTAGTATCCTCAGATTTAAGGGTTTCCCCAATGTATCGAATACTCTCATGTTCGGGACATTACTTACATCAGTCGGGTCCTCTCATAATGGGTCGACTAATTGCTAAGGGGTTCGGAGATCCCTCATCATTCTTTACTACTCTCATGGTTCTTGTCTTGCACCAAGTTTAGTTCCTCTAATAGAGGTTACTTATATACTTCCACTACTTATTATTTGTGGATTGTTCATTTCGATTCTCCTACCGTTATCGGAAGGTTATTACTCCCGTACACTCTCTCACATTCTAGTGAGTTCATTGGTTTGCGTTGTCGTTTATTGATTCGTTAGTTTAGTGCGTTGCTACGGTTCCATTAGTTCACAACATGACTCTTACTACGAGTCAATACACAACTGGACTCATCTATGAGTCGATCTACGCACTAAATGAAGCCACACAATCAACAAGAAGGTTAGCTCATACAGCATACAGTAAGACATACAGTGATAGGCAATAAACCGTTTTCATGCTTTAGTCTTGATTAGCTGGCATACAACACACAAATCAACGTAACTCGGTTAGCATACGGGGCATGAGAAAATCATACCTTTTTCCGGAATTTACTTCACCGGGTGTTCCCTTGTTCCTTTGGTTCACTCTCGTTCCTCGAGCCTTATTCTTGAACCTCCAGCTACATGCCAAATGGTTCCATTAATACTAAGCTTTGCAATTCACACATAACCACTACTTCCGTACTTACCCCGTTATCCCGCTGTTTCGGTTTAACTTAATGTTCTTAAACTTACAACTTTCTTAATTACTTCTCATACTTGTTTACACTTCTTAGGGCCTTTAAAAGTCACCAAACAAGGCCTTAACAACTTCTAAAACCATTACCAATCAATCCCCCATGTTTAGAACCCTTAAAAACACTCTCTGCTGAATTCTGGGGTGGTCCGGGACTTGGTCCGGACCCTAAGTCCCGGACCAATGCTTCTGTGTGCTTTCGGCTGATTTTTATACCTGGTCCTGGACTTGGTCCTGGACTTAAGTCCCGGACCAATTCCTGCATTCACTCTCGGGCCTTTTTTTGAAGCGGTCCGGGACTTGGTACATATCCTAAGTCCCGGGCCCTGCTAAAAACTGCTATTAAGGTCATTTTTCAACCCCAAATCAACCCATAATCCACACCTAATCATTCCATAAACTTTCCACAAGTTTCCTACATAATTATACACCTCAAAACACTCCTTAAACCTCCTCAAATCCATGGTCCAATCCATACTCAACTTCTTGCCCAATTTCTACCAATTTCCATTCTCATTTCTACAACTTGCACACTTATGCATTTCTACACTTCTCTTTGCATTTTGCATCTTGTCCTAACTTCATTTTACCATTCCAATTCATTTCCAATCGACTACACTACCTATACCCAAGTCAAATCTTCATCTTCAAGATTACAAACACTAACTCTTTCTCTTGTTTTTCCAATGCATTTCACATGCTATTTGCTACAGATTTTACACCCATTTATTCTCATCCTACAACTACCATTCCAAGGTTACTAAACATCTCTAATCAACCCAATACACACCTTGGTTCTCCCATTCACGAAGTCGTCCAAAAATGCTTATTTCCTACTAAAATTTTGCCATAACCTCCCCATAAATCTTACATCCTCAACTTCATCAATTCTCACCAATTTTCATTCCTATTCTAGCCACACCCATACAAGGGTCCTACCAGCAATACAAAGCAATCTTAATACATCATCACTTCCTTAAAACACAATATCAATACACATACACAATTCTTTGGCTCTAAGGCCTACGATCCACATACTTGTCCACAAATACCCAAACTTTCACAACTACAATTCTAATACATCATTTTGGTTTCTTTAAATTGGTTTACCCATTCCCATTATTCTAATGCATTAAAACTTAGGATTAAGGAAGAGCTCTTACCTTGAGCTTCTATTCCCTTCATTTCTTTTCCAATTCTTCTCCTTCTCTTTTTCTTGCAAAAATCGGCCATGTGGGGGATGGACTTGCCAGACTCCATCCCAACACCCAAATTACATAAAGAGGATATAATTAAACTTCTAATCTCTTAAAACTTCACTAATTCAATGAAGGGTTTAAATTACCATTAGTTAGGGTTTTTACCTTGGAGCTTTTAAGAGAGGTTTTCAAGCCTTGAATACAAACTAGAGTTCCTCCACCATTGGAGAGTTGAACCAAGCTCAAACAAAGAAGGAAACAAGGCATTACAAGAAGGGGCAAAAATCGGCCACTCTAGAGAATGAAGAAAAAAAATGGATTTTCCTTGAAACTTTTTACCTTAGGAGGAAGAGGAGACTCCATGCTTCGAAATGGTGTCATTTATTTTTCAAATGCTCAAAACCCATGGAGATGAAGTTGCTCATTTTCAGATTTTGAAAAGATAGAAATGTAGAGCTTGAAGAGTGGAGTTCAAATATGTATTTTATTTTACATTTAGAGCTCAAATGGAGCTAGAGCATGAAGAGAAAGAAGGGAAGCCATGGAAGCCATGTAGGAGCTTCCAAAATCGGCTGCAATTCAGAGAAGGGAGGAAGGAGAGGAGTGTGCTGCAGAGAGGGGGAGTCCATCGTGAGAGAGGGAAGGGAATTGGAGAGAGAGTAGAGAAATGAGAGAATAAGAGGAGAGAGGGTGTTATTTACTTTTGTACTTTTAACTTTTTGCTTTTTGATTTACTTATTTGTTACTTGTGTGTGTGTGAGAGAGAGAGCTATTTACACCAGTAAAAATCGGCCCCCACTGTTATACTAGCTGGAGCGTTTTTCGTCTTTTACAGAAAACGCTCGTTATTTTACCCGGTTTTGATACTATTCACTAACCGGGCCCGTTTTCCAGAATTTTCTCGTTTCTTTATTTTTTTTGGTTATTAAGCTCCCGTCAATGCTTAATAATAGTTATTTAATGATTTATAATTTTTACGGGTTCATTTGACCACTTAAAATCACGTTTTCGGGTTTTCTCGAAAAACGTGCGCTAAAGCCCTATTAGCGCTTTAATACCTTATTTGGATCCGTTTTCTTCGGGAGTTGTTCCCATATATTATTTGGGTCTTATTAAGCCCTAGGAATCCACATAATATGCTAACCGAGGTCTTGTACCTCCTATGGTTATTTAACACTTATTTTAGCGTTTTCCGCTTTCTAAGCGTTTTCTCATTTCTTTTGGATTTATTTTCTTTACCAAAATTACTTAGGCACTATTACGCCTTTAAATACCATATTAGAATAATTTAATCACCATATTTAAGTTCGGGGTATTTCAGTTATTGAGTAATAAGATGACCTAGGAATGTGTAGGAGGAACTATGGGTTACCATGGTGAATTTAAGGCACCAAAACCATGACAAGAGAAGTTTGGAGACTTGTGTAAAGTTTAAAGGAAATAGGGTATAGTGACTTGTGAAAGTAAAAGTCTAAAACTAGGGTATATGGCCTTGGGAATGTTTAGGAAACTTGAGTAAAGGAAAGATGAGTGACGATGCTTAAGGAGTGGTCAAGTTGATATGGGGAAAACACTTTGGTTAGTTGAAGTCTTAGGCAAACAATTTACAAGTTGGAATTGTAAGTGGTTAAGTGTTAAGTGTAGGAAATTGGTGTAAGAATTTGAGGAAATGGTTAATGGATTAAATGGAGGGTTTATCAATAATTTGGTGGATGGTTTAAGAGTGGGTTAAAGTGCTAAAATGATGTTAGAACACATTAGGACACTTGAGGTAAGGTTTGGAGTGAATTAGACACTTAGAAACAAGTTTCTGGAGTCAACCTACCTTAGGACCGACCTTAGCAAGGTCGGTCAAGCCTAGAATACCCATCCAGGAATGTTTCTGGAATGGACCGAACTTAGGACCAACCTTAGCAAGGTCGATCGGGCTTAAATCTTGCATACGGGAATGTTTCTGGAATGGACCGATCTTGACAAGGTCGGTCGGGGTAAAATTTTCAAACGGTAAAGTGTTCTGGTTCCGACCGACCTTGGGACCTACCTTGCAAGGTCGGTCGGCCCTAGTTAAAAAAAAAGAGTTTAAATTTTAAGGATGCTAGGTGGTATTAGTGGTAAGCCATTAAGAGGGTAATGATGATTAGAAAGACAAGAATATAGAGACTTATGGTGTTAAGTTAAGTTAAGGATTTAAGAGTTTAAGGTACAATTTATAAGAACTTAATGGGTATAAGGTGAGGATCATTAATGACTAAGAAGGTTAGGTAAGTTGGGTTGAGTTAATTTAATTAATAACCTAAATTGGGTGAATGTTTTTGTAACACCCCAAATTTTTTTTTGTGTTTTTTTTAGGACATCGGAAGACTAACATAATCTGGGTGTTACCGCCACGCCCAAAAGGGCGCTAAGGCTATAAGTTAACAAATTCCAATTTAGAAAAATCTTAATCCAATTAAAACTTATCCTTAGAAGAAATTTATCAAGGCCCATTTATTACATTTATCACCACTGTTCCCGACATAAAAGTAACCTAAGATAATTAAACTAAAAGCCTTAACATCCGCCCAAGTTACAAATTCAATTACAAGCCAAACTTTAAGACTAGTTTTATTCTGGTCTTAATTCTATGAAACATGACATCCTAGTGTTAGGTGATCACTCCCCCATGCCCGCACACTCAATCCTGATCGTTACCTGCTTAACAACACATTTTAAATGACACACGAAAAACAATAGTCAGGAAAGCTGAGTAACACTAGCATCATATACAAACTATTAATGTGGGGAAATTATGGCCTTATAGCATATGATATCCATCCAATTTATCATAACCAATTAAGATACCATCAAAACATTCAGTATGTACAACCAAACCACATGCTCGCTTTTTATCAACCAATTTTTAACCATCAATCCAAAATAATTTAACCTCGCTCCAGTTATTCATTGGAGCTTGCTGTCGGGCTCTCCGCGAGACACCGACACTAAACCATTCATAATCATCAAGCCACAGTAATTTAACCTCACTCCAGTTTTAACACTGGAGCTTGCTGTCGGGCTCTCCGCGAGACACCGACGCAACCACCTCACTCTAGCATCCTTATGTGTGCACACCCCCTAGATAGCTCGAAAACTATAAGGAGTAAATTACTAGAGCTTAAGATCCGGGCCCTCCGTGGGTAACCGGTAAAACCAAACCATATTATTTCATAATAACCAAATATTAACCATAAATCAAGCCATAGTAATTTAACCTCACTCCATTTTAACACTGGAGCTTGTTGTCGGGCTCTCCACGAGACACCGACGCCACCACCTCACTCTAGTATCCTTAAGTGTGCACACCCCCCCCAGATAGCTCGAAAACTAAAATGAGTAGATTACTAGAGCTCAAGAACGGGCCCTCTGCGGGTAACCGGAACATACCAAACCATGTCATGTCATAATAACCAAATAATAACCATAAACTTTACCAACTGTTCTCAAACTTAACCATATAAAATTTGCCATCACACAATTCCATAGAAAAATATTACTTTACCGCTTAAGACCGGGCCCTCCGCGGGTAACCGGAAAATACCAGACCATGTCATTTCATAATAACCATAAACTTTGCCAACTGATCTCAAACTTAACCACTCCATAAAATTTGTCATCACACATTTCCATAGAAAAATATTACTTTACCGCTTAAGACTGGGCCCTCCGCGGGTAACCGGAAAGTACCAAACCATGTCATTTCATAATAACCAAATAATAACCATAAACTTTGCCAACTGATCTCAAACTTAACCATTCCATAAAATTTGTCATCACACATTTCCATAGAAAAATATTACTTTACCTTTACCATGTAAATCCATTGCTTTTGAATCACAAACATCAAAGTTTTAACATATCAGTGTCAAAATATCAAAGTGATAAAACGCATAATTCAACACATTTACAGAAAGCATAGTTGTCCCCAATAACAACTAGATGTCTAGGTTACCTTTCAAAGTTAAAACTCACAAACTGTCTCTATGGTTCACTAGGTTAACCGGATACTTCACATAAACAATGGCACCTTGGAAGGTTTCCTCAAAAATTATGCACTCAAGAGGAAGGAGTTATGGCGACGCCTACTAGAAGAATTCCTGAACCTGCTGAGATTACCAATTACTAGGATGGAGAAGGATTGAGGTGTGTGAGAAAACGTATCGGTTTACAACCCTATATATAGTGCAAGAAGGTAAGAGAATACCTAGGTAATTTAGAGGTGTTTGAAAAATGTTGGGAAGTTGGAAAATTTAATAAGGTGGAGACTGAATTAAAACTGAATGTAATTTAAAATAACCGGCCTAAATACTTAATGAGGAGTATTGAGTCGTTTGGAGAAAGACCATGAAAATCCAAAGGTCATTATGAAAATTAAGGCATTAGTGGGATGTAATTTAGTGACCGCAAGAAGAGATGGTAATTATCTTTGAATATTGAATCTCAAGTCTTATTTAATAGTGATGAGGCCTGTAGCACTGGAAAATGATTGCCCAAAGTCAAAGATAAGTCCAATGTTTTAATGACAAATAAGGTTTAAAGAGGATTGAATTGGTAAAAAGGATACTTTGAATATTGATATTCCTGAATTAATTAAGAAGGATAAGGCATTGAAAACTGGAAAAAGAAGACCAAAGGTCAAAATAAGACTTTAAAGCCATTAATGACATTATTTTTGTGTGTCGAGGGATTAAAGAGGGTTTGATTTGGTAAAAGGGATGGGTAATTTTGAATATTGATCTTACTGGATTAATAAGAGAGAGAAGGCATTTGAAAACATTAAAAGAATACCAAAGGTCAAGATATGACTTTAAGACCATTAATGACATTTTAGTGCTTTAAGGCATTAAAGAGGATGCAACTATTAAATGTTGAGTGAAACATCTGTTTAAATGGATTAGCTAATCTGGAATTAAATAAATATTTCCAGCACATTTAGTAACCGACCAAGAATAATAAATTATTTAAAGGACACCAAGGCACTTTTCGTGCTTTTAAAGGATTAATGAGGATTTGATCATGTAAATATTAAACGCTGAGTAGAAATTGTTTTTCAACTTAAGTAAGAGTATAAAAGTCCTGGTAGCACATTAAATAACCACCAAAAGGATAAAATCTCTTTTAAGGACAAATGGATACTTTTGTGCTTTAAATAAGATATCGTCTTTAAGATATATAAGGTAAGTTCCCACCAATTTATTTAGCTCACTAATTTGTTAGTGGAATTTAGACATGTCAATATACCATGGTGATCAATTTCTCGACTTGGGTAAATTACCAAAATAGCCTTAGTGGTCAAAGTCAGCTTTTGGGTCAAAATTACTAAAATACCCGTTTGATCAACTTAAGGAAAAATACATTATGAACCCAATGGAACACATCTTACCCTTAAAAATGCTCCATAAAGTCTCTATTCCCGAATTACCCTCAAAAGTGACCAAAATAATGTTTTAAGGCGTTCAAACTCATAAATAGATTTTTGGGGTATTTCAGTTTTAGGACTTGAGAATTGGGAATCGAAGGAGATTAGACAAACGACCGTCGACGGTGAACGGTATGGTTTTCTTGTAACTTGCTAGCTAACGAGGTGTCCCTCGGCTTGTGTGCTACTTTTTTACTTGCTATGACTAAGACAAGATAAAACATGCAACCAGACTATTTATCTTCTTGTGTGTTTGCATTGTACTAACACACTTGGCTTTGAGATTAGTTACTAACATTACTTAGTAACATTGAATGAGATAAGAAATTCACTCCCATATTTATTAGTTGGTTAATACCCGAGAAAGGTTTAACTAACACGTCGTCTTTAAGACTTTGTACTAACTGGGACTTGGGGGGAGTGAGGAATCCGCGACTGACTCCGGTCATGCATGTTAAGGTGGGAGGCAGATTCAAGGTGGGCGACAGATTAAGATGGTGTGGTGGATCACTAAATCCCAAATTTAAGATAATTTGTTTATTCAACCAATGGAGTTAATAGCTCGTTGGCTAGGGTTACTTTTGACCCGACAAAAATAAACATTGAGATAATATACAACCATTTCTAATTAAAGAACGGTTTGTATACTGAGATTGAGATAAGGATTAAGATTGAGGTAAGATAAGGATGGGTTAAGATTAATAGAAATCATAACTTAAGGAGTTTAACAATAAACTCACTTATTAAGGGAACACTTTTAAGTCGTTCATTGTGTGTGAATTATGTTATTCATATGTGGCTTGTTGTTTATTTCACTTCTATTTATGTTGTGTATCTAATCAACTTCATGCTATCAACAATTAGTCATCGTAGCCCCGTTAGCTTGGGGGCTATAAGAGAATCGTAACAGCAAAGGAGCTGACCCCTCGGGGGCGATTGTTTACATTTTGCAGGTAAGCGCCCTATTAAGACTCATCCTGAGAGTAGGGGCTGTTAGACTTAGGTCGGGTTTATTGTTGAGTACGGGATGTGCATGTGCACCCGTCTATTGATATTAGAACTTATGGAGAATTATGTTGGTTGTTGAGAAACTTGGAAACTCGGTTAGTAAGTATTTGGTTAGACGGTTGTAAGTATTAATGTTCGGTTATTTTTGCGATTCAGACTGTAGCATGGTCCTGATGTATATTAATTGCCGCAGTTATTTCTTCTTTGTCACGAACCACCTCAACCGATCGCCCCACAGGGTCGATCGGCAGTTCCAAAGGCTGGAAACGCTCGTTCCAAGGGCAGAAATTGCCTATGGTGCGCACCACCCCTACCGTCCACCTCGGTAGGGTGGTCGGGTAGAGTTTGCTCGAGTATTTTCTTTTCTTGTAACACCCCAACTCATAAACTGACACCACCTCATGAACCTCCAATTATTTCAATTTACATTGTAGCGAAATTCCTTACAACTGTTGGTGTTACCGCCGTTAGTCACCCACGTGAGTAACTAGCCATACTAAATACTCTAAGATCTAGCTATGGTCTGCTGGACCCGAATATACCAAACATTAGTACATACAAGCCTTAACCAATTACATAACAATTCTACAATTTCCTTACGTCCTATACAACTTACTAACACAAGTTACCATACGAGAGTACATGCACAACTCGTAGGTCATACTTAAACCCGAAATACTTCTACCCCATCTTACTCTTAGGACAATCGTCTTCTGTTATTCACCTGCAAAATAAACAGTTGCCCCCGAGGGGGTTATCACCTTTGCTGGTACGATTCTCTTATAGCCCCCAAGCTAACGGGGCTACGAAGACTAATTGTCGATAGCATGAAGTTGATTAGATGCACAACATAAATAAGAAGTGCAATAAATAACCAGCCACATATGAAAAATCAAAGTTCCCACACAATAAATGACTTAAAAGCGTTCCCTTAGTAAGTGAGTTAGTCTTTTAGCTCCTTAAATTATGATACCTCTTAATCTTAGTCCATTCTTATCTTACCTCAATCTTAATCCTTATCTCAATCTCAATGTATCAACCGTTCTTTAATTATAGTTGGTTGTACTTTATCTCAAACCTTATCTCAAATCTTATCTCAATTAAGACAACCGTTCTTTAACTAGAATGGTTGTTCCTTGATTTATTGTTTATCTTGTCGGGTCAAGTAACCCTAACCAATGAGTTATCAGCTCCATTGGTTTACATAAACAATATTTGTTAGAATTAGTTGGGATTTAGGTAGATCCCACCGCACCATCTCAATATGCCTCCCTCCTAAAACAAGAAGTCCGAGGAGGTCGAGTCTATATGTCGACTCTAGGCAACGAGTCCGAAGACAAGTCATATTTGGAAGTCGGAACCTGATAAGGATACCAACCTCCTACTTAACACATGCATGACTGAACCATTCTGGATGTCTCACTCCCCCCCCAAGTTCTAGTTTGTAGATGTCTCAAAATCAATGTTTGTTAGTTAACCACTTTCGGTTTCTAATAAAACAATATTTGGGAGTGTTCCTTATTCTCACACAATTCTTTACTAAAAATCATTAGTAAGTTCTCAAGGTAAGTTGTGTTAGTGCATCACAAACACACAACAAATATAATATTTTGGTTGCATGCTTTATCTTGTTTAGTCGGCACACATAAACAAATAGCACACAAGCCGAGGGACACCTCGTTACCAAGCAGGCTACAAGAAAACCATACCGTTCACCGTGGGATGTTCGGTTGCTTACTCTCCTACGGAGTTCCTCTTACTCAAACCCTAAAACATTCATCGAATCGGGTGGTTAATTCCTTGTAATTAACCTAGCTTATTTAATCACTAATGATTTCCAACTATGTACCACTAAGTCATTGTAGTTCAAACTTAACCACTTATGTTGTTTACTTCTCATTATACCTCACACTTGTTCACACCTCTAATGACCATAAAACTCCACCAAACAACTCTTAACAACCATATATTACCATTACCTAACAAGCCACCTTCATTTACAATCCAAAAAGCACACATCCTTTGTAAAAATGGCTGGTTCGGGACATGGTCTGGGTCTGTAGTCCCGGACTAATTACTAGCCTTACTCTTGGGACTTATTTATTGGTGGTCCGGGACTTGGTACCTAACCTAGGTCCCGGACCACTTCTGGAAGGTACAATCGGTAGTTTTTTTGTGCTGGTCCGGGACTTATTACAAGACCTAGGTCCCAGACCAAGCTAAACATGGATTTTCGGCATGTTTTTTGTGCTGGTCCGGGACTTTATCCAAGGACCAAGTCCGGACCACACTTTAAACTGTTAAATTTTATAGTTTTGAACTTCATTCTCCACTTGTTCTTTTGTCCAATCTTCTTCTAATCTTTCCCCATGTATTCACACATGTTCTAACACCATTTTAGCACTTAAAATCCTCCTAACTCATGGATCAACTCCCTCCAAATTCCTTGGTCATTTTCTCAAGTTCTTACTAAATTCTTAACACTTATAACTTAATTCCTTACACCTCCTACATGTAAATTTTTCCAAAAACATCAACTAACCAAAGTGTTTCCTTTCAACCAATATAACTACTCCTCAAACATCATTATTCATCAATCTTTCCTTTTCTAAACTTCCCAAGGTTATCTTGCATCTCCATGCACAATTTTCTCTCCTTTCCATTTGTTACTCATCACTCCTAAACTTGAACATACCTAGGCATCACTAGCCATCCTCTTAATACCTTACACCTCTTCTCATTCATCTTGACATGCTAAATCCTTCTTAGACAACTTTCATCTCTATCACCCAAATCCAATCATTACCATCAAGGTTATACAAACTAGCTCATACCTAAAACATCACAAGACTTTTAAACACCATTTCCCATAGATTTTTGCACAAGTCTTAACATTCCTCATACCAAGACTTTGGTGTGTTTAATACACGCTCCTAACCTTTAATTCCTCCTATACAACTCTAGGTCATTCTAATCGTCAATAACACCTTTGTTAACTCATTTCCACACAAATTTCTTTTAATGATTCCTGGGAAATCCTTGGTCACTTTAATTCACAACAACCACTTAAACACTTTGTTTTCTACTCAAGTTTCATCATAGATCCTCTAGTATATTATCATGCCCATATGCATAGTTTTTCCCCACTAATCAACACACACATATTAAATCTTTTTCTCATCATATTTCTCACCCAATTCAAACCATTCATAACAAACTCAATATAGTGTAATAATCTTAAATTGCATAGCACTAAGGCTCTTAAATGACATGGCTCTTAGGCCCTTAAATGACTTAACTTAATCACAGAATTTCCCACAATAATAGCCTTCAACCTGCAAATACACACAACAATGCTCCCATAGAAATATAAGTGTTCCCATAATTCACCTTATACCTATCTTACTAACTCATTTCCATTGGCTCCTTAGTCACAAGTTCACAAGCTTGTTCAAATCATTTTTCCTAGGTTATATAACCCATTACTTAATGTAAGCTTTAAGCTACATTTAGTACTTATCTAAATCCCTATTCCTTAAAACATTAAACCACCTTAAGGTAAGACATTCACCTTGTTTTCAAGCTTTTCTCTCAATTTCCACCTTTGGTTTCCTTGATGGCAAATCGGCCAAGGACCTTAGTTCCTTTGCTAACCTTCTAAACAACATTAAATTAATGTAATGAGTACTAAGGAACATGCCTAGACTCATGGAATTTATTCTTAGGTTAAAAGAGTGCGTTAAGCCTTAAAAATGGATGATTACCTTTGGAATATTGGAATGAGTTTTGTAAGGAATCAAGGCATGGATTCAACTAAGCTCTTGAAGATTGAATCAAGGCTAATACAAGGAATAAAATAAGCCATTTTGGTAAGGCAAATTTTGGCCATATATGAAAAATGGAGGAAAGTTGGTTTTTCTTTCACTTTCCTTACCTTGAATGAATGAAGAAGCAAAAGAGCTCTTGAAACTTGATTTTCCCCCTTCAATGGAGTTTCTCCATGGAACCAAAATTGAGCTTTTGAATATTTGAAAAGATAATATGCAAGAGCATGCCATAACTAAGAGTAATCTATGCTCACTTTTTGATTTGAAGCTAAAATGAGTGATTGGTGAGCAAATGAACTTGGAGGTGCCATGGCTGGTGCTCTCACAGTTTTGGAGCAGAGAAGAGGAAGAAAACCGGTGGGGAAGGAAGAGAATGAAGAAAAATGAGGTGAGAGAGTGTATATGTGAGATATTTATCTTTAAAAGCAAATAGTAGTTTTCTTACTTTTCCTCCTTCTTTCCTTCACTTGGCTGGCATAAGGTGGTGACTCACCTGTTTAAAAACTTCCCCCCTCTCATTAATTAGATATTTAGGTTTTATTTGACAATTGACCACTTAAGAAAGTCATTTGACTTATTTTGGGCACTATTTGGGCACTATTCACAATTAGTGCACATATTTGTGAAATTTTTGTTTTCTCATTGATTTAGGCTTCTTAATGTGATACTAATTAGTACACATGTTGATTAAGGTGTAATCATGGTCATTTAGCCACTCAAAACCCATTTCTAAGACAATTTTTCAAAAATGTGCTTTAAGAGTCCTTAAAGCACAATTTATGTTTAAGCTTGTTTGTGTGCTTGGTTTTCTTTTGTAATTGATTTAACATGTCCATCAGCATGTCAATAATGTCTTAGAAGGATATTTGGGTGTCAATCCAAGTTACTCCAAGCTTAAAGCATGTTTTTGCTTAAATTGCTCTTATGATGTTTCCTTGTGTTTTCTTTGGTTTAAATTGTCTAACAATGTTTATAAGGCATGTTTTATCCTTATTTCAATCTACCACCCTTAAATTAACTTTTTCCCCAAAGTTCCTATGGATCTTATTTATTAGATCACACGGTTTATCTCATCCCATAGATCATATAGATCATGGTTGTATTTAAACTTATTAACTCATTAGGTCTGTCATATACTTATACTCAAATATCACACAACATGCTTAAGCATGTATAGCACTCAAAATTCCCTTTGTTGCATCCTCCCCATGTCACCGGTCAAAAGACGAAGGCTCACAGGTCCTCGGCTTCATGTGCGATTAATGCAAGATATCGCCCGCAGGTACCGACTATTGGACACTTACGCTCTCTGGCCCGCGGTCCTTTGGAAGATTAACACAGTCATATAACTTTTATCTTACTCTCTCATGTCACCAGTCAGAAGACAAAGGCACATTCATCCTCGACTTCATGTGCAAGAATACAAAACTACTCTGTTCTCCCCATGTCACTAGTCCGAAGACAAAGGCTCATGCGTCCTCAGCTTCATGGGCGAGACTCAATAAAAAAGAAATCCTTTTTACAAGGTCAAGTGAGGAATAATTTCTCTAATTGAAAATACAATCAACTCCAATTTCGTTTTATCCTAATGCCTCTATTCTTGACATGATTAATTGTGACCACTTGTAGGGAGTTTCAGGAATCATTCGACCCTGATGTGATCAGCATCAGTGTTGAACTATCTTTCCACCCCAATTTGGGTTTGGTTTCCCCTGATCTCTAGAAAATCAAGTTTCACCTCCCACGTTGTTTTCAAACATCAAATAATTCACTCATTTCCAATTTTCTAAATTTTTAGTGATTCTAGTCATAATCAGTACATCTTCAAGGTGTGGGCTCAGCCCATCAAACATTCCCAATTCATCTCTTAGTAATAACCTCAGGACTCTCATTCCTACTAAGTTCTATATCAGTCTCATACAAATTCTCACCACTTTATACCTCATAGCATTACTATTTCCTACCTTGTACTCATATCGAATAATATCTCATAGTGTTATCTTATTCTTATCTCACACATAGTTTCATATCGACTCATATCTCATATATTCCTTAAGTCTCTTTAATCCTCTTCACTAATTCTCTTAACTTGTACTCACACCGGAGTTAACAAGATAGGTACTTAAGATGTATGGTATTTGCATCTTCTGTGAGCAATAACCATAATTTATCTCAAAATGTTTATGTAAAACAAATTCTCAAATTCTTTTGTGCTATGCACACTATAGTTTACGTACTCAGTACATAAACATACGCTAAACGGTTTTCGCTCTACCCCCCTCAAAATGGATTACGCCGACGTAATCAACATGTTACCATCCTTGAATTTAGGTTCAAGATGTTATAATTCTCACTAAACATTCTAGCTTCCATGTCATCTATCTCACTTATGATTCGATCAGAGGGTCTCGACCATGTTACTGGCTTAGTCTTTATATCGAGGATCCTTAACGGTACTTATACCATTTTCTTAACTTAGTTTGGTCTAACCTCAAAGGTTCTAAAGTATTCTGTCGATAAGTCTTATATTTGTTCAATTGGAAGATGTGTGGTACATCATTCATTTCCCATTCATCACGCATGTCCAACCTTTTAAGGTACCGATCTGCTAGCTTTAGCTGCGCGACTCTGATAACCATAGGCGTAGTTTGCCTTTCTTATCCTTTTATAGTATTGTATGTCCTTCTCCTGCATGCTTATAATTTAGCACTAATTCTCCCAATGGACACGTGTTATCTTTATATATACACGGCCTTAATGAGTTGTAGCTCGTCTATCCAGTCTCTCTGGAGATCTAACGTTCATACTCTTAGTGTTCTCTCAAGTGTCTAAATTGTTCTTTCCAACCGACCTTTGGTCTGAGGATGATTCTTAATCTGAAACTACTGTTTAGTGCTTATTGCCTTTACAATTTTATCCTTAACTTCTTAAGACATGTCATATGTCTACACTTAATAATCCGTGCTCTTCGCACTTCATAATTTTTAATTATTTGTTCTCTAATTCCTTTGTGTCGTTGGTTCAACTGAATTCCTTCTCTTCAACTGTTGTGGTGGTAGCTGCTCTTGTCTGGTCTTGCGTCGTTGACCATGGTACGGAGTCGACTACTTCCCGTGTTTCTTACACTACTCGTTTACATGCATGGGGTACCTTATTGGTACATTACTACTTACCTGACCAACTCATGAATGAGTCTGTCAGGCCTACAACCCCTGTGGGGTGTAGTCGTCCCACATCTCGTTTTCGTAGACTCGTAGTGTCCGTCACACGTTTAGCTATTGCTAATTAAAAAGTATTCTATTGTCGATCTCCTCTTTCATCGTTCCATAATAACACTTACTGTTCTTCTTGAACTTAATCAAGGGAAATTCATTTACTGTGTTCTTGGATATGATAAGTTCTAGGTTCTTCCTGGACTTGTACGGACTAGATCCTCTAGTGACTGAGGTCTCTTTCCACAGAGCCTATTATCTTATTTCTCATGTTTTGACCTACAAGGATTGCACTTCCAGTTCCTTAAGGAATGACAGCGTGCTTCCTGTGAAATCTTACCTCGCATGGTCTAGACTACTGGCGTTAATGCACAGTTCGTCTTCCATCTTATTTCTTACGTATATCAGTCTTAGCTCATAGATCTAATCGTCTCCATGTTAATACTTGATGGTTCATATTTGATGGTTGCTCTACTGCCCACCATGACTTAATCCACTTGTATAAATATTGTCCTCACAACCTCTACTACCGTGATAGTTAGACTTTACTCTGTTGCCCATTGATGGTGCAGCAACTCAATTGTTTATCCTAACATATTATCTTATATTCAATCCCATTCTGGTGTAAACACACTAGAGGTCTCTAATTTCGGTGTATGGCGGTTGCCGTACCGTGTTGTAAAATTGTTATCTCTTAATATGAAGTTGTTTTGCTTCATTCTCGGGTTTGTAAGTAGGCTAATTTCTCTCACATTCTTCCATCCTTTATGATGTTATTTTTCCAAGTAATGTAACTGGTTACCGAAAAATTCATCCATTGAGTCACAAGCTCTTCTGAGCGTTGGTCACTTGACGTGCCATGTTGTGCACTCACACCATTTATCTCTGACGATTACTGATTCTTATTCCTGGGTGTTGGATATGAGGTCTGTCTATGCAGCCTTCCTTATTACTCAAGTGTATCTGGTACGTTCTAAGGTAATCTCAAGGTTTACGGTTTTCATTCTCTAATAAAAAGTATTCTATCTCTAATAAGTGAAAGCCCGTTTGAGGGGTTTATTCCCACTCATGGCCCCACAACAAGGAGAGGTATCCCCACCCTAAAAGGAATGGTTCGTTCTCCGCCCCTGATAATAGTATTATCTCAATATTCTCATTGGTGCCCTTTCCTGGCAATTCTTCTACAATCTAAGTTATATGTTTTGTAACCGTTCATATTTACAAATTGTAGTTCGTTCATGGCTTAAATAAGTCCTCTTATGCCTTCTTGCACCTCGGGCTCTGATGTGGTTAACATCTTTGGCTCGCTCTTAGTGCTTAATGTCATTGAGTGAGAGTCGGTGCTCGGTTCACTGCTGTACTCCATAGGCTATCTCCATATGTTTCGGGTTCTTTGAACACTGTCCACCTTTAGGTTACATATTAATTGTAGTACCGGTTTTCATGGTAATTTACTGCATCCAGCTTCCCGCTATGAAGTTCGTTCAGGTGACCTGGCGCCAACCAGTGTCTGTGACAATTCCGTCGTTTTCATAGACTTGCACCTTTTAACAATTATGGATTGGTTCGTATTAGGCATCTGCCTTATAGTGTCTAAGTTGGGTAATTATCCTTGTCACCATGCGCTTCCATCTCAATGCTTCGTTCAACTTGTGTTGACTACACCACCCGTCGATGATTAAGAATACCTGGGTGTTAACAGGTTAGGTAGCAATGCTAATTGTTGTTCATCAGTTTATCTGGTTTGACTATGCCCGTTCTATGGGGTAGTCCTCTAAGCTTTCCCCTTTTAGGGTTGTATGTCTTTAATTCTTGGTAGGTCATAGTTTAAGTTTATTTCCTCTATCCTATTTTTCGGGTGGGGGTTCTTACCGTACTATAGGTTGTTGTTGTAGCAAGTTGTACTATTACGAAAATTTATATCGTTCAGTATTCCGTCCAAGTTCAGTTCCCTGATGACTGGTGTTTCGACTCATCTCATCATGGTCAGGCTGTCAGGCCTTTCCAAGTTCTCACTTCCCCGTTCTTATGGATTTGCAATCCGGTATTAATATGCGTCATAACTGTAGCGCTCTACTGTCTTGCCATGATGGCTTCCCGTATAGCTTTATCGTGGCAGCACTTGCTATGGCAAGTGCACCATGCAAGATGGGCTATCGGTACTGTGCACATTAGTAATGGTACTTTCTCTTAATCTCAATCTGATTGGTAGTCCTCGGGACTCCTTTGATGTTCTCTTGTTTTCGATAACTAACCATCCGACAGTTTCCTGGTTGTTTTGACAATACTGTCACTTATCAGGGTGTTCCTCTTTCTGAGGGAACCCCTCGTTATTTACTTATGTCTTAATCCTCGTTCCTGTTTCCACGCATTTTGTTGGGGTTATTAAGTACTGATTCTCCTCTAGGCACTACATCGTAGTCCTATTCCGGTATATAATTTGGACGCGTCTTCATCGTCGCCTGCGCTATGTCGGCCAGGTTTTGTAACCTTTCTCATTGTATGGGGTTTGGAGTTCCCGTTTCTAACTGGACTTTCTGGTAGTCTTAATTCTCATGCTTTGTATTACCCCACTGCTATGCTCATTCGGACCACTATCCGGTACTCATGTCGCTTATCTTTTCCTCTCCATTGCACTCGTAGTGCTTTTATTATCATTGGTATGGCGGGGTAACTCGACTGCGTAGCATGTTGACCCATGTTGCCGGTAATTACCGTTCTCTTATTGGTAGAATTTCGTTGGCAACGCCTGCTTCACTATTGCACTCCAATTAAAACCTCCATGTTTTCGTAAACTGTTGTATAACGATGGGTTTCTTGTATTGCTTAATGTTATACACTGCTGGCAAAAAAAGAATAAACAACGCCCCTTTATAAACGGTTATATTGTAAATCGTTTTTTTATAATAGGCGGGACATCTTAATAAACGCTTTGCTTAGAAAGCGTTGTTTATGTTATGGCGCCAAAAGACAAAAACAACGCTTGCTTACAAAGTGTTCTATAAGAGATACGTATAAAAAACGCTTCTCAAAAGAAGCGTTTTTTATGTTCTTGGGCGCGATAACATAAAGAACGCTTTAGCTAAGAAGCTTTCTTTATGCTGATCGTAAGTAGCATAAAAGACGCTTCTTAAGTGAAGCGTTCTTTATGTTACCTAAATTATAAACAGTTTTCGCCCTCCCGCCCAGTCTTCTCATCAGTCTAATCGCGACTGTTCCCCTACCCACCCACTCTCTGTAAACCTCGCTCTCACTCTATGTAATCGTTGCTCTCCCTCTGTAAAAAACCTCGCTCTTTCCGCTTTATCTCCTCTCAATCGAAACCCAGAAACATCACAATATTTGCCGCCGCGGCACTTCTTTCTCTTCCCTCCCGATAATCGATCTTCTATCTTCCGGCATTGGGGCGATGAAGGCAGGCCACATGCATGCGTAGATCGATATCGGCGCCTCTCGCTATCGGTAATTTTGCCCTCAATCTGCGAACAGATATATACATATATATATGCATGCCTATCCTTTTTTGTCATAGATATAATCTTTCGATTAGTAATTAATGTTTGCAAAATCGCACGAACAGGACATACATGCCCTGTCGCACGCACGACGCCTCTGGATTACAACCCCAACTAGTGAAAGGAACAACATACATGTGTGGTAGATCTTTCGGCTCTATTCTTGGGCTGATGAGGTATTTTTGCAAACCAAACTTCTTAATCAGGAAAATATATGCTCTGTTTGTTTGGGGTTAAGGCGTATGTTTGTTTGGGATTAAGGCGTGAAATATATTGTGTGTGTATTGTTTGGGAATAATTTTGCATGCAAACCAAACTGCGGCGCGCATTTGTTGTTAACCTATGTGTGCTTGCAAACCAAACTAGCTTGTTAATTAATCAGGAACATATATACTCTGCTTTTTTTGGGATTAAAGGCGTGAAATAAAGTGTACGCGCGTGTGTTTGGGAATAATTTTGCATGCAGACCAATGGACTTGCTGGTTTTTACTATGTGTTGATTGTTGTTAATCAAGGGCGCATATTGTTGTACTATGTACTGATTTTTACTTGCTGGTTGTACAATTAATGGACTTGGGAATTAATGTGTAATATAATGCCTTTCGGCATGCATACAAATATAGTATATATGGCGAAATTAATTTGGTTAGATGATTATAGGGTGTATTAATTAACGCTATATATTATATTATAGTATAACCTAGGGTGCAAATATTAGATGACTATAGGATGTATTAATTAGTTACAAAGACATAGCATTACGACAGCTTGCCTGACGTATTCCCCTTCCCCATATTGCTTTTACCTTAACATCCACCCAGAAGTTTATCTTCGTTTCTACCAATACCAACATAAAAAACTTATAAGTTCCTTCACATTCTTCTTAGATTTGTTATCCGGTCAAGCTAGGCATTCCAATTAACCCTCTAATGTTTTGGAAATCTATATGACCACCATTGGCCATATTAGAGACCTCTAGCGCTACTTACAGCTTCTTAATTTCTTGTAGTTATTATTTTAGTATCCCTTTACATTTTTTGGCTAGCGCCAATGACCTTCGATCGGCATCAACCTATAATAAAAAAAATTGAACTCGGACGGGCCCACCAACTTTATTTTCCTTCACGCCCTTTCTTCTCTCCTTTTGGATTCCATTAGTCACCTCTGACTAGTATGTATGCTGTAGAAGCTTCAGTAGACCGAGCAATCAGAACTGGACAGCACTGAAACATCACAGAGAAAATCGGATAAAAAGTCAGACGAATTTGGCCGATGTAGACGGTTGCTGCCTCTGTTGAAGATGAAAGTACCGATGATCATGATGATTCTTCTTTTGATACAAAAGAGACAGAAGAAGAAAAACATGGTACAAAAGAGACAGAGGCAGATATAGATGAAAAGATGAATGAGAACTCAGAAACAGAGAGGTTGAAGAAATTGGCTAAATAGTTAAGTGAGCCTGCCACGAAGTAGAGTCCAGTGGCGATTAACGGATTACCGGCATACTTCATAACCTTGAATGAAGAAAACGGTTTTCTAGAATAGTGGTATCAGGAGGATAAGAGGAAACTTAGTCAATTATATGGTGGCATGGGGGACTATATGAAGATAAAGTGGTACCATATCTCCCGGTTGATGAGTTTCATGTGTAATGGATGGAGATGGAGATGGAGAAGGTAGACACTTCTCCATCTCCAGTTTCGATTGGATCTTCTTTCAGTTTTGAACATCGATAGGTCTGAGAAATATTTAAACGCTAGGACATGAATGTCTGTAGATTACATGTAGTCATTTGGAATACTAGTCACACTGTTGATGTGGGGTGCATCGTATCTTTTAAAAAAAACTAGATGAAGGTCCCTTGACAATTAAAAAGATTGAGAGATTCCCCCTAAGTATGATTCCCCCCGAGTTTGCATGTTAAGCGACTTTAACAAATGATAGCAATAAGTGACAGTTTTTATGCACAATAAGTGACAGCTTTTATGTTATACTGTAACCATAGTAGATTCTACTATGGTTACAGTATAACATAAAAGCTGTCACTTATTGTGCATAAAAACTGTCACTTATTGCTATCATTTGTTAAAGTCGCTTAACATGCAAACTCAGGGGGAATCATACTTAGGGGGAATCTCTCAATCTTTTTAATTGCCAAAGGACCTTCATCTAGTTTTTTTAAAAGGTATTATGCACCATACATCAACAATGTGTGGCTAGTATTCCAATTGACTGCATGCAATCTACAGACATTCATGTCCAAGTGTTTGAAGATTCTCCGACCTATCGATGTTCAAAACTGAAAGAAGATGCGAATTCAATCCAAACTGAAGATGGAGAAGTGTCTACCTTCTCCACCTCCGTTTCCATCCATAAGTCATGAAACTCATCAACCGGGCGATCTGGTACCACTTTATCTTCATATAGTCCCCCATGCCACCATATAATCGACTAAGGTTCCTCTTATCCTTCTGATACAACTACTCTAGAAAACTGTTTTCTTCATTCAAGGTCATGAAGTCTGCCGGTAATTCGTTAATCACCACTGGACTCTACTTCGTGGAAGCCTCACTTAACTATTTAGCCAATTTCTTCAACCTCTCTGTTTCTGAGTTCTCATTCATCCTTTCATCTATAACTGCCTCTTTCTCTTTTGTACCATATTTTTCTTCTTCTGTCTCCTTTGTATCAGCAGAAGAATCATCATGATCGTCGGTACTTTCATCTTCAATAGAGGTAACAACTATCTTAGCGAATTGGAAATTTCTTCTCAGGTACGTATTATAAGTACCTTTGTGTTTGAATTGGTGATTTTAATTATTTGCGCATGTTTGGATAAGTTTAAATGGTGCACTTAATCGCTTTTATAATTCTGTTGTGCAGCTTGTTGATTTCTTCTCAACACTTATTCATAAGTCGATCGATCTGAAGTTGGTCAATAATGAGAGGGCGCACACATGTGTTGAAAGCACTAAATTGATCAGAAGAAGTCATGAGTCTATCTTTTCTTTTTTTCAAATGGTTGTATTGTACATGTTATGATCAAAGTACTTGAAACATTTTTAGTATTTTGGTTACCATTTTTAGTATTTCGGTTAACTAGCTAGTTACAAATGTTGTAGTTGATCGATACTACACTTAAGCATATGTGCTCTAGCTGGTATATAATATTAATGCAAACAAGAGTACTGCTGTTGATGATCTATATATTAATTAAAATTCACCAGTTTGGTTGATATGGTATATACAATGCAAACAGGTTTTGAATGATTTTGTGATTTTAATTTTGTGTTACGCGGAGGGTAATAAATTGTATAAAAAATAAAAATATAATAAAAATGACCATATAAGAAATGCTTATATGTATAAGCGTTTCTTATACTCTCGCGCCAAATGACATAAAGAACGCTTGTCTTGATAAGCGTTTTTTATAAATCTTCATAAAGAACACTTATAATAAGCAAGCGTTTTTTATAGTCGGACATAAAGAACGCTTTCACCTTGAAGCGTTCTTTATGCCTCGTAGATTCCCGCCCCCTTACCCACTTTAAAAAACACTTTAGCGATAAGCGTTCTTTTAAATTAATGTACAAATAACGCTTACAACGCGTTCTTTTAAATGCTCAACCATTTGCGTCGCCGGCATAAAAAACGGTTATAAAGCGTTCCAAAAGACAAATAAAAACGTTGTTTATTCCTTTTTTCAGCAGTGATCTAACTACTAGATCGGGTTTCCCCGAGTAAGAGAAGGCTTTCTTCGGCGTTTGTTCCCCGTAATTCAAGCAAGGGATGTGGAGGGCGGGTTTAGGTACTATGGATATCCGGTAAACACCGGGAAGTCCTAACTAACGCACCTCTCGCTCTATCACTCAACCCTTAACCCATAACTCAAGCTCTAACTCGGTATCCTCCTAAGTTCGGTAATTCCTGTCATCAGAGTGTAACTACGCTTTAATACCACTTTTTGTAACACCCTAACTCATAAACTGACAATAACTCATGAACCTCCAATTATTTTCATTTCCATTAGAGCGGAATTCCTTACAACTATTGGTGTTACCGCCGTTAGTCATCCATGTCACTAACTAGCCATACAAAGTACTCCAAGATCTAGCTACGGTGTGATGGACCCGAATACACCGAACATTAGTACTTACAAGCCTTAACCAATTACATAACAATTCTATAATTTCCTTACATCCTATACAACTTACTAACTCAAGTTACCATACGAGAGTACATGCACAACTCGTAGGTCATACTTAAACCCGTAATACATCTACCCCATCTTACTCTCAGGCCGGTTGCCTTCTGTTATTCGCTTGCAAAATAAACAGTTGCCCCCGAGGGGGTCAGCACCTTTGCTGGTACGATTCTCTTATAGCCCCCAAGCTAACGGGACTACTATGATTAATTGTCGATAACATGAAGTTGATTAGATGCACAACATAAATAAGAAGTGCAATAAACAACAAGCCACATATGAACAATCAAAGTTCAAACACAATGAATGACTTAAAAGCGTTCCCTTAGTAAGTGAGTTAGTCTTTTAGCTCCTTAAATTATAATACCTCTTAATCTCAGTCCATTCTTATCTTACCTCAATCTTAATCCTTATCTCAGTCTCAATGTACCAACCGTTCTTTAATTAGAATTGGTTGTACTTTATCTCAAACCTTATCTCAAATCTTATCTCAATTAAGACAACCATTCTACTAGAATGGTTGTTCCTTGATTCATTGTTCATCTTGTCGGGTCAAGTAACCCTAACCAATGAGTTATCAGTTCCAATGGTTTACATAAACAATATTTGTTAGAATCAGTTGGGATTTAGGTAGATCCCACCACACCATCTCAGTATGCCTCCCTCCTAAAACAAGAAGTCCGAGGAGGTCGAGTCTATATGTCGACTCTAGGCGACGAGTCCGAAGACAAGTCATATTTAGAAGTTGGAACCTGATAAGGCTACCAACCTCCTACTTAACACATGCATGACCGAATCATTCCGGATTCCTCACTCCCTCCCAAGTTCTAGTTAGTAGAAGTCTCAAAGTCAATGTTTGTTAGTTAACCACTTTCGGTTACTAATAAAACAATATTTGAGAGTGTTCCTTATTCTCACACAATTCTTTACTAAACATTATTAATAAGTTCTCCAGGTAAGTTGTGTTAGTGCATCACAAACACGCAACAAATATAATACTCTGGTTGCATGTTTTATCTTGTTTAGTCGGCACACATAAATAAATAGCACACAAGCCGAGGGACACCTCGTTAGCAAGCACGCTACAAGAAAACCATACCGTTCACCGTTGGCTGTTCGGTTGCTTAATCTCCTCCGGAGTTCCTCTTACTCAAACCCTAAAACATTCATCGAATTGGGTGGTTAATTCCTTTTAATTAACCTAGCTTATTTAATCACAAATTATTTCCAAGTAAGTACCACTAAGTCATTGTAGTTCAAACTTAACCACTTATGTTGTTTACTTCTCATTATACCTCACACTTGTTCATTCCTCTAATGACCATAAAACTCTACCAAACGAACTCTTAACAACTATATATTAGCATTACCTAACAAGCCACCTTCATTTACCATCTAAAAAGAACACTTCCTTTGTAAAAATGGCTAGTCCAGGACATGGTCCGGGTCTGTAGTCCCGGACCAATTATTGGCCTTACTCTTGGGACTTATTTATGGGTGGTCCGGGACTTGGTACCTAACCAAGGTCCCGGACCACTTCTGGAAGGTACTCTCGGTAGTTTTTTTGTGCTGGTCCGGGACTTATTACAAGACCTAGGTCCCGGACCAATCTAAACTTGGATTTTTGACATGTTTTTAGTGTTGGTCCGGGACTTTATGAAATACCCCTAACCTTTAAAAAATTAATTAAATGATCTATTAATGATCTAAATGATTAATAAACACCTAAATATTTTTGGGGAACAATCTAAAAGATCTCAACAAGGCAAAACACGCCTTAAGATCGGTAAAGCCAAAAATGTGCTTTAAGACACCATAAAGATTGTATGACCTCAAATAGGATCCAAAGTGGATTCCTAAGTATTATAATGAAGTAAAGAACATAACAAAACCATTCTCAAGGAGAACTAAGCTCAGGAGCACCCTGCGACACAAAACGTGCACTAAAACACCTTAAAGCACGTTTTTGTGAGATTGCCTTTTAAATTGATTTTTAATGGGCTTAAAAATTATAATTATCCTTAAATATGATATTTTATCATGTTATATCATATTAGGAATTTAATTCCAAATTTTACAGATTTTTACAAATTTAATATTAAAATATTAATAAAACCCCGAAGTGGGGCCCACAGGAGTCAAATTGACCAAGTATGGTCAATGGGCACTAAAATGACCCATTTAACCCCTTGGTGGCCGGCTGCATTAAGGGAGGAGACAGCATGCAATGATTTGGAGACAAATGATACCTAATGTGTTTACTTTTATAAAATAATGTTACTTTTTCACATTAATTCAAACCTTATCAATCATTCCCACCTTCTCCTTTCTTCCTTGTCCGATCTTCACCATCCCAGCCGAGCTCCCCCTTCCTCTCAAGCTCTCCAAGCTTGTTCTTGAACATGGAAGGCAATCTAGCTCTTAAGTCCTTAAGGTAAGTGTTTTAATGTCATTTTATGTCATTTTTAGCCCTTTTCTTCATCTCTTCACTACCAAGACCTAAATTTCGTGGCTCATCAATTCCTATGGCTTATTCTCAGTATTCTAAGCTTAGAACAAGAGCTAAACTCGGTTGAGATCAGTAGAGGGACCAAGGTTGTCCAATCTACATTTTAAGGTAAAATGTGCTTTAAGCTCATAACTTTGATTCCTTTCGAGTTTGGCTGTGAAATTTTGGTCATAGCTTCATCTTCTCCTCCATTTCGTGTAGAATCTGTTGGTGAGTCATTTGGAGCAAGGGTGACCAAGATCCAAGAGAATACTCTCTTTTAAGCCATTTTTCCAAGGTAAAACCTAGTAACAAGGTAATATTTCGAGATCTAACTAATTCCTATGTCATATGTTGGATCTAACACCTTGTGGTGTGTTTGGTTCAGGTTGAAAATACCTAGAACTTCCCTTGCATTTTAAGGTGATTTTTGCCTTAAATCTTACATTAATTATTCCTTATGGTTAAGCTCAAGCTTGGAGTGTAACCATATCTTGTTTTTGTGTATTAAACATGTCTAAATCAAGTGGTGATTTTTCCTAGAGGTGGCCGGAGCATACAAGGATAGATCAAGGTATAACACCTTAAACTTATGATTTTTGCAATCTCTAAGTATATATATATATATGGCCGAGAGTGAACATACACATATAGGTCATATTGACCTAAAATGTAAAAAAAATGGCTAAGATAAATTAAGCTAGTCATTTAAGAGATTTAATTAACATAATGGTCAAATTATGACATTATGTGGAAAATAATTAAACCATGGAGAGGCCGAATATATATGCTATATTTTGAGACATTTATTGTGTAATTTATTTTGCAAGATCAAGGTTGTAATAAGGCCATGTCATTAGGCCATTTTAATTTAAGTTTATAAGCTTATTTAGTTTTATTTATGCTTATAATTAAAGTTGGGGCCAATTCGTAATTATTAAGGAATTAGAAAAGCCGTGGGTAATTTAGAGCAATCTAGGGTTTTTAAATGAATTTAATAAAAATTATAACATTTTATAAAGTTTTGGGTCAAAATTGTAAAAATAGAAAAGTATAGGTCATTTTGTAATTACCGAAAATTGGTTCCCATTTGGTATTAGGGGTCAAAGTTGACTATATAGGAGACTTTGACCAAGTTTAGAAAATTTAAGAAATTAAAATACTACCTTATAATGAGATACTTACTAAATTGTAAAAGATTTATAAGGTTTGGGGTGGTAATGTAATTACCGAGAATTAAGGGTAGTAAATGGAGTTTAGAAGAGTCCTTAAGTTATTAGAAATTTTTAGAAGTTTATTTGGTTAAATTTGGAGTTCATGTGAATTATATAAGTATAATATATGGTATTTTATGACATTGTTATAAATAGGTAACAAATGTATAAAAACCGTGAATTAAAAGAAGTATAAGGTTAGGAATAATGTTTATAACCTTTTGGTATAGTTTGGTAATTTTTGGAATGGTATATAAGGTTTTATAAAGATATATGTATAATATATAGTTTTAATGGGGTTAGAAAACTATGTATTATAAATTGGAATTGAATTGTGAGTTTATAGAAGTTTAATGGTTATAAGTGAAAACCGAAAATACTAAGGCTGTTTGGTATTTAAAAACAAAATATAACTATAGGCTATAATTGTTTTAATGATTTAAATGTCATAAGATATGTTATATAACTATAAGATGACATTATATTAATTAAGAGGTGGATTTTATAAATATTTAAGAACATAGGTGCTGTTCGAAAATAATAACATTTTTAAATGGAATTTATAATATGGTTTTTAATGTTATAAGAGTTATAACATTTATAATATGAGAGATATTCATTAAAAAGAATGAATATAGATTATGAGACTTACCATATAATAAATAGTTCCATAATACACACATATAAATAAATATATGTAGTAGTGTAGAAAATGTGACATGGTTCAATAATCATAAATTATCATAATTAAAATGATAATAGTTAAGGAGAAAAGAATTATAAACATTAGATATGGAAATTCTAAAGTTAAGAGTATTCATGGGATAATAAGGATCCTAGATATTAAGAGTATAGTTTACAGATGAATTATACCACATGAAATATAAAAAAAAAGAGACAAACCTTAGAAAAATAAATACTAAGGTAAGATGCATAGTGCATGACAAAGGATCACACATACAATAATGAAACAAACTGTATGATGTACAAACAAACATTAAGTTACATGCGATAACAAGTTTAACAACAACTATACTAATATACAAACAAGACTACGCGTGTAATAAACACCTTTTCCCAATCTCGAGTTAAACCTAAAACCCGACAACATTGATAGTTAGTAACAGGGGGTTAACCGGGAGGTGTTAGTGACGGTACGGGGTACCGTAGGATTGTGTTGTTATACAGTATGCTAATCAGTAGCATTGTGTATTGTTTAGTTCGTTAGAGACTACACAAGGAGCATAGGATCTTGCTGATTCATACTCCACCGTAATACACCAGGGTGAACGGTATGTTGTTATGTGTCTCTGATTGTCTCTGAGGGCTTCCTCAGTTCAGACTTCTGTGTGATCTGTGATAAGATTGTTTGTCTGAATGTTTAATTTAAAATGCATGATCTTTATATTTATAGCTGCTCATTATTTACTGTTGATGAGTTAACAGTATTGGTTCGTATATAAGAACCTATATATAAAACGAACTAGCGGCTATGGTGCTATCTTATACGAAAAATAAGGAACGTCAGAAAAGCGTTGTAGCACTAGGATAATAATACATATATTATCCAAGACTTTCATACGGAGCATTGGCCTTTCTATACGCCGCTCTCGTATCTAACACTGGATCCCGAGTTTACAGACTCCGGATTGGACTAATGATCTTGGTCTGCTGTGTTAGAAATTTTGGTAATGCGATGCGATGGTATAATTAAGTAAATAATGAATGGAAGTAAAGCCAAGAGGATGTGGCTCTTGGTGCGCGCTGTGATCACAAAAACGATACCAGGATGTCCGCGTACGGGTCCGCAAGTATCAAGAAAATTTCCCGTGAGCTAGAATGGCTCGTTGGTCGGAGACTCTACCGTTGGAGTGGCTACTGCCGTGGGTGACCCGCCATATTATATGGGTAACTAGAGACATGTCGTTTTAATGAGACAATGTCACTAGGTATAACTGAACAATAATACATTTGAGAATTATACAGTGGCGAACAATATTGGCTTCTACACCATGGACGAGAATTAATACTTATTGTTACTCTCGTTGTTTCGCTTATTGTTCATTGGTTATACTTGTGGTATATTATGTGTGTTGATGGTTGTGTTGTTATATGGATTACTGTTGTTTATTTTACAGTTATTATTAAAATGGTATTGCATGTAATGAACCTCATGCTCTCGACCAAATAATTGAGGGGTCTTTGGGGGCATGACGGGGCATGTGATGACATACTCAGCAGGGGCTGATTCCATACCACAAACCATCTTTATTTCAGGTGATTAGCTGGTGGGTCGCAGCGAGACGTGACCATTGTGATATTACTGTTGGTTTAGACTTGGTACGGTGTGATACTCAGGTTGTTTTGGACTCGGGTTGTTTAACCGAGGTGTATTTGGTTTAGATGCTCACGGTCTGTAATAATTGTTGATGTTAGGTTTGTTTTAAGTTGTTTAAGTTCTACTATCTATCTCTTGTGGTCACTGCGGGAATACGTTTCGCAAGTTGATTATCAGGTAAATCGTTATCACCCGTATGGGCGAGTGATAACAGTGACACCAGTAGGGCGATAGTTTATTATTTACCGCTGCGAGATATTATTGTGCGCGACTTCTATAGGATTACTAGGAACCGGTTTAGTAGGGGTGTTACACTTTATCCAAGGACCAAATCCCAGACCACACTTTAAACTGTTAAATTTTACAGTTATGAACTTCATTCTCCACTTGTTCTTTTGTCCAATCTTCTTCTAATCTTTCCCCATGTATTCACACATGTTCTAACACCACTTTAGCACTTAAAATCCTCCTAACTCATGGATCAACTCCCTCCAAATTGCTTGATCTCTTACTCAATTTCTTACTAAATTCTTAACACTTATAACTTAATTCCTTACACCTTCAACATGTAAATTTTGCCTAAGACTTCAACTAACCAAAGTGTTTCCTTTCAACAAATATAACTACTCCACAAAGATCATTATTCATCCATCTTTCCTTTGCTAAACTTCCCAAGTTTATCTTGCATCTCCATGCACAATTTTCTCTCCTTTCCATTTGGTACTCATCACTCCTAAACTTGAACATACCTAGGAATCACTAGCCATCCTCTTAATACCTTACACCTCTTCTCATTCATCTTGACATGCTAAATCCTTCTTAGGCAACTTTCATCTCTATCACCCAAATCCACTCATTACCATCAAGGTTATACAAACTAGCTCATACCTAAATCATCACAAGACTTTTAAACACCATTTCCCATAGATTTTTGCACAAGTCTTAACATTCCTCATACCATGACTTTTGTGTGTTTAATACACTCTCCTAACCTCTAATTCCTCCTATACAACTATAGGTCATTCTAATCCTCAAGAACACCTTTGTTAACTCATTTCCACTCAAATTTCTTTATAATGATTCCTAGGAAATCCTTGGTCACTTTAATTCACGACAACCACTTAAACACTTTGTATTCTACTCAAATTTCGCCATAGCTCCTCTAATATATTATCATGCCCATATGCATAGTTTTTCACCACTAATCAACACACACATATTAAATCTTTTTCTCATCATATTTCTCACCCAATTCAAACCATTCATAACAAAATTAATATAGTGCAATAATCTTAAATTGCATAGCACTAAGGCTCTTAAAAAACATGGCTCTTAGGCCCTTAAATGACTTAACTTAAACACTGAATTTCCCACAATAATAGCCTTTCACCTGCAAATACACACAATAATGCTCCCATAGCAATATAAGTGTTCCCATAATTCACCTTATACCTATCTGACTAACTCATTTCCATTGGCTCCTTAGTCACAAGTTCACAAGCTTGTTCAAATCCTTTTTCCTAGGTTATATACCCATTACTTAATGTAAGCTTTAAGCTACATTTAGTACTTATCTAAATCCCCATTCCTTAAAAGATTAAACCACCTTAAGGTATGACATTTACCTTATTTTCAAGCTTTTCTCTCAATTTCCTCTTTTGGTTTCCTTGATGGAAAATCGGCCAAGGACCTTTGTTCATTTTCTAACCTTCCAACCAACATTAAATTCATTTAATGAGTACTAAGGAACATGCCTAGACTCATGGAATATATTCTTAGGTTAAAAGAGTGCTTTAAGCCTTAAAATGGATGATTACCTTTGGAATCTTGGAATGAGTTTGGTAAGGAATCAAGGCATGGCTTCAACTAAGCTCTAGAAGAATGTATCAAGGCTAATACAAGGAATAAAATAAGCTATTCTAGTAAGGAAAATTTCGGCCATATATGAAAAATGGTGGAAAGTTGATTTTTCTTTCACTTTCCTTACCTTGAATGAAAGAAGAAGAAAAGGAGCGCTTCAAACATGATTTCCCCCCTTCAACGAAGTTTCTTCATGGCACCAAAATTGAGCTTTTGAATATTTGAAAATATAGGATGCAAGAGGTAGCCATAACTAAGAGTAATCTATGCTCACTTTTTGATTTGGAGCTAAAATGAGTGTTTGGTGAGCAAATGAAGATGGAGGTGCCATGGCTGGTGCTCTCACAGTTTTGGAGCTGAGAAGAGGAAGAAAAACCGGTAGGGAAGGTAGAGAATGAAGAAAAATGAGGTGAGAGAGTGTATATGTGAGATATTTATTTTTTAAAGCAAATAGTAGTTTTCTTACTTTCCCCCCTTCTTTCCTTCACTTGGCTGGCATAAGGTTTGCGTTATCGTTTCTTGGTTCGATAGTCTTAGTGTGTTTCCATATTTTCATTAATTCGCAAAATGACTCCTCCTATGAGTCATTAATCAAACAAGACTCAACTATGAGTCGAGCTATAGCACACATACCACATTCAAGCAATTCATCCACAATCACACATTTCATGAATTATACAAACTTTAAATTCAAAATACAATCCAACAACAAGCAATACATTACAAGCACAAGAGAGTGCAAACAATTCTATTCGTGCATTTATCTTGTTAAGGTGATCACATAATCAAACAAGCACACAAATCAGAGTAACTCTGTTAGCATACGGGGCATGAGAAAATCATACCTTTCACCGGGGTTAGCTTAACCGTGTGACCTCACGTTCTTTGGTTTACACTTGTTTCACTGATAACATTCAAATGGTTCTATTAACATTTAGGTGTTACGGTATGCAAAACTAATACTCCCGTACTTAACCCCGTTATCCCGTTATTCCTTAGTTTGTTCATGTGTTCTTAAACTCACAACTTTCTCATTCACTTCTCAAACTTGTTTACACTTCCAAGGACCTTTATAGCTCACCGAACAAGCCCTAAACATCATCTAAAGCCACCCCAATCAATTCCCCACCCTTAGGACACTTAAAAACACTTTCTGTTCAATTTTTGGCTTGGTCCGGGTTTGTGTCCGGGGTTGCAAACCTGAACCAAACTCTGGAATGTGTTTCTGGCCATTTTTACATGTGGTCCGGGTTTGTGTCCGGGGTTACAAACCTGGACCTCCCCCAGGGATGATCTTTTGCCTAATTTTTGATGTGGTCCAGGTACGTGTACCGATTTGCAAACCTGGACCACCCCTAGAACTGTCAAAATGTACAGTTTTTGAACTCTTTTCAACCCCTAATTCACCTCTAAACGTTCCCTAATCTTTCCACATGTTTCATACATGTTTAAACACCCTAAAACATGCTCTAAGCCACTTCAAGTCAGTAGTTTAATCCTTGCTCAATTTTTACCAATTTCCATCTTCACTGTTACAAGTTGCACACTTGTGCATTTCCTAAACTTCCTCTTGATAGTTTACAACCTTCTACCACCTTACCAAATCACTTATGGATCACCACCACTACTTCTTAGACATTTGCACTAACTATACCCAAGTCCATCCTCCATTTCCAAGAATTTAAACATGATAAGTGTGAAATACATCTATCTTTAGGGCTATAATTCTTCCTACTTTCATAACAATTCTTGTCGTATTTCTCACTTATTGTATGTTTTTCCTTAGATTTATGTTTTGATATGAACTGACAGATTTTATGTGTCCAAAATAGGAAATAGTCTTGGAATCACATAGTTTACTTCACAAGCTTTACAACGCAACAAACGGCGAGTGAAACGGAGCTAAAACGAAGAATCTAAGCCCAGTTGAAGATTGCAGAAAAATGAGGAAAATACACACGTCCGCGTATCCCCACTCGGACGCCAATTCGGACAGAACAAAGAAGCCTGTCCGTAACGCGGACACAAACTAGGACTCAACACACACACGTGTCCGCATTGCGGACTCAAACTTGGACGCAACAAAAGGGCGTGTCCGCTTTGCGGACTCAATCACGGACATCTCACGTCCGCAAACGTGTCCGTACGCGGGCTGAAACGCGGACATGTTTAAACTGCGGCGCCGATTTCCAGATTTAACGCGTTGTAACTTTCGGTGCCGCGTTCTTCTTCTCTTATCTACGGCGCCTACAATTATCCATCTACTACCACCGCCTACCTTATATCCCATCCACCCTTGTCATCTTCCTCTTCCTCTGCCTCTATAAAAACCCACGCACCTTCAATCTTCATAATCAATCCCTTCCTAAATCCAAATTCTCCAGTTTTCTTCTTTTCCTCTTTCTTCTCCTCCTAAACCCCTACAACCACACCATCGACCAAGTTCCACATCTCCAAACAAAGTTACGATATTATTTTCTAGATTTCCAGAGGAAGACGACGTTCTGCACAAACCTAGGTTGTGTTCGGATTTGCGTCCGCGTTTGTGTCCGGGTGGCCTCACACGGACATGACCAACTTTTGCCAGTTTGTTCGTTATTCTTCGTTATACCCGTTTGTCATCGTTTTGAGGTTGGCATAATCACGGAGACGAGCCCGGAAGCGAAACAACTCTCTCCAAATAGAGTTCTTTCTTTCCTTTAACTTTACTTTGTTTTAATGAACATCTTATTATTGATGTTTGTTTGTATAATTATGTGTGATTAATAAACTTAGCCTCCCGGGTTTGGAAGCGAGCCTATTTTATATAATTGTGTTATGTAATCTTTCCACTATAATTTGTCTAAGCAGTATTTTGATTCTTGTCCTTAATGCGCTTTAATCTTCTTGTACAATTATTAAAGTGATATTTGTAGTTCTCTTGTTCAAATGCGTTGCTGAGACAAGGTTCTAGACATAGGAAGTCAAAACGGGTTAACGACTAGAAGCGTGTCTCGCCTATAGGTTAATCTGTCTCCAATAGGAATTGTTAATAAATGCGATTGGTTGAATTGACTTGGGCATGTTTTGCGGCTTGTTATTTCTGCTATTTAGGGTTTGTTGTACAAGGACCGGTCAATGATGTAACACCCCGTCCTAAGCCAATCGTGGTTACCGTAAACTTAACAAATAATACATAAACATCGCAGCGGAAATAAACCAACACCAGGACCTTGCCACGGTCTGATCAACAAGAAATACCGTTTCTTAAATGATTACAACCGAATATCCAAAATACATACACCAACCGAGTTATAAGTGTCTCAAAAACCACATAATATATCTCAAGTTAAACTATCAACAGACGGGAGCACAGGCGTAACCCGTATTCAAAATAAAGCCCCACCTAGGGCTACCCGCTCCTACTCTCGTGGTGTGACTTCATGGGCCGCTTACCTGCAAGTGTAAAAACAGCCCCCAAAGGGGGTCAGCACGAATGCTAGTACGACCCTCTCGTGGCCCCCAAGCTAACGGGGCTACGACGACTAATTATCGATAGCATGGAAGTTGATTAGAATCACAATCATAATAAGAAATGCAGTAAATCAACAAACCGCAAATGAACATACTTAGTTCATACACAAATGAACGACTCAAGCGTCCCCTTAACAAGTGAGTTAGATCTTAACTCCTTAGGTCCACACTCTCCTTAATCTTATAATTGCCAACCGTTCTACTCTTAGACTGGTTAACCCATAATTGGTTGCTTATTTTTGTAGAGCTTGGTAAACCCTAGCCGGTAGCAGTGCACTCACCAGCAATAAGCACCCTTTATTAATTTGTTAGAGATGTAGGCTTGATCCCCCCACGCCATCCTTAATATGCCTCCCACCTCAAACAGTAGTCCGGGTGGTCGGGTCGGTTTGTTGACCCTAGGCGACGAGTCCAAGGACAAGTCTTATTTGGAAGTCGGATCTGATTCAGATACCGACCTCCCCGAATACACATGTGCCGGTACCATTCCAGATTCCTCACTCCCACCCCGAGTTATGGTTAGTGAAAGTCTTAAATATCATGTGTTAGTTAAACCTCAACGGGTATTAACCAACAGTCATCGAGGTATAATTCCTCTCCTTAACTCAATAAGTACTAAGCTCAGTTAGTAGCAAGTTCAAGTCTCGTGGGCTAGTGTAAGAAGACACAATCACAACGAGACAATAATATCCGGTTGCATGCTTTGTCTTGTCTTAGTCATATCAAATAAAACAGATAGCACACAAGCCGAGGGACACCTCGTTAGCAAGCAGGTCACAAGAAAGACTGTACCGTTCACCGTCGATTGTCCCCTTGTTTAATTTTCCTCCGGGTTCCAAACTTTCAAGTCCTAGAATTCATCAAACTTAGATTATTAATTATCTACACATTACTTAACTTATTAACTTACTTAACCCATAATGATCCCCTTCTAACACTTCTTAAGTTTTATACTTAACCTTACAAACTTAGCTTTAAACATTAAAGTCTTTTCCTTACTTAATCCCCTAGGTCTTTAGGTTTCTAATCATCATTGCCCCCTTAATGGTGTACCATTAATACCATTAAGCATCCTTAAAATTCTTTTTTTCTTAAGTGTTAAGGGTCGACTGACCCACCGACCGACCCAACCCCTGGGTCCGTCTGTTCCAGTAACTTTCTAGTTCAAACAATTCTCTTAGACAGACCCACGACCGACCCAACCTTATGGGTCGGTCCATCTCAGAAATTTCTCCGTCTTTTGAAAAACTACCCGTCCGACCCAGAGCTAAACCGACCGACCCAAACCCTCTGGGTCGGTCCATCACAGAAACCATTTCCTACATTAAATTTTAGCGCGACCGACCCAAAGCTAAGCCGACCGACCCAAAACCCTGTGGGTCGGTCCAGTCCAGAGACATTCTGGCTGGCTTAACATGGTCCGACCGACCCAGAACTGGGTCGGACCCTAGGTCGGTCCACTACAGACTTTTCTCTTAAATTGTTCTTTCAACTCCAAACTCTTCCACAAGTATACCAATAGGTCTAACACCATCCTGGCACATTAAATCCACCTTATAACATCCACCAAGCCCATTAAAACAACTTCCAAAGATCTTCTCAACCATTTACTCAATTTTTACAAAAAACTCCCAACATTTAGCACTTATTTTTTTCCTACTTTTCTAACACATAATCCACCTAGAACTTTCACTAACCAAATGCTCCCTCCTTAAGAACTTGACCAAACCATGTACACCACTTTCCACCCTTATTGCATTTACCAAACCTTCCTTTGATTCTATACTCTAGTTCTCACCTAAACCATTTCAAAGTTTCACACCTTATTCCCATCAAACTAGTACAAGTTTCCTAACTCCTTTAATCAAGGTCTTGGTGCCTAAAATTCACCATTGCAACCCCTAGTTTCTCATAGACATACCTAAGTCATCCTAGTTTACAAGAACATCTTAGACTCATTCCTTTTCACCAAAATAACTCCTAAAATTCCTAGTACTTCCTTAGTCGTAAAATCTCCTTAGATTATCTTAGACATCATGTTTCTTCACCAAATTTTTGCATAGTTTCCCTAGCGTATTACTACACCCAAACACTTAGGTTTTCACCATTTAACAATCTTTATCACCCAAATTCTTTCCACACATTCTTAACATTTTATTTACACCAAAACTACACCACATCATCATATAGTGCAATAACTTAAAATGCTTGGCACTTAGGCCCTTAAATGACAATAATCTTAACCACTGAATTTCCACATATATTTGCCTTTAACCTGCAAATACACACAACAAGGCTCCCGTTGAAATAAAATGCTTCTTGTAATTCACCTCAACATTGTTTAACTATCTCATTTCTCATTAGCTCTTTAGTCACAATTTCTCAATATAATAGTATTCTTTCTCCTAATTTTTATATCCCTTTTCCATTGTAAATTCTAAGCTGAACTTGTTACCTATCCATATCCCATCCCTTAATGCATTAAAACACCTTAAGGTAAGCAATTTACCTTGTTCTTTCACAAGCTCCACAAACTTTTCTCCTTAGGTTTTTCTTGAACAATCTCGGTCACCAATCAAACTCTCCTTGCCAATGTTCTAACCAATATTCAATGACTCCAATGAGTACTAAACAATACACTAACCTTAAGGAATAAAACCTAGGTTAAAAATGTGTTTTAAGGTATTAAATTGAATGTTTTACCTTGGATTCTCAAGACAAACTTTGATATGAATCAAGAAGGACATCCTCTATCCTTTGGAGAATAGAAAACAAGCTTGAACAAGGCATAAAAATGAAGCCCCATGAGTATAGATTTTCGGTTATGGAGAAAGATGATGGAAACCTAGATTTTCTTACATATTCTTTACCTTAAGAGAATGGAGAAGCCAATGAACTCTCCAAGCTTGAGTTTCCTCCTATAATGGTGGTTTGACTTGGCACTAAAATGGAGTTCTTGAAGTTTTAGAAAGATAGGAAGGAAGAGCTTGAGCTAACTAAGAAGAATATGTACTTTGTTTTGGTTTTGGAGCTAAAATGAGTAAGTAGTGATCAAAGGAAGGTGGAGCTTACATGGGGCTTCTCTTCACGTCAATGGAGAAGGAAGAAAGCAAGAGAAATCGGTGGTGAGAGAAGAGAATGAAGAGGTGAGGAGAGAGGTAAGCAAAAGTAACATATTTATGTTAAAAAACAAATAGTGTTTTCCTTATTTCCCTCCTCTTTATCTAATATTACTATCTTGTGTGGTGACTCACCACTAACAAAAACTGGCCCCCTTCACTAATGAGGCTAGTCATGGTCTTGTTTGACCATTTAATTTGACTTAGTTGACCAAAGACTAAACTAGGCACTATTTGGTTACTATTCATAAAATAGTGCACTTATTTGTGAAATTTTTGATTTCCCATTGATTTAGACCTCCTAATGTGATACTAAGTAGTACACAAGTTACATAAGGAGTAATCATGGACATTTAGCCACTTAAAACCCCTTTCGAAGACAATTTTTCAAAAATGTGCTTTAAGAGTCCTTAAAGCACAATTTGTGTTTTAACTTGTCTGTAAGCTTGGTATTCTTTGGTAATTGATTTAATATGACCATTAGGATGTTACTTAGGTCTAAGAATGATATTTGGGTACTAAACCAAGTTACTCCAAGCTTAGAGCACATTTTTGCTTATATTGCTCTTATGGTGTTTCCAAGTGTTTTCTTTGGTTTAAATTGTTCCCCAAAATTTCTAAGGCATTATTTAGTCTTCATATACCTTAGTTTATCATCGAAACACCATATATATTTTTGGGGTATTTCAATCTACCCCCCTTAAAAGAACTTTGTCCCCAAAGTTCACATATATGCTTAATCATTCACGGTACTCAATTCCCTTAATCTTAACACCACATCTTATATTCACATTCACACACATCCCAAGACCCAAAGGTCTTCCACAAATACAATACATAGGTATTATACATATCTCAAACTTACCACCAAAGTGTAATAATTTACACAACCATATCTTACACACACCAAACAAACGACAAACATGTTTGTTTCCTAACTCAAAAGCGAGGAAGCTCTACCCCCCTTAAAAAGGGGTACGCCCAGTACCCTATACAGACGATCTAGTCAGTAAACAATGAAGGGTACTTCGATCTCATCTTATCCTCTAATTCCCACGTGGCCTCTTCGACATCCTGGTTAGACCAAAGAACCTTCACCAGTCGCACTGACTTATGGCGAGTGTCCCTAGTCTTACTATCCAAGATTCTCTGAGGAGTCTCCACGGATCTCATATTCGGTTCTAACGTCAACCTCTCAGGTTCTAACACATGGGAGGGGTGGTGCATGTATTTCTTTAGCTGTGAAACTGTAACACCCCAACCCGAAATCCAATAACCTGAACGGCGATCACTCCCAAATAAAATACAACTGCAGCGGAAATAAATACAACAACCGGGCGGTATTACAATGCCGTTGGCCACCCTTGTGACCAACAAGGCTAACTCCAAATACAATCTCCAAAAGTCACGGTCTGAATACGAATACAATCCGAGATACTAGGAATCAAACTCAAATGTAAAGTACTTAAGTAAAAACAAATATCTAGAAGAAGACTCCCATAGCTTGAATCTACCCCACCTACACTCGGTGTGGTAATCTTCTCAACTTCAGGTACCTGAAAAATGGGGGTGCCCCCAAAGGGGCTCAGCAAACAATGCTGGTATGGAAAACGTGCAGCCCATCGTCTACCGGGCCACACCAACTACTTTGTCGAATACATGCGGTTCATTTTTATAAAGCTGTAAACAAACATAGTAGGATAATAACAAGTATCCATACAAGGACAATAATGTCACATAGAACAAGACTTCAGAAGGTCAAGTTAGCTGAACAGTAATCTTTTAATGATAGTCGGGTCCACACGATGGGACTGACAGGTATAACTGAGTATTTCAAATAGTGAAGGTATAGTGACCTTGTTAAATTGAAAGGTTGGGAAACTAGTCCCTCAGAAGATAACGTAGTTAACTCCTGTACTGAGAAATGTGGGAATCGTACCCTCGAGAGGAATGAAGTCTTCCTCTCCACTGAACTGATGGGAAATAGAACCCTCGAGAGGAATAAAGTCTTCCTCTCCACTGAAATGTTCCGTCGCGACGTATAACTGAATAGGAGACGACCTGAGACAGGTACAACTCCTGTAGCATGCATGGCCAGATCCAACTGGGCTCCTCGTTCTCGTAGTATAGAGTTGTTAAGTGTCATATAAAGACGTTAAACAAGAACACAATGTGTATTGCCAATTATCACGTTTAGGATAATGACGTTTGTTTTAAAGTGAAGTTAGTGAGAGACTTGAGTACAAGTCCTCGGTATACTGAAACGCAGGTATTTAATCCACTGATATAGTAGTGTTGTATGCGTGGGACATACATGTCGTAGTTAGCAACATTCACACATATAAAATAACACAACAGTGCACAAGAGTAAAAACAACATTTTTCATTAATTATCTTGGTCGTTAATTCAAACAACAGATAGCACACAAGCCGGTGTAATCCGGTAGAAAACAGGTTGCAAGAATCCCATACCGTTCACCGTAGACTGTACTTGTTTTAATTCTCGGTCAACGTCTGGTCAAACAAGGTCCTAGAATAGGATTAACTGAGAGGGTTAATTTATGTTACCCTTATATAATAAATCCATTGGATCTTTTAATAAATCTCGTATTCTGTTATTTCATGTGAGGTTTATTTCTTTTAATTACCTCATGATTTCATGTACAACTTATTTTTTATTCCTTTGATTTATTTATAAATCCTTTAATGTACATGTAAGTATTTATTTATTCATGTACTATGTTTGTTGTTTATTTTGATTGCCTAGGTGACATAACAACTTATAATTCCTTAACTATATTTATATGTCATTCATGGACATAAATTCTTATAGTTTTTATTATTCCTCCTTTAACCATATATTATAATTATTAGTTACCTTTAATTTCCTTATAACTATATAAGTCATAGTTTCATCTTCATAATTCCTTTAATCAAAATTCTTTCTTCTAATCCCTCCAAATATCCATATTGGACCTATATTTATTTAAATCTAAATTCTTACCCTTATATTTCGGTTATTTACAAATCAACCACATTAATTCATAAACTTTATTTTTAAATTCTAATCTCATCATATTATATAGTTTTAATTCCTTATTTAATTAAATCACAAAACTACCATTAATATTTTGGTATATACTTTTAAATATTGTAACTTTTGAAAATTACAACTTAGCCCCTCCAATTCTCGGCATATATATATATTTCTTATAATTGCAATTTAGCCACAAAATCTTATAATCTTTACATAATGCCTTAAAACTATAGTTTTAATTTTAATTCTCCATAAATGCCGAATATATATATATAAATTCTTAAATTACCAAACTAACCCCAAAGTAATTCGGCTTTGTCATTTATTTTTCCTTAATTACATTTTCATCCCAAAACTTTATAATAGTTTCTTAATAACTTATAAACTATAGTCTAAATATTTATTTCCTCAAAATTTCGAAGGTGAACCTAATAAATCCCTTAATTATCAATTCGCCCACTAATGAGTTCCAAACTTTCATAACAACTTTTATAAATTACATAATAGCCCAAAACTTTATAACATGTTATTTTTAACACTTGTTTAAATTATCTAAAATTCATGAACTAAATTCCTAACCTTATATTATATCATAATTACTCTAAATATGCTCTTAACTCTCGGCTTTCACAATATATACACCAAACTTTGTAAAAATTACATCTTTGCCACATAACTTAATTAATTAGCCATTTAAGCACTAATAAAATATTTTTAACTCACCAAACTTTATAGTATAAGTTTATATCCATAAGTAGCTCATAAAAATCTATTTTTCACTTAGACAATTCGGCCATAATTAAATAGCTACCATATAGTATATAAAAGTGGATTTATATGTCATTATAAATATACATAAATTCATATGAGTCATATAACTCATGTAAAAATTATTGTAATGTCTTATATTGATTCTTAGCTCAAAATAAAGTATTTTTGCCCTTGACATTTCGGCCTTAATTTATTTGTAACATAAATAAATTTTGTGACACAAAAATGTGTCTTAAGGTAAATATTTTCCATATATGTTATAGATTATATTTTTGGCATATAATACCATATACTTTCGGTTTTAATTAACCTAGGAGATGTACATAATTTTTGTATAATTATTAGAAGCTTAAAGATGAAGATAGAAGTTAAAACTCCACTAATGGACTTAAGAGCTTCAAAGGAAGAAGATGAAGCTAGAAGAGAGAGGAGAGAGCCTTACCAATTCGTGAATGAAGAGTGCAAGGAGGAAAATGAGACTAAGCTCACGTAAGAAGAGAAGGCAATTGGAATTTGATTTTTGTTTTGTTAATTTTTAATGTCAAATGACTATACTTTTTCCTTAGTTTATTACATGGGTTATTGGCTCAATAAATGCCCTTCTTTCCAGCATGAAATTGGCCATAATGCAAGACAAGACAATGTGGAGGGAAATAATGGTGAGCTAGAAGACACGGTAAGAAAAGTAAGTTTTATTCCTTTGATTTTTCAATGTTTGTAACTTGTCTTCTTCTTCATTGTAGGTGGACGATTTGGAGGCCTGAATGGAGCTTACCAACCGGTGGAGAAGAGCTAAGAACAAGCATGGAAGGTTACTTAATTTTTAAGAAAGCAAAAGATGGAATCTTAGATCTACTTTTTGCCTTTTTCATTTTGTTTTCTTCCTAGCTCACATGGCCTTATTCCAATGCATAATTTCGACTGCTTGGTGGTCAAATAAGACCTACATACTTTGACATTAAGTAATATAACACATGGGAAGGTGAGTCACCATGTTTTAAGCCTTTTATAAACTTTAAAAGCAAATTTTATACTAGTTTTTGCTCTCAAAATCGGCCCCTATAGAGTGCCTTGTTGACTAGTCTCTCCAACTGATTTAGAAGGTCATTTTGACCCTATTTAAGATTACCAATTCGTGGCATGTCAAAAACTACAACGCAATTGCGTAAAACGCGTTTTTGTGACACCCGAAGGTGTGTTTTTGTGCTCTAAGGAAATTTTGGGAAATAAATTGTTTTTATGAGTTCCAAGTGTTTGTAAACACTTATTATAGTAAATAAACATATATTAAGATGTTACATTGGGTTATATGGGGTTATATCAACCCATGACATAATTTACGGGCCATCGGGATACACCCGGGCAAAAAGGAGCGCTAAGAAATCCTCCTGTGGTTTTTGCTGAATTTTGAGAAACCACTTCGTGGGTTATCTTTATAATGGTTAATAATGATGTTAGGAGCTCAAGGAATTAATTTTATAGGGGTTCGTGCCACCTCGGCACTCCTCCGGACTTTTCGTGCTTTAAGGGGCGTGCGTGAGCACTCCCGAGCGTTTTGCGTTTTTGACTGAATATAGCTTAGGGAATATGTTTATATATTCATATAATAATTGTATGACCATTTGGTTTGAATATTAGAGGGTCATACAAGGTCATGTTTGACCATATGCCTCTAAGGCGTTTTAGCGTTTATGGAGAAACGACTGTTTTTACGTAACGTTCTCATGCATGGGTTTGCATGCGTACGTGAAATGATTTATAATAGGATTATTTTCCATTAAATAATGGTTTTATAATGTTAATTAGATTTGGGGTATTTCAATCTACCCCCCTTAAAAAGGGACTTCGCCCCGAAGTCTCATATCTAAATTCTAAGGTTGTGGGGAATCAAGTTCCACTAAGCATCCACAACTCAATCTAGTTCTTAGGGATCAAGTCCCAAGTCTCTATATACCTAAGTTCATAGTGTACATCAAGCACAACAGGAATACTTGGAATGTCATAACATATACCTACAATGTAGTGCAAGGTAGTAAACACAATCACGTTTCATTTCAAATAGTGCAACATAGTGCACATAATATTTCCATTGTAGTGTAACGAAGTACACATCAGCAAGTAGAAGTACAAAGTGCATTCAAATACAGTGTTACACAAGAACACATACAAGACAAAGTGTCCCTGAAATGCACCAAAGTGCAACAAAATGCATACTAAACTCACAAACGAAAAAGGCTCTACCCCCCAAAAAAGAGGGGTACGCCCCCGTACCCTAGACTAAAGTGTCTAGTCGGTAAATAATGAGGGAAACTTCGCTCGCATATCCGCTTCTAGTTCCCATGTGGCCTTTTCCACATCGTGGTTCGACCAAGGAACCTTTACTAGGCTCACAGATTTGTTTCGAGTATCTCGTGTTTTCCTGTCTAAGATTCGTTGCGGTGTTTCCACATACCGCATTGTTGGTTCTAATGAGAGTGTCTCTGGTTGTAGAACATGAGAAGGATGAGGCATGTATTTCTTAAGTTGAGACACGTGAAAAACATTGTGTACTTTGCCCAACTCTGCTGGCAAATCAAGTCGATATGCCACAAGGCCCACCCGCTCTATGATAGCGTAGGGTCCTACAAATTTCGGGCTTAGCTTGCTGTGAGCCTCGATTTTAAACCCTATCCTATGTGGTTTAACTTGATTGGGATCTAATCGGGTTTTAGGTCCACTTATAGCCTAAGATTAATAACTATGTCATATAACAATAATTATTAAAACCTAAGCTAGCTCACTGGAACCTATTATGAGTCGCCACCTAATTTTAACCTAGATCAAATTAGGAAAGGAGAGTTCGGGTTCGGGGGCTTGATATTCGACTTAATTAGGGTTCAAATTACTTTCATTACCCTTCCTAGGTCGTTTTTCCTCTACTTGGTTTAATTACGGCTTTCCACAAAGTTGCTTTTTTAACCTAGGTGCACGCTTCTGTTTTTTGTGTTTTTTAGCATTTTTTGACAGAAAATTAAAGTGGAAATTAAAATACCTAAACTAGGGTTTTGGAGGCAGAATTAGGTCAAATTTTGTTTCCGTCCGTAGCCACGGACCTAATGTCCGAAGCCACGGACCCCAGTTAACCTACATAACAATAAAAGTCGAATTAAACAGAAAACAGAAAATTGTAAAGTCCGGGGCCACGGACAGGCTGTCCGTGGGCCCGGACATTATTAGAAAACCTAAATTTTAAAAAATTTAAAAAATCCCGCCGCCGACCGTGGGCGTCCGGGCTTTCGGACAGGGAGTCCGGGACCCCGGACACGACGTCCGTGGGTGCGGACAGCCCTCGGACGGCGGCGTTGAGGCTGTTCCCGAAGGTGTTTTTGGCTCAAATTTTATGGGTGTGTAGCCTGAAAGATGTACAATGCGTTAGTGATCGAAAGTTCTCAATTTGAATTCGAATTATGCACGAAACTTGGTAAACAAGTTATTGGACAGAAGCTTGAATAAACAGCAATACAGAAGCGTACGAAGGTTAGTTTGAGCCCAAATTTTGAGGCAAGACAGATAATACCGTGGAGAATTAGGGAAGTGGAGTTTCTACCTGTTTTACCTTCGGATTCACAACGTTTCTTCACACCGGGATTCGTCGAGTGCTCCGTTGATGGCAGACCCGAGAGGATTTCGACCCAAGCTTCTGGTTGTTGGTTGTTCTTCACGTTTTGGAGGTGTTTTTGTGGGGTTTTGATGATTATTGGTGCTTTGGGAATTGGAAAACGTGTTTAGATGGTGATTTCGGGGGATTTTCGGTATGATTTGGGTGGCCGGGTGTTGGAAAACGTGAGAGAGAGAGAGAGGAGGCTGTGTTTTCTGACTCTCTAGGGTTCTTGAGCATATCAAGTTCCCCTTTTATCCAAAAACCTATCCCCTTATATAGACTTTCTTAAAGATAAAGAAAATCTAGTAAAAGTAAGATTTTTTGATATTTTAATTAAGTGAGTTCCCAAATGAATTTTGCTGTGAAATTTTAACCACGTGTCAAGGATGGGAATTATGAATTTTCTGAAGTGGAATCGGATTTTTGAATGTTGGAATATTTTAAATTGAATTTCTCGTCAGATTCAGTCAGAAATTGCTAGAAAATTATTGGAAATTCGAAAAATCGAAATTCCAACGCCATTATGCTTAGAATGTCATCCCCTATCATGGGTTAAAATATCAAAGCATTTCAAGCTGATTTGGGCATCCTTTGGAGGAGAGAGAAAGCTTATAAGAGGTCTTAGGAGCCTTTAAAGATTACCAAAACACCCCTGAAAGTGACGAAGCTGCTCCCCATGCCATGGAACGCGCCGATTGAGCCGGGATCCCTCACTGCTTGTTTAAAATGCCTCTCACAACACCAGTACCTCGTAGACCCTAACCAGGGGGGTCAAAATTTTGGGTATAACACTTGCCCTTCTGCCCAAATCTGAATACACCCTTCATGGGTGATACTCGTAGAAATACCTGGTCGCCAACTGCGAACTCAAGGTCTCGTCGCCTCTCATCAGCATATGATTTTTGTCTGTCTTGTTCTGCTTTCATGTTACTTCTGATTTGTTGTACTTCTGCCTGAACTTGCTCTAAGTACTTAGGCCCAATAATGACGGTCTCACTAGACTCGTCCCAGCACAATGGTGTGCGACATGGTCTGCCATATAAGGCTTGAAAAGGTGACATCTGTATAGAGGCGTGATAGCTGTTATTGTATGCAAACTCGATGAGATGTAATCTATCTATCCAGCTGCCTTGGAAATCCAAGGCACATGCTCGTAGCATGTCCTCTAAGGCGTGAAATACTGTGCTAAGCTTCAATTCAGTGCCAAGTGCTTCGCGAGTAGCTCGCCAGTATCGTGAGAGGAATCTAGTATCTCGATCTGAAACAATAGTCTTTGGTACTCCATGATGTCTGATAATCTCCTGCTCAAATAGTTCTGCTAACTTTGGCACTTTCCAAGTGTCTTTCATCGAATAAACCTAGCAACTTTAGTCAGTCGATCAACAATAACCCAAATCATATTAAGTCCTCCTCTCGTTGGTGGTAGTCCCACCACGAAGTCCATAGAGATATCATAAAACTTCCACTCTGGAACTGGCATAGACTGTACCATACCTCCTGGTCGTCTATGTTCGAATTTCACTTTCTGACAAGTGAGACATCGAATCACATATTCTGTCACGTCGCCCTTCATACCACTCCACCAGAAATACCTCTTTAGATCTTTGTACATCTTAGAAGCTCCTGGATGGACAGATGTGGAAGAAGTGTGGGACTCTCGAAGAATATGCTCCTTTATACCTGTGCTGTCTCTGGGAATACATAATCTGCCCTTTAATCTGATTAGTCCATCATCATGTAGCTGAAACTCATACTTTCCACCCTCAAATGTACCGTCAGACAATTTCTGACTGATCTCCATCATTCGCTGATCACTCTGCTGTGTGCTACGTATGTCGTCTATAAGACTCGAGCTAGCCACAATGGCATTTAAGGAATGTGCTCGTCGACTCAATGTGTCTGCTACTACATTAGCTTTTCCCTCTTTGTACTGCAAATCAATGTCATAATCCTTGAGAAATTCAACCCATCTTCTTTGTCTCATGTTTAACTCCTTCTGGGTGAATACATACTTCAAACTTTTGTGATCTGAGTATACGGTCATCTGGACACCATACAGGTAGTGGCGCCAGATCTTCAATGCAAAAACAATTGCTCCAAGCTCCAAGTCATGTGTGGGATAGTTTTCCTCATGTTTCTTCAACTGTCGGGAAGCGTAGGCGACTACCTTCCCATTCTGCATGAGTACACACCCTAATCCCCTTCCTGAAGCATCACAGTAAACTTCATAACCCTCAGTGCCTTCAGGTATAGTCAAAACTGGTGCTGATGTCAAAGCATTCTTCAAATACTGAAATGATTTTTCACATTCTGTAGTCCATGTGAATGGTGCGTCTTTCTTCATTAAACTAGTCATGGGTTTTGCTATCTTGGAGAAGTCTCTGACAAACCTCCTGTAGTAGCCTGCTAACCCGAGGAAACTCCTGATATCAGTCACTGTCTTTGGCCTGGGCCAGGTGCGAACTGCCTCTATTTTTGCTGGATCCACTGCGATCCCAGCGTCTGAGATGACATGTCCTAAAAAGGAAACTCTGTCTAACCAAAATTCACATTTGGAGAACTTAGCATAAAGCTGGTTCTCCCTTAAGATCTCAAGTACATGTCGGAGGTGACTCTCATGCTCTTCCTTAGATTTTGAATAAATTAGGATATCGTCGATAAATACAACTACGGTCTTATCCAACTGCTCTCTGAATATCCTGTTCATTAAATCCATGAAGACTGCCGGTGCGTTTGACAAGCCAAAAGGCATAACTGTAAACTCGTAGTGGCCATAATGTGTTCTGAAAGCTGTCTTTTCTCTGTCTTGCTCCCTAATAGGTATCTGATGGTAGCCTGATCTCAAATCGATCTTTGAAAACACCTTCGCTCCTCTTAACTGATCAAACAAGTCATCGATTCGTGGTAGTGGATATTTGTTCTTTACTGATACTGCATTAAGCTCTCTGTAGTCGATGCATAACCGAAGGCTTCCATCCTTCTTTTTCACAAAAAGCACTGGTGCTCCCCAAGGAGATACGCTAGGTCGTATGTATCCCTTGTCTAATAAATCTTTCAGCTGCTCTTTCAACTCGGCCATCTCCGCTGGTGCCATACGGTACGGTGCCTTAGCTATGGGACCGGTACCTGGTAGTAATTCAATGGAGAACTCTACCTCCCTGGAGGGCGGTAAGCCTGGAAGTTCCTTTGGAAAAATATCCGGAAATTCTGACACTACTGGCATGTCTGGGTCAAAATCAGGGTCGTGCTCTACATCCTGAACATAGCATAAATATACCTCCTTCTGTTCCTGACTTGTTCTTGTACATAGACATAGCAGATATAACTTTTATTGATGGTGCTCTAGGGCTCTGGCGGTATGATACTGTCACTCCTGATGGGCTCTTAAGTAACAGTCTGCGCTCTGCACAAGAATGCGGCCTCTGTGCCGCCCCAACCAGTCCATCCCGGCTATAACGTCGAATCCTAGCCTCTGAACTCAATAAGGTCAATAGAATTCCCTCCTCCTTAATGCTGTAGTGGCTCCTCTATAAATACGAGTCAACTGATCTTCTCCTTAGACGGGAGTGCCACCTTAAATCAGGTAACTCTACAAGCGTCTAGCCCCAACTTTCCCGCAAGCGAGGACGAAAACAAAGTATTGAGGCTCCGAGTCGAACAGTTACTAATGCAGTCCACTCCATTAACAGGAAAGGGTACCAGTGAGGATCGCGCCGCCCTTGCTGGCCTCCTCCTCAGTAAATACTAAGGCCAACCTTCCGTCTCCTTAGCACAACCTAATGACGAATCTGGGTAAGTACTTGATATAATGGGTCTAAAGACATTCACTTTCATAACAATAATGCTTCATTGATGATGATCTCCTTTCAGATGTCCAAAACATACAACACTAGTACTTTCTAAAAGTCAAACTTAATCTTCCTGGTTTCATGTGAGTGTGTTTTATCACTGTCGAAGGTGCTGTGTTTAATTTAATCCTTTTAATTCCATGGTATAGCAACCTTGACTTTCCACCCATTATTAAAACATCTCCTGAATTCAATATGATTTTCTTTGCAAGGTCCACACGCTTCTGCTCGCCATAAGGAACTCTGCGTCATCTCCATTGACAAGATAACACTGGTATCCCCTGTTCAAGGACCCTTTTGTTTCATCATTGTCCTGATGTAGTCCTAACGGCCTCCTTCTTCATAGAAGTTGATGATACATATATCAGCCCTTAGATTGGGAACTGGATCTTCTTCTACTGTGTTTAGCTGTATTAACTGCTTGTTCCACAATTTGGCAAAATTCTTCTGGGATTTTTGGTACTTGTGCTCCATCTCCATTTCTTGTATCCTGGTAGGTCTTTGAGTAAGGATTCCAATCCTTTCCTAAGCACATCATTTTCAGCTTCATCTCTTTGATCCTCCTGGAAATTCTGGAGTGTAGAACCCTCCTGGTCCTGCTCCCATTCTTGACATCTTCTGATGATTACAATTTGTGTCTCCGGTTAGGTATCCCTTGAGTAATATCAAACCTGGTTGGATAACCTTACATTGTTCGTTCCCTGGTTCTGTACTTTGATATGTTTTCTTCCAGGGAGGCGGTGGGGGATAGGAAAGCATATCTTATAGCTTCCTACGTGGTTTAAATTTTACTATGAGTCTTACTAATTCTTTCCTATGCAACTAGGCAATCAAGGCATGCAAGCACTCATTCACATCATCCATTGCTCAATATTAGGTTCACATGGGTTTAAGGAGTACCTGGGTTGGTAGAAGGACCAGCCTCCTTCTGAGCGTCCATACATGCAGGGCGGTCCCGATGCTGGGCCTTTGCCCTTATTTCCTTGAGCCTGGTTTGTTTGGAGGCGAGTATCACTAGCTCCATTCTTATGGCCGGTGTTTGCCTTTGCTCCCGGGCGATAGTTTCCTGCTCTCCGGGTTCCGTATACACTCGAAGGCCCGATGTCCAAAATCTGACAGTGGCGACACTGGACTTTCTCCCCTTGGCAGTCCACGCCGGGTGTCCTTTCCACACTGTCTACAGTTGAAACGGCGGACATACTTCTCCTGTGTTTTGAGCAGATCCAGAACCTCATACAAATCAGGTCAATTATATTCCAATGGTACTGAAGTAATCACAAAAGTCTCAAATTTACTGTTTGATTAGAGTGCCTACCCTTAGATGGGTAGGTTTTCTGTGGAGTTACCCGCTCCGTAGGTTCCTGACTGGGGGTTCCCAGTATTTTGGTTTCCCTTCCCTTGATAGGACCCCTGGCTTCTCTGATAGGGTTTATTCCTTCTGTTGGAGTTCCCCTTCTTGGCATCTTCCCGCCGCCAGGTCCATTCCTTTCTCTTTTGGGAGCTCAAAGCATCCCTTCTCTTGGCATGTAATCTCCACAACGGAGGCAGCCTGGTAACATTCCCCACACCCTCCGAAATCTCAAGGTGTAAATTTCCAAATCTCCCATGACGGAGTATAATGGGTAATAAAATTATATCTGGTCACATTTCTCCTGTTTTACCTACAAGCTGGTGGGGATGATTGGTCCCATCCCAAACTGGAGTCGAGGGCTCAGTCCCCCGTAGAACCGGTCAACTAGAACCTGGTCCGAGTAACCTAATCCGGGCAGCAGCCGGAGTAGTGAAGTAAACTTTGCATAATACTCATCCACTGACATCTTTCCCGTCTGCTCCAGGGCGTCAAACTCCCTAGTCTTCACCATCCTGGTGTGGGCCGGGTAGTATTTGCCCCTAAGTAGTGCAGTGTAGTGTCCCCAAGTAAAAGCTGGGTCATCCAGGTGGTCGGCTTTCACCATGTTCCACCAATCTCTCGCTGCATCCTTCAGATAAAAGGCAGCAAGCCTTACCTTTTCCCTAGCTGGGACTACAAGCGTCTCGAACGCTGTCTCCATCTCCATGATGTATGTCTCCAAGTGAGCAGGGTCGGTCTGCCCCTTGAATGCAGTTGGCCTCAGATCAGCCAAACTCTTCACCCAATCCCTCTCTCTGGGCGGTGGTGGTGGAGGTAGCTGCTGCTGCTGCTGTGCAACTCCCGCCTGTGCAAATGCCTGAGCTATTAAAGTAGCAATGTCTGCCAGCCTGACGGCTGGCTCCTCATCGGCCTGTCCACGGCGTCCTCCTCTTCCTGACATCTGCAGGATGTTGAGGTATATTAGATACTGTGGTCACAATCTTGGTCTTGGATAGTAGTCTAAGTAAACTAACTTAAACTCCTTTCAATACTATCTCTCAACCCGTAACCTAAGGCTTTAGAAATCTTATCTCGGTGTATCCTTGTATCTAGAGCGTAACTACGCTATGATACCACTTTTTGTAACACCCCAACCCGAAATCCAATAACCTGAACGACGATCACTCCCAAATAAAATACAACTGCTGCGGAAATAAATACAACAACCGGGCGGTATTACAATGCCGTTGGCCACCCTTGTGACCAACAAGGCTAACTCCAAATACAATCTCCAAAAGTCACGGTCTGAATACGAATACAATCCGAGATACTAGGAATCAAACTCAAATGTAAAGTACTTAAGTAAAAACAAATATCTATAAGAAGACTCCCATAGCTTGAATCTACCCCACCTACACTCGGTGTGGTAATCTTCTCAACTTCAGGTACCTGAAAAATGGGGGTGCCCCCAAAGGGGCTCAGCATACAATGTTGGTATGGAAAACGTGCAGCCCATCGTCTACCGGGCCACACCAACTACTTTGTCGAATACATGCGGTTCATTTTTATAAAGCTGTAAACAAACATAGTAGGATAATAACAAGTATCCATACAAGGACAATAATGTCACATAGAACAAGACTTCAGAAGGTCAAGTTAGCTGAACAGTAATCTTTTAATGATAGTCGGGTCCACACGATGGGACTGACAGGTATAACTGAGTATTTCAAATAGTGAAGGTATAGTGACCTTGTTAAATTGAAAGGTTGGGAAACTAGTCCCTCAGAAGATAACGTAGTTAACTCCTGTACTGAGAAATGTGGGAATCGTACCCTCGAGAGGAATGAAGTCTTCCTCTCCACTGAACTGATGGGAAATCGAACCCTCGAGAGGAATAAAGTCTTCCTCTCCACTGAAATGTTCCGTCGCGACGTATAACTGAATAGGAGACGACCTGAGACAGGTACAACTCCTGTAGCATGCATGGCCAGATCCAACTGGGCTCCTCGTTCTCGTAGTATAGAGTTGTTAAGAGTTATATAAAGACGTTAAACAAGAACACAATGTGTATTGCCAATTATCACGTTTAGGATAATGACGTTTGTTATAAAGTGAAGTTAGTGAGAGACTTGAGTACAAGTCCTCGGTATACTGAAACGCAGGTATTTAATCCACTGGTATAGTAGTGTTGTATGCGTGGGACATACATGTCGTAGTTAGCAACATTCACGCATATAAAATAACACAACAGTGCACAAGAGTAAAAACAACATTTTTCATTAATTATCTTGGTCGTTAATTCAAACAACAGATAATTCACAAGCCGGTGTAATCCGGTAGAAAACAGGTTGCAAGAATCCCATACCGTTCACCGTAGACTGTACTTGTTTTAATTCTCGGTCAACGTCTGGTCAAACAAGGTCCTTGAATAGGATTAACTGAGAGGGTTAATTTATGTTACCCTTATATAATAAATCTATTAGATCTTTTAATAAATCTCGTATTCTGTTATTTCATGTGAGGTTTATTTCTTTTAATTACCTCATGATTTCATGTACAACTTATTTGTTATTCCTTTGATTTATTTATAAATCCTTTAATGTACATGTAAGTATTTATTTATTCATGTACTATGTTTGTTGTTTATTTTGATTGCCTAGGTGACATAACAACTTATAATTCCTTAACTATATTTATATGTCATTCATGGACATAATATTCTTATAGTTTTTATTATTCCTCCTTTAACCATATATTATAATTATTAGTTACCTTTAATTTTCTTATAACTATATAAGTCATAGTTTCATCTTTATAATTCCTTTAATCAAAATTCTTTCTTCTAATCCCTCCAAATATCCATATAGGACCTATATTTATTTAAATCTAAATTCTTACCCTTATATTTCGGTTATTTACAAATCAACCACATTAATTCATAAACTTTATTTTTAAATTCTAATCTCATCATATTATATAGTTTTAATTCCTTATTTAATTAAATCACAAAACTACCATTAATATTTTGGTATATACTTTTAAATATTGTAACTTTTGAAAATTACAACTTAGCCCCTCCAATTCTCGGCATATATATATATATATATATATATATATATATATCTTATAATTGCAATTTAGCCACAAAATCTTATAATCTTTACATAATGCCTTATAAACTATAGTTTTAATTTTAATTCTCCATAAATGCCGAATATATATATATATATATAAATTCTTAAATTACCAAACTAACCCCAAAGTAATTCGGCTTTGTCATTTATTTTTCCTTAATTACATTTTCATCCCAAAACTTTATAATAGTTTCTTAATAACTTATAAACTATAGTCTAAATATTTTTTTCCTCAAAATTTCGAAGGTGAACCTAATAAATCCCTTAATTATCAATTCGCCCACTAATAAGTTCCAAACTTTCATAACAACTTTTATAAATTACATAATAGCCCACAACTTAATAAAATGTTATTTTTAACACTTGTTTAAATTATCTAAAACTCATGAACTAAATTCCTAACCTTATATTATATCATAATTACTCTAAATATGCTCTTAACTCTCGGCTTTCACAATATATACACCAAACTTTGTAAAAATTACATCTTTGCCACATAACTTAATTAATTAGCCATTTAAGCACTAATAAAATATTTTTAACTCACCAAACTTTATAGTATAAGTTTATATCCATAAGTAGCTCATAAAAATCTATTTTTCACTTAGACAATTCGGCCATAATTAAATAGCTACCATATAGTATATAAAAGTGGATTTATATGTCATAATAAATATACATAAATTCATATGAGTCATATAACTCATGTAAAAATTATTGTAATGTCTTATATTGATTCTTAGCTCAAAATAAAGTATTTTTGCCCTTGACATTTCGGCCTTAATTTATTTGTAACATAAATAAATTGTGTGACACAAAAATGTGTCTTAAGGTAAATATTTTCCATATATGTTATAGATTATATTTTTGGCATATAATACCATATAGTTTCGGTTACAATTAACCTAGGAGATGTACATAATTTTTGTATAATTTTTAGAAGCTTAACAAAGCTTATAATATAAAGATTTACTTAGTAAACTTACTTCTTTACAACGGTGGTTAAGTGCTTGAACTCCTCTTGAATCTCCAAGCTTTCTCCAAGGAAATTTTGATGCTCCACTTCGGTTATATGCAAGTGATGAAGGAGTTTAGGAGTTAGATCTTGAATAAAGATCTTAAGTAGATTTGTAAGTAGTTTTCCAAGAATTTACCTTAAGCTTTTCTCCTTATAATTTCGGCTCACTTAAGGTGGATGAAGAACAAGTTTTCCTTCATGAAAATGAAGAAGAAAAGAGCCTTAGAAGATATAGAAATCGGTTACACAATAAAATGTGCTTTAAGGATTTTCAAGCTTGAAAACTACCTTAAGATAACCTTGAGATGCTCCTTGGATTAATGTTGGTTTAGACAACCTCCTTGGAACACTAGTTGATTTCGAATGCTTATTGATGTGCTAGGAAGAGTTTTGCTTCAAGGCTTGACAAGAAATGCTAGGAAATTACCTTAAAGATGAAGATAGAAGTTAAAACTCCATTAATGGACTTAAGAGCTTCAAAGGAAGAAGATGAAGCTAGAAGAGAGAGGAGATAGCCTTATCAATTCGTGAATGAAGAGTGCAAGGAGGAAAATGAGACTAAGCTCCCGTAAGAAGAGAAGACAATTGGAATTTGATTTTTGTTTTGTTAATTTTTAATGTCAAATGACTATACTTTTTCCTTAGTTTATTACATGGGTTATTGGCTCAATAAATGCCCTTCTTTCCAGCATGAAATCGGCCATAATGCAAGACAAGACAATGTGGAGGGAAATAATGGTGAGCTAGAAGACAAGGTAAGAAAAGTAAGTTTTATTCCTTTGATTTTTCAATGTTTGTAACTTGTCTTCTTCTTCATTGTAGGTGGACGATTTGGAGGCCTGAATGGAGCTTACCAACCGGTGGAGAAGAGCTAAGAACAAGCATGGAAGGTTACTTAATTTTTAAGAAAGCAAAAGATGGAATCTTAGATCTACTTTTTGCCTTTTTCATTTTGTTTTCTTCCTAGCTCACATGGCCTTATTCCAATGCATAATTTCGACAGCTTGGTGGTCAAATAAGACCTACATACTTTGAAATTAAGTAATATAACACATGGGAAGGTGAGTCACCATGTTTTAAGCCTTTTATAAACTTTAAAAGCAAATTTTATACTAGTTTTTGCTCTCCAAATCGGCCCCTATAGAGTGCCTTGTTGACTAGTCTCTCCAACTGACTTAGAAGTTCCTTTTAACCCTATTTAAGATTACCAATTCGTGGCATGTTAAAAACTACAAGGCAATTGCGTAAAACGCGTTTTCGTGACACCCGAAGGTGTGTTTTTGTGCTCTAAGGAAATTTTGGGAAATAAATTGTTTTTATGAGTTCCAAGTGTTTTTAAACACTTATTATAGTAAATAAACATATATTAAGATGTTACATTGGGTTATATGGGGTTATATCAACCCATGACATAATTTACGGGCCATCGGGATACACCCGGGCAAAAAGGAGCGCTAAGAAATCCTCCTGTGGTTTTTGCTGAATTTTGAGAAACCACTTCGTGGGTTATATTTATAATGGTTAATAATGATGTTAGGAGCTCAAGGAATTTATTTTATAGGGGTTCGTGCCACCTCGGCACTCCTCCGGACTTTTCGTGCTTTAAGGGGCGTGCGTGAGCACTCCCGAGCGTTTTGCGTTTTTGACTGAATATAGCTTAGGGAATATGTTTATATATTCATATAATAATTGTATAACCATTTGGTTTGAATATTAGAGGGTCATACAAGGTCATGTTTGACCATATGCTTCTAAGGCGTTTTAGCGTTTATGGAGAAATGACTGTTTTTACGTAACGTTCTCATGCATGGGTTTGCATGCGTACATGAAATGATTTATAATAGGATTATTTTCCATTAAATAATGGTTTTATAATGTTAATTAGATTTGGGGTATTTCAGAAACATGAAAAACATCATGCACTTTACCCAGTTCAGCAAGTAAATTCAACCTGTAAGCAACCGGGCCCACCCGCTCCGTAATCTCATAAGGACCAACAAATTTAGGGCTTAGCTTGCCCTTCTGCCCAAATCTAAACACACCCTTCATCGGTGATAGCCGCAGAAATACCCAGTCGCCCACTGTGAACTCCAGGTAATGTCGTCGAACATCAGCATACGACTTCTGCCTATCTTGAGTAGCTTTCATGTTCTCCCTGATTTGCTGAACTTCAGCCTTAACTTGTTCTAAATATTCTGGTCCTATAATGACCGTCTCACTCGACTCATCCCAGCAGAGCGGTGTACGACATGGTCTACTGTACAACGCATGAAAAGGTGCCATCTTGATCGAAGCGTGATAGCTGTTGTTGTATGAAAACTCGATCAGATGTAATTTGCCAATCCAACTGCCCTGGAAGTCTAAGGCACATGCCCTCAACATGTCCTCGAGTGTCTGAATCGTACGCTCAGTCTGACCATCTGTCTGAGGATGGAACGCGGTACTCAATTTCAGTTCTGTACCCAACGCTTCTCTAGTAGCTCTCCAGTACCTCGAAAGGAATCTGGTATCTCTATCTGACACTATGGTCTTTGGTATTCCGTGATGTCTCATGATTTCTTTTTCAAACAACTCAGTTAATTTGGTCACCTTCCAAGTATCCTTCATCGGTATGAATCGGGCTACTTTGGTACGGCGATCCACCACCACCCATATCATTTTGAGACCTCCCCTAGCAGGTGGGAGTCCAACCATGAAGTCCATGGAGATATCATGGAACTTCCACTCCGGAACTGGCATCGACTGTACCATTCCGCCCGGTCGTCGGTGCTCAAATTTCACCTTCTGGCATGTGAGACACCTCAAGACGAACTCGGTAACATCTGTCTTCATTCCCGACCACCAGAAGTATCTCTTCATGTCTTTATACATCTTAGAGGCTCCCAGATGGATGGAAACTGAAGAACAGTGTGACTCTCTAAGTATACGGTTTTTCAGATCCATGTTGCCCCGTGGTATGCATAACCGGCCCTTAAGTCTGATCAGATCATCGTCGTGAAGTCTGAAGTCACATTTCTGACTCTCGAAGGTACCATCTGTCAGCTTCTGTCTGACCTCTCTCATATACTCATCTGTCCTCTGAGCCTCTCGCACCTCATCAACCAAGCTGGAGAAAGAGACTAGCGAATGGAGTGAGTGTGCTCGACGGCGCAGGCGTCTGCTACAACATTGGCCTTCCCTTCTTTGTATTGGAGGTCAATGTCATAGTCCTTCAGAAATTCTAACCATCTCCTCTGTCTGCGATTTAACTCCTTCTGAGTGAATATGTATTTCAAGCTCTTGTGATCGGTGTAGATCGTCACACTAACCCCGTATAAGTAATGGCGCCATATCTTCAAAGCGAAGACTACAGCTCCCAGCTCTAAATCATGTGTAGGGTAGTTCTCCTCATGTTTCTTCAACTGGCGTGAGGCATATGCCACCACCTTGCCATGTTGCATGAGCACGCAACCCAGCCCTCTACCGGATGCATCACAGTAAACCTCAAAGCCCTCCGTACCGTCTGGAATGGTCAAAACCGGTGCAGTGGTCAGTGAGTCCTTCAAATTCTAGAATGATCTCTCACAGTCAGCCGTCCATACGAACGGTGCATCTTTCTTCATCAGACTGGTCATCGGCTTTGCGACCTTGCTGAAATCTTTAACAAACCGCCGGTAGTAACCTGCCAAGCCAAGGAAGCTCCGAATGTCAGTAACTGTCTTCGGTCTCGGCCAGGTACGCACGACATCAATCTTTGCTGGATCCACCGAGATCCCAGCATCTGAGATGACATGACCCAGGAAAGAGACCTGGTCAAGCCAAAACTCACACTTGGAGAACTTAGCATATAGCTGGTTCTCCCTCAATATCTCCAATACTCTCCTCAAGTGTTCCTCATGCTCAGTCTTCGATTTCGAGTATATCAAAATGCCTTCAATAAATACCACAACCGACTTGTCCTGCTGCTCCTGGAACAAGTGGTTCATCAGATCCATAAACTTCGCCGGTGCGTTCGACAAACCGAATGGCATCACTGTAAACTCATAGTGGCCGTATCGTGTTCGGAATGCCATCTTCTCAATGTCTCCCTCCTTAATGGCTATCTGATGATACCCCGATCTGAGATCAATCTTGGAAAACACAGATGCTCCCTTCAACTGATCGAACAGATCATCAATGCGGGGTAGTGAATACTTATTCTTTACAGTCACTGCATTCAACTCTCTATAGTCGATGCAGAGGCGGAGACCACCATCCTTCTTCTTCACGAAGAGAACTGGCGCTCCTCATGGTGATACATTGGGTCTTACGAACCCTTTGTCTAACAAGTCCTTCAATTGTTCCTTTAACTCAATCATTTCTGCCGGAGCCATGCGGTATGGTGCTTTGGCTATCGGTCCGGTACCAGGTAGCAGCTCGATGGTGAACTCTACCTCCCGAGTGGGTGGCATGCCGGGCAGTTCCCATGGAAATAGATCGGGGAACTCCGACACTACCGGTAAGTCGGGTTCAAACTCGGGGTCTCTCTCTATGTCCTGGACATAGCAGAGGTACACTTCTTCCTTCCTTCTCAATTCCTTGTACACTGCTATTGCGGTGATGATCTTAGTCGAAGGCTCTCTGGGCCTCTGGCGGTATGATATTGTTACCCCAGAAGGACTCCTGAGCAGTAGTCGATGCTCGGCGCAGAGGATACATCCCTTGTGCCGCTCCAACCAATTCATCCCGAAAATAACATCAAATCCCAACTCTTTGAACTCAATGAAACTAACTGGAAATTCTTCCCCCTTAATTCTAACGATGGCACCTCGGTAGTAGCTAGGGAAACGAATCTTCTCCTTAGACGGGAGCGTAACCGTGAAGTCGGGTAGCTCATCAGCGTCTAGCCCCAACCTCCTCGCAAAAGATGCCGAGACAAAGGTATGCGAGGCCCTTGAGTCAAAGAGAACCGATGCCTCAATCCCATTAATCGGAAAGGTGCCGGTGAGGATAGTACCACTTGTGTCGGCTTGTGCCTCTATAAGTATGCTTAGCGCACCTTCCGTACCGAGTCCATAACCTAATTCTATTTCACATGCTTTCATGAGTAATGATGGTATAACAAGAGTCGTAACAATTGATATGAACAACACTGTTATTTTATTAATAACCATCCTGTTTACAACATGTGCTTCTTTCTTACATATCATTTCTTATTTCATACTAAAACGTTACATGGCTAATATTGTCTAAAGGTTAGGTTTAACCGTCCTGGTTTCATGTGCGTCGCATTAATTACTGCTGACAGTGTTGTATTCAGCTTAATTCTCTTAATCCCATGATACAACATCCTCGATTCTCCTCTCATAAATAATACATCTCCAGACTGAAGCACTAACTTATTCGCACGGTCCGCACGCTTCTGCTCGCTGTATAAAAATTCTGCATCATCCCCAATGGACCAAGACACTACGGGTATCCCTCTTTCGAGAGACCCCGCTGTCTCGTCCTTATCCTGATGTAGTCCGAGTCGCCCATCTTTCTCGTAGAAGTTTACAATGTAGATATCTGCTTGTATGTCTAGAATCGGGTCAGCTTCCAACTGCTGAGCGATCTCCATGACTTGTGTAATAACCGGATGGAACTCTTCGGGTATTCCCGGTGGTGAGACTCCATCTTGTATCCTCGTGGTTTGGTAGGTCTTGGCATACAGATTCCAATCCTTGCCTAAGCTCATCATCTTTAATTTCATCCTTGCTCCTCCTGGGTACTCCGGGGTATAAAAACCTCCAGGTCCCACTCCTAGTTGACTGCACCTCCTGATGATGGCTATTTGTGCTTCAGGTGTTAGGTATCCCCTTAATAAAATCATACCTGGGCGGATGACCTGACATTGTTCGGTTGGAAAGTCTCGGGTTTCGATGTCGGTGTATTCCGGGTTAGATCTTGAACGCATTGGATCGCAAATGTTGAAGTTTCCTAAAGTGGTAATAGGTCATATCTCACTTAAGTTCTAATCTTATCTTGTTCTCACTTAACTCAATTATTCACCGAACATGCATGATAATGCGGTAAGCAAGCAATTATATCACTTAATGGTTTATAGCGGTACCTGGCCTCGATGAGGGTTCAGGCTCATCGTCCCGGTCCACCATGTGTAGTGTGGGTCCCGACCTTTGGGCTACCCGTGGATTCTTGTTTGCCGCTTGCTGAGCCCCCTTATGACCGTCAGGTCCAGCTCCCTGATCGGTCCTAGTCTTAACCTAGAAACCGGGTCTATAGTTCCTACCCTCCAGGTTCCCGTAGCACTCATATGCCCGGTGCCCGAGCACACCGCAAAAATTACATTCCACCTTATTCCCCTTACAATCAACCCCGGGGTGGTCCTTGTTGCACCGCTGGCAATAGTAGTATTGTTGCTAGCCACTACCGGTTTCCTTTCCAGTCTCAGTACCTGATTTCACATGGCATCAGTAATTGTCTGTCAATATTGTAACCCATTCTTAATTCATCCAAAGTATATCTTTCCTTACCCTTTGGCGCCCTGGAGCGTAGGGGCTTAGCAGCATAAGCATAAGTCAACTTCAGCGGCTCTTCAGTAGCAATATCCGTTCCTTCCTTTCCTTTTTGGTGATAATTCTTCTAGGCTTGGGGCTGGTACTTCTGTTTCTTGTACCCACCCTGCCCCTGGTGCTCGGTGCTCTTCCCGACATTCTTTCTCTTGGTATTGTCCTCGTCCCTTAGCTGGACGGTTATCTCAACCTTAGCAGCGTCATGATAGCACTCCTACTTTCCAAGTGTTAGTTTCTCTTATTTCTCAAATCTCAGTCTTATTCTCCTTCTCATATTTTAATTATTCTTATTACCTGCAAGGTAGTATAACTCGTCGGCCCCATGTCGTAGCGGAGTCGATGGCTAAGCCCGCCATAGAAGCGGTCCACCAGTATCTGGTCTGAATATCCCAGACCCGGCAGAAGACTGAGCAAGGCGGTGAACTCTGAGTAATACTCGTCCACCGTCATCTTGTCGGTCTGCTTAAGCGCATCCAACTGTAAGCGCTTCTTTGTCTGGACATGGGCGGGGTAGTACTTAGCTCGTAGCAATGCGGTGTACTGCTCCCAGCCGAACTCTGGATTGGCCACATGCTCGGCCCTCACCAGCTTCCACCAATCGCCCGCTGCCCCCTTCATATAGAATGTAGCTAGGCGCACCTTTATCCCAGCAGGGACGTCAAGGGTCTCGAAGGCGGCCTCCAGCTCGGAGATGTACGCCTCAAGCTTGGCGGGATCAGTCTCCCCCTGAAATGACACGGGTCGAAGGTCTGATAAGCTCTTCACCCAATTTGGTTCCCGGGGCTGTGGCGGTGGAGGTGGGGGTACACCAGGCTGATAGCCCATGTGCCCCAAAGCGGCAGCTACGATCGTCTGCCCTCCTGGTATCTCAGCCTCGTCGCCTCGATCACGGCCTCGGCCTTGTCTCCTTCCTGACATATGAATAAGCACAACTCACATTAGGTTCAAATCCATAACGGTTTCGGTTGAAGGGTTGTATCGTCCGTAGACGGTAAAGACAATCCACAGTTAATAGTGGTCATCTGACTCTACTCTCTCTAATTTCTCACACCCTTAACCCAATACTTATATCCTAACTCGGTGGTCACTTATGTCCGATGTTTCTTGATCAGAGCGTAACTACGCTCTGATACCACTTTTGTAACACCCCGTCCTAAGCCAATCATGGTTACCGTAAACTTAACAAATAATACATAAACATCACAGCGGAATTAAACCAACACCAGGACCTTGCCACGGTCTGATCAACAAGAAATACTGTTTCTTAAGTGATTACAACCGAATATCCAAAATACATACACCAACCGAGTTATAAGTGTCTCCAAAACCACATAATATATCTCAAGTTAAACTATCAACAGACGGGAGCACAAGCGCAACCCGTATTCAAAATAAAGCCCCACCTAGGGCTACCCGCTCCTACTCTCGTGGTGTGTGAAATACCCCGAATAATTAGCAGTTTAAATTAGTGAAGTTTAAATTAAATCATGTGCAACAATTATAATAAAGCCTTATGGTATTTAAAATATAGATCAAACGGGTACTTACACCGCGTATACATATCGGTACGTGATACACAAATATAAGCTCATATGAATAAAATCATAAACGCGAGGAGATTATCCGAAAATATCGCGTTATATAATTGGGACATAGAATAATGTACGAACAATTAAATTTGGTATATACATGTCCGGAAACATGACAACGTTACGTATTAATACGGTCACGTACTTATATATGTACGTTTATGAAAATACATATACGTAACGTTACAATTTTACAACGTCGTATAAAAAATAAATAATAACGTCGCAAAGTTACACATAACTAAAACACGACAAAAATAAAAGAGGGCGTATGTTGGGACATCGGAGTGTTGCAGAGATAGCCTTTCACCGCGACAGAGTCAATCATCACTTGACAGACACAAAGAGTGAGCCTCTGCAAGAGAGTCCGCGCAACAAAGAAGACTCCATAGACTCTCTCGTGCTGTTGCGGAAAATCAAGAGTCAACTCGGAACACCTTAAGCCCCAACGGTCATGAAGTTCTTCCTCAACATCCGAAGATCGCGGCCCAAGTAAGAAGACCACGTAAGAGCCGTTGGAAGTTGCCCACTAAGTTAGTTCCGGTATTTTGGAACTAACTCCTTCGACCTGCTGTGTACTTAGAGTATAAATAAGATATGTAATAGTCAGTTTTAGGTGTGCTTTCATTGAGTATTATTTCAGAGCTTAGAGAGAGAAAGAGAATCGCATTGTAAGCTAGAAAGAGAGAGAATACGTACCAAGTTAGTTAGCACCTCTAGAAGACTCGACCTAGGAAGATCCTAGTTTCACTACGCTTACCATTGTTCTGATTAGAAAGTGTGTTGGGTGAGTGAGTGAAAAACGCTAAGTAGATCCTTTCTACTTAGTGGGCATTTGTAAGTTGTTTTATTTGACCAGGAAATGAAATAGCTTATTTGTGTATCTGCTGAGTTCCACAGAGTCCTTCTCTCTTTTCATCGTTTCGCTACAATTACCGCAAAAGTCTTCCGCACCCTCAGTTTAGTTAATTCGATTGAGTGCCTCTACATCACAGAGTGTTTCTCATTTACGAAGGCTGATTGAGTCAAACCAATCCTTAGACTCACACCTTTGATTGGTTTGAGTTAGCCACCCGATCCTACACGTGGTATCAGAGCCTCGCTTAGGCTAACGATCAATCAACGAAGCAATGGCAGATCTCTTTGCCAACCAAAACAACAAAATGCACTTCGAGCACCCCAGACTCACCTCCACCAACTGCAACCACTGGAAAAACGAGATCGAGCAACACATTGAGTCGTCAACTCTGAGCTTTGGGAGATAGTCACTGGAGGAGATCTTCAGTTAATCCAGACCGATCAACATGGACTGCTGCAGATCGCAAAAGGTACGAGCTGAATCGACAAGCATCACGCGATATACACTTGCCTGTCCATCCCAGAACAAAGGAGAGTCAATCACTGTAAGTCCGCAAATGAGATATGGACACTCCTTCAAGCTACCCACGAAGGAGTCACTGAACTCAAGAAATGCAAAGCTCAAGAACTCCGAATGGACTATGAAAATTTTCTACAAAAACCCGGTGAGTCACTGGAAGAAGTACTTGATCGTTTCTACTTACTAACCACTAATGCAGGAAGTTAGTATCTTACCAGATAGAGAGAGTGTCTTGCATAAACTGCTGGACAGTCTCAGAGAAGAATGGGCAGAGACAGTAATCTCCACCAAAGCATGCAAGGACTTATCCAAATGGAGCTGTCAAGACCTAGGTTCCTATCTACAATCCGTAGATAAATACAAAAAGAATGTTCGAAAAATGTGGTAATACTTCTTCTCCCTCTTCTAGTAAGACTACTACTTTGAATGACCAAGCCTTGCAGGTTAATTCGACTCAGTTAACGCAAGAAGGAGCCTATGTTGCTGATACTCAAATCAGACAGGCTAAGGCTGAGCTAGTGGACATTATTGTTGAGGAAAGTGAGGCCGAGACTATGGAGGACTTTGTCTTCATAGTCAAGAACTTCCGAAAATTCATGCGCAACCAACCTAATCGACAGAGTCGGTCGTTCTCGAACACCTCTAAACAAGTCAATTCTGTCACTTGTTTCAACTGCAATAAACCTGGTCACTTCAAGAAGGACTGTCCTTTACTCAAGAGCCAGTATGGAAAATCTCAAGGGAGATCACTGATGGCAGCTGTTGGATGGGGCGATTCAGACTCCGACGATCCAGACACAGAGTCCAGCGGATTGGTATGTCTAATGGCACATGACACGACGGAGTCCATGATCCCTGATAATGAGGTAACTCGTTCTCACCTTGAAACAGACCTTTACCGTATTTCTCCATGGGATTTATGACTTAATTGCTAAAATTGTCTCCGAGAACAACTCCCTCAAAGCAAGTCTTACCAGCAAGATAACCGAGCTATCTGAGGAACTCGAAATCTCAAAAGTCTTATGTATGCCTAAGAGATGAAGCTGAGGAACACAAAACCATCTCTTGTTCTCTCAGGTTAGATCTAAGATTCAAGGCGTCATGTTGATTCCCTTCAAAAGGAACTTCATGATACCTTAGAACAAACTCAATTTAGACAGGGTGACCAGAAAGAGTCTCTCACCCTGATCGACCCTCTCAAACAAGACCTCACCATCTTTACTGATAAGTGTTGTTCTCTTCAAAATGATCTTAATGCTTCTGAATCCAAAAACATATCCCTGAACACCACTATCAAAAACCTCACTCAAAAACTGAAAGAAAAGGAACACGCTCTTTCTCTTAAGCCAGTCAATTTATCAAACAAGTCACCTCCTCCGAACTACCTGAGTGGGCCAACTCCAAAATCAAAGAAATTAGCCAAGATCGAGATGCTCTTCGCTCTAAAGTAGAACAACTCTCTCAACAGATTGTGAATCTACAATCCGGAGTTCGATCCACTCAATCCACACCCAAGTGGCACAAAGGTAAGTTCGACATTCCAAAGAATATGTCCAAATCCGACAACAGAGCCAAACGATATCAAGAAAAAGAAAAATTCGACTCCTGGTGGAAAGGACAACAGAAATACGTCAATCTTCCACCAACCAAAATTTGTGGCTATTGCGGGAGTCTTGGACATCGAGACAGTGCATGTGATAAATTGAATAGAGATCTCTCATTTAATGTTAAACGTGTTAAATTGATACTGAAGCACGAGAGAAAAATTGAAAGAGTCTGGCTCGAAAAGGGAACCCAAGTACATCTGGGTTCCCAAATCTAACAAATGATCTGTTCTTTTGTAGGTGAAGGCGAATGGAGACAGCTGGTACTTGGATAGTGGATGCTCTCGTCACATGACTGGAGATCCAAATCAATTCAATTCGCTTTCATCCTACCAAGGAGGTAAGGTTACTTTTGGAAACAACAACCAGGGTGAAATCGTGGGAGTTGGATCCGTAGGTAACCCCTCAAAATTTAAAATTGATGGAGTCCATCTGGTCACTGGACTCCAACACAGTTTACTAAGTATTTCTCAAATTTGTGATAGATTCAATTTGGTACTTTTCTCCTCTTCGGATTGTAAGGTTTATGATGAGCGTACAGGTTCATTAAAAGCTGTGGGACGTAGAAGGAATCTCTACAAAATGTGCTTAAACTCCATTAATCCAGACGATCAAGTCTGTCTCAACGTGCATTCCAAAAACTCACTGCTGTGGCACTCCAGACTTGGTCACGCAAATCATAGGCTGTTGAACAAACTCAAAAGCAAGGACTTGGTGATTGGTTTACCCGACACAACCTTTGACACAGACTCCGTCTGTGAAGCATGTGTAAAAGGTAAACACACCCGGTCCTCCTTCAAAAGTAAGCCTACTCTCTCTACTAGCTCTCCGCTAGAACTGCTACACATGGATCTTGTTGGCCCCATGCGCACACAAAGTAGAAGTGGTAAGAGGTACATCCTGGTCATAGTCGATGACTATTCCAGGTGGACCTGGGTCATTTTTTATCTACTAAGGATGAAACTTTTACGGAGTTCGTCAAACTCCATAAAATGCTTGTCAACAAATTTTCCTTTACTTCTAAAAACCCTGAGAACGGACCAGGGTACTGAATTTTGCAACAAGTCGTTTGATGAGTTTTGCAGGGACAACGGAGTTGATCACCAAATATCATCCGCACGTACTCCAGAACAAAACGGAGTAGTTGAACGCAAAAATAGAACTTTGGTAGAAATGGCTCGCACCATGCTCATTGACAGTCAACTCACTCCATCTTACTGGGCAGAAGCTGTTAACACAGCATGCTATGTGTTAAACCGTGCGTTGATTCATCCATTCCTTCACAAGACACCCTATGAACTACTCCGTCAACGAAAACCAAGTCTTATACATCTCAGGCGTTTCGGATGTAAGTGCTTTATCCACAATAATGGTAAGGACAACTTGGGTAAGTTCTCTCCTAAAAGTGATGAAGGTATCTTCTTGGCTATTCTTCTAAAAGCAAAGCTTATCGTGTTATCAATCTGAGAACTCAATGTTTAGAAGAAAGCCCACATGTCAAGTTCGATGAGTCCCACAACGTTGGCTCATCTTCTGATCAACTTGACTTTGCCCCTGATGATTTTCTCACCGATCCACACTTCATCACTGTACCAATAGGAAGACTCCCTGAGTCCCACTCCATCACTCCTCATGATTCCCCAGCAAACAAAAACAATTCATCAGAATCTACTGACTCTGACCATAACCCGGAGACACCCTTACCACAAAACTTGTTTTGACTCCTCTGACAAAGACACACCCCTCCTGCTTCACGTCGACAGTTCCAGCAAAAATCTGCTCACCCTCCTGAAAACATCATTACAGACCCAAACACTGGTGTTCAAACACGCCTACAAGCTATGCAAAACCTCTGTGCCTTTGGTGCTTTTCTGTCTAGCACTGAACCAAGAAACGTCAAAGAAGCACTCCTTGATAGTGATTGGGTTACTGCTATGCAGGAGGAACTCAATTCTCTCCAGCGACATGCTGTCTGGGAGTTAGTTTCCTCGCCCCACGCATCAACAAACAATTGGTACACGTTGGGTCTTTCGTAATAAACTTGATGATGCAGGACAAGTTTTTAGGAATAAAGCTCGATTAGTCGTCCAGGGCTACAATCAAGAAGAAGGGATTGATTATGATGAAACCTTTGCTCCCGTAGCTCGTCTTGAAGCAATTCGCATGCTAATTGCGTTTGCTGCTTTCAAAGGTTTCCAATTATATCAAATGGATGTTAAGACGCCTTCCTCCACGGCTACATTGATAGAGAAGTCTACGTCGAGCAACCACCAGGGTTCACAGACTCCGTCCATCCCGACTACGTCTACAAACTGTGTAAGGCCCTTTACGGACTGAAACAGGCTCCACGTGCCTGGTATGAAAGACTGTCTACATATCTATTGCAAAATGGTTTCTCTCGAGGTAACGTAGATAAAACGCTCTTCATTTACACTCATCACATGACTTACTTCTAGTACAGATCTATGTTGATGATATCATTTATGGTTCTACAAGTAACACCCTCTGTGACCATTTTGCTAACCTTATGAAGCAAGAGTTTTCCATGAATGAGTTAGGTGAGCTCAAGTTCTTCTTAGGATTACAAATTCAACAGGAAAGGAGGGATCAAGATCCATCAACAAAAGTACATCAAGGAACTCCTTGATAAGTACAACCTAAAAAATGCAAAGAGTATGTCCACACCAAGCTGTACATCTGCCAAACTGCATCCTGATGATGACGGAGTCGGCGTCAATGCCACCGAATATAGAGGCATGATAGGGTCCCTCTTGTACCTGACTGCCAGTCGCCCAGACATTCTTCACGCTGTCTTTGTGCTCGCTTCCAAGCAGCACCAAAACAGTCTCACCTCAAAGCAGTCAAGCGTATCTTCCGCTATCTCAAAGGTACAAGTACACTCTATCTATGGTATCCACGATCTCCTACTTTTACTTTATCTGGATATAGTGACTCTGATTGGGCTGGTTCTCTCCAAGATCGAAAGAGTACTTCAGGTAATGCACAGTTCTTGGGTCTTTGCCTTGTTTCATGGTCCTCCAAAAAACAGAACTCTGTAGCACTCTCTACAGCAGAGGCAGAGTATGTTTCTGCTGCAGCCTGTTGCTCCCAACTCCTTTGGATGAAACAACAACTTCAAGACTATCATGTCACCCAAGAACAGATCCCCATCTTTTGTGACAACAAAAGCACAATCAAAATATCAGAAAACCCAGTCCAACACTCAAGAACCAAACACATCGAAATTCGCTTTCACTTCTTGAAAGACTGTGTCGAGAAAAAGCTTATCCAACTTGACTTTGTGCCCACAGAAGATCAACTTGCAGATATTTTTACTAAACCCTTGTCTACAGCAAGATTCGAAGCACTGCGATCGGCAATCGGATTGACTCCGTCTACCTAGACGGTCGCATCTCCTTGCCCCTACCGCAATCTTCAGCAGGTACTCCCTCATGTCTCATAGAGTCTGTCTTTGTTTGCACTTGAATCAGTGAAATGTGTTTTATTACTTAGCACGCCTATTACTCTAGCGCTACTATCCACGTCATCCATCCGCACTAAACCCGCCTAAATGGTCGCCCTTAATCTCACCCTACCCTGACGTCGCCGCATTAATCTCACCTGACACACGCCATCTCTGCAAATTCCAGCCTTTATATCTATCACCCGTCCACTCCATCTCTCTCACTTCACTCCCTTTACACCCAGCATCCTTCAACTTCCAAATGGCCGGCATCAACTTCTGGAATCAACATCCCAGCCGATATTTTCGCCGATCCCATTCGCCTTCAGGCGTATCTACAAGCGATGGCAAACCCTAATCCACCTCCACTCACCACCACCACCACTACATCTCCCACTAAAACCACCGCTACTTCGTCTCCCACACACTCATCCACACCACCACCTGAAACCCGCGACCCATCCACCCATCAAACACCGCCATCCACTGCAAGAACAGAGATTCTTGAAACCGACATTAAGGAAGTTACCCCAATCCAAACCCTACCACCATCACCAACCCTACAAGCAAACAACCCTCCCGCCGAAAACCATCCTACTGATCAGCCACAAGCCCCTGCCAGCAAATCACCCACCAAATCCCCTACACCCCAACCCAGCATCACCCGCTAAATCCGCAACACCACCACAACAACCTCCACCCAAAACCCGCAAGGGAAAAGGCCAAACCTCAACCCGACCCACAGCAAAAAGAATCCTCCGCTTCTCTGTCAAGGCCCAACCTGTCTCCTCCGGTTCCGGTGAATCGTCTCCAGTCCAAGAACTGCCCACAGCCAGTCACGATGCCTCTACTGGTGCTACCTCCGCCAAAGATCAAAAACCACCAAAACCGCACCGACGGAGTGTGAAGGTCGACCCATTCACTCAACGGTACATGCTCGGGGACCCTGCCTCGGAACGTAATATCGTCAGGGGTAAGTTCCTCGACTTTTCTTGGGCTCTGTCTTCCAACTTAGGGGAGTTAGTCACTATGCTAGAAATTCAGGGGTGGAAACACCTCTTCTGTGAGATTACAGAGTGGTATCCCACAGAGTCTGTCGACTTCTTCCAAAACCTTGTCATCCGAAACGGTGCTGCATAGTCTGTTGTTAATTCCACTCCAATCTTTTTTGATCTTGCAAAATTGTCCGAAATTCTTGGCGTCCCTGCTTGTGAGCCTCGATTTTAAACCCTATCCTATGTTGATTAAATTGATTAGGATCTAACCGGGGTTTAGGTTCACTTATAACCTAAGGTTAATAACTATGTCATAAAACAATAATTATTAAAACCTAAGCTAGCTCACTGGAACCTATTATGAGTCGCCACCTAATTTTAACCTAGATCAAATTAGGAAAGGAGAGTTCGGGTTCGGGGGCTTGATATTCGACTTAATTAGGGTTCAAATTACTTTTATTACCCCTAGAAGTCGTTTTTCCTCTACTTAGTTTAATTACGGCTTATTACGAGTCGTTTTTAACCTAAGTGCGCGCTTCTGTTTTTTTTTAATTTTTTAACGTTTTTTTTGACAGAAAATTAAAGTGGAAATTAAGATACCTAATGTTATAACCCGTATATTCCTACTTTACATTATATCCGTTACTATGTTATTCTAAGTTGGATTAATTAATTGCTTATGTCAGTTGGGGCTCCAGAGGCATTAGTTTAAAAGGCGAGGCTAAGTAGGTCTTTTCCCCTTCGGTTTAATTAAGGTAAGTGGAATTATTAAGGAGTAATAATTCCTTCCACTACTTTCCCCGATCAGTTTAGTCGTCAGTTTTCTCGTAGTGGAGCGCCTCTCTTTGAACAACTCAAGTTTCTCTTCTTCTCCCTCAGACCTTGTACTCTGCTGAAGATCGTGTGTCGCGGATAGCGTGTTACTGCTCTGAATTGTTCGTCCCCAGTGCCGCGTGGTCCTCCCTTCGATTTCAGGTTTGAATTGCAGAATTGGGACTTCGTTGTTTTCTTCGTTTTTTTCAGCTTTCTGATTGTGGATTCTGATTGTGTTCGAATCAGTTGTCGTCGGCTGCATTCGGATTAAGATTCTGCTGCGGTACTGCGTCTGGTCTCGTGTTCAGGTTTGGATTACAGATTTGAGGAATGTTGTATTCGAGGGTTCTTGCCTGTTTTCTGATTGTGGGCTGTCGGTTTGTGTTGTTCAGGGGCTGTTGGTCTGTCCGGTTGTTGCTCTGCGTGGATTGTGCCTGCTGCCTCAGTTCGTTGTTGCTTCTGCTAATTGAGGTAGGTGGTTACTCGATTCAGTTTGGAAGTTCAGCCATGGGGATTGCAACGGTTCTGTTTCGTGTGTGATTTCTGTTTGTGATGTCTGTTTGGTTGCGTTTTAGAATGGCTAAACCCCCATGGTTTTCTGTTTTAATGTCTGATTTGGTGTGTGTGCTTCATTGGCATTTTGAGGCATTGATTCGTGTTGTTTTTCTGCTCTGTTCGTCTTCTGGAAACTGCATTTTTCGCACTGTCCGAACTTCCGTCCGAGCTTTGAAGTTCGGACAGTGCGTTTCTGCCTTTCTGATTTGCGAGTTCGGGGTATGTCCGAACATCTGTCCGAACTGGATGTTCGGACACACCCTCAAGTTTTCCCTCTGGTTTAAGTTCGACCTGTGTCCGAACTTCGACGTCCGGACACAAGGTCGGACCTTCCGCGTATTTTTCCCGTAAAACCTGTCCGAACATCCGTCCGAACTTGGATGTTCGGACATGCTGAACTCCTCTATCTGATTTCAACTCGACTTGTGTCCGAACATTGATGTCCGGACACAAGTTCGGACATTTGGCTTTCTCTGGTTTCTGAGTCTCGACTTGTGTCCGAACTTCAATGTCCGGACACAAGTTCGGACACCCCTCTGTTTTCAACATAACTTCTTCGTTTGAACTCCGATTTGAGTGCCGTTTGTGGCGTTGGTTTCCTTATGATCTGTGCTACTGATTTATGAGTGTTTTGGCATATTTAAATGCAACTTTGCTTCTGATTAAGCAACCTTTCTGTTTTGGGACATTGCACTTTGTTTCTGAGCCGTGAATGGCTGGGTCGAGCTATTCCGTGGTATACCATGTAGACGTCATTCTGTGTGTGGTCATTCCCTTTCTGTTCTGTGGGGTTGACGAACCCTTTGGCTCTTTCGAGTCATTTCTGCGTTGCCGAGAGACCTGGTATGGTCTATGGGTCTTCGACCCTTCTGAGTGTGCATTGTGTCTTGTCCCCTTTCTGTTTAAGTGCTCTGACTGTTTCTGAAATGGGAACCCCTTGTGTTCCACTCTGCTTCTGTTTCTGAAAGCTTCTGACTATCTGAGAATTTGCATAAGATGTTTATCTTCTCTTCTTCTGATTTCAATTGTTTTGAGCGACCTTGCTGATGACGGTCGCTGCTTACTGGGCATAGTTGTGTGCTCATTCCCCTACTTATAACATTTTTGCAGATTGATCAGCGAGGATCATCCTAAGTTCTGGAGCTTTAGCAGTTAGCTTTTATTCGTTCAGTTTGATACTTGGATGTTGTAGCCTTCGGGCCTTATGCTTTTGACTTCTGTTTCTGACTCGGTTTTGTATTTGGGATTTGGTATTCGTTCCGCTGTATTTGAGTACTTTGGTTTACAATATTTATGTAAACTTTGTTTTGGGCCTTTATTACGTTTGAGTGTCTTAGAGCCTTGCGTTATTAGGTAGTAATACGCGGCGTGTAACACCCTTAACTCTTAGGCCGGTTTTAGGGGTGTTACATTTAGTGGTATCAGAGCCAGGTTTGGCTTTCTTTGGTATCTGTGGGTGTGTTTGCTTGTGTGAGAGTCAGTTGTGACAGTGGTTGACAGTATGAGTTAGTTCTGACAAGTTTTGGATTTGTATATCTCAGAATGGCTCCTCGTAGGACACCAGTGACCCCTCAGGGAGATGTTGCGGATGTAGTGCAGCAGTTTATGACGCAGTTGATGCAGACGATGGCTGCAGCTGCTGGGGGAGCTGGTGGAGGAGCTGGTGGTGCTGGCCCAGCAGGAGCGAATGCCGTGGGAGGCCGAGTCCGAGCTCTCCAGGAGTTCATGAAGTTAAAGCCTCCATCCTTTGACGGCTGTGGTGACCCTTAGGAGGCGAGCCACTGGATTACAGAGGTCGAGGACCTGCTGAGAGTGATGGGGTCGGAGGATGACCAGAAGGTGGACTTCGCTACGTTCCTCTTTAAGGGGGAGGCGAAGGAGTGGTGGCGCATGGTGATGGGTAGGCATCCCCAGCCTTGGACCTGGGATCAGTTCTGCTTGGAGTTCAACAAGCAGTTCTATCCGGATGTGTACAAGGACCAGAAGATCAACATATAACCGGCTGCGCCAGGGGAGAGAATGTCTGTAGAGGAGTATGTGAGGAAGTTTGTGACGCTGTCGAAGTATGCTCCAGAGCCGGATGAGCACAGGAAGGCTCGTAAGTTCGAGAGCGGTTTGAGGCCAGACATCAGGTCGGCGGTGACACCTCTTCGTCACCGGACCTTCAGAGATGTGGCGGATGTCGCCTTGCTGGTAGAGGCTGACATCAAGGGCAGACAGGCGGGCAGAGACCATAAGGGAAGAGGCGTGCTGAGGAGCCTCAGAAGAAGGAGGCTGCTCCTCCTCAGAAGAAGCAGACCTATGGAGATCGCCGGGAGCTTCTTCATCTTCGTCAGCTGGGACGAAGTGTGGGTCTTGTGGTCGCTCCCATCCTGGTAGGGAGTGCTACAAGAAGACCGGTGCCTGCTTTAAGTGCGGGTCGATGGAGCACCGGATTGCTCAGTGCCCTCAGGCGTCCAGTAGAGGCTCAGGGGATAGAGGTACCGGCTCAGATTCAGGGGCGAGGTCCGATCAGAAGAAGCCTCAGACTCAGGCCCGGGTTTATGCTATGGCTGGAGAGCGTGATCGAGCGGGTGATCGCGTCGTCTCAGGTATTCTCCAGATCCATTCTCGAGATGTGTTTTGTCTGTTTGATTCTGGAGCTACGCACTCCTTTATCTGCTGTGATTTGTTGGGTGACCTTGGACTGACTGCTGTGCCTAGTGAGATAGACTTGTATGTGAGTAGTCCATTAGGTGGGGTTGCCCCTTGTGTGCTGGATTCTGTGTGTAAGGCTTGTCCCATAGTAGTTAGGGACAAGACTTTCTTTGCTGACCTCATCCCGATGCGGATGACCTGTTTTGATGTGACTGGGCATGGATTGGCTACAGAGCACCATGCCAATATAGATAGTGCAGCGAAGAGGGTGGTGTTCGACTTGCCAGAACGGGTCTCGTTTTTCTTTTCTCGGGAATGCAGTTCCCTGTGCGCCGGTGATTGTGTCAGCGATGCAGGCACCAGTTTCTTGAGGAAGGTGCCAGGGCTCTCTCTATGTTATCTGCAGAGGTGCGAGGATCTAGCTTGGAGCATCCCGATTGTCAGAGAGTTTCCTGAGGTCTTCCAGGACGACGTGCCCTGGACTTCCACCAGTGCGAGAGGTGAGTGTCACCATCGATTTAGCGCCAAAAATAAAAAAAAAAAAAAAAAATGAAAAAAACAAAAAAACCCACAGACAGGCAAACACAGAGCTCATCCTCATCTCTAGGGCCCCTTACCGTATGAGTCCGGCGGAGTTGAAGGAGCTAAAGGTCCAGCTTCAGGAGCTGTTGGATAAGGGCTTCATACGCCCTAGTGTTTCGCCTTGGGGAGCGCCAGTGCTGTTTGTGAAGAAGAAGGATGGGACCTTCCGTTTGTGCATCGATACAGAGAGTTGAACAAGGTGACCATCAAGAATCGCTATCCCCTTCCGCGCATCGACGATTTGTTTGACCAGTTGGCGGGGCCACAGTGTTCTCGAAGATAGATCTTCGTTCAGGCTACCATCAGTTGAGGATTAAGGCCGAGGATGTGCCTAAGTCCGCTTTTAGGACTCGTTATGGTCATTACGAGTTCCTAGTCATGCCGTTTGGTTTGACTAATGCTCCATCAGTATTCATGGATATGATGAACCGGGTTTTCAAACCCTATTGGATCAGTTCGTAGTGGTCTTCATAGATGATATCTTGGTGTACTCCAGGAGCGCAGAGGAGCATGAGGAGCATCTGAGGATTGTTTTGCAGACGCTGAAGGATCATGAGCTGTATGCTAAGTTGAAGAAGTCGACTTCTGGCTTGATCGTAGTGTTCTTGGGACATGTGGTCTCGAAGGACGGTATCAGTGGATCCTGAGAAGATTAGAGCTGTGATGGAGTGGCGAGGCCCACGAATGTTGCTGAGATTCGCAGTTTCCTTGGGTTAGCTGGGTACTACAGGAAGTTGGAGAGGGTTTTTCTAAGATGTATCCCCGCTGACCCGTCTGTTGAGGAAGGAGATCAAGTATGAGTGGAGCGAGGCTTCGAGCAGAGTTCCAGGAGATTAAGAAGAGACTGACGACGGCACCGATTTGACTTGCCTTCTGGGACCGAGGGGTTCGAGGTCTTCTGTGATGCGTCCCATAAGGGACTGGGATGTGTTTTGATGCAGCAGGGTAAGGTAGTGGCTTATGGCTCTCGACAGCTTAAGCCCTATGAGAAGAACTACCCTACCACGATCTGGAGTTGGCAGCTGTAGTGTTCGCGCTGAAGATTTGGAGACATTATTTATATGGAGCGCGTGTAAGGTTTACACTGACCACAAGAGCCTCAAGTATTTGTTCACTCAGAAGGAGCTGAACTTGAGACAGAGGAGGTGGTTGGAGCTACTTCATGACTACGATTTAGAGATCCTCTACCACCCGGGTAGAGCGAATGTGGTTGCAGATGCCTTGAGCCGGAGAGGTGCTTCGGGTGTAGCTTGTGCCTTGTCAGGAGTTCAGAGGTCCGCCTTAGAGCTTCAGCGTATGGGAGTTTGGGTAGTCAGACCAGCCAGTGCCAGTGTGATAGCAGCGCTTCAGGTGCAGTCTTCGTTGGTCGACAGGATCCGGGTTGGCCAGGAGGCAGATTCAGCTTTGTGTCGGATCAGAGAGGGGCTGTCTTCAGATCAGAGTTCAGACTTCAGTGTCTCCAGTGATGGGTGTCTGCGTTTCAGAGGCCGTGTATGCGTGCCAGACGATGCAGTGCTGCGCAGAGAGATCCTTCAGGAGGCCCATGGAGCGCCTTATTCAGTTCACCCAGGAGGGGTGAAGATGTATCGAGACCTCAGAGAGTCATTCTGGTGGTCTGGGATGAAGCGTGATATCTCAGAGTTTGTCTCGAAGTGCCAGACCTGTCAGCAGATTAAGGCTGAGCACCAGAGGCCAGCGGGTTTGCTTCAGCCCCTTCCCATTCCTGAGTGGAAGTGGGAGAGTGTGGGGATGGATTTCGTCATGGGTTTGCCCAGGACTCCTTCGGGTTGTGATGCTGTTTGGGTGATAGTTGACCGCCTGACGAAGTCTGCTCATTTTCTGCCGGTGAAGAAGACCTTCAGTCTGGAGCGCCTAGCTCGTTTATATCTGGATGAGATAGTGGGCTTCACGGTGCCTACTACTATTGTGTCTGATCGTGACCCACGTTTTGTTTCGAGATTTTGGCGCAGTTTTCATAGGCCTTGGGTACGAATTTAGCGTTCAGTTCAGCTTACCATCCTCAGTCGGATGGCCAGACGGAGAGGACTAATCAGGTTTGGAGGACATGCTTCGTGCATGTGTCCTGGACTTTGGTGGTAGCTGGGAGCATGGACTCTGATTGAGTTCGCCTACAACAACAGCTTTCAGGCGAGCATTGGTATGGCTCCGTTTGAAGCGTTGTACGGTAGGAGATGCAGGTCCCCCATCTGTTGGGATGACCTGAAGGAGAGGGTCTTGTTGGACCCGAGCTTGTGCACGGAGCAGTAGTAGAGAGATCAGGACGATTCGGGAGCGTTTGCTTGTTGCAGAGCAGACAGAAGTGCTATGCGGATCAGAGGCGCAGGCCGCTTGAGTTTGAGGTGGGAGATCATGTCTATCTGCGAGTGTCGCCGGTCAGAGGTGTGGTCGGTTGGGAAGCGTGGAAAGCTTAGCCCAAGGTTCGTTGGACCGTTTGAGATTCTGGAGAGGATTGGCCCTGTGGCTTACCGTTTGGCTTTGCCACCTGCGTTGTCTGCTGTCCACAGAGTTTTCCACGTGTCTATATTGAGGAAGTATCTGCATGATCCGTCTCATGTGATCGACTACAGCCAGCTTCAGCTGAGAGAGGATTGCAGTTTCGAGGCGGTGCCTACACGTATTTTAGCCAGAGATCCGTCGGCTTCGTAGCAAGACCCTACCTATGGTGAAGGTCCAGTGGTGAGTTAGAGAGAGTGAAGCGACGTGGGAGCTCGAAGATGAGCTGCGTGTCAAGTATCCCTCTCTGTTCGAGCAGTATAGAGTAAGGTGAGTTAATCTCGAGGACGAGATTCTTTTAAGGGGGGGGGTATGTTAACCCGTAATTCCTACTTTACATTATATCTGTTACTATGTTATTCTAAGTTGGATTAATTAATTGCTTATGTCAGTTGGGGCTCCAGAGGCATTAGTTTAAAAGGCGAGGCTAAGTAGGTCTTTTCCCCTTCGGTTTAATTAAGGTAAGTGGAATTATTAAGGAGTAATAATTCCTTCCACTACTTTCCCCGATCAGTTTAGTCGTCAGTTTTCTCGTAGTGGAGCGCCTCTCTTTGAACAACTCAAGTTTCTCTTCTTCTCCCTCAGACCTTGTACTCTGCTGAAGATCGTGTGTCGCGGATAGCATGTTACTGCTCTGAATTGTTCGTCCCCAGTGCCGCGTGGTCCTCCCTTCGATTTCAGGTTTGAATTGCAGAATTGGGACTTCGTTGTTTTCTTCGTTTTTTTCAGCTTTCTGATTGTGGATTCTGATTGTGTTCGAATCAGTTGTCGTCGGCTGCATTCGGATTAAGATTCTGCTGCGGTACTGCGTCTGGTCTCGTGTTCAGGTTTGGATTACAGATTTGAGGAATGTTGTATTCGAGGGTTCTTGCCTGTTTTCTGATTGTGGGCTGTCGGTTTGTGTTGTTCAGGGGCTGTTGGTCTGTCCGGTTGTTGCTCTGCGTGGATTGTGCCTGCTGCCTCAGTTCGTTGTTGCTTCTGCTAATTGAGGTAGGTGGTTACTCGATTCAGTTTGGAAGTTCAGCCATGGGGATTGCAACGGTTCTGTTTCGTGTGTGATTTCTGTCTGTGATGTCTGTTTGGTTGCGTTTTAGAATGGCTAAACCCCCATGGTTTCCTGTTTTAATGTCTGATTTGGTGTGTGTGCTTCATTGGCATTTTGAGGCATTGATTCGTGTTGTTTTTCTGCTCTGTTCGTCTTCTGGAAACTGCATTTTTCGCACTGTCCGAACTTCCGTCCGAGCTTTGAAGTTCGGACAGTGCGTTTCTGCCTTTCTGATTTGCGAGTTCGGGGTATGTCCGAACATCTGTCCGAACTTGGATGTTCGGACACACCCTCAAGTTTTCCCTCTGGTTTAAGTTCGACCTGTGTCCGAACTTCGACGTCCGGACACAAGGTCGGACCTTCCGCGTATTTTTCCCGTAAAACCTGTCCGAACATCCGTCCGAACTTGGATGTTCGGACATGCTGAACTCCTCTATCTGATTTCAACTCGACTTGTGTCCGAACATTGATGTCCGGACACAAGTTCGGACATTTGGCTTTCTCTGGTTTCTGAGTCTCGACTTGTGTCCGAACTTCAATGTCCGGACACAAGTTCGGACACCCCTCTGTTTTCAACATAACTTCTTCGTTTGAACTCCGATTTGAGTGCCGTTTGTGGCGTTGGTTTCCTTATGATCTGTGCTACTGATTTATGAGTGTTTTGGCATATTTAAATGCAACTTTGCTTCTGATTAAGCAACCTTTCTGTTTTGGGACATTGCACTTTGTTTCTGAGCCGTGAATGGCTGGGTCGAGCTATTCCGTGGTATACCATGTAGACGTCATTCTGTGTGTGGGTCATTCCCTTTCTGTTCTGTGGGGTTGACGAACCCTTTGGCTCTTTCGAGTCATTTCTGCGTTGCCGAGAGACCTGGTATGGTCTATGGGTCTTCGACCCTTCTGAGTGTGTGCATTGTGTCTTGTCCCCTTTCTGTTTAAGTGCTCTGACTGTTTCTGAAATGGGAACCCCTTGTGTTCCACTCTGCTTCTGTTTCTGAAAGCTTCTGACTATCTGAGAATTTGCATAAGATGTTTATCTTCTCTTCTTCTGATTTCAATTGTTTTGAGCGACCTTGCTGATGACGGTCGCTGCTTACTGGGCATAGTTGTGTGCTCATTCCCCTACTTATAACATTTTTGCAGATTGATCAGCGAGGATCATCCTAAGTTCTGGAGCTTTTAGCAGTTAGCTTTTATATTCGTTCAGTTTGATACTTGGGATGTTGTAGCCTTCGGGCCTTATGCTTTTGACTTCTGTTTCTGACTCGGTTTTGTATTTGGGATTTGGTATTCGTTCCGCTGTATTTGAGTACTTTGGTTTACAATATTTATGTAAACTTTGTTTTGGGCCTTTATTGCGTTTGAGTGTCTTAGAGTCTTGCGTTATTAGGTAGTAATACGCGGCGTGTAGCACCCTTAACTCTTAGGCCGGTTTTAGGGGTGTTACACCTAAACTAGGGTTTTGGAGGCAGAATTAGGTCAAATTTTGTTTCTGTCCGTGGCTACGGACCTAATGTCCGAACCCACGGACCCTAGTTAACCTATGTGAACATAAAAGTTGAATTTAAACAGAAACGAGATTTTGAAAAGTCCGGGGCCACGGACAGGACGTCCGTGGGCCCGGACATGTTTTATAAAACCCTAAATTTTAAAAATAAAAATATCCCGCCACCGTCCGGGGGCGTCCGGCTTACGGACTGGGAGTCCGGGACCCCGGACGTAGCGTCCGTGGGTGCGGACCGACCTCGGACGGCGGCGTTGAGGCTGTTCCCGGTGGTGTTTTTGGCTCAAAATTTATGGGTAGGTAGCCTGAAAGATTCTAAACACGTTAGTGATCAAAAGTTTACAATTTGAAGTCAAAATTAATGCGAAACTTAGCTAACAAGTTAGAAGGCAGAAACACAAACAAACCTTAATTCTGAAGCAAGGAAAAATCAATTCGGTTAGAAATTTCAACCAGAAGTGTATTTAGACCAGAAGAGTTAGAAAATTTGGTTTTTAACCTGTCTTGGTTTCGGATATCTGTTATTCCTTCACGTCGGGAATCTTTGAGAGCTTTGTTAATGGCCAAACCGGTTCGACTTTGACCCGAGCTTCTGACCTCTTCTTCCTTGTGTTGATATGCACGTTTTGGTTCTGTTTTTTTAGTGTTTTGGTGCTTGGAATTTCAATAGAAGAAGAAAGGATGAGTTTTGGTGATTTTGGGGTGATTTCTACAGTGTTTCGGTATTGATTTGAGGCTTGGAAGTGCAAAAACGTGGGAAGAAGGTTTGTGGCTGTGTTCTCTGACTTTAGAGGTGTTCTCCTCTGCCCTAGTTCGTTTTTGGGGGGTCCTTTTATAGAAAGAGCATGGTCAAATAGATAGAGCAAGATCTTTATCTAAAAGACTGATTTTGTGCTCTAAGGGAATCTGATTTTTTAGAATATGTTTCAAGCCGATAAAAATTATGAAAATTTAACTGAAGGTAAAGAATGAGTTTTTGGAATTTTGAGAGTTGGAATCGGGTTATTTTGATAAATAACCGATTAGATAAAAATCTTGCAATTTGGAATCTCCCATAATTCATAACTTATTATTGGAAAGTCGAAATAACGAAATTCCAACGGCATTAGTCTCTAATAAACATCCTCTATCTTGTGTTAAAATTTAATGACGTTTGGTTTTAATTTCGGTATTTTCCATAGGAGAGAGAAAATTGCAAAAATGATTGAATTTCTCTTTTAAATTTTGGGCTAAGGTACCAAATAAAATAATTTCAGGTTTATGACTGTATGTAGTCATGCTAACCATGTGACAATTTTATTTTAATTTTGGAAACCTTTTATTATTTCTATTTTGAGGTTATTTCATGTGTTAATTAAAGAAATTAGCTTATAATATGAATTAAAAGCTAAATTTCCAGAATAAATATTATCAGAAAATCATGAAATACCTTTCATAATGACTATGATATTTGGAAGTGTTTGGAGATAATAAACAAGTCATATGAAAATAGAAAATCCCGATAATGTCCTTGGAAAATCCCGCCTTGGTGCTTTTTGACCCCTTTTGCCCTTTGTAACACGTATGCCTTAGAGACTACTCCAGGGGGTTGAAATTTTGGGTATAACAGATTGCCCCCCGTCAACTAGGCTTTGTAATGAAGATGAAAAGACTAGTTGATGCCTGAGTGACACCCCAAAATTTTGGGATCTTAAAAGACCCTGTATGTGGATTGTGTCGAGCTATTCTAAGGCGCTGACTACCTAAAAACGAAATTACGAAGTAAATGTCAAGCGATTCTACGGCGTTGACAACCTAAAAGACGAAGTAATGTCAAGCGATTCTAAGGCGTTGACAACCTAAAAGACGAAGTAATGTCAAGCGATTCTAAGGCGTTGACAACCTAAAAGACGAAGTAATGTCAAGCGATTCTAAGGCGTTGACAACCTAAAAGACGAAGTAATGTCAAGCGATTCTAAGGCGTTGACAACCTAAAAGACGAAGTAATGTCAAGCGATTCTAAGGCGTTGACAACCTAAAAGACGAAGTAATGTCAAGCGATTCTAAGGCGTTGACAACCTAAAAGACGAAGTAATGTGTAAGTGCAAGAATGTTGATGATGCTCGGATGCTTCTGGGGACCGAAACCCGTGCCAATGCTCCTGGCTGGACCCAATGTGGACTTATTGCCATCGCCCCCCAAGCCGGTGTGCAGGGATAACTCCTGGTAAAAACCTTGGGGACTTATTGCCATCGCCCACCATTCGTTGATCCCAAAATAAGTTGACATCGCACAGGAGGATTTATTGCCATCACCTCGCCAACTTTTCTGTCGCCAGGTCTTGTGACGCGCCTGGATAATGCAGATGGATGATATGAAGATGACGCAAATGAAAGTGATGCAAATGTAGATGATGAAAATGATGCAAATGATATGGATGATATGAAAATGACGCAAATGAAAGTGATGCAAATGTAGATGATGAAAATGATGCAAATGATATGGATGATATGAAAATGATGCAAATGATATGGATGATATGAAAATGATGTTCGGATGCTTCTGGGGACCGAAACCCGTTCCAATGCTCCTTGTTGGTATACTATGGGGACTTATTGCCTCTGCCCACCAATTGGGGTGCTGGGATAACTTCTAGATTACCAAGGGGACTTATTGCCCCTGCCAACTAGTTGTTTCTCCCAAGAAGTTGACATGAAGATGGGGACTTATTGCCTCTGCCCCGCCAACTTAGATCACGCTCTGTCTCGTACTTGTCTCGCACTGAAGATGATACTAGGTCTCGTACTGGTCTCGCGCTGGATGATGATGCTCGGTCTCGCACTGATGAAGGTGGTGGGTCTCGCACTGATGAAGATGATGGGTCTCGCACGGGCGAAAATGATGGTCTCACACTGATGAGGATGCATGGTCTCGCACTGAAGTCTCGTACTGAACGGATGAAGAAAAAGCTGGATTTCGCACTGATTCTGGGTCGTGCACTGAATGAAGATGTCTCGTACTAAAGTCTTGAAAATGATGGGACTCGCACTAATTTTGGGTCCCGAAATAAAAATGAGTTAGAAAGATAATGGTCTCGTGCAAATGATGAAAAATGATTACCGGAGTGCCAAACATGGCAATGTATGCAATCAAAATATATAAAGATACTCGTTCAAAACAGGAAACTGTTGGAAAAGGTGCCAAACTTGGCAATGTTGAGGTGTTATGCAAAAGTTGTAAAATGCAACTAAAGTGTTTGTTGGAAGCTTGCCGAAACAAGAAACTGTTGAAGAATGTGCCAAACATGGCAATGCTTGAGAAAACTCTGCTGAAAAAGGAAAGTGAAATGATCATTTCCTGACTAGAAATTTCATATCTGCAATTTGTTTTTTAAGAAAATGAACATGCCGTTGGTGGAAGTGTGTTGTTTGTTGTGGTGCTAAAGGCTTTTGCCGGTGTTCAAGATTTGTGATAGACCTGGGATTGGGTTATGATTTTGGATGGTGGTCAGGGTTATGACGGGCCTGATGTTTTTGTGGAGGTAAGGCCAATGATGGGCTTGAAAGTGTGTGTGGTGGTAAGGGCTTATGCGTGCCTGTGGTGGGACGGTGGTGCTCAAGCTTTGGGTTTTAATTGGTGTTGACATGGCAATTGTTGGAACCAACAATTGCCCCCAGTATTTTTCCTTAGGACAATCTGAGCTAGAGTTTATGGCAATCGATCGGAACGATCGATTGACCCCAGTATTTTCTTTGATTAAACGTGCGAACAAGTCTCATCCTCACAGGGTCGAGGCTTATGCTTTAATGTGGTACTTCCTAACCTACACTTGACGTGGTTGGTGTTTGCACTCATTTCTCGCTCATGATCATAACTTCTAGACCATTGAATTCGATATTTGATGGATTTACGCATTTGATCTGTTACTTTCATGAGATTGGACACACAACTATCAAGTCGGAAGTCTTTAAAGCTTATAACGTGGCCATAGGGTGTGATGAAAGGCGACGGGATCATGGAGGGATATTTGAGGTATGTGGAGCTTAAATGGTTGACCAAAGCTGCAACGTGCGCCTTCTCTCGGATTCATCTTCCTTGTCTTGAAGTCGTCTGGCTGCTTCATGTTGACGTTGTTTTCGAGCTTCTGGACTTGGACTTTTGAAGTTGTCCTTTACACCATTTCTCTTTTCGTCATTTGGATTTCTTCGAGGCACTTCGGGTTTGCCTTTTTGTTTTATCCTTTATTGACTTTGCCTTGGGGTTTTTGTGTTTCCCGGTTTTGAGTTATGAGAGTTGTTTTGATGTGAGCTCTCTGGATCCTGTGCCACTTTGGGACCATTTACGGATCACTTCGTCATGCTGATAGCGGCATCACTTCTTTGGACTGATTAGATTGTTATCTGAGAGTCGGGCTCCTCGCTTCCTTTGGTCACCGGGTCGGTAACTCATCATTGGCTAGGTGATTCTGTGGAGTTCATAATATCGAAAAGGGATATATGAAAGGCTCAGCGGGGGTGCCTAGGGTTTAATGACAGGGTTTACAAGCTTTTGGCTATGTGGTGCTGTACCTAGGTGCTTCATTCCTGATAGTTGTGTATCCGTTCTTTGTTACTTTTCGCAGGTCTAAGAGTAAATTTACAAATTATCTCCTTCGGTCGGAGTTATGCCATTTACATTTTCCTTTGTATGTGGTCTCACCGGAGTCGTGTAAAAATGACACGCTCGTTCACTCATGGTTTTTCCGCTCAAGACACTCTCGTGAATTTCACTTAGAGAATAGTTCACACGGTTAAACGAAAGATTAAAGATGACGATCCTAAACTCAGATTGCCCCCAGTATTGATCTGGGGTTTATGACAACACTTAAATAGATGCGGATTTTGGAATGCTTCGTGGATATTATGGGATAGTCTATGGTGTGAGGACGTACATGTTCACCCTTTTAGAAACAAAAGACAAGTCATTTTATTCCATAGTCGGGAAATGATTACTCTGTGATCCCTTAAAAAGAAAACAAATTTTTGTGTTTTTATTTTGTTGAATGAATGCACAAAAAATAACAAAAATCGAACTATGCTCTTATTCATGAATGGAAAGATAACATCAAAAGTTGTAATCTAAAATGATAAAGGAAGCTAACTACCATAAAAGTTAGAAGAATGATTGAGAAAAGAAAACTACTAAATCGAGAAAACTTTTGAAATAGTGATGTTGAACAGTCTGGTGCCAACGTGTTGAAGACTGGAGCTGTTGACCGTCGGGGCGCCATTGACCATGATTGTCTTCCTTCCAAGCTTCGAGTAGGCCCTGTAAAATGTCTGAACTAGGAATGCCCATGGGTTATGTATGAAGTAACTGGGCCTGAGTCTTCGCCAAACTGAGAGTGAAGTGCATAGATTAGAGTGATTCCTAGACTGGAACGGACATGTAGGCCTGAATCCAGAAATTGAGCAAACAAGCTGAAAGAAATCACACGGACCGTGAATGGGCCACTGGGCCGAGGGATAATCCTTGAAGTCTAGATTTGTTTGATGCTCTTGTTGGGCCTTGAAGCCGGAAACTGGAATGAACGAATTACGTAAACTATCTTGGATTCAAATGTTTTATGGGCCGAAATTCTGGATTGAGAGCGAAGCTCATGGGCCAAAACTATGAATTGGTCTATGGGCTCAAATGGAATGAGTTATGAGTGTGGTACTTGGGCCAGAATGATTGCTCTATATGTGAACTGGAATTTGGGCCGAGTGATTTTGGTTGGGCCTAACAGATGGCACCTAGATCTAAGGTTTTGGGTTAGGGTCATGATAAGAAGTCTACCTAGACTAGAATGAGCCCTTGGGCCAGAATGTGTTTGGGCCTGAAGTAAAGCACATGATCTGGAATGGTCCCTAAATCACAAATGGGCCTAACTTTCTTCGGGCCAGAGAAGATGGTTGTTAAGCCGAAAAAGATTTTATTTTCGGGACTTGTGAGTTATTTCAAGTTTAGGTGGATTTCCTTTTTATGGGCCTAGAACTAATTGGATAATTCAAAATGGGCCAAAAGAGAAATCACCTAAGTCTAAGCTTTTGGGCCGAAGCCCGAATGACTCACATGTTAAACCAAACAGGGCCTCTGGGCCGCAAACAAGTAGAGCCGCCAATTCGTGTTGGGCTAGGTTGATGTAGGAGAAGTTCCTATCAATCTCTAGGCTGGGTAGTGGGCCGATCATACAAGCAAACAAGGCCCACACAAATTCAACATGTTCTCACTAGACGTTTAAATCAAACCGGGTATGGATCGATCCGGAGAGGTGCTTGAGGCGCGGGCCCAGGCCACCAAAAAGGAATAGGGCTTGCACGCTATTCTCTTTGGGCTTCCTCACTCTATTCACAACACCTGAAGGTGTGCGTCTACGGTCGGGTCTTTGACTGACCAAACAAAGGGCTAGGTAAGGGCACTGCCAGGAAAACGCTTGGGGCTAAGGCCCAGGTATTAAGGGGGTGTGGTTTGACGACACCCTCCTCTTTCCCCCCGCTTATTCACATAACCTAAAAGGTGTGAGTCCCTGACAGGGGACCCTAGATGGGCCCCGAGGTGAAACTGGTTTGTGTGGACCCTCGCTCTCATATGATGCAAATGGTGCAGAAAATTAAAGTGCGCACAAAAGTAAATAAACAAAGTATTAAAGCCATAAATAAACAATTTTTCGAGTTAAGCCCTCTTTCTTAAAATTAAACAAGTTAAAATTAAGAATTGATCCCCAGCAGAGTCGCCAGTCTGTGAGCCTCGATTTTAAACCCTATCCTATGTTGATTAAATTGATTAGGATCTAACCGGGTTTTAGGTCCACTTATAACCTAAGGTTAATAACTATGTCGTAAAACAATAATTATTAAAACCTAAGCTAGCTCACTGGAACCTATTATGAGTCGCCACCTAATTTTAACCTAGATCAAATTAGGAAAGGAGAGTTCGGGTTCGGGGGCTTGATATTCGACTTAATTAGGGTTCAAATTACTTTTATTACCCCTAGAAGTCGTTTTTCCTCTACTTAGTTTAATTACGGCTTATTACGAGTCGTTTTTAACCTAAGTGCGCGCTTCTGTTTTTTTTTTATTTTTTAACGTTTTTTTTGACAAAAAATTAAAGTGGAAATTAAGATACCTAAACTAGGGTTTCGGAGGCAGAATTAGGTCAAATTTTGTTTTTGTCCGTGGCTACGGACCTAATGTCCGAACCCACGGACCCTAGTTAACCTATGTGAACATAAAAGTCGAATTTAAACAGAAACGAGATTTTGAAAAGTCCGGGGCCACGGACAGGACGTCCGTGGGCCCGGACATGTTTTATAAAACCCTAAATTTTAAAAATAAAAATATCCCGCCACCGTCCAGGGGCGTCCGGCTTACGGACTAGGAGTCCGGGACCCCGGACGTAGCGTCCGTGGGTGGGGACCGACCTCGGACGGCGGCGTTGAGGCTGTTCCCGGTGGTGTTTTTGGCTCAAAATTTATGGGTAGGTAGCCTGAAAGATTCTAAACACGTTAGTGATCAAAAGTTTACAATTTGAAGTCAAAATTAATGCGAAACTTAGCTAACAAGTTAGAAGGCAGAAACACAAACAAACCTTAATTCTGAAGCAAGGAAAAATCAATTCGGTTAGAAATTTCAACCAGAAGTGTATTTAGACTAGAAGAGTTAGAAAATTTGGTTTTTAACCTGTCTTGGTTTCGGATATCTGTTATTCCTTCACGTCAGGAATCTTTGAGAGCTTTGTTAATGGCCAAACCGGTTCGACTCTGACCCGAGCTTCTGACCTCTTCTTCCTTGTGTTGATATGCACGTTTTGGTTCTGTTTTTTTAGTGTTTTGGTGCTTGGAATTTCAATAGAAGAAGAAAGGATGAGTTTTGGTGATTTTGGGGTGATTTCTGCAGTGTTTCGGTATTGATTTGAGGCTTGGAAGTGCAAAAACGTGGGAAGAAGGTTTGTGGCTGTGTTCTCTGACTTTGGAGGTGTTCTCCTCTGCCCTAGTTCGTTTTTGGGGGGTCCTTTTATAGAAAGAGCATGGTCAAATTGATAGAGCAAGATCTTTATCTAAAAGACTGATTTTGTGCTCTAAGGGAATCTGATTTTTTAGAATATGTTGCAAGCCGATAAAAATTATGAAAATATAACTGAAGGTAAAGAATGATTTTTAGGAATTTTGAGAGTTGGAATCGGGTTATTTTGATAAATAACCGATTAGATAAAAATCTTGCAATCTGGAATCTCCCATAATTCATAACTTATTATTGGAAAGTCGAAATAACGAAATTCCAACGGCATTAGTCTCTAATAAACTTCATAATGACCCGATTTTAATTTCGGTATTTTCCATAGGAGAGAGAAAATTGCAAAAATGATTGAATTTCTCTTTTAAACTTTGGGCTAAGGTACGAAATAAAATAATTTCAGGTTTATGACTGTATGTAGTCATGCTAACCATGTGACAATTTTATTTTAATTTTGGAAACCTTTTATTATTTCTATTTTGAGGTTATTTCATGTGTTAATTAAAGAAATTAGCTTATAATATGAATTAAAAGCTAAATTTCCAGAATAAATATTATCAGAAAATCATGAAATACCTTTCATAATGACTATGATATTTGGAAGTGTTTGGAGATAATAAACAAGTCATATGAAAATAGAAAATCCCGATAATGTCCTTGGAAAATCCCGCCTTGGTGCTTTTTGACCCCTTTTGCCCTTTGTAACACGTATGCCTTAGAGACCACTCCGGGGGGTTGAAATTTTGGGTATAACACTGCTACTGGCCTGTCATTCTATGAAAAAGGAATCCTTCCTGAGATCCCCGGGGTACCACAAAATAAAATCTATCGCTTTTTCTCCTCCAAGAAAAAGATCGGCTCCCCCATACCCCGTGGCGATCTCTCTATCTTACACCAACTCCTCCACATTTGGTCATCAAAAATATTGTCCCAAGAAAGGAAGGAAACCTTATGGTCAACTACTTGGACCTAACCATTATGTACTGCATCATCAATCGTCACTCTATCAATCTGGCACACATAATTCTCCATCACCTAGCCTAGTCGGTCGACACCCCGAAACACTCCTTGGGGTACGTGTTCTGGTTGCCTCGTATATTCCAATTCTTTCAGGTACCCTTGGCGACTTCGACGCCAGAGTCCATCGAGGAGGCAGACACCATCAACCTGCGGTATCTGAATCGGCTGACTTCAATCGACAAATCAAAGCTACTGCGCCGACCATCTACTACAACGACGGCGGGGACATCCACTTCTCAAGAGGCAGTCCCTCAAGCTTCACTCCAACCCCTCCTGGAGAAAGTGGAGCGCCTCATTGCGCATGCAGCCGAGCTGATTCAGGGCCAGAAGCGGATGATGGACCGACTCACCGGGATAGAGACGACAGTGACGGCCTTGGAAGACCAACTCCTTGACATCCAATCCACCTTAAACCCAAACCCTTAGAATGACGTGTGTGTGTAGTGTTAGAACTTAGGCTGCTTTTAAGTTCTAAACACTTTTTAATGTTTTTTTTTGTGAATACTTTGACTGACTTTGTGATACTGTGGCCTTCCCCTCTGATGAAAGCAAAAGGGGGAAGCGGTGAATCCCGTCTGGTGTACGTGTTATTCTGTTGCTTGTTTAAACTACTTTTTGGATTGCGATGCTGGACCATGTGGTCTAGTGTTTTTGACTGCCTTATATACTATCCTGCCTATTACACTGCTTATTTATCGTTTGCTTGCCTGAAGTCCCTCTCCGATCAAGGGGGAACCTAAATAGAGTCCTTGAATTTAGTTGCTACTGCTGCTATTAAGGGGGAACTTTGACAGGGTCGGTTCCCCTAGTCCTTGTGTTTTTATTTCAGGATTGACTCCATCGGGATTCACGAAGGTTTGCTATCATCAGCAACAAGGGGGAAATTGTTGGGACATCGGAGTGTTGCAGAGATAGCCTTTTACTGTGACAGAGTCAATCATCACTTGACAAACACAAAGAGTGAGCCTCTGCAAGAGAGTCCGCGCAACAAAGAAGACTCCATAGACTCTCTCGTGCTGTTGCGGAAAATCAGGAGTCAACTCGGAACACCTTAAGTGCCCCAACGGTCATGAAGTTCTTCCTCAATATCCGAAGATCGCGGCCCAAGTAAGAAGACCACGTAAGAGACGTTGGAAGTTGCCCACTAAGTTAGTTCCGGTATTTTCGGAACTAACTCCTTCGACCTGCTGTCGTACTTAGAGTATAAATAAGATATGTAATAGTCACTTTTAGGTGTGCTTTTATTTGAGTATTATTTCAGAGATTAGAGAGAGAAAGAGAATCGCATTGTAAGCTAGAAAGAGAGAGAATACGTACCAAGTTAGTTGGCACCTCTAGAAAGACTCGATCTAGGAAGATCCTAGTTTCACTACGCTTACCATTGTTCTGATTAGGAAGTGTGTTGGGTGAGTGAGTGAAAAACTACTAAGTAGATACTTTCTACTTAGTGGGCATTTGTAAGTTGTTTTATTTGACCAGGAAATGAAATAGCTTATTTGTGTATCTCGCTGAGTTCCATAGAGTCCTTCTCTCTTTTCATCGTTTCGCTACAATTACCGCAAAAGTCTTCCGCATCCTCAGTTTAGTTAATTCGATTGAGTGCCTCTACATCACACAGTGTTTCTCATTTACAAAGGCTGATTGAGTCAAACCAATCCATAGACTCTCACCTTTGATTGGTTTGAGTTAGCCACCCGATCCTACAGCGTATATATATAGACATGTACGTATAAATAACTAACAATGTAACAAAATAAGGTAGTCGCGTATAAAATTAAAAACACGTCGTATATTATATGGTCTCATATATATATATATATTATATATATATATAAATAAGCATGTATAACTGTTGGAACCCAAGGTTTTGCTGACTATGGCAACAGAGTAAGTCTGGTGACAGAAGAAGTATCACTGATAATAGCATCAGAGTAAGTCTGGGCGACGAAGGAGTCTGACTGCGGAAGGAGTCGTTCTGCGACACAAGACTCTCATGGAAAGTTATAGAAAATGAAAGGCGACCCTCTACTGTTAGAACGTGGAGAAAAACAAGGAGATAACTGTCACACACGTTCAAATATGATCAGGACCGAAAATCAAGGTGGTCAAGCTGAAAGAGCGCCAGAGCGAGTCCCACTACAGAGCTGGTGAGATATTTCCCGCCCAATGCGTAGTGGGAGATCGTGGGAGGATGTGGAAACGTCATTTTACACGTAATGGGAGCAGAAACTTCAGGTATTATCAGTATTTATGCACCTAGAATCATTTGTAATCGTTGGAGCTCTTCACTTCCATATTTCTAGAGAGAGAGTCATACTGAGAGAGATATCATTTTCAAGAGATCTTAGTGAGATAGTGTCAATTAGCTTAGGTATTTATTACCTAGAGAGCACACATAGAACATTCCCCTTTACTTCTTGTTACGCATTGATCTAAGCCGAGAGTAGAGCGAGTGTTGGATGAGACAGAGTACCTCTGTCGAATCCTAAGATAGGAAGCTAGGTTGTAATTCGCATTGAATTTCAATACAAGCAAAAGTCCTATCTTGTCAATTTAAAACAAAAGCTTCCGCGTTATTAGTTTGTGCATACATTCATTCTTCAAGCAGAGTTGGTGTGAGACTAACACCTCAGACCTACTCGGTCAGCACCCCAATCCCATTAAGTGGTATCAGAGCCAAGTTGGCTGACAAATCTCTCAAGATGGAAGATCTTATCGACTTAGAGGAGCCTGAGTCGGGCATCACCAGTTTGACGTGCTTGATGGCTCACAATGGTGAGAAAATCGCTTATAATCAGGTAAGAAAGACTCCCTCTGCACATGTGTTATCAAATCTTGCTGCTAGTGCAAATTCGACACCCTCTTTAGATCTTTCCACGTACTTTATAGATCTAAATCATCCTGAGTTTGATCTAACCGAGGAAGAAGAAAGAATTGCCTTTCTTTATGAAGAGATACACATTCTTAAAGGGCATGTCACCAAAGATCGAATCAAACTTCATGATTGTGATAGCACAATTCAAAAACTTCAGCAAGAGTTGCGTGATGCTAGAACTCTCATCAATATCTTAGATGCACAGGCAGTCACTCTACATCAAAAGCTTAAGAAGAAAAAATCCAAGCCACTTCCAAAAGCTCTCTTCAAGCCACTTAATTTCGTTCGAGAAATCGCTGCTGTTGAAAAACCAAAGTGGTGTGAGGAAAAGCTTATTGAGTCGAAATCCACTCAAATAAAACTTGAAAAGGAAGTTGAATCTCTCACTTCTGCCCTTAAGAAGGTGCAGCGCGACTCTCTCAAATCAATGACTACCCCATCATGGCTGAAAAGTAAAAACAGAGTGAATCTTGCTGAAATGGCATCGAGGCCAAATAATCTTTCTCGTCGTAAGCTTCAGTGTGAGAAATTTGCAAATAAGTTTAGGTGGCAAAAGAAGTACGTTAGACTCCCTCCGATGAAAATTTGCGGATATTGTGGTTATGATGGTCACACGGACTCATCCTGTAATAAACTTTGTCGTGATTTATCATTCAACATATCTTGTGTCTCTGCAATTCTCAAAGCTCGTGATATTTACTATCATAGTTCTTTATCGTCGTATAAGAGGGGACCCAAGTACATCTGGGTTCCCCAAACTAACCTGTAGCTTTTGCAGACAGAGTGGCTCGGAACAATGACTCTTGGTTTCTAGACAGTGGTTGTTCAAGATATATGACAGGAAACCAAGTTAAGTTTACGACTCACTCTGACAATCAAGGGGGAAAGGTTACTTTTAGAGACAACATGCACATAAAAATCATAAGAATTGGCTCCATTGGTAACCTCTCTTTATTTAAAGTTCATAATGTTTACTTAATTGTTATTTTTGGACATAGTTTCTCAAGTGTCTCTCAAAATTGTGATTTCTCCAATCTTATGTTATAAGATTTATGACTCTATCACTCGTGATTGTAAGGAAATATGGTGTATGACTCTGATACTGGTGATCTTAAGGCAATATGGCACGTATTGATATGAATATCCGATATATATATATATATATATATATATATATATATATATAGATATATATATATATATATGAGAATCACGTGCAGAAAGCAAGCAGACTCGGTCTATGAATCATGTACCGAAGCAAGCCGACTATCTCTGCGAATCTTGTGCAGAAAGCAAGCTGACTCGCTCCAGCTTCAAGTACTTTGAAGACTACGGTATTTTTGATCAAAATGTTACCATTATGTATGATAATACCAGCTAAGGTCGTCAAATTCTCTAAATTCCATGCTCGCACTAAATTTATATACTTGAGTTCTCATTTCTTACTAGATTATGTGGAGATGAACTTAATCTAATTAAACTAAGTTTCCATAGACCCTAGCTTGCTGATATCATCACCAAGGCATCACACATGGTTGCATTTGAGTTTTTTCGTACACAACATGGCATGACTCGAAATGACTGAGGTGGTTGTATCTCCTCTCCCTTTTGGAGGCAGAGTCTGGGTACTCAGGTATAGTCTCTTTGGCACCATACTCTCCTCGGTTAACTAGTTCAACTAAACTTTGTCTATAAATGTTTACTGAAAACCCGCCAAGTTTTTCTTTACCAATTCGACCAAAGCATCCACATCAAGCATCCCACGACCCCAAAGCTTATATTCTTCTAACCCTCAAACCACTCCTACTCACTCTCCCACTCAAACCCAAAAACCCTCCAAACAAGGAACTATTGTTATCCCAACTCCCAAAACCATCACTAAGTCTCTCATGACCGTCTCACCGTACAAAAATCCCATCCACTTTGGGTCCATCATTACTAATGCCCAACTCACCCTACAGCCCTAGTCGATTACCCAACCTACCTTGCCCAAGCTCCACTACTATCTCAGCCGAAGCCCTTTCCACTCTTACCAAACCCACTACCACTACCACTGAAGCAAAACCCACTACCTCTTACTACCTAAATACATTACAACCCCTTCCCTTCATTCAACCAAGAAATACTGCTAGAGTCAATCTGCAGACAGAATCCGTCTGGCAAAAATACCCACGTAGTTGTAGTGAATTTCCAAAAAAAAGGAAAGAAAAGAAAAAGAAAGAAAGACAGAAATCCCATGAGAAGGCTAAAACAAAGCAAATTACGATCGTCTCTTCAACTTATATTCAATTTGAAGAAGACGTACTCTTGCTCCAGCCACCACTTCCAAGAGTGGAACTTGCGTGACTCTGGTTTGTGCTTCACAACAACGCTAGCTTCCAAATACGGGTATGAATATTTTGGCTAATACGCTTCACTACAACATTTAGCCACATCTAGCATTCTCTTGAGATTCAAAATGAATGGGTCAATACCAAGATGTAGACCAAATCCCTCACCCCATTTCCTAGCCTACAGCCCTAACCATACTTTTAAACCTATCTCAAACTTTGTTTATCTTGGCGGTGTTTTCTTTATCAAACTTTGGCAAACTTTGTCGGTTGGCTATTTAGCCATGTGATTGCTTATGGATGTCAGACAGACTCACCCTGTTTTGCCTGATGATGTCTAAAAGGGGGAAAGCGGTGAATCCCACTCTCACTAAGATGAATTAATGTTTTTGGTGGTAGGAAGACTTGAATTGCACTTATGGATTTTGCCCTGCTTGATGGTTAAGCAGACTATTTCTGTTTAAGCTTAGTTTAATTCTATTACGCTCTTTTCTCATTGATCTTGTCTTAAATGACGTGCTCAAACTTAGGGGGAATATTGGACTAAGGGGGAATCAGTCAATGACGCTGGTTCTTCCAAGCTTGTTTGCTTGTGTGTCTTTTTTGCAGGTTAACTCTTGCTACGGGATTCATTCGAGTGATTTTTGGCATCATCAGCAAAAAGGGGGAAAATGTATTTAGATATTAGAGTTTTGCTGAAGATTGCAAAAGCCTACCTACCAGCAAAAGTCGGTCTAAAAATTGATCCAGCGAAAAGACACCAAGTCAAAGAGAGTATGAGTTTAACGAACAGTAACTCCCACTGCAGAACAAGTCATCCAGAAACTGCCAACAGACAAAGAGTCTCGACAGACGTAGTTTGGTTGTCAACCAACTCGATCTGTCAAGCGGTTTACATTCATATCATCTTATAAATGATGCTCAACTTAAGGGGGAACTTTATCTCATCTTGTCTGAGTCGGTTCCCTTTGCCATCATCAGCAAAAAGGGGGAATTTGTTGGAACCCAAGGTTTTGCTGATTATGGCAACAGAGTAAGTCTGGTGACAGAAGAAGTATCACTGATAATAGCATCAGAGTAAGTCTGGGCGACGAAGGAGTCTGACTGCGGAAGGAGTCGTTCTGCGACACAAGACTCTCATGGAAAGTTATAGAAAATGAAAGGCGACCCTCTACTGTTAGAACGTGGAGAAAAACAAGGAGATAACTATCACACACGTTCAAATATGATCAGACCCGAAAAATCAAGGAGGTCAAGCTGAAAGAGCACCAGAGCGAGTCCCACTACAGAGCTGCTGAGATATTTCCCGCCCAATGCGTAGTGGGAGATCGTGGGAGGTCGTGGAAACGTCATTTTACACGTAATGGGAGCAGAAACTTTGGGTATTATCAGTATTTAAGCACCTAGAATCATTTGTAATTGTTGGAGCTCTTCACTTCCATATTTCTAGAGAGAGAGAGTCATATTGAGAGAGATATCATTTTCGAGAGATCTTAGTGAGATAGTGTCAATTAGCTTAGGTATTTATTACCTAGAGAGCACACATAGAACATTCTCCTTTACTCCTTGTTACGTATTGATCTAAGCCGAGAGTAGAACGAGTGTTGGATAAGACAGAGTACCTCTGTCGAATCCCAAGATAGGAAGCTAGGTTGTAATTCGCATTGAATTTCAATACAAGCAAAAGTCATATCTTGTCAATTTAAAACAAAAGCTTCCGCGTTATTAGTTTCTGCATACATCCATTCTTCAAGCAGAGTTGGTCTGAGACTAACACCTCAGACCTACTCGGTCAGCACCCCGATCCCATCAATAACTTATACAAAAAAAAGAAATAAAAAGGAGCAAAGATGCTCCCGCTGAGGTTCGAACCCCGTACCTCTCGTATGCCTAGTGAACACCTTAACCGGTTAAGCTGAGCTTGTATTCGGTAGTAAACTGCACCACTTAACTACTAGTTTACCTACCAGTTGAACTACACAAAAAAAAAGAGACTGCTGCTGCCGACACCATTTACACCACGCTCCTTCCTTTTCATCAGTGCACATCTTAAAATTCGAATAAAGTGCATCAGTACCTTCTATTATTCTCTTTTGATCAGGCACTCACGTGTTCTCCATTTCCATACCACAAGTCCCCACCCCTCTTCTCTGTACATTTCCCAAAACTAAACCGCTGAACGAGCAACAACAGCAGGCTCGCAAACCTCTGCACACCCACGGTACAAACATAGAGCACACCAGCCTTACTTGGTCTACAACCACACATTTCGTTTCCCCCTTCTTGTTGATCGGTACAGAGCACTAACTGCCCAACCTGATCATGTGTCTCTCATTCCAAGCCCACCATCTGGTTCACATAAATTAAAAAAAAAAACACATGACAACAGCCTGTATTCTTCGTTTCCTTCTGCACCATACGCGGGCATTCATTGGAGGAAGATGGGAATCGAGACACTCACGCTACACTGCATCAGTGGGAGTAGCGAGACAATCTCTGTGCCCAAGTCCTCGAATAGCTGCACGAGTGCACCAGCACTCTCTTGTTTCTATTCTCTTATCAGAAGCTAGCACCAAACATGAGCCCACTAGCGACTGTTTTCTGAAACCCCACACCAGTAACTCTTTCTCTTCTGCACTATTATTGATCACCTTTCTCTCCTTTTTATTTAGCTCTAACTCTCTGGTGCTCCTTCCCAAACAACGACTGACATGCTCAGTTATCTTCACGCCAAAATTCCATTCACTTGCGGGGAGCAGCCAGCAACAACACCCATTACTTCTTGCCTTCCCACGATACTGCCTCTGCACAACTACCTTTCCCTTCATTCCCCTCGACAGATAACAACCAGAGCAACATCAACCAACTGGAACGAGGAGCATACATGCATGCTCTGTGTTGGTTTTCCAGTTCCTCATCTCCTTCCGTGTTCAACCGCAACCAGGAACATACCTGCTGCCTCTCATCCTCACTACACTCTCACGGCTCCATTTATGCCTTCTTCAGTCAGTTCCACTTCCCCCACTGCAAGAAGCAGCAGCATAGGCAGCAACCCTCTGCATGGAGTCAACACGATAAACCTGCAACTCCCTCCCTGCTCAATCACCAGTCGCAGCAACTGAGACGAATGTGAGGCGACAAACAATATTCCTTCCCTTCTCGGTCACACAAAAACAACAAGCGACTCAGCTCCAGGCCAGGGACTGTTGCTAACACTCCGTCGGTTGCATGAAGAGCCACCGCAGGATGAGCTCCTCTTCCACGCGCACACTCACGAAAAACACAACAGAGCATGAGAACAGTCCTTCCCGTCCTGTTTTTTTTCTTTCACCTGGACACGACTCCATCTGTTCCTTCCCTCCTCAACACGTACGCTTGACAACACAAAAAAATGAAGGTACCCTTGCTCACAGTCTTCCTCCATGTCCCAAGGTAGAGAACCCGCGTAGAGTAGTTGTGCTCAGCTCCTCCCTCAGCCCAAGGTTGCGACAGCGACAACCATGAAGAGGCTGCCGATACTGGGGAGCTATTCCAAGAGAGAGTAACACATATTAAAGAATGGCTGTAACGAACGCCGATCGAGACCCTGTGTATGAGACAACCCTTTTTGCTTCTGAACCAGGTATGGACATGTGTGGTTCGTATGTTGCCGTGTTACACGGCTTGTTTGCTGTGTGCCTTGTGTGAAAATGACCATAAGATTGAAGCATGAATTTGGATTGCTTGCCTACCTTGCTTACATGATTGTTATATAATTGTTGCACATTACTTGCGCGCACACAGTAGTTTAGTCCCTTTCTCGTTGATGAAACCTTGAGAGGAAACACAACGAACTTCATAAACAAAATAAAGGAACTACGTAATGGGAAAACTCCTCTTAACTATAGAGGACCTCTAATGACACCCACTATGGTGTCGAACTATCAATGATAATGATAAACCAATACCCGTTAGAAATGAATAGGGAGACGGACCCTTTGTATCCGGGGTAGAGACCAATAATCTAAAAAGGAATAGGGAGACGGACCCTTTGTATCCGGGGTAGAGACCAATAATATTAAAAGGAATAGGGAGACGGACCCTTTGTATCCGGGGTAGAGACCAATAATATTAAAAGGAATAGGGAAACGGACCCGTTGTATCCGGGGTAGAGACCAATAATATTAAAAGGAATAGGGAGACAGACCCTTTGTATCCGGGGTAGAGACCAATAATATTAAAAGGAATAGGGAGACGGACCCTTTGTATCCGGGGTAGAGGCCAGAACATCAGAAGGCATAGGGAGACGGACCCTTTGTATCCGGGGCAGAGGCTAGTAACATTGAAAAGGAATAGGGAGACGGACCCTTGGTATTTGGGGTAGTGACTAGTAACATTTAAAAACAACAGAGAGTGAGAGAGCTATCCGGGAATGGAAGATTGGCAATGGATAAGACGTTCTCCAAATTGTGGTGATAAGAGAACTCACAAATAATCCTTAAAGAACAAAGGGAAGATTGGCACACATGGTGCAAGAGAGGAGAAAGAAAATACACATTATGAGAATAAAGAAAAGAAATGAAAACACACAACGTTCGAATGATCCTATAGTGAGGGTCATGGGTATAACATACCTATGCACACGCTTTATTATTTACATGAGTGTTGTTGCTATACTAGCATTGTTGTGCTTGGTTGTGTGTTTGATGTGGCTATGACGCCAGTATGTTATGCTTGGTTGCTTGTTGCTAATGCTTTGCTACCTTTGAGTGTGTAAGAAACCATGATGTATTGTGGCCTGCTTTACTGCTTTATTATAGCATGCAAATTGACTTAATAATATTCGACCAAGTAGTTGTGTGGCCCGACAACATACGGGCTACACACGTTCATACTCAGCGTAGTTTGTTGAGTCCTTTACAACCCAATTTTTACAGGTATTGCGCCGGACGATAACGGAGCGTAGGCGGGATGACTACCATGGGGGTAGCCCATCAGGGCATGAAAGTTTGAGTTTGGAATAGTATGATTTAGCAATCATGTTGTAGACACTCGGTATTGGAAACTGTATCTAATATTGTATATGAATTTTGGTGAGGGCTGTTTCCAGTCATGCAGACCGTAACTTGGTGTTGGAAGAGTGGTCGTGTCAACCACGTGGGTGGTTGGCGTCTGTGACACCCGGATGGAGTTTATTCTGCTGCATAGTTAACTTATAATATAGCAAGGAGTGATGTTTGTATTGTTGGATGTTTATTCGGGGGTGTTACAGTGTGACTTCATGGGCCGCTTACCTGTAAGTGTAAAAACAGACCCCAAAGGGGGTCAACACGAATGCTGGTACGACCCTCTCGTGGCCCCCAAGCTAACGGGGCTACGACGACTAATTTTCGATAGCGTGGAAGTTGATTAGAATCACAATCATAATATGAAATGCAGTAAATCAACAAACCACAAATGAACATACTTAGTTCATACACAAATGAACGACTCAAGCGTTCCCTTAACAAGTGAGTTAGATCTTAACTCCTTAGGTCCTCACTCTCCTTAATCTTATAATTGCCAACCGTTCTACTCTTAGACTGGTTAACCCATAATTGGTTGCTTATTTTTGTAGAGCTTGGTTAACCCTAGCCGGTAGCAGTGCACTCACCAGCAATAAGCACCCTTTCTTAATTTGTTGGGGATGTAGGCTTGATCCCCCCACGCCATCCTTAATGTGCCTCCCACCTCAAACAGTAGTCCGGGTGGTCGGGTCAGATTGTTGACCCTAGGCGATGAGTCCGAGGACAAGTCTTATTTGGAAGTCGGATCTGCTTCAGATACCGACCTCCCCTAAAACACATGTGCCGGTACCATTCCGGATTCCTCACCCCCACCCCGAGTTACGGTTAGTGAAAGTCTTAAATATCATGTGTTAGTTAAACCTTAACGGGTATTAACCAACAATCATCAAGGTATAATTCCTCTCCTTAACTCAATAAGTACTAAGCTCAGTTAGTAGCAAGTTCAAGTCTCGTGGGTTAGTGTAACAAGACACAATCACAACGAGACAATAATATCCAGTTGCATGCTTTATCTTGTCTTAGTCATATCAAATAAAACAGATAGCACACAAGCTGAGGGACACATCGTTAGCAAGAAGGTCACAAGAAAGACTGTACCGTTCACCGTCGATTGTCCCCTTGTTTAATTCTCCTCCGGGTTCCAAACTTTCAAGTCCTAGAATTCATCAAACTTAGATTATTAATTATCTACACATTACTTAACTTATTAACTTACTTAACCCATAATGATCCCCATCTAACACTTCTTAAGTTTTATACTTAACCTTACAAACTTAGTTTTAAACATTAAAGTCTTTTCCTTACTTAATCCCCTAGGTCTTTAGGTTTCTAATCATCATTGCCCCCTTAATGGTGTACCATTAATACCATTAAGCATCCTTAAAATTCTTTTTTTTTTAAGTGTTAAGGGTCGACCGACCCACCGACCGACCCAACCCCTGGGTCGGTCCGTTCCAGTAACTTTCTGGTTCGAACAATTCTCTTAGACCGACCCACGACCGACCCAACCTTATGGGTCGGTACATCTCAGAAATTTCTCCGTCTTTTGAAAAACTAATCGTCCGACCCGGAGCCAAACCGACCGACCCAAACCCTCTGGGTCGGTCCATCACAGAAACCATTTCCTACGTTAAATTTTTGCCCAACCGACCCAAAGCTAAGCTGACAGACCCAAAACCCTCTGGGTCGGTCCAGTCCATAGACATTCTGGCTGGCTTAACATGGTCCGACCGACCCAGAACTGGGTCAGACCCTGGGTCGGTCCACTACAGACTTTTCTCTTAAATTGTTCTTTCAACTCCAAACTCTTCCACAAGTATACTAATAGGTCTAACACCATCTTGGCACATTAAATCCACCTTATAACATCCACCAAGCCCATTAAAAAACTTCCAAGATCTTTCTCACCATTTACACTCAATTCTTACCAAAACTCCCAACACTTAGCACTTATTTTTTCCTACTTTTCTAACACATAATCCCCTTGAACTTTCACACTAACCAATGCTCCCTCCTTAAGAAACTTGACCACACCATGTACACCACCACTTTCCCACCCTTATTGCATTACAAACCTTCCTTAGATTCTATACTCTAGTTCTCTCACCTAAACCATTTCAAGTTTCACACCTTATTTCCCATCAAACTTGTACAAGTTTCCTAACTCCTTTTATCAAGGTCTTGGTGCATAAAATTCACCATTGCAACCCCTAGTTCTCATCAGACTAACCTTAGTCGTCCTAGTGTACTAGAACATCTTAGACTCATTCCTTTTCATCACCAAAACAACTCCTAAAATTCCTAGTACTTATTCCTTAGTCCTTATAAAATCCCCCTTAGATTATCTTATACATCATTTTTTTCACACCAAAAATTTTTGCATAGTTTCCCTAGCATATTACTACACCCAAACACTTAGGTTTTCACCATTTAACAATCTTTATCACCCAAATTCTTTCCAGACATTCTAAACATTCTATTTACACCAAAACTACACCACATCATCATATAGTGCAATAACTTAAAATGCTTGGCACTTAGGCCCTTAAATGACAATAATCTTAACCATTGAATTTCCACATATATTTGCCTTTAACCTGCAAATACACACAACAAGGCTCCCATTGAAATAAAATGCTTCTTGTAATTCACCTTAACATTGTTTGACTATCTCATTTCTCATTAGCTCTTTAGTCACAATTTCTCAATATAATAGTATTCTTTCTCCTAAGTTTTATATCCCTTTTCCATTGTAAACTCTAAGATAAACTTGTTACCTATCCATACCCCGTCCCTTAATGCATTAAAACACCTTAAGGTAAGCAATTTACCTTGTTCTTTCACAAGCTCCACAAACTTTTCTCCTTAGGTTTTTCTTGAACAATCTCGGTCACCAATCAAACTCTCCTTGCCAATGTTCTAACCAATATTCAATTACTCCAATGAGTACTAAACAATACACTAACCTTAAGGAATAAAACCTAGGTTAAAAATGTGTTTTAAGGTATTAAATTAAATGTTTTACCTTGGATTCTCAAGACAAACTTGGATATGAATCAAGAAGGACCTCCTCTATCCTTTGGAGAATAGAAAACAGGCTAGAACAAGGCATAAAAATGAAGCCCCATGAGTATAGATTTTCTGTTATGGAGAAAGATAATGGAAACCTAGATTTTCTTACATATTCTTTACCTTATGAGAATGGAGAAGCCAATGAACTCTCCAAGCTTGAGTTTCCTCCTCTAATGGCGGTTTGACTTGGCACCAAAATGGAGTTCTTGAAGTTTTGGAAAGATAGGAAGGAAGAGCTTGAGCTAACTAAGAAGAATATGTACTTTGTTTTGGTTTTGGAGCTAAAATCAGTAAGTAGTGATCAAAGGAAGGTGAAGCTTACATGGGGCTGCTCTCCACGTCAATGGAGAAGGAAGAAAGCAAGAGAAATCGGTGGTGAGAGAAGAGAATGAAGAGGTGAGGAGAGAGGTAAGCAAAAGTAAGATATTTAAGTTAATAAACAAATAGTGTTTTCCTTATTTCCCTCCTCTTTATCTAATATTACTATCTTGTGTGGTGACTCACCACTAAAAAAACCGGCCCCCTTCACTAATGAGGCTAGTCATGGTCTTGTTTGACCATTTAATTTGACTTAGTTGACCAAAGACTAAACTAGGCACTATTTGGTTACTATTCATAAACTAGTGCACTTATTTGTGAAATTTTTGATTTCCCATTGATTTAGACCTCCTAATGTGATAGTAAGTAGTACACAAGTTACTTAAAGAGTAATCATGGACTTTTAGCCACTTAAAACCCCTTTCGAAGACAATTTTTCAAAAATGTGCTTTAAGAGTCCTTAAAGCACAATTTGTGTTTTAACTTGTTTTTAGGCTTGGTTTTCTTTTTTAATTGATTTAATATGACCATTAGGATGTTACTAAGGTCTAAGAATGATATTTGGGTACTAACCCAAGTTACTCCAAGCTTAGAGCACATTTTTGCTTAAATTGCTCTTATGGTGTTTCCTAGTGTTTTCTTTGGTTTAAATTGTTCCCCAAAATTTATAAGGCATTATTTAGCCTTCATATACCTTAGTTTATCATCTAAACACTATATCTAGGTTTGGGGTATTTCAATCTACCCCCCTTAAAAGAACTTTGTCCCAAAAGTTCACATATATGCTTAATCATTCACGGTACTCAATTCCCTTAATCTTAACACCACATCTTATATTCACATTCACACACATCCCAAGACCCAAAGGTATTCCTCAAATACAATACATAAGTATTATACATATCTCAAACTTACCACCAAAGTGTAATAATTTACACAACCATATCTTACACACACCAAACAAACGACAAACATGTTCATTTCCTTACTCAAAAGCGAGGAAGCTCTACCCCCTTAAAAAGTGGTACGCCCCGTACCCTATATAGACGATCTAGTCAATGAACAACGAAGGGTACTTCAATCTCATCTTATCCCCTAATTCCCACGTGGCCTCTTCGACATCCTGGTTAGACCAGAGAACCTTCACCAGTCGCACTGACTTATGGCGAGTGCCCCTAGTCTTACTATCCAAGATTCTCTGTGGAGTCTCCACGGATCTCATATTCGGTTCTAACGTCAACCTCTCAGGTTCTAACACATGGGAGGGGTGGTGCATGTATTTCTTTAGCTGTGAAACATGAAAAACATCATGCACTTTACCCAGTTCAGCAGGTAAATTCAACCTGTAAGCAACCGGGCCCACCCGCTCCGTAATCTCATAAGGACCAACAAATTTAGGGCTTAGCTTGCCCTTCTGCCCAAATCTAAACACACCCTTCATCGGTGATACCCGCAGAAATACCTGGTCGCCCACTGCGAACTCCAGGTCACGTCGTCGAACATCAGCATACGAATTCTGCCTATCTTGAGCAACTTTCATGTTCTACCTGATTTGCTGAACTTCAGCCTTAACTTGTTCTAAATATTCTAGTCATATAATGACCGTCTCACTCGACTCATCCAAGCAGAGTGGTGTACGACATGGTCTACCGTACAACGCTTGAAAAGGTGCCATCTTGATCGAAGCGTGATAGTTGTTGTTGTATGAAAACTCGATCAGATGTAATTTGTCAATCCAACTGCCCTGGAAGTCTAGGGCACATGCCCTCAGCATGTCCTCGAGTGTCTGAATCGTACACTCAGTCTGACCATCTGTCTGAGGATGGAACACGGTACTCATTTCGATTCTGTACCCAACGCTTCTCTAGTAGCTCTCCAGTACCTCGAAAGGAATCTGGTATCTCTATCTGACACTATGGTCTTTGGTATTCCGTGATGCCTCATGATTTCTTTCTCAAACAACTCAGCTAATTTGGTCACCTTCCAAGTATCCTTCATCGGTATGAATCGGGCTACTTTGGTAAGGCGATCCACCACCACCCATATCATGTTGAGACCTCCCCTAGCAGGTGGGAGTCCAACCACGAAGTCTATGGAGATATCATAGAACTTCCACTCCGGAACTGGCATCGACTGTATCTTTCCGCCCGGTCGTCGGTGCTAGAATTTCACCTTCTGGCATGTGAGACACCTCAAGACGAACTCGGTAACATCTGTCTTCATTCCCGGCCACCAGAAGTATCTCTTCATGTCTTTATACATCTTAGAGGATCCCGGATGGATGGAAACTGAAGAACAGTGTGACTCTCTAAGTATACGGTCTTTCAGATCCGTGTTGCCCCGTGGTATGCATAACCGGCCCTTAAGTCTGATCAGATCATCGTCGTGAAGTCTGAAGTCACATTTCTGACTCTCGAAGGTACCATCTGTCAGCTTCTGTCTGACCTCTCTCATATACTCATCTGTCCTCTGAGCCTCTCGCACCTCATCAACCAAGCTGGAGAAAGAGACTAGCGAATGGAGTGAGTGTGCTTGACGGCTCAGGGCGTCTGCTACAACATTGGTCTTCCCTTCTTTGTATTGGAGGTCAATGTCATAGTCCTTCAGAAATTCTAACCATCTCCTCTGTCTGAGATTTAACTCCTTTTGAGTGAATATGTATTTCAAGCTCGTGTGATCGGTGTAGATCGTCACACTAACCCCGTATAAGTAATGGCGCCATATCTTCAAAGTGAAGACTACAGCTCCCAGCTCAAAATCATGTGTGGGGTAGTTCTCCTCATGTTTCTTCAACTGGCGTGAGGCATATGCCACCACCTTGCCATGTTGCATGAGCACGCAACCCAGCCCTCTGCCGGATGCATCACAGTAAACCTCAAAGTCATCCGTACCATCTGGAATAGTCAGAACTGGTGCAGTGGTCAGTGAGTCCTTCAAATTCTAGAATGATCTCTCACAGTCAGCTGTCCATACGAACGGAGCATCTTTCTTCATCAGACTGGTCATCGGCTTTGCGACCTTGCTAAAATCTTTAACAAACCACCGGTAGTAACCTGCCAGCCAAGGAAGCTCCGAATATCGGGAACTGTCTTCGGTCTCGGCCAGGTACGCACGACATCAATCTTTGCTGGATCCACCGAGATCCCAGCATCTGAGATGACATGACCCAGGAAAGAGACCTGGTCAAGCCAAAACTCACACTTGGAGAACTTAGCATATAGCTGGTTCTCCCTCAATATCACCAATACTAGCCTCAAGTGTTCCACGTGCCTAGTCTTCAATTTCGAGTATATCAAAATGTCATCAATAAATACCACAACCGACTTGTGCAGCTACTCCCGGAACTAGCGGTTCATCAGATCCATAAAATTTGCCGGTGCGTTCGACAAACCAAACGGCATCACTGTAAACTTATAGTGGCCGTATCGTGTTCGGAATGCCGTCTTCTCAATGTCTCCCTCCTTAATGGCTATCTGATGATACCCCGATCTGAGATCAATCTTGGAAAACATAGATGCTCCCTTCAACTGATCGAACAGATCATCAATGCGGGGTAGTGGATACTTATTCTTTACAGTCACTGCATTCAACTCTCTGTAGTCGATGCTGAGGCGGAGACTACCATCCTTCTTCTTCACGAAGAGAACTGGCGCTCCCCATGGTGATACACTAGGTCTTACGAACCCTTTGTCTAACAAGTCCTTCAATTGTTCCTTTAACTCAATCATTTCTGCCGGAGCCATGCGGTATGGTGCTTTGGCTATCGGTCCGGTACCAGGTAGCAGCTCGATGGTGAACTCTACCTCCCGAGTGGGTGGCATGCCGGGCAGTTCCCGTGGAAAGAGATCGGGGAACTCCGACACTACCGGTAAGTCGGGGTCGAACTCGGGGTCTCTCTCTATGTCCTGGACATAGCAGAGGTACACTTCTTCCTTCCTTCTCAATTCCTTGTACACTGCCATAGCGGTGATGATCTTAGTCGAAGGCTCTCTGGGCCTCTGGCGGTATGATATTGTTACCCCAGAAGGACTCCTGAGCAGTAGTCGATGCTCGGCGCAGAGGATACGTCCCTTGTGCCGCTCCAACCAATTCATCCCGAAAATAACATCAAATCCCAACTCTTTGAACTCAATGAAACGAACTGGAAATTCTTCCCCCTTAATTCTGACGATGGCTCCTCGGTAGTAGCGAGTGCAACGAATCTTCTCCTTAGACGGGAGCGTAACCGTGAAGTCGGGTAGCTCATCAGCGTCTAGCCCCAACCTCCTCCCAAAAGATGCCAAGACAAAGGTATGCGAGGCCCCTGAGTCGAAGAGAACCGACGCCTCAATCCCATTAATCGGAAAGGTGCCGGTGAGGATAGTACCTCTTGCGCTGGCCTGTGCCTCTGTAAGTATGCTTAGCTTACCTTCCGTACTGAGTCCATAAACTAATTGTATTTCACAAGCTTTCATGAGTAATGATGGTATAACAAGAGTCGTAACAATTGATATGAACAACACTATTATTTTATTAATAACCATCCTGTTTACAACATGTGCTTCTTTCTTACATATCATTCCTTATTTCATACTAAAACGTTACATGGCTAATATTGTCTAAAGGTTAGGTTTAACCGTCCTGGTTTCATGTGCGTCGCATTAATCACTGCTGACGTTGCTGTATTCAGCTTAATTCTCTTAATCCCATAATACAACATCCTCGATTCTCCTCCCAAAACTAATACATCTCCAGACTGAAGCACTAACTTATTCGCACGGTCCGCACGCTTCTGCTCGCTGTATAAAAATTCTGCATCATCCCCAATGGACCAAGACACTACGGGTATCCCTCTTTCGAGAGACCCCGCTGTCTCGTCCTTATCCTGATGTAGTCCGAGTCGCCCATCTTTCTCATAGAAGTTTACAATGCAGATATCTGCTTGTATGTCTGGAATCGGGTCAGCTTCCAACTGCTGAGCGATCTCCACGACTTTTATAATAACCGGATGGAACTCTTCGGGTATTCCCGGTGGTGAGATTCCATCTTGTATCCTCGTGGTTCGGTAGGTCTTGGCATACAGATTCCAATCCTTACATAAGCTCATCATCTTTAATTTCATCCTTGCTCCTCCTGGGAACTCCGGGGTATAAAAACCTCCAGGTCCCACTCCTAGTTGACTGCACCTCCTGATGATGGCTATTTGTGCTTCTGGTGTCAGGTATCCCCTTAATAAAATCATACCTGGGCGGATGTCCTGACATTGTTTGGTTGAAAAGTCTCGGGTTTCAATGTCGGTGTATTCCGGGTTAGGTGTTGAAGGCATTGGATAGCAAATGTTGAAGTTTCCTAAGGTGGTAATAGGTCATATCTCACTTAAGTTCTAATCTTATCTTGTTCTCACTTAACTCAATTATTCACCACATGCATGATAATGCGGTAAGCAGGCAATTATATCAATTAATGGTTTATAGCGGTACCTGGCCTCGATGAGGGTTCAGGCTCATCGTCCCGGTCCACCATGTGTAGTGTGGGTCCCGACCTTTGGGCTACCCGTGGATTCTTGTTTGCCGCTTGCTGTACCCCCTTATGACCGTCAGGTCCAGCTCCCTGATCGGTCCTAGTCTTAACCTTGAAACCGGGTCTGTAGTTCCTACCCTCCGGGTTCCCGTAGCACTCATATGCCCGGTGCCCGAGCACCCCGCAGAAATTACATTCCACCTTATTCCCCTTACAATTAACCCCGGGGTGGTCCTTGTTGCACCGCTGGCAATAGTAGTGTCGTTGGTAGCCACCACCGGTTTCCTTTCCAGTCTCAGTACCTGATTTCACATGGCATCAGTAATTGTCTGTCAATATTGTAACCCATTCTTAATTCATCCAAAGTATATCTTTCCTTACCCTTTGGCACCCTGGAGCGCAGCGGCTTAGCAGCATAAGCATAATTCAACTTCAGCGGCTCTTAGTAGCCTTCTCCGTTCCTTCTTTTCCTTTTTGGTGATGATTCTTCTGGGCTTGGGGCTGGTACTTCTGTTTCTTGTACCCACCCTGCCCCTGGTGCTCGGTGCTCTTCCCGGCATTCTTTCTCTTGGCATTGTCCTCGTCCCTTAGCTGGACAGTTATCTCAACCTTAGCAGCGGCATGATAGCACTCCTACTTTCCAAGTGTTAGTTTCTCTTATTTCTCAAATCTCAGTCTTATTCACCTTCTCATATTTTAATTATTCTTATTACCTGCAAGGTAGTATAACTCGTCGGCCCCATGCCGTAGCGGAGTCGATGGCTAAGCCCGCCATAGAAGCGGTCCACCAGTATCTGGTCTGAATATCCCAGACCCGGCAGAAGACGGAGCAAGGCGGTGAACTCTGAGTAATACTCGTCCACCGTCATCTTGTCGGTCTGCTTAAGCACATCCAACTGTAAGCGCTTCTTTGTCTGGACGTGGGCGGGGTAGTACTTAGCTCGTAGCAATGCGGTGTACTACTCCCATCCGAACTCTGGATTGGCCACATGCTCGGCCCTCACCAGCTTCCACCAATCGCCCGCTGCCCCCTTCAGATAGTATGCAGCTAGGCGCACCTTGATCCCAGCAGGGACGTAAAGGGTCTCGAAGGCGGTCTCACGCTCAGAGATGTACACCTTAAGCTTGGCGGGATTAGTCTCCCCCTGAAATGACACGGGTCGAAGGTCTGATAAGCTCTTCACCCAATTTGGTTCCCGGGGCTGTGGCGGTGGAGGTGGGGGTGCACCAGGCTGATAGCCCATGTGCCCCAAAGCGGCAGCTACGATCTCTGTGATCGTCTGCCCTCCTGGTATCTCAGCCTCGTCGCCTCGACCACGGCCTCGGCCTTGTCTCCTTCCTGACATCTGAATAAGCACAACTCACATTAGGTTCAAATCCATAACGGTTTCGGTTGAAGGGTTGTATCGTCCGTAGACGGTAAAGGCAATCCACACTTCATAGTGGTCATCTGACTCTACTCACTCTAATTTCTCACACCCTTAACCCAATACTTATATCTTAACTTATATCCTAACTAGGTGGTCACTTATGTCCGGTGTTTCTTGATCAGAGCGTAACTACGCTCTGATACCACTTTTGTAACACCCCGTCCTAAGCCAATCGTGGTTACCGTAAACTTAACAAATAATACATAAACATCGCAGCGGAAATAAACCAACACCAGGACCTTGCCACGGTCTGATCAACAAGAAATACCGTTTCTTAAGTGATTACAACCGAATATCCAAAATACATACACCAACCGAGTTATAAGTGTCTCAAAAACCACATAATATATCTCAAGTTAAACTATCAACAGACGGGAGCACAGGCGCAACCCGTATTCAAAATAAAGCCCCACCTAGGGCTACCCGCTCCTACTCTCGTGGTGTGACTTCATGTGCCGGTACCATTCCGGATTCCTCACTCCCACCACGAGTTACGGTTAGTGAAAGTCTTAAATATCATGTGTTAGTTAAACCTTAACGGGTATTAACCAACAGTCATCAAGGTATAATTCCTCTCCTTAACTCAATAAGTACTAAGCTCAGTTAGTAGCAAGTTCAAGTCTCGTGGGTTAGTGTAAGTAGACACAATCACAACGAGACAATAATATCCGGTTGCATGCTTTAACTTGTCTTAGTCATATCAAATAAAACAGATAGCACACAAGCCGAGGGACACCACGTTAGCTAGCAGGTCACAAGAAAGACAGTACCGTTCACCGTCGATTGTCCCCTTGTTTAATTCTCCTCCGGGTTCCAAACTTTCAAGTCCTAGAATTCATCAAACTTAGATTATTAATTATCTACACATTACTTAACTTATTAACTTACTTAACCCATAATGATCCCCATCTAACACTTCTTAAGTTTTATACTTAACCTTACTAACTTAGCTTTAAACATTAAAGTCTTTTCCTTACTTAATCCCCTAGGTCTTTAGGTTTCTAATCATCATTGCCCCCTTAATGGTGTACCATTAATACCATTAAGCATCCTTAAAATTCTTTTTTTTAAGTGTTAAGGGTCGACCGACCCACCGACCGACCCAACCCCTAGGTCGGTCCGTTCCAGTAACTTTCTGGTTCGAACAATTCTCTTAGACCGACCCACGACCGACCCAACCTTATGGGTCGGTCCATCTCAGAAATTTCTCCGTCTTTTGAAAAACTACCCGTCCGACCCAGAGCTAAACCGACTGACCCAAACCCTCTGGGTCGGTCCATCACAGAAACCATTTCCTATGTTAAATTTTTGCCCGACCGACCCAAAGCTAAGCCGACCGACCCAAAACCCTCTGGGTCGGTTCAGTCCAGAGACATTCTGGCTGGATTAACATGGTCCAACCGACCCAGAACTGGGTCGGACCCTGGGTCGGTCCACTACAGACTTTTCTCTTAAATTGTTCTTTCAACTCCAAACACTTCCACAAGTATACTAATAGGTCTTACACCATCTTGGCACATTAAATCCACCTTATAACATCCACCAAGCCCATTAAAACAACTTCCAAAGATCTTCTCAACCATTTACACAATTCTTTCCAAAAACTCCCAACACTTAGCACTAATTTTTTTCCTACTTTTCTAACACATAATCCACCTAGAACTTTCACTAACCAAATGCTCCCTCCTTAAGAACTTGACCACACCATGTACACCACTTTCCACCCTTATTGCATTTACCAAACCTTCCTTAGATTCTATACTCTAGTTCTCACCTAAACCATTTCAAAGTTTCACACCTTATTCCCATCAAACTTGTACAAGTTTCCGAACTCCTTTTATCAAGGTCTTGGTGCCTAAAATTCACCATTGCAACCCCTAGTTTCTCATAGACATACCTAAGTCATCCTAGTTTACTAGAACATCTTAGACTCATTCCTTTTCACCAAAACATCTCCTAAAATTCCTAGTACTTCCTTAGTCATAAAATCTCCTTAGATTATCTTAGACATCATGTTTCTTCACCAAATTTTTGCATAGTTTCCCTAGAATATTACTACACCCAAACACTTAGGTTTTCATCATTTAACAATCTTTATCACCCTAATTTTTTCCACACATTCTTAACATTCTATTTACACCAAAACTACACCACATCATCATATAGTGCAATAACTTAAAATGCTTGGCACTTAGGCCCTTAAATGACAATAATCTTAACCATAGAATTTCCACATATATTTGCCTTTAACCAGTAAATACACACTACAAGGCTCCCATTGAAATAAAATGCTTCTTGTAATTCACCTCAACATTGTTTGACTATCTCATTTCTCATTAGCTCTTTAGTCACAATTTCTCAATATAATAGTATTCTTTCTCCTAAGTTTTATATCCCTTTTCCATTGTAAACTCTAACCTAAACTTGTTACCTATCCATATCCCATCCCTTAATGCATTAAAACACCTTAAGGTAAGCAATTTACCTTGTTCTTTCATAAGCTCCACAAACTTTTCTCCTTAGGTTTTTCTTGAACAATCTCGGTCACCAATCAAACTCTCCTTGCCAATGTTCTAACCAATATTCAATGACTTCAATGAGTACTAAACAATACACTAACCTTAAGGAATAAAACCTAGGTTAAAAATGTGTTTTAAGGTATTAAATTGAATGTTTTACCTTGGATTCTCAAGACAAACTTGGATATGAATCAAGAAGGACCTCCTCTATCCTTTGGAGAATAGAAAACAAGCTAGAACAAGGCATAAAAATGAAGCCCCATGAGTATAGATTTTCGGTTATGGATAAAGATGATGGAAACCTAGATTTTCTTACATATTCTTTACCTTAAGAGAATGGAGAAGCCAATGAACTCTCCAAGCTTGAGTTTCCTCCTCTAATGGCGGTTTGACTTGGCACCAAAATGGAATTCTTGAAGTTTTAGAAAGATAGGAAGGAAGAGATTGAGCTAACTAAGAAGAATATGTACTTTGTTTTGGTTTTGGAGCTAAAATGAGTAAGTAGTGATCAAAGGAAGGTGGATCTTACAAGGGGCTGCTCTTCACGTCAATGGAGAAGGAAGAAAGCAAGAGAAATCGGTGGTGAGAGAAGAGAATGAAGAGGTGAGGAGAGAGGTAAGCAAAAGTAAGATATTTAAGTTAAAAAGCAAATAGTGTTTTCCTTATTTCCCTCCTCTTTATCTAATATTACTATCTTGTGTCGTGACTCACCACTAACAAAAACCGGCCCCCTTCACTAATGAGGCTAGTCATGGTCTTGTTTGACCATTTAATTTGACTTAGTTGACCAAAGACTAAACTAGGCACTATTTGGTTACTATTCATAAACTAGTGCACTTATTTGTGAAATTTTTGATTTCCCATTGATTTAGACCTCCTAATGTGATAGTAAGTAGTACACAAGTTACTTAAGGAGTAATCATGGACATTTAGCCACTTAAAACCCCTTTCGAAGACAATTTTTCAAAAATGTGCTTTAAGAGTCATTAAAGCACAATTTGTGTTTTAACTTGTTTTTAAGCTTGGTTTTCTTTGATAATTGATTTAATATGACCATTAGGATGTTACTAAGGTCTAATAATGATATTTGGGTACTAACCCAAGTTACTCCAAGCTTAGAGCACATTTTTGCTTAAATTGCTCTTATTGTGTTTCCTAGTGATTTCTTTGGTTTAAATTGTTCCCCAAAATTTCTAAGGCATTATTTAGCCTTCATATACCTTAGTTTATCATCTAACCACTATATCTAGGTTTGGGGTATTTCAAATGAACTAAATAAGATTCCTGAGTTTATTACTAAAGTGGGAAAGTTTATATTGATATAATTGGATAAAATAGGTGAGCAGAATAACCCAGGATGCTTCTTTAAAAATAAAATATTTACAATTTCTATTTGTATTCTGTTTTGATTAATTGTTTTTATTATTGTCTTATGAGTTAGCTTTTAATCATACTCTCTTTCAAAAATGATAAAATCTATTTACTAGAAATCTCAGTCAATTTACTACACTATCAGTTAGCCACAGCGAGGTCCCCAAGAGTACGACAACCCACAAATCCACTATTCCGCAAAATGATAGGTACATTGCCTAAGTTGTAGAAGTAGTCACATATTTCTCCAACAAGTTTTTGGCGCCGTTGTCGGGGATCTCTAGCACGGTTAATTGATGGTTTTTAATTTTATTGAGATTTCTGTCTAGTTTTTTTCCTATTTTATTTTATTTTCGCTTCGTTTAATTTTATTTAATTTTACTTACATTATTTATTTTAGCAATTTTCTTTTATCTCTGTTGTACATCTTATTTGTTTCTTTCTATTTAGTTAATTTTGTTTTTGTGTTTATTTTCTATTTTTAGTTCTATTCTACTTGGTATTTTTATTTTTGTTTTGTAGATAGTTTACTGATTAAGAGCGGCTACGATGGTGAGAAGATTGCTGATCAATTTGGAATGGACGCACATGAAGAGGATATCCTCATATCAAAGGTTGGTCAAGAATTATCAACCACCTCAACAATCAAATCGAGAGCCGTATTGGTGGGAAGTCGACCAGGCTAATACACAGTACAAAGAAGCTTATTTGGGATATGACTACTTCAATCAGAACGAACATCAATCTACACCAGTGCCAGCCAATTTCTCCGAGTCAGACCAAGCTCTAGAAGAGATTCAGTGGTGACTCCAAGAGCGAAGATCGATTCGAGCCAGATATCTTGAAGCTACAGTTCTGATGAGGAGATAAAGAAACTTATCAGTTCATTTTTCTCCGACGCCGAGTTGGAGCAAATGTCTGAAAGTTACAATTCTCCTCTATCTCCATCCCCAGCACAACAGGAGCAATTAAAATTTGAAGATATTTTGTCTGAGCCAGTCCGCGAGCTAGAAGAGGATTATCCTATTGTGCCTCATCACCAAAGGAAATTTCATCCTAATCTGAGGAAGGAACACCGCTACCCCAGTCTCTCACAACTTCCACCCAACCTCCATAAGCCTCAACAACAAGAGGAGGATGTTTACATCCTCCAATTTGAGGAAAGTCATCACCACCTGGTCTTCTATTAGAACTCTGTTACCGCGTATCCCCTCAAACACCAGGTTTTGTGGAGTATTCATTTTTCTATTTTATTTGCCGAGGTGACAATTCTGTTTTGATCCAGGTGGTTTGCTTTTAATTACTGCTACTCGTTTTCCTGTCAAAGATGTTGTCTACTTTATTTTGATCCAGGATAACGAAGTGAGAGTCTAGCCAAGACTAAAAATATGGGCAGCTTACTGGGAGGCAACCGAGTGGTTAAATTATCCTGCTATTTGTTTTATGTTTTGTCTTCCATATTATTCCTATATATGTTTTTATATATAAAAAAGAAAGGAGGATGTGCTCTGAAATGAAGAGGGGAGCATATGTTTTATAATATTTTAATGGTGTATGTGCTTTAATGCAACGCTTTTAAGCGTTTATTTATGGGTAGTCGTGAGTGTGTGCAGGTGAAATTCTAATCATGGTATTTGATGATCTCGAACACTTGCTTGAATGCAAGTGAGAGGAACGCTACTACCCCCATTGTTCGAACTTAAGTGTGAGGAAGGGAACCTTCCTCAATCTACGATATCAGGGGAGTTTCAGTTAATTTTTAAAGAAATGTTTGTGGTCAGTCTATCACGCTTAATGCTTATTTTTATAGCAGTCCATGATTGTCCTGAATGAAATTCTTCATGAGCCTGGAATATTTTGAAAGGTCTTTTCTTGATTTTATTTTTGAACAATGAGGACATTGCTCCTCTTAAGTGTGAGGAAGTCGAGACCTTTCCCTGAAAATATGCCATTTGCGCTTAAATGCCACACTTGTTTTTATTTGTCTTCTTGCTTTGAGAGAATCACTTCTCTTAGTGCTTATAAATGTTGAATTCTTGGGTAAAAATTTTGGCACAGATTTTGATGTTGAGCTAGGTCACCACCTCAAGAATATTTCTGCTTTAGGTTGTTTCTATACATAGTTTTATTCAAATGAATCTGCTTTCACTAAAATTTGATGGATTAGTTGATTGTGGAAACTGAATTAGTATCTTGGGATTTTGGAAATGATGTGAAAAGTTTGGAATGAAAGGATAAGGCAAGGTACTTCGCTGATCAAAAATTTTCCTAACAAAAGCAGGCCTCGTCTATCCGGTTATTATGTCCTAGGGGTGCCTTAACACCTATCTACCTAAGGTCTCGGGATCTGGGATAGTTGGCCCAACACCGTTACAAGGATAGAGAGAAAAGTCTGGGTTATGGAAGAACTCTACAAATTCGCAATTACTCATTTGTTTTGCATACATCTTGAAGAAGAATGTTTTTGCATGCGGAAAAAGTTAATTACAGTTTGAATTTTTGTTTTTGATCATGAGTACGTGGTGTTGAAAGGTATCACGGAATAAGGCGTTACTTCACACCCCTTGTCATCCAAAGGTTAGAAGAAAGAAATGGTGGAAGATCCTAAGATAATCTATATTAAGATTTTGTAATCTAACTTATATATGCTTTTAAAAATCATTTCTTTATCACTGATTGCGAAAACCTACAACCAAGAGCAGAACTATTCTATTGATTGTCACTCTGCTTACTTCCTGTTTACTTCTACTTGATCCTAAGGTTCGATACTACGGCCTTAGAGATAGATTTATTCTTTATTTTCTTGAGGACAAGCAAAAGCTAAGTGTGAGGAAGTTTGATAAGTGCGAAATACATCTATCTTTAGGGCTAGAATTCTTCCTATTTTCATAACAATTCTTGTCGTATTTCTCACTTATCGTATGTTTTTCCTTAGATTTATGTTTTGATATGAACTGATAGATTTTATGTGTCGAAAACAGGAAATAGTCTTGGAATCACATAGTTTACTTCTCAAGCTTTCCAACGCAACAAACGGCGAGTGAAACGGAGCTAAAACGAAGAATCTAAGCCTAATTGAAGATTGCAGAAAACTGAGGAAAATACACACGTCCGCGTATCCCCACTCGGACGCTAATTCGGACAGAACAAAGAAGCTTGTCCGCAACGCGGACACAAACCTGGACTCAACACACACACGCGTCCGCATTGCGGACTCAAACTCGGACGTAACAAAAGGGTGAGTCCGCTTTGCGGACTCAATCACGGACATCTCACGTCCGCAAACGTGTCTGTACGCGGACTGAAACGCGGACACGTATAAACTGCGGCGCCAATTTCCAGATTTAATGCGTTGTAACTTTCGGTGCCGCGTTCTTCTTCTCTTATCTACGGCGCCTACAACTATCCATCTACTACCACCGCCTACCTTATATCCCCTCCACCCTTGTCATCTTCCTCTTCCCCTGCCTCTATAAAAACCCACACACCTTCAATCTTCATAATCAATCCCTTCCTAAATCCAAATTCTCCAGTTTTCTTCTTTTCCTCTTTCTTCTCCTCCTAAACCCCTACAACCACACCATCGACCAAGTTCCACATCTCCAAACAAAGTTACGTTATTATTTTCTAGATTTCCAGAGGAAGACGACGTTCAGCACAAACCCAGGTTGTGTCCGGATTTGCGTCCGCGTTTATGTCCCGGTGGCCTCACACGGACATGACCAACTTTTGCCAGTTTGTTCGTTATTCTTCGTTCTGCCCGTTTGTCATCGTTTTGAGGTCGGTATAATCATAGAGACGAGCCTGGAAGCGAAACAACTCTCTCCAAATAGAGTTATTTCATTCCTTTAACATTATTCTGTTTTAATGACCATCTTATTATTGATGTTTGTTTGTATAATTATGTGTGATTAATAAACTTAGCCTCCCGGGTTTGGAAGCGAGCCTATTTTATATAATTGTGTTATGTAATCTTTCCAATATAATTTATCTAAGCAGTATTTTGATTCTTGTCCTTAATGCACTTTAATCTTCTTGTACAATTATTAAAGTGATATTTGTAGTTCTCTTGTTAAAATGTGTTGCTGAGACAAGGTTCTAGACATAGGAAGTCAAAACGGGTTAACGACTAGAAGCGTGTCTCGCCTATAGGTTAATCTGTCTCCAATAGGAATTGTTAATAAATGCGAATAGTTGAATTGACTTGGGCATGTTTTGCGGCTTGTTATTTCTGCTAGTTAGGGCTTGTTGTACAAGGACGCTCAATGAACTAATTAAGATTCCTGAGTTTATTGCTAAAGTGGAAAAGTTTATATTGATATAATTGGATAAAATGGGTGAGCAGAATAACTCAGGATGCTTCTTTAAAAATAATAGATTTACAATTTCTATTTGTATTCTGTTTTGATTAATTGTTTTTATTATTGTCTTATGAGTTAGCTTTTAATCACACTATCTTTCAAAAATGATAAAATTTGTTTACTAGAAATCTTAGTCAATTTACTACACTATCAGTTAGCCACAACGAGGTCCCCATGAGTACGACAACCCACAAATCCACTATTCCGCAAAACGATAGGTACATTGCCTAAGTTGTAGAAGTAGTCACATATTTCTCTAACAAAACACTAACTCTTTTTCTAGAAATTCTAAGGTATCAAACATCAATATGCTATAGATTTTACACACTCACATATCCTTTCTCCATCTACCATTTCAAGGTTGCAAACATCTCATCTCAACTCAATAAACACCTAACTTCTCCCATTCATCAAATCATCTTAAAACACTTATTTCTACCAAAATTTTACCATAACTTCCCCATAAACCTAATATCTCCAAACTCATCCATTTTCACTTAAATCAATCCTAAACTAGCCACATCCCCAAGGGATCCTGCCAACACATAAGCTCAATCTAAAATTCACCAAAACCTCTTCAAACAATAATATAGCTCACAAACTCAAATGCATTGGCACTTAGGCCCTTAAATCAACACAAGTCATAAATTCTCTCAAATATCACCCAAATACATTTCTAGCACATTTTTGGTACATTTATTAGATTCCCCATCCCACAATTTCTAAAGTATTCAAAATAACATTAGGGTAGATTAATTACCTTAATCCTCCATTCTTTGTTTCCAAGCTTCTCCTCTCCTCTTTCTTGGTCAAAATCGGCCAAGTTGGCCAACCATTTTCCAACCTAAAATTCAAAACCCAAATGGGGAATTAGGCACTAATTAATACACCTGTGCTTATTAATTAAGCTAGGAAGCAAGAGAAAGTGCTAAGAGCACAAAAATGGGGAAATACCTTGAAACCCTAATATGGGCTTTTGGTCATGAATCAAAGAGAAGCTCTAACCCACCATTGGAGGCTTGGAGAATAGCTCAAAACAAGAAAAAGAACAATGCATAAGAGGGCAAAATCAACCACCCTAAGAGATGGAGAAAAAAAATGAGTTTTCTTGGGAACTTTTTACCTTGGAAGAAAGGGGAGACTCCAAGCTTCAAGATGGTTCCATTTACTCTTCAAATGGGATATACCCATGAGATGAAGTTCATCATTTTTGTATTTTGAAAAGAGAGAAAGATAGAGCTTGATGAAGGGATGAAGAACATGTACTTATTTTTGTGTTTGGAGCTTTAATAAAGCTTGGGCATGAGGTAGAAGATGGAGTAGCCATGAAGGGTCTTCAAAATCGTCCAACCCGAAAGAGAGGAAGGGGGAAGCCGGTTGGAGGAAGGAGAAAGGGAAGAAAGAGAGGAAAGAGAGAAATGAGGGAGGAGAGAGTAGAAAAGTTACTTTTGTAACTTTTCCATCTTTTACTTTCTCCTTCTTCTTTTATTTTAATTAGCTAGGTGTGTGTGTGTGGGATGATTTATGTTATAAAAACCGGCCCCACATATATATAAGCTGGAGCATTTTTCGTCTTTTACAGAAAACGCTCGTTAATTTACCCGGTTTTAGTACTATTCACTAACCGGGCCCGTTTTCCGGATTTTTCTCATTTCTTTAATTTTAATGGCTATTAAGCTTCAATTAATTTTTAATTATAGTTATTTGATGAACTATAATTTTTACGGGTTTATTTGACCACTCAAAGTCATGTTTTCGGGTTTTCTCGAAAAGTGTGCGCTAAAGCTTTATTAGCGTTTTTAATTCATTTTATGGATCCATTTTCTTCGAGAATTGTTCCCGTATATTAATTAGGCATTATTAAGCCTTGGAAATTCATCTAAGAGCATTTCCGAGGTTGTATTCCTCCTTCGGTCACATAACGCTCAATTTAACATTTTTTTCGCTTTTTTGGTGTTTTCTCTTTTCTTTTGGATTTATTCTCTTTACTAAAATTATTTAGGCACTAATAGGCCTCCAAATTTCATATTAGAGTAATTTAATCACCCTAATTAAGTTCTGGGTATTTCAATCTACCCCCCTTAAAGAACATTGCCCTCAAAGTTGGTGAATCTAAGATTGTTAGTAACCTAAGTACTCAAGGCTAAGGTTATAATGTCTCTATAACCTGTCAACTCCAAAAGCCTAACTCGATGTATACCACACATCCAAATAACATGTCAATGCATGCATAGTAGTCAAAAATATCCGTTTCTAAACTCTCCATGGGGTCCATCCGCAGATAAAGAAGGCACAACAGTCATCTCCCATATATTGAGTGATCCTTCAGGTACCGGTCACGTTTGAACACTTACGCTTTCTGGTTCACGGTCGTCATGACTTTGGGCACTTACGCTCTTTAGCCCAACGGTCCTCTGGTTCTGATCAAATTCATTTGCACATCTAGAGATCCTCATGCTCCAAAGTGGGTACTCTTCCCTGACCGGACTACTCATATCCGGCGGCCCTGGGAAAAATACTAAACATACACTACAAACGTCCTACTGGTCACTTAGTGTCGTTGCTCGTCCGTTGTAATGGTTTCAAAACTAATCATCACTTCCACCGGCTCACAAGTAGCCTTACTTCCTAGGTTCGACCCGATACCGGTGCCTAGCCTTGAGAAGGTCCAATAGCACCCGTGGGAGCGCTTTCAAAACCGATCCCCATTCTCCAGTTTGAAGAAAACCATTTATGTCAAAATCAGTTTGGAAATTCATTTTGAAAGCTCAATACAACTCCAAATTCCAGTTTATGTTAGTTACACCAATTACTAGCGTTAGTTCTTGTGACCACTTATAGGGAGCTTCAAGAGTCATTCAACCCCAATGTGATCAGCATTGGTGTTGAACTATCCATCCACCCTAATTTGTGTTCGGTTTCCCTTGATTGGTAGCGAATCAAGTTCTATCTCCCACCTCAATTCACACAATCAAATAGTCAAACATTAGTTCATTTTATATCTTCTTAATCTTTCTATTCATAATCACCAAGGTAATTTATGTCCAATTTCTAGAATTCTTTTACTCATTACTAATCGTCTCATCAATTATTACTAGATTATCTCCAACTACTATAGCCAAGAATTTTAAAAGTTAGTTCTCTAATTAATTTAATTTTTTTCCTTTCCTCCAATTATTCATAAGTCAAATCAAATCAAGTTGCCTAGGGGACGCACTTCCCACTAGGTTCAACATCGGTTTCATACCGATTTATACTCATCAAATCTCCCAAATGTACTCATTCCTCAACATCGGTTTCATATCAGCTCATTTCTCATACTGTCCTCAATCTGGGTTCTCATTCCCATGGAGTTTCTCTACTCCATTCCACTTCCAATCTCACAAACAACCATGATTTACACAATGAGTGAGTACAAATGTTTCTATAACATAAGTATCCATCGTCAAAACATATTCGTTTGCGCTAAGCGCATTGTAGTTTACGCGCTTATCATGTAAAACATACATTTCACGGTTTTCGCTCTACCTTCCTTAAAAAGGGATTACGCCCACGTAATCTACCATGTGTCAACATTGGACATAGGTCAAAGGCATTCAGTCGTCATAGAGTGTTTTAACTTCCATGCGGTCTATTATACAATGTTCCTTGATCAAAGGGTCTTAACCACATTACCGGTTAGTCCCTGCATCAAAAATTTTCATCGGAGTTTATTTAACTCTTAACCGGGTTCGGTTCTAGCCTTAGAGGCTTCAAGGCATTGATAATTAGCCATTCATTCTCTAGGTATATTAAACCTTAGAATTTTGGGCCCACTAGCTTCTGCAGCGCGCCCGTGATAACTTGAGTTTGTTCGCCCTGCTCATTATCCTTACTATGTTATACATTACCCTTTTATCCCTTTTTATCTTGGAATTAAGGTTTATCCAGACAAACATGGTATTCTTTTACCGTACGCGAACTCAATGAGTTTCAGATTTCCTATCCAATTATTTGGAAATCTATTGTACATACTGTTGCGTATTATAGTGATGATTCACTTAGTTCTTCCGACATGTTGTCGGTAGAGGTTAAGCCACTACTTAATTATAGTACTTCCTCTGTTGTCAGTGGCTTCTGAATTATGCCCACTTAACTGGTTCTCTAAATATTCATAGGTTTCCTTCCGTTTTTATTCTAATGGAATTCACCTCGTGCTTCTTTAGCCTTAGGCCGCACGGTTTATTTCAAGCTTAAGCTTAACTGGTTTGTGCCATGTTCATTCGTGAAAGGAAGGATTTACCACGATCAACATTTCCCTTACTCCTAGCTATCCCACTAGATCATTACTGCACAAGTGCAATACCAAAACACTCAGTCCTACAGAGTGTAGAGGCGTAAACCCTTGGCAGTAAATCTCTCATGCGATCGCAATTGGAATGATCGTTTCTGTCTGCCATCTCGTATTTAACAACTCCATGTCATTGTGTGGTTATTCACATAGACTAGTCGCTCGCTGCGCACCATGTTCGTGTTTACTTCCAACTTTGCTTTCCATGGCATCCGCTCTCACTTAGCTTCTGCTCATGTTTTTCTACCATTTAGACAATGGTTCGCCATTTTCTTGGCTGATTATAGAATATGTTATTCTTTATGTTCCTAAGCTCCATGAGCGTTATTTGCTTTACACTTCACACCATACATATACAATGTCTCCTCTTATCCGGTTACTCTTCGGTTTCCAACAATTGCTATAACAGCTTATTTCCACCTCGCTTAAAAATAACTGTATGCTTAAGCATCACTACATCAGTAGTTCTGCATGAGATGTATTATCAAACATTTATTGATGGTATCCACTTCTTTGAGATCTGTATGTTCTCCGCTCTTGTGGTCTCGCGATAGCGAGGGGTATCTTTGCTCGTTAGTTATTAAACAATCTTACTGGTGTCGTTCTTAGAAACTCTCCATATGGTTCACAATGGGTTTGCAACCGTTGGATTATGTCTTGTAGTAGGTTTATGGCTTACTAGCCACGATGCCTAGAGCTCTGCTCATCCTAGGCTGTTCACAAGCATTTCTTCTCCGTATACCATCAAATGGCTTGAAAGTACCACTGGGCTCCATGATGAGGTCATCGCATTACGCTTCTGTCTGTTGGATGTCCTATGAGTATCTTGGTATTGGTTGGTACCATTTATTAATTTAGGGTATCCCCTGGCAAGTGGGGTCCCTTCAGTATTCTAACCGGGTGTTCGTTCTGATTCTTGTGTGTTCTCGTCATGACATTTAGTTTGACACCCTTCTTGAATTGCTCCTGGGTTATCAAGTTACGCCATTACCTTTGGCTAACTTATTGGTATGTTCAGTTTACTCTACAATGCGGTTCGGATTTCAAATTGTCCCGTTTGAGGTTACACGTCTCCCGTTCTTAGGGTAGGCTACAAATGCTTTTCTTATGTCTTGACTGGTTTGATATTCTCTTCGGTGATGAATGGTATTCTCTGGTACCTTAAATGATCACTCTGGGTATTCCATCTTGTCCATTGCACATTGATGTGTTCATGCTAGGCATTTGCCTCACTGTGTTTAGACCGAGTATCCCTTCCAGCTATCTCACACTTTTGTTTCAGATTTTTGAAGACATATCCAATGTCTTTACTCAATTGTTAGTGCTTCTCGCACTTCTTAATTCCTGACTATCCTCCTGGAGTGAGTTCTTAACTCCCTTAGCTTGTGAGCTTATCTGAGCTCTGTCAATCGTTCGAGGTGTTCAACTGTTCTAGTTTGAATGTACTTACAGTCCGTAGAACGGAGTCGACTACTTCCCGTGTTTCGCACACCACTTGTATACATACGTGGGGTACCTTATTGGCACGTTACCACTTACCAGACTAACTCACAAAGGGTCTGTCAGGCCCACAAGCTCCTTCAGAGTGCGGTCATCCCACATCCCGTATTTGGGTACACTCGTAGTGTTCGTCACACACCTAGGTGAAGTATTGTATTGCCAACTCCTCTTGTATCATTTTATGATAGCTTATCATGATTCTCTGGTTTGGTTTTAAAATAAAACTGAGGTTTAAAAGAAAAGTTTATGGTTTTTGAAAGAAATATTTTGGGTTTGAAAGAAAGGTCTTGAGTTTAAAGAAAACTCCATGGTGTTACCATATCTGAGGACTTGTCCAAGTCCAGCTTCCCGCTGACTGGTATGTTTGTTAATATTATGGTCAGGCCGTTAGGCCTTCCCTGGGATTGATTCTTCAAGTCCTTAGGGCTAGTGATCCTACTTTTGCTTCCATCATCATGGTGGTACTTAGTAAGTACTTGTTGGTCATTAAAAGCTTTCCAAATAGTCCCGCTATTGCTGCACTTGCCTTGGCAAGTGCGCGGGTAGGTTGTTTTTCAGATTAACATATACCAGTTACGGGTATCGTTTCCATCCGAATTTGGTGGTTTCCTTGGATCTTCCTTCGATCCCTCGATCTTAGTGATCAATTTCCTAAGTAACTTCTCAATGTTCTTGACATGCCTGTCATTATCCCAATGCTTCGTTGGTCATTCCCACGGCTTGGCGGTGGTTATCGAGGCTTGACAAATCCTTAGGAGCTACGTTGTAGTCCTATTGGTGTAAGTTTCATGATTACCTTCATAGTCGTCTGAACTATGTTATTCTGGTATTACTGCCTTTTTGGCGGTGAGGTTTGGGGTTAATCCAACCATGACTAACTTCCTTAGTCAGTTCGTACACCGTTGACGGTATTAGCAAGTATCTGCAGCCCGTAGACTCCCTTGTCTCGGGTTGCGTTACTCCACCTTTTCGCTTCATTGCACGGTTGTGCTTCCCTTCTTGCTAGCTACACATGGTTCTCGCGACTACGAAGCACGTCGCCCCATGGTGCTATAATTTCAAGTATCCTACACTTTGGGTCTTCAACCATCTACCGTTAAGTACGGTTATTGTCATTAATATGGGAATCGTCTTCGGGATTTCCAGTCATCGGAATCTACCGTATGACATAAGGTTCTTCTTCTTATAGAGTTTATCTTACCACTGCCAGATCGGGTTTTCCCGAGTGTGAGAGATCTTTCCATCTCACTGGCGTTCTTATCCCAACTCATAACGGGGGTTGAGGAGGGCGGGATTGGTTATGTAGGTATCCAGATCATACTGGAAGTTCCTATCTAGTGTACCTCACACGCTAACACTCAACCCTTGCCCTAAGTCTTTATTTCCTAACTCGGTATTTTCTTAAACTCGGAATTCAGACCATCAGAGTGATACTTCACTCTGATACCACTTGTTGTAACACCTCTACCGCTAATCCAATCATTAACTCCTAACTCGTCTCAATTACCAACATCAAAGCAGCAAAAATTCATACTCCAATGGTGGGTGATACAATGCCGTTAGCCACTCACGTGACTAACAAGGCTGAATCCAATCCGAATAGTCAATACATATACAATATCGGTCCGATGGTTATTATAGCGAGTGCTCAACAACTACAAATACCTTCCATTTCTTAATCAATCCAAATACAATACAAATACAACTTCAATTCGATTCTATACCGAGTATACTACGATTCGCAAACTTGTCAATATCATTTCAATCTTACAATTCCACAATACAACAAATACAGTCCTTAAGCAACTACTCATGCTTAACGACAACCCCGTCCTACTCTCGAACGGTGATCAGCCTCCATGTACCTGGAAAATAAAAATAGGGCCCCTAGGGGCTCAGCGAATTGCTGCATATGAAATTCGCATACCCCGCGTGCTAACGAGGGTACGCCGACTACTTTGGTCGGGAAAATGCGGTTCATTTTAATTCAAACAACATGCTCATATACAAATTATTCAAACAAGGAATACAAGAACAACCAACACACAAGTTTGTTAGTCATAATATATTCACTCTTAGGACTTGAGGGTTTCTACCTCACTATGCCTTGGTTCCTTACTCATTATCTACTCATTCTCTTGGATTACTCTTACTCAAGTTCCCTTACTCTCAATCTCGGTCAAGTTCTACAACACTCAATCCCAAGACTCAATATTCAAGTTACCAACTCAACTCTCAACTCACCCAAATTTCAACTCAATACTCAATACTCAAATCAAAGTCTCAACTCTACTTCACAAATACTCAAAGGTATGTTTTAAGTCATTACTCATGACCTCCGGGTAGGGTCATACACAAGACCCACCATCGGGCTTACAAATACAAATGAGGCTATACAATTAGCTCCTCAAATTCTTAAATGTCCGGTTCTCTACCGGACTACTCAAATTCCCAATACTCCTCTATCGGAGTCATTTCACAATCTCATAGATTAGCCTAGAAGTATCTCTCTCGATATCCTCCATTAGCTTAGGGAATTCTCAAGGTCCAGTATTCTAAGATTTAGGGTATTACCCAACTTATCGAATACTCTCATGTTCGAGACATTGTTCATTTTAGTCGGATCCTCTCATTGTGGGTCTGTAACACCCCTACTACGCACTTAACATTAAATGAAATCGCAGCGGAAAAATAACTAAACAATAACTAAACGATTCGGTGCTACAACGCCGTCAACCACCCACGTGGTTAACAAGGCAGAACAAATACAAGTGTACAGGTCTGATGATCAGACTCCCGAGCATTAGGTACTAACATCAACCATATATACATAACCAACATACCGAGTATTTAATACAAACTGTCACTGTATACTGTACATATCACTCCACTGTCATCTGTAACACGAACAGTACCAAAATATAATGACACGGGAGCACAGGCGCATCCCGGGCTCAACATCCAAAATAACCAAAAGTACATCTGCAGCCTAGAATCTACAGCCACTCTGCTTCCTCGATCCTCATCCTGCAGTAAAAATATGGAGCCCCCGAGGGGGTCAGCAACCCTTGGCTAGTATGGTTAACGCGCAGCCCATCGGCTACCGGGATACGCGCAACTAATTGTCATGATGACATGGCATTCATTTTAAACATAACATAACATATGGCATAGCAACATTATTGCATAGCACAACATCACATACACAGTGGATACTCTTTCCACAATAACAAACCAAGAAGGTTAAACAACATAAGAAGCCTAGAGAATGGTTCACTCTCATGTTAAGCTTGTTACTCACACTCATTACCGTTCTGTTATTCGAACGAGTAACTTAAGTCACAGGTGGTTCGGATATTGTGACCCGAACACACCACACAAACACATGTTCCCACTAAACCGATCATAAGTCAGAATAGGTAAGCTTTGGAGGAAGCTAGTGGGAGATCGAACGCCAAATTAAGGAGAACAATCTTAACAACATAAGAGTCGAATCTGATTGAGATATCTACTCTTAAACTTACATGCATGACCGGACAACCGGATTCCTCACTTCCCAGTTAGCACTTGTTAGAAGTTCATCAGTGGAACTTAACAAACAATTCACAAGAAGTGGTAAGTAATGTTAGACACACACAAGGGAAATGAGTCACATCATAACATCACATTAATATGAACAACTGTAAACTCATTACATGATTAAGTCTTATAACGTCATAAACAAACAGAAAAACAAACAACACACAAGCCGGTGTAAACCGGTAGGCAACAGACTGCAAGAAAACCATACCTCGGTCCTTGCTTCAATTGATTTCCACCGTAGGTCACTCCTATACATGTTTAAGATTGTCGGTTAATTACTTACTTGACTTCAAATTTACTAAGTGTTTAACATAATTATATGACATGTTTTAATGTCTAAACTTATACTTGATTACCTACATTATACCCCCCTAGGGTTTATTACTTAAACCATACTTTTATTTATTTTTTTTGTTAAGTTTTGGTCAGTCCGACCCACCGTCCGACCCAACCAACTGGGTCGGACCCTTGCAGTAATTTTCGGTTTTGAAAAGTTCTACTTGTCCGACCCATGTCCGACCCAAGTCCTCTGGGTCGGACCGTTCTAGAACCACTTACTGGCGTCTAACAGAGGCCGTCCGACCCAAACTTGGATCGGACCCCTGGGTCGGATGCCACCAGAACATGCCCAAACATTGTCAAATCTTCATTAAACTTTTCCTCAAGCCTTCCAATGTTTTCCAACAGCATTTGGCACACTAAAACCCTCATATAATATCCCTAAAACCCATTTTCCAACTCCTTAAGCACTTACTCATCTCATACCAAAATTCCTAACACTTATAATGTTTTCTCCTTGGTTTCCTAAGTGGTGTTTCATTCCTATGATAACCACTATGCCAATAATGTTTCCTCACCACTACTACATCATTTCCCAAGCATCTTTACTTCCTAACCAATTCCTTAAACATCTCTACAAGTCTACAGTTTCTTCATGCAATACATTACTTCTCCCTTATTCACCAATATTGCACAAGTCCTAAACACAATCTCACCATGATCTTGAAGTATCCCAAAACATTCTTTTGCACTCTAAATCCTCTAGAGCATTGCCTAAGCCCTTTTTTTACATCTTTAAACACCTTAATGCATGTTTCTTTCACTAGGAAAGCACTTAACCATTCTAAACACTTCCTAACTTACCAAAACTCATTTTAAACCCTTAGAACTTCTTATACATTATCTAAATTTCGACATAGGTTCTCCTAGAACATTACTAAACCAAAACACATTGTTTTCACCATTAAACAATCAAGAACACTAAAATCCATCAAACACATTCTTATACACAAAACTTCACTCATTTAGCACTACATCACAACATAGTGCATAATTTAAATTTCTTGGCACTTAGGCCCTTAAATAACATGGCTCTTAGGCCCTTAAGATGCATAAATCATAAACACTGAATTTCCACATTATATTTGCCTTTGACCTGCAAATACACCCAACAATACATATGCCTTTTACTAAGCCTTTGAGAACATTTTACTAAGTCATTCACCACTGGCTCCTTAGATCATTTTAATAAGCAATATAAGCTCATTTCTCCTAAGACTTTAAACCACATTAGGTTAGCACATTTACCTTTTTTCCTCACAACTTCTTTCTTGTTTCCTTGACTAAATCGGCAAGGCTTTTAGTTGCTTGTCAACTTCTAAACATTATACAAATGATAAAATGAGTATACAAGCTTTATGCTTCATCTAATTGTAAACCCTAGATTATACATTGTTTTAAAAACATTAAGATAGTTGTTTTACCTTAGAACTTGAAGAGAGTTTGAATATATATCAAGAGAGGACTCCACCTAGTCCATGAAAGGTTGGAATGAAACTAGAACAAAGCAACATAAGGACACCATTAAGGGTGATTTTTCGGACAACACAAAAACATGAGGGAAACATCATTTTTCTTTGAGTTTCCTTACCTTGAAGCAAAGGAGAACAATAATATGTGAAAATATGAGCTCAAGCTCCTCCCATGGAGATTCCTCTTGGCACCGAAATGGAGCTCTTGGAATTTTGAAAGGATAGAATTGAAGAGCTTGATGAGAGGAAGAGAATGGTGGTCTTAGAATTTGATTTAGCAAAGTGAGCTAGGAGATACAAGTGGTCAAAGATGGAATTGTGTGTGGTACTATTGCAAAACCGTGAATGGAGAATGGAGAAGAGATAGAAGAGAGCTTGGAGGCGTGGGAAATGAGATAATGAGATAAGTTTGTAAGTTTTAGATATTTAAGTAGTAAAAGCAAATAGTACTTTCTACTTTAGTTAACTTATTTTTTGTTTAAGTATGGTGAGTCACCAAGAAAACCGGCCCCCTTAATGTTACTAAGGGCATTTTAGTCTTTTTGGCCAATTTAATTACTTATACAAACATATGTTACAAACTAGCTTATTTTAGTTACTATTCACTAAAACAAGGCACATAGATGTGAAATTTTTGATTTCCCATTGATATAGACTTCTAAATGTGATACTAAGTAGTACACATATTAATTAAGGAGTAATGATGGACATTTAGCCATTCAAAACTCATTTACAAGACAATTTTTCAAAAATGTGCTTTAAGACTCCTTAAAGCACATTTTGTGTTTTAACTTGTTTTCAAGCTTGGTTTTCTTGGGTAATTGGTTTGATATGTTCATTAGTATATAAATAAGGTCTTGGTAAGCTCATTAGGTCTCACCCAAGCTTATCCCAAGCTTAGAACACATTTTAGCCCTAATTGACTTTAAGGCATTTATTTGTGTTTTCTATGGTTTAAATTGTTTACTAATGTTTATAAGACTCTTTTTAGTCGTAATATACCATATTTAAATGTTTAAACAACATACTAAGGTTTGGGGTATTCGACTATCGTTCTAAGGGGTTTGGAGATCCCTCACCGTACTTTACTTTTCTGAAGGTTCACATTTTGAACATTTATCAATCCTGTAAATAGAGGTTCGTTATATTCTTCCACTATTATTTATTTTGTGGATTAAATCAGTTCGGTTCTCTAACCGTTATCAGGAGTTTACTAATCCCGGTACAATTCTCTCACGTTCTAGTGAGTTCAAAGGTTTGCGTTATCGTTTCTTGGTTCGATAGTCTTAGTGTGTTTCCACATTTTCATTAATTCGCAACATGACTCCTCCTATGAGTCATTAATCAAACAAGACTCAACTATGAGTCGAACTATAGCACACATACCACATTCAAGCAATTCATCCACAATCACACATTTCATGAATTATACAAACTTTAAATTCAAATTACAATCCAACAACAAGCAATACAATACAAGCACAAGAGAGTGCAAACAATCCGATTCGTGCATTTATCTTGTTGAGGTGATCACATAATCAAACAAGCACACAAATCAGAGTAACTCTGTTAGCATACGGGGCATGAGAAAATCATACCTTTCACCGGGGTTAGCTTAACCGTGTGACCTCACATACCTTGATTGACACTTGTTTCACTGATAACATTCAAATGGTTCTATTAACATTTAGGTGTTACGGTATCTAAAACTAATACTCCCATACTTAACCCCGTTATCCCGTTATTCCTTAGTTTGTTCATGTGTTCTTAATCTCACAACTTTCTCATTCACTTCTCAAACTTTTTTACACTTCCAAGGACCTTTATAGGTCACCAAACAAGCCCTAAACATCATCTAAAACCATCCCCAATCAATTCCCCATCATTAGGACACTTAAAAACACTTTCTGTTCAATTTTTGCTTTGGTCCGAGTTTGTGTCCAAGGTTGCAAACCCGGACCAAACACTAGAATGTGTTTCTGGCCATTTTACATGTGGTCCGGGTTTGTGTCCGGGGTTACAAACCCGGACCACCCCCTGGGATGATCTTCTGCCTAATTTTTGATGTGGTCCGGGTTTGTGTACCGATTTGCAAACCCGGACCACCATTGGAACTATCAAAATTTACAGTTTTTAAACTCTTTTCAACCCCTAATTCACCTCTAATCATTCCCTAATTTTTCCACATGTTTCCTACATGTTTAAGCACCCTTAAACATGCTCTAAGCCTCTTCGAGTCAGTGGTTTAATCCTTACTCAAATCCTTGCTTCATTTCTACCAATTTCCATCTTCACTATTACATGTTGCACACTTGTGCATTTCCTAAACTTCCTCTTGATAGTTTACAACCTTCTACCACCTTACCAAATCACTTATGGATCACCACCACTCCTTCCTAGACATTTGCACTAACTCTACCCAAGTCCATTGTCCATTTCCAAGACTATAAACACTAACTCTTTTTCTAGAAATTCTAAGTTATCAAACATCAATATGCTACATATTTTACACACTCACATATCCTTTCTCCATCTACCATTTCAAGGTTATCAAACATCTCATCTCAACTCAATAAACACCTAACTTCTCCGATTCATCAAATCACCTTAAAACACACATTTCTACCAAAATTTTGCCATAACTTCCCCATAAACCTAACATCTCCAAACTCATCCATTTTCACTTAAATCAATCCTTAACTAGCCAAATCCCAAGGGATCCTACCAGCACCTAAGCTCAATCCAAAATTCACCAAAACCTCTTCAAACAATAATATAGCTCACAAACTCAAATGCATTGGCACTTCGGCCCTTAAATCAACACAAGTCACAAATTCTCTCAAATATCACCCAAATACATTTCTAGCACATTTTTGGTTCATTTATTAGATTCCCCATCCCACAATTTCTAAATTTTTCAAAATAACATTAGGGTAGCTTAATTACCTTAATCCTCCATTCTTTGTTTCCAAGCTTCTCCTCTCCTCTTTCTTAGTCAAAATCGGCCAAGTAGGCCAACCATTTGCCAACCTCAAATTCAACACCCAAATGGGGAATTAGACACTAATTAATACACCCATGCTTATTAATTAAGCTAGGAAGCAAGAGAAAGTGCTTAGAGCACAAAAATGGGGAATTACCTTGAAACCCTAAGATGGGCTTTTGGTCATGAATCAAAGAGAAGCTCTAAACCACCATTGGAGGACTGGAGAATAGCTCAAAACAAGAAAAAGATCAAGGCATAATAGGGCAAAATCGGCCACCCTAAGAGATGGAGAAAACAAATGAGTTTTCTTGGGAACTTTTTACCTTGGAAGAAAGGGGAGAATTCAAGCATCAAGATGGTGCCATTTACTCTTCAAATGGGATATACCCATGGAGATGAAGTTCATCATTTTTGGATTTTGAAAAGAGAGAAAGATAGAGCTTGATGAGGGGATGAAGAATATGTACTTATTTTTGTGTTTTGAGCTTTAATAAAGCTTGGGCATGAGGTAGAAGATGGAGTAGCCATGGAGGGTCTTAAAAATCGTCCAGCTAGAAAGAGAGGATGGGGGGAGCCGGCTGGAGGAAGGATAAAGGGAAGAAATAGAGGAAAGAGAGAAATGAGGGAGGAGAGAGAAGAAAAGTTACTTTTGTAACTTTTCCAACTTTTGCTTTTTCCTTCTTCTTTTATTTTAATTAGCTAGGTGTGTGTGTGTGGGCTGCTTTATGTTATAAAAATCGGCCCCACATATATATAAGCTAGAGCGTTATTCATTCTTTATAGAGAACGCTCGTTAATTTACCCGGTTTTAGCACTATTCACTAACCGGGCTCGTTTTCCAGATTTTTCTCGTTTCTTTAATTTTAATGGTCATTAAGCTTCCATTAATGTTTAATTGTAGTTATTTGATGAAATATAATTTTTACAGGTTCATTTGACCACTCAAAGTCACGTTTTCAGGTTTTCTCGAAAAACGTGTGCTAAAGCTTTATTAGCGTTTTTAATTCGTTTTATGGATCCATTTTCTTCGGGAATTGTTTCCGTATATTAATTAGGCATTATTAAGCCTTGGCAATTCATCTATGACCCTTTCCAAGGTCATATTCCTCCTACGGTCACATAACGCTGAATTTAGCGTTTTCACTTTTTAGGGGTTTTTCTCTTTTTTTTGGATTTATTCTCTTTACCAAAATTCTTTAGGCACTGATAGGCCTCCAAATTTCATATTAGAGTAATTTAATCGCCCTAATTAAGTTCGGGGTATTTCATTTTCGCACAATTTTTTTCATCCCCTAGATTTTTCTCTTTATCTCTGTATCAACATTAGGCCTTTTATCCCAGATCACAGGACTTTAGGTAGATGGGTGATGAGCACCCCAAAGACTTAATAACAAGATAAAAGAGGCCTATTTCAGTTCATAAAATGTAATTAAGATCAGAGGAGTACCTTGCCTTATCCAAACTTTCACAACATTTCCAAGAACACCAAGCTAAACAAATTTAGTTTACACAATCGATACCAAATTTCAGTGAAACAAAATTAATTTTAATAAAAACAAGTTTGATTAGTCAAACAACTTTAAGCAAGAGAATTCTTGAGGTTGTAACCTGGCTCAATTTCTAACTTCCATAAAAGAATTCACCCCAGAATTCAATAGTTATAAGCACTCAGAAAAGTGATTCTCTATAAGAAAACAAGTGCGGCATTTAAGTGCAACTGATATTTTCAGTGAAAGGTCTTTACTTCCTCACACTTAAGAGGAGCAAAGTCCTCATTGTTCATAAATAAAAATCAAGGAAAGACCATTCAAAATATGGCAGTCTCATGAAGGATTTCATTCACCGTGAACTATTAATGAACATGAAACATTTAAATCATTGTAGGCTGAAAACAAACATTAAAAATATAGGAATTTGAAACTTGCCTAATGTTGTAGACTGAGTAAGGTTTCCTCACACTTAAGCTTGAACAATGGGGATAACATCCTTCCTCACACTTACGTCCAAGTAATTGTCAAACCTTGAAGAATATAAAATACCACAGAAAAAAATTCACTTGCACACACTCACAACTACCACAAAAATGCTAAAAAGTGTTACATTAAAAGCACAGGCACCACTGCCACTTCGAAATAAAAGAAAAACAAATTAACCCTGGAGAAAAAATTAATTTAGTGAATAAAACTGTCTAAAACCAATCTGACGCTAAAAAATAGGAGAAAAGCAAAATTTTACTCCACTTCTGGTTTTGTCCGGACGTCTCCTCAGGGCATGTACTCACCGTGCAATAATAAAATATCTATTAGGCATACACACATAAACCACTAGAAAAGATGCTCAACGCATTTCATTAGTTATTAAGATTGCATCATCTTCAAAGTCACAATGGAAAAAGTGAATAAAAAAAGAAAAAAGAAATGAAAATAAACAGAAACATGAAAATTAAAAGTGAAAGAAGAAATCAAACTAGAAAATTGAGAATACTAAAAAAAACCAGTCACTGAGGCGGTCGAGGGTAGAAAGCCTGCCACTCCTGGAATTGCTGAAGCAGTGACTCATAATTGTGGGAGCGACGAGCGCTGATCAAGGGCCTCAAAGCGCTCCCGATGAGTCCACTCCATCAGCTCAAAGGATACCCGAGACTAGTGAACATAGTTGTCAAGCTCCACGCGGGTGACATACTCGCTCATGATTGGAGCCTGCATCACTATGGGGTCATAATCAGCATCAGTGGCAGAACCAAGAACCGGTGTAGAAGGACCCTCACTTGCTTCTTTCTGGCGCATTAGGGGTCACGGGTCAGTTTTCCTTCACTAGACCCCATTGAACTCAAACCATATCTTCTTCAACATTGAAGACTCAATGGAAGACTTTGTTGGACAACTCTCCTCTCTGAGACAACCTATGGAACGCTCAAATATACGGTTGAGGAGGACGAGGAACCCAAGCTTATGATGTTCCTTATGATCAAGGATGTGGTACAGATGACTGAGGATAAAATCTGGTAGGTAGACTAACGAATCAGCCTCAATGAAGTTGGGGTTCATGATAACTTGTACAATATAGCGGTCGGTCTTATTCAAATCCATGTTATCTCGTTGCGTGATATTAGCAGCCATAAGAGCAAGGAGAACTCACTCATGTGGGATAGGTAAGAGATCAGCCGGGATGGACTCTACAGTGATCTCCAAGTATCGGGCAATGGACTCTACAGTGATCTCCACCTCCTCTTCTCTTGCCAAGGAGTGGAAGATGCCATAACTGTAGGTCACATTGGAATTGAATAGTCGCACCATCCTAGGATAATAGGCACCATCCATGTCCAAGAGCTTACCCTAGCCAAAACAGTCTAGAATCTCAAGTAGACCGAGTTGATGCTTAGCTCCTGCGAGACTGAGCGCTCGGGTAGGATCTCCACCTCCCTCTCAACCCACTGTCGGGCTGCGTGGTTGTTGAACTCGCTTGGCGCTCCCCCACTTGAGCTGGCAATAGCTCTACCAGATTTCTTAGATCTTCCTATTAGTTTGCGTAAAATCCTGCATAATTAAAATAAATCTATGCGCACTAGTAGCAAGCAATACACCAATCCATATCAAGCAAACTCTTTCAAAAAGATAGATCAATGCAAATTAGCTAAGAAGTTCTAAGAAACCAGAATTCTAACCCTATATTAACAATTAAGCTCAATTCCAAATGTGTGACCATTTTCCATAAAAATATTCAAAAGAATCTCCCCTAAGAATTCCCAAATCTTCACAACTAATTTAGCCAGTTTTCTTTTCAACAACCGAAATCAGCCAAACAATTAACTAGTAGAATCAGTAAACAAACTTCTCCATCAAAATAAGCAGCATAGTTCAACAAAATCTGAAGTTTCACAATTCAAACATAAATGTAGTCTAATCTCAGACAATGCCCAAAATAATTTCAGCAAATACGTCCACAGTAACATAGAAAATTAAAACAGAAATCCACAAGTATAACGATTACAATTTCAACTTATGCATCTAAATTCATCCACAAATAGCTTACACAGGTAATAAGGCTAAAACATCACATAACTTCATGAAAAACCTTTAGAAAAACCAACAATGGTTACCATATAATCGGCCATATTTACCCTTAATTTCAAAATTATGAAAAAAACTCCATAAATGAGATAGAAAATTTTTAGAATATACCTTGTTTCAGTTGACTAAAGATGTGGAAGTAAGAAGAACAGCAAAATCTGCAAGATAAAGCTCAACAATTTAGAAATTCGTAAGGTTGAGGTTGGACTATTTTAGTATAAATATGGGCTGATATTAGTGATATCTGGTGGATTTCTTGTTCTAGGCTTGTAGAGGATTGAAAAACGAAGAGATTGGTACCAAGATGAGCTGATTTGGTAGAGAAATGAAGAAGTTATAGGAGATTGTAGTTTGAAGCTTATTTAGGGTTTCTTTTGAGTGTTGGGATGGCTGCTACGAGAGGTGGAAGAAAGTAAAATGTTTCTGGACACGCGAGGGCTTTTTTTCTGAAGTACGGGGTGTCGGGACTTACATGTCCGGACACAAGTCCGGACAAACTTTCCTAAAGCATTCCTCGCAAGATATCCAAACTTGCAAGTCTGGACGAAAGTCCAGACATAACGTTTGTTTGGCTCTTCTCATCACGCATTGTGTCTGGATTTCTAAGTCTGGACAGAAGTCTGGACACACCTTCAGTGTTCTGATTTTCTTCACTCGCATGTTGTTCAGACATACATGCCCGGACTCATGTCTGGATAGGACCTAAATTTTAGCTTCCTGCTCCTTTTCTCATCAAAATAAAGTTAAAAAAGCTAAAAACAAAATAAAACTAGTTAAGCGAGAACAAAAAACATGAATTAAACATAAATTTAACCACTGGGTTGTCATCCAGTAAGCTACTCGTCTTTATAATCTTTGGCTAGACTCTCGCTTCATTACTTTGGATCAAAAATAAAAGTATTCAACGGCTTCGTCGGTAAAATGAAATAACCAACAATTGTAGGAAAACCACCAGGATCAAAACAAAACATTACTCTGGCAATTAACTTAGGAAAATTAATACTCCACAAAACCTGTTGTTCGAGGAAGTATTGTCGGTAACGTAGTTCAGTCAGAAGACATTAACATCCTCCTCCATCTGCTGAGGATCCTGGAAGCAAGGTTAAAGTTGATAACAAACTGGTGGTGGCGTTTTTTCCTCAGATTCAAGGATATAAATATCCTTTTCCTATTGGTGGAGCTTAATAGGATAATCTCACTCGTAAACAAGTGCGGTAGATGCATCAATTTTTTCATCCTCTATGTAATCGATCACCACTAGTGCCTCTACTGGCTAGGAGATAGGCTCAGGCAAGATATTTTACTTTACAAGTGGCCGACTTTCCCACCAATAAGGTTCCCGATAAAATTGTTGTGGTGGTTGGTGCCCAATCAATCTTTGAAAAGAAAGTATTGCTTCTCGTTACATTGCAATTGAAGTTCACGAGCAATCTTGCACCTCATCGTAACTTCTCTTCATTATCAACAACTAGCCTACAAACACAGACACAAAAATAAAAATAAAAAGAAAAATAGAACTAAAAATAGAAAAGAAAGACAAAAACAAAATTAACTAAATATAATAACAAAGAAGAACAAAATATAAATAAAAAGAGAATTATAAAAATAAATAACTAATAAATAAACAAAAATAAAATAAAAAACGAAAAATAAATAATAAATAACATAAAAAATGAAAATAAAGTACAATAACAAAAATAAAAGTAAAATCTTATAAAGAACAGTTTCTATTGGAGACCGGTTAACCTATAGGCGGGATCACGTTTCTTGTTGCTAATCAGGTTTAACTTCCTATGTCTTGTTATCTATCTCAGCTCTCGTGTGTTTATTAGAAAACTATAAAGATCGATTTAATAATTAGCAAGAGAATTAAAGCGCATGAAGAACTGGAATTAAATTACAGCATTAATGAATTAGTGAAAAGATTACAAAATAAATATAAAGAGCTGGTTTGCTACCCCAACCCGAGGAGCTAGTCTAACTACTTAGACATGACTCTAAAAATAACAAACATAGCAAAGAACGTCATTAAACAAATTAAGATAAAGGGTAGAGAAAACTCCAATTAGCAAGTTAACTTTGGATCTGTGCTCCACCTTCGTTTTCACGTAAGTGCTACAATGGTGGAATATGGATGTGTGGATAGATGGTGTGCTGGTGGTAGTTGATGGTGATGCCATTGGTTGTGTTGGCAGAAGATGAATAACGTGAGTTATACCCAAAATTTTGACCCTCCTAGAAGAGAGTCTCTAAGGCTTGAGGGTTATAAAGGATAATTTGGTCAAGGGACATGGAATCCTAGTTCGATCGACATATTTCAAGGCATAGGTGACAACTCGGTCATCATGATGGGCATTTTCATAATTTTTAGGGCTCCTAAGCCATCACATAATCTTTCTCTCTCCTCCAAAAACAACACAAATCAAGTTGGAATGCCTTAAAATTTTGACATGTGAAAAAGGATGACATTTAGTGTATAATGGTCTTGGAGTTTTGAATTGTTGAATTTCCATTAATTTCCTAATAATTTTTGAACGAATCTGATGAGAAATTGAATTTAAAATATTCTAACATCCGAAAACTATAATTTCTCTTTACAATAATCAGAACTATCTTTCTTTACATAAGGTTAAAATTTAATGGCCGAGTTCCATTGGGAAGTCACCTAACCAAAACCTCAGTAAACTTTGATTTTGACCATGTTACTCTATATTTAGTGATGTCTATATATGGGACCTTATCTCTTGATAAGTGACACGTCCCAAGAACTCAGTCATCTCTAGTCTCCCACATTTTTTAACTCCCAAGCACCAAAATCCCACCAAAAATTCACCGAAATCACTTTCTAAACACTTTTTCAAATCCCCGTTGCTATTACAATAATCAAATAGCCTTGAAATCACCACCAAATGTGAAGAACAACCTCAGTTTGCAAGGACTAGAAGCCTGGTTTGAACTCAACCCAGAACCGACTTCAACGAAGCACTGAAAGATTCCCTACGTGAAGAGTTTCATCAATCCCAAAGGTAAAGTAGGTTAGAATCTTATTTTTCTAACTCTCTCGACTTCATTAGTCTCTTGTCAAATTTGGGAACAAACCAAACTTTTAGGGCTTCAAAATTGCTTGTAACACCCCATCCAAAGCCATTCTTGGTTATCGCAAAACTGAACACTTAATCAAATACGTCGCAGCGGAAATAAATAACACCTGGACCTTGCCACGGTCTGATCATTAGAATATACCGGCCTTAACATTTACAATACTTATCCAAAATACTTATCCAACTCAAAACATCACCATCCACAATACCACAACCAACCGAGTACAAATATCTTACACATGATCGAACCTTACTTCAGTTTAAATATAAACAGTCGGGTGCACAGGCACAACCCGAACTCAAAATAAACATCCCACCCTAAGTCTAACCGCTCCTACTCTCGTAGTGCGTCCTCATGGGTCTCTTACCTGCAAGTGTAAAAATAGCCCCCGAGGGGGTCAGCACGAATGCTGGTACACCCTCTCATGGCCCCCAAGCTAACGGGGCTACGACGACTAATTGTCGATAGCATGGAAATTGATTACATACACAAGCATAATATGAAGTGCAATAACAATAACCACAGATGAACATATATAGTTCACAAACGATGAACGACTCAAGCGTTCCCTTATCAAGTGGGTTAGTAACCCCCTCCTTAGTCCTCATTTCCTTAATATCAGTGCCTTACCTTAATCTCAATCTTAATCTCAGTTACAAACCGTTCCTGGAAGGGATTGGTTGTAGCTTAATTCGAACCTGGGATTTAGGTGATCCCACCGCACCATCTTAATGCCACATACTCTGGACGGGAGTCTAGCGTAGCTGAGCCGGCAACCGGCCCTAGGCTACAAGTCCGAAGACAAGTCCTTAAGCGGAGGGCGGATCTGATTCAGATACCGTCCCCCTTTTTCCTTAGCATGCATGACCGGAGATCGGTCCCGGGTTTCCTCACTCAAGTTCCAGTTAGTAGAAATCTTAATCACCATGTGCTAGCTAAGCCTTAACGGGCATTAACCAACAACCACCAAACTTACTCTTATTCTTAACTCAGTAAGTACTAAACTTGGTTAGTAACAATCTCAAGTCTCGCGGGTTAGTGTAAAGATAGCACAAACACAACGAGAACAAATATAACCGGTTGCATGCTTTATCTTGTTTTAGTTATAGCAATTAAACAGATAGCACACAAGCCGAGGGACACCTCGTTAGCAAGCAGGTCACAAGAAAGAATGTACCGTTCACCGTCGTCGATCATTTGGTTTATCTCCTTCCAAGTTCCAATTCACAAAGCCTAGAACATTGATTCAGTTTTAGGTTATTATTCAATCCAACTCAATAGAATTACTTAACCTTCCTAGACATCAACTTTTACCCTTTGTTTTTCACTAAGCCTTATGGTTTTTAACTTGACTCATAGGTGCATCATTTCCTCATTATTTATTACACTTACTCTCCCACTTAATGACCATTACACCCACCAAACATGTCCTTAATAATCTTATAACATCCATACTTAATTATCCCCATCATTTCCTAACCTTAAACAAGGTTTTTGGTCCATACAGTGGCCTGTCCGAACTTGTGTCCGGACTTCCCAAGTTCGGACACAAGTCGAGACTCAAAACTGAAAACAGACGCATGTCCGAACATGTGTCCGGACTTGGAAGTTCGGACATGGGTCGAGGAAAACTCAAAGTAGAAACAGGTACGTCCGAACTTGTGTCCGGACTTCCCAAGGTCGGACACAAGTCGAGACTCTGAAAATTTCACGCAACAGGGCCTGTCCGAACGTCCATGTCCGGACGGATGTTCGGACAAGGCAAAACACTCATTTCTAAGCCTTCAAACACTTAACCAATTTTCACCAAACTTCTCCTAAACCTCCATAATGTCTTCTAACTTCATTTGGCACATTTACACCCTCATACAACATCCCACAAAACTCATTTTCTATCTCCTTAAACACTTACTCACTTCATACCAAAATTCCTACACTTATGATATTTTCTCCTTGGTTTTCTAAGTGGTGTTTCATACCTATGACAGCCACTATGCCAATAATGTTCCCTCACTACTACAACATCATCTCCCAAGCATCTTTTTTGCACTTTCCAAGGTTTTCCTTAAATTCTAAACCCTAGTCTCCCTAAACCACCTAAACGTTTTATGCTTTTACTTCAACATTTACCTAAGTCCTAAATACCCAAGTACATACTTTTTGATTCCTAAATCCTTCATGGTGATACCTAGGTCATTATAAGTCATTAAAACACCTTAATCTCACCCTTTTTCATCAAGACAACCTCTAGAACTTCCTAGTGCTTCCTTAGTCATTAAATTCCCTTGGAACATCTCAAACACTTAAGTTCTCATTTAAATTTTGCCATGGGTTCTCTAGTATATAATACATCCTAACACTTGGTTTTCCTCCATCAAACAACCAATACCACACAAATTCTCATCACAACATTAACACACAATTTACACCAAAACACACCACATCATATAGTGCTTAAACTTAAAATGCTTGGCACTTAGGCCCTTAAATGACAATAATCTTAACCACTGAATTTCCACATATATTGCCTTCAACCTGCGAATACACACAACAAGGCTCCCATTGAAATAAAATGCTTCTTGTAATTCACCTTGATGTTCTTAAACTACTCTTTTTCTCATTTGCTCCTTAGTCACAAGTTCACAATAGTCATTGTTTCTCCTAGGTTTTATATAACCCTTTTCTAATGTAAACTCTACACTAAACTCATCACATATCTAAATCCCATTCCCTTAAACAATAAAACACCTTAAGGTAAGTAATTTACCTTGTTCTTTTACAAGCTTAAAAAGCTTTCTTCCTTAGGTTTTTCTTTGTTCAATCTCGGTCACCAATGTGTATCTCCTTGCCAATGTTCTAACCAATATCCAATGACTCCAATGAGTACTAGATAACACATTAACCCTAAGGAACAAACCCTAGGTTAAAAATATGCTTTAAGGTATTAAGGTGATTGTTTTACCTTGGTTTCTCAAGACAAGCTTGGATATGAAGCAAGAAGGACCTCCTCAATCCTTTGAAGAGTAGAAAACAAGCTAGAACAAGGCATAAACATGGAGTCCCATGAGTGTAAATTTTCGGACAAGGAAGAAAATGGTGGGAACCTAGATTTTCTTACACTTTCTTTACCTTAAGAGAATGGAGAAGCCAATGGAGTCTCCAAACTTGAATTTCCTCCTCTAATGGTGGTTTGACTTGGCACCAAAATGAAGCTCTTGAAGTTTTGAAAAGATAGAAAGAGAGAGCTTGAGCTAACTAAGAAGAATATGTAATTTGTTTTGGTTTTGGAGCTAAAATGAGTGAGTTGTGTGCAAGGCTAGATGGAGCTAGCATGGAGTTGCTCTTCACGTTAATGGAGAAGGGAGAGAGAGCAAGAAATCGTGAGAAACAAAGGAGAATGAAGAAGTGAGGAGAGAGAACTAATAAAGTGTGATATTTATGTAAAAGGTGAATAGTGCTTTTGCTTTACAAAACTTTATTTGCCTAATGAGTCATGAAGGTGGTGACTCACCTTATAAGAAACCGGCCCCCATTAGTAACAAGGGGTACTTAAGTCATTGTTGACCAAATATCTCACTTATTGACTTATGTTATAAACTAGCTTAAATAATTTACTATTCACAAAACAAGGCACATTGTTGTGAAATTTTTGATTTCCCATTGATATAGACTTCCAAATGTGATACTATATAGTACACATGTTAATTAAAGAGTAATGATGGACATTTAGCCATTCAAAACTCATTTACAAGACAATTTTTCAAAAACGTGCTTTAAGACTCCTTAAAGCACATTTTGTGTTTTAACTTGTTTTCAAGCTTGGTTTTCTTTGGTAATTGATTTAAAATGACCATTAGGATATTACTAAGGTCTTAGAACAATATTTGGGTACTCTCCCAAGTCTCTCCAAGCTTAGAGCACGTTTTTGCTTAAACTGCTTTTGGTGTTTCCTTATATTTCTTTGATTAGAAATGTTTCTTAATGTTTCTAAGGCATTATTTAGCCTCCTTATATCTTAGTTTATCATTTAAACACCATATCTAAGTTTGGGGTATTTCAATCTACCCCCCTTAAAAGAACTTTGTCCTCAAAGTTCACATATGTGCTTAATCATTCCGGTACTCAATTCCCTTAATCTTAACACCACATCTTATATTCACATTCACACATCTCAAGACTCAAAGGTCAATCTCAAATACAATACATAAGTATTATACATAACTCAAACTTACACCGAAGTGTAGCAACTTACACAAATTCACATCTTAAACAACCAAACAAACGACAAACATGATCGTTTCCTAACTCAAAAGCGAGGAAGCTCTACCCCCCTTAAAAAGGGGTACGCCCCGTACCCTATACAGACGATCTAGTCAGTAAACAAAGAAGGGTACTTCGCCCTCATCTTATCCTCTAACTCCCACGTGGCCTCTTCGACATCCTGGTTAGACCAGAGAACCTTCACCAGTCGCACTGACTTGTGGCGAGTGTCCCTAGTCTTACTGTCCAAGATTCTCTGAGGAGTCTCCACGGATCTCATATTCGGTTCTAAAGTCAACCTCTCAGGTTCTAACACATGGGAGGGGTGGTGCATGTATTTCTTTAGCTGTGAAACATGAAAAACATCATGCACTTTACCCAGCTCAGCAGGTAAATTCAACCTGTAAGCAACCGGGCCCACCCGCTCCGTAATCTCATAAGGACCAACAAATTTCGGGCTTAATTTGCCCTTCTGCCCAAACCTGAATACACCCTTCATCGGTGAAACTCGCAGAAATACCTGGTCGCCCACTGCGAACTCCAGGTCCCGTCGTCGAACATCAGCATACGACTTCTGCCTATCTTGAGCAGCTTTCATGTTCTCCCTGATTTGCTGAACTTCAGCCTTAACTTGTTCTAAGTACTCTGGTCCTATAATGACCGTCTCACTCGACTCATCCCAGCAGAGCGGTGTACGACATGGTCTACCGTACAACGCTTGAAAAGGTGCCATCTTGATCGAAGCGTGATAGCTGTTGTTGTATGAAAACTCGATCAGATGCAATCTGTCAATCCAACTGCCCTGGAAGTCTAAGGCACATGCTCTCAGCATGTCCTCGAGTGTCTGAATAGTACGCTCAGTCTGACCATCTGTCTGAGGATGGAACGCGGTACTCAGCTTGAGTTCTGTACCCAACGCTTCTCTGGTAGCTCTCCAGTACCTCGAAAGGAATCTGGTATCTCTATCTGACACTATGGTCTTTGGTATGCCGTGATGTCTCATGATTTCTTTCTCAAATAACTCAGCTAATTTGGTCACCTTCCAAGTATCCTTCATCGGTATGAATCGGGCTACTTTGGTAAGGCGATCCACCACCACCCATATCATGTTGAGACCTCCCCTAGCAGGTGGAAGCCCAACTACGAAGTCCATGGAGATATCATGGAACTTCCACTCCGGAACTGGCATCGACTGTACCATTCCGCCCGGTCGTCGGTGCTCGAATTTCACCTTCTGGCATGTGAGACACCTCAAGACGAACTCGGTAACATCTGTCTTCATCCCCGACCACCAGAAGTATCTCTTCATGTCTTTATACATTTTAGAGGCTCCCGGATGGATGGAAACTGAAGAACAGTGTGATTCTCTAAGTATACGGTCTTTCAGATCCGTGTTGCCTCGTGGTATGCATAACCGGCCCTTAAGTCTGATCAGATCATCATCATGAAGTCTGAAGTCGTATTTCTGACTCTCAAAGGTACCATCTGTCAGCTTCTGTCTGACCTCTCTCATGTACTCATCTGTCCTCTGAGCCTCTCGCACCTCATCAACCAAGCTGGAGAAAGAAACTAGCGAATGGAGTGAGTGTGCTCGACGGCTCAGGGCATCTGCTACAACATTGGCCTTCCCCTCTTTGTATTGGAGGTCAATGTCATAGTCTTTCAGAAACTCTAACCATCTCCTCTGTCGAAGATTTAACTCCTTCTGAGTGAATATGTATTCAAACTCTTGTGATCGGTGTAGATCGTGACACTAACCCCATATAAGTAGTGGCGCCATATCTTCAAAGCGAAGACTACAGCTCCCAGCTCTAAATCATGTGTGGGGTAGTTCTCCTCATGTTTCTTCAACTGGCGTGAGGCATATGCCACCACCTTGCCATGTTGCATGAGCACGCAACCCAGCCCTCTGCCGGATGCATCACAATAAACCTCAAAGCCCTCTGTACCGTCTGGAATGGTCAGAACCGGTGCAGTGGTCAGTGAGTCCTTCAAGCGCTGAAATGATCTCTCACAGTCAACTGTCCACAAGAATGGTGCATCCTTCTTCATCAGACTGGTCATCGGTTTCGCGACCTTGCTGAAATCTCTAACAAACCTCCTGTAGTAACCTGCCAGACCGAGAAAGCTCCGGATGTCGGTAACAGTCTTCGGCCTTGGCCAAGTACGTACGGCATCAATCTTTGCTGGATCCACTGCGATCCCAGCATCTGAGATGACATGACCTAGGAAAGAGACCTGGTCAAGCCAAAACTCACACTTGGAGAACTTAGCATATAGCTGGTTCTCCCTCAATATTCCAATACCCTCCTCAGATGTTCCTCATGCTCAACCTTAGACTTCGAATATATCAAAATGTCATCAATAAAAACCACAACCGACTTGTCCAGCTGCTCCCGGAACAAGCGGTTCATCAGATCCATAAACTTCGCCGGTGCGTTCGACAAACCGAACGGCATCAGTAAACTCATAGTGGCCGTATCGTGTCCGGAATGCCGTCTTCTCAATGTCTCCCTCCTTAATGGCTATCTGATGATACCCCGATCTGAGATCAATCTTGGAAAACACAGATGCTCCCTTCAACTGATCGAACAGATCGTCAATGCGGGGTAGTGGGTACTTATTCTTCACTGTCACTGCATTCAGCTCTCTGTAGTCGATGCAGAGGCGGAGACTACCATCCTTCTTCTTCACGAAGAGGACTGGCGCTCCCCATGGTGACACACTTGGTCTAATGAATCCCTTATCCAACAAATCTTTCAGTTGTTCTTTTAACTCAGTCATTTCTGCCGGAGCCATACGGTATGGTGCCTTGGCTATCGGTCCGGTACCAGGTAGAAGCTCGATGGTGAACTCTACCTCCCGAGTGGGTGGCATGCCGGGCAGTTCCCGTGGAAATAAGTCGGGGAACTCCGACACTACCGGTAAGTCGGGGTCGAACTCAGGGTCTCTCTCTATGTCCTGTACATAGCAGAGGTATACTTCTTCCTTTCTCCTTAATTCTCTATACATTGCCATGGCGGTGATGATCTAGTCGAAGGCTCTCTGGGCCTCTGGCGGTATGATATTGTTACCCCAGACGGACTCCTGAGCAGCAATCTATGCTCGGCGCAGAGGATACGTCCCTTGTGCCGCTCCAACCAGTTCATCCCGAAGATAACATCAAATCCTAGCTTACTGAACTATGAAACTGACTGGAAAGTCTTCTCCCTTAATTCTGACAGTGGCTCCTCGGTAGTAACGAGTGCAACGAACCTTCTCCTTAGACGGGAGCGTAACCGTGAAGTCGGGTAGCTCATCAGCGTCTAGCCCCAACCTGCTCGCGAATGATGCCGAGACAAAGGTATGCGAGGCCCCTGAGTCGAAGAGAACTGATGCCTCAATCCCATTAATCGGAAAGGTGCCGGTGAGGATGGTACCCGCTAGCGTCGGCTGTGCCTCTGTAAGTATGTTAACGCACCTTCCGTACAAGTCCATACCTATTGTGTTCACAAGCTTTATGAGTATTGATGGTATAACAAGAGTCGTAACATTTATATGAACAACACTGTTATTTTTTATAACCATCCTTTTTACACATGGGCTTTAATCTTACATCTCATTCCTCATCTCATTCTAACATTACATGGCTAATATTGTCTAAAGGTTAGGTTTAATCTTCCTGGTCTCATATGCGTCGCATTGATTACTGCTGATGGTGCTGTATCAGCTTGATTCTCTTAATCCCATGGTACAACATCCTTGATTCTCCTCCCAAAATTAATACATCACCTGACTTAAGTACTAACTTATATGCACAGTCCGCACGCTTCTGCTCGCCGTATAAAAACTCTGCATCATCCCCAATGGACCAAGACACTACGGGTATCCCTCTTTCAAGACTCCGTTGTCTCATCCTTATCCTGGTGTAGTCCCAGTCGCCCGTCCTTCTCATAGAAGTTCACAATGCAAATGTCTGCCTGGATGTCTGGAATCGGTTCAGCTTCCAACTGCTGAGCGATTTCCACGACTTGTGTAATAACTGGATGGAACCTTCGGTATTCCCAATTGTGAGACTCCATCTTGCTCCCTCATGGTTGGTAATTCTTGGCATACGGATTCCATTCCTTGCCCAAGCTCATCATTTTTAATTTCATCCGTGCTCCCCCTGGGTACTCCGGTGTGTAAAAACCTCCCGGTCCCATTCCTAGTTGATTGCATCTCTGATGATGGGCTATTTGTGCTTCGGGTGTCAGGTATCCCCTTAATAAAAATCATACCTGGGCGGATAACCTGACATTGTTCGGTTGGAAAGTCTATGGTTTCGATGTCGGTGTGCTCCGGGTTAGGTGTAGATGGTATTGGGTAGCAGATGTTGAATCTTCCTAAAGTGGTAGTAGGTTATATCTTACTTAAGTTCTAATCTTATCTTATTCTTACTTAACTCATTTATTCACCAAGCATGCATGATAATGCGGTAAGCAGGTAGTTTTTATTATCACTAAATGGTTATAATGGTACCTGGCCTTGATGAGGGTTCAGGCTCATCGTCGCGGTCCACCCATGTGTAAAGTGGGTCCCTACTCTGGGTCGCCCTTGGGTTCTTGCCGCCGGCTGCTGCACCTTCCTCTGACCGTCAGATCTAGCTCCCTGATCGGTCTTGCCCTTGCCCCTGGTATCGGGCATATAGGCTCTGCTAGCAGGGTTCCGGTAACACTCATACGCCTGGTGTCCATAACTCCACAAAAGTTGCACTCCACCTTATTCCCTTTACAATCGAGCCGGGGTGGTCCTTGTGACACCACCTACAAATGAAGCGTCGCTGGTAGCCACCACCGGCTCCCTTCTCAGTCTCAGATCCTGATGATTCATAATGTCAATTCTCATATCTCAAATGGTTACTAATTTGTTTCTTAACTCATTTAATATCAATTCCTTACCCTTTGGCGCCCTAGAGCGCAGGGGTGTAGCTGCATAAGCATACGTCAACTTCAGTGGCTCTTCCGGAGCCTTCTCCTTTTCCTCCTTCCCCTTTGGGTTCTGATTTTTCTGGGCCTGAGGCTGGTACTTTTGTTTCTTGTACCTCCTTGCCCTTGACTTTCTGAGCTCTTACCAGCACTCTTCCTCTTACCATTCTCCTCGTCCCTCAGCTGGACGGTTATCTCAACCTTAGCAGCGGCATGATAGCACTCCTGCTTTTCCATAGTATTAGTCACTCTTATTTCTCATAATCTAAATCTTACTCATTACTTACTCAAATCTCAATCATTCTTATTACCTGCAAGGTAGTATAACTCTCGGCCCCATGCCGTAGCGGAGTCGATGGCTAAGCCCACCATAGAAGCGTCCATCAGGATCTGGTCAGAATCCCAGACCTGGGAGAAGACGGAGCAAGGCAGTGAACTCTGAGTAATACTCCACTGTCATTGTCCGTCTGCTTAAGCGCATCCAACTGTAAGCGCTTCTTCGTCTGGACATGGGCGGGGTAGTACTTTGCTCGTAGCAAGGCGGTGTACTGCTCCCAGCCGAACTCTAGATTGGCCACATGCTCGGCCCTCACCAGCTTCCACCAATCGCCTGCCACCCCCTTTAGATAGAAAGCAGCTAGACGCACCTTGATCCCAGCAGGGACATCAAGGGTCTCGAAGGCGGTCTCCAACTCGGAGATGTACGCCTCAAGCTTGGCGGGATCGGTCTCCCCCTTAAAGTGCGCAGGTCGAAGATCTGCAAGACTCTTCACCCAGTTTGGTTCCCTAGGTTGTGGCGGTGGAGGTGGTGCACCCACACCATGCTGATAGCCCATATGCCCTAATGCGGCAGCTACGATCTCTGCGATCGTCTGCCCTCCAGGTATTCCTGAAGCATCATCACCCTGGCCGTGACCTCGGCTTCCCCTAGGACGTCCTGCCATCTGAACAAGCATAACTCACATTAGATTTGTATACACCGCTGTTTCGGTTAACGAATTTATAACGTCCGTAGACGATAAAGACGATCCACACTTATTAGTGGTCATCTGACTCTACTCACTCTAACTTCTCACACCCTTAACCCAACACTTATTCCTTAACTTATATCCTAACTCGGTGGTTACTCATGTCCGGTATTTCTTGATCAGAGCATAACTACGCTCTGATACCACTTTTGTAACACCCCATCCAAAGCCATTCGTCGTTATCGCAAAACTGAACACTTAATCGAATACGTCGCAGCGGAAATAAATAACACCTGGACCTTGCCACGGTCTGATCTTTAGAATATACCGGCCTTAACATTTACAATACTTATCCAAATACTTATCCAACTCAAAACATCACCATCCACAATACCACAACCAACCGAGTACAAATATCTTACACATGATCGCAACCTTACTTCAGTTTAAATATAAACAGTCGGGTGCACAGGCGCAACCCGAACTCAAAATAAACATCCCACCCTAAGTCTAACCGCTTCTACTCCCTAGTGCGTCCTCATGGGTCTCTTACCTGCAAGTGTAAAAATAGCCCCGAGGGGGTCAGCACGAATGCTGGTACACCCATGGCCCCCAAGCTAACGGGGCTACGACGACTAATTGTCGATAGCATGGAAATTGATTACATACACAAGCATAATATGAAGTGCAATAACAATAACCTCAAATGAACATATATAGTTCACAAACGATGAACGACTCAAGCGTTCCCTTATCAAGTGGGTTAGTAACCCCCTCCTTAGTCCTCATTTCCTTAATCTCAGTACCTTACCTTAATCTCAATCTTAATCTCAACTTAATCTCAGTTAACAAACCGTTCCTGGAAGGGATTGGTTGTAGCTTAATTCGAACCTGGGATTTAGGTGATCCCACCGCACCATTTTAATGCCACCTACTCTGGACGGGAGTCCAGCGTAGCTGAGCCGGCAACCGGCCCTAGGCTACAAGTCCGAAGACAAGTCCTTAAGCGGAGGGCGGATCTGATTCAGATACCGTCCCCCTTTTTCCTTAGCATGCATGACCGAAGATCGGTCCCGGGTTTCCTCACTCAAGTTCCAGTTAGTAGAAATCTTAATCACCATGTGCTAGCTAAGCCTTAACGGGCATTAACCAACAACCACCAAACTTAGCTCTTATTCTTAACTCAGTAAGTACTAAACTTGGTTAGTAACAATCTCAAGTCTCGCGGGTTAGTGTAAAGATAGCACAAACACAACAAGAACAAATATAACCGGTTGCATGCTTTATCTTGTTTTAGTCATAGCAATTAAACAGATAGCACACAAGCCGAGGGACACCTCGTTAGCAAGCAGGTCACAAGAAAGAATGTACCGTTCACCGTCGTCGATCATTTGGTTTATCTCCTTCCAAGTTCCAATTCACAAAGCCTAGAACATTGATTCAGTTTTAGGTTATTATTCAATCCAACTCAATAGAATTACTTAACCTTCCTAGACATCAACTTTTACCCTTTGTTTTTCACTCAGCCTTATGGTTTTTAACTTGACTCCTAGGTGCATCATTTCCTCATTATTTATTACACTTACTCTCCCACTTAATGACCATTACTTAATTATCCCTATCATTTCCTAACCTTAAACAAGGTTTTTGGTCCATACAGTGGCCTGTCCGAACTTGTGTCCGGACTTCCCAAGTTCGGACACAAGTCGAGACTCAAAACTGAAAACAGACGCATGTCCGAACATGTGTCCGGACTACGGAAGTTCGGACATGGGTCGAGGAAAACTCAAAGTAGAAACAGGTACGTCCGAACTTGTGTCCGGACTTCCCAAGGTCGGACACAAGTCGAGACTCTGAAAATTTTCACGCAACAGGGCCTGTCCGAACGTCCATGTCCGGACGGATGTTCGGACAAGGCAAAACACTCATTTTCTAAGCCTTCAAACACTTAACCAATTTTCACCAAACTTCTCCTAAACCTCCATAATGTCTTCTAACTTCATTTGGCACATTTACACCCTCATACAACATCCCACAAAACTCATTTTCTATCTCCTTAAACACTTACTCACTTCATACCAAAATTCCTACACTTATGATATTTTCTCCTTGGTTTTCTAAGTGGTGTTTCATACCTATGACAGCCACTATGCCAATAATGTTCCCTCACTACTACAACATCATCTCCCAATCATCTTTTCTTGCACTTTCCAAGGTTTTCCTTAAATTCTAAACCCTAGTTTCTCCCTAAACCACCTAAAAGTTTTATGCTCTTTTACTTCAACATTTACCTAAGTCCTAAATACCCAAGTACATACTTTTTGATTCCTAAATCCTTCATGGTGATACCTAGGTCATTATAAGTCATTAAACACCTTAATCTCACCCTTTTTCATCAAGACAACCTCTAGAACTTCCTAGTGCTTCCTTAGTCATTAAATTCCCTTGGAACATCTCAAACACTTAAGTTCTCATTTAAATTTTGCCATGGGTTCTCTAGTATATAATACATCCTAACACTTGGTTTTCCTCCATCAAACAACCAATACCACACAAATTCTCATCACAACACCTTAACACACCATTTACACCAAAACCACACCACATCATCACATAGTGCTTAAACTTAAAATGCTTGGCACTTAGGCCCTTAAATGACAATAATCTTAACCACTAAATTTCCACATATATTTTCCTTTAACCTGCGAATACACACAACAAGGCTCCCATTGAAATAAAATGCTTCTTGTAATTCACCTTGATGTTCTTAAACTACCTCTTTTTCTCATTTGCTCCTTAGTCTCAAGTTCACAAGTATAGTCATTGTTTCTCCTAGGTTATATATAACCCTTTTCCAATGTAAACTCTACACTAAACTCATCACATATCTAACTCCCATTCCCTTAAACTATAAAACACCTTAAGGTAAGTAATTTACCTTATTATTTTACAAGCTTTAAAAGCTTTCTTCCTTAGGCTTTTCTTTGTTCAATCTCGGTCACCAATGTGTATCTCCTTGCCAATGTTCTAACCAATATCCAATGACTCCAATGAGTACTAGATAACACATTAACCCTAAGGAACAAACCCTAGGTTAAAAATATGCTTTAAGGTATTAAGGTGATTGTTTTACCTTGGTTTCTCAAGACAAGCTTGGATATGAAGCAAGAAGGACCTCCTCAATCCTTTGAAGAGTAGAAACAAGCTAGAACAAGGCATAAACATGGAGTCCCATGAGTGTAAATTTTCGGACAAGGAAGAAAATGGTGGGAACCTAGGTTTTCTTACACTTTATTTACCTTAAGAGAATGGAGAAGCCAATGGAGTCTCCAAACTTGAATTTCTTACTCTAATGGTGGTTTGACTTGGCACCAAAATGAAGCTCCTGAAGTTTTGAAAAGATAGAAAGAGAGAGCTTGAGCTAACTAAGAAGAATATGTAATTTGTTTTGGTTTTGGAGCTAAAATGAGTGAGTTGTGTGCAAGGCTAGATGGAGCTAGCATGGAGTTGCTCTTCACGTTAATGGAGAAGGGAGAGAGAGCAAGAAATCGTGAGAAACAAAGGAGAATGAAGAAGTGAGGAGAGAGAACTAATAAAGTGTGATATTTATGTAAAAGTTGAATAGTGCTTTTGCTTTACAAAACTTTATTTGCCTAATGAGTCATGAAGGTGGTGACTCACCTTATAAGAAACCGGCCCCCATTAGTAACAAGGGGTACTTAAGTCATTGTTGACCAAATATCTCACTTATATTGACTTATGTTATAAACTAGCTTAAATAATTTACTATTCACAAAACAAGGCACATTGTTGTGAAATTTTTGATTTCCCATTGATATAGACTTCCAAATGTGATACTTTATAGTACACATGTTAATTAAAGAGTAATGATGGACATTTAGCCATTCAAAACTCATTTACAAGACAATTTTTCAAAAACGTGCTTTAAGACTCCTTAAAGCACATTTTGTGTTTTAACTTGTTTTCAAGCTTGGTTTTCTTCGGTAATTGATTTAAAATGACCATTAGGATATTACTAAGGTCTTAGAACAATATTTGGGTACTCTCCCAAGTCTCTCCAAGCTTAGAGCACGTTTTTGCTTAAACTGCTCTTTTGGTGTTTCCTTATATTTTCTTTGATTAGAAATGTTTCTTAATGTTTATAAGGCATTATTTAGCCTCCTTATATCTTAGTTTATCATTTAAACACCATATCTAAGTTTGGGGTATTTCATTGCTATTTGTTTTCACTTATGCCCTATTACTTGTTTCCTAAGTTTTATATTGAATTTGACTTCAAATTTTATTCCGCTAATCACTATCATAATTTGAATCTTTCAAGCTACACGTCCAATTTGAGCCAAAACCACTGCATGGAATAGCCAAAACGCCGTCGTCTGAGGGCGGTTCGCACCCACGAACGCTATGTTCAGGGTCGTGGATGCCTAGTCCATTAGCCCAGACGCTCTCGGACAGTGGGGAGATATTTTTATTTTAAAAAATTTAGGGTTTTTCAGCTTATGTCTGGGCCCACGGATGCCCTGTCCATGGCCCCGGACTTTTTAATATTTTGATTTCTTATAAATTTGACTTTTGGTATGATTAGGCTAACTAGGGTCCATGGGTTCGGACACTAGGTCCGTGGCCAAGGATGGAACTAAAATTTGACCTAATGCGGCCTCTAAAACACTAGTTTAGATTATTTAAATTTACAGTAAAAAATGTCGAAAACAAAAAAATCATAATCATACGCACTTAGGTTAAAGCAACCTCGTAATAAGCCGTAAATAACATAAGGAGAGGAAAAATGAATAATAAAGGTAGTGAAAGTAGTTTGAATTCGAAAAAGTCGAATACCAAGCCCCCGAACCCGAACTCTCCTTTCCTAATTTACTTTAGGTCAAAATTAGGTGGTGACTCTAATTAGGTTCTAGTGAGCTAATTAGGTTTTAATAATTATAGTTATATGACTTAGTTATTAAACATAGGTTATAAGTGGACCTAGAACCCAATCAGATCCAATTCAACCTAAATCAACATAGGATAGTGGTTCAAAAATTGAGCCTTAAGAATGGCGACTCCGCTGGGGACTACCTCTGTTTTTAAAACTTTATTAAATTTAAGAAAGAGGGCTTAACTTGAAATTATTTAAGTATAGCTTTTATTATGTTGTATGTTGTAACACCCCGTTCAAAGCCAATCGTGGTTATCGCAAAACTTAACAACTTAATCACAACGATCGCAGCGAAATAAACTAACACCGGGACCTTGCCACAGTCTGATCAAAAGAACATACCTGACTTTACTAATTACAACACTTATCCAAAATATACATACCATCCAAAATGCCCACCAACCGAGTTTTGAGTATCTCAAGTGACAACAAAAACTTCCATCAGTTTAAATATAAACAGACAGGTGCACATGTGCAACCCGTGCTCAAAATTAAATAACCCATCCTAAGTCTAACCTCTCCTACTCTTGTGGTGTGACTTCATGGGCCGTTTACCTACAAGTGTAAAAACAGCCCCCAAAGGGGGTCAGCACGAATGCTGGTACGACTCTCTCGTGGCCCCCAAGCTAACGGGGCTACGATGACTAATTGTCGATAGCATGGAAATTGATTAGATACACAGTCATAATATGAAGTGCAATAAACAACCATCCACAGATGAACATACATAGTTCACACACAAATGAATGACTCAAGCGTTCCCTTACCAAGTGGGTTAGTAATAACCTTCTTCAGATCTGATTCCACTTAACCCTAGTTCACGTTAACTTACCTCAGTCTTATCCTTATCTTAACCTCAGTATACAAGCCGTTTCTAGAATGGAAATGGTTGTATCTTATCTTAAACTTAGGATTTAGGTGATCCTACCGCACCATCTTAATTCCACCTACCTTGGACGGGAGTCCAGTGTAGCTGAGCCGGCAACCGACCCTAGGGAACAAGTCCGAAGACAAGTCCTTAAGCGGAGGACGGATCTGATTCAGATACCGACCCCCTTTTCCTTAGCATGCATGACCGGAGTCAGTCCCAGGTTCCTCACTCCCCCCTTAAGTTCCAGTTAGTGAAAATCTTACAACCATGTGTTAGTTAAACCTTAACGGGTATTAACCAACAGATACAAATACTTAACTCCTCTTCTTAACTCAATAAGTACTAAACTTAGTTAGTAACAATCTCAAGTCTCGTGGGTTAGTGTAAAGAAAACACATTCACAACGAGAACAAGTATAACCGGTTGCATGCTTTATCTTGTCTTAGTCATAGCAAATAAACAGATAGCACACAAGCCGAGGGACACCTCGCTAGCAAGCAGGTCACAAGAAAGAATGTACCGTTCACCGTCGACTGTCTTTTGTTTAACCTTCTTCGGGGTCCCAATTCACAAACCTAAAACATTCATTCATTTTTAGGCCATTAGTTATTTGCACCTTACTTAACTCTCTCTAGTCCCTAAGGTTTCCCATTCAATACCCACTTAAGTCCTTATCACTTAACCTTATAAACTTACTTAAACATTAAGGTTTATACTTAACTTAACTTAATTCCTTGGTCCTTAGGTTCCTAATCATCATTACCTACTAATGGCATACCTTATTACCAATTAACATCTTTAGAATTTAAAATTTCTTTTTTTTTTATGTTTTTGGCTCGACCGACCATACCGACCGACCTTACCCAAGGTCGGTCCATTCCAGGGCATATTACCGTTTGAAAATTTTACCCCGACCGACCTTGCAAGTCTGGTCCCCAAGTTCGGTCCATTCCCGAGAGTTTTCCCCGTTGAAAATTTAGGCCCGACCGACCTTGCAAGGTCTGTCCCATGTCCGGTCGATTCCAGAGACTAATTCTCATATAAAATTTTAGACACGATCAACCTTGTAAGTCTAGTCCCAAGGTCGGTCCATTCCAGAGACTCAATTCGTACACAAAATACAAGCGCGACCGACCTTGCAAGTCCGGTCCCCAAGGTTGGTCCATTCTAGAAACACTTTCCGGTAGTGTAAACTGGGCTCGACCGACCTTGCAAGTCCGGTCCCTAAGGTCGGTCGGCTCCAGACTTTGTTTCTAAATTCCCATTTGACTCCAAACTTCACCTCATATACCCTAGTATGTTCTAACCTCATTTGGGCACTTGAAACTCACCTTTAGCCTTCCATTAAACTCATGAAATCACTCACCAATATCCATCTTAGTCATTATGCATTTTCCTTGAAATAATGCCAACACTTGTATGTTTTTCAATAGGCTTCTAAGTGGTGGTTCATACCTACCATAACCACTATGCCCAAATGTTTCCTCACCACTATAACATCATCTCCCAAGCATCTTTCACCATCTAAAATTCCTTTATGCAACTACTTAAAGTTCCTTCACAAGTTTATGCCTCCTTCTTCCAACACATTATTTCCTTCCTACTTGTTTACCAATATTTGCCTAAGTCCTAACTACACAAGTATATCCCAAGATATTCATTTGATTCCCAAATCCTCCATGATGATGCCTAAGTCATTCTAACTCATAAAGACACCTTAAACTCACTCTTTCTCATCAAAACAACTCCTAAAGTTTCCTAGTGCTTCCTTAGTCATGAAATCTTTTTAACACATCTTAAACACTTAGGTTCTTCACTAAATTTTGCCATGGGTTCTCTAGTATATTGTTACACCAAAACATTTAGTTTTTCACCATCAAATAGCTATCAACATTCAAATTCTCATTACACCTTCTTAACACACAACATACACCAAAACTACACTACATCACAATATAGTGCATAAACTTAAATTGCATGGCACTTAGGCCCTTAAATGACTTGGCTCTTAGGCCGTTAAATGCATAAATCTTAAACACTGAATTTCCTCAATATAAATAGCCTTTTACCTGCAAATACACACAACAAGGCTCCCATTGCAATTTAAATGCTCTTATAATTCACCTTGACATTCTTAAGCTATCTCCTTTTTCTCATTTGCTCCTTAGTCACAAGTTCTCAATATAAGAATGTTCTTTCTCCTAGGTTTTTATAACTCTTTCCCAATGTAAACTCTACACTAAACTCATCACATATCTAAATCACATTCCCTTAAACAATAAAACACCTTAAGGTAAGACATTTACCTTGCTCCTTTACAAGCTTCACAAACTTTCCTCCTTAGCCTTTTTCCTTGACAATCTCGGTCACCAACCAAACTCTCCTTGCCAATATTCTAACCAATATCCAATGACTCTAATGAGTGCTAGATAATACATTAACCTTAAGGAACAAACCCTAGGTTAAAAATGTGCTTTAAGGTATTAAATTGATTGTTTTACCTTGGAGTCTTAGAATGGGCTTGGATATGAAGCAAGAAGGACCTCCTCTAGCCCTTGGACAATAGAAAACAAGCTAGAACAAGGCATAACAATGAAGCCCCATGAGTATCCATTTTTGGTAATGAAGAATAATGGTGGAAACCTAGATTTTCTTGCATATTCCTTACCTTAAGAGAATGAAGAAGCTAATGAACTCCTCAAGCTTATTTTTTGCCCTTCAATGGAGGTTTCACTTGGCACCGAAATGAAGCTCTTAGAGATTTGAAAGGATAAAAAGAAAGAGCTTGAGCTAACTAAATATATGTGCTTGGTTTTGATTTTGGAGCTTAAATGAGCAAGATGTGGGCAAAGGAAGATCGAGCTAGCATTGAGTTGTCTTCCACGTGAATGAAGAAGGAAGAGAGCAAGAGAAATCAGTGAAGAAGAAGAAGGAATGAAGAAAGGAGGAGAGAGATGGCTTAAAAGGTAAGTTTTCTTTTAAAAGCAAATAGTAACCTTACTTACTTTTTCTCTTCTTTTCTTTTGTTATTTGATCATGTGGTGAATCATCACCTTAAAAACCGGTCACCCCCTTTAATTAAGCTGGTGCAGACGTTATATCGTGAGTGGTTTAAGTGGTGTAATTAAAATTAAAGAAAAGAAATTAAAACCCAAAATAAACGTCGGGCTGCAAACAAATCCCGGTCGCAGTAGTATAGTGAAAATGTAAGCGACCGGATATCGAACCACGGGACTAATATACATATTATAGTACCTAAGCGTGTCACAAAGAGGGGGGATTAATTGACTTGTTTTTTTTATAAATAAAAGGAAAGATAAAATAAACTAAATTAACAGATAAACTAAACGGGACTCTGGTTCAGATTAATATTATCTACTCTTTCATGCTATTCCTACTGGTTTAATTATAATTGTCTGGCAAAATTCCTTTAATTATCTTAAGGACTAAGTCATAGCCTCATAAGAACTCGTTAACCAGAAATACTCGGTCTAATCAAGGTTCGAGCACTCTTATGTAAACGGACATTAAGTTCCAGGAAATATAATTGCATCTGAAAATACTAACTCATTAAATCATAATAGAGCTTTCTCCAGATTTACGGCTTAATCAACCTATCTATTTATCACCTGGTCTGATCAAAATAGACTTAGCAAGCAATTTAATAAACTCATGACATTTATTAAAAAGGCGAGAGATGAGCTTTAAGCGTAACAAACTTCATTAAATTAAAACCAGTAAAAACATTGCAAAATTAATACAGAACATAATAATCATTCGCAAAGCATATGAACTCTAGCCTAACATAGTAAATAGTTTGGTCTTCTATTTAAATACGTGAGACTAGAGGTGAAATTAATGAGATGAAAAGAAAACAAATGGAGAAGCGGGAGATTAGAGATGAAGATGAACGAGTGAGTGAAAGTGTAGTGGTACGAAGATGGAATGATGGTGTGAATTGGAACTCCAGAGGAACCACGGAAGGAGCCTCCGGAAGGACACTGGAGAAGGTGAGACGAGTGTTGTATTTATAGAGGAAGAAGAAACAACTTCAATCAATTGAGCTCGATGATTGAAGCCTCATTGATTGCAGGGGACAGGAACAACGTGTGATTTCTGGTAGGCGGAGTAGATAGATATGGCAGTGGGCAGAGAGTCGGCGCGAGTTGCAGACGAAGACGGGCGAAGAAGATAAGGTCGCGCACATTTATACGCGTCCGCTCAATAACATGCGGTCCTCTCTGTTTTGTCCGCCTCGTATCAAGCGGTCTCCTCTGTCTTGTCCGCCTCGCGGTCTCCTCTGTGTCGTCGGCCTTCTCACTCACGTGACCTTCTTTAATCCTTTTGATAATATAAGTGTGTTTTAGGTATTTTTCCTACAATTTAACACATAAAATACATCAGTAAATATAACAACATATTTATAGGAAAAACCTAGATAAGTGAGAAACATTACTAAAATTGCTACAATTAATAAGGTGATTAAACCCTAAAAAGTCTATATGTTTTGCACTTATCAAACTTCCTCACACTTGACTTTTGCTTGTCCTCAAGCAAATAAGGAATATAATTATCTCTAAGCCAAAATAATAAAACAAGATTAAATAAGTGTAGAAGGGAATTTAGACAAAGTGACAATTGAGAGAATAATTCTGATCTTAGAAGTAGGTTTTTATAAACAGTGAAGAAGAAAAATTTAATAAAAGCATAGAAAAACTAACTGCAGAAAACAAGTTAGATTAACCTGGGATTTCCAACCAATTCATTCACTAACCCGGGATGACAAGGGATGTGAAGTAATGCCTTATTCCGCAATACCTTTCAACACCACGTACTCATGTTTATAAATATAAATTGCAATTTATATTTTTTTTTGAATGTGCAAATTGTATAGACAAAGCACATATTATTTATATAATATATATTTTTTGAATTGCATTATTTTTTTTCTGTACCCCAGACTTTTCTCTCTATGCTTGTAGCGGTGTTGGGTCTTCTATCCCAGGTCACGAGACCTTAGGTAGATAGGTGTAAAAGCACCCTAAAGAACTTAATAACCGGATAGACGAGGCCTGTTTTGGGTTAGAAAAATTCATAAACAGCGGAGTACCTTGTCTTTATCCTTTTCTTTCCTTGACTTTCCACATATTTCCATAATCCCAAGCTAACTAAATTGATTTTTACAATCAGCAGATCTATCATAATTTGAGTAAAAATAGAGTATTTTGAAGGAAAATAATTTTATACAAACTCCTTGAAATAAAACTACCTTTCAGTTGTCACCTGACATAATTTCAGACACTTCTACAATTATTTATCTCATTTTTGCAATTTTTTTTTAAAAAATTAGGCAGTTTAGAGTAGCAAAAAGTGAGTGTGGCATTATCGAACAACTGTCATATTTTCAGGGAAAGGTCTCTCCTTCCTCACACTTAAGAGGAGCAATGTCCTCATTGATCAAAATTAATTCAAGAAAAGGACCTTTCAAAATATGACAGATTCATAAAGGATAAAACTGAAACTCCCCTTGTATCGTAGATTGAGGAAGGTATCCTTCCTCACACTTAGAGCTTTGGTAGGGGTGAGATGTTCCTCACACTTAAGTTCGCGCAAGTGTTCAACCAAAGGTATCGAATTCCTAGAGCAAATGAGGTTGCTTCCATAGGCGAGTTCAGCTATATGTTCGAATATTTATTCTGAAAAGAAAATCATATATAGCCAGCAGAACTCAAGTGGCACCAAAAAGAAAATAAAAATATGATAAACATAAATAATTAGGCATAAATAACTTTAAGCAAAAATAATAAAGTACTACATAAAATAAAAACATGAAGCAAACCGAACTGTTACCTTCCAGAAGTTTGATAAGGTTTAAACAGTATAAGTCTACAAAATGTTAGTAAACAACATAATAAAGTACTACAAAAAATAAAAACATTAAGAGATAACAAATATTAATAAACAAAAAGCAACATAAAAACTAATATTAATAGCAACATAAATATTAATATTAAAAACAACATAAAAATTAATATTATTAACAAAGCATTAATATTTGACATAAACATTTTAGTAATATTAACAAAAATAGAAAACAAGAAGAACAAATAATATGAAATATAAACAGAATAATTATACAACATAAATTCTGTCGAAAAATCGACAGAACCTCCCCTAAAAATCTACGATTCTCCACAATTAATTCAGTCAAACGCAAGGTAATTCAATACCGTTATCAGCATAAATCCACATATAACAACCTATAATCATAAATTCATTCGTTTAATAAAACAAGGCCTAATACAATTGGAGAATGCTATTTTAACATAGCAAGTCTCGTATCTACATAGACCTAAATTTGAAATTCATCCAAAATGACAATTTAAGTATAATCAGTGTAGTTTTAACCTTGTTATGTATAATATGATTTATTGAAGAAGAATCTGAGACAAAAATCGCATATTAAGCTCGAATTTTCGAACGGGTCGACCTAGGGTTCGAAAGTTCAGTCCTTAATTTCTCCTAGTGTAGTTCATTATTTGTGGATTTGAAACTATATAAACGTTAAGAATTGAAAAACAAAGATTTCGGTACTAACCTTGCGTAATTTGGTGGAGAACTGAGGAAGTTGTGTTGAATTGAAGAGGAGGGAGTTGCGCGGCTTGTTCGTTCTCCTCTGTACCGGTTCGAGCTCTCTAATTTGGAGAAGAACAGATGTGAAGAAACGCATCGTTTGAGCTTTTTTTTTTTATTTGCGAAGTCCGTCCGCTCGTTATCAGGCGGTTACCTGTGTGCCGTCCGCTAGTTAAGTGGCGGACAAGAGTGGAGACGTCCGCGAGGCGGTCTCGTGTGTGGAGTCCGCGTGTGGTAAGTGGCGGACAAGGCCTGTGTGGTGTCCGCATGATTCTGGCGGACAAGACCTTGTTCGATTTTTTTTTTTCGCTTCCATTCGTAACAGACAGAAATATAAAGTATAGGTTAGTAAAAATAATGACATAAAATTAGAAGTTAATTTAATTAGTTGGACAGAATAATTAACGTTAGTAGTTAGAGACAATGGAAAGAAATGACAGGAAATTAAATGACAGAAATTATAAGTTAGTAGTTAGTATACACAGGAAATTAAATGTTAGGGACAATGGAATTAAATGTTAGAGACAATGGAAATTAAATGACAATAATAAAGAGTTAGAAGTTAGAAGTTCAAAGTTAGATGGCCAAAGTCAGGTGTCCAAAGTCATATATATGTCCAATCAGGTGTCCAATTAATATTAACAGATATTAGATAATTAATATTAACAAATATAGAAGATAATTAATATTAACAATAATATTAACAGAAATAAGAGAACAAAATATTTATAATTAACAGGTTAATAATCCGGGGCTTAGGAACTAGAATAAATCTAGTCCCCGGCAATGGCGCCATTTTGCAGACGTTATATCGTGAGTGGTTTAAGGGTTTAATTAAAAAAGAAAAGAAATTAAAACCCAAAATAAACGTCGGGCTGCAAACAAATCCCGGTCGCAGTAGTATAGTGAAAATGTAAGCGACCGGATATCGAACCACGGGACTAATATACATATTATAGTACCTAAGCGTGTCACAAAGAGGGGGGATTAATTGACTTGTTTTTTTTATAAATAAAAGGAAAGATAAAATAAACTAAATTAACAGATAAACTAAACGGGACTCTGGTTCAGATTAATATTATCTGCTCTTTCATGCTATTCCTACTGGTTTAATTATAATTGTCTGGCAAAATTCCTTTAATTATCTTAAGGACTAAGTCATAGCCTCATAAGAACTCGTTAACCAGAAATACTCGGTCTAATCAAGGTTCGAGCACTCTTATGTAAACGGACATTAAGTTCCAGGAAATATAATTGCATCTGAAAATACTAACTCATTAAATCATAATAGAGCTTTCTCCAGATTTACGGCTTAATCAACCTATCTATTTATCACCTGGTCTGATCAAAATAGACTTAGCAAGCAATTTAATAAACTCATGACATTTATTAAAAAGGCGAGAGATGAGCTTTAAGCGTACCAACTTCATTAAATTAAAACCAGTAAAAACATTGCAAAATTAATACAAAACATAATAATCATTCGCAAAGCATATGAACTCTAGCCTAACATATTAAATAGTTTGGTCTTCTATTTAAATACGTGAGACTAGAGGTGAAATTAATGAGATGAAAAGAAAACAAATGGAGAAGCGGGAGATTAGAGATGAAGATGAACGAGTGAGTGAAAGTGTAGTGGTACGAAGATGGAATGATGGTGTGAATTGGAACTCCAGAGGAACCACGGAAGGAGCCTCCGGAAGGACACTGGAGAAGGTGAGACGAGTGTTGTATTTATAGAGGAAGAAGAAACAGCTTCAATCAATTGAGCTCGATGATTGAAGCCTCATTGATTGCAGGGGACAGGAACAACGCGTGATTTCTGGTAGGCGGAGTAGATAGATATGGCAGTGGGCAGAGAGTCGGCGCGAGTTGCAGACGAAGACGGGCGAAGAAGATAAGGTCGCGCACATTTATACGCGTCCGCTCAATAACATGCGGTCCTCTCTGTTTTGTCCGCCTCGTATCAAGCGGTCTCCTCTGTCTTGTCCGCCTCGCGGTCTCCTCTGTGTCGTCCGCCTCCTATGTGGCGGTTGCAAGCCTCTGCGCCTTCTCACTCACGTGACCTTCTTTAATCCTTTTGATAATATAAGTGTGTTTTAGGTATTTTTCCTACAATTTAACACATAAAATACATCAGTAAATATAACAACATATTTATAGGAAAAACCCTAGATAAGTGAGAAACATTACTAAAATTGCTACAATTAATAAGGTGATTAAACCCTAAAAAGTCTATATGTTTTGCACTTATCAGCTGGTCATGGTCTTGTTTGATCAACTAACTAAACTTAATTGTCTAAAGACTAAACTAGGCACTATTTGATTACTATTCACAAACTAGTGCACATAATTGTGAAATTTTTTATTTCCCATTGATTTATACTTCCTAATGTGATACTAAATAGTACACAAATTAATTAAGGAGTAATCATGGGCATTTAGCCACTTAAAACCCCTCTCTATGACAATTTTCCAAAAATGTGCTTTAAGAGTCCTTAAAGCACAATTTGTGTTTTAACTTGTTTTTGAGCTTGGTTTTCTTTAGTAATTGACTTAAAATGACCATTCGGATATTACTAAGGTCTTAGAATGATATTTGGGTGCTCACCCAAGTCTCTCCAAGCTTAGAGCACGTTTTTGCTTAAACTGCTCTTTTGGTGTTTCCTTATGTTTTCTTTGATTAAAAATGTTTCTTAATGTTTCTAAGGCATTATTTAGCCTCCTTATATCTTAGCTTATCACTTAAACACCATATCTAAGTTTGGGGTATTTCAATCTACCCCCCTTAAAAGAACTTTGTCCCCAAAGTTCACACGTGTACTTAATCATTCACAGTACTCAATTTCTCAATCTTAACACCACATCTTATATTCTCATTCACACATCTCAAGACTCAAAGGTCTACCACAAATACAATGCATAACTGTTATACATATCTCAAACTTACCACCAAGGTGTAATAACATACACAAATCACATCTTACACCAACCAAACAAACGACAAACATGTTTGTTACTAACTCAAAAGCGAGGAAGCTCTACCCCCCTTAAAAAGGGGTACGCCCCGTACCCTATACAAACGATATAGTCGGTAAAAAAAGAAGGGTACTTCGACCTCATCTTATCCTCTAATTCCCAAGTGGCCTCTTCGACATCTTGGTTAGACCAGAGAACCTTCACCAGTCGCACTAACTTATGGCGAGTGTCCCTAGTCTTACTATCCAAGATTCTCTGAGGAACCTCCACTGGTCTCATATTCGGTTCTAATGTCAACCTCTCAGGTTCTAACACATGAGAGGGTTGGTGCATGTATTTCTTTAGCTGAGAAACATGAAAAACATCATGCACTTTACCCAGCTCAGCAGGTAAATTCAACCTGAAGCAACTGGGCCCACCCGCTCCGTAATCTTATAAGGACCCACAAACTCCGGGCTCAATTTTCCCTTCTACCCAAATCTGAATACACCCTTCATCGGTGAAACTCACAGAAATACCCGGTCGCCCACTGCGAACTCCAGGTCTCATCGTCGAACATCAGCATACGACTTCTGCCTATCTTGAGCAGCTTTCATGTTCTCCCTGATTTGCTGAACTTCGACCTAAACTTGTTCTAGATATTCTGGTCCTATAATGACCGTCTCACTCGACTCATCCCAGCAGAGCGGTGTACGATATGGTCTACCGTACAACGCTTGAAAAGGTGCCATCTTGATCAAAGTGTGATAGTTGTTGTTGTATGAAAACTCGATCAGATGTAACTTGTCGATCCAGCTGCCCTGAAAATCAAAGGCACATGCTCTCAGCATGTTCTCGAGTGTCTGAATTGTATGCTCAGTCTGACCATCTGTCTGAGGATGGAACGTGGTACTCAGCTTCAGTTCTGTACCCAACGCTTCTCTGGTAGCTCTCCAGTACCTCGAAAGGAATCTGGTATCTCTATCTGACACTATGGTCTTTGGTATCCCGTGATGTCTCATAATTTCCTTTTCAAACAACTCAGCTAATTTGGTCACCTTCCAAGTATCCTTCATCGGAATGAATTGGGCGACTTTGGTAAGGCGATCCACCACCACCCATATCATGTTGAGACCTCCCCTAGCAGGTGGAAGTCCAACTACGAAGTCCATGGAGATATCATGAAACTTCCACTCCGGAACTGGCATCGACTGTACCATTCCGCCCGGTCGTCGGTGCTTAAATTTCACCTTCTGGCATGTGAGACACCTCAAGATGAACTCAGTAACATCTGTCTTCATCCCCGACCACCAGAAGTATCTCTTCATGTATTTATACATCTTAGAGGCTCCCGGATGGATGGAAACTGAAGAATAGTGAGATTCTCTAAGTATACGGTCTTTCAGATCCGTGTTGCCCCGTGGTATGCATAACCGGCCCTTAATTCTGATCAGATTATCATCATGAAGTCTGAAGTCGTATTTCTGACTCTCAAAGGTACCATCTGCCAGCTTCTGTCTGACTTCCCTCAAGTACTCATCTGTCCTCTGAGCCTCTCGCACCTCATCAACCAAGCTGGAGGAAGAAACTAGCGAATGGAGTGAGTGTGCTCGACGACTCAGGGCATCCGCTACAACATTGGCCTTCCCTTCTTTGTATTGGAGGTCAATATCATAGTCTTTCAAGAATTCTAACCATCTCCTCTGTCTGAGATTCAACTCCTTCTGAGTGAATATATATTTCAAGCTCTTGTGATCGGTGTAGATCGTCACACTAACCCCATACAAGTAGTGGCGCCATATCTTCAAAGCGAAGACTACAACTCCCAACTCTAAATCATGCGTTGGGTAGTTCTCCTCATGTTTCTTCACCTGGCGTGAGGCATATGCCACCACCATGCCATGTTGCAAGAGCACGCAACCCAGCCCTCTGCCGGATGCATCACAATAAACCTCAAAGCCCTCCGTACCGTCTGGAATAGTCAGAACCGGTGCAGTGGTCAATGAGTCCTTCAAACTCTGAAATGAACTCTCACAATTAGCCGTCCACACGAACGGTGCATCTTTCTTCATCAGACTGGTCATCGGCTTCGCACATTGCTGAAATCCTTAACAAACCTCTGGTAGTAACCTACTAGACCGAGAATGCTCCGGATGTCGGTAACAGTCTTCGGTCTTGGCCAAGTACGTACGGCATCAATCTTTCCTGGATCCACTGAGATCCCAGCATCTGTGATAATATGACCTAAGAATGAGACTTGGTCAAGCCAAAACTCGCATTTTGAGAATTTAGCATATAACTGGTTCTCCCTCAATATCTCTAACACTTTCCTCAAATGTTCCTCATGTTCAGCCCTTGACTCTAAATATATTAATATGTCGTCGATAAATACCACAACTGACTTGTCCAGCTGTTCCCGGAACAAGCGGTTCATCAGATCCATAAATTTCGCCAGTGCGTTTGACAAACCGAATGGCATCACCGTGAACTCATAGTAGCCGTATCGGTCCGGAATGCTGTCTTCTCAATATCCCCCTCCTTAATGGCTATCTGATGATACACTGATCTGAGATCTATCTTTGAGAACACAGATGCCCCCTTCAACTGATCGAACAGATCGTCAATGCGGGGTTGTGGGTACTTGTTCTTCACAGCCACTGCATTCTACTCTCTGTAGTCGATGCAGAGGCGGAGACTACCATCCTTCTTCTTCACGAAGAGAACTGGCGCTCCCCATGGCGATACACTTGGTCTAATAAATCCCTTATCTAACAAGTCTTTCAACTGATCCTTTAACTCATTCATTTCGGCCGGAGCCATGCGGTATGGTGCCTTGGCTATCGGTCCGGTTCCTGGTAGCAGCTCAATGGTGAACTCTACCTCCCGAGTGGGTGGCATGCCGGGCAGTTCCCGTGGAAACAGATCGGGGAACTCCGACACTACCGGTAAGTTGGGGTAGAACTCGGGGTCCCTCTCTATGTCCTGGACATAGCAGAGATACACTTCTTCCTTCCTCCTCAATTCCTTATACATTGCCATAGTGGTGATGATCTTAGTCGAAGGCTATCTCGGTCTCTAGCGGTATGATATTGTCACCCCAAATGGACTCCTGAGCAGCAGTCTATGCTCGGCGCAGAGGATACGACCCTTGTGCCGCTCCAACCAATTCATCCCGAAAATCACATCAAATCCGAATTCCTTAAACTCAATACAACTGACTGGAAAATCTTCCCCCTTAAACCTGACAATGGCTCCTCGGTAGTAACGAGTGCAACGAACCTCTTCGTTAGACGAGAACGTAACCGTGAAGTCGGGTAGCTCATCAGCGTCTAGCCCAACCTTCTCGCAAAAGATGTCGAGATAAAGGTATGCGAGGTCCCTGAGTCGAAGAGAACTGATGCCTCAATTCCATTAATCGGAAAGGTGCCGGTGAGGATAGTGCCGCTGGCGTCGGCCTGTGCCTCTGTAAGTATGCTTAACGCACCTTCCGTACCGAGTCCATAAGCTAATTGTATTCACAAGCTTCATGAGTAATGATGGTATAACAAGAGTCGTAACAATTAATATGAACAACACTGTTATTTTATTAATAACCATCCTTTTTACATCATGGGCTTCTTCCTTGCATTTCATTCCTTATCTCATACTAAAAACATTACATGGCTAATATTGTCTAAAGGTTAGGTTCAATCTCCCAGGTCTCATATGCGTCGCATTGATTACTGCTGACAGTGTTGTATTCAGCTTGATTCTCTTAATCCCATGGTATAACATCCTTGATTCTCCTCCCATAACTAATACATCCCTTGACTTAAGTATTAACTTATTAGCACGGTCCGCATGCTTCTGCTCGCCGTACAAAAATTCAGCGTCATCTCCAATGGACAAAGACACTACGGGTATCCCTCGTTCGAGAGACTTTGTTGTCTCATCCTTGTCCTGATGTAGTCCAAGTCGCCCATCTTTCTCATAGAAGTTTACAATGTAGATGTCCGCTTGTATGTCTGGAATCGGGTCGGCTTCCAACTGTTGAGCGATCTCCACGACTTGTGTAATAACTGGATGGAACTCTTCGGGTATTCCCGGTGGTGAGTCTCCATCTTGTATCCTCGTGGTTTGGTAGGTCTTGGAATACGGATTCCTTTCCTTGCCTAAGCTCATCATCTTTAACTTCATCCTTGCTCCTCCTAGGTACTCCGGTGTATAAAAACCTCCCGGTCCCACTCCTACTGTACTGCATCTCCTGATGATGGCTATTTGTGCTCCTAGTGTCAGGTATCCCCTTAATAAAATCATACCTGTGCGGATAACCTGACATTGTTCGGTTGGAAAGTCTCGGGTATCGATGTCGGTGTCTTCCAGGTTAGGTGTTGAAGGTATTGGATAGCACATGTTGAAGTTTCCTAAGGTGGTAATAGGTTATATCTTACTTAAGGTTCTAATCTTTTCTTATTCTCACTTAACTCATTTATTTCCCAAGCATGCATGTAATGCGGTAAGCTGGAAATTTTATTACTAAGTGGTTATAGCGGTACCTGGCCTCGATGAGGGTTCAGGCTCATCATCCCGGTCACCATGTGTAGTGTGGGTCCCGACTTCTGGGCTACCCATGGGTTCTTATCTGCAGCCTGCTGCACTCTCCTCTGACCGTCAGATCCAGTCCCCTGATCAGTCTTGCCCTTGCCCTTCATCTCGGGCCTAAAGGCTCTACTAGCGGGGTTCCGGAAACACTCGTACGCTCGGTGCCCGTACACCCCACAATAGTTGCAATCCACCTTGTTCCCCTTACAATTGAGCCCGGGGTGGTCCTAGTGACACCACTGACAGATGTAGCGTCGCTGGTAGCCACCACCGGCTCCCTTATCAGTCTCAGATCTTGATCATTCACAGTATTAGTACTCCTTAGCGGTTTGCTAAATGTTCCTTTACTCATTCAATATTAATTTCCTTACCCTTTGGCGCCCTTGAGCGAAGGGGCTTAGCAGCATATGCATATGTCAACTTCAGTGGCTCTTCTGGAGCCTTCTCCTTTTCCTCCTTCCCCTTTTGGTTCTGACTTTTCTGGGCTTGAGGCTGGTACTTCTGTTTCTTGTACCCTCCTTGCCCTTGATTCTCTGTGCTCTTCCCGGCACTCTTCCTCTTAGCATTTTCCTCGTCCCTTAGCTGGACGGTTATCTCAACCTTAGCAGCGGCATGATAGCACTCCTGCTTTCCAAAGTATTAGTTACTCTTATTTCTCACAATCTAAATCTTACTCATTTACTTACTCATATCTCAACCATTCTCATTACCTGCAAGGTAGTATAGCTCGTCGTCCCCATGCCGTAGCGGAGTCGATGGCTAAGCCCGCTATAGAAGCGGTCCACCAGTATCTGGACTGAATATCCAAGACCTAGCAGAAGACGGAGCAAGGCGGTGAACTCTGACTAATACTCGTCCACCGTCATCTTGTCGGTCTGCTTAAGCGCATCCAACTGCAAGCGCTTCTTCGTCTGGACATGGGCAGGATAGTACTTAGCTCGTAGCAATGCGGTGTACTGCTCCCAGCTGAACTCTAGATTGGCCACATGCTCGGCCCTCACCAGCTTCCACCAATCGCCTACTGCCCCTTTCAGGTAGAACGCAGCCAGGCGCACCTTGATCCTAGCAGGGACGTCAAGGGTCTCGAAGGCGGTCTCCAGCTCGGAGATGTACGCCTCAAGCTTGGCGGGATCAGTCTCCCCCTTGAAATGTGCGGGTCGAAGGTCTGCTAGACTCTTCACCTAGTTCGGTTCTCGGGGCTGTGGCGGTGGAGGTGGGGTGCACCAGGCTGATAGCCCATGTGCCCTAAAGCGGCAGCTATGATCTCTGCGATCGTCTGCCCTCCCGGTATCTCAGTCTCGTCGCCTCGACCACGGCCTCGGCCTTGTCTCCTTCCTGACATCTGAATAAGCACAACTCACATTAGGTTCAAATCCATAACGGTTTCGGTTCAAGGATTTGTATCGTCCGTAGACGGTAAAGACGATCCACACTTAATAGTGGTCATCTGACTCTACTCACTCTAATTTCTCACATCTTTAACCCAATACTTATATCTTAACTTATACCCTAACTCGGTGGTCACTTATGTCTATTGTTTCTTGATCAGAGCGTAACTACGCTCTGATACCACTTTTTGTAACACCCCGTCCAAAGCCAATCATGGTTATCGCAAAACTTAACAACTTAATCACAACGATCGCAGCGGAATAAACTAACACCGGGACCTTGCCACGGTCTGATCAAAAGAACATACCGGACTTTACTAATTACAACACTTATCAAAAATATACATACCGTCCAAAATGCCCACCAACCGAGTTTTGAGTATCTCAAGTGACAACAAAAACATCCACCAGTTTAAATATAAACAGACGGGCGCACATGCGCAACCCGTGCTCAAAAATAAATAACCCATCCTAAGTCTAACCGCTCCTACTCTCTTGGTGTGACTTCATGGGCCGCTTACCTGCAAGTGTAAAAACAGCCCCCAAAGGGGGTCAGCACGAATCCTGGTACGACCCTCTCGTGGCCCCCAAGCTAATGGGGCTACGATGACTAATTGTCGATAGCATGGAAATTGATTAGATACACAGTCATAATATGAAGTGCAATAAACAACCATCCATAGATGAACATACATAGTTCACACATAAATGAATGACTCAAGCGTTCCCTTACCAAGTGGGTTAGTAATAACCTCCTTCAGATCTGATTCCACTTAACCTCAGTTCACCTTAACTTACCTCAGTCTTATCCTTATCTTAATCCTATACAAGCGTTTCTAGAATGGAAATGGTTGTATCTTATCTTAAACTTAGGATTTAGGTGATCCTACCGCACCATGTTAATGCCACCTACCTTGGACGGGAGTCCAGTGTAGCTGAGCCGGCACCCGACCCTAGGCAACAAGTCCGAAGACAAGTCCTAAAGCGAGGACAGATCTGATTCAGATACCGACCCCCTTTACCTTAACATGCATGACCGGAGTCAGTCCCGGGTTCCTGACTCCTCCCTTAAGTTCCAGTTAGTGAAAATCTTACAACCATGTGTTAGTTAAACCTTAACGGGTATTAACCAACAAATACCAATACTTAACTCCTCTTCTTAACTCAATAAGTACTAAACTTAGTTAGTAACAATCTCAAGTCTCGTGGGTTAGTGTAAAGAAAGCACATTCACAACGAGAACAAGTATAACCGGTTGCATGCTTTATCTTGTCTTAGTCATATCAAATAAATAGATAGCACACAAGCCGAGGGACACCTCGTTAGCAAGCAGGTCACAAGAAAGACTGTACCGTTCACCGTCGACTGTCGTTTGTTTAACCTTCTCCGGGGTCCCAATTCACAAACCTAAAACATTCATTCATTTTTAGGCCATTAGTTATTTGCACCTTACTTAACTCTCTCTTAGTCCCTAAGGTTTCCCATTCAATACCCACTTAAGTCCTTATCACTTAACCTTATAAACTTACTTTAAACATTAAGGTTTATACTTAACTTAACTTAATTCCTATGGTCCTTAGGTTCCTAATCATCATTACCCTACTAATGCCATACCTTATTACTAATTAACATCTTTAGAATTTAAAATTTCTTTTTTAATTATGTTTTTGGCTCGACCGACCATACCGACTGACCTTACCCAAGGTCGGTCCATTCTAGGACATATTACCGTTTGAAAATTTTACCCCGACCGACCTTGTAAGTCCGGTCCCCAAGGTCGGTCCATTCCCGAGAGTTTTCCACGTTGATAATTTAGGCCCGACCGACCTTGTCAAGGTCGGTCCCAAGTCCGGTCGATTCTAGAGACTAATTCTCATACAAAATTTTAGACACGACCGACCTTGTAAGTCCGGTCCCAAGGTCGGTCCATTCCAGAGACTCAATTCATACACAAAATACAAGCCCGACCGACCTTGCAAGTCCGGTCTCCAAGGTCGGTCCATTCCAGAAACTCTTTCCGGTAGTGTAAACTGGGCTCGACCGACCTTGCAGGTCCGGTCCCTAAGGTCGGTCGGCTCCAGACCTTTGATTCTAAATTCCCATTTGACTCCAAACTTCGCCCCATATACCCTAGTATGTTTTAACCTCATTTGGGCACTTCAAACTCACATTTAGCCTTCCATTAAACTCATTAAATCACTCACCAATATCCATCTTAGTCATTATGCATTTTCCTTGTAATAATGCCAACACTTGTATGTTTTTCAATAGGCTTCTAAGTGGTGGTTCATACCTACCATAACCACTATGCCCAAATGTTACCTCACCACTATAACATCATCTCCCAAGCATCTTTCACCATCTAAATTTCCTTTATGCAACTACTTAAAGTTCCTTCACAAGTTTATGCCTCCTTCTTCCAACACATTATTTCCTTCCTACTTGTTTACCAATATTTGCCTAAGTCCTAACTACACAAGTATATCCCAAGACATTCATTTGATTCCCAAATCCTCCATGATGATGCCTAAGTCATTCTAACTCATAAAGACACCTTAAACTCACTCTTTCTCATCAAAACAACTCCTAAAGTTTCCTAGTGCTTCCTTAGTCATGAAATCTCTTTAACACATCTTAAACACTTAGGTTCTTCACTAAATTTTGCCATGGGTTCTGTTATACCCAAAATTTTGACCCCCTGGGTTGGGGTCTACGGGGTGCTGGTGTTGTGAGAGGCATTTTAATCTAGTAGTGAGGGATTCCGGCTCGATCGGCGCGTTCCATGGCATGGGGAACAGCTTCGTCATTTTCAGGGGCGTTTTGGTAATCTTTAAAGGCTCCTGAGACCTCCTATAAGCTTTCTCTCTCCTCCAAAGGATGCCCAAATCACCTTGAAATGCTTTGATATTTTAACCCATGATGGAGGATGATATTCTAAGCATAATGGCGTTGGAATATTGATTTTTCGAGTTTCCAATAATTTTCTAGCAATTTCTGACTGAATCTGACAAGAAATTCAATTTAAAAATATTCCAACATTTAAAAAATTCGGTTCCACCTCAGAAAATTCATAATATCCATCCTTGACATGTGGTTAAAATTTCACAGCAAAATTCCTTTGGGAAGTCTTTTAATTAAAATACCAAAAAATCTTACTTTTACTAGATTTTCTTTATCTTTAAGAAAGTCTATATAAGGGGATAGGTTTTTTGATAAAGAGAGAACCTCATATGCTCAAGAACCCTAGAGAGTCAGAAAACACAGCCTCCTCTCTCTCTCTCACGTTTTCCAACACTCGGCCACCCAAATCATACCGAAAATCCCCCGAAATCACCATCTAAACACGTTTTCCAATCCCCAAAGCACCAATAGTCATCAAAACCCCACAAAACACCACCAAAACGTGAAGAACAGCAGGAACAACCAACAACCAGAAGCTTGGTTCGAAATCCTTTCTGGTCTGCCATCAACGGAGCACTCGACGAATCCCGGTGTGAAGAATCATCTTGAATTCGAAGGTAAAACAGGTTACAACTCTACTTTTCTAATTCCCCACGACCTTATTAGCTCTCTGTCAAATTTTGGGTTCAAACTAACCTTCGTACGCTTCTGTATTGCTGTTTGTTTAAGCTTCTGTCCAATAACTTGTTTACCAAGTTTCGTGCTTAATTCGAATTCAAATTGAAAACTTTCAATCACTAACATCTTGTACATCCTTCAGGCTACACACCCATAAAATTTGAGCCAAAAACACCTTCGGGAACAGCCTCAACGCCGCCGTCCGAGGGCGGTCCGCACCCACGGACGTCATGTCCGGGGTCCCGGACTCCCTGTCCGTAAGCTCGGACGCCCACGGACGGCGGCGGGATTTTTAAATTTAAAAAATTTAGGTTTTCTAAAAATGTCCGGGCCCACGGACAGCCTGTCCGTGGCCCCGGACTTTACAATTTTCTATTTTCTGTTTAATTCGACTTTTATTTTCATATAGGTTAACTGGGGTCCGTGGTCTCGGACATTAGGTCCGTGGCTACGGACGGAAACAAAATTTGACCTAATTCTGCCTCCAAAACCCTAGTTTAGGTAATTTTAATTTCCACTTTAATTTTCTGTCAAAAAAACGTTAAAAAATAAAAAAACAGAAGCGCGCACCTAGGTTAAAAACAACTTTGTAGAAAGCCGTAATTGAACCAAGTAGAGGAAAAACGACCTAGGAAGGGTAATGAAAGTAATTTGAACCCTAATTAAGTCGAATATCAAGCCCCCGAACCCGAACTCTCCTTTCCTAATTTGATCTAGGTTAAAATTAGGTGGCGACTCATAATAGGTTCCAGTGAGCTAGCTTAGGTTTTAATAATTATTGTTATATGACATAGTTATTAATCTTAGGCTATAAGTGGACCTAAAACCCGGTTAGATCCTAATCAACTTTAATCAACATAGGATAGGGTTTAAAATCGAGGCTCACAGACTGGCGACTCTGCTGGGGACTAGATTCTTAATATTAACTTGTTTAATTTTAAGAAAGAGGGCTTAACTTGAAAATGTTTATTTATGGCTTTATTACATTGTTTATTTACTTTTGTGCGAATTTAAGTTTTTGTACCCTTGCATCATATGAGAGCGAGGGTCCACGCAAACCAATTTCACCCAGGGACCCGTTTGGGGTCCTGTCAGGGACTCACACCTTCTAGGTGATGTGAATAAGTGGGGGAAAAGAGGAGGGTGTCGTCTAACACACCCCCTTAAACCTGGGCTTTAGCCCTAAGCATTTTCCTGGCAGTACCTTTACCTAGCCCATTATTTGTTAGTCAAAGACCCCGACGTAGACGACACACCTTCAGTGATGTGAAAAAAGTGGGGAAGCCCAAAGAGGAATAGCGTGCAAGCCCTATTCCTTTGTGGTGACTGGGCCCCTGCCCCAAGCACCTCTCCGGATCGATCCATACCCGGTTTGGTTTTAAGCGTCTAGCTAAGGACATGTTGTGAATTTGTGTGGGCCTTGTTTGTATGATCGGCCCATTACCAGCTTTGTGAAAATGATAGGAATTTATCCTACATAACCTATCCTAACCCGCAATTTACGGCTTATTGTTTGCAGCCCAAAAGCCTGTTGTTGGTTTTTGAATGGAATTGTTGTTCGGGCTTGGGCCCAAAAGATTAGATCTTAGGTGATTTCTCTCTTTCGCCTAATTGGAATTATCAACTTAGTTCTAGGCCCGTGAACAGAACAAACCAACAAATCCACTCAGCATCCGAAATCCATCCAGGCCTCTTCATTTCAAGGCCATTCTGGTTTAGGAAAAAACTTTCACTCGGCTTAGGCCCAAAATTCAGATTTAGGTGTCATCTTTTAGGCCTAATCAGAGTTACTCGGCCCCAGACAAGTTTGAAATTAGAACACCATCTTACCAAGTACTATGCTTCCCGACACAGAACTTCAGTCCGTCTTCTTTATTTCCTGACAGACGAAATTTTGAAATAGGCGAACTGTCATCACAGCATGGCAAGGGAAAAGGAAGGCTAGATACAACAGAGGATAGATGGCAGAGATAGAGCTTAGGCTAAAAGCCAGGAAGAAGCCGTAGAAGAGTTGAGAAACAAGACAACTCTCGGGATGCGAGCACTTTCACAGAGTCCGAAATGACAAGAGAGGATAGCCAAGCTGAACTAGAAAGCCATGATGGCTGCACATGGAGCGGAGACATGGTGTGTCAGGGAGATGCCATGGAGTCAAGCTACGTCGCCGCAAGCTGGAGGAAATGAAGGAGAGGCCCTTTCCCTGGAGACCAGACGGCAAGCTCAGGACTGCACTAGTGGGTAGGATTCTTAGCTCTCTTACGCGACCACATTAAAGTCGGCTCCTTTGGAGCCCAAGGATTAAAATTGAATGTCGAGGAGATTGCCGCAGAACTCAGAACAACAATTGGGAAGCCAGAAGTGGACAGTAAGACAGCAGCTTGCATCCAAAGTTGCACCCGGAAAAGGTCCCATGCAGCATGAGCGAGGCGAGTGCGAGTCAAAGAGAACCAGGTTGGGTCATTAGACAGTAGAACCACCCCGACAGAAACTCCCGTCGGGAGAGAATTTTCAGACATCAGTAAGCCACTAAGCCAGGCATTTTCAGTGCTCAGGAACGAGACATACTACAACCTCTCATCCCCCGCCCTGGGTCCCTCAGAAAGGAAGGAATCTAAGTCAGTTTTGCCAGTACCACAATTACCGGCCATGATACCAATGATTGCAAGGCTTTGAGACACACAATCCAAGATCTCGTCGATCAAGGGCATCAATTTCAAGGACATGGAAGTGTAGGTGGGGCATCTATGCCCGGGTCTTATTAGAGTTTGTAGTCTTTAAGTACTGTTTTGCTTTTCAATATAAGTAGATTTCTTTTTTGTTAGTCACTCTTAGTCTTCCATAGTAGTTAGTCCCCTTTATTATTTTTGGTAGCTCTCCCGAGTTTGTAATTCCAACGTTTTTTTTTTTGCATTGAATAATACATGATTCTATTTTTACAATTTCCATGCAAAGCATTACCCACTCATAAAAAAAGGCAACCTCATCACTCCAATCCTACTCACTACAGTTCCTTACGAGCACCACCTTCATCATATACACCCATGTGTCTCACCTCTCCACTTCCTCAACATTACACCAAATACATAAAGCTAAAAATTTGCTCCACAAGATCACCCCATCACCACTCACCATCATCATTCCACCTTCCACCAATAACCTGGGTATTCAGAAGGCTTGTCAAGAAACCCCACGACAATACTGGGGGCAATCTGAGTTAAGAGACGTTAATGTTTATTTATTTTGTTTAAACGTGCAAACAAGTCTCTGAGTGTGCATTTCGCGAGCAGAGTGCCCTTGAGCGGTAAGACCAAGAGCGAAAGAGTGTGTCATTTTTCCACGACTCCAGGGAGGTCACATTCAAAGGTAAGGCAAATGGCATGACTCCGACCGAAGGAGATAATTTGTAAATTTACGTTTAAACCTGTGAAAAGTAACAAAGAACAGATACACAACTACCAGGGATGACGAAGCACCTAGGTACAGCACCACACAGCCAAAATGCTTGTGAACCCTGACATTACACCCTAGGAACCCCCCCCTGAGCTTTTGTGTACATCCTTTTTTACAACACTACAAACTCCACAAACAAGCCAGCCAATGATGAATAACCGACCTGGTGACCAAAGGAAGCAAGGAGCCCGGCTTCCAAACAGCAACTTCACAAGTCCGAAAAAGCAAATTGCTACAGCATGACGAAACGATCCGCAAATGGTCCCAAAGGGGAACACAGGATCCAAATGAGCTAACATCAAAAATAGCTCTTAAAGTTCAAAGCCGGGAAGGAAACACAAAGAACCCACGAAGGAAAGGAAATTCAAAGAGAGGCAAACCTGAAAAGCCTCAAAGAAACCCAGAATCGGAAAAAAAAGGAAAAGGATGCCAAGGAACAGTCAAAAGTTCCAAGTCCCAAGTTCATAAGCGAAGTCATCAAGAAGTAGCCAAACGACTTCAAGGCAAGAAGACAAGTCCGAGACGCGTTGCAAGTTGCAGATTTGGTCACCTTATAGCTCCACAATATCCTAACACATTCCTCCATTGTCCTGTTATCATTCATCACACCCCATAGCCACGTTATAAGCTTAAAATACTTCCGAGATCTTAGTAGTTGTGTATCCATCGAGTGAAAGTAACAGGTTGAACACGTAAATCTAACAAATGTCAAATTCAATGGTTGAGAAGTTGTGACCGTAAGTGAGAAACGAGTGCGAACACCAAACACGTCGAGTGTAGGAAGCGCCACATCAAAACATAAGCCTTGACCCTGTGAGGATGAGACTTGTTTGCATAAGAAAATACTGGGGGCAATCGATCGTTCTGATCGATCGCCATGAACTCTAACTCAGATTGCCTTAAGAAAAAATACTGGGGGCAATTGTTGGTCCCAACAATTGCAACAACGACACCGATGGAGGCCCAAAAACCCAAAACCCAAAGGTTTTAAAACCCTCTCATTCAAAAAGGCCCGTCCTAAGCCCTACCCCCATATCAAATCTCCTCAGGCCCGTCCTAACCCCTACCTCCACATCAAATTTCCTCAGGCCCGTCCTAAGCCCTACCTTCACATCAAATTTCCTCAGGCCCGTCCTAAGCCCTACCTCCACATCAAAATCCCATAGGCCCGTCCTAAGCCCTACCTTCACACCCAAACATCCGTAAGCCCATCTTGAGCCCTACCATCTCCAGATTTGACATAAACCCTAATCCTTCTACATTTAGACCATCATACATTTACTCACTTTCACTTAGAACCATCCTTTAGGCTCGTAGTAAGACCTAGTCGCATTCCCTTTAGGCTCGTCATAAGACCTAGAACCATCCTTAGGCTCGTCATAAGACCTAGTTCCATCCTTTAGGCTCATAGTAAGACCTAGTCACATTCCCTTAGGCTCGTCATAAGACCTAGATCCAACCCTTAGGCTCGTCATAAGACCTAGATCATCCTTTAGGCTCGTCATAAGACCTAGTTGCATACCCTTAGGCTCGTCATAAGAACCTAGATCCAACCCTTAGGCTCGTCATAAGACCTAGTTGCATTATCCAGGCGCGTCACAAGACCTGGCGACAGAAAAAAGTTGGCGAGGTTGATGGCAATAAATCCTCCTTTTGCGATGTCAACTTATTTTCGGGATCAACGAATGGTGGGCAAAGGCAATAAGTCCCCAAGGTTTTTACCAGGAGTTATCCATGCACACCGGCTTGGGGGGGCGATGGCAATAAGTCCACATTGGGTCAGCCAGCCAAGAGCATTGGCAGGGGTTTCGGTCCCTAGAAGCAGCATCCGAGCATCATCAGCATCATCAGCATTATCATCAGCATCATCAACATCATCAACATCATCAGCATCATTAGCATCATCAACATTTCAGCATTCTTGCATTTGCATACCACCCAGTTATCATCATTATAGGTAGTCAACACCTTAGAATCGCTTGACATTATCTCATTTCACATTTTAGGTTGTCAACGCCTTAGAATCGCTGACATTACTTCATTTCACTTTACTATAGGTAGTCAACGCCTTGGAATAGCTTGACATCATCTCATTCGTCACAGGCAGTCAACACCTTAGAATTGTTTGACATCAATCATCATTATAGGTAGTCAACGCCTTAGAATTGCTTGACATTACTTCATTTTACTTATAGGTAGTCAACGCCTTAGAATCGCTTGGCATCGCATCATTTCATGTATATAGGTAGTCAACGCCTTAGAACCGCTTGACATTATTCCGTTTTCGTCACCTAGGTAGTCAGCAGCCTTAGAATAGCTTGACGCATTTTCACTTATAGGTAGTCAGCACATTAGAATAGCTCGACAGCGTTTTTGGCTTAGGTAGTCAGCGGCCTCCGAATAGCTGCACGCAATCAATGCGGTTTCTGCACAACATGGAGAATTTCGTGAGGTCCAAAATTTTAGGGCATCACTCAAGCATCAACCAGACTTTCACATCCACTACAAAGTCTAGTTGACGGGGGGCAATCTGTTATACCCAAAATTTGACCCCCTGGGTTGGGGTCTACGGGGTGCTGGTGTTGTGAGAGGCATTTCATTTTAATCAAGTAGTGAGGGATTCCGGCTCGATCGGCGGTTCCATGGCATGGGGGAACAGCTTCGTCATTTTCAGGGGCGTTTTGGTATCTTTAAAGGCTCCTGGACCTCTATAAGCTTTCTCTCTCTCAAAGGATGCCCAAATCACCTTGAAATGCTTTGATATTTTAACCCATGATGGAGGATGATATTCTAAGCATAATGGCATTGGAATTTTGATTTTTCGAGTTCCCAATAATTTTCTAGCAATTTTGACTGAATCTGACAAGAAATTCAATTTAAAAATATTCCAACATTTAAAAATTCGGTTCCACCTCAGAAAATTCATAATATCCATCCTTGACATGTGGTTAAAATTTCACAGCAAAATTCCTTTGGAAGTCTTTTAATTAAAATACCAAAAAATCTTACTTTTACTAGATTTCTTTATCTTTAAGAAAGTCTATATAAGGGATAGGTTTTTTGATAAAGAGAGAACCTCATATGCTCAAGAACCCTTAGAGAGTCAGAAAACAAGCCTCCTCTCTCTCTCTCTCACGGTTTCCAACACCCGGCCACCCAAATCATACCGAAAATCCCCCGAATCATCACCATCAAACAAGTTTTCCAATCCCCAAAGCACCAATAGTCATCAAAACCCCACAAAAACACACCAAAACGTGAAGAACAGCAGGAACAAGGAACAACCAAAACCAGAAGCTTGGTTCGAAATCCTTCTGGTCTGCCATCAACGGAGCACTCGACGAATCCCAGGTGTGAAGAATCATCTTGAATTCGAAGGTTAAAACAGGTTACAACTCTACTTTTCTAATTCCCCACGACCTTATTAGCTCTCTGTCAAATTTTGGGTTCAAACTAACCTTCGTACGCTTCTGTATTGATTTGTTTAAGCTCTGTCCAATAACTTGTTTACCATGTTTCGGGCTTAATTCGAATTAAAATTGAAAACTTCAATCACTAACGTCTTGTACATCCTTCAGGCTACACACCCAAAAAATTGAGCCAAAAACACCTTCGGGAACAGCCTCAACGCGCCGTCCGAGGGGGGTCCGCACCCACGGACGTCATGTCCGGGGTCCGGACTCCATGTCGTAAGCTCGGATGCCCCGGACGGCGGGATTTTTAAATTTAAAAAATTTTAGGTTTTCTAATAATGTCCGCTGTTTAATTCGACTTTTATTTCATATAGGTTAACAGGGGTCCGTGGTCTCGGACATTAGGTCCGTGGTACGGACAAAACAAAATTTGACCTAATTCTGCCTCCGAAACCCTAGTTAGGTAATTTTAATTTCCACTTTAATTTCTGTCAAAAAAACGTTTAAAAAATAAAAAAACAGAAGCGCGCACCTAGGTTAAAAACAACTTTGTAGAAAGCCGTAATTGAACCAAGTAGAGGAAAAAACGACCTAGGAAGGGTAATGAAAGTAATGTGAAACCCATAATTAAGTCGAATATCAAGCCCCGAACCCGAACTCTCCTTTCCTAATTTGATCTAGGTTAAAATTAGGTGGTGATCATAATAGGTTCCAGTGAGCTAGCTTAGGTTTTAATAATTATTGGTTTATGACATAGTTATTAATCTTAGGCTATAAGTGGACCTAAACCGGTAGATCCTAATCAACTTTAATCAACATAGGATAGGGTTTAAAACGAGGCTCACAGGTTCTCTAGTAGTATTGTGTACACCAAAACATTTAGTTTTTCACCATCAAATAGCTATCAACATTCAAATTCTCATTACACCTTCTTAACACATAAACATACCCAAAACTACACACATCACAATATAGTGCATAAAACTAAAATTGCTTGGCACTTATGCCCTTAAATGTGGCTTAGGCCGTTTAAATGCATAAATCTTAAACACTGAATTTCCTCAATATAAATAGCCTTTAACCTGCAAATACACACAACAAGGCTCCCATTGCAATTTAAATGCTCTAATAATCACCTTGACATTCTTAGCTATCCCTTTTTCTCATTTGCTCTTAGTCACAAGTTCTCAATGTAAGAATGTTCTTTCTCCTAGGTTTTTATAACCTTCCCAATGTAAACTCTACAACTAAACTCATCACATATCTAAATCACATTCCCTTAAACAATAAAACACCTTAAGGTAAGACATTTACCTTGCTCCTTTACAAGCTTCACAAACTTTCCTCCTTAGCCTTTTTCCTTGACAATCTCGGTCACCAACCAATCTCCTTCCCAATGTTCTAACCAATATCCAATGACTCTAATGAGTGCTAGATAATACTTAACCTTATGGACAAACCCTAGGTTAAAAATGTGCTTTAAGGTATTAAATTGATTGTTTTACCTTGGAGTCTTAGAAGGGCTTGGATATGAAGCAAGAAGGACCTCCTCTAGCCCTTGGACAATAGAAAACAAGCTAGAACAAGGCATAACAATGAAGCCCCATGATTATCCATTTTTGGGTAATGAAGTATAATGGTGGAAACTAGATTTTCTTGTATTCCCTTACCTATAAGAGATAGAGAAGCTAATGAACTCCTCAAGCTTCTTTTTCACCCTTCAATGGAGCGGTTTCACTTGGCACCGCAAATGAAGCTCTTAGAGATTTGAAAGGATAAAAAAGAAAGAGCTTGAGACCTAACTAAGAGATATATGTGCTTGGTTATGATTTTTGCAGCTTAATGAGCAAGATGTGGGCAAAGGAAGATCGAGCTAGCATTGAGTTGTCTTCCACATGAATGAAGAAGGGAGAGGAGCAGAGAAATCGGTGAAGAAGAAGAAGAGGAATGAAGAAAGGCGAGAGAGAGAGATGGCTTAAAAGGTAAGTTTTCTTTTAAAGCAAATAAAGTACTACTTACTTTTTCTCTTCTTTTTTTGTTATTTGATCATGTGATGAATCATCACCTTAAAAACCGGATACCCCCTTTAATTAAGCTGGTCATGGTCTTGTTTGATCAACTAACTAAACTTAATTGTCTAAAGACTAAACTAGGCACTATTTGATTACTATTCACAAACTAGTGCACGTAATTGTGAAATTTTTGACTTCCCATTGATTTAGACTTCCTAATGTGATACTAAATAGTACACAAGTTAATTAAGGAGTAATCATGGGCATTTAGCCACTTAAAACCCCTTTCTAAGACAATTTTCCAAAAATGTGCTTTAAGACGCCTTAAAGCACAATTTGTGTTTTAACTTGTTTTGAGCTTGGTTTCTGGTGTGTAATGACTTAAATGACCATTAGGATATTACTAAGGTCTTAGAATGATATTTGGGTGCTCACCCAAGTCTCTCCAAGCTTAGAGCACGTTTTTGCTTAAACTGCTCTTTTGGTGTTTTCTTATGTTTTCTTTGATTAAAAATGTTTATTAATGTTTCTAAGGCACTATTTAGCCTCCTTATATCTTAGCTTATCACTTAAACACCATATCTAAGTTTGGGGTATTTCAATCTACCCCCCTTAAAAGAACTTTGTCCCCAAAGTTCACACGTGTACTTAATCATTCACGGTACTCAATTTCTCAATCTTAAAACCACATCTTATATTCTCATTCACATATCTCAAGACTCAAAGGTCAACATCAAATACAATGCATAAGTATTATACATATCTCAAACTTACCACCAAGGTGTAATAAGTTACACAAACTTACACAAATCACATCTTACACCAACCAAACATACGACAAACATGTTCGTTACTAACTCAAAAGCGAGGAAGCTCTACCCCCCTTAAAAAGGGGTACACCCCGTACCCTATACAGACGATCTAGTCGGTAAACAAAGAAGGGTACTTCGACCTCATCTTATCCTCTACTTCCCAAGTGGCCTCTTCGACATCTTGGTTAGACCAGAGAACCTTCACCAGTCACACTGACTTATGGCGAGTGTCCCTAGTCTTACTATCCAAGATTCTTTGAGGAACCTCCACTGATCTCATATTCGGTTATAATGTCAACGTCTCAGGTTCTAACACATGGGAGGGGTGGTGCATGTATTTCTTTAGCTGAGAAACATGAAAAACATCATGCACTTTACCCAGCTCAGCAGGTAAATTCAACCTGTAAGCAACTGGGCCCACCCGCTCCGTAATCTCATAAGGACCCACAAACTTCGGGCTCAATTTGCCCTTCTGCCCAAATCTAAATACACCCTTCATCTGTGAAACTCACAGAAATACCCGGTCGCCCACTGCGAACTCCAGGTCTCGTCGTCGAACATCAGCATACGACTTCTGCCTATCTTGAGCAGCTTTCATGTTCTCCCTGATTTGCTGAACTTCAGCCTGAACTTGTTCTAGATATTCTGGTCCTATAATGACCGTCTCACTTGACTCATCCCAGCAGTTCGGTGTGCAACATGGTCTACCGTACAACGCTTGAAAAGGTGCCATCTTGATCAAAGCGTGATAGTTGTTGTTGTATGAAAACTCGATCAGATGTAACTTGTCGATCCAGCTACCCTGGAAATCTAAGGCACATGCTCTCAGCATGTCCTCGAGTGTCTGAATTGTACGCTCAGTCTGACCATCTGTCTGAAGCTGGAACGTGGTACTCAGCTTCAATTCTGTACCCAACGCTTCTCTGGTAGCTCTCCAGTACCTCGAAAGGAATCTGGTATCTCTATCTGACACTATGGTCTTTGGTATCCCGTGATGTCTCATAATTTCCTTTTCAAACAACTCAGCTAATTTGGTCACCTTCCAAGTATCCTTCATCGGTATGAATCGGGCTACTTTGGTAAGGCGATCCACCACCACCCATATCATGTTGAGACCTCCCCTAGCAGGTGGAAGTCCAACTACGAAGTCTATGGAGATATCATGAAACTTCCACTCCGGAACTGGCATCGACTGTACCATTCCGCCCGGTCGTCGGTGCTCAAATTTCACCTTCTGGCATGTGAGGCACATCAAGATGAACTTGATAACATCTGTCTTCATCCCTGACCACCAGAAATATCTCTTCATGTCTTTATACATCTTAGAGGCTCCCAAATGGATGGAAACTGAAGAACAGTGAGATTCTCTAAGTATACGGTCTTTCAGATCCGTGTTGCCCCGTGGTATGCATAACCGACCCTTAAGTCTGATCAGATCATCATCATGAAGTCTGAAGTCATATTTCTGACTCTCAAAGGTACCGTCTGTCAGCATCTGTATGACTTCCCTCAAGTACTCATCTGTCCTTTGAGCCTCTCGCACCTCATCAACCAAGCTGGAGAAAGAAACTAGCGAATGGAGTGAGTGTGCTCGACGACTCAGGGCGTCCGCTACAACATTGGCCTTCCCTTCTTTGTATTGGAGGTCAATATCATAGTCTTTCAAGAATTCTTACCATCTCCTCTGTCTGAGATTCAACTCCTTCTGAGTGAATATATATTTCAAGCTCTTGTGATCGGTGTAGATCGTCACACTAACCCCGTACAAGTAGTGGCGCCATATCTTCAAAGCGAAGACTACAACTCCCAGCTCTAAATCATGCGTGGGGTAGTTCTCCTCATGTTTCTTCAACTGGCGTGAGGCATATGCCACCACCTTGCCATGTTGCATGAGCACGCAACCCAGCCCTCTGTCGGATGCATCACAGTAAACCTCAAAGCCCTCCGTACCGTCTGGAATAGTCAGAACCGGTGCAGTGGTCAATGAGTCCTTCAAACTCTGAAACGAACTCTCACAATCAGCCGTCCACACGAACGGTGCATCTTTCTTCATCAGACTTGTCATCGGCTTCGCGACCTTGCTGAAATCCTTAACAAACCTCCGATAGTAACCTGCCAGACTTGTCATCAGACTTGTCGGTAATAGTCTTCGGTCTTGGCCAAGTATGTACGGCATCAATCTTTGCTGGATCCACTGAGATCCCAGCATCTGAGATAATATGACCCAAGAAAGAGACTTGGTCAAGCCAAAACTCGCATTTTGTGAATTTAGCATATAACTTGTTCTCCCTTAATATCTCTAACACTCTCCTCAAATGTTCCTCATGTTCAGCCCTTGACTCTGAATATATTAATATGTCGTCGATGAATACCACAACTGACTTGTCCAGCTGTTCCCGGAACAAGCGGTTCATCAGATCTATAAATTTCACCGGTGCGTTCAACAAACCGAACGGCATCACTGTGAACTCATAGTGGTCGTATCGTGTCCGGAATGCCGTCTTCTCAATATCCCCCTCCTTAATGGCTATCTGATGATACCCCGATCTGAGATCAATCTTGGAGAACACAGATGCCCCCTTCAACTGATCGAACAAATCGTCAATGCGGGGTAGTGGGTACTTGTTCTTCATAGTCACTGCATTCAACTCTCTGTAGTCGATGCAGAGGCGGATACTACCATCCTTCTTATTCATGAACAGAACTAGCGCTCCCCATGGCGATACACTTGGTCTAATAAATCCCTTATCTAACAAGTCTTTCAACTGATCCTTTAACTCATTCATTTCGGCCGGAGTCATGCGGTATGGTGCCTTGGCTATCGGTCCGGTTCCTGGTGTAGACACCAAAAATTCTCACCCCATAAAGCGAAATTCCGACCAATAAATAAACTAAGAGGGGTCGTCGCCTTTCTTTTAAAAAAACGTACTGATGTACGCATCAAAATGAAACCATCGTTTTACGACAAAATTTTAAACCAATTTTTAAGCATTTTAGAAAAACCCAATTTTCTAGAAAATTTTACACAATCATTTGTTTTAGACTTACCCTTTTATTTTATTTAGTTATTTTCAGTTTTATTCCCTTAGTCGTGGGAATTTCGTTTACTTTATTTTACTTATATTATTTTTGTCATTTTTCATGTTGCTATTTTGAAAAGAAAGCATTTCATTTTTGTTGACCAAACCTTTTAGTTTTATTCTACATATGCATTTTTAAAGCATTAGCGTTTCGGATTTTTACTCATGTCGAGTTATAGCTTTTCGTTTTCTTTCCCTAAGTTTTGTATGGAGTTCCATTGTAGACATTCTTTTCCTTTCTCATTTTATCTGGTGGATCAAATTTGGTCTTAACCCAATCTTCAGTCAAACCCAACAGCTCAAACCCAAACTCATCTTATCCAAGCTTGCAGCCCAAAACCTAAGCCCATATTAAACCCAACCCACCTCGAAAACCCTAAACTCCACATCCACCTCCACCTATATAGCGAACAACAGTAAAGCCTGGAGGAGATGATAGCCGACATTCGGCTTCCAACCTAAAAATTCCCTGAAAACTTCTCTTCTCCGGCCGTCCCCTCACTCTGGAAAATGTTGCATCCTCACCGGCGACAAGGAACACCCATGCTTTGCACACTTCCTTCAACAACAGAAACCTATCTTCCACCTCTTTCTTTCCGGAGCCGACATTCTTCATTCCACCTCTCTACTCTAAAATCAAAACAACTGTAAATAAGGAACATCAACACTGAACTACCATCCCCATTCTCTGCACGAAAATAATTTTCAACCCAAAATGGTGACATGAAACAAACGAGCTTGTGCTCTTCATTCTTTTCACCACCGGAGAACAAGGAACACCCAGCTCCTCTATTCACACCTTGTCACCGACAACACCAACAGTTTTCGCGCCATCACTACACTCATTCGAGAGCCGATTCCATTCTAAACAATGGGGCCGATTATCTCCTCCAAGCTCTGGGTTTCATCGTCGTGCCCTACGTGACCTCGCTCCGTCGTTTAGCCCTGGGTTCGTCCCATATTCTGTCGATGTTCGAGGTCGATTCATGCCCTCATCATCCTCTTTCATTTTCATATGTTTTTTTTCGGTATGATTTGCTCTCCAAGTTATTCACGTGTGCGACACTCATTTTCTGGGTGAGTATCAAAAATCCCTTCCGGCCTTTGCGTTCTCGTTGTCGATACCTGAGTTCTTTCCACTGTCCCGTTCCTCAATTCCATGGAACTAGCCAGGCCCCACTGCGTTGAATCAGTTCTGGTTATGTATTTAATGTTAAGTTGATTTAATTTGGGTTCCTGAAAATGATTGCTCATGGCATACTTGCACAAAAAACTTGTCTGTCTTGCCAACTTTCTGATCTTTGTTCAACGTTTCGCCATTTACAAATCGAGGAAACTCAAAACCTTCATCAGAAAAGTTCATCAGATTTGCTATTCTCCAATCGCCAACAGAGTAGGTTTTTCACTAAATGTCTTCTTGAAGCTACACCTGGTCAATTCTGTAATACCTCTCTACCCTTCTGCGATACGAATGAAGGTAATTAAGGGAAGTTGACTTGTTCTTACCCTCTGGTGGTCTCTAAATGATCTAAAAGAAACTGCTATAATGCGCACACTAATATATTTCGGCGTTGGTTTGCTCGATTGCGGGATATATGAGGTTATGTGCAGTTATAATCTATTCAAGGTCTGGATTGTGAGTTTTGCAGCTAATATTCATCAACTTTGGCTATCTTTGTTGTTCTTTGACATCAATACCGGCATAAAGTTAGAGGAAATTTTGTTGAGTTTGTATAATCAATTTGTGGTTGGTTAACTGTATCAGACTACAATCGTCCCTGGCCAATTTTGTTATCATGCTGTTTGCCACCGATTGAGATTCGTTTGAGCTTTTCTGGTCTTCTCAGTTCACGCACCAGTTTTGGCTAAGTTTGTTGATTATGGAGTCTGATGTCTGTACAAAGTTTTCGGATTAAGCCCTACATCTGATTTGCATTTGACTAGAGTTGCGAGTCCAATTTTGTTACTTTACCTATTATGACCGAGTTGGAATCTGGAGCTCAAGTGAAATTTGAATTTTGTCTAATTGGATCAAGATTGAACCCTGGGCCTCTCTCTTTCCGGCCTTTGGGAATCGAGGCCCACGTTCCATTGTCCTTATGTTTACCAATCCTTGATTATTACTTTCTTTCTCTGTGGGCTTGCTCGAGTCTGATTTGGGCTCTGATCGTGGCCTATCGGTAGGACTTTGACGGTTAGACACTTGACTTTGAATTTTGCGCTACTTGTCTACTCTGTTCTGTTCCTTACTTGTGGTCTTTATGTGTTGACCGAGGTACACATATGTTCAACTGGACGTAGACGGCTCCTTGCTTTGATTGGGCTGTGCTGTGCTTGGGCTGCACTGTGATTGACTTGGACTCCGTGTCTATGCTACGATGCACTTTTGGCCTAAAACCTTCTCATTGGGTTTGGAAATTCTAATCTCTTCTTTCTCTAATTAATTGCCCCTTGCGCATTGATTTGGTCTGGAAACTGATTTTATACTAGCAAATAACTCAGTCCCTTTCACGCTTAGATAAGAACATGAATTGAGTTATAGTTGCCCTATGCTATAATTGCTAAGATAAATCACTTGTTGGCTGGTTGGTCCTTATTAATTTTTACATCTTAGAGGGAAATGATATAAACCCTTCTAGGTATGATCCCACATGACTCACAACTTCACCTCTTTGATACTATACTTCGGTTCGAGTGAATCTAAGATGACGAATTATTTGAGTAGCAACCCCAATGTTTGATTTATCTTACAATCCTTAGCATTTGCTGGCAGTTTGAAACTCTTTTCTATGTTCTCGGTTGGGGTGTGGGAGATGATTAGATTGTCCCCTTTCCTCCCATTGAGAGGGGCCGTATGATCCCATTGCACACACCCCAACCCTCTTACATTTCATTACTAACTACTCTCGTATATCTTTGTGTTTGTTCTTTGACATGTACATAATGCTCGTGGAACGTGAAATTGCTATAAGACTAAAAAAATGGGACTTTGGGCTTGGACTACCGGGGTCTCCACTTCAAACACGTGTAACGGTTGGTGCGCTTCTTGTTGATCCTTTCAGCTCAAGTGAGGCGGCGTCGATGCGACCCCCCATAACAGCTTTAGATTTAAACTTTTCACTTATATTTGTATCAATTTGTAATTCGTTTGTTGTTTTCACTTTTGGTTGTAGTGTTGTGACTTATTCATTTTTGTGACTTCATCCCATAACCGTTCATTATTCTCATTGACTATTGAAAGATAGTAAATAGGATAAGACTAACAATTGGTTAGCAACCCATATAGTAGGACTCATCCTGTTAGTTTTTGAGAGTTTTAGATTTGAATAATTCTGATTCGCTACCAAGATAGCTTTGATGATTCGTTCTTGTATATATATATTTCTCGTACTATTTCTGAAATACATTCCATATGTATATAACTTAAGCTTTTAAAATCCATGTCCACATGTATATAATTATTTAGACAGATTCTGAATTCTTTTCTTACATATATTTTCTTTGTTCGGATAGCTTTTAAAATCCATGTCAGCATGTATATTTGTTTATATAGCCTTGGAAATTTATCTTTACATATCATTTGTTAATCATTCCTTTTCTATGATTTTGTAAGTGTATGGACTGATCCTGTTTGGGCCCATGTAACTCTTCGCCCAAATCTAATTTTGTTCAGGTTCGGTCCATAACCAGCCAAACGGGCTGAAGCAGGTGGCCTTAGAAAGCCAATCAGGTTGCCCTCTTAGTGGCCTTTAAGGTCCATTTTATAAAAGCTCTAGGTTTGGGGAATCCACAATGCATACGGGTCCTAGACACGGTCCATGGGAGGAATACCCGTTTCCCTTAACATTTTCCAAATCATCCTCTAAAGTCATAATAAAATTCACAATCAATCAATCATCCAATTCCAAATCAATTTAAGGATCCAATGAGGCAAACTCCACTTCAAAATCATTCTCTTTGACACCCTCTCACCAAACACACTTCAAATCATTCTCTCTCACACTCTCTCATCAAACACACTCTAAAATTGATCCCTCTCATACTCACTCATCATACACTCTTCAAAATCAATCCTCTCATACTCCAAAACCAGATATTCTTCATGAATTTTTTGAAATCAAAGCTTTTTGCACCCAACATTAAATACTCTTCATACACTCATTAGACACACTTCAAACTCATAAAGCATTTGAAATGCTTCCAAAATTTCCAATATCAAACTTCAAAATCCGTCCAAACTCCAATTGTCTCATAGATTCAAATCATCTTCCAATTTCAATTTCAAGGCCCAAAGTGCAAAGCCTAGTTCAACCCACTCTTTCAAGGCCCAAATTGGTCCATGTTCTAAGGCCCAATTCTGGCCACATTTCAAAGCCCACTTTGGTCAAATATATAAGGCCCGAGCTCGGCCCATATTTCAAGGCCCAAACCTGGCCCAATCCTAAGGCCCAAACCTGGCCCAAATCCGGCTCATTGCCTCAATTCGATCCCGATTTAGTTTCAAATCCAATTCAACCTCAATTCCAATTCAATTTCAATTCCGAATCAAATTCAATTTCAATCAAATTCAAACTAATCCAAAATCAATTCAATTTCAATCCAATCCAATTCAAAATTCTTTTCATTCCCAATTGCATTCAATTTCATTTCAATCCCAAATAATTCCAAACATCATAAATCTCAAACTCCTTGAAACTCCAAACTCCTTGGAATTCAAGCATTCCGAATCTCTAAACGTCTTAGCAGCTCAACAGACTCAAACGTCTCAGCAGCTCAACAGACTCGAAGGTCTCAACAGCTCAGCAGACTCGACCGTCTCAACAGCTCAGCAGACTCGACTGTCTCAACAGCTCAACAGACTCGAACGTCTCAGCAGCTCCACAGACTCGAACGTCTCAGCAGCTCCACAGACTCGAACGTCTCAGCAGCTCCACAGACTCGGACGTCTCAGCAGCTCAACAGACTCGAACGTCTTAGCAGCTCCACAGACTCGAACGTCTCAGCAGCTCAATAGGCTTGAAGGTCTCAATAGCTCAACGGATTTGAAAGTCTCAACAGTTCAATAGACTCATCAAGTTTGAACACCTCGAAAACCCTCGATCACCTCAAAAAGCCCAGCCATTCTAAAGGTCCCTGAACTACGTAAGGTTTTATCTCAACAGTGAGTTGAGTACGTAGGCAGCCCATCTAAGGTGCGACCCCATTCCAAACAAAAAATCCTTTTTCCCCTTTTAAGGTGACTCTCATATCTCTCAAAACACGCAAGCCTTCTTCGGCTCCCACAAACTTCATACCATCAGACTCCAAGTCTTGTCTATTCATTCAACCTCAAACTTTTCCCAAATCTTCATTCTATACTCATTTAAATTCACTAATTCTTCTTCTTGGCGCTAGCTTGGCAGAAAAGCTCGCCTCATCCACTCTCTTTCTCTCCTCCCATATCAATCCTATCCTTTGGCTTTAATTGAATCTCTCTAATAAGGTTTTGAAAGAAGGCAATCCCGACAATTGGAGACCGAGGTTTCCTCGGGCACCAATCCAAAGTCGTGGTCGTTGCCACTTCTAAGGAGTGTAACCCAGTGCGAACCCATAATAGAATCTCTGATTTGATCAGATAAGTCCTATCCTTAGGCAACAAATTCAGAGTCAACCAACGGTTCTTAGAACCCTCCTTCCCTCCCTTCCTAGTTCATTAGGTCAAACTAGGTGGCGACTCTAGTCAATTCCGCCCTTAGGGCATAAGTCCGCGTGGAGCCCATTGAGAGCGGATGTAGTGTTTACTAACACTCCCCATTAAGCTTTCTGGGAAAGACGGACGATGTAGTAGGTATTTGAGGGATGTCAGAATAACGGGTTTTCACCCTCCACAGAATGGCATTTTTTAGGATCTAGGCTTTTCAGTCAAGAACCATATTTAGATAGCCCCCCTCATACCGAAAAATCACCCTCCACAGAATGGCGACTCTGCTGGGGAAAACTTGAGTAAGTTTTTCTCAAACTCAAGGAAGACTGAACTCCATTCAAAATTGTCAGGATTCCCCAACTTCTTTCAAAACCTCTAAGAAATTCATTCTAAAGCCGTTAGGACTACTCTACTCCACACTTAGAGTGTGCACTGAGAGGATAGTTAGGATGAGAGTTCAGAGTTCGAGATTGGCCTTAAGTGCCATATGTGTGCTTTACCATTTGCATGCTTCACTTTTGTGTGTTTATTGTTGTGTGTTTACTATCTTATGTTTACTGCTCTTCATGCATGACATAATATTTATTGCTTATTTATCGCTTATTTATTGCTTTTGTAAATGGGGCCTTCCTAGAAGGAGTCAACCCATTGTTGCATCGGGTAGCATAGGACTTGCATTCCTCTGTGTCACCCGATTTGTCCACGAGTCACGGGATCCCAACCGGTCCACGGTTGATTCCCCATGAGTTGGGTCCTTCCTAGAAGGAGTTAACCCACGAGGTAATACGGTCCAAGACCAACGCCTTGAAGCTCATGATCCAAAAATATCATCCATTACCCGAGTCTAAGCCAGCATATAGTGAGCCATGAGCCTTCAGTGTCCAGCTGCCTTATCCGGTGTCTAAGATGGGCTTATGGGTAGTCACCCCCTTGTATGTCATCTGTCTGACCACCCTTTGCCTTACCCTGAAGATTGCATGGGCTCAGTTCTCCATGATTCCTCTGCACCACGGGTCTCTTTAAAGCCCAATGTCGCGCTACAAATTCACAGCGGATCTCGTATTTACGGATACCCATACATGACACAGCGTAGTCAGCGAATAATTTGGACTTTAGACACACCTTATCGTGCAGACGATGGGAGACCCGTTCCCATGCAGTACTTCCCCAAGTTTTCCAAAAGTGAGCATGTTGTGATAATCCCCGGCCGTGGCTCGTGTGATTGTATCACTTCGGGTATCCTGACCTTTCGAACTTAAACACTCCGGACTTTCATGATGACGTGCCCCATAGGCATAACAGAGATAAATCCCGAGAGATGAACAGTGAAGGAACGACGGTTCCCCCGGTGGTATGAAAGCATTGATGGTCCTAGAAGGTGATTATCCCAATCATTCGCACTCAGCTCCATATAAAATCAGCCACGATTTTCGCTTTGCGCTTATACCTATGTGTGATCACTTTTCAAAAATGAGCAAAAATCAGAAAATGAATCATGTCAACTGCTCTAATGAATTATCTTCAAAGTCCATCTCGAATGATTTCAAAAAATATATAATGATTTTCAAAATTGTTATTTCCAATACAGTTTTCAAAAATGGTTTCAATCAAAGTCTTCTAGAAAACAAACTTTGTCAAACGGTTTGCAAAAGAATAGATGTTTTTCACAAATGTAGTTTCAAAAACTATTTTCACAAACAGATTTCAAGAAAACCTACTTTACACAAACGAATTTCGGAACAACATTTTTCATGGATCATATTTCAAAATAGTTTTCGAAAACAGTTTTCAAAATTGATTTAAACAAATGTATTTCAAAATAAATGATTTAGTCCCCATGTTGTGACACACTATTTTTGAAGTTCAACCCACCTTCAGGAGTAGCGGTCATTACTGTGGAGCGTACTAGTCATTTCGTGTTTTCACAAAAGTGGTGGATTTTCACAAAGAATTTGTGCTCGATCATTCACCTTTCCTTTCTCAAAAAATGCCCCTTATTTTCCTTCACCGGTGCAAGTGGGATGCATGAAGATCAACGACGATTCGAGCCAAAATCAAAGCTGCACCAACCCGAGTTGAGCGACATGAAGATCAGAAACAACCGTTCGAGTTTGAAGTTCTAGAGGATCAGACGAGCACCAACCAGTTTCTCTTGATCATAGTGTCACCTTGTTGCCCGAGCCCGAAGACGAGCGAACGGCCAATAAGGAGCCCGAAGACAAATGAGCAGTCATTCAGAAGCTCGAAGACAGAGCAGAAGAGTTCAGAAGAAGTTTAGCTCAATTCCCCCCTTTAATGACTTCTTAGGACTGATGATGTATAGGTTTTCCCCTATGATTATTTTCTCTCTTGTCATTTCTGAATAGAAAACATGTATAGATCAATACATTTCCTTTGAGTTTTCTTTAGTTCATAATGTGTATAGGGTTCCCCACTCCCTATTTTATTTGTGAATGATCGAGCGTCAAAGTTCATATTTAGAAAATCCACCACTTTGAAAACACGCGTTTTCAAAATTGTTTTTCTAAAACTTGGTTTCTTTTGGCATGTACGCATAAAGAAATGAATGAATAAGGAATGTCTCCTCACAGTTATATATCATTCATCAAATTTTCTTTATGGGGCGAGAATTCACGGTATCTACAGGAGGCATCCCCTAAATAAATAACACCAACAAATGCAACCGAGCACAAAGCAAAACACATGCATCACATTCATGACAAAAAAAGAGTCACTTGCACTTCCAGTCATTCTAGTTCCATCAATCATTCACGAGTCGTGTCCATCTCAAAAATTGCATAATCATGTATTTCATTGTCACCGCACTATACACCATCTTTCATCCCAAATATCCCGACCACCAAAGCCCGATCTTAGTGGGATAGAAAAGAAAATCGGGAAGTTCAAACCTCTCCCAATCAGAATCACCATGCGCGCCAATGACCAAAAGGGAAGGAGTGTCATATCATCGGGCCACCATACGGGAGTTGTCACTCCCTAAAAATTCAAAATCCAGGGGCCAATCACCAACCCGACCTCATTTGAGAATTACTACCCCGACAGTGACCTCAACTGCTAGACCACCTTCAAGGCCAGCAGCGATGGGATGAGCTTCATGAACCGTGAGCTGAATTCGACCCAAGCGAGACTAGTCATAACCTTACCACTCATGCATTGCATCTAAAAAGAAAAACACAAAAAAACACACACACATTTGGTCAAACGCCAAAGTCAACCATTTTCATTCATCATTTTCAGCATTTCATGCATCCTATATGTAGTAATTATATATTACCACAATACATCGCATGGTAGATAATCGCATTTGCATACTCCCATATCGAAATGACATCTTCGGGAAAATCGTGAGAGATTGATTGAGCATAGTGCATGAACCACTTAACTCTCGACCCATCAATGAACACAAGGGTCTAATCAAAATCAGCACCACAAATCAAGTGCGAAGAGCGGTATTTTCTCTTGAATTTCAAGTGAGTGTTTTGGACAATCCACTGAGCGATGAGGGAAGGTAGAGAGAGCCAGTCGAGGTAAAACCATGAGTGACTTGTGCTTTCCTTCAGCACATGGAGAGGCATAATGTAGAGTGAGATCAATGTCGATAGTAAGACGCGAACTGTGATTCATGCAAAGATCCGAGAATAGTAAGAATACAATCATTATCTAATGAGAATGACGAGGCACTTAGGATCAAAAATCTCCACAAAACCAAAGAGCTTTAACTGCCCTCTACATAATCCCTTAGTGAGCCCCGCTGAGCCTTTCACGATAAACCTTTTTCTACGAACTCCACAACATGCCAACTCACATACACATACTTACACACCCTTGCAACAGAGGATCTCGAAGGAGCCAGAGCCATGGTCTCTCCCCCACCATCTTTCACAAAAACAACAAATAAAACGTTTGACAAAATCAGTGAGTCAATGCAACTCCAAAGCCAAACACCAAAAAAGAACAAAAATGTTCAAGAAGATCGATGAGTCAATGCAACTCCAAAGCTGGAAGCAGAAGTACAAAGCAAAGAACGTTTGAGGAAACCGATGAGCCAAGTGCAATTTCAAAAATGAAAAATGAGAAGAAAGTTCAAACGGTACATCAGAAGAGGCAAGAAGGAGAAATCCAAATCCAAAGGACCAATGATGTCCCGTAGAAACCAATAAAGGTTATCAATACATGTCCAATCATTCCACCCATGGCAAAGGCGAAACATATCCTCTATTGCACAAAAGCTCCACAATTCCCAAATAAATCCCACAGTCCCGTGTGACATACATCATACCCCTCAGCCCCGTTACAACCCAATAAAGACCTCTGACTCATAAGTTATTGAGCGTTAACTGAAAGTACCGGATCTGAAACATGAATCATAAGCTTCGTACTTGTTATCAACATGTCCCACCATACCAAAGGGGACCATGAGCGAATGAGTGTGACCTAATCTCAAAAGGTCTTTAGAGTGCGAGTGACTCTTTGATTAAACAACCAAATCATAATCAGCCTACCCCATTGCAGGTGAGGAATTTGTGAGGAACGGAAAGTTCATAACCTCAAAAAGAAATTCTCAGGAAAATACTGCCCTGAGCATCAAGAGTGTCATCACAACATTAGCACACATGACCATACTCATGAGAGATTAACCCGCATCCCTCCATGAGAGGAAAGTGATTCACGCATTCCACTTCAAGAATCACTCAAGATCGAACCGAAGATGTCTTATATTCGTAAACCTTATATTTATAGAGATAGGGCCGTATCTTCTCTCCAAAAACTACATATGCATTTAGCATCTCTTCTAACATTTAGTATTTGCATGCATCATACCCGTTTCATTTCCAATATCCGGCTGGTAAGAACTATGCCTAGTCTCGTCGAAAGTCGACTTCAGTCACTGCTGCTGGAACATAACCTCGAATCTAAAGCCATCTAGAGCCATACGAAGACCATTCCAGAGCCATCCAGCGTCATGCTCGAGCATCATCAACACCATATCCAGAACCAAACTGGAGCCATGCGGGAGCCATCCTCAGACATTGAGACCATCCCATAGACCATCCTCAGGGCTACACAACCATTTCCTCACCAAGGCCTTGTACACAGAGTTTCGAACTACGTCAGGTCTGATCTCAATACGAAATTGAGTACGTAGGCAGCCCGCCCAGGGTGCGACCACCTCACAGGCGAAAGTTCCCCTTTCTTCCTCGCTATCATCAATGGAACCATCTCGTAGCCTCCCCGGAGTCACCCCGAGCTATCCCAAAGCCATCTCGAGGAATCCGAAGTCATAACTGACCATACCAAAGCCATTCATCTGCAATCAAAAAACTGTTAACCACATCAAAGTACACAAATCACATCGACTCACCACTCGGCTCGAAATCCAAGCTAAATCCAAGCCCACCAACCATCCTGAAAATCTCAATCCAAATCGAAACCCACCAACCATCCTAGAGTCGTTGCTCATAATGGGGTCATGAATCATGTCGGAACCATCCTACCACACTGGTGCCACCCGACCGCACCGGAGCCATCCAATCATACTGGAGCCCTCGGATCATATCGAAGCCATCCAATCATATCAAAACCATCGAGTTCCCAAAGTCACTCATTCACAAAAAAACATTCATTCAAAGACGAATCACAAAAACCAAAAACTCAAGAGCCATACTGGAGCCATCTAGAAACTCTGGAACCAAGAGTCCTACCAAATCCCGAGACTATAGTGCACATCGGGCGAGACTGTCAAAAACAAAATCAAAACACAAGTCCCACACTGACAAAGTCAAGGGCCACATCAACAGAAAACATTTGACTATCACATCCCTCACAAAAATAACCAAAAAGCATCCAATCCCGGATCAATCCACAACAAGAATCATCCTCAAATTAACCACTCAAAGCAGCGAGTTTCATACAACTCCATAAAGTATCATAGGCTCGCCATAAGTCCTATGGCTAGATATCAAGAGGTCTAGTTGAGGCTCGTCATAAGTCCTCATACCTTTTGAATTGCATTATAGGCTCGTCATAAGTTCTATAGCTAGATGTCAAGAGGTCTAGTTGAGGCTCGTCATAAGTCCTCGTGCAACCCAATTAATCAAATTGTTAGTATCATAGGCTCGTCATAAGTCCTATGGCTAGATGTCAAGAGGTCTAGTTGAAGCTCGTCATAAGTCATCGTACTTTCAATTGCATTATAGGCTCATCATAAGTCCTATAGCTAGATGTCAAGAGGTCTAGTTGAGGCTCGTCATAAGTCCTCGTGCAACCCAATTAATCAAATTGTTAGTATCATAGGCTCGTCATAAGTCCTATGGCTAGATGTCAAGAGGTCTAGTTGAGGCTCGTCATAAGTCCTCGTACTTTCAATTGCATTATAGGCTCGTCATAAGTCCTATAGCTAGATGTCAAGAGGTCTAGTTGAGGCTCGTCATAAGTCCTCGTGCAACCCAATTAATCAAATTGTTAGTATCATAGGCTCGTCATAAGTCCTATGGCTAGATGTCAAGAGGTCTAGTTGAGGCTCGTCATAAGTCCTCGTACTTTCAATTGCATTATAGGCTCGTCATAAGTCCTATAGCTAGATGTCAAGAGGTCTAGTTGAGGCTCGTCATAAGTCCTCGTGCAACCCAATTAATCAAATTGTTAGTATCATAGGCTCGTCATAAGTCCTATGGCTAGATGTCAAGAGCTCTAGTTGAGGCTCGTCATAAGTCCTCGTACTTTCAATTGCATTATAGGCTCGTCATAAGTCCTATAGCTAGATGTCAAGAGGTCTAGTTGAGGCTCGTCATAAGTCCTCGTGCACCCTAAACCAATCTAATTGTTAGTATCATAGGCTCGTCATAAGTCCTATGGCTAGATGTCAAGAGGTCTAGTTGAGGCTCGTCATAAGTCCTCGTAGTTTCAATTGCATTATAGGCTCGTCATAAGTCTTATAGCTAGATGTCAAGAGGTCTAGTTGGGGCTCGTCATAAGTCCTCGTGCACCCTAAACCAATCTAATTGTTAGTATCATAGGCTCGTCATAAGTCCAATGGCTAGATGTCAAGAGGTCTAGTTGAGGCTCGTCATAAGTCCTCGTACTTTCAATTGCATTATAGGCTCGTCATAAGTCCTAGAGCTAGACATCGGGGTCTAGAAGAGGCTCGTCATAAGTCCTCACGCATTCGGCTATCATATCATTCTCCCATCGCATTCACATAACATTTCACTCATGATCACATCCTAGTGCACCCCAAGAACCGTAGTGAGAATTTTTGGCGCCCCGTCAACCTTTATCCTATTCTGCAAGCCTGCTATTGCAGAATTGAATCAAGGGGAGCCATCTATAGACACCAAAAATTCTCACCCCATAAAGCGAAATTCAGACCAATAAATAAACTAAGAGGGGTCGTCGCCTTTCTTTTAAAAAAACATACTGCTGTATGCATCAAAATGAAACCATCGTTTTACGACAAAATTTTAAACCAATTTTCAAGCATTTTAGAAAAACCCATTTTTCCAGAAAATTTTAAACAATCATTTGTTTTAGACTTACCCTTTTATTTTATTTAGTTATTTTCAGTTTTATTCCCTTAGTCGTGGGCATTTCGTTTACTTTATTTTACTTATATTATTTTTGTCATTTTTCATGTTGCTATTTTGAAAAGACAGAATTTCATTTTTGTTGACCAAACCTTTTAGTTTTATTCTACATATGCATTTTTTAAAGCATTAGCGTTTCGGATTTTTACTCATGTCGAGTTATAGCTTTTCGTTTTCTTTCCCTAAGTTTTGTATAGAGTTCCATTGTAGACATTCTTTTCCTTTCTCATTTTATCTGGTGGATCAAATTTGGTCTTAACCCAATCTTCAGTCAAACCCAACAGCTCAGACCCAAACTCATCTTATCCAAGCTTGCAGCCCAAAACCTAAGCCCATATTAAACCCAACCCACCTCCAAAACCCTAAACTCCACATCCACCTCCACCTATATAGCGTACAACAGTAAAGCCTGGAGGAGATGATAGCCGACATTCGGCTTCCAACCTAAAAATTCCCTGAAAACTTCTCTTCTCCGGCCGTCCCCTCACTCAGGAAAAAGTTGCATCCTCACCGGCGACAAGGAACACCCATGCTCTGCACACTTCCTTCAACAACAGAAACCTATCTTCCACCTCTTTCTTTCCGGAGCCTGATAAGTGTCCAAATGAGCATGTTTTATAGGTGTATTTCATGTATAATATTAGCACTATTCTTGCTCATTTCTCCACTTCGGTTAGTTTTCCTCTAGTTTATGTTTTATTGTTTATCTCATAAAATTATTGGTTTAACATGAGGAAAACCAAGCCGGGAGTGAAGTAGACAAAGAGACGAACGCATAGACGCAAACGGCTCAGAAAACGGAGTCCAAACGAAGAAGCTAGAGCTGGTCGAAGTTTGAAGAAATTAAGTCACGACCACAAGCGCATAAGGAGGCGGACGTGTATGCCTTGCAACCGCCCAAGAAGAGGCGGACCTGAGAGGCTGCAACCGCCCAAGAAGAGGCGGACGTGAGTGGCTGCAACCGCCCAAGAATTGGCGGACAAGAGTATGGGCAACCGCCCCATATTGGGCGGACACCACCAAGGCACAACCGCCTATTAACTGGCGGACAGCACACAAAGTCTAACTGGCGGACACAACTTGAAGAAACCGCCTAATAAGTGGCGGACATACATAAGGCAACCGCCTGTTAACAGGCGGACACCAGGCGGTCGTGACTATAATCAACACCGCGACTAGTTTTTCTTCTTCGGGCCGTCGTCGTCTGCAACTTGAATCGCCTTATCTATCTACTCCGAGCACGCGTTTCGGCTCTGTCCCCTGCAATAAATGAAGCAATCAATGCTTCAATCAATGAAGCACTCAAGTAGGCAATCAACTGCAAATATCTACGGAAGACTACCTCTTCATTTCTTCTATAAATAACCATTCCCTACAACCTTGTACGAGTGCACGGAGAAAACCAGAAAATCACTCACACTCACCTCATCTCATTCTCTTCCAGTAAATCACTCCCGTATATCATTTGACTCCATTAACTCTCTAATTCACCCACTTCACATACAAATAACATACGTACATGTACCACTCTTCTTTCTCCTCATTTCTCCATTCACTAATCACGTCTCCGTGCTATTATTACGTCCAAACTCTGTCTGACTTATTACCAGTTAATATGTCTGGCTAAGGAGGATTTGCTCCGGGCAAGGGTTTTAATTATGGTTTGTTAGCTGTGTAACATATTTCTACCGGTTAAAATAAATTCAGTTTGTTACGATTAAAGTTTTGTTTCTCTCCCTTTTTAATAAATTTCATCGGTTTATCAAAAAGCCTTACTAAGTCTGTTTTTAATTTCATCGGTTAGAAACAGACGGGTTAATTAAGCCGTAAAACTGTAAGAACTTATTTTCATCGTTTAAGTTAATACATGTTGCAAGAATAAAGCCTCATACTCCTCTGCCGTTTACAGGCTTTTGCTTGAGTTTTCATCGGACCTTGCATTACAGGTAAACGAGTTCTTAAGAGTTTTCATCGGACCTTAAGAAAATTACAGGAATCTTGCCAAACTATTTTATTAAACCGGTAGAGATAGCACAATTAATTAAATCATATTAACCTGAACCCGGAGTTCCATTTAATTCATCTGCACTCAGTTTTCTAATCTGCTTAATATTTTCTCTTAAACAAGTCAATTAACTTCCCCCCTTTTGTGACAAGCTTAGGAACTATTTTATCTCGCTATAAGTCCCACGGTTTGACCCCGGCCGCTTCTGTCTTCTATACTACTGCGACCGGGTTTTATTTGCAGCCCGACGGATATTTTGAGTATTAATTTCTCTCTTTTATCAATTTCACCAGTGCTAATAACTCACGATAAATCCACTCTGCAAAATGGCGCCGTTGCCGGGGACTTGATTTAATCTAGTCCCTAAGCCCCGGTTAATTCACCTGTTATATTATAATAATCTGTTAATTTAGTAAAAAAAAAAAAAAAAAACTGTTAATCCAATTTCGGACATATAACCTCGGACATCTGACTTGGACATTGGACATCCAACTTCTGATTTGACTTGGACATCTGACTACTAACTTGTTAATATTATTGTTATTTATTTCTGTCATTTCGTTCCATTGTCATTTCGTTCCATTGTCATTTCTTTCCATTGTCTCTAACTACTAACTTTAAATTTCCAGTCATTTCGTTCCTTTGTCATTTCGTTCCATTGTCATTTCGTTCCATTGTCCCTAACTACTAACTTTAAATTTCTGTCTACTAATTCCTAACTTTTTTATTATTCTAACGTATAACCAGTTCTTTTCTCTGTTTTGAGTGGTGAATGCCTTTTACCAGGTCAAACAGTCTCCCAGAAAATATTAATAATCACACGGTTGGTTATAATCCAGAGATCGAGAGAACCTTTCTGCGTACCCTAAGGCAGAGACGAACTCAACAAAATACCACCACAGTGATAGATTCTGACCCGGAAGCTAACATGGCAGATACACCAGCAACGGTTCGAAATATCAACAGGCCGTCTAACCAAGGACAACAGCCTGCTATCATCCTTCCTCACCTCAGCCCATCCGAATACGATGAGTGGCAGAAACTGAAGCCATATCATCAGATTTGATGTGTGAAGGAGTTGGGCATGTTTGATATGGCACCAGTCCGGACGAAGCCCTGTTACATGTTACAAAGTTCGTGCAACATGCCAATAGTCTTACTGCAACCGACGTAGTACTTCAATATGCAAGATTGTCGTTATTCCCACACAGCCTGACGGGAAACGCGAGCAAGTGGTATCATAGCCTAACACCGAGTACCATTGGTACCTGAGACGACATGGCCACCAAGTTCTACGACAAATTCCTACCTTCGAGCCAAACTTTGGAGACGATTGCTGAAATTTATAATTTCAAGCAACCAGGGTCGGAGAATATTTGTGAAACTTGGGACCGTTTCAAAGGTCTACAACTCACTTGTCCTCACCACGGTCTGACGAAGGAACAAGTATCACAATTGTTTTACAAGGGCTTGATCGGTCCGTGCAGAACAATGGTGTTATCTTCGTTAGGGGCTGACATTCTGAAAAAGCCGGGAGCACAATTTCTGAACAGCATGGAATCTCTCTGTGAGGAAATCAGAGACTGGGCCTCCGGTGGATCAAGGAGCGGTACTCCAGGATTATATCATGTTGGGGAAAGTGATAACAAGTTCGACCAGCTCATGAGAAGCCATGAGCAACTCATGGAGAGCAATGCTCAGCAGGCAACAAAAGTCAGTACTCTGCAGAATGTGGTTGAGCAGATGGCTATGAATTCCTTCCCTCAGCAAGCTAAGTCGATGATTTCCCGACCACCTACTACTCCTCCAGGCTATGCTCCTCTATCCCAACCATCTCCAACTAATTCTTGTACGCAATGTGGCGGGCCTCATGACTATGAACAATGCCCCCAACTACAAGAATTAAAAGCAGCGGAGGAGGCAAACTACATCACCAACAATTAAGGATACAGACAACCATGGCAACGTAACATGCAATCCAATCTTAGCTACTCAAACACCGGAAATATCCAAAACCCACATACCCTACAAACATCCCAAAATTACAGACCTCAGTCCAATTTCCAAGGAGGCCCAAGGCAATATCAACAACAGCCTTATGGCAATGAAGCTTCTTCGAGTCGACCGGCTCAACCTCCTTCGAATCCTGAGTCTGAAATGTCTCAAATGCAAGAGATGTTTAAGGCGATGATGGGTAAATCCCGAGATACGCAAGAAGAGGTCGCAGCTCTGCGCAAAGACCAAAAAGCCTTGCAATCACAGATCCAACAGTTACTCACTCAACAAAGACCACCTGGTCAATTCCCTTCACAGACTAATCCCAATCCAAAGGAACAAGCAAATTCAGTCCTTATAGACGATGACACATTACAATCAACAAACTTGTGTGCAGTCTCTTTAAGGAGTGGAAGGGAACTTGCCACCAGCAAAGGAAAAGAAAATGAAAATCTTGAAGAGACCTATATCAATGATGAAGAAACCACTAAACCAACTTCACCTCCCTCAGAAATCCAAGTTCCTACTCCTACTACTCCACCTCCACCTCGAGTTGCAATCGACATCCCAACTTCCACTCATAAAAACAGTGAACTCCCGTTCCCAGACAGAATGAAAAAGAAACCTGGAAAAGAGACAGTGCACCTGACAGAGGAATGCTCTGTGGCCCTTCTTCGAGCACTTCCCCCCAAACAAACAGATCCGGGAAATCCCGTGATCCCGTGTTTTATTGATGGGGTAGATTGTGGAAGCGGTCTATGCGACCTAGGAGCCAGCATTAATATCATGCCATACGCCACCTTCTTGAAAGTTAAAGGAGGAGAAATGCAACCGGTTCCTTTCAAACTCCAACTAGCAGACAGATCAGAGATCAAGCCCATGGGCATAGTCCGGGATCTGGTAGTTGGAGTGTCTCGCTTCATCTTTCCAGCTGATTTCGTCATTCTAGAAATGGATGACGATGTCGAGGTTCCCCTGATTCTAGGTCGACCGTTTCTAAGTACCGCCAAAGCCATCATTGACGTCCATGATGGGAAAATCACTCTTCGGTACGAGGATGAAACGATTGAATTCGACATGCAGAAAATGATGAAGAAAAGTTCTAACTTTTCTCCTCATGCTAAGACAGTGGGATTCACAGATGATGAGGAGGAGGAAGGCGATTTTGCTACAGATGAGGACATGTATTCTCCATCTTCCATCCAGGAAGCTGAAACTGAACCGCTAGAGCGAGTATTATTTACTTCTCTAGAAAAAAAGGTGGAGGATCCGGAAGTTAACGCCATGCTGGCGTACATAGAGAAAGGAAGGGCTGGTTATCAAGCGTTCCGACCACCAATCGAAGAACTCGACGTAAAACCTCAAAAATCAATTCCATCAGTAGAACAACCACCTAAACTCGAGCTTAAAGAAATACCCTCTAACCTCAAGTATGCTTTCCTAGCTGAAAATGACCATTTGCCTGTCATTATTTCCTCTTCTCTGAATTCTGGGGAGGAAACGAGGTTACTCGAGGTACTAAAGAAGCACAAGATAGTAATCGGGTGGACTATCGCTGATATCAAAGGAATTGATCCCTCCTATTGCACGCACCATATTTACATGGAGGAAAACTTCAAACCTATCAGGCAACCTCAACGCCGGCTAAACCCTAACCTCAAGGAGGTAGTTCGAAAGGAGGTTTTGAAACTCCTTGACGCGGACATCATTTATCCAATTTTTGACAGTCCATGGGTCAGTCCTGTTCAAGTTGTCCCTAAGAAGGGGGGCATCGAAGCTGTTATTAATGAGAAGGGAGAGACTATCCCTCAAAGAAAGATCACAGGATGGCGTATGTGTATTGACTATCGGCGTTTGAACTTGGCAACCAGGAAGGATCATTTCCCTCTCCCCTTTATCGACCAGATGTTGGAACGACTAGCAAGGCAAGAGTACTACTATTTTCTAGATGGGTTCTCGGGTTATTTTCAAATACCAATCGCACCTGAGGACCAGGACAAGACAACCTTCACTTGTCCTTACGGTACCTTTGCATACCGACGAATGCCTTTCGGTCTATGCAACACCCCTGCTACCTTCCAGAGATGTATGCAAGCAATATTTGCTGATTTCATCGAGCAGAGCATAGAAGTCTTTATGGACGACTTTTCAGTCTATGGCTCTAGTTTCGACAAATGCTTGGCACAACTTGATTTAATCCTAAGACGGTGTGAGGATACGAATCTCGTTTAAAACTGGGAGAAATGTCATTTTATGGTCAAGGACGGGATTGTCCTTGGACATAAAATATCAGCTACAGGAATAGAGGTGGATAAAGCCAAGGTTGAGGTTATCGAGAAGTTACCAGCACCAACTACAGTTCGAGACATACGAGCGTTTCTAGGGCATGCAGGATTTTATCGGCGGTTTATTCAGGACTTCTCCAAAATCAGCAAACCATTGACCGACCTGCTACAGAAAGATGCCCCGTTTCATTTTGATGAAAGGTGTTCAGCTGCTTTCCAAACTATAACACAAAAATTGGTGTCAGCACCTGTAGTCATACCACCTGATTGGTCTCTTCCGTTTGAGATCATGTGTGATGCAAGTGACTACGCCGTGGGGGCAGCTCTATGCCAGAAAAAAGAGAAAATTTTGAGAGTGATCGCTTATGCCAGCAGAACACTAAACGATGCCCAGAAAAACTATACGACCACCGAAAAAGAACTTCTGGCTATAGTTTTCTCCCTCGATAAGTTCAGATCATACTTGTGGGGCAGCAAAGTCATCGTGCACACAGACCACTCCGCTCTCAAATATCTATTTGCAAAACAAGAAGCCAAGCCTCGCTTATTGCGCTGGATTCTTCTACTTCAAGAGTTTGACATCGAAGTCAAAGATAAGAGCGGAAAACTAAATGTTGTCGCCGACCATCTCTCCAGATTGGTAACTCCAACGGATAGTGTGCCTATCAACGAATTCTTCCCCGATGAGACTGTCTTTTCAATCACCAAGATGCAGGAGCCATGGTACGCGGACCTGGCCAATTATCTAGTCTCTGGAACAGTACCCTATGATCTATCCTACTCCCAGAAGAAGAAATTTCTTTCTGATTCAAGGCATTATTTCTGGGAGGATCCGTATTTGTTCCGAGTTAGTGCTGATGGGTTGATTCGACGATGTCTCCCGGACGACGAGGTTCCGAGCGTCATACATTTTTGTCACTCACGGGAAGCTGGAGGTCACCATGGACCCACAAGGACCGCTGCTAAGATCCTGGCCTCAGGTTTTTATTGGCCGACCCTTCATAAAGATGTGTATCAATTCTGCAAACAATGTGATAATTGTCAGAAAATGGGTAACACATCCAGGAGATATGAGATGCCACAATAGGGGATACTAGAAGTGGAGCTCTTTGATTGTTGGGGCATTGATTTTATGGGACCGTTCCCTTCCTCGCAGGGCCACCAATATGTTCTAGTGGCAGTTGATTACGTGTCGAAATGGGTAGAAGCCATACCCTGCCATCACGCTGATGCGAAGACAGTAACCAGATTCCTTAAGAAGCACATCTTTACGCATTTTGGCGTGCCTAGAGTTATTATTAGTGACGGTGGATCTCACTTCTGCAACCGTTCATTTGAAGCGCTTATGGGTAAGTACGGGGTACGTCACAAGGTAGCTCTACCTTATCACCCCCAACAAACGGCCAAGCAGAAGTTTCGAACCGTGAGTTAAAATGGATTCTCCAGAAGACGGTTAACTCATCACGAAAGGATTGGGCACTTAAGCTGGATGATGCGCTTTGGGCTTACCGCACTGCATTCAAGACTCCCATCGAGATGTCTCCTTTTAAGCTTGTTTATGGGAAATCATGTCACCTACCTGTAGAGCTGGAGCATAAGGCATATTGGGCAATCAAGGCCCTAAACTTCGATTTAGAAGCCGTAGGAGAAAAGCGGAAGTTTCAACTCTCTGAACTCGAGGAGTTAAGGGATCAGACATACCGAAGTGTGACGATATACAAGGACCGCACCAAGAAACTTCATGACCAAATGATCCACAAACGCGACTTTCAGGTTGGCGACGGAGTGCTGCTTTATAATTCCAGATTGAGACTATTTCCTGGAAAACTCAAGTCTCACTGGACTGGCCCATTCCAAGTTGTTGGAACCACTCCTTTTGGTGTTTACGAACTCCAGAATCAAAAAGGAGAATGCTTCAAAGTCAATGGATCCCGTCTAAAAAGGTATGTCGGAATTCTTGAAAATAATAATGCTATGTTCGAAATTTCTTTCGTACAGGAATACGAGGAAGCTTCCACCCCAAAGGAACAACAGACAACACCTCTACATCATAAGTTTACAAAAGTGTACAAACTTCCTAACACCAGCAGTTCAGATACCTCGCCCTCAAACTCTTCTCCAACCTAAAGCTTGGTCAAATACGTCTAGCTAGAGACGTTAAACCCGGGCAGCTTAGTGGGAGGCAACCCACTATCTATCTTTTATCTTTCCTTTAATTTAATGTTGTTTTCTTTTTGTACTATATTTCCCTTTTATTTGATATAATAAAATGCAGGTTTCACTTGAGTTCTTCTGGCTGTGTAGAATATTCTTTACAGGTTCATTTCATGACATTCCACAACTGCACTTAAGTGTGGGGGAGCTCTACACACTCTACGAAATCTGGGGAGTACACTCTTTCCTTTCTTAATTGCATGCCCTAATATTTTAATTCCATCTACGCAATGAGGACATTGCTTAAGCTTAAGTGTGGGGGAAGAGCCTTTTCAGGGTGTTCTGTGCTTAAAATGTTTAAATCTCTCTACTTATCTTGCAATTGTTCAAAAATTAAAATTATGTACCTTGCTAATGTAGGTTGTTCTCTTTAAAAATAAATACTGTTATGAATTGTAGGATAAATGGTACAAAATTTTAAAAATTTTGATTACTTTTGAGGAGCATTTAATATGCGGTGTGAACAAATAATCTGCAAATGGTTGGATTTTATTGCTCAGGGGTTTCTTTCTGTCTTCTCTCTTAGGGATTGCTAAGGGGTGCTTCTCTGTTTAAAAAAACAAAAAAATAATAAAGGACTTGCGAGACACCATTGGTAACCAACAAAAGAGAGTTGAGTGTTCTTGAATACAAAGGCGTCATGCCTATATTTCCTCATCTCTTATGCAAAAGTGAAACAAATGCATAAATCTATTTTTCCTTTTGTTTTCATCTCAAAATACCCATTCTTGAGAGAAGTTGGCCATGGTAAAAGTTCTCAGAGTCACACAAAAGAAACATTGGAGTACCTTAGATCATACTCCGAAACTCTATATTTTATTTTTACCCTGAGCACACCTATGCCACCAGCAGTTGATTTTTCACACTCCTCGAAAAGTTTAAAGATCATGTTTATCCTACCCTTCATAATAATATTTGTTAGTATTGAGCATTTCCTACTTGCTTAGGTACGTGGTTTTGCTTGAGGACAAGCAAAAAGATAAGTGTGGGGGTGTGATAAGTGTCCAAATCAGCATGTTTTATAGGTGTATTTCATGTATAATATTAGCACTTTTCTTGCTCATTTCTCCACTTCGGTTAGTTTTCCTCTAGTTTATGTTTTATTGTTTATCTCATAAAATTATTGGTTTAACATGAGGAAAACCAAGCCGGGAGTGAAGTAGACAAAGAGACAAACGCATAGACGCAAACGGCTCAGAAAACGGAGTCCAAACGAAGAAGCTAGAGCCGGTCGAAGTTTGAAGAAATTAAGTCACGACCACAAGCGCATAAGGAGGCGGACGTGTATGCCTTGCAACCGCCCAAGAAGAGGCGGACCTGAGAGGCTGCAACCGCCCAAGAAGAGGCGGACGTGAGTGGCTGCAACCGCCCAAGAACTGGCGGACAAGAGTATGGGCAACCGCCCCATATTGGGCGGACACCACCAAGGCACAACCGCCTATTAACTGGCGGACAGCACACAAAGTCTAACTGGCGGACACAACTTGAAGAAACCGCCTAATAAGTGGCGGACATACATAAGGCAACCGCCTGTTAACAGGCGGACACCAGGCGGTAGTGACTAAAATCAACACCGCGACTAGTTTTTCTTCTTCGGGCCGTCGTCGTCTGCAACTTGAATCGCCTTATCTATCTACTCCGAGCACGCGTTTCGGCTCTGTCCCCTGCAATAAATGAAGCAATCAAGCCTTCAATCAATGAAGCACTCAAGTAGGCAATCAACTGCAAATATCTACGGAAGACTACCTCTTCATTTCTTCTTAAATAACCATTCCCTACAACCTTGTACGAGTGCACGGAGAAAACCAGAAAATCACTCACACTCACCTCATCTCATTCTCTTCCAGTAAATCACTCCCGTATATCATTTCACTCCATTAACTCTCTAATTCACCCACTTCACATACAAATAACATACGTACATGTACCACTCTTCTTTCTCCTCATTTCTCCATTCACTAATCACGTCTCCGTGCTATTATTACGTCCAACCTCTGTCTGACTTATTACCAGTTAATATGTCTGGCTAAGGAGGATTTGCTCCGGGCAAGGGTTTTAGTTATGGTTTGTGAGCTGTGTAACATATTTCTACCGGTTAAAATAAATTCAGTTTGTTACGATTAAAGTTTTGTTTCTCTCCCTTTTTAATAAATTTCATCGGTTTATTAAAAAGCCTTACTAAGTCTGTTTTTAATTTCATCGGTTAGAAACAGACGGGTTAATTAAGCCGTAAAACTGTAAGAACTTATTTTCATCGTTTAAGTTAATACATGTTGCAAGAATAAAGCCTCATACTCCTCTGCCGTTTACAGGCTTTTGCTTGAGTTGTCATCGGACCTTGCATTACAGGTAAACGAGTTCTTAAGAGTTTTCATCGGACCTTAAGAAAATTACAGGAATCTTGCCAAACTATTTTATTAAACCGGTAGATAGCACAATTAATTAAATCATATTAACCTGAACCCGGAGTTCCATTTAATTCATCTGCACTCAGTTTTCTAATCTGCTTAATATTTTCTCTTAAACAAGTCAATTAACTTCCCCCCTTTTGTGACAAGCTTAGGAATTATTTTATCTCGCTATAAGTCCCACGGTTTGACCCCGGCCGCTTCTGTCTTCTATACTACTGTGACCGGGTTTTATTTGCAGCCCGACGGATATTTTGAGTATTAATTTCTCTCTTTTATCAATTTCACCAGTGCTAATAACTCACGATAAATCCACTCTGCAGAGCCGACATTCTTCATTCCACCTCTCTACTCTAAAATCAAAACAACTGTAAATAAGGAACATCAACCCTGAACTACCATCCCCATTCTCTGCACGAAAATAATTTTCAACCCAAAATGGTGACATGAAACAAACGGGCTTGTGCTCTTCATTCTTTTCACCACCGGAGAACAAGGAACACCCAGCTCCTCTATTCACACCTTGTCACCGACAACACCAATATTTTTCGCGCCATCACTACACTCATTCGAGAGCCGATTCCATTCTAAACAATGGGGCCGATTATCTCCTCCAAGCTCTTGGTTTCATCGTCGTGCCCTACGTGACCTCGCTCCGTCGTTTAGCCCTGGGTTTCGTCCCACATTCTGTCGATGTTCGAGGTCAATTCATGCCCTCATCATCCTCTTTCATTTTCATATGTTTTTTTTGGTATGATTTGGTCTCCAAGTTATTCACGTGTGCGACACTCATTTTCTGGGTGAGTATCAAAAATCCCTTCCGGCCTTTGCGTTCTCGTTGTCGATACCTGAGTTCTTTCAACTGTCCCGTTCCTCAATTCCATGGCACTAGCCAGGCCCCACTGCGTTGAATCAGTTCTAGTTATGTATTTAATGTTAAGTTGATTTAATTTGGGTTCCTGAAAATGATTGCTCATGGCATACTTGCACAAAAAACTTGTCTGTCTTGCCAACTTTCTGATCTTTGTTCAACGTTTCGCCATTTACAAATCGAGGAAACTCAAAACCTTCATCAGAAAAGTTCATCAGATTTGCTATTCTCCTATCGCCAACAGAGTAGGTTTTTCACTAAATGTCTTCTTGAAGCTACACCTGGTCAATTCTGTAATACCTCTCTACCCCTCTGCGATACGAATGAAGGTAATTAAGGGAAGTTGACTTGTTCTTACCCTCTGGTGGTCTCTAAATGATCTAAAAAAAACTGCTATAATGCGCACACTAATATATTTCGGCGTTGGTTTGCTCGATTGCTGGATATATGAGGTTATGTGCAGTTATAATCTATTCAAGGTCTGGATTGTGAGTTTTGCAGCTAATATTCATCAACTTTGGCTATCTTTGTTGTTCTTTGACATCAATACCGGCATAAAGTTAGAGGAAATTTTGTTGAGGTTGTATAATCAATTTGTGGTTGGTTAACTGTATCAGACTACAATCGTCCCTAGCCAATTTTGTTATCATGCTGTTTGCCACCGATTGAGATTCGTTTGAGCTTTTCTGGTCTTCTCAGTTCACGCACCAGTTTTGGCTAAGTTTGTTGATTATGGAGTCTGATGTCTGTACAAAGTTTCGGATTAAGCCCTACATCTGATTTGCATTTTACCAGAGTTGCGAGTCCAATTTTGTTACTTTACCTATTATGACCGAGTTGGAATCTGGAGCTCAAGTGAAATTTGAATTTTGTCTAATTGGATCAAGATTGAACCCCGGGCCTCTCTCTTTCCGGCCTTTGGGAATCGAGGCCCACGTTCCATTGTCCTTATGTTTACCAATCCTTGATTATTACTTTCTGTCTCTGTGGGCTTGCTCGAGTCTGATTTGGGCTCTGATCGTGGCCTATCGGTAGGACTTTGATGGTTAGACACTTGACTTTGAATTTTGCGCTACTTGTCTACTCTGTTCTGTTCCTTACTTGTGGTCTTAATATGTTTACCGAGGTACACATATATTCAACTGGACGTAGACGGCTCCTTGCTTTGATTGGGCTGCGCTGTGCTTGGGTTGCACTGTGATTGACTTGGACTCCGTGTCTATGCTACGATGCACTTTCGGCCTAAAACCTTCTCATTGGGTTTGGAAATTCTAATCTCTTCTTTCTCTAATTAATTGCCCCTTGCGCATTGATTTGGTCTGGAAACTGATTTGATAGTAGCAAATAACTCAGTCCCTTTCACGCTTAGATAAGAACATGAATTGAGTTATAGTTTCCCTATTCTATAATTGCTAAGATAAATCACTTGTTGGCTGGTTGGTCCTTATTAATTTTTACATCTTAGAGGGAAATGATATAAACCCTTCTATGTATGATCCCACATGACTCACAACTTCACCTCTTTGATACTACACTTCAGTTCGAGTCTCAATCTAAGATGACAAATTATTTGAGTAGCAACCCCAATGTTTGATTTATCTTATAATCCTTAGAATTTGCTGGCAGTTTGAAACTCTTTTCTATGTTCTCGGTTGGGGTGTGGGAGATGATTAGATTGTCCCCTTTCCTCCCATTGAGAGGGGCAGTATGATCCCATTGCACACACCCCAACCCTCTTACATTTCATTACTAACTACTCTCGTATATCTTTGTCTTTGTTCTTTGACATGTACATAATGCTCGTGGAACGTGAAATTGCTATAAGTCTAAAAAAATGGGACTTTGGGCTTGGACTACCGGGGTCTCCACTTCAAACACGTGTAACGGTTGGTGCGCTTCTTGTTGATCCTTTCAGCTCAAGTGAGGCTGCGTCGATGCGACCCCCCATAGCAGCTTTAGATTTAAACTTTTCACTTATATTTGTATCAATTTGTAATTCGTTTGTTGTTTTCACTTTTGGTTGTAGTGTTGTGACTTATTCATTTTTGTGACTTCATCCCATAACCGTTCATTATTCTCATTGACTATTGAAAGATAGTAAATAGGATAAGACTAACAATTGGTTAGCAACCCATACAGTAGGACTCATCCTGTTAGTTTTTGAGAGTTTTAGATTTGAATAATTCTGATTCGCTACCAAGATAGCTTTGATGATTCGTTCTTGTATATATATATTTCTCGTACTATTTCTGAAATACATTCCATATGTATATAACTTAAGCTTTTAAAATCCATGTCCACATGTATATAATTATTTAGACAGATTCTGAATTCTTTTCTTACATATATTTGCTTTGTTCGGATAGCTTTTAAAATCCATGCCAGCATGTATATTTGTTTATATAGCCTTGGAAATTTATCTTTACATATCATTTGTTCATCATTCCTTGTCTATGATTTTGTAAGTGTATGGACTGATCCTGTTTGGGCCCATGTAACTCTTGGCCCAAATCTAATTTGGTTCAGGTTCGGTCCATAACCAGCCAAACGGGCTGGAGCAGGTGGCCTTAGAAAGCCAATCAGGTTGCCCTCTTAGTGGCCTTTAAGGTCCATTTTGGAAAAGCTCTAGGTTTGGGAATCCACAGTGCATACGGTTCCTAGACACGGTCCATGGGAGGAATTCCCGTTTCCCTTAAAATTTTCCAAATCATCCTCTAAAGTCATAATAAAATTCACAATCAATCAATCATCCAATTCCAAATCAATTTAAGGATCCAATGAGGCAAACATCACTTCAAAATCATTCTCTTTCACACCCTCTCACCAAACACACTTCAAATCATTCTCTCTCACGCTCTCTCATCAAACACACTCTAAAATTGATCCCTCTCATACTCACTCATCATACACTCTTCAAAATCAATCCTCTCATACTCCAAAACCAGATATTCTTCATGAATTTTTCGAAATCAAATCTTTTTGCACCCAACATTAAATACTCTTCATACACTCATTAGACACACTTCAAACTCATAAAGCATTTGAAATGCTTCCAAAATTTCCAATATCAAACTTCAAACTCCGTCCAAACTCCAATTGTCTCATAGATTCAAATCATCTTCCAATTTCAATTTCAAGGCCCAATGTGCAAAGCCTAGTTCAACCCACTCTTTCAAGGCCCAAATCGGTCCATGTTCTAAGGCCCAATTCTGGCCACATTTCAAAGCCCACTTTGGTAAAATTTCTAAGGCCCGAGCTCGGCCCATATTTCAAGGCCCAAACCTGGCCCAATCCTAAGGCCCAAACCTCGCCCAAATCCGGCTCATTGCCTCAATTCGATCCCGAATTAGTTTCAAATCCAATTCAACCTCAATTCCAATTCAATTTCAATTCCGAATCAAATTCAATTTCAATCCAATTCAATCAAATTCAAACCAATCCAAAATCAATTCAATTTCAATCCAATCCAATTCAAAATTCTTTTCATTCCCAATTGCATTCTGTAATACCCCAAATTTCTTAAACTGTGATTAAGGTCTTATTTAATTGTAAACCTTAGGAAACCCTAATTTCTAAAGATGGAGAAGGTTATAATTAGTTTGAGGTGCTTGGTGAACATTAGGAACTCTGGTTCCCGGAGTATCACCCGGTAAACCTTAGTTTCACAAGATTTCTGAAATTCCCCCAAATTACTAAATTCCTCAGGAACTGAGAGTGGGTATCAACCTTAGGAAGTGTGTTAAATACTTTTGAGAGTGTTTTGAGGAAAGAAACAATCATATCTCTCTTCTTTTAATATAAGACAATCTAGTTACATTTTTCAGTATTTAGTGGTTCTGGGCAAATGAGGCTTCGGGAGAGCTCAGAAGTGACCCGAGGAAATTCCTGAAACTTGATAACCCACACTAGTATTAACACACATACACATATAGTCTTAATTCCCATAAAAAGCTCAAGCCAAACATGGCCTATGATGGTGGCCGAAAATATCAAGGAAGGAGGAGAAAAATATCTCGCTTACTATTCACACCTCCTTACTATTTGTAATAATGATCAAGGCAAGTTGCCCCCTCCTTATCCATTCAACGGTGGTTTGGCATGGGTGGTTAGGTTTGGTTTTTGTCACCTAACACAAATCAATGGCTATGGACAATTCTAGAAGTAATAATTACAAATAGTAAGATAAGGATGAAAATTCTAGTATAAAAGGGGGGGGGTGGAGGTCGGCCATGGTAGGTGTAACACCCCAACCGTTAATCTCGTCATTACCTCTTAAACTGTTTCTAATTGCTCTTACTCTCGCTGCGGAACTCTAATTACAACGAGGAGTGAAACAACGCCGTTAGCCACCAATGTGGCTAACCAGGCCTTTCGTGCATACCGTAACGGTCTGATGAACTGGAACAACCGAGTACACAATACAATTACAATACCCAACTCACCTCTTTACTATACCGAGTCTACAATATATTTATGCCGACAACATATTCGGTCTTACACCTCTTTCAATACATAAGTAATTAAATCTAACTACCCATGCAATCCACCAACCCCGTCCTACTCTCGAACGGTAACATCTTCGGTGTACCTGTAAAATAAAAACGTTGCCCCTAGGGGCTCAGCTTATCACTGCATATGAAATTCGCATACCCCGAGCGCTAACCGGGGTACGCCGACTACTTTGTCGGATATACATGGAGTTCATTTTAGTCAAACAACATGCATCATAGCAATACAATATATATGAATATTACTCAAGGAATCTACATCCAATCACGGAACACAATTCCTAACTAACATAACAATGTTGTTAGTTGTATTGGTTTACTCTTAGGCCTTGAGGGTTATCCCTCACTATGCCTTGTTTACTTATTCAATATTTCACCCGCTCTCTCGGGTTACATATTCATATACATACCCATTCTCTTGGGCTACTCGTACTATACTCACCCATTCTCTCGGGTTACTTATACTCATTATCTCACCCACACTCTTGGGTTATTTATACTCATTATCTCTTGTAGATTCTTGAGACACTACAGGTCTCCTACGTCACGCTTGTTACTCTTAATACATACTTAGGCCAAAACTCATGGCTCTCTAGCATAGTCTTACTTCCCTAGTTTCGACCCTACTCTGGGTCTAGCATGGTGGGAAGGTTCAACTAGCTCACAGAACTCTCTCTTAGTTCCTATCTCTTTTTACTTAGGTCCGACTACTCTCGGACTACTTACATTCCCATACACTCCTCTCTCGGAGTTATAATAATATTATGTATATTAGTATAGAAGCAACACTCTCGATGTTTCTAATGACTTTGGGAACATTACTTAAGTTCGGTAAATCTTAGGTTTTAGGAGTTACCCATACATTTCACTTACTCATACTTTCGGTTATTTTCTTATATCGGTTAAAATCCTCATATAGGAGGTCGACCATGTCTCAAGGGTGCTACTAATCCCTTAGGTCTCTTTTACCTTCTTTACTAGTTCACATCTTCGAACTATCTTTAATCCTCTTGAAGGAGGTTCACTTATCTTTCCACTCTCATTTGTTTCGTGGATTGAGTCATTATGGTTTACTAACCGTTATCGGGTAATTACTCAACCCGCACATCTCCTCACATTCTAGGGAGTTCATATGTTTGCGTTATCGTTATACTTTAACGGATAGTTTGTGTGTTTGCACATTTTCGTTATCATAAGCATCGACCCGATCTATGGGTCTCTAGCCAAACGTTACTCACCACGAGTCGGTCCATACACTATGTTAGACCACACCGGCATACAAGTATGTTAGCTCATACAACATACAACAAGGCATACATAATCAAACAATGGATTATTTTCATGCTTTAATCTTGATTAAGCCGGCACACACACACATAAATCAACATAACTCGGTTAGCACGCGGAGTATGAGAAAATCATACCTTTCACCGGGTGTTTTTACTTTTACCGTGTCATCTCACCACGCTCGGTTCACACATGATCCTCTGATAATGTTTCAAACAACATTATTAATACCAAGCTCATACGGTACATAATTAAATGCTACTCCCGTACTTACCCCGTTATCCCGTTTAACTTAGTTTTACTCATGTGTTCTTAAACTCACAACTTTCTCATTCACTTCCTAAACTTGTTTACACTCTTAATGACCTTTAAACATCATTATTCATGTCTTAATTACCTTATACTATCATTACCATTCAATTCCCCATCATTAGAATGCAAGAAAACACTTTCTGTGCAATTTTTGGGGTGGTCCGGGTTTGTGTCCGGGGATATAAACCCGGACCAATACTGGAATGTGCTCTCGGGTGACTTTTATGTGTGGTCCGGGTTTAGGGGTGGGTGCACAAACCCGGACCATACCTGTGTAAACCTCTCGGGTGGAATTTTGGGGTGGTCCGGGTTTATGTCCTTGGTTACAAACCCGGACCACTTCAGTTTTGCAAGTTTCTGTCGTGTTTTGACACTGGTCCGGGTTTCTGTCCTAGTTTACAGACCCGGACCACTTGCAGGTTTCGAAAATAAGTATGTTTTTGCTTTTGTTTCAACTCCAACCTTATACCCAACCTCTTCCTAATCATTCCACATGTAGTCCAACATATTTTAACACCTTAATCAAGCTCTTAACCTCCTTAAACCATGGACAAAACTTATCACTTAATTCATGCACAACTACACCATTTCCACCCTCTCTGTTACACTGATGCACAACAGCACCTCTAGCTTCTTTGTTTCTGTAGTAGTTTTTCCAATCCTTTCTTTCCTTCCATTCCAACTCCACGCATCAATACACTCAAGCCCATACATTCCTAGGCAAATTTTGACAAGGTTTGTCTACATTCCTCAGCATTCTCCACACTACATTAGCCACCAAGATCAGTTTTTCATCCCTGTTATTACAACATTAAAACCACTGCTACATCCTGCTAAGTTCCCGTCTGTTATCACCTATGTACCAGTTAGCCTCAAGGCTTACTAACCATACTTAAACATCATTAAAACTTCTTCTTTTAACAAGCAATATTGTAGTATCATAACTACACCATACATGGTCATTATTTACATTCAAAAATATGTTTACAGAGAACAAAACCATCTCAAGGTAAGTTCAATACCTTGTTAGTTTTTCTGTTTTCTTTTCTCTTCTTCCTCCTTCTCTGGTTCTCTCATTCTCTTCTTGTTTCCACACCAACAAATGGTATCGATTGTTATCTACAATCTTATTCCCTTGCCATACATAACAAGCTAGTTTAGTTCTCACGTTTCTCACCGAATTAATATTTCAAGAGTTAGTTTTAGGGCTTTATCACTAAGGACTTACCTTACTCTCTTGAGGGAAAACTTTGTACAGCAAGACTAGCAAAAATATCACCCCTCTGTTGAAGACCCAAAGACCGTCTGGAAAATGGAGCAAAGCTCAACGTGAGCATTTTTTTTTTTTGGATCTTGCAAGAATAAGCTAGGAAGATGGAAGACTTAAGCTTATTTTTACCTTGGAGTATTTAGGAGATGAAGGAGACTCTAAACACCTCTTTAAGATTCAACAGAAGCTACGGTCATGGAAATGAAAATGAGGGTTTTAAGTTTTTAAAGGGTGGAAAATGTTGCCCTGGACAAGAGGAATCCAACGGTACTGTAACACCCCAACCGTTAAGCTCGTCATTACCTCTCAAATTGTCACCAAATACTCTTACTCACGCAGCGGAACTCTAGTTACAACGAGGGGTGAAACAACGCCGTTAGCCACCCATATGGCTAACCAGGCCTATCTCACACACAGTAACGGTCTGATGGACTGGAACAACCGAGTACTTCATACAGATACAATACTCAATTCATATCTCTACTATACCGAGTCTACAATATACGGATGCCGATAACATACTCGGACTTACACCTCATTCAAACGCATAAGTAATTACAATCAAACTACCCATGCTCACAGCAGTCCCCGTCCTACTCTCTCGAACGGTGGTCAGCTTCAAGTACCTGCACACTAAAAACGTTCCCCCTAGGGGGTCAGCCTACGCTGCGCATGAAATTCGCATATACCGCGTGCTAACCGCGGTACGCCGACTACTTTGGGTCGGATATACATGGAGTTCATTTAAATCAAACAACATGCATCATGGCAATGCAATATATATGTATATCATACAAGGAATCTATATCCAATCACGGAACACGATTCCTAACTAACATAACAATGTTGTTAGTGGTAACTGGTTACTCTTAGGCATTGAGGGTTATTCCTCACTATGCCTTGTTTACTTATTCGATACCTCACCCGCTCTCTCGGGTTACTTATTCGTATACACACCCATTCTCTTGGGCTACACATTCTTATACTTACCCATTCTCTTGGGTTACTCATACATATACTCACCCGCTCTCTCGGGTTATTTATACTCATTATCTCACCCACACTCTTGGGTTATTCATACTCAAGCTCTTGTAGATTCTCGAGACACTACAGGTCTCCTACGTCACGCTTGTTACTCTTACTACATACTCCAGCCAAAACTCATGGCTCTCGAGCATAGTCTTACTTCCCCGGTTTCGACCCTACTCTGGGTCTAGCATGGTGGGAAGGTTCAACTAGCTCCCGGAACTCTCTCTTAGTTCCTAACTCTTTTTACATAGGTCGGACTACTCACATTCCCATATACTCCTCTCTCGGAGTTATAATTTATATCATGTATATTAGTCTAGAAGCATCATTCTCGATGTTTCTAATGACTTAGGGAACATTACTCAAGTTTGGTTAATCTTAGGTTTTAAGAGTTACCTTTACAATACATATACTCATACTTTCGGTTATATTCTTATACCGGGTAAACCCTCTTATAGGAGGTCGACCATGTCTCAAGGGAGTTACTAATCCCCTAGGTCTCTTTTACCTTCCTTATAAGTTCACATTATTGGACAAACTTCAATCCTCTCGATGGAGGTTCATTTATCTCTCCACTCATATTTATTTCGTGGATTGTTTCAATAAGGTTTCCTAACTGTTATCGGGTATTTACTCAACCCGTACATCTCCTCACGTTCTAGGGAGTTCATAAGTTTGCGTTATCGTTATACTTTAATCGATAGCTTGTGTGTGTTTGCAAATCACCATTGATCATGAGACTACCCGATCTACGGGATTCTAGTCGATCACTACTCTCTATGAGTCAGTCTATGCACTATGTTAGACCACACCGGCATACAAGTATGTTAGTTCATACAACATACAACAATGCATGCATAATCAAACAAGGGATTATTTTCATGCTTTAATCTTGATTAAGCCGGCACACAAACACACAAATCAGAGTAACTCGGTTAGCATACGGGGGATGAGAAAATCATACCTTTCACCGGGGGTTTCACTTTTACCGTGTCATCTCACCATGCTCGGGTCACGCACGACTCTCTGATAATGTTTCAAGCATTATTGTTAATACTAAGATCATACGGTACATAATTAAATGTTACTCCCGTAGTTACCCCGTTGTCCCGTTATCTCGGTTTTACTTTGTTAATTTGAGTTCTCATTTCTCACTCTCTTCTAACACTTTCTTACACTCCTTAGGGCCTTTACATGTCACCAAACAAGGCCTTAACATCTTATAACATCATTAGCATTCAAACCCCCATCATTAGCAACCTTTAAAACACTCACGGGGCAATTCTGGGGGTGGTCCGGGACTTGGTCCATACCCTAAGTCCCGGACCAATCACAAAGCTAACTCTCGGCCAAAAATATTGCATGGTCCGGGACCTTGTACCTAGGCCAAGTCCCGGACCAATGTGGTAGTTGATTCTCGGCCTAAATTCTATATGTGGTCCGGGACTTGGGCATGGAGTTAAGTCCCGGACCAAACAAGCAGAGAAGTCTCGGGGGTAATTTCAGGGGTGGTCCGGGACTTGGTCCTGGACCTAAGTCCCGGACCCTGCTACAGATTTTGTAAATTTTACAGTTTCTTCATCTGTTACAGGTTCTCTCTTTGCCCATTAATTAACCAACCTTCACCAACTAAAATCTTCATGTTTTAGTGACTATTTACCCACCTAAACCACTTTCAACCAAACACCAAGTACACTCACCAATCTAGTTAATTTTACTTAGATTCTTTTACACTCACAACCTTGTTTTCTCTCTTGTTTTCTAACAGATTGTAACAGATTTTGGCTATTACTTTAAACCATTCAAACCTCTCATACTAATGCCATTCATAGCACCCAAATGACCTTATTTTCCTCTCAGTTCTACTCCAAGAACCTTACTCTTCCTCTTCCCAAATTCCAAGTGATTTACCACTCACTTTAATATTCGAAACATGCCTAGTTTTTCCTAGGTTTCACACTCTTAATCACCCTTGGTTTCCAAGTAAAATTTGACAGCACTTGCTTGCTTTACTAAGCATATTCACCTCACATAAAACAGCTCATAACCACTTCTTCATTCGTGTTTAATGAACAAAACAACTACAATACTCCAAATTTCCCTCTTGTTTACACATGTACACTAGTTTAGTTTCTAGGTTTATTTGCACACATAAACCTCATTTAAACATTCTCTTTCAACTCAATATTGTAGTATCATTACTACTCAAGCTCAAGGTTGTTTATACAGCCCCAACATAAGTTTCCCCAAGGCAAATAAAACTATCACAAGGTAAGCTTTTTACCTTGTTCATTTCGGTTTTCACCCTTCTTCTTCTTTATCTTGTTCTTCTTTCACTTCTTGTTTCACACCAAACAAGCTATTGATTGCCAACTACAAACCACCGCCCACACACACATTCACAATCAATTTGTTTTTCCTTCACAAAACCATATAATATTTCAAGGAGCTAGTTTTCAAGGTTTAGCTTAGGTTTTACCTTAGAATAACCAAATGGACAGCTTGGCAATCCATTGGAAGAGTTTCCATCCCTCCACAAGTGCAAGATGCTCACGGCTAACATGGGGAAAAATTCAACGTGAGGGAAATTTTTCCCAAACTTGGAAGAGTAGATAGAAATGAAGAGCTTGTAACTTTCTTTTTACCTTGAAGCATCAAGAAGATGATGGAGGCTCAAAATCAGCTCCTTAAGCTTCAAAAGCCAAAACACCCATGGAAGTGAAGGTGGAGGAATCAAGATTTTGAGGGGTGGAAAACGTAGCCCTCACCGATACGAATCTAACGGTACAGTTTTTGTGCGATTCGGTGAAGAAATGAGCAAGTGAGGAGAGGTTGAAGGTGGGCTGTTGCTCACGTATGGGAATCGCCATTACAGAGGATGAAGAAGAAGAGGCTCTGGTGGGGGGGGGGGGAAAGAAAGAACGTGAATGAAAATAAAAGAGGGGGAGAGAGTACTAATATTACTTTTAACTATTCACCCCTTTACTTTATTTCCTTGTCATCTTATTACTAAATAGCTACCAAGCTATTAATGAGTGTGTACACATTAATTAAAACTGGCCATGTTAATTAGTAGCCCGGGTCCTTTTTCGTCTTTTAAAATTTAACGCGTTTCGTCTCCCGGTTTAGTCACTATTCATTTACCGGGTCCGTTTTCCAGAATTTTCTCGTTTAATTAATTTTAATGGCTATTAAGCTTCCATTAATACTTATTTATAGTTATTTAATCAACTATAATCTTTACGGGTCCATTTGACCACTTAAAGTTGCGTTTTCAGGTTTTCTCGAAAAATGTGCTTTTAAACTCCGTTGGCGTTTTAATCCATTATTTGGATCCGTTTTCTTCGGGAATCATTCCCGTATAATAATTAGGCCTAACTAAGCCTTAGGAATCCATCTCGGACCCTCTCGAGATCATATATCTCTTACACTCATTTAACACGCATTTTAGCGTTTTTCGCTTTTCAAGCGTTTTCTCTTTTCTTTTGGTTTTATTCTTTTTACCAATACTCTTTAGGCACCATTAGGCCCTTAATAATTTTATTAGAGTAATTTAATCACCATTTTTAGATCCGGGGTATTTCAATCTACCCCCCTTAGGAACTTTGTCCTCAAAGTTGGTGAATCTAGATGGTTACTCTCAAGGCATTCAATGCCAAGGTTATAGCACATGTATAACCCTACTGACTCCACAAGTCAGTCTCATTTCATACTACACATACCACACACATATCACAGCATGTATAGCAATCAAAAATACTTTTGTTCTCTCTCCGTGAAATCGGTCCGAAGACAAGAAGGCACTACAGTCCTCGAATCCATGTTGAGTGATATACTACTGATCCCTCAGGTACCGGTCACTTTGAACACTTACTCTTTCTGGTTCACGGCCGTTTCATGACAAATGGGCACTTACTCTCTCTGGCCCACGGTCCCTTCGGTTCTGATCAAAACGTTACACATATACATATCCTCAGGCACTCTGGTTGACTCACTCAACATAGGAACATCTCAGGGTACTCTCCCCGTCCCGCTGCCTTTGGAAAAATCACACACTGACACACCGCCCCAACCGGTCACTTAGGACCGCCGCACGTACGGTGCAATGGTTTCAAAACTAATACACGCCCACCGTTCTACCGGTCATCAAGACTTAAGGCTCAGCCATCGGCGGGTGATAGCGGTTTCAAAACCAGTTTTCGTTTCCATCTTCATACTTGAAGAAAATTCTTTTTCAAAATCTATTTGAAAATTCTTTTTAAAACATCACACAACTCCAAATCAGATTTATGGTAGCTGTATCTTTCTTAGCGTGATTACTTGTGACCACTATAGGGAGCTTCAGGAATCATCTAACCCTGATGTGATCAGCATCAGTGTTGAACTATCCTTCCACCCCAATTTGTGTTCGGTTTCCCCTTGATCGCTAGCAGATCAAGTTCCACCTCCCACGTCAATTTCAAACAATCAGATAGTCAAACATTTTCGTTTTCTATCTTTTACTCTTTCTAGTCGTATTCATAAAACAATCTGTTTCAATTTATCTTTATCATGGAACTTAAGTCATCCATTATTCTCTATTTGTTTCACTTACCTTGCCTAGGCATTCCATATTTGTGGCCTCATTAGTCAAATTATTACTCAACTTAAAACATACAACATACAACTCTAAAGGATGGAACTCACTCCATCAATCATTCTCAAATAAAATCACCTAGGGAACTCACTCCCTCTTAGGTTACACATCGGTTTCATGCCGATTTATACTCGTCATAACTCATGTCTAATCTCACTAGACATATACTATAGGGATTCTCATTCCCTAGGAGTTTCTCTACTCCTCTTTTCATATTTATCATATACTCGTTACTTGCATCACTCATGCACAATAATCATTATTACACAATGAATGGGTACATATGTTTATGTAACGTAAGTTCCAATCATCAAAACAATTTCTTTTTGTGCTATGCACATAGTAGTTTACGCACCAATACGTAAAACGTACTCTAAGCGGTTTCTCGCCCTACCCCCCTTAAAAGGGGTTACGCCCGCGTAACCAACCATATGTTATACTGAACATTGGTTCACTAATTCTGGTATCATGAAGTGTTTTAACTTCAATGCGGTTAATTTATTCATAACCGGGTTCGGTTCTAGCCTCTAAGGCTTCAAAGCATTTAGGGTTAGGCAATTACTCACAATTGCTAGGTATACTTAACCTTTGAGTTACGGTCCACAAGCTTCTATTGCGTGACCTGATAACTAGAGCTTAACTCGCTCTTTGGTATTCTCAATGTATTTCAATCGTCGCTTGGTATCTCTTACCGTATGCGAATTCGATGAGTTATAGATTGCCTCTCCAGTTCTCTGGGAATCTACTTCGTATAACACTGTATACCTTTGTGATTATTCACTTATTTTTCCCGACTTGTTGTCGGTTGAGGTCAAGCTACTACTTAGCATGTAGTGCTTCCTCGTTTTATAGTGGCTCATGGATTATGTTTGTTTCTTGGTTCTGTGCCAGAGTTCTTCATTCATACTACTCTGCATTTTTTTTCCACATATCGATCCTGGGCCCTGTGGGTTACTGCCCACGTTCTTTGTGCATCTTTGGCCAATGGCCGCACGGTTATCTCTCTAGATTCTCACTCAACAGGCTTCGTTGACATTTCTCAATTCCTGGCTCTCCCACTCGATCATCACCGCACAAGTGCAATACCAAAACACTCAGTCATACAGAGTGCAGAAGCGTAAACCCTTGACAGTAAATCTCTCATGAGATAGGAATGATCATGTCTCCATTACCACATTTTCTCATCAACTTCTGATCACTACCTGAATATACTCTCACAATGGTCGCTCACTGCGTACCTTGGTCTTTCTCATTTTCATGGCATCCGCTACTACTTTAGCTTCCGCCTAGGTGTTCACGCCATTTACACTGTGGCTCAACAACATACACTACTCTTTAAATCTCTCTGCGCACTTGCGCACTGCTTACTCTGCAGTTCATATGGTACACATACAGTGTTCACTACTCATCCGATCACTCTATCGGTTCCCTTTTACTGCTATCGAGGTTCCTCTTTACACTCTACTATAGTTCATATACTCATTGGCAATATACACATGCTCAAGTTTTACTACACCGCTCTAGCGGTTTCACATTACATACTTAGGTGGTAGCCCTTCTCTGGAGGATTCACGCAAATGCCGCTCCATAGGCCCCATAACAACAAGTGGTATCCCCACTCTAAGGTAGTGGTTCATTCACCACTGTTCCTTTATGCCTTTATGCATAGGTTTGTCATGTTTGGTTCTACGTATTGTAGTTGGTTCTATCGGCTTACAAGCCACCTTTCCTCAAGTAATGCTCCATGCGGGCTGTTTATACAAGTTTCTTCTTCTCCGTACACCATTCAATGGTTTGGAGGTATTACTGGGCTTTTCGATAAGGTTGTCTCAACACACTTCCATACATGGAAGGCCCTTTTAAATAACTTGATATTTTTTCATGCCCTCTGGCAATCTAGGGTATCCCGTGTTACGTGGGATCCCTTCGGGTTTTACCCGAGTGTTTGACTTAACACTTGTGTTCTCAACACGATGTTTCGTTCAACTACTGTTGACTCCGGCACCTTCCTCGGATTGCTCCTGGGTGTTACTGAGTTTTGCCATTACATCTGGCTTGTACTTATGGTTATGTTCAGTTGTGACTTCACCTTGCGGCTATGTCCTTGACTATCCCGTTTAGGGTTGTAATGTCTCCCATTATTGGGTAGACCCTTGGTACCTTCTAATACCTTCTGGGTCGGGTCATTATTCTCTTCAGTGAGGTGTAAAGTGGGAATTCTATCCCGTTTATCGTACATTAATAAGTTCATTTAGGCATTCGCCGCATTATTTACACTGGTATTCACCTAGTTATTAGGTATTTCCTGAGACATATCCAATGTCTGTACTTAATACTCTGTGCTTCTCGCACTTCTTAACGCCTTATCCTTAGGTCCGTGACCTTACTAGATTCTAGACTCCCTTAACTCGGTAAGCTTCCTTGTGTTCTTCGATCATCCGAGGTGTCTACTGTCTTGATTTGGATTGGCTCTTTCGTCCGTAGTATGGAGTGGGCTACTTCCCGTGTACCGTACTCTACTTGTATACATACATGGAGTATCTTATTGATACGTTACCACTTACCCGACTAACTCATAACTGGTCTGTCAGGCCCGCAAGCTCCTTTGGAGTGCGGTTGTTCCATGTCTCGTTTGTGTACACTTGTAGTGTCGGTCACGCCTAAGTGAAGTATTCTGTTGCCAACTCCTCTTATATCGTCCTATGATAACTTACCGTGATTCTCTGGTTTGGTTTTTAAAAATTCGGGGGTTTTTGGAAAATTTCATGTTTTGAAGAAAAGTTTGAGTCTTGAAAGTAAACTCTTTGCGGCATTTCAATGCCGGTTACTTCTTACCAGGTCTAGCCTTTTGCTGACCGGTATATTCTTTATACAGGGGTCAGGCCTTTAGGCCTTTCCAAGGTTTCGTTTCAGAATTCATTAGGGTTTGTGGTGCTACATTGGCTTCTCTTGCCGTCTTGGTACTTGCTAAGTACTGGTCGCTTGTCAAAGCTCTTCTTAGCTGTCCGTTATACTGCACTTGCCGAGGCAAGTGCGCGGTACAGGCAGTTTTTGGGTTAACTCATACCGGTCACGGTATTGTTCACATTGTATTTGGTAGCCTAGTCGGCTCTTCCTTGATCCCGTAGTTGGATAACTGCTCCTTGGAGCTGATTCTCATTCCTCTTGACATGACTGTCATTCATTTAGGTGCTCCTCCACTCTCGGAGTTCCTTAATTATTTTAATTCTATGCCTCACCTCGTTGCTCGTTCCCATGTCTTTACTGTGGTTACCGAGGTTTAACTTATTTAGGTACTACTTCTGTAGTCCTACTCGGGTATGTCCCGTAATTATGCTTGTAGCTGTCTAAGCTGTGCCCGTTAGGTATTGCAACCTCTTCGGGTGTGGCAGGGTGGGTGCTTCTACTCTTGACTAGATTCTTAGTCGGTTAGTGTACCGTTGATGGTATTATTTTTAGTTGGCGGTCCGTATACATGTGTCTCGGTTTTTTGTTACTATCATTCTTCTCATTATCCGCCTTCTTGCACGGTTAGTGCTTCCTTCTTGCTACTACTGCTCGGCTAGCTAGGTTCTGCGACTGCTAAGCAGTCGCCCCAAGTTGCCACAGATTTTGGTCTCCTTAGATTAGGATTTCTCGATCTCTCGCCATTATGTGCGGTTATTGTCGTTCCACGCGGCTTCCGTCTCCGGGGTTTCCGGTTCTCGGGATCCACCGCACACAGATTCTGGTTCATATTGATACATTAATTAGTAACTGCCAGGTCGGGTTTCCCGTCTCTCTGGCGTTCTTTCCCGAGCTTTTAATGCGGGGGTTGTGGAGGGCGGGTCTGGTATTGTAGGTATCCAGATCATACTGGAAGTTCCTAACTAGCGCATCTCTCACGCTACCACTCAACCCATAGCCCTAAGTCTCTAATTCCTAACTCGGTATTTCCTAAGCTCGGTATTTCCAGTCATCAGAGCGATACTTCGCTCTGATACCATTTTTGTAACACCCCAACCGTTAAGCTCGTCATTACCTCTCAAATTGTCACCAAATACTCTTACTCACGCAGCGGAACTCTAGTTACAACGAGGGGTGAAACAACGCCGTTAGCCACCCATATGGCTAACCAGGCCTATCTCACACACCGTAACGGTCTGATGGACTGGAACAACCGAGTACTTCATACAGATACAATACTCAATTCATATCTCTACTATACCGAGTCTACAATATACGGATGCCGATAACATACTCGGACTTACACCTCATTCAAACGCATAAGTAATTACAATCTAACTACCCATGCTCACAGCAGTCCCCGTCCTACTCTCTCGAACGGTGGTCAGCTTCAAGTACCTGCACACTAAAACGTTCCCCCTAGGGGTCAGCTTACGCTGCGCATGAAATTCGCATATACCGCGTGCTAACCGCGGTAACGCCGACTACTTTGGGTCGGATATACATGGAGTTCATTTAAATCAAACAACATGCATCATGGCAATGCAATATATATGTATATCATACAAGGAATCTACATCCAATCACGGAACACGATTCCTAACTACATAACAATGTTGTTAGTGGTAACTGGTTACTCTTAGGCATTGAGGTTATTCCTCACTATGCCTTGTTTACTTATTCGATACCTCACCCGCTCTCTCGGGTTACTTATTCGTATACACACCCATTCTCTTGGGCTACACATTCTTATACTTACCCATTCTCTTGGGTTACTCATACATATACTCACCCGCTCTCTCGGGTTATTTATACTCATTATCTCACCCACACTCTTGGGTTATTCATACTCAAGCTCTTGTAGATTCTCGAGACACTACAGGTCTCCTACGTCACGCTTGTTACTCTTACTACATACTCCAGCCAAAACTCATGGCTCTCGAGCATAGTCTTACTTCCCCGGTTTCGACCCTACTCTGGGTCTAGCATGGTGGGAAGGTTCAACTAGCTCCCGGAACTCTCTCTTAGTTCCTAACTCTTTTTACATAGGTCCGACTACTCACATTCCCATATACTCCTCTCTCGGAGTTATAATTTATATCATGTATATTAGTCTAGAAGCATCATTCTCGATGTTTCTAATGACTTAGGGAACATTACTCAAGTTTGGTTAATCTTAGGTTTTAAGAGTTACCTTTACAATACATATACTCATACTTTCGTTATATTCTTATACCGGGTAAACCCTCTTATAGGAGGTCGACCATGTCTCAAGGGAGTTACTAATCCCCTAGGTCTCTTTTACCTTCCTTATAAGTTCACATTATTGGACTAACTTCAATCCTCTCGATGGAGGTTCATTTATCTCTCCACTCATATTTATTTTGTGGATTGTTTCAATAAGGTTTCCTAACTGTTATCGGGTATTTACTCAACCCGTACATCTCCTCACGTTCTAGGGAGTTCATAAGTTTGCGTTATCGTTATACTTTAATCGATAGCTTGTGTGTGTTTGCAAATCACCATTGATCATGAGACTACCCGATCTACGGGATTCTAGTCGATCACTACTCTCTATGAGTCGGTCTATGCACTATGTTAGACCACACCGGCATACAAGTATGTTAGTTCATACAACATACAACAATGCATGCATAATCAAACAAGGGATTATTTTCATGCTTTAATCTTGATTAAGCCGGCACACAAACACACAAATCAGAGTAACTCGGTTAGCATACGGGGCATGAGAAAATCATACCTTTCACCGGGGGTTTCACTTTTACCGTGTCATCTCACCATGCTCGGGTCACGCACGACTCTCTGATAATGTTTCAAGCATTATTGTTAATACTAAGATCACGGTACATAATTAAATGTTACTCCCGTAGTTACCCCGTTGTCCCGTTATCTCGGTTTTACTTTGTTAATTTGAGTTCTCATTTCTCACTCTCTTCTAACACTTTCTTACACTCCTTAGGCCTTTACATGTCACCAAACAAGGCCTTAACATCTTAAACATCATTAGCATTCAAACCCCCATCATTAGCAACCTTTAAACACTCACGGGGCAATTCTGGGGGTGGTCCGGGACTTGGTCCATACCCTAAGTCCCGGACCAATCACAAAGCTAACTCTCGGCCAAAATATTGCATGGTCCGGGACCTTGTACCTAGCCAAGTCCCGGACCAATGTGGTAGTTGATTCTCGGCCTAAATTCTATATGTGGTCCGGGACTTGGGCATGGAGTTAAGTCCCGGACCAAACAAGCAGAGAAGTCTCGGGGGTAATTTCAGGGGTGGTCCGGGACTTGGTCCTGGACCTAAGTCCCGGACCCTGCTACAGATTTTGTAAATTTTACAGTTTCTTCATCTGTTACAGGTTCTCTCTTTGCCCATTAATTAACCAACCTTCACCAACTAAAATCTTCATGTTTTAGTGACTATTTACCCACCTAAACCACTTTCAACCAAACACCAAGTACACTCACCAATCTAGTTAATTTTACTTAGATTCTTTTACACTCACAACCTTGTTTTCTCTCTTGTTTTCTAACAGATTGTAACAGATTTTGGCTATTACTTTAAACCATTCAAACCTCTCATACTAATGCCATTCATAGCACCCAAATGACCTTATTTTCCTCTCAGTTCTACTCCAAGAACCTTACTCTTCCTCTTCCCAAATTCCAAGTGATTTACCACTCACTTTAATATTCGAACATGCCTAGTTTTTCCTAGGTTTCACACTCTTAATCACCCTTGGTTTCCAAGTAAAATTTGACAGCACTTGCTTGCTTTACTAAGCATATTCACCTCACATAAAACAGCTCATAACCACTTCTTCATTCCTGTTTAATGAACAAAACAACTACAATACTCCAAATTTCCCTCTTGTTTACACATGTACACTAGTTTAGTTTCTAGTTTATTTGCACACATAAACCTCATTTAAACATTCTCTTTCAACTCAATATTGTAGTATCATTACTACTCAAGCTCAAGGTTGTTTATACAGCCCCAACATAAGTTTCCCCAAGGCAAATAAAACTATCACAAGGTAAGCTTTTTACCTTGTTCATTTTGGTTTTCACCCTTCTTCTTCTTCTTTATCTTGTTCTCTCTTTCACTTCTTGTTTTCACACCAAACAAGGCTATTGATGCCAACTACCACCGCCACCACCACACCCCACACTTCAACAATCAATTTGTTTTTCCTTCACAAAACCATATATATATTTCAAGGAGCTAGTTTTCAAGGTTTAGCTTAGGTTTTACCTTAGAATAACCAAATGGACAGCTTGGCAATCCATTGGAAGAGTTTCCATCCCTCCACAAGAGCAAGATGCTCACGGCTAACATGGGGAAAAATTCAACGTGAGGGAAATTTTTCCCAAACTTGGAAGAGTTAGCTAGAAATGAAGAGCATGTAACTTTCTTTTTACCTTGAAGCATCAAGAAGATGATGGAGGCTCAAAATCAGCTCCTTAAGCTTCAAAAGCCAAAACACCCATGGAAGTGAAGGTGGAGGAATCAAGATTTTGAGGGGTGGAAAACGTAGCCCTCACCGATATGAATCTAACGGTACAGTTTTTGTGCGATTCGGTGAAGAAATGAGCAAGTGAGGAGAGGTTGAAGGTGGGCTGTTGCTCACGTATGGGAATCGCCATTACAGAGGATGAAGAAAAGAGGCTCTGGTGGGGGGGGGGGAAAGAAAGAACGTGAATGAAAATAAAAGAGGGGGAGAGAGAGTACTAATATTACTTTTAACTATTCACCCCTTTACTTTATTTCCTTGTCATCTTATTACTAAATAGCTACCAAGCTATTAATGAGTGTGTACACATTAATTAAAACCGGCCATGTTAATTAGTAGCCCGGGTCGTTTTTCGTCTTTTCGAATTTAACGCGTTTCGTCTCCCGGTTTAGTCACTATTCATTTACCGGGTCCGTTTTCCGGAATTTTCTCGTTCAATTAATTTTAATGGCTATTAAGCTTCCATTAATACTTATTTATAGTTATTTAATCAACTATAATCTTTACGGGTCCATTTGACCACTTAAAGTTGCGTTTTCGGGTTTTCTCGAAAAACGTGCTTTTAAACTTCGTTGGCGTTTTAATCCATTATTTGGATCCGTTTTCTTCGGGAATCATTCCCGCATAATAATTAGGCCTAACTAAGCCTTAGGAATCCATCTCGGACCCTCTCGAGATCATATATCTCTTACACTCATTTAACGCGCATTTTAGCGTTTTTCGCTTTTCAAGCGTTTTCTCTTTTCTTTTGGTTTTATTCTTTTTACCAATACTCTTTAGGCACCATTAGGCCCTTAATAATTTTATTAGAGTAATTTAATCACCATTTTTAGATCCGGGGTATTTCAGGTACTATTTTTATGTGTTTTGGTGGAGAATGGAGCAAGATAATGGAGAAGGAAGATTGTGCTGTTGCTCTCTGAAGAAATCGCCATGGAGCTCTCTGGGAAGAAGAGAATACAGAGAGTGGAGGCTGGGAATCGTAAAATAAGAAGAAGGAAAAGTGAGAGAGTACTTAAAGTACTTTTTACTATTTCACTTTTGCTTTATTTATTTATCTTGTCATCTTATGACTTAACAAGCTAACAAGCTAATTAAATGTGTGTGTATACTAATTAAAATCGGCCCCACACAAAATACAAGCTGGGAGCGTTTTTCATTTTTTTACAGGAAACGCTTGTTAACTTACCCGGTTTGGCACTATTCACTAATCGGGCCCGTTTTTCGGATTTTTCTCGTTTCTTCATTTTTATTGGTTATTAAGCTTACATTAATACTCAATTATAGTTATATAGTCAACTATAATTTTTACGGGTCTGTTTGACCACTTAAAGTCATGTTTTTGGGTTTTCTCGAAAAACGTGCTTTAAAACTCCGTTAGCGTTTTAATCCATTATTTGGATCCATTTTCTTCGGGAATCATTCCCGTACACTATTTAGGCCTAACTAAGCCTTAGGAATCCATCTCGGACCCTTACGAGATCTTATATCTCTTACACTCATTTGATGCGCGTTTTAGCGTTTTCTCTTTACTTTTGGTTTATTCTCTTTACCAATACTCTTTAGGCACCATTAGGCCTTTAATAATCATATTAGAGTAAGAGCTTGACCTCAACCGACAACAAGTCGGGAAAAGTAAGTGAATAATCACGAGGTATACGGTGCTATACAAAATAGATTTCCAGAGAATTGGAGAGAAAATTTTTTACTCATCGAATTCGCATACGGTTAAAGATACCAAGCGACGATAAAGAAACCTTTATTCCCAACACACAAAGGGATAGAAGGGAGTAAATAATACATTGGTAATACTAAAGGGCGAGTTAAGCTCAAGTTATCAGGTCACGCAGCAGAAGCTTGTGGACCGTAATTCAAAGGTTTAGTATACCTAGCAATTGTGAGTAATTGGCTAATCTTAAATTCCTTGAAGCCTTAGAGGCTAGAACCGAACCCAGGTATGAATTAAATAACCACATCGAAGTTAAAGTACTTCATGATGCCCTTATTAGTGAACCAATGTTCAGTGATAACATATGGTCGATTACGCGGGCGTAACCCCTTTTAAGGGGGGTAGGGCGAGAAACCGCTTAGAATATGTTTTACGTATAGGGCCGTAAACTAATATGTGCATAGCACAAAAGAAATTTCTTTGATGATTGGAACTTATGTTACATAAACATACGTACCCATTCATTGTGTAATTATGATTACTGGGCGAGAAACCGCTTTGAGTATGTTTTACGTATAGGTGCGTAAACTACTATGTGCATGGCACAAAAGAAATTATTTTGATGATTGGAACTTGTTACATAAACATGTGTACCCATTCATCGTGTAAGTATGAGTATTGTGCATGAGAGATGCAAGTAATGTGTATATAATAAATATTAAAAGATGAGTAGAGAAACTCCTGGGGAATGAGAATCCCCTATAGTATATGTCTATTGAGATTAGACATGAGATATTATGAGTATGAATCGTTATGAAACCGGTGTATAACCTAGTAGGAAGTGATTTTCCCTAGGTAATTTTAGTTGAGAATGATTGATGGAGTGAGTTCCTTCCTTTGGAGTTGTATGCTATATGTTTAAATTGAATAACGATTTGAGAAAATAAGTCATGAGTTGCTTAGGTAAAGTAAGCAAGTAAAAGGAGAATGACAGATGACCTAAGTTCTAGGAATTAGAGATAAATTAAAATGGATTGTTTTATGAATATGACTAGAAAGAGTAAAAGATAGAAAATCAAAATGTTTGACTATCTGATTGTTTGAAACTGACGTGGGAGGTGGAACTTGATCTGCTAGCGATCAAGGGAAACCGAACACAAATTGGGGTGGAAGGATAGTTCAACACTGATGCTGATCACATCAGGGCAGGATGATTCTCGAAGCTCCATATAAGTGGTCACAATAATCACGCTAAGAAAAGAGGCAACTACCATAAATTGGATTTGGAGTTGTGTGATGTTTTAAAAAGAATTTTCAAATGGAATTTACAAAATAATTTTCTTCAATTATGAAGATGGAAATGAAAATTGGTTTTGAAACCGCTATCACCCGCCGATGGCTGTGGCCTTAAGTCTTGATGACCGGTAGAACGGTGGGCGTGTATTAGTTTTGAAACCATTGCACCGTACGTATGGCGGTCCTAAGTGACCGGTTGGGGCGGTGACAGTGTGTGATTTTTCCAAAGGCAGCGGGACGGGGAGAGTACCCTGAGACGATCCTGTGTTGAGTGAGTCAACCAGAGTGCCTGAGGATATGTATATGTGTAACGTTTTGATCAGAACCGAAGGAACCGTGGGCCAGAGAGAGTAAGTGCCCAGTTGTCATGAAACAGCCGTGGACCAGAGAGCGTAAGTGTCCAACGTGACCGGTACCTGAGGGATCAGTAGCGTACTACTCTATATGGATTCGAGGACTATAGTGCCTTCTTGTCTTCTGACCGATTCCATGGAGAGAGTACAAAGAGTATTTTTTATTGCTTTACATGCTGTGATATACGTATGGTATGTGTAGTGTGAAATGAGACCGACTTGTGGATTTTGTAAGGTTATACGTGTATTATAACCTTGGTATAGCGTGCCCATGAGAGTAACGATTTTAGATTCACCAACTTTGGGGGCAAAGTTCCTTAAGGGGGGTATATTTTAATACCCCGGACCTTAAAATGGTGATTAAATTACTCTAATATGATTATTAAAGGCCTAATGGTGCCTAAAGAGTATTGGTAAAGAGAATAAACCAAAAGTAAAGAGAAAACGCTAAAACGTGCATCAAATGAGTGTAAGAGATATAAGATCTCGTAAGGGTCCGAGATGGATTCCTAAGGCTTAGTTAGGCCTAAATAGTGTACGGGAATGATTCCCGAAGAAAATGGATCCAAATAATGGATTAAAACGCTAACGGAGTTTTAAAGCACGTTTTTCGAGAAAACCCAAAAACGTGACTTTAAGTGGTCAAACAGACCCGTAAAAATTATAGTTGACTATATAACTATAATTAAGTATTAATGTAAGCTTAATAACCAATAAAAATGTAACACCCCAACCCGAAATCCAATAAACTGAACGACGATCACTCCCAAATAAAATATAACTACAGCGGAAATAAATACAACAACCGGGCGGTATTACAATGCCGTTGGCCACCCTTGTGACCAACAAGGCTAAGTCCAAATACAATCTCCAAAAGTCACGGTCTGAATACGAATACAATCCGAGATACTAGGAATCAAACTCTAATGTAAAATACTTAAGTAAAAACAAGTAACTATAAGAAGACTCCCATAGCTTGAATCTACCCCACCTACACTCGGTGTGATAATCTTCTCAACTTCAGGTACCTGAAAAATGGGGGTGCCCCCAAAGGGGCTCAACAAACAGTGCTGGTATGGAAAACGTGCAGCCCATCGTCTACCGGGCCACACCAACTACTTTGTCGAATACATGCAGTTCATTTTTATAAAGCTGTAAACAAGCATAGTCTGATAATAACAAGTATCCATACAAGGACAATAATGTCACATAGAACAAGACTCAGAAGGTCGAGTTAGCTGAACTGAATTATCTGATAGCTGTCAGGTCCACACAGTGGGACTGACAGATGTATAAAAGTATATCAATATAGTGGAGGTATAGTGACCTCGTTAAGATTGAAAGGTTGGGTATAAAAACCCCAGGAGATAACGTAGTTAAACCCTGAACTGAGAGGCGTGGGAAATAGAATCCCACTAGAGGAATGAAGTCTTCCTCAAACTGAACTGATGGGCCTTAGAAACCCGAGAGGAATAGAGTCTTCCTCAAACTGAAATGTTCTGTCGCGACGTAGATAGGAGACGACCTGAGACAGGTACAGCTCCTGTAGCATGCATGGCCAGATCCAACTGGGCTCCTCGTTCTCGTAGTATAGAGTTGTTAAGTGTCATATAAAGACGTTAAACAAGAACACAATGTGTATTGTCAATTATCACGTTTAGGATAATGACGTTTGTTATAAAGTGAAGTTAGTGAGAGACTTGAGTACAAGTCCTCGGTATACTGAAACGCAGGTATTTAATCCACTGGTATAGTAGTGTTTGTATGCGTGGGACATACACGTTGTAGTCAGCAACATTCACGCACATAAAATAATACAACAGTGCACAAGAGTAAAACAACAGTTTACATCAATTATCTTGGTCGTTATTTAAAAACAACAGATAGCACACAAGCCGGTGTAATCCGGTAGAAAACAGGTTGCAAGAATCCCATACCGTTCACCGTAGACTGTACTTGTTTAATTCCCGGTCAACGTCTGGTCAAACAAAGTCCTAGAATAGGATTAACTGAGAGGGTTAATTTATGTTACCCTTATATAATGATCCTATTGAATCTTTTAGCAAATCTCGTATTTGTTATTTCATGTGAGGTTTATTTCATTTAATTACCTCATGATTTTATGTATCACTTATTTGTTATTCCTTTTGATTTATTTATAAATCCTTTAATGTACATATATGTATTTATTTATTCATGTACTATATTTGTTATTTTTTTTGTCTAGCTGACATAACAACTTATAATTTTCTTAACTATATTTAAATGTCTTACAATGACATAATATTCTTATAATCTCATTATATTATAGAGTTTTAACTTCTTATTTAGCTAAATTACATAGTCACACTAATATTTTAGTATATAGCTTTTAAGTACTATAACTTTCAAAAATAACAACTTAGCCCCTTAAATTCTCGGCAATAATATTTTATTTCCCATAATTACAATTTAACAGCAAAACCTTATAAACTTTGCATAATGCCTTATAAACTATAGTTTTAATTTTAATTCTCCATGAATGCCGAATATATATATATATATAAATTCTTAAATTACCAAACTAACCCCAAGTAATTCGGCTTTGGTCTTGAACTCTCCATTTATTACATTTTCACCCCAAAACTTTATAATAACTTCTTAATGACTTATAAACTAAAGTCTAAATATATAATTCCTCAAAATTTCAAAGGTGAGCCTAATAAATCTCTTAATTATGAATTCGCCCCTTTTTATGTTCTAAACTTTCATAACAACTTTTATAAATTACATAATAGCCCAAAACTTAATATAATGTTATTTTAACACTTGTTTAAATATCTAAATTCATAAAATTAATTCCTAACCTTATATATATTATAATTTCACCAAATACCCCTTTAGCTCTCGGCTTTCACAATATATACACTAAATTTTGTAAAAATTACATTTAAGCCACTTAACTTAATTAATTAGCCATTTAAGCACTAATGAAATATTTTAGCTCACCAAACTTTGTGATATAAGTTTATATACCTAAGTAGGTCATTAATACCTATTTATCAATTAGTACATTCGGCCATATTTATTTGGTGACCATATAGTATATAAAAGTGGACTTATATGTCATAATAATTATACATAAATTCATAGGAGTTATATAACTCATGTAAAAATTATTGTAATGTCTTATATAAATTCTTAGCTCAAAAATAAGCATTTTGCCCTTGATAATTCGGCTTGAATTAATATGTGACATAACTAAATTTTGTGACACAAAAATGTGTCTTAAGGTAAATATTTTCTATATAAGTTATAGATTGTATTTTGGCATATAATACCATATAGTTTCGGTCTTAATAAACCTAGGAGATGTACATAATTTTGTATAATTTTTAGAAGCTTAACAAAGCTTATAACATAAAGATTTACTTAGTAAACTTACTTCTTAACAAAGGTGGTTAAGTGCTTGAACTCGTCTTGAATCTCCAAGCTTTCTCCAAGGAAATTTTGATGCTCCACTTCGGTTATATGCAAGTGGTGTAGGAGTTTTAGGAGTTAGATCTTGAATAAAGATCTTAAGTAGATTTGTAAGTAGTTTTACAAGGATTTACCTTAGACTTTTCTCCTTATGAATTCGGCACTCCTAAGGTGGATGAAGAACAAATTCTCCTTCATCAAAATGAATAAGAAAAGAACCTTAGAAGGAGTAGAACTTGGTTACACATAAAAATGTGCTTTAAGGATTTTTAAGCATTAAAACTACCTTAAGATAACCTTGAGATGCTCCTTGGATTAATGTTGGTTTGAACAACCTCCTTGATGAACTAAGTGATGCCGAACTCTTGTTGTTATGCTAGGAAGAGTTTGCTTCAAGGTTTGACAAGAAATGCTAGGAAATTACCTTAAAGATGAAGATAGAAGTTAAAACTCCATTAATGGACTTAAGAGCTTCAAAGGAAGAAGATGAAGCAAGAAGAGAGAGCTAGGTAGCTTACCAATTGGTGGATGAAGAGGGCAAGGAGAAGAATGAGACTCACGAATTGTATAAGGTAAGAAAATGCATTTGGAATTTGATTTTTGCTTTGTCAATTTTTTAATGTCAAATGACTTTACTTTTCCTTAGTTTATTACATGGTTTATTGGCTCAATAAATGCCCATGTTCTCTGCATAATTTCGTGCATGTGGTGTGTGACAAGGGCAAGAGTTGGAAAGAAAATGATTGTGAGCTAGAAGACAAGGAAATTTAGGTAAGTTTGTTCTTTTGATTTTTCTATGTTAGGCTTGTCTTCTTCCTCCCTTGTAGACTCACGAATTCAAGGGTCAAATGGGGTGTCTTAATCGACATTGAAGAGCCAAGGACAAGCATGTTAGGTCACATGGAAAAGAAGGAATCAAGAAAAGTGAATTCTAGATCTACTTTTTGCCTTTTCCCATTTGTTTTTGTTCTAGCTCACATGGCCTTATTCCATGGCCTAATTTCGACATCTTGATGGTCAAATGAGACCTACATACTTTGAAATTAAGTAATATAACACATGGGAAGGTGAGTCACCATGTTCTATGCCTTTTACAAACTTTTAATGCAATTTTTATACTAGTTTTTGCTCTCAAAATCGGCCCCTATAGAGAGTCTTGTTGACTAGTCACACCAACTTATTTAGAAGGTCATTTTAACCCTATTTAAGATTACTAATTCGTGGCATGTCAAAAACTACAAGGCAATTGCGTAAAACGCGTTTTCATGACACCCGAAGGTGTGTTTTTGTGCTCTAAGGAAATTTTGGGAAACAATTTGTTTTTATAAGTTCCAAGTGTTTGTAAACACTTATTATAGTAAATAAACATATACTAAGATGTTAAATTGGGTTATATGGGGTTACATCCACCCGTGACATAATTTACCGGCCATCGGGACACACCCGGGCAAAAGGAGCGCTAAGAAATCCTCCCGTTGTCTTTGCTGAATTTTGAGAAACCACTTCGTGGGTTCTCTTTATAATGGTTAATAATGATGTTAGGAACTCAAGGAATTAATTTTATAGGAGTTCGTGCCACTCGGCACTCCCGGACTTTTCGTGCTTTAAGGGGCGTGCGTGAGCACTCCCGAGCGTTTTGCGTTTTTGACTGAGTATAGCTTAGGGAATATATTTATATATTCATATAATTGTTGTATGACCATTTGGTTTGAATATTAGAGGGTCATACAAGGTCATGTTTGACCATATGCTTCTAAGGCGTTTTAGCGTTTATGGAGAAACGACTGTTTTTACGTAACATTCTCATGCATGGGTTTACATGCGTACGTGAAATGATTTATAATAGGATTATTTTCCATTAAATAATGGTTTAATAATATTAATTAGATTTGGGGTATTTCAAAAAATGAAGAAACGAGAAAAATCCGAAAAACGGGCCCGGTTAGTGAATAGTGCCAAACCGGGTAAGTTAACAAGCGTTTCCTGTAAAAAAATGAAAAATGCTCCCAGCTTGTATTTTGTGTGGGGCCGATTTTAATTAGTATACACACACATTTAATTAGCTTGTTAGCTTGTTAAGTCATAAGATGACAAGATAAATAAATAAAGCAAAAGTGAAATAGTAAAAAGTACTTTAAGTACTCTCTCACTTTTCCTTCTTCTTATTTTACGATTCCCAGCCTCCACTCTTTGTATTCTCTTCTTCCCAGAGAGCTCCATGGCGATTTCTTTCGAGTGCAACAGCACAATCTTCCTTCTCCATTATCTTGCTCCATTCTCCACCAAAACACACAAAAATAGTACCGTTGGATTCCTCTTGTCCAGGGCAACATTTTCCACCCTTTAAAAACTTAAAACCCTCATTTTCATTTCCATGACCGTAGCTTCTATTGAAGCTTAAAGAGGTGTTTAGAGTCTCCTTCATCTCCTAAATACTCCAAGGTAAAAATAAGCTTAAGTCTTCCATCTTCCTAGCTTATTCTTGCAAGATCCAAAAAAAAATGCTCACGTTGAGCTTTGCTCCATTTTCCAAACGGTCTTTGGGTCTTCAACAGAGGGGTGATATTTTTGCTAGTCTTGCTGTACAAAGTTTGCCCTCAAGAGAGTAAGGTAAGTCCTTAGTGATAAAGCCCTAAAACTAACTCTTGAAATATTAATTCGGTGAGAAACGTGAGAACTAAACTAGCTTGTTATGTATGGCATGGGAATAAGATTGTAGATAACAATCGATACCATTTGTGGTGTGGAAACAAGAAGAGAATGAGAGAACCAGAGAAGGAGGAAGAAGAGAAAAGAAAACAGAAAAACTAACAAGGTATTGAACTTACCTTGAGATGGTTTTGTTCTCTGTAAACATATTTTTGAACGTAAATAATGACCATGTATGGTGTAGTTATGATACTACAATATTGCTTGTTAAAAGAAGAAGTTTTATTGATGTTTAAGTATGGTTAGTAAGCCTTGAGGCTAACTGGTACATAGGTGATAACAGAGGGGAACTTAGCATGATGTAGCAGTGGTTTTAATGTTGTAATAACAGGGATGAAAAACTGATCTTGGTGGCTAATGTAGTGTGGAGAATGCTTAGGAATGTAGACAAACCTTGTCAAAATTTGCCTAGGAATGTATGGGCTTGAGTGTATTGATGCGTGGAGTTGGAATGAAAGGAAAGAAAGGATTGGAAAAACTACTACAGAAACAAAGAAGCTAGAGGTGCTGTGTGCATCAGTGTAAAGAGAGGGTGGGGAAATGTGTATGTTGTGTGCATGAATTAAGTGATAAGTTTTGTCCATGGTTTAAGGAGGTTAAGAGCTTGATTAAGCTGTTAAATATGTTGGACTACATGTGGAATGATTAGGAAGAGGTTGGGTATAAGGTTGGAGTTGAAACAAAAGCAAAAAAACATATTTTCGAAACCTGCAAGTGGTCCGGGTCTGTAAACTAGGACAGAAACCCGGACCAGTGTCAAAACACGACAGAAACTTGTAAAACTGAAGTGGTCCGGGATTGTAACCCAGGACATAAACCCGGACCACCCCAAAATTCCACCCGAGAGGTTTACACAGGTATGGTCCGGGTTTGTAAACCCACCCCTAAACCCGGACCACACATAAAAGTCACCTGAGAGCACATTCAGTATTGGTCCGGGTTTGTATCCCCGGACACAAACCCGGACCGCCCCAAAATTGCACAGAAAGTGTTTTCTTGCATTCTAATGATGGGGAATTGAATGGTAATGATAGTATAAGGTAATTAAGACATGAATAATGATGTTTAAAGGTCATTAAGAGTGTAAACAAGTTTAGAAAGTGAATGAGAAAGTTGTGAGTTTAAGAACACATGAGTAAAACTAAGTTAAACAGGATAACGGGGTAAGTACGGGAGTAGCATTTAATTATGTACCGTATGAGCTTGGTATTAATAATGTTGTTTGAAACATTATCAGAGGATCATGTGTGAACCGAGCGTGGTGAGATGACACGGTAAAAGTAAAAACCCCCGGTGAAAGGTATGATTTTCTCATACTCCGCGTGCTAACCGAGTTACGTTGATTTGTGTGTGTGTGTGCCGGCTTAATCAAGATTAAAGCATGAAAATAATCCATTGTTTGATTATGTATGCCTTGTTGTATGTTGTATGAGCTAACATACTTGTATACCGGTGTGGTCTAACATAGTTTATGGACCGACTCGTGGTGAGTAACGTTTGGCTAGAGACCCATAGATCGGGTCGATGCTTATGATAACGAAAACGTGCAAACACACAAACTATCCGTTAAAGTATAACGATAACGCAAACATATGAACTCCCTAGAATGTGAGGAGATGTGCGGGTTGAGTAATTACTCGATAACGGTTAGTAAACCATAATGACTCAATCCACAAAACAAATGAGAGTGGAAAGATAAGTGAACCTCCTTCAAGAGGATTAAAGATAGTTCGAAGATGTGAACTAGTAAAGAAGGTAAAAGAGACCTAAGGGATTAGTAGCACCCTTGAGACATGGTCGACCTCCTATATGAGGATTTTAACCGATATAAGAAAATAACCGAAAGTATGAGTAAGTGAAATGTATGGGTAAGTCCTAAAACCTAAGATTTACCGAACTTAAGTAATGTTCCCAAACTCATTAGAAACATCGAGAGTGGTGCTTCTATACTAATATACATAATATTATTATAACTCCGAGAGAGGAGTGTATGGGAATGTAAGTAGTCCGAGAGTAGTCGAACCTAAGTAAAAAGAGATAGGAACTAAAAGAGAGTTCCGTGAGCTAGTTGAACCTTCCCACCATGCTAGACCCAGAGTAGGGTCGAAACCGGGGAAGTAAGACTATGCTAGAGAGCCATGAGTTTTGGCCTAAGTATGTATTAAGAGTAACAAGCGTGACGTAGGAGACCTGTAGTGTCTCAAGAATCTACAAGAGATAATGAGTATAAATAACCCAAGAGTGTGGGTGAGATAATGAGTATAAGTAACCCGAGAGAATGGGTGAGTATAGTACGAGTAGCCCAAGAGAATGGGTATGTATATGAATATGTAACCCGAGAGAGCGGGTGAAATATTGAATAAGTAAACAAGGCATAGTGAGGGATAACCCTCAAGGCCTAAGAGTAAACCGATACAACTAACAACCTTGTTATGTTAGTTAGGAATTGTGTTTCGTGATTGGATGTAGATTCCTTGAGTAATATACATATATATTGTATTGCTATGATGCATGTTGTTTGACTAAAACGAACTCCATGTATATCCGACAAAGTAGTCGGCGTACCCCGGTTAGCGCTCGAGGTATGCGAATTTCATATGCAGCGATAAGCTGAGCCCCTAGGGGCAACGTTTTTATTTTACAGGTACACCGAAGATGTTACTCTTCGAGAGTAGGACGGGGTCGGTGGATTGCATGGGTAGTTAGATTTAATTACTTATGTATTGAAAGAGGTGTAAGACCGAATATATTGTCGGCATCCATATATTGTAGACTCGGTATAGTAAAGAGGTGAGTTGGGTATTGTAATTGTATTGTGTACTCAGTTGTTCCAGTTCATCAGACCGTTACGGTATGCACGAAAGGCCTGGTTAGCCACATGGGTGGCTAACGGCGTTGTTTCACCCCTCGTTGCAATTAGACTTCCACACCGAGAGTAAGAGCAATTAGAAACAGTTTAAGAGGTAATGACGAGATTAACGGTTGGGGTGTTACAAAAATGGTATCAGAGCCAGACCCAGGTCGGTGTGCCAGTGTGGCACGCGAAGGCGCTGGGCTCCCAAGAGGGGTGGAGTGTAACACCCAGTGAGGGTTACCTCCCACATCGGTTGGACAGGAGAACAAAGTGTGACTTATAGGTGCATGGATACCTCTTCCTTGTGTGACGCGTTTTGGGGCTAGGAAACCCCAGGAGCAAATCTGTGCGGCTTGCGTGCCAAAGCGGACAATATCACACATGTGGGCTGATTGGGATGGGCTGTCACAGTAGGTGAGCAAGGTGGCCATTCTTCATCATCTACCTTGCTTCTCCTAAGCTAGAAAACACCATTGGAGCTTAGGAAACAACACTCCTCCATTGGAAACACAAATCTAAGGTAGTAATTGTGCTAAAATCAAGGAAAAAGGCAAGTTTAGGGAGTGGAAGCCAAAGTCCAAGGTGGGTGACTTGGTTGGTGGAGATTTTGAGCTCAAGCAACTTATAATCAAGGTAGAAAAGCTCCAAAATGGCTAGGAGAGGACAGGTAACATCTATGCACATCACTTTCACCCTTTAAGCTTATTTTCCTTCTTAAGTCATTCTGTTTTGTTATCTACGAATCCTATCTCTTATTTTCTTAAAATTTCTACAGTAAACTAGGGATGAATAGTTAGTGAACATCCTAGAAAATCAAGTCGAATAAGGTTGGGAAGTAGGAAAACACTAAAGAACTTTGAAAATGAAGAAAAATGAGCTTTAAGCTTTAGGAATTGTTTGGATGGGTTTCCGACATGGGTTTGAGCTAAAATTTTGAGGGTAGTCTTGAATAGTGAATATATGGTTATGGTTGAAAAATCAAGTCGAATGGAGAAATTTAAGTCGGTTAGACAAGGTAAAGAAGCTAAAAATGAGAAAATGTGCTTTAAGCCTTTCCGAATGTTTGAATGGGTTTCCGAATTGATCTTGAGCTGAAATTTTGAGGAGATACTTGTGTTGTTGATATTGGATCATGGTTAAATTTTAGGCCGAGACTTTTGGGAAGTTGTTTAAGTTGGTGAATAGTGATTTTGGCTAAAAATAAGAATTTAAGCTTTCTAAGGTGGTTTCTTGGAAATTGTTTGATTCTCTGTTTATTGGAGCTTGAATGGTATATTATGTTATAAGGTTATTTTACAAGTGGTGAGCTTGATGTGTGAATTACTACTTGTGTAAAGCTTGTTATGAATCTTACTCATGGTTTGCAAATGTGTTTAAGGATAACCTCTTGTGGTGGGGTGGAAAGTATTGTGTGATGTTGATATCATGGTTATCCTAAGGCTATGCCTCTTGTGAGAGCCTTTAAGGCCAAGCCGACGTTCCGGCAACAATATAAGCTCCTACTAATGAAATTGGAGCTGCCACTATGATCTACTCCTATTGGGCAGAAGTTTTCAATAGGGGGTGTGCACACTTAAGGACATAGGGTGGGTGGTGGTGGTGGACTTCATTTGGAAATATCTTGTAATTATCTCTTGATAATTCTTGGTACAGGTAAATGGTGTGTGATCTATTCTGATTTTTTATTTGTTAATATTTGCTGGAAACAAAGGTTTTAAAGAGAAAATAAGTTTTTACGGGGTGTGGTAGTGTTACTCAGTTTTTACTGATTTTATTTGTTTGTGTCCTGTGTATATGTATTCTGTGAATTCAGGGTAACTGGGATGGACACCTTCTCTGCACTGAGGACGAGTCCACCGATACTTTCTATATTTTCATGTTTGTCACCTATCGTAAATACAGCCTGGGGTCACCGAGATAGTATGAGGATGGAACAAGAAGATCAAGGTTTTAGGCACCCGGAAATGGCAGCCAGTCATCATCATGATGTTTCCACTATACGAGTATATGCAAGTGGTCCCTAGTTAGATGCTAGCGATGTAATAGCCTTTTGACCCCTTTACTTTTGGTGTAAAATAGGAGTAGGAGCTAACATAGTAGTTGGCTGGAAGGGGTCTTTTGGTACTAAGGTGTAAAGTGACGGGTTGGTTGTGTCACTCTTTTGATAGTAACAGCAATGTAAGATAGCTACGTAGGGGTGGTGGTAATAGCCTTACACTTACTAGTGGTTAGTAGTGTGGCGGTAACCCCCGGTGATAGTATTAGGGGACCTTTGTAAAAAGAAGACTGACGCATGTAAATATAATTGTTATTTCAGTTATAACATGTCTCTAAAGAATAAAAAAAAAAGAGGCTAAGTAAATGGTGGTGGTAAACCGGGGCGTTACAGAGTGGTATCAGAGCTATAGGTTAGCTGGAGGGGAAAAGTTTGACTAGGAAGCAAGGTGACCCAGGCTTAGGTTTAGGAGTCTAGGCAGAACCATGTGGTTCTGAAAATATGTTTGCTGTGATATTTGTGTGTTGTGTGCTTGATTGATTATAGTTAACTATTTATATTGTAACTAACATATCTGTGTAGAATAATGGAGAGGGGAGTGGACGGAGTAATGAGTAATGGAGAGGGGAGAGGACAGATGGATGAACTGAGGGAGTTGACACTGAGTATGGGAAGAATCCTGGAGCAGCACGAGGCTAGAGCTGAAATACCCAAGGATTTCTCCCGGAGGATAGCAGCTATGAAACCCAGTACTTATTCGGGAGAAGAGGATCCAGTGATTCTGGAAGAGTGGATCAGAGAGTTTGACAAAATATTTGATATTATTGATTGCCCTGAAGAAAAGAAGGTAAGTGGGGCTGTATTTTATTTTAAAGGTGAGGCTGATCTGTGGTGGACTGCGGAGGAGGAGAGACTAAAGGAAATCCGGGTTTTGGGTGGAATATGTTGAAAGATGCGATGAGGAAAAGATTTTATCCGGAGCATGTAAGGTTGCAAAAATATCAGGAATTTACTGGATTGAGGCAGCGGACAGATGATGTTAAAACTTATCATGCTAAGTTTGTGGAGCTTGCTAGATTTGCTCCGCATGTGGTACCCGATGAGACTGCTAAGGTTCAACGTTTCTAGAGGGTTTAAATTGGGATTTACAAGAAGCTCTGAGTGTAATACCTATAACTACTTTACAAGAGGCGTACGATAAAGCTGCTAATCTTTATAGGTACAACAGAGAAGGAAGGAAGTACAAACGGGGGGAAAAGGAGAATGGAGACTCGTAAGGCCGAGAGCTTTGATAAGAGGGCTAAAGTAGAAGTTAGACCAAGTGGGGGAGCCAGACCCAATTATCCGGGACGACGATTCAATGATAAAGGAACTAGATACTTTTATTGCAAGATTTGTGGAAGGAATCATCCAGGTGAAGATTGCGAAGGAAGGTTGGTAAGTGTTTTAACTGTGGGAAGTTAGGCCATAGGGCCTATGAGTGTAGGGTAAGAAGGATGGAAGGAGGTACTGATCAGGTAGCAAGACCTGCTACAACTGGAAATCTCATCAACCAGAACAATCGTGGCAACCAAGGAGGAGTACAGCTGAATAATCAAAATGGACAGAGGAATAATTATAATGGTCCAAGGGTAACATGAGTGGACAAGAGGAATAAATCAGAGGAAGCAAATAATACGGAAGTGGTAGTACCCCGGGAGGAGGCTATAAGAATCAGGGATATATCAATGTAATCAGCAAGTCGGAGGCTGAATCTCAACAAGTAGGGGACGTCATTACAGGTACTTTTACCGTTCTAGGAACTAGGGCTAAAGTATTATTTGATTCCGGTGCAACCTGTTCTTTTATATCCTCTGAGTTCTTGAAGAAAGTAGGGGTAGTCCCCGATATAGAAGTTGAAATTTCTGTTTCTACACCTACGGGAAGAGTGGTGGGATGCACTAGGAAGATGGAAGGAGGAAACAATAACCATAGAGGGTAGAGAATTGAGATGGATCTGGTAGAGTTTGATTTGAAGGATTTTGATATAATCTTGGGGATGGATTGGTTAAGTAAGCACAAGGGGCGCATAGATTGTGAAAAACAAAAGATTAGCTTATGTGGGAAGAAAGGAAAGAGAGTGTCGTACACATGCGAAGGAGCTAAGCAAAGGGTAAAAGTCCTACCTGCCTTAAAATTTTTAAAGGAGTTGCGAAAAGGAGAGCCATTTTATTTGTGTTATGTTCAAGAGGAAAAATTGGCGCAAGAACAGAAGTCATCCGCACTTGAGGATCTTCCGGTAGTCAGGGAATTTCCAGATGTTTTTCCAGAAGAAATTCCTGGACTTCCACCCAACCGTGAGATTGAGTTTACTATTGATTTAGTACCAGGAACAGCTCCAATTTCTAAGCACCCTTATAGGATGGCCCCAAATGAGATGAATGAGTTAAAGAAACAGTTGGAGGAACTTTTAGAAAAAGGTTATATTCGACCGAGTGCTTCTCCGTGGGGAGCCCTAGTTTGTTTGTAAGAAAGAAGGATGGAACTTTGCGTCTTTGCATTGATTACAGGGAGTTAAATAACGTTACAATCAAGAATAAATATCCCTTGCCTAGGATTGATGATTTGTTCGACCAGCTACAAGGAGCAAAAGTATTTTCTAAGATCGATTTAAGGTCAGGCTATCATCAGTTAAAGATAGCAGAGAAGGACATACCAAAGACAGCCTTTGAACGAGGTATGGACATTATGAATTTGTGGTGATGCCATTCGGGCTAACAAATGCGCCAGCAGTATTTATGGACTTAATGAATCGGGTTTTCAGCCAATTCCTGGATAAGTTTGTAGTGGTATTTATTGATGACATATTGGTGTACTCAAAGGATGAGGAGCAACATGCTGATCATCTGCGGCAAGTTCAACAAGTTTTAAGGGAGAAGAAGCTGTATGCCAAATTATCTAAGTGTGATTTTGGCTCAAGGAAGTATCGTTTTTAGGTCATGTGGTAACCGGTGATGGAATTTCGGTTGACCCGGCTAAAATTCAGGCTGTTAAGGATTGGCCCAGGCCAACGAATGTACGAGAAGTTAGAAGTTTTCTTGGGCTAGCTGGATACTATAGGAAGTTTGTTCAATACTTCCCTAAAATTGCGAGACCGCTCACAAATCTGAAGAAAAAGGAAGTGCGGTATAAGTGGGATAAGGATTGTGAAAAAGCTTTCCAGATTTTAAGGAGAAGTTAACCACAGCACCAGTTCTTACGTTGCCCTGTGGCACAGAAGGTTTGAGGTGTATAGTGACGCGTCTAAATATGGTTTAGGGTGTGTGTTGATGCAGAATGGCAAGGTCATTGCCTATGCCTCTCGACAGTTGAAGAGCTATGAGACCAGGTATCCTACTCATGATTTGGAACTTGCAGCTGTAGTTTTTGCCTTGAAAATTTGGAGGCACTACTTGTATGGAACTTCTTGTAAGATTTACACGGATCACAAGAGCTTGAAATATATTTTCACTCAAAAAGAGCTTAATATGAGGCAAAGGAGATGGTTGGAACTTATTAAGGATTATGATCTGGAGATTTTATACCATGAAGGCAAAGCCAATGTGGTGGCAGACGCTTTAAGTCGAAAGAGGAGTCACGAGGGAGAAGCTAATTGGATACTACATGATGAATTGGTACAAGATTTCAAAAGGTTGAACCTTGAGGTGGTAACTACGGGGAGGTGGATAGAGAAATTTTGTCTAGTATGAACGTATTCCTCGACATTTACAAGGAAATTTTGCATCATCAGCAGGAGGATGAGGAACTACGAAAAGTAAAGGAAAAAGTGGAAAAAGGGGAAGCCCTAGATTTTAAGATTCATGACGATGGCAGTCTGAGATTTCGTGGAAGATGGTGTATACCAGATTCATGTGGCGATATTAAAAGAAAGTTGATGCAGGAAGCTCATAACTCAGTGTATTCCATACATCCGGGAGGAAATAAGTTGTATAAAGATTTGAAGAAAGGGTTTTGGTGGTCAGGCATGAAAAAGGAGGTAGCTGAGCATGTGTCGAAGTGTCTAACATGTCAAAAAGTTAAATTTGAGCATAAGAAAACAGGAGGCATGTTGCAATCATTGGATATACCCATGTGGAAATAGGATTCGATATCTATGGATTTCATAGTGGGATTACCACCGACCAGAGGTGGGATGGATCAGATTTGGGTGATTATGGATCGGTTGACCAAGACTACTAGACTAATTCCAATGAAAAGTACTTGGTCTATGGAACAGCTGGTGGAAGCATATATTAGAAATGTGGTTAAGCATCACAGAGTCCCTATGGAAATTATTTCGGATAGAGATTCTAGGTTTGTCTCAAGATTTTGGCAGCAATTTCAAAAAGCCATGGGAACAAAATTGAGCCTTAGTACAACTTACCACCCACAGACTGATGGGCAGACGGAGAGAACTATTCAAACATTGGAGGATATGTTGCGGGCTTGTGCGATGGATTATCAAGGGTCATAGAGTGACAAGTTGTACTTGATTGAATTTTCTTATAACAACAGTTACCACTCAAGTATCCATATGGCCCCGTATGAAGCCTTATATGGTAGAAAGTGTCGTACTCCGTTGTGTTGGAATGATGCGCAGGAGGTGGTTTGGGTTGGGCCTGAGTTAACAGAGGAAATGGCCCAGCAGGTCAAGAACATTCGGTAGAGATTGAAAGCTGCACAAGATAGGCAAAAGTCTTATGCTGATTTGCATAGAAGGCCAGTTGAGTTCAATGTGGGGGACAAGGTATTTCTGAAGGTTTCACCCACTAAGAGCGTGGTACGATTTGGCAAGAAAGGAAAACTTGCTCCTAAGTACATTGGTCCGTATGAAATATTGGAAAAGGTTGGAAATTTGGCTTACCGATTAGCTTTGCCGATGAACTTGGATAGGGTCCACAACGTGTTTCATGGATCACAATTGAAACGGTACGTTCCAGACGAATCACATGTGTTGTAACCGAACGAGGTAGAAGTTGCACCTAATTTGACTTATGAGGAACACCCAATTAAAATTTTGGATCATAAGACAAGGGAGACCCGAGGGAAGTCTGTGGATTTGGTTAAAGTTTTATGGACTCATCATGGAGTTCAAGAAGCTACATGGGAACTAAAGAGCAAGATGAGAACTCAACACCCAGAACTCTTTGATTAAGGTCAGCAATTAATGTTTCAGGAGAAACTTTCTTTTTAGGGGGGGAGAGTCGTATGGTAAGTGGTGAATGACTACTAGTGTTTGTGAATGTTAGTGATTGTGAATGTTTGTTGGTGCCAGAAATGGTTGGTAATACTTGAATATTATTTTAGGAGTTGTCCTCTTAACGATTTCATATATGTGGTATCATTGAATTGTGGATGGTTTATATTGTGTGATTGTGTGTCTGAGGTTTTGTGTGATGTTGCTGAATCATTTGTGGTTGATGAGGTTAACTAAGAATTATTGTGTGGAGTATTGTTTTAATTTCTTGGAGTATGTGACTCTATTGTTTGGTGTGATGAATTTAGCTTCGAGGACGAAGCTTTGTTTAACGGGGGGAGGATGTAATACCCCAAATTTCTTAAACTGTGATTAAGGTATTATTTAATTGTAAACCTTATGAAACCCTAATTTCTAAAGATGGAGAAGGTTATAACTAGATGGAGGTGCTTGGTGAACATTAGGAACTCTAGTTCCCGGAGTATCACCCGGTAAACCTTAGTTTCACAAGATTTCTGAAATTCCTGAAAATTACTAAATTCCCCAGGAACTGAGAGTGGGTATCAACCTTAGGAAGTGTGTTAGATACTTTTGAGAGTGTTTTGAGGAAAGAAACAATCATATCTTTCTTCTTTAATATAAGACAATCTAGTTACATTTTTCAGTATTTAGTGGTTCTGGGCAAACGAGGCTTCGGGAGAGCTCAGAAGTGACCCGAGGAAATTACTGAAACTTGATAACCCACACTAGTATTAACGCACCTACACATATAGTCTTAATTCCCATAAAAAGTTCAAGCCAAACATGGCCTAAGATGGTGGCTGAAAATATCAAGGAAGGAGGAGAAAAATATCTCGGTTACTATTCACACCTCCTTACTATTTGTAATAATGATCAAGGCAAGTTGCCCCTCCTTATCCATTCAATGGCGGTTTGGCATGGGTGGTTAGGATTGGTTTTTGTCACCTAACACAAATCAATGGCTATGGACAATTCTAGAAGTAATAATTACAAATAGTAAGATAAGGATGAAAATTTAGTATAAAAGGGGGGTGGAGGTCGGCCATGGTAGGTGAGCAAGGTGGCCATTCTTCTTCATCTACCTTGCTTCTCCTAAGCTAGAAAACACCATTGGAGCTTAGGCAACAACACTCCTCCATTGGAAACACAAATCTAAGGTAGTAATTAAGCTAAAATCAAGGAAAAAGGCAAGTTTATGGAGTGGAAGCCAAACTCCAAGGTGGGTGACTTGGTTGGTGGATATTTTGCGCTCAAGAAACTTATAATCAAGGTATAAAAGCTCCAAAATGGCTAGGAGAGGACAGGTAACATATATGCACATCACTTTCACCCTTTAAGCTTATTTTCCTTCTTAAGTCATTCTGTTTTGTTATCTACGAATCCTATCTCTTATTTTCTTAAAATTTCTACAGTAAACTAGGGATGAATAGTTAGGGAACATCCTAGAAAATCAAGTCGAGATAAGGTTGGGATTTAGGAAAACACTAACGAACTTTGAAAATGAAGAAAAATGAGCTTTAAGCTTTAGGAATTGTTTAGATGGGTTTCCGACATGGGATTGAGCTAAAGTTTTGGGTAGTCTTGTATAGTGAATATATGGTTATGGTTGAAAAATCAAGTCGAATGGAGAAATTTAAGTCGGTTATACAAGGTAAAGAAGCTAAAAATGAGAAAATGTGCTTTAAGCCTTTCCGAATGTTTGAATGGGTTTCCGAATTGATATTGAGCTGAAATTTTAGGAGATACTTGTGTTGTTGACATTGGATCATGGTTAAATGTTTAGGCCGAGAATATTTGGGAAGTTGTTTAAGTTGGTGAATAGTGATTTTGGCTAAAAATAAGAATTTAAGCTTTCTAAGGTGGTTTCTTGGAAATTGTTTGATCCTCTGGTTTATTGGAGCTGGTATGGTAATATTATGTTGATACTAAGGTTATTTCGCAAGTGGTGAGCTTGATGTGTGAATTACTACTTGTGTAAAGCTTGATTATGAAATCTTACTCATGGTTTGTAAATGTGTTTAAGGATAACCATTTGTGGTGGTGGTGGAAAGTATTGTGTGATGTTGATATCATGGTTATCCTAAGGCTATGCCTCTTGTGAGAGCCTTTAAGGCCAAGCCGACGTTCCGGCAACAAAATAAGCTCCTACTAATGAAATTGGAGCTGCCACTATGATCTACTCATATTGGGCAGAAGTTTTCAATAGGGGGGTGTGCACACTTAAGGACATAGGGGGGGTGGTGGTGATATATGGTGGTGGATCTTGTTGGATTGGACTTGTGATTGATGTTGATAGTCTTGTTAATTTGATAAGTGATGATGTGTGATCTATTCTAAATGGTGTGTGATTATGATTTGTTATATTAATTTGCTGGAAACAAAGGTTTTTAAAGAGAAATAATTTTACGGGGTGTGGTAGTGTTACTCAGTTTTTACTGATTTTATTTGTTTGTGTCTTCCTGTGTATATGTATTCTGTGGATTCAGGGTAACTGGGATGGACACCTTCTCTACACTGAGGACAAGTCCACCGATACTTTCTATATTTTCATGTTTGTCACCTATCGTAGAACTATACAGCCTGGGGTCACCGAGATAGTGTATGAGGAATGGAACAAGAAGATTCAAGGATTTAGGCACCCGAAGAATGGTAGCAGCCAGTCTATCACACATGATGTTTCCACTATATACGAGTATATGCAAGTGGTCCCTAGGTAGATGCTAGCATGTAATAGCCTTTTGATACCCCTTTACTTTTGGTGTAAAATAGGAGTAGGAGCTAACATAGTAGTTGGCTGGAAGGGGTCTTTTGGTACTAAGGTGTAAAGTGACGGGTTGGTTGTGTCACTCTTTTGATAGTAACAACAATGTAAGATAGCTAACGTTAAGGTGGTGGTGGTAATAGCCTTACACTTACTAGTGGTTAGTAGGTGTGGCAGTAACCCCCGGTGATAGTATTAGGGGACCTTTTGTAAAAAGAAGACTGACGCATGTATAACATAAGTTGTTATTTCAGTTATAACATGCCTCTAAAGAATAATAAAAAAAAGAGGCTAAGTAAATGGCGGTGGTAAACCGGGGCGTTACACATTCAATTTCATTTCAATCCCAAATAATTCCAAACATCATAAATCTCAAACTCCTTGAAACTCCAAACTCCTTGGAATTCAAGCATTCCGAATCTCTAAACGTCTTAGCAGCTCAACAGACTCAAACATCTCAGCAGCTCAACAGACTCGAAGGTCTCAACAGCTCAGCAGACTCTACCGTCTCAACAGCTCAGCAGACTCGACTGTCTCAACAGCTCAACAGACTCGAACGTCTCAGCAGCTCCACAGACTCAAACGTCTCAGCAGCTCCACAACTCGGACGTCTCAGCAGCTCAACAGACTCGAACGTCTTAGCAGCTCCACAGACTCGAACGTCTCAGCATCTCAATAGGCTTGAAGGTCTCAATAGCTCAACGGATTTGAAAGTCTCAACAGTTCAATAGACTCATCAAGTTCGAACACCTCAAAACCCTCAATCACCTCAAAAAGCCCAGCCATTCTAAAGGGCCCTGAACTACGTAAAGTCTGATCTCAACAAGGAGTTGAGTACGTAGGCAGCCCATCTGGGGTGCGACCCCATTCCAAACAAAAAATCTCTTTTCCCCTTTTAAGGTGACTCTCATATCTCTCAAAACACGCAAGCCTTCTTCCGCTCCCACAACTTCATACCATCAGACTCCAAGTCTTGTCTATTCATTCAACCTCAAACTTTTCCCAAATCTTCATTCTATACTCATTTGAATTCACCAATTCTTCTTCTTGGCGCTAGCTTGGCAGAAAAGCTCGCCTCATCCACTCTCTTTCTCTCCTCCCATCTCAATCCTATCCTTTGGCTTTAATTGAATCTCTCTAATAAGGTTTTGAAAGAAGGCAATCCCGACAATTGGAGACCGAGGTTTCCTCGGGCACCAATCCAAAGTCGTGGTCGTTGCCACTTCTAAGGGGTGTAACCCAGTGCGAACCCATAATAGAATCTCTGATCTGATCAGATAAGTCCTATCCTTAGGCAACAAATTCATAGTCAACCAAAGGTTCTTAGAACCCTCCTTCCCTCCCTTCCTAGTTCCTTAGGTCAAACTAGGTGGCGACTCTAGTCAATTCCGCCCTTAGGGCATAAGTCCACGTGGAGCCCATTGAGATCGGGTGTAGTGTTCACTAACACTCCCCATTAAGCTTTCTGGGAAAGACGGACAATGTAGTAGGTATTTGAGGGATTCAGAATAACGGGTTTTCACCCTCCACAGAATGACATTTTTTAGGATCTAGGCTTTTCAGTCAAGAACCATATTTAGATAGCCCCCCTCATACCGAAAAATCACCCTCCACACCTGGTAGCAGCTCAATGGTGAACTCTACCTCCCGAGTGGGTGGCATGCCGGGCAGTTCCCGTGGAAATAGATCGGGGAACTCCGACACTACCGGTAAGTCGGGGTCGAACTCGGGGTCCCTCTCTATGTCCTGGACATTGCAGAGATACACTTCTTCCTTCCTCCTCAATTCCTTATACATTGCCATAGCGGTGATGATCTTAGTCGAAGGCTCTCTAGGCCTCTGGCGGTATGATATTGTTACCCCAGATGGACTCCTGAGCAGCAGTCTATGCTCGGCGCAGAGGATACGACCCTTGTGCAGGTCCAACCAATTCATCCTGAAAATCACATCAAATCCCAATTCCTTAAACTCAATACAACTGACTGGAAAATCTTCCCCCTTAATCCTGACAATGGCTCCTCGGTAGTAACGAGTGCAACGAACCTTCTCTTTAGACGGGAGCGTAACCGTGAAGTCGGGTAGCTCATCAGCGTCTAGCCCCAACCTTCTCACAAAAGATGTCGAGATAAAGGTATGCGAGGCCCCTGAGTCGAAGAGAATTGATGCCTAAATTCCATTAATCGGAAAGGTGCCAGTGAGGATAGTGCCGCTGGCGTCGGCCTCTGCCTCTGTAGTATGCTTAACGCACCTTCCGTACCGAGTCCATAACCTAATTGTATTCACAAGCTTCATGAGTAATGATGGTATAACAAGAGTCGTAACAATTAATATGAACAACACTGTTATTTTATTAATAACCATCCTTTTTACATCATGGGATTCTTCCTTACATTTCATTCCTTATCTCATACTAAAAACATTACATGGCTATATTGTCCAAAGGTTAGGTTCAATCTCCCTGGTCTCATATGCGTCGCATTGATTACTGCTGATGGTGTTGTATTCAACTTGATTCTCTTAATCCCATGGTATAACATCCTTGATTCTCCTCCCATAACTAATACATCCCCTCACTTAAGTATTAACTTATTAGCACGGTCCGCACGCTTCTGCTCGCCGTACAAAAATTTAGCGTCATCTCCAATGGACCAAGACACTACGGGTATCCCTCGTTCGAGAGACTCCATTGTCTCGTCCTTGTCCTGATGTAGTCCAAGTCGCCCATCTTTCTCATAGAAGTTTACAATGCAGATGTCCGCTTGTATGTCTGGAATCGGGTCGGCTTCCAACTGCTGAGCGATCTCCATGACTTGTGTAATAACCGGATGGAACTCTTCGGTTATTCCCGGTGGTGAGTCTCCATCTTGTATCCTCGTGGTTTGGTAGGTCTTGGCATACGGATTCCATTCCTTGCCTAAGCTCATCATCTTTAACATCATCCTTGCTCCTTCTAGGTACTCCGGTGTATAAAAACCTCCCGGTCCCACTCCTAGTCGACTGCATCTCCTGAAGATGGCTATTTGTGCTCCTGCTGTCAGGTATCCCCGTAATAAAATCATACCTGGGCGGATAACCTGACATTGTTCGGTTGGAAAGTCTCGGGTTTCGATGTCGGTGTCTTCCAGGTTAGGTGTTGAAGGTATTGGAGAGACCATGTTGAAATTTCCTAAGGTGGTAATAGGTTATATCTTACTTAAGGTTCTAATATTTTCTTATTCTCACTTAACACATTTATTTACCAAGCATGCATGTAATGCGGTAAGCAGGCAATTTTATTACTAAGTGGTTATAGCGTTACCTGGCCTTGATGAGGGTTCAGGCTCATCGTCCCGGTCCACTATGTGTAGTGTGGGTCCTGACTTCTGGGCTACCCGTGGGTTCTTATCTGCAGCCTGCTGCACTCTCCTCTGACCGTCAGATCCAGTCCCCTGGTCGGTCTTGCCCTTGCCCTTCATCTCGGGCCTAAAGGCTCTACTAGCGGGGTTCCAGAAACACTCGTACGCTCGGTGCCCGTACACCCCACAATAGTTGCAATCCACCTTGTTCCCCTTACAATCGAGCCCGGGGTGGTCCTTGTGACACCACTGACAGATGTAGCATCGCTGGTAGCCACCACCGGCACCCTTATCAGTCTTAGATCCTGATCATTCACAGTATTAGTACTCATATCCTTAGCGCTTTGCTAAATGTTCCTTAACTCATTCAATATTAATTTCCTTACCCTTTGGCGCCCTTGAGCGAAGGGGCTTAGCAGCATATGCATATGTCAACTTCAGTGGCTCTTCTGGAGCCTTCCCCTTTTCCTCCTCCTTCCCCTTTTGGTTCTGACTTTTCTGGCTTGAGGCTGGTACTTCTGTTTCTTGTACCCTCCTTGCCCTTGATTCTCCGTGCTCTTCCCGGCACTTTTCCCCTTGGCATTTTCCTCGTCCCTTAGCTGGACGGTTATCTCAACCTTAGCAGTGGCATGATATCACTCCTGCTTTCCAAAGTATTAGTTACTCTTATTTCTCACAATCTAAATCTTACTCATTTACTTACTCATATCTCAACCATTCTCATTACCTGCAAGGTAGTATAGCTCGTCGGCCCCATGTCGTAGTGGAGTCGATGGCTAAGCCCGCCATAGAAGCGGTCCACCATTATCTGGTCTGAATATCCAAGACCTGGCAGAAGACGGAGCAAGGCGGTGAACTCTGAGTAATACTCGTCCACCGTCATCTTGTCGGTCTGCTTAAGCGCATCCAACTGCAAGCACTTCTTCGTCTGGACATGGGCGGGATAGTACTTAGCTCGTAGCAATGTGGTGTACTACTCCCAGCTGAACTCTAGATTGGCCACATGCTCGGCCCTCACTAGCTTCCACCAATCGCCTGCTGCCCCTTTCAGGTAGAACGCAGCCAGGCGCACCTTGATCCCAGTAGGGACGTCAAGGGTCTCGAAGGCGGTCTCCAACTCGGAGATGTACGCCTCAAGCTTGGCGGGATCAGTCTCCCCCTTGAAATGTGCAGGTCGAAGGTCTGCTAGACTCTTCACCCAGTTTGGTTCCCGGGGCTGTGGCGGTGGAGGTGGGGGTGCACCAGGCTGATAGCCCATGTGCCCTAAAGCGGCAGCTACAATATCTGTGATCGTCTGCCCTCCCGGTATCTCAGTCTCGTCGCCTCGGCCACGGCCTCGGCCTTGTCTCCTTCCTGACATCTGAATAAGCACAACTCACATTAGGTTCAAATCCATAACGGTTTCGGTTCAAGGATTTGTATCATCCGTAGACGGTAAAGACGATCCACACTTAATAATGGTCATCTGACTCTACTCACTCTAATTTCTCACACCCTTAACCCAATAATTATATGTTAACTTATACCCTAACTCGGTGGTCACTTATGTCCGATGTTTCTTGATCAGAGCGTAACTACGCTCTGATACCACTTTTTGTAACACCCCGTCCAAAGCCAATCGTGGTTATGACAAAACTTAACAACTTAATCACAACGATCGCAGCAGAATAAACTTACACCGGGACCTTGCCACGGTCTGATCAAAAGAACATACCAGACTTTACTAATTACAACACTTATCCAAAATATACATATCGTCCAAAATGCCCACCAACCGAGTTTTGAGTATCTCAAGTGACAACAAAAACTTCCATCAGTTTAAATATAAATAGACGGGCGCACATGCGCAACCCGTGCTCAAAAATAAATAACCCATCCTAAGTCTAACCGCTCCTACTCTCGTGGTGTGACTTCATGGGCCGCTTACCTGCAAGTGTAAAAACAGCCCCCAAAGGGGTTCAGCACGAATGCTGGTACGACCCTTTCCTGGCCCCCAGCTAACGGGGCTACGACGACTAATTATCGATAGCATGGAAATTGATTAGATACACAGTCATAATATGAAGTGCAATAAACAACCATCCACAGATGAACATACATAGTTCACACACAAATGAATGACTCAAGCGTTCCCTTACCAAGTGGGTTAGTAATAACCTCCTTCAGATCTAATTCCACTTAACCTTTGTTCACCTTAACTTACCTCTTAGCTCTTATCCTATCTTAATCCCAGTATACAAGCCGTTTCTAGAATGGAAATGGTTGTATGTTATCTTAAACTTAGGATTTAGGTGATCCTACCACCCACCATCTTAATGCCACCACCTACGGTGGACGAGTCCAGTGTAGCTGAGCCGGCAACCGACCCTAGGCAACAAGTCCGAAGACAAGTCCTTAAGCGGAGGACGGATCTAATTCAGATACCGACCCCCTTTTCCTTACCATGCATGACCGGAGTAGTCCCGGGTTTCTCACTCCCCCCTTAAGTTGCAGTTAGTGAAAATCTTACAACCATGTGTTAGTTAAACCTTAACGGGTATTAACCAACAGATACCAATACTTAACTCCTCTTCTTAACTCAATAAGTACTAAACTTAGTTAGTAACAATCTCAAGTCTCGTGGGTTAGTGTAAAGAAAACACATTCACAACGAGAACAAGTATAACCGGTTGCATGCATTATCTTGTCTTAGTCATAGCAAATAAATAGATAGCACACAAGCCGAGGGACACCTCGTTAGCAAGCAGGTCACAAGAAAGACTGTACCGTTCACCGTCGACTGTCGTTTGTTTAACCTTCTCCGGGGTCCCAATTCACAAACCTAAAACATTCATTCATTTTTAGGCCATTAGTTATTTGCACCTTACTTAACTCTCTCATAGTCCCTAAGGTTTCCCATTCAATATCCACTTAAGTCCTTGTCACTTAACCTTATAAACTTACTTTAAACATTAAGGTTTATACTTAACTTACAACTTAAATAACTTAATTCACTTAGGTCTTAGGTCCTAATCATCATTACCTACTAATGGCATACCTTATTACCAGTTAACATCTTTAGAATTTAAAATTTCTTGTTTTTATGTTTTTGGCTCGACCGACCATACCGACCGATCTTACCCAAGGTCGGTCCATTCCAGGACATACTACCGTTTGAAAAATTTTACCCCGACCGACCCTGCAAGTCCGGTCCCCAAGGTGGTCCATTCCAGAGAGTTTTCCCCGTTGAAAATTTAGGCCCGACCGACCTTGTCAAGGTCGGGTCCCAAGTCCGGTGATTCTAGAGACTAATTCTCATTCAAAATTTTAGACATGACCGACCTTGTAAGTCCGGTCCCAAGGTCGGTCCATTCCAGAGACTCAATTCGTACACAAAATACAAGCCCGACCGACCTTGCAAGTCGGTCCCCAAGGTCGGTCCATTCCAGAAACTCTTTCCGGTAGTGTAAACTGGGCTCGACCGACCTTGCAGGTCCGGTCCCTAAGGTCGGTCGGCTCCAGACCTTTGTTTCTAAATTCCCATTTGACTCCAAACTTCACCCCATATACCCTAGTATGTTCTAACCTCATTTGGGCACTTCAAACTCACCTTTAGCCTTCCATTAAACTCATTAAATCACTCACCAATATCCATCTTAGTCATTATGCATTTTCCTTGTAATAATGCCAACACTTGTATGTTTTTCAATAGGCTTCTAAGTGGTGGTTCATACCTACCATAACCACTATGCCCAAATGTTTCCTCACCACTATAACATCATCTCCCAAGCATCTTTCACCATCTAAAATTCCTTTATGCAACTACTTAAAGTTCCTTCACAAGTTTATGCCTCCTTCTTCCAACACATTATTTCCTTCCTACTTGTTTACCAATATTTGCCTAAGTCCTAACTACACAAGTATATCCCAAGACATTCATTTGATTCCCAAATCCTCCATGATGATGCCTAAGTCATTCTAACTCATAAAGACACCTTAAACTCACTCTTTCTCATCAAAACAACTCCTGAAGTTCCAAGTGCTTCCTTAGTCATGAAATCTCTTTAACACATCTTAAACACTTAGGTTCTTCACTAAATTTTGCCATGGGTTCTCTAGTATATTGTTACACCAAAACATTTAGTTTTTCATCATCAAATAGCTATCAACATTTAAATTCTAATTACACCTTCTTAACACACAACATACACCAAAACTACACTACATCACAATATAGTGCATAAACTTAAATTGCTTGGCACTTAGGCCCTTAAATGACTTGGCTCTTAGGCCCTTAAATGCATAAATCTTAAACACTGAATTTCATCAATATAAATAGCCTTTTACCTGCAAAACACAACAACAAGGCTCCCATTGCAATTTAAATGCTCTTATAATTCACCTTGACATTCTTAAGCTATCTCCTTTTTCTCATTTGCTCCTTAGTCACAAGTTCTCAATATAAGAATGTTCTTTCTCCTAGGTTTTTATAACTCTTTCCCAATGTAAACTCTACACTAAACTCATCACATATCTAAATCCCATTCCTTAAACAATAAAACACCTTAAGGTAAGACATTTACCTTGCTCCTTTACAAGCTTCACAAACTTTCCTCCTTAGCCTTTTTCCTTGACAATCTCGGTCACCAACCAAACTCTCCTTGCCAATGTTCTAACCAATATCCAATGACTCTAATGAGTGCTAGATAATACATTAACCTTAAAGAACAACCCTAGGTTAAAAATGTGATTAAGGTATTAAATTGATTATTTTACCTTGGAGTCTTAGAATGGGCTTGGATATAAAGCAAGAAGGACCTCCTCTAGCCCTTGGAGAATAGAAAACAAGCTAGAACAAGGCATAAAATAAAGCCCCATGAGTATCCATTTTCGGTAATGAAGAAAAAATGGTGGAAACCTAGATTTTCTTACATATTCCTTACCTTAAGAGAATGGAGAAGCTAATGAACTCCTCAAGCTTATTTTTCCCCCTTCAATGGAGGTTTCACTTGGCACCGAAATGAAGCTCTTAGAGATTTGAAAGGATAGAAAGAAAGAGCTTTAGCTAACTAAGAGATATATGTGCTTGGTTTTGATTTGGAGCTTAAATGAGCAAGATGTGGGCAAAGGAAGATGGAGCTAGCATGGAGTTGTATTACACGTGAATAAAGAAGGGAGAGAGCAAGATAAATCGGTGAAGAAGAAGAAAGAATGAAGAAAGGAGGAGAGAGATGGCTTAAAAGGTAAGTTTTCTTTTAAAAGCAAATAGTAACCTTACTTACTTTTTCTCTTCTTTTCTTTTGTTATTTGATCATGTGGTGAATCATCACCTTAAAAACTGGCGACCCCCTTAATTAAGCTGGTCATGGTCTTGTTTGACCAACTAACTAAACTTAATTGTGTAAAGACTAAACTAGGCACTATTTGATTACTATTCACAAACTAGTGCACATAATTGTGATATTTTTGATTTTTCATTGATTTAGACCTCCTAATGTGATAATAAATAGTACACAAGTTAATTAAGGAGTAATCATGGGCATTTAGCCACTTAAAACCCCTTTCTAAGACAATTTTCCAAAAATGTGCTTTAAGAGTCCTTAAAGCATAATTTGTGTTTTAACTTGTTTTTGAGCTAGGTTTCTCTTGGTAATTGACTTAAAATGACCATTTGTATATTAATAAGGTCTTAGAATGATATTTGGTGCTCACCCAAGTCTCTCCAAGCTAAGAGCACGTTTTTGCTTAAACTCCTCTTTTGGTGTTTCCTTATGTTTTCTTTGATTAAAAATGTTTCTTAATGTTTCTAAGGCATTATTTAGCCTCCTTATATCTTAGCTTATCACTTAAACACCATATCTAAGTTTAGGGTATTTCATTTGTTACTTTCATGCGCAATTGTAATTTATGCAATGTTGCGTCATATGAGAGGGAGGGTCCACACAAACCGATTTCACCCGGGGACCCGCATTAGGCGGCCCCTGTCCGAGACTCACACCTTCTCAGGTGATGTGAATAAGTGGGGGAAAAGATGAGGATATCGTCTAACCACATCCCTTTAATACATGGGCTTCGACTCCTAGCACCTCTCTGATAGTATCCTTACCAAGCCCAATGTTTGGTCAGGCAAAGACCCGACCGTAGACGCACACCTCACTGTGATGTGAAAAAAGTAGGGAACCCCAAAGAGAATAGTGCGCAAATTCTATTCCTTGCTCTGACCTAGGCCCAAGCCCTAGCACTTCTTTGGATTGATCCATACCCGTCAGTCCAAATCGTCAAGTGAGGACATGTGGAACTTGTGTGAAACCTTGCTTGCTTGTATGATGAACCCACTACCAGCCTTAGAAATTGATAGGTACCTTTGCTACACTAAATTCATCCCAACCTGAAATTCGCCGCTTTATTGTTGCGGCCCAAAGGCCGTGTTTGGTTTAAACAAGTAGGTCATTTGTTTGGGCTCCTCTTCGGCCTAATCCGAATTATTCATTTAGATTTAGGGTCATGACAAAAGAGAATCAACTCGAATCTGAATAACTCATAAGACTTGAAAAAAAGCGATCATTCTAAATAGGGTTTTCTCTAGGATATTTTTGGGCCCAACAACCTATTCATGTAATCTCTTCTAGCCCATTTTGGCCTGTTCATCAAATTACGATTTAGAAATTATTCTGGCTCACGTGCCCGTTTTCTAGTCCAAACACTTCCTGGCCCAAGTGCCACATTCTCAAGACATTTCGGCCCAGGTGCCTCTCTTCCAATTCACTTAGGACCTGTGTCTACCCACATCCTTCAAAAAATTTCGTCCCACGTGCTTTTCTTGCAGTCCAAATACATTCTAACTTAGAACACCACTTTATTCAAAATCAATTTCCTTCCCGCCCAGAATTTCAGTCTGGTCCTCTTTTGTTTTCTGATGAACAACATTTCAGAAACAGGAAAACTACCATCACAGCATGGTGGGAAGAGAAAGGCCCGTTAGAGTAGAAGATAAAATGTTAGACTTAGAGCTTAAGCAAACATCCATTGAAATACCCCACACCTATATATGGTGTTTATATGTTAAATTAAGATATAAGAAGGCTAAATAATGCCTTAGAAACATTAGGAAACAATTTAAACCAAAGAAAACATAAGGAAACACCATAAGAGCAATTTAAGCAAAATGTGCTCTAAGCTTGGAGTAACTTTAGGTAACACCAAATACCATTCTTATACCTTAGTAACATGATAATGGACATTTTAAACCATTTACCAAAGAAAACCAAGCTCAAAAACAAGTTAAAACACAAATTGTGCTTTAAGGACTCTTAAAGCACATTTTTGAAAAAATGTCTTAGAAAGGGATTTTGAGTGGCTAAATGCCCATGATTACTCCTCAATCAACCTTTTACTACTTAGTATCACTTTAGGAAGTCTAAATCAATGGGAAATCAAAAATTTCACAAATATGCGCACTAATTTGTGAATAGTGCTCAAATAATGCTAGTTTAGCATTAAGTCAACATAAGTTAATTAATTGGTCAACGAAGACCACAAATATCTTCATTCTGAGGGGGGAGGTTTTTGAGGTGGTGACTCACCACATGAGCTAGCATATTAAGGAAAAGAAGAGGGAAACTAGTTAAGGTACTATTCACCTTTTAAGATAAATATCTCATTTTTACTTACCTCTCTCCTCATCTCTTCATTCTCTTCTTTCTCCACCGGTTTCATCTTCTTCCTCTCTTCTTCATTCACGTAAGAACAGCCCCCATGCTTGCTCCACCTTGCTTTGCACACCTCTTGCTCATTTCAACTCCAAATCCAAAACTAAATACATATTACTCTTAGTTAGACCAAGCCCTTGCTTCCTATCTTTTCAAAATTGGAAAAGCTTCATTTTGGTGCCATGGGAAATCGCCATTAGAGGAGGAAAAATTATCTTGAAGTGTTCATTAGGTACTCCATTCATTCAAGGTAAGGAAAATGCAAGAAAAATCATATTTCCATCATTTTTCCTTCATGACCGAAAATAATCTTCTCATGGGAACTTATTTTATCCCTTTCCCTAGCTTATTTCTATTCTCCAAGGACTAGAGGAGGTCCTTCTTGATTCATATCCTAGCTTGTCATAAGACTTCAAATGTAAACATTCATTTTAATACCTTAAAACACATTTTTAACCTAGGAATGATTCCTTAAGGTTAGTGCATTATTTAGCACTCATTAGAGTCATTGTATGTTGATTAGAACATTGGAAAGGAAATTTAAGTGGTGGCCGAAAATCAAACAAGGAAAAACTAAGGAGGAAAGTTTGAGAAGCTTGGAAAAGAAACAAGGTAAATGTCTACCTTAAGCTGTTTTATTGCTTTAAGGGATGGGAATTGGATAGATGATAAGTTTAGCATAGATTTTACATAAGAAAGGGGTTATAAAACCTAGGAGAAAGAACATGGTTATATTTGAGAACTTGTGACTAAGGAGCAAATGGGAAATGAGGTAGTTAGACAATCATAAGGTGAATTATAAGAACATCTAAATTGCAATGGGAGCTTTGTTGTGTGTATTTGCAGGTCAAAGGCTTTTAATATGTGGGAAATTCAATGTTTAAGATTTATGCATTTAAGGGCCTAAGAGTGAAGTCATTTTAGGGCGTAAGTGCCAAGCAATTTTAAGTTTATGCACTATATTGTGATGTAGTGTAATTTGAGTGAAATTTGCGTGTTAAGATTGTATACTAAGGATTTGAGTGTTCATGGTGGTTTCATGGTGAAAAACTAAATGGTTGGGTGTAGTAATATACTAGAGAAGTCATGCGAAAAATTTGGTTGTGAAACTTGGTGTTTAAGATGTTCTAAGGAGATTTTATGACTAAGGGTGTACTAGTGAACATTAAGGGTTATGTTATACCCAAAATTTCAACCCCCCCCCCCCCCCGGAGTAGTCTCTAAGGCATACGTGTTACAAAGGGCAAATGGGGTCAAAAAGCACCAAGGCGGGATTTTCCATGGAAATTATCGGGATTTTCTATTTTCATATGACTTGTTCATTATCTCCAAACACTTCAAAATATCATAGTCATTATGAAAGGTATTTCATGACTTTCTGATAATATTTATTCGGGAAATTTAGCTTTTAATTCATATTATAAGCTAATTTCTTTAATAATTAACACATGAAATAGCCTCAAAATAGAAATTAAAAGGTTTCCAAAATTAAAATAAAATTTTCACATGGTTAGCATGACTACATACAGTCATAAACCTGAAATTATCTTATTTGCAACCTTAGCCCAAAATTTAAAAGAGAAATTCAATCATTTTTGCAATTTTCTCTCTCCTTTGGAAAATACCGAAGTCAAAACAAAATGTCATGAAATTTTAGCACAAGATAGAGGATGATATTTAGAGACTAATGCCATTGGAATTTCATTATTTCAACTTTCCAATCATAAGTTATGAATTATGGGAAATTCCATATTGTGAGATTTTTATCTAATCGGTTATTTATCGAACTAACCTGATTCCAACTCTCAAAATTCCTAAAAATCATCTTTTATCTTCGGTTAAAATTTCAGAATTTTTATCATTCTGTAACATGTTTTAAAAATCAAATTCTCTTTGAGCACAAAATCAAGATTTTAGATAAAAACATTGTTCTATCAACATGGCCTTGCTCTATCTATAAAAGGACCTTCCAAAAACGTCCTAAGGCAGATAAGAACATTCCCAAAGTCAGGAAAGGCAGTCGTCAACCTTCTTCCCACGTTTTTGCACTCCCAAGCCTCAAATCAACACCGAAATCATCCCGAAATCACCAAAAACACATTCTTTCTTCTCCCATTGAACTTTCAAGCACCAAAACACCAAAAATATAGAACCAAACCGTGGTTAACAACACTAGGAAGAAGGGGTCAGAAGCTCGGATCGAAGTTGAGCCGGATTGGTCACCAACGAGGCTCTCGAAGATTCCCGACGTGAAGGAACAATCAAATCCCGAAGTCCAAACAGGTTGAATTTGAATTCTTAACTCCTCTGATATTAATACACTTCTGGTTGAAATTTCTAATCGAATTGATTTTCCTTGCTTCTGAATTAAGGTTTGTTTGCGTTTCTGTCCACTAACATGTTTATAATCTTTCAGGCTACAAACCCATAAATTTTGAGCCAAAAACACCTCCTGGAACAGCCTCAACGCCGCCGTCCGAGGGCGGTCCGCACCCACGGACGCCATGTCCGGGGTCCCGGACTCCCTGTCCGTAAGCCCGGACGCCCCCGGACGGTGGAGGGATATTTTTATTTTCAAAAGGTAGGGTTTTATAAAACATGTCCGTGGCCCCAAACTTTTCAAAATCTCGTCTCTATTTAAATTTGACTTTTCTGTGTAATTAGGTTAATTGGGGTCCGTGGGTTCGGACAATCGGTCCGTGGCCACGGACGGAATCAAAATTTGACCTAACTCTGCCTCCAAAACCCTAGTTTAGGTAGTTTTAATTTCACTTTAATTTTTTGTCAAAAAATGTTAAAAAACACAAAAAAATCAGAAGCGCGCACTTAGGTTAAAAACGACTCGTAATAAGCCGTAATTAAACCAAGTAGAGGAAAAACGACCTAGGAGGGGTAATGAAAGTAATCGAACCCTAAATAAGTCGAATACCAAGCCCCCGAACCCGAACTATCCTTTCCTAATTTGATCTAGGTTAAAATTAGGTGGCGACTCATAATAGGTTCCAGTGAGCTAGCTTAGGTTTTAATAATTATTGTTATATGACATAGTTATTAATCGTAGGTTATAAATGGACCTAAAACCCGACTACATCCTAATCAACTCGAATCAACATAGGGTAGGGTTTAAAAATCGAGGCTCAGAGACTGGCGATTCCGCTGGGGACCACTTCTTAATTTTAAGAAAGAGGGCTTAGCTCGAAAAATTGTTTATTTATGGCTTTATTACTTTGTTTGTTTACTTTTGTGCGCACTTTAATTTTCTGCACCCTTGCATCATATGAGAGCGAGGGTCTACGCAAACCAATTTCACCCTGGGACCCGTTTGAGGGTCCCCTGTCAGGGACTCACACCTTTTAGGTGATGTGAATAAGCGGGGGAAAAGAGGAGGGTGTCGTCTAACCACATCCCCTTAATACATGGGCTTTAGCCCCAAGCGTTTTCCTGGCAGTGTCCTTACCTAGCCCATTGTTTGGTCACTCAAAGACCCGACCGTAGACGCACACCTTCAAGTGATGTGAAAAAAGTGGGGAAGCCCAAAGAGAATAGCGTGCAAGCCCTATTCCTTTGAGGTGACCTGGGCCCATGTCCCAAGCACCTCTCCTGATCGATCCATACCCGGTTTGATTTAAACGTCTAGTGAGGACATGTTGAATTTGTGTGTGGGCTTGTTTGCTTGTATGATCGGCCCATTACCCAGCCTAGAGATTGAAAGGCACTTCTCCTACATTAACCTAGCCCAACCCGAATGGGCGGCTCTGTTTGTTTGCGGCCCAGAGGTCCTGTTTGGTTTAATATGTGAGTCATTCGGGCTTCGGCCCAAAAGCTTAGACTTAGGTGATTTCTCTTCTGGCCCAATTTGAATTATCCAATTAGTTCTAGGCCCATAAAAAATAAATCCACCTAAACTTGAAATAACCACAAGTCCTGAGAATAAAATATTTTTCGGCTTAGCAATCATCTTCTCTGGGCCAAAGAAAGTTAGGCCCATTTGTGATTTAGGGACCATCCCAGCCCATGTGCTTTACTCCAGGCCCAAACACATTCCGGCCCAAGGGCTCATTCTAGTCCAGGTAGACTTCTTATTGAGGCCCTGGTCCAAAACCCTAGATCTAGGTGTCACCTCTCAGGCCCAATCAAATCCATCTGTTTAGATTTCAGTCCAAATTCCAGTTCATAGTCTGAAAGATACTCTAGCCCAAAAACCTCATTCTCTGGGTATCCTGGCCCATTTGCTTTCAGTCTAAGTCTGTTTCGATCTATCTTGTGAAGCGTCATTCTCACCTTAGTATCTTTCAGCCCACTTCCTTTTGTTAGCTAATAATAGACACCTTGGAAATCGGTAGACCCAAGTCCTAAGTGCGGTCCAATCAACATGGAATCCTAGCTCGCAATTTTGGAACAAAAGCACTTGGCCACCATTGATGCCATGGAGTAGAGGCATAGTACTTCCATGGACGCCGTGGAATCTAACTACGTTGCTGTTATCGAAGAGTTGAAAGCAAAGGCTCTTTCCCTCGAGTCCGAACGTCAAGCTCGGGATGATTTAATGGACAGGCTTCTCAACACCCTTTATGACTGCATTGAAGTTGGCTCCATTAGGGTCCGAGGATCGGAGGGGAATGTCAAAGAAATTGCTACGGAACTCAGGAAAGTGATTAGACAACCGGGAATAGAAACTTGCATCCAAAGCTGCACCCGTAAGAGAACCAGACAACATGAGGAAGACAGCGATCGACAGTCAAGAGGACCTGGTTGGAGCGTTGGGACAGTAGAACCATCCCGACGGGGTTCTCGACAGAGAGAGTTTACAAACATCGGCCGAAAACCAAGACAAGCACTTGAAGAGCTTCGAGGAAGATATCCGACGCAACAGCTCGCCCTGAGGCCAGGAACTACTCATTTGGGGAAGGATCTTAATCAATTTTGTCACTTCCATCAGCTGCTCGGTCACGACGCTGACCACTGCAGGGCCCTGCAACACAGAATCCGGGATCTAATTGACCAAGGGCTCCAATTCTAAGAACGTGGCGGAGAGCGCAGAGCACGCGTGCCCAAGCATCATCAGAAATGTTGTTTTTTTAGTGTTTTCTCATTAATGCGTTTCTTTTCTAGATTAGTCGTCTTTGAACTTTTGTAGTAGTTAGTTTCCTTGATCATTTTGATAGTTTCCTGAGTTTGTAATTTCCAACATTATGTTTTTTGTTGAATAAAACATAGTTCCATTTTTGTACAAAGCATTATTCATTAATTCGAAAAACTTAAAAAAAAAGAGCTCTCACGTCTTTCAAGGATCACGAAGTAATCATTTTCTGACTATACAATGGAACAACTTGTCTCTTGTTTCTAAAAATTTGAACATGCCTAACCAAACACCACAACTCACCCCATGATATCCAAACAACACACAAAGAGGTTCAAGGTCCACATCTATCGAATTGTTGTCACAAACCCAAAATCAATACCGAGGGCAATCTAAGTTTAAGTTCGTCATCTTTTATCTTTTGTTCAAATGTGTGAACGAGTTTCCGAGTGAAAATCTCGCGAGAGTGTACTGAGTGGAAAAACCATGAGCGAACGAGCGTGTCATTTTTACACGACTCTGTTGAGACCACATTCAAAGGTGAGGTAAATGGAATAACCCCGACGAAGGAGATAATTTCTAAATTTACTCTTTGACCTGCGAAAAGTAACAAAGAACGGATACACAACTTTTAGGGATGACGAAGCACCTAGGTACAACACCACATAGCCAAAAGCTTGTGAACCCTGACATTAAACCCTAGGCACCCCCGCTGAGCCTTTCATATATCCCCTTTTCGATATTATGAACTCCACAAAATAACCCAGCCGATGATGAATTTCCAACCCGGTGACCAAAGGAAGCAAGGAGCCCGAGTCTCAGATAACATCTTCATCAGTTCAAAGAAGCAGCGCTGTTATCGGTATGACGAAGTGATCCGCAAATGGTCCCAGAGTGACACAGGATCCAAAGAGCTCACATCAAAGCGGCTCTCGAAGCCCGAAACCGGGAAACACAAGAACCCCGAAGGCAAAGTCAAGAAAGGATAAAACAAAGAGGCAAACCCGAAATGCCTCGAGGAAATCAGAATGACAACAAGAGGAGAAATGGTGTAAAGGACGATTTCAAAAGTCCAAGTCCAGAAGCTCGAAAGCAACGTCAACATGAAGTAGCTAGACGACTTCAAGAAAAGGAAGATGATTCCGAGAGAAGACACAGGGTACAGTTTTGGTCACCCCTTTAGCTCCACGTACCTAAAAATCCCTCCAAGGTCCCGTTGTCTTTCATCACACCCCATGGCCACGTTATAAGCTTTAAAGACTTCTGACTTGATAGTTAAGTGTCCAATCACGTGAAAGTAACAGATCAAACGCGTAAATCCATCAAATGTCAAATTCAATGGTCTAAAAGTTATGACCATGAGCGAGAAATGAGTGCAAACACCAAACACGTCAAGGGTAGGTTAGGAAGCACCACATCAAAGCATAAGCCTTGACCCTGTGAGGATGAGACTTGTTCGCACGTTAATCAAAGAAAATACTGGGGGCAATCGATTGTTCCTATCGATTGCCATGAACTCTAGCTCAGGTTGTCCTAAGGAAAAATATTGGGGGCAATTATTGGAACCAACAATTGCCATGACTACCCCAATCGAAGCTCAAAGCTTGAGCACCACCATCAAACACCATAGGCCCACATAAGCCCTTACTTCCACATCAAAACACCACAGGCCCACATAAGCCCTTACTTCCTCATCAAACACCACAGGCCCACATAAGCCCTTACCTCCACATCAAACACCACAGGCCCACATAAGCCCTTACCTCCACATCATATACCACGGGCACCTCATAAGCCTTCACCTCCACATAAATTCCATGGCCCGTCATAAGCCTTGATCGTCACTCAATAGATCTCCACATCAAACATCACACCACACCAGGGGCATGTTCATCTCCTAGGAGATAAATGACGAGTCTGAAATTTTTAGTCTGAAAACGATGATTTCACTTTCCTTTTCAGTAAGATAGAATTTTCTTTAAATGTTGACATGTTTGGAACCTTTTTCAGCAATTTCTTGTCCTGGACAATTTTCTTTCAAACACTTCGATTCATAAATCTCATCATCGCCATGTTTGGTGTATTCCTAGCAATTCTTGCTTTGGACAAATCTCATCATCACCATGTTTGGTGTATTCTAGCGATTTCTTGCTTTGGACAAATCAGCATCATCGCCATGTTTGGCGTATTTATAGCAATTTTTTGCTTGGATAAATCTCATCATCGCCATGTTTGGTGTATTCCTAGCTATTTCTTGCTTTGGACAAGTCTGCATCATCGCCATGTTTGGCATATTCCTAGCAATTTCTTGCTTTGGACAAATCTACATCATCGCCATGTTTGGTATAATTTCCAGCAATTTCTTGATTTAAACAAATTTTAATTCTCATCATTGCCATGTGTGGCGCATTCTTCATCAGTTTCTTGCTTTGAACCAGTATTTTACATGCACTGTGATTGTATTTTACAAATTTGTGCATACATCTCGTCGTTGCCATGTTTGGCCCTTTTACAATGGGTTTTCACCACACGCATTTGCGCGAGACCATTATCTTTCTTACTCATTTTTAGTTTGTGACCCAGAATCAGTGCGAGATCTAGATTTCTCTTTAGTGCGAGACCAGTGCGAGACAAGTACGAGACCAAGTATCAGCATCAGTGCGAGACAAGTACGAGACAGTGCGTGATTCAAGTTGACAGGACAGAGGTAAATGAAATACCCCTACCTTTAAAATATAATTAAATGATCTATTAATGATCTAAAATGATTAATAAACATCTAATTATTATTGGGGAACAATCTAAAAGATCTCAACAAGGAAAAACCGCCTTAAGATCGGTAAAGCCGAAAATGTGCCTTAAGACACCATAAAGACATTGTGTGACCTCAAATAGGATCCAAAGTGATTCCCTAAGTTATATCAATGAAGTAAAGGAACACAACAAAACACCGTTTCAAGGAGAACTAAGCTCAGGAACACCCTGGACACAAAAATGTGCACTAAAAACACCTTAAGCACGTTTTGTGAGATTGCCTTTTAAATGATTTTTTTAATGGGCTAAAAATTATAATTATCCTTAATATGATATTTTATCATATTGTATCATATTAGGAATTTATTCCAGAAATTTACGAATTTTTACAAATAATATTTAAATATTAATAAAACCCTAAAGTGGGGCCCGTTCGAGTCAATATTGACCAAGTATGGTCAATGGTCAATTAATGACCCAATTGACCAAGAATTCGACAGGCAAGGAGGAGAGGAGTCAGCATAATCATTGTTAGACAAATTAGCTACCTAATACCAAATTTGCAATAGTAAAGTTACTTTTATTACTTTGCCAATTCAATTAAGCCTTTCCAATCATTCTTCTTCACTCACTTGCTTCCAGCCGATTCCAGCAGCCCCTCACCTCTCTTTGCTTCTCCATTTTCGTGGGTACACGGCCAAACTCAGAGGAGACCAGCAATCACCATTGGTAAGCTTATTAAGCTCTTAAATGTTCATTTTCTTCACAATTTCTTCCTCTTTCAATGGAGCAAAGCATCAACAACTTCCATCAATGTTCTTAGGTTGTTATGGAGGTTAAATGGAGGGTGTATCTCGGCATTAACAAGGGAAGAAGGTGGAGAAAGCTAATCTTGTTCTTAAGGTATAAAAATGTGCTCTAAGCAAATCTTTTGATTCCCTTCAAATTCGGCTGTGAAACTTTGTTTATAAGCTTATAATCTTCATCTTAACATACTTATCAGTTGGTACATCAAGAGCTTCGAAGTACAACCAGATCCAAGCCAAAAACACCATTTTAGGCATTTTAAACAAGGTAAAGATTAGCTATCTTCTAATCTGAGTTATACCAGTTTAAAGCTTGGTTTTAGTAGCTCTTTTAACACTCTTGCCTACTGTAAATACAGGCCGAGATTAACCTTGTATACCTTGGTGTTCTAAGGTAAATTTTACCTTGAAATTGACATTAAACACTCTTATGGTTAGATCTTGCTTGGAGACTAATCATGCCTTAATTGCTGTTTGAAAACATGTAAACTAAGCTGTGGAAATAGATCTCCATACAGCCGTGGCCAACAAGGCATATACAAGGATAAATCAAGGTATAAACACCTTAAACTTATGATTTTTATAAATTTTAAGCATATATATATATATGGCCGAGAGTGAAGTTACATATATAGGTCATATTGACCTAAAAATGGAAAAAATGGCTAAGATAAATTAAGCTAGTCATTTAAGAGGTTTAATTAACATAATGGTCAATTATGGCATTATGTGGAAAATAATTAAACTAAGGTGAGGCCGAATATATATGCTATATTTTGAGACATTTATTGTGTAATTTATTTTGCAAGTTCAAGGTTGTAATAAGGCCATGTCATTAGGCATTTTAATTTATTTTATAAGCTTATTTAGTTTTATTTATGCTTATATAATTAAGTTGGGGCCAAATCGTAATTACTGGAAAATATAAAGCCATGGGCTTAATTTAGAGGAGTTTAGGGTTTTTAAATGAATTTAATAAAAATTATAACATTTTATAAAGTTTTGGGTCAAAATTGTAAAAATAGAAAAGTATGGGGTATTGTTGGTAATTACCGAAAGTTTGAGTCCCAATTGGTATTAGAAGTCAAAGTTGACTATATAGGAGACTTTGACCAACTTTGGAGAATTTTAGAAATTAAAATACTACCTTATAATAGATACTTATTAAATTGTAAAAGATTATAAGACTTGGGGTGGCATTGTGATTTCCGAAAACTTGGGGGTACTAAAAGGAGTTTAGTACAAACCTTAGGTTATTAGGAATTTTTAGGAATTGATTTGGTTAAATTGGAGTTAATATGAATTAAATAAGTATAATATAAGGTATTTCATAATATTGTTACAAATGGGTAACATATGTGGTAAAATCGTGATCTAGAGAAAGTATAAGGTTAGGAATAATGTTTATAACCTTTTGGTATAGTTTGGTGATTTTTGGAATTTATACACAGGCTTTATAAGGACATATGTATAATATATGATTTTAATGGAATTAGAAAAATATGTTATAAAGAGGGGAAATTGGTGAATATAGAAAGTTAAGTGGTGGAAAAATAATTTAAATAGACCATGGGGTCTGTTCGGTTATTTTGAGAAAATGTAACCATGGTTATAAGTATATTAAGGAATAAGGATTATAATATAAGGTATATACTATAAGTGTAACAAGGAAATATAATTTGGGTTGAGTTGTAAATTATGGAAGTGTTGTGGGAATTAATTAATACGAGAGTTTTAAGGGCTGTTTGGTATTTATAACAATATATAACTATAAGTTATAATTGTTTTAATGACATAGTTGTCAAATTATATGTTATATAACTATAATATAACATGGTATAAATTATGTGGAGGATTTTGTAAATAATTAAGGAACATAGGTGCTGTTCGGAAATATTAATATTTTTGAATGAACTTTATAATATGGTTTTAATGTTATAAGAATTATAACATTTGTAATATAAGAGGTATTCATTAAAAAGGAATGAATATATATTATAAGAATTGCCATATAAGAATAGTTCCATAAATACATACACATAAATAAATATGTGTGTGGGGTGGAAAATATAATATGGTTTAATGACCATATATTTTCATAATTAAAATGACATATGATAAAAGGAAAGAATTACAAACATTGGATATGGAATGTTAGGACTGTACATGTGATAATAAGGATTGATAATGCAAAGTATTGTTTACCACATTGAATTTGGGAAAAAGGAAAAAAAAAAGAGAAACGAACCTTAGAAAAATAAATACTAAGGTGAAATGTATGGTGTATGACAAGAATCATACATACAATATAGAACAAGCTATATGATGTACAAACATACATTAGGTTACATGCGATAACAAAAGCTCAACTATACAGTATATTAATATACGAGACAAGACTACGCTTGTATATAAACACACTTTTCCAATCTCGAGTTAAACCTAAAAACCCGACAAACATTGACAGTTAATAACGGGGGTTAACCGGGAGGTATTAGTGACGGTACGGGGTACCGTAGAATTTTGTGTTGTTATACAGTATGCTAATCAGTAGCATTATGTGTATTGTATAGACTGTTAGAGACGACGCACGGAGCATAGGATCTTGCTGATTCATACTCCACCGTAATACTCTCAGGGTGAACGGTAATGTTATTTATGTGGCTTGATTGTCTCTGAGGATTTCCTCAGTTCAGACATTGTGTGAAATCTGTGTTAAGATTGAATGTCTGCTTGTGTGAATTAATATGCCTGAGTTCTATATTAATGCTGCTTATAATTATTACTGTTGCACGATAACAGTATTGTTCGTATATATGAACATATTATAAAACGGGACTAGCGGCAATGATGCTATCTTATATGTGTAATATAGGAACGTAAGAAAAACGTTGTAGCATTAAGACAATAAGATACATATATTATATGAGACTTATATACGGAGCATTGGCCTCTTTAACGCCGCTCTCGTATCTAACACTGGATCCTGAGTCGACATACTCAGGATTGGACTAACGACCTTAGTCTGTTGTGTTAGGAAAAATAATAACGCGATGCGATGGTATAGATAAGTTATCAAGAGGATGTGGCTCTTGCTGTGAAATGTGATCCATTAACGATACTAGGATACCGTGTGGTAACCGTAAGTATCAGGATAAATTTCCAACGAACTACAGATTGTTCCTAGGACGGAGACTCTACCGCTGGAGTGGCTACTGCCGTGGGTGACCCGCCAAAGAGATGGGTAACTTAGAGACACGTCGTTCTAATGAGACGTTGTCATCAGACATGATTGAACAATTACGAACGACTATATTAACTCGTACATTAGGCGAACATTATTTGGGCTTGCATGCCAAAGACGAGAGTTCATACTCGTTTATAATTCTCGTTACCTACGCTCGCCTTGTTGTTCATTGGTTGTGCTTTGTGGTTATGTGTGGTATGTTGGTGGATTTGTTTGAACAAGCCATCGTGCTCATATTGTGTGTTGTGAACTGGTTGTGTCGAGTCACCGTACTCATGTGTGGATTGTGGTTGGGTGTCTGGTCGAGTGAGTCACTGAACTCAATTATGAATTATTAAGTGTTTGTTGAGTGGAGTCTCTGTACTCATACAAGCCCTGTCAACGCTTTCAGTGGTATATTACGATGCGATGTGTGAAGCCGGGGGCTTGTTTGTTATTTGAGATTACTGCAATATATATTGTTGCTTTACAGTTTCAACATTGAATTATTTGTATGGAAACGAGTTGCATACTCTCGACCAAATAACTGAATGGTCCGAGGGTGCATGACAGTCAGGTAATAACATACTCAGCAGGGGCTGATTCCATACCACAAACTACCATTTTTGCAGGTATGCAACTTCCGGGTCGGCAAAGAGAGTGACGCGCTGGGTAGTTTGATTACAGTTATTTAAACAGGCACTGTTGCATTTTAATACGAACCTAGAAACATGTATAGGTTTTGGATACGTAGAAAGCTCACTGTGAATGTATTTATATTGGTTTTGGGAGTTTAGATCTATCTCTTGTTGTCACTACTGCGAGAAAATGTTTCGTATTTAAGAGCTTATCAAGAAGCACGTTATTACTCGTATGGGCGAGCAAGAACGGTGACCAGTAGTCAATTGTTGAGATTACCGCTGCGATTATATTGTTAAGTAAGATGATTAGGAGCCGAATAGAGTAGGGTGTTACATAATAAGTCCCCATCTTCATGTCGACTTTAAGGGATAAACAACTAGAGGGCAGTGGCAATAAGTCCCCCTGGTGGTCTAGAAGTTTTCCCAGCACCCCAGCTGGTGGGCAGAGGCAATAAGTCCCCATAGTATACCAGCAAGGAGCAGTGGTATGGGTTTCGGACCCCAGAAGCATCCGAACATCATTTTCATATCATCCATATCATTTGCATCATTTTTCATCATCTACATTTGCATCACTTTCATTTTCATCATCTTCATATCATTCATCTGCATTATCCAAGCGCGTCACAAGACATGGTGACATAAAAGTTGGCGAGGTGATGGCAATAAATCCTCCTATGCGATGTCAACTTATTTGGGATCAACGAATGGTGGGCGATGGCAATAAGTCCCCAGGGTTTTTACCAGGAGTTATCCCTGCACACCGGCTTGGGGGCGATGGCAATAAGTCCACATTGGGTCCAGCCAGGAGCATTGGCACGGGTTTCGGTCCCCAGAAGCATCCGAGCATCATCAGCATTCCTGCATCTACACATTACTCATCTTTTAGGTTGTCAACGCCTTAGAATCGCTTGACATTACTTCATCTTTTAGGTTGTCAACGCCTTATAATCGCTTGACATTTCTCCATCTTTCAGGTTGTCAACGCCTTAGAATCGCTTGACATTTCTTCATCTTTCAGGTTGTCAACGCCTTAGAATCGCTTGACATATCTTCATCTTTCAGGTCATCAACGCCTTAGAATTGCTAGACATTTCTTCATCTTTTAGGTTGTCAACGCCTTAGAATCGCTTGACATTACTTCATCTTTTAGGTTGTCAACGCCTTAGAATAGCTTGACATCATTTTCATCATTTTAGGTAGTCAGCGCCTTAGAATAGCTCGACAACATATCATCATTTTAGGTAGTTGGTGCCTTTGAATAGTTCAACAACATCTCCTTTACCTATAGGTAGTCAGCGCCTTGGAATAGCTCGACACAATCTGCATGTAGGGTCTTTTAAGATCCAAAATTTTGGGGTATCACTCAGGCATCAACAAGTCTTTTCATCTTCATTACAAAGCCTAGTTGACGGGGGAAATCTGTTATACCCAAAATTTCAACCCCCCCCGGAGTAGTCTCTAAGGCATACGTGTTACAAAGGGCAAAAGGGGTCAAAAAGCACCAAGGCGGGATTTTCCAAGGATATTATCGGGATTTTCTATTTTCATGTGACTTGTTCATTATCTCCAAACACTTCCAAATATCATAGTCATTATGAAAGGTATTTCATGACTTTCTGATAATATTTATTCGGGAAATTTAGCTTTTAATTCATATTATAAGATAATTTCTTTAATAATTAACACACATGAAATAGCCTCAAAATAGAAACTAAAATGTTTCCAAAATTAAAATAAAACTATCACATGGTTAGCATGACTACATACAGTCATAAACCTGAAATTATCTTATTTGGAACCTTAGCCCAAAATTTAAAAGAGAAATTCAATCATTTTTGCAATTTTCTCTCTCCTTTGGAAAATACCGAAATCAAAACAAAATGTCATGAAATTATAGCACAAGATAGAGGATGATATTTAGAGACTAATGCCGTTGGAATTTCATTATTTCGACTTTCCAATCATAAGTTATGAATTATGGGAAATTCCAGATTATGAGATTTTTATATATCGGTTATTTATCGAAATAATCTGATTCCAACTCTCAAAATTCCTAAAAATCATCTTTTATCTTCGGTTAAAATTTAGAAGTTTTATCGTTCTGTAAAATGTTTTAAAAAATCAGATTCTCTTAGAGCACAAAATCAGGATTTTAGATAAAAACTTTGTTCTATCAACATTGGCCTTGCTTTCTCTATAAAAGGACCTTCCAAAAACGACCTAGGGCAGATAAGAACATCCCCAAAGTCAGGAAAGGCTGCCGTCAACCTTCTTCCCACGTTTTTGCACTCCCAAGCCTTAAATCAACACCGAAATCATCCCGAAATCGCCAAAAACACATTCTTTCTTCTCCCATTGAACTTCCAAGCACCAAAACACCAAAAATACAGAACCAAACCGTGGTTAACAACACAAGGAAGAAGGGGTCAGAAGCTCGGATCGAAGTTGAGCCGGATTGGTCACCATCGAGGCTCTCGAAGATTCCCGACATGAAGGAACAATCGAATCCCGAAGTCCAAACAGGTTGAAATTTGAATTCTTTAACTCCTCTTATATTAATACACTCCTGGTTGAAATTTCTAATCGAATTGACTTTTCCTTGCTTCTGAATTTAGGTTTGTTTGCGTTTCTGTCCACTAACTTGTTCGATAAGTTTCGTCCTTAATTCGTGGCCAAATTGAAAACTTTTAATTACTAACATGTTTATAATCTTTCAGGCTACAAACCCATAAATGTTGAGCCAAAAACACCTCCGGGAATAGCCTCAACGCCGCGCCGTCCGAGGGCGGTCCGCACCCACGGACGCCATGTCCGGGGTCCCGGACTCACTCTCCGTAAGCCCGAACGCCCCCGGACGGTGGCGGGATATTTTTATTTTCAAGAGTTAGGGTTTTATAAAAACATGTCCGGGCACACGGACATCCTGTCCGTGGCCCCGGACTTTTCAAAATCTCATCTCTGATTAAATTTGACTTTTCTGTGTAATTAGGTTAACTGGGGTCCGTGGGTTCAGACAATCGGTCCGTGGCCATGGACGGAATCAAAATTTCACCTAACTCTGCCTCTGAAACCCTAGTTTAGGTAGTTTTAATTTCACTTTAATTTTCTGTCAAAAATGTTAAAAACAACAAAAAAATCAGAAGCGCGCACTTAGGTTAAAAACGACTCGGAATAAGCCTTAATTAAACCAAGTAGAGGAAAAACGACCTATGAGGGGTAATGAAAGTAATCGAACCCTAAATAAGTCGATACCAAGCCCCCAACCCGAACCCGAACTCTCCTTTCTTAATTGATCTAGGTTAAAATTAGGTGGCGACTCATAATAGGTTCCAGTGAGCTAGCTTAGGTTATAATAATTATTGTTATATGACATAGTTATTAATCTGAGGTTATAAGTGGACCTAAAACCGACTAGATCCTAATCAACTCGAATCAACATAGGGTAGGGTTTAAAAATCGAGGATCACAGGTTGTTTAGATGAAAGTGAGTAAACTAAGGAGTTCTTGAGTATTAGGATGACCTAGGGATGTCTAGGATGAACTAGGGGATACATTGGTGGAATTTAACTACCAAAATCATGACAAGAGAAGTTTGCAGACTTGTGTAAAGTTTGGAGGAAATAAGGTATAATGACTTGTGAAAGTGTAAGTGTAAACTAGAGTATATGATCTTTGGAATGTTTAGGAAGTTTGGGTAAAAGAAGATGATTGTTAATGCTTGAGGACTGGCTACATTGATGTGGAGAAAACAATTTGGTTAGTTGAAGTTTAGGTAAACAATTTACATGTTAGAAGCTAAAGTGGCTAAGTGCTAAGTGTTAGGAATTTCTTGTAAGAATTTGAGTAAATGATCAATTGATTAAGTTGAGGGTTTATAATGATGTGGTGGATGATTTAAGAGGCTATTAAGTGCCTAAATGGTATTAGAACATATTGGGGAACTTATGGAAGAGTTTGGTGTTGATTTATCAGTTGAGGAGGAAATTCTGTAGTGGACCGACCCAGGGGACCGACCCTATATGGGTTGACCGGAGTGTAATAGGCCACCCGGAATGTCTCTAGAATCGACCGACCCAGAGGGTCTAGGGTTGGTCGGGCTTAGTTGGGTCGGTCGGGCTGTGAAATATGAGACGGGAATTGTTCTGGAACGGACCGACCCAGAGGGTCTTGGGTCTGTCGGGTTAAGCTTGGGTCAGTCGGGGAGAACTTAGTGAACCAGAAAGTTTCTGGAATGGACCGACCCAGAGGGTTGGGTCGGTCGGTGGGTCAGTTGAACCTTAGGTTATAAAAAAAACTTTAATTTTTAAGGATGATAAGTGGAATTATCGGTATGCTATTAAGAAGGTAATGATGATAAGAAGGATAATAATACAAGCACTTAAAGGATTAAGTTAAGTAAAGGATTTAAGTGTTTAAGGTTAAGATTATAAGAAGTGGTATTAGATGTAAGTCAAACAAGTTGAGTTGAGTTAAGTAATTAATAACCTAAAACTGAATGAATGTTTTAGGACTTGAGAATTGGGATTCAGAAGGAGACTAAACGAACAACCGTCGATGGTGAACGGTGTGCTTTTCTTGTAACCTGCTTGCTAACGAGGTGGCCCTCGGTTTGTGTGCTACTTGTTTACTTGCTATGACTAAGACAAGATAAAGCATGCAATGGAACTATTATCTCTTGTGTGTTTGTCCTACACTAACACACTAGACTTGAGGTTAGTTACTAACATTACTTAGTAACATTGTTTAAGATAAAGAATTCACTCCCATATTGTTGGTTGGTTAATACCGAGAAAGGTTCAACTAACATTTCATCTTTGAGACTTTCTACTAACTGGAACTTGGGGGGAGTGAGGAATCCGGGACAGACTCCGGTCATGCATGTTAAGGTAAGGGGGTCGGTATCTAAATCAGATCCGACTTCCGCTTAAGGACTTGTCTTCGGACTCGTCGCCTAGGGTCGAGAGTCGACTCAGCTACATTGGATTTCAGTCCAAGGTAGGAGGCAAATTAAGATGGTGCGGTAGGATCACCTAAATCCTAATTTTCAGTTAAGTTGTTTATTCAACCAATGGAGTTAATAGCTCATTGGCTAGGGATGTTTTTGACCCGACAAAAATAAACATTGAGATAAGACACAACCATTTTTAATTAAAGAACGGGTTGTATACTGAGATTGAGATAAGGATTAAGGTTGAGGTAACATGAGATTGGACATAGATTAAGGGGAACCATAACTTAAGGAGTTAACTGATTAACTCTCTTATTAGGGGAACGCCTTCAAGCTGTTCATTGTGTTTAAACTATGAATGTTCATATGTGAATCGTTGTTTATTGCACTTCTTATTTATGTTGTGTATCTAATCAATATCCATGCTATCGACAATTAGTCGTCGTAGCCCCGTTAGCTTGGGGGCTATAAGAGAATCGTACCAGCAAAGGTGCTGACCCCCTCGGGGGCTGTTGTTTACATTTTGCAGGTAAGCGTCCTATGAAGACTCATCTTGAGAGTAGGGGAGGTTAGACCTAGGTCGGGTGTTATACCCAAATTTTGACCCCCCTGGCTAAGGTCTACGAGGTTTTGCTGTTGTGAGGGATATTTCAATCAAGTAGTGAAAGATTCCGGCCCGATTGGCGTGTTCCATGGCATGGGAAGCAGCTTCGTCATTGTCAGGGGCGTTTTCGTAATTTTTAAGGCTCCTAAGGCCTCCTATAGGCTTTCTCTCTCCTCCAAAGGACCCAAATCAGCTTGAAATGCTTTGATATTTTAACCCATGATAGAGGATGGCATTTTAAGCATAATGGCGTTGGAATTTTGATTTTTCGAGTTTCCAATAATTTTCTAGCAATTTCAGATTTCCGAGTGAATCTGACGAGAAATTCAATTTAAAAATATTCCAACATTCAAAAATTCCGATTCCACCTCAGAAAATTCATAATATCCATCCTTGGCATGTGGTTAAAATTTCACAGCAAAATTCCTTTGGGAAGTCATTTAATTAAAATGCCAAAAATCTTACTTTTACTAGATTTTCTTTATCTTTAAGGAAGTCTATATAAGGGGATAGGTTTTTTTATCAAAGGAGAACCTCAATGCTCAAGAACCCTAGGGAGTCAGAAAACATGGCCTCCTCTCTCTCTCTCACGTTTTCCAACACCCGGCCACCCAAATCATACTGAAAATCCCCCAAAATCACCATCTAAACACGTTTTCCAATCCCCAAAGCACCCATAATCATCAAAACCCCACAAAAACATCACCAAAACGTGAAGAACAGCAAGAACAACCAACAACCAGAAGCTTGGTTCGAAAACCTTTCTGGTCTGCCATCAACGGAGCACTCGACGAATCCCGGTGTGAAGAATCGTTGTGAATCCGAAGGTAAAACAGGTAGAATCTTCACTTCTCTAATTCTCTACGGTATTATCTGTCTGGCCTCAAAATTTGGGCTCAAACTAACCCTTCTACGCTTCTGTATTGTTGTTTGTTTAAGCTTCTGTCCAATAACTTGTTTACCAAGTTTCGTGCTTAATTCGAATTCAAATTGAAAACATTCAATCACTAACGTCTTGTACATCTTTCAGGCTACACACCCATAAAATTTGAGCCAAAAACACCTTCGGGAACAGCCTCAACGCCGCCGTCCGAGGGCGGTCCGCACCCACGGACGTCATGTCCGGGGTCCCGGACTCCGTGTCCGTAAGCCCGGACGCCCACGGACGGCGGCGGGATTTAAAAAAATTCAAAATTTAGGTTTTCTAATAATGTCCGGGCCCACGGACAGCCTGTCCGTGGCCCCGGACTTTGCATTTTTTTTGTTTTCCTTTAATTTCAATTCTTCTGTATAATTAGGTTAACTGGGGTCCGTGGTCTCGGACATGGGGTCCGTGGCTACGGACGTAAGAAAAATTCGACCTAATTCTGCACCTGAAACCCTAGTTTAGGTATCTTTCAATTTCACTTTAATTTTCTGTCAAAAAATGCTAAAAACACAAAAAAAACAGAAGCTCGCGCACTTAGGTTAAAACGACTCGTAATAAGCCGTAAATAAACCAAGTAGAGGAAAAACGACCTTGGAAGGGTAATGAAAGTAATTGAACCCTAATTAAGTCGAATATCAAGCCCCCGAACCCGAACTCTCCTTTCCTAATTTGATCTAGGTTAAATTTAGGTGGCGACTCATAATAGGTTCCAATGAGCTAGCTTAGGTTATAATAATTATTGTTATATGACATAGTTATTAATCTTAGGTTATAAGTGGACCTAAAACCCGATTAGATCCTAATCAACATAGGATAGGGTTTAAAATCGAGGCTCACAGACTGGCGACTCTGCTGGGGACAGCTTCTTAATATTAACCTTTTTAATTTTAAGAAAGATGGCTTAACTCGAAAATGTTTATTTATGGCTTTTATACATTGTTTGTTTACCTTTGTGCGCACTTTAATTCCTGCACCTTTGCATCATATGAGAGCGAGGGTCCACGCAAACCGATTTCACCTTGGGACCCGTTTGAGGGTCCCCTGTCTGGGACTCACACCTTTTAGGTGATGTGAATAAGCAAGGGAAAAGAGGAGGGTGTCGTCTAACCACACCTAGGCCCAAAGAGAATAGCGTGCAAGCCCTATTCCTTTGTGGTGACCTAGGCCCACGCCTCAAGCACCTCTCCGGATCGATCCACACCCGGTTTGATTTAAACGTCTAGTGAGGACATGTTGAATTTGTGTGGGCCTTGTTTGCTTGTATGATCGGCCCACTACCCAACCTAGAGATTGATAGGAACTTCTCCTACATCAACCTAGCCCAACACGAACTGGCAGCTCTATTTGTTTGCGGCCCAGAGGCCCTGTTTGGTTTAACATGTGAGTCGTTCGGGCTTCGGCCCAAAATCCTAGACTTAGGTGATTTCTCTTCTGACCCAATTTGAATTATCCAATTACTTCTAGGCCCATAAAAAAATAAATCCACCTGAACTTGAAATAACTCACAAGTCGTGAAAATAAAATCTTTTTCAACTTAGCAACCATCTTCTCTGGCCCGAAGGAATTTAAGCCCGTTTGTGATTTAGGGACCATTCCAGCTCATGTGCTTTACTTCAGGCCCAAACACATTCCGGCGCAGGGGCTCATTCTAGTCTAAGTAGACTTCTTATCATGACCCTAACCCAAAACCCTAGATCTAGGTGTCATCTTTTAGGCCCAATCAAAATCACTCGGCCCAAATTCCAGTTCACATCTAAAGCGGTCATTCTGGCCCAGTTACTCCCTACATAACCCATAGGCATTCCTAGTTCAAACATTTTACAGGGCCTACTCGAAGTTTGGAAGGAAGACAATCATGGTCAACGGCGCCCCGGCGGTCAACAGCTCGAGTCTTCAACACGTTGGCATCATACTATTCAACATCACTATTTCAGAAGTTTTCTCGATTTAGTAGTTTTCTTTTCTCAATCATTCTTCTAACTTTTATGGTAGTTAGCTTCCTTTATCATTTTAGATTACAACTTTTGATGTTATCTTTCCATTCGTGAATTAGAGCATAGTTCTATTTTCGTAATTGTTTGTGCATTCACTCAACAAAACAAAAACAAAAAAAATTTTTTTAAGGGATCACAGAGTAATCATTTCCCGACTATGAAATAGAACGACTTGTCTTTTGTTTCTAAAAGGGTGAACATGTCCGTCCTCACACCATAGACTATCCCATAATATCCACAAAGCATTCCAAAATCCACATCTGTTTAAGTTTTGTCATAAACCCCAGGTCAATACTGGGGCAATCTGAGTTCAGGATTGTCATCTTTCATCTTTCATTTAAGCGTGTGAACTAGTCTCTAAGTGAAATTCACGAGAGTGTCTTGAGCGGAAAAACCATGAGTGAACGAGCGTGTCATTTTTACACGACTCTGGTGAGACCACATTCAAAGGTGAGGTAAACGGCATAACTCCGACCGAAGGAGATCATTTGTAAATTTACTCTTAGACCTGCGAAAAGTAACAAAGAACGGATACACAACTACCAGGAATGACGAATCACCTAGGTACAACACCACATAGCCAAAAGCTTGTAAACCATGTCATTAAACCCTAGGCACCCCCACTGAGCCTTTCATATATCCCTTTTCGATATTATGAGCTCCACAAAATAACCCAGCCAATGATGAATGTCCGACCTGGTGACCAAAGGAATCGAGGAGCCCGACTCTCAGATAACATTCTCATCAGTCCAAAGAAGTAATGCTGCTATCAGCATGACGAAGCGATCCACAAATGGTCCCAGAGTGACACAGGATCAAAAGAGCTCACATCAAAACAGCTCTCGAAGCCCAAAACCGGGAAACACAAGAACCCCGAAGGCAGAGTCAAGGAAGGATAAAACCAAAAGGCAAACCCGAAGTATCTTGAAGAAGTCCAAATGACAAAAAAGAGAAATGGTGTAAAGGACAACTTCAAAAGTCCAGGTCCAGAAGCTCGAAAACAACGTCAACATGAAGAAGCCTGACGAATTCAAGACAAGGAAGATGAATCCGAGAGAAGACACAAGTTGCGGCTTTGGTCACCCATTTAAGCTCCACATACCTCAAATATCCCTCCATGAGACCGTAGTCTTTCATCACACCCTATGGCCACGTTATAAGCTCTAAAGACTTCCGACTTGATAGTTGTGTGTCCAATCACGTGAAAGTAACAGATCAAATGCGCAAATCCACCAAATATCGAATTCAATGGTCTAGAAGTTATGACCATGAGCGAGAAATGAGTGCAAACACCAACCACGTTGAGTGTAGGATAGGTAGCACCACATCAAAGCATAAGCCTCGACCCTGTAAGGATGAGACTTGCTCGCATGTTTAATCAAAGAAAATACTGGGGGCAATTGATCGTTCCGATCAATTGCCATGAACTCTAGCTCAGATCGTCCTAAGGAGAAATACTGGGGGCAATTGTTGGAACAATTGCCTGACAACACCAGTTAAAACCTGAAGCTTGAGCACCACCATCCCACACAAGCATAAGCCCTTACCTCCACACCAAACACCTCAGGCGCGCATAAGCTCTAAAGCCCGTCATTAGCCTTACTCCCCCAAAAACATCAGACCTGCCATAACTCTGACCACTGTCCAAAGTCACAACCTAATCCCAGGTTTATCGTATATCCTGAACACCAGCAAAAGCCTTTAGCACCACACAAAAAAACCACACCCCACCAGTGGCATGTTCATTTTCTAAGAAATAAAATGCAAATATGAAATTCTTAGTCAGGAAGTGATTCTTTCACTTTCCTCTTTCAGTAGAGTTTTTCCCAAGCTTTGCCATGTTTGGCACATTTTCCAGCAATTTCTTGCTTTTAACAATTTTCAATTCTTATCATTGCCATGTTTGGCACATTTTTTTAACAGTTTCTCGCTTTAAACAAACATCTTACATGCACTGTGATTGCATTTTACAAACTTTTGCGTACACCTCACCATCGCCACGTTTGGCCCTTTTACAATTGGTTTCCACCACATGCATTTGCACGAGACTATTTTCTTTCTAGCCCATTTTTAGTGCGAGACCCATCATACACTTAACTCACTTTCACTTAGATCCCATCCTTAGGCTCGTCATAAGACCTAGATCCAACCTTTAGGCTCGTCATAAGACCTAGATCCTTCCTTAGGCTCGTCATAAGACCTAGATCCATCCTTTAGGCTCGTCATAAGACCTAGATCCAACCTTTAGGCTCGTAGTAAGACCTAGTTGCATCCCTATAGGCTCTTCATAAGACCTAGAACCATCTTTAGGCTCGTCATAAGACCTAGATCCATCTTTAGGCTCGTCGTAAGACCTAGATCCAACCTTTAGGCTCGTCTTAAGACCTAGATCCTTCCTTAGGCTCGTCATAAGACCTAGTTGCATTTCCTTAGGCTCGTAGTAAGACCTAGCATTACCTTTTAGCTTACCCACTCTCATCAAGCACATTGCATTCATCTCATTCATATAGGCTCGTCATAAGACCTAGCTGCATTATCCAGGCGCGTCACAAGACCTGGCGACAGAAAGTTGGCGAGGTGATGGCAATAAATCCTCCTTTTGTGATGTCAACTTATTTTTGGGATCAACGAATGGTGGGCAAAGGCAATAAGTCCCCAGGGTTTTTACCAGGAGTTATCCCTGCACACCGGCTTGGGGGGCGATGGCAATAAGTCCACATTGGGTCCAGCCAGGAGCATCGGCACGGGTTTCGGTCCCCAGAAGCATCCGAGCATCATCAGCATCATTAGCATCCTTAGCATTTCAGCATTCTTGCATTTGCATACCATCCAGTTTTCACATCCTAGGTAGTCAACGCCTTAGAAACGCTTGACATTGCATCATTTCATTACAGGTAGTCAGCGCCTTAGAACAGCTCGACCATGCTTTGTAGCTTAGGTAGTCAGCGCCTTAGAACAGCTCGACAATGCTTTGTAGCTTAGGTAGTCAGCGCCTTAGAACAGCTCGACAATGCTTTGTAGCTTAGGTAGTCAGCGCCTTAGAATAGCTCGACAATGTTTTGTGGCTTAGGTAGTCAGCGCCTCCGAATAGCTGGACGTAGTCAACCCGGTTTCGCACAAACATGGTGGATTCAGTGGAGTCCAAAATTTTGGGGCTTCACTCAAGCACCAACCAGACTTTTCACATCCGTTACAAAGTCCAGTTGACGGGGGGCAATCAATTATACCCAAATTTTGACCCCCCCTGGCTAAGGTCTACGAGGTTTTGGTGTTGTGAGGGATATTTCAATCAAGTAGTGAGAGATTCCGGCCCGATTGGCGTGTTCCATGGCATGGGAAGCAGCTTCGTCATTGTCATGGGCGTTTTCGTAATTTTTAAGGCTCCTAAGGCCTCCTATAGGCTTTATCTCTCCTCCAAAGGACGCCCAAATCAGCTTAAAATGCTTTGATATTTTAACCCATGATAGAGGATGGCATTTTAAGCACAATGGCGTTGGAATTTTGATTTTTCGAGTTTCCAATAATTTTCTAGCAATTTCTGAGTGAATCTGACGAGAAATTCAATTTAAAAATATTCCAACATTCAAAAATTCCGATTCCACCTCAGAAAATTCATAATATCCATCCTTGGCATGTGATTAAAATATCACAGCAAAATTCCTTTGAGAAGTCATTAAATTAAAATGCCAAAAAATCTTACTTTTACTAGATTTTCTTTATCTTTAAGGAAGTATATATATAGGGGATAGGTTTTTTGATCAAAGTAGAACCTCATATGCTCAAGAACCCTAGGGAGTCAGAAAACATGGCCTCTCTCTCTCTCTCTCTCATGTTTTCCAACACCCGGCCACCTAAATCATACCGAAAATCCCCCAAAATCACCATCTAAACACGTTTTCCAATCCCCAAAGCACCCATAATCATCAAAACCCCACAAAAATATCACCAAAACGTGAAGAACAGCAAGAACAACCAACAACCAGAAGCTTGGTTCGAAAACCTTTCGGGTCTGCCATCAACGGAGCACTCGACGAATCCCGGTGTGAAGAATCGTTGTGAATCCGAAGGTAAAACAGGTAGTAACTTCACTTCTCTAATTCTCTATGGTATTATCTGTCTGGCCTCAAAATTTGGGCTCAAACTAACCCTTCTACGCTTCTGTATTGTTGTTTGTTTAAGATTCTGTCCAATAACTTGTTTACCAAGTTTCATGCTTAATTCGAATTCAAATTGAAAACTTTCAATCACTAACGTCTTGTACATCTTTCAGGCTACATACCCATAAAATTTGAGCCAAAAACACCTTCGGGAACAGCCTCAACGCCGCCGTCCGAGGGCGGTCCGCACCCACGGACGTCATGTCCGGGATCCCGGACTCCGTGTCCGTAAGCCCGGACGCCCACGGACGGCGGCGGGATTTAAAAAAATTCAAAATTTAGGTTTTCTAATAATGTCCGGGCCCACGGACAGCCTGTCCGTGGCCCCGGACTTTGCATTTTTTTTGTTTTCCTTTAATTTCAATTCTTCTGTATAATTAGGTTAACTGGGGTCCGTGGTCTCGGACATGGGGTCCGTGGCTACGGACGTAAGAAAAATTCGACCTAATTCTGCACCTGAAACCCTAGTTTAGGTATCTTTCAATTTCACTTTAATTTTCTGTCAAAAAATGCTAAAAACACAAAAAACAGAAGCTCGCGCACTTAGGTTAAAACGACTCGTAATAAGCCGTAAATAAACCAAGTAGAGGAAAAACGACCTTGGAAGGGTAATGAAAGTAATTGAACCCTAATTAAGTCGAATATCAAGCCCCCGAACCCGAACTCTCCTTTCCTAATTTGATCTAGGTTAAATTTAGGTGGCGACTCATAATAGGTTCAATGAGCTAGCTTAGGTTTATAATAATTATTGTTATATGACATAGTTATTAATCTTAGGTTATAAGTGGACCTAAAACCCGATTAGATCCTAATCAACATAGGATAGGGTTTAAAATCGAGGCTCACAGACTGGCGACTCTACTGGGGACAGCTTCTTAATATTAACCTTTTTAATTTTAAGAAAGATGGCTTAACTCGAAAATGTTTATTTATGGCTTTTATTACATTGTTTGTTTACCTTTGTGCGCACTTTAATTCCTGCACCTTTGCATCATATGAGAGCGAGGGTCCACGCAAACCGATTTCACCTTGGGACCCGTTTGAGGGTCCCCTGTCTGGGACTCACACCTTTTAGGTGATGTGAATAAGCAAGGGAAAAGAGGAGGGTGTCGTCTAACCACACCTAGCCCAAAGAGAATAGCGTGCAAGCCCTATTCCTTTGTGGTGACCTAGGCCCACGCCTCAAGCACCTCTCCGGATCGATCCACACCCGGTTTGATTTAAACGTCTAGTGAGGACATGTTGAATTTGTGTGGGCCTTGTTTGCTTGTATGATCGGCCCACTACCCAACCTAGAGATTGATAGGAACTTCTCCTACATCAACCTAGCCCAACACGAACTGGCAGCTCTATTTGTTTGCGGCCCAGAGGCCCTGTTTGGTTTAACATGTGAGTCGTTCGGGCTTCGGCCCAAAATCCTAGACTTAGGTGATTTCTCTTCTGACCCAATTTGAATTATCCAATTACTTCTAGGCCCATAAAAAAATAAATCCACCTGAACTTGAAATAACTCACAAGTCGTGAAAATAAAATCTTTTTCAACTTAGCAACCATCTTCTCTGGCCCGAAGGAATTTAAGCCCGTTTGTGATTTAGGGACCATTCCAGCTCATGTGCTTTACTTCAGGCCCAAACACATTCCGGCGCAGGGGCTCATTCTAGTCTAAGTAGACTTCTTATCATGACCCTAACCCAAAACCCTAGATCTAGGTGTCATCTTTTAGGCCCAATCAAAATCACTCGGCCCAAATTCCAGTTCACATCTAAAGCGGTCATTCTGGCCCAGTTACTCCCTACATAACCCATAGGCATTCCTAGTTCAAACATTTTACAGGGCCTACTCGAAGTTTGGAAGGAAGACAATCATGGTCAACGGCGCCCCGGCGGTCAACAGCTCGAGTCTTCAACACGTTGGCATCATACTATTCAACATCACTATTTCAGAAGTTTTCTCGATTTAGTAGTTTTCTTTTCTCAATCATTCTTCTAACTTTTATGGTAGTTAGCTTCCTTTATCATTTTAGATTACAACTTTTGATGTTATCTTTCCATTCGTGAATTAGAGCATAGTTCTATTTTCGTAATTGTTTGTGCATTCACTCAACAAAACAAAACAAAAAAAATTTTTTTTAAGGGATCACAGAGTAATCATTTCCCGACTATGAAATAGAACGACTTGTCTTTTGTTTCTAAAAGGGTGAACATGTCCGTCCTCACACCATAGACTATCCCATAATATCCACAAAGCATTCCAAAATCCACATCTGTTTAAGTTTTGTCATAAACCCCAGGTCAATACTGGGGCAATCTGAGTTCAGGATTGTCATCTTTCATCATTTTCATTTAAGCATGTGAACTAGTCTCTAAGTGAAATTCACGAGAGTGTCTTGAGCGGAAAAACCATGAGTGAACGAGCGTGTCATTTTTACACAACTCTGGTGAGACCACATTCAAAGGTGAGGTAAACGGCATAACTCCGACCGAAGGAGATCATTTGTAAATTTACTCTTAGACCTGCGAAAAGTAACAAAGAACGGATACACAACTACCAGGAATGACGAATCACCTAGGTACAACACCACATAGCCAAAAGCTTGTAAACCCTGTCATTAAACCCTAGGCACCCCCTGAGCCTTTCATATATCCCTTTTCGATATTATGTGCTCCACAATATAACCCAGCCAATGATGAATGTCCGACCTGGTGACCAAAGGAATCGAGGAGCCCGACTCTCAGATAACATTCTCATCAGTCCAAAGAAGTAATGTTGCTATCAGCATGACGAAGCGATCCACAAATGGTCCCAGAGTGACACAGGATCAAAAGAGCTCACATCAAAACAGCTCTCGAAGCCCAAAACCGGGAAACACAAGAACCCCGAAGGCAGAGTCAAGGAAGGATAAAACCAAAAGGCAAACCCCAAGTATCTTGAAGAAGTCCAAATGACAAAAAAGAGAAATGGTGTAAAGGACAACTTCAAAAGTCCAGGTCCAGAAGCTCGAAAACAACGTCAACATGAAGCAGCCAGACGAATTCAAGACAAGGAAGATGAATCCGAGAGAAGACGCAAGTTACGGCTTTGGTCACCCATTTAAGCTCCACATACCTCAAATATCACTCCATGATGACCGTAGTCTTTCATCACACCCTATGGCCACGTTATAAGCTCTAAAGACTTCCGACTTGATAGTTGTGTGTCCAATCACGTGAAAGTAACAGATCAAATGCGCAAATCCACCAAATATCAAATTCAATGGTCTGGAAGTTATGACCATGAGCGAGAAATGAGTGCAAACACCAACCACGTTGAGTGTAGGATAGGTAGCACCACATCAAAGCATAAGCCTCGACCCTGTAAGGATGAGACTTGCTCGCATGTTTAATCAAAGAAAATACTAGGGGCAATTGATCGTTCCGATCAATTGCCATGAACTCTAGCTCAGATCGTCCTAAGGAGAAATACTGGGGGCAATTGTTGGAACAATTGCCTGACAACACCAGTTAAAACCTGAAGCTTGAGCACCACCATCCCACCACAAGCATAAGCCCTTACCTCCACACCAAACACCTCAGGCGCGCATAAGCTCTAAAGCCCGTCATTAGCCTTACTCCCACAAAAACATCAGACCTGCCATAACTCTGACCACTATCCAAAGTCACAACCTAATCCCAAGTTTATCGTATATCCTGAACACCAGCAAAAGCCTTTAGCACCACAAAAAAAAACCACACCCCACCAGTGGCATGTTCATTTTCTAAGAAACAAAATGCAAATATGAAATTCTTAGTCAGGCAGTGATTCTTTCACTCTCCTCTTTCAGTAGAGTTTTTCCCAAGCTTTGCCATGTTTGGCACATTTTCCAGCAATTTCTTGCTTTTAACAATTTTCAATTCTTATCATTGCCATGTTTGGCGCATTTTTTTAACAGTTTCTCGCTTTAAACAAACATCTTACATGCACTGTGATTGCATTTTACAAACTTTTGCGTACACCTCACCATCGCCACGTTTGGCCCTTTTACAATTGGTTTCCACCACATGCATTTGCACGAGACTATTTTCTTTCTAGCCCATTTTTAGTGCGAGACCCATCATACACTTAACTCACTTTCACTTAGATCCCATCCTTAGGCTCGTCATAAGACCTAGATCCAACCTTTAGGCTCGTCATAAGACCTAGATCCTTCCTTAGGCTCGTCATAAGACCTAGATCCTTCCTTAGGCTCGTCATAAGACCTAGATCCTCCTTTAGGCTCGTCATAAGACCTAGATCCAACCTTTAGGCTCGTAGTAAGACCTAGTTGCATCCCTATAGGCTCTTCATAAGACCTAGAACCATCTTTAGGCTCGTCATAAGACCTAGATCCATCTTTAGGCTCGTCGTAAGACCTAGATCCAACCTTTAGGCTCGTCTTAAGACCTAGATCCTTCCTTAGGCTCGTCATAAGACCTAGTTGCATTTCCTTAGGCTCGTAGTAAGACCTAGCATTACCTTTTAGCTTACCCACTCTCATCAAGCACATTGCATTCATCTCATTCATATAGGCTCGTCATAAGACCTAGCTGCATTATCCAGGCGCGTCACAAGACCTGGCGACAGAAAGTTGGCGAGGTGATGGCAATAAATTCTCCTTTTGTGATGTCAACTTATTTTTGGGATCAACGAATGGTGGGCAAAGGCAATAAGTCCCCAGGGTTTTTACCAGGAGTTATCCCTGCACACCGGCTTGGGGGGCGATGGCAATAAGTCCACATTGGGTCCAGCCAGGAGCATCGGCACGGGTTTCGGTCCCCAGAAGCATCCGAGCATCATCAGCATCATTAGCATCCTTAGCATTTCAGCATTCTTGCATTTGCATACCATCCAGTTTTCACATCCTAGGTAGTCAACGCCTTAGAAACGCTTGACATTGCATCATTTCATTACAGGTAGTCAGCGCCTTAGAACAGCTCGACCATGCTTTGTAGCTTAGGTAGTCAGCGCCTTAGAACAGCTCGACAATGCTTTGTAGCTTAGGTAGTCAGCGCCTTAGAACAGCTCGACAATGCTTTGTAGCTTAGGTAGTCAGCGCCTTAGAATAGCTCGACAATGTTTTGTGGCTTAGGTAGTCAGCGCCTCCGAATAGCTGGACGTAGTCAACCCGGTTTCGCACAAACATGGAGGATTCAGTGGAATCCAAAATTTTGGGGCTTCACTCAAGCACCAACCAGACTTTTCACATCCGTTACAAAGTCCAGTTGACGGGGGGCAATCAGTTATACCCAAAATTTTGACCCCCCTGGCTAAGGTCTACGAGGTTTTGGTGTTATGAGGGATATTTCAATCAAGTAGTGAGAGATTCCGACCCGATTGGCGTGTTTCATGGCATGGGAAGCAGCTTCGTCATTGTCATGGGCGTTTTCGTAATTTTTAAGGCTCATAAGGCCTCCTATAGGCTTTCTCTCTCCTCCAAAGGACGCCCAAATCAGCTTAAAATGCTATGATATTTTAACCCATGATAGAGGATGGCATTTTAAGCATAATGGCGTTGGAATTTTGATTTTTCGAGTTTCCAATAATTTTCTAGCAATTTCTGAGTGAATCTGACGAGAAATTCATTTAAAAATATTCCAACATTCAAAAATTCTGATTCCACCTCAGAAAATTCATAATATCCATCCTTGGCATGTGGTTAAAATATCACAGCAAAATTCCTTTGGGAAGTCATTTAATTAAAATGCCAAAAAATCTTACTTTTACTAGATTTTCTTTATCTTTAAGGAAGTATATATAAGGGGATAGGTTTTTTGATCAAAGGAGAACCTCATATGCTCAAGAACCCTAGGGAGTCAGAAAAACCGGCCACCTCTCTCTCTCTCATGTTTTCCAACACCCCCCCACCCAAATCATACCGAAAATCCCCCAAAATCACCATCTAAACACGTTTTCCAATCCCCAAAGCACCCATAATCATCAAAACCCCACAAAAACATCACCAAAACGTGAAGAACAGCAAGAACAACCAACAACCAGAAGCTTGGTTCGAAAACCTTTCGGGTCTGCCATCAACGGAGCACTCGATGAATCCCGGTGTGAAGAATCGTTGTGAATCCGAAGGTAAAACAGGTAGAAACTTCACTTCTCTAATTCTGTACGGTATTATCTGTCTGGCCTCAAAATTGGGCTCAAACTAACCCTTCTACGCTTCTGTATTGTTGTTTGTTTAAGCTTCCGTCCAATAACTTGTTTACCAAGTTTCGTGCTTAATTCGAATTCAAATTGAAAACTTTCAATCACTAACGTCTTGTACATCTTTCAGGCTACACACCCATAAAATTTGAGCCAAAACACCTTCGGGAACAGCCTCAACGCCGCCGTCCGAGGGCGGTCCGCACCCACGGACGTCATGTCCGGGGTCCCGGACTCCGTGTTCGTAAGCCCGGACGCCCATGGACGGCGGCGGGATTTAAAAAAATTCAAAATTTAGGTTTTCTAATAATGTCCGGGCCCATGGACAGCCTGTCTGTTGCCCCGGACTTTGCATTTTTTTTGTTTTCCTTTAATTTCGATTCTTCTGTATAATTAGGTTAACTGGGGTCCGTGGTCTCGGACATGGGGTCCGTGGCTACGGACGTAAGCAAAATTTGACCTAATTCTGCCTCTGAAACCCTAGTTTAGGTATCTTTCAATTTCACTTTAATTTTCTGTCAAAAAATGCTAAAAACACAAAAAAGCAGAAGCTCGCGCACTTAGGTTAAAACGACTCGTAATAAGCCGTAAATAAACCAAGTAGAGGAAAACGACCTAGGAAGGGTAATGAAAGTAATTGAACCCTAATTAAGTCGAATATCAAGCCCCCGAACCCGAACTCTCCTTTCCTAATTTGATCTAGGTTAAAATTAGGTGGCGATTCATAATAGGTTCCAGTGAGCTAGCTTAGGTTTTAATAATTATTGTTATATGACATAGTTATTAATCTTAGGTTATAAGTGGACCTAAAACCCGATTAGATCCTAATCAACTTTAATCAACATAGGATAGGGTTTAAAATCGAGGCTCACAGCGGGTTTAATTTTTGAGTACGGGTTGCGTCTGTGCACCCATCTGTTAATATTTAAACTTATGAAGAATGGTGTAGGTTGTGGATCGGATATTTGTAAACTCGGTTGGTGAATATTTTGGTTAGATGGTTGTAAATATTAAAGTTCAGTTGTCCTTACGTTTAGACCGTTGCGAGGTCCTGGTAAGTAATATTTTTCGCTGCGATGTTTATGATATGTTGTTAAGTTGCGATAACCACGATTAGAATGGAGATGGGGTGCTAAATAAGTGGTATCAGAGCGTACTTACGCTCTGAACAAGGAATTACTGAACATGGATAACCACCGAGTTAGGTTATGAGTTAAGATATAAGATATGGGTTAAGGGTGTGAGAAGTTAGGGTGAGCAGAGTCAGATGACCACGGTTAAGTGTGGATCGTCTTTACCATCTACGGACGTTATAAATTCATGGAACGAAACCGTTGTGAGTACTAGCCTAATGCGCGTTGTAATTGTTCAGATGGCAGGACATCCAAGAGGATGCCGAGGCCGTGGCCGAGGCGACGAGTCTACTGAGATACCAGGAGGGCAGACGATCGCAGAGATCGTGGCTGCCGCGTTAGGGCTCATGGGCTATCAGCCTGGTGTTGGTGCACCACCTCCACCGCCACAGCCCCGGGAACCAAACTGGGTGAAGAGACTGGCTGACCTTCGACCCGCATCATTTATAGGGGAGACTGATTGTTGAGTAAAATCTACACATTAACATATATAGATTTATAGCAACCTAATAGACAAGTGCACCTAGTCAGAGTAGTACAACAAGTCGTATCCTCAGGGAAATTGTTCAATTTTCCTAGTTCCGGTATTTAACAAACAGTAAATAAAAAGGGGTTTAGCCAGTGGCAATCTTGGTGTTTTTGGGTTGGACAGATAAAGACAATTAAAAGCTTAAATAGAACAGTTGTGTATCAAATGGATGAAAATGTGCTAAGGAAGGTGAAATCACCCAAATATACTTCAGACATTAATTATAATCCTAATTTGCTCTTATTTATCTGTTTAAGAATTTATCTTGTGGCCTTCCTAAATCATAGATAAGGACAACTCTTAATTAATTCAATAGACTTTTTACAATCAGAAAAAGTCTAAAATCATTAATTAGCATTAAGCAAGAATTCTTTTAATAACAGCGATGAATTTTATCTGCTAATCAAGGAGATAATATCTAATGTTTGTCTCTCTTTTTGGTCTATTCTCAAATTTACAAAATCATTGAAATAAGAGAAACCGTAAATGCGTAAAAATGATCAGTTCTTAAGCATTTAATAATTTAGAGAGACAAAACAAATATTTATAAGCAAACTCGGTATTATAAATAAGTCTGAATTATTTGGGGTTAAACACCCATCCTAAGCACAAATATAAATTACTCAGACATTGACAGAAATAAAAATAGAGTAACGATAAAAATAGTCATTATATCGGAAACTGCTTGAGAAGAACGGGTCTGCACTCGCTCTCACTTCTGCTGTCTCTTTTCTCTCTCTTTTTAAAACTGCTTCTGCTGAGTACGTGAGTGAGTGTGGTGAAGTGGTGAAAATAAATATAAAATGGAGTGTTATGGTGTTACGGGAGGAAATGAATGGAAGAGAATGGTGGAGTGTGGTGAACGATCGTCTGTTTTCTTCAATCAATCTCGAGTGTGTTTTATCGTAGAAAGAGCTGGGTTTTTATAGAAGCAGAGGAGAAGGTTGATTGGAGACAGAGCTGGAGCACGCGTGAGGAATTTAAAGAGTGTGCCGGTGCCTGATATTGCTGATGGGGTAGATAGATATGTTTGCAGGCGCCGAACAAAAATGGGGAAGACGGTGGGCGCGTCAATATTTTCTGGATCTATATGTGTCTTGTCCGGCCTTATTTGGGCGGACGTCTCTCAGTGTTGTCCGGCCATAATTCCACGGACAGGCAGGACATTTCTTTCTGTCCGACCTTAAATCCACGGACAGGTTTTCCCTTGTCCGGCCTTTTCTCCTCGACAGCACACAGACACAACTATTCTCGTCCGGCCATAAATCCACGGACGTCTCACAAGCCTCCATCCTTAGTGTTGTCCGGCCAAACATCCACGGACATGACTTTGTCCTTGTGTCACGTCCGGCCTTTTTTCCACGGACGTGACCCGGACGTCTCTAACACATCGATCCGTGTAACGTCCGGCCTTTTATCCCCGGATGTGACCCGGACGTGTGTGTTTGACTCGTTTTCTTTTGCGAACTTTGACCGGCTCTAGATTCTTCGTTTGGACTCCGTTTTTCGACCCGTTTGTGCCTACGCGTTCGTCTCTTCGTCTACTTTGCTCCTAGCTTGGTTTTCCTCATGTTTAACCAATAAATCTGTAAGATATCCAATAAAACATAAACTAGAGGAAAACTAACCAAAGTGGAGAAATGAGAAAGAAAAGTGCTAATATAATATATGAAATACACCAATAAAACACATGCTCATTTGGACACTTATCACACCCCCACACTTATCTTTTTACTTGTCTTCAAGCAAAACCATGTACCCAAGCAAGTAGGGAATGCTCAATACTAACAAATATATTATGAAGGGTAGGATAAGGAGGTGAATAGTACATGATCTTAAACTTTTTGAGGAGTGTGAGTCATCACTTACTGGTGGCATAGCTGTGCTCAGGGTAAAAATGAAATATAGAGTTTTGGGGTATGATCTGGAGTACTTCAATGCTTCTTAGTTAAGGTGACTTTGAGAACTTTTACCATGGCCAACTTCTCTCAAGAATGGGCATTGAGGAGAAAACAAAGGGAAAATAGATTTATGCATTTGTTTAAGAACACTCAACTCTCATTTGTTGGTTACCAATGACGTCTCGCAAGTCCCTTGTTTGTTATTTGATAAGCCGCAGACTTATCATATTTTATGCACTAGATTTAGTATTATATTTATCTAAATAAAGTTATATTTATGTTATTTATGCTTATTATGTGTTAAAGTATAATATTTGTACAGACTTATGTTTTTATGAGTTTTCTGTGCAAGGAATGATTTTCTAGGCAAAAGTTCAGTTGAAGCCGGACTCCATGCCGGGTTGTTTCTGCACGGCATAAGCACAGAACAGAAAAGAGGCCTTGCCGGACCTAATGCCGGGTAGATTTTATCCGGCATAAGTAAAGAGTCGCCACGATTGACCAAGCGATAGCAGTTATTGACCGTTGGTGAAAAGGATGATGTCGGGTGTGATGCCGGGTATCTTCTACCCGGCATATGCACTGTTTCGCACGGAATTGACGGTTTCGACCGTTAGCAGTTGGGCGCATTTATCACGTGTGCCGGCTACTGGTGATCCGGCACGACGCACGGCAACGACACAATTAATGCCTATAAATAGGCCGGGGAAGGCTACAATTTAACACACTTCAACATACCAAATCACGCCATTGACTTCTCTATTTCCGCCCACATTCCATCTGTTGGTGTCCAAGAGTTTCTACTGATCCATCCACGAAGAAGAAGAGAAGATTATTTTTTCGGGTTAAGGCTTTTGATTAATCTCCTTCTCCCCATGTATTCCTTCTTTATTTAAGTGGATGGTGAAGTAGGAATCCTTGTTAGGCTTTGGCTAGGGATGAATTCCTTCTATGTAAACAATATGATTATTTCAATACAAATTCAAGCGTTCATTAAGATTCTGGTTCTTATGGCAAGGGAATTAGTTGATCACTCATTCTCTTTATGCAAATTCTACTTGAGGGGGAAAAGCCCAAGAGTAGGATAGGTTAGACAAATCTTAGTGGTCTTTGATGTTTTCACCTATAATTTAGGAATAGCATTGAAGATTGCGAGTTAATCCATCTTCCTCATCTCCTTTGTTCATTTCGTAGCATGACATATGCTCGATTTGTTAATGGGTTTTGAGTTTCTTGTTCGAAGCAAGAGAGTGGTTTTCACCATATGAACGTGCCGGATGCACTACCGGGTGCTTTCTGTCCGGCACATTCAAGAATTTGAATATGCCGTGCATCTGATATCCGGCAGGACATCCGGCGCAATCATGTTGGTTGGTTAAGTTCGTGTCTTGAAGTTGCATTGCGTGATCATGTTGGTACTTAGGGTAGTTTAGTCCTAAACCTCGCATTTAGATAGGTTTTAGTTAATTATGGTGTCATTTACATTCCCCCCCTGTTATTGTAGAATAGGCTTTTGCCCGGATTAGGAATGATTTTCTATAAGTCCCTTGGGTACGATACTCTCGGTCGTAATATATTTACACTATACTCCGACCGGGTTTTTATTTGCTACCTGTAGTAGAGTTGTAGGATTAGTTTAATATTTTATTCTTTTTATGTATATAGTTTATCCTAACAATTTCTCTGTTAGCATTATTTTTCTTTATTATTATTTTTTTGACAGAGAAGCACCCCTTAGCAATCCCTAAGAAAGAAGACAGAAGGAACCCCTGAGCAATAAAAAATCCAACCATTGCAGATCATTTGGTCACACCACATAAAAAAATGCTCCTCAAAAGCAATCAAAATTTTAAATTTTTGTACCATTTATCCCACAATTCATAACAGTATTTGTTCTTAAAGAGAACAACCCACATCAGCAGGGTCCATAATTTAAATTTTTGACAAACGCAAGATAAGCAGAGAGATTAAATATATTAGCACAAAATTTCACCGAAAAAGGGCACCTTCACCCCCACACTTAAATTGAAAAATGTCCTCATTGTACACCAGAAAAATAAGGGAAAGTTTCAGAAGACCTTTTCGGTCGGTGGATAAAATAGAGAAAACACATGGGTCATAAATAAACATTTTAGCACAGAAGCTCTCTACAGTAGAATTTTAGCAAAATAAAAGCATAATTAAAGAAACTGGTACTCCCCTGAGATTATTTTTGCTTGCGTCTAAAGGAGTTCCCCCACACTTGAGCTTCAGCCTCAAGTAGCATAGCTTGGTTGCGGTGTAGATATGAAGTTGCACCTGCATAAGACACTAGAAGCAACCAGACTACGAACGGGGTTAAAAGTTAGCAAAACAAAATTGAAAGAGAACCTAAAAATTAAGAGAGCATAAAGCAAATAAAAGAAAAGTACATCCGGGTTGCCTCCCAGAAAGCTGCCCTTCTTTAACGTCTTTGGCTAGACGCTTTGAAGTGTACTCAAATATGAGGATCTTGTAGATTTATTGCACGAGCATCAAATTTCTCGAGATTACCACCCTGGTAATGCTTTAGTCTGGACCCATTGACCATGCAAGTTTGTCTTTTAAAATCTACCAACTCAACTGATCCATATGGGTGACCTTGGAGACAGTAAATGGTCCAGCCCAATAGGATTTTAGTTTACCAGGAAACAACTTCAACCTGGAATTGTATAGTAGAACCAAATATTCTATATGGAACTCCCGTTTAAGGATCATCTTGTCGTGCCGCTTCTTGGTTTTCTCTTTGTAGATTCGGTTATTTTCGTAAGCATCCTCTCGAAACTCTTCTAACTCAGTAAGCTAAAATTTCTGTTTTTCACCTGCTCTTAGTAGATCAATGTTTAGGGCTTTCATGGCCCAGAATGATTTGTGCACGAGCTCGACCGGTAAATGACAAGCTTTGCTGAAGACCAAACGATATGGGGACATTCCGATGGGTGTCTTGTAGGCTGTTCTAGATGCCCAGAGTGCATCATCCAGCTTCAGGGACCAGTCTTTTCTTGAAGAATTAACTGTCTTTTGTAGGATCCACTTCAATTCTCGGTTAGAGACCTCAGCCTGGCCATTTGTTTGAGGGTGATAAGGCAAGACTACCTTGTGTCTCACTCCGTATTTTGTCATTAAGGTTGTGAACTGTTTATTGCAGAAGTGGGATCCTTGGTCACTGATTATAGCACGTAGGTCTCTGAACCATGTAAATATGTTCTTATTCAAGAACTTAAGTACTACCTTTGCATCATTTGTGGCAGAGGCGATAGCTTCCACCCACTTAGTCACATAGTCGACTGCTACTAAGATGAAGAGGTTTAAGCAAGACAAAGGAAAGGGACCCATGAAGTCAATGCCCCACGCGTCAAAAGGTTCTACCTCTAGTATGATGTTGAGAGGCATCTCATGTTTTCTGGAGGTGTTCCCAAGTCTTTGGCACTCATCGCAGGAAGCTACAAAGGAATGATAGTCTCTATGCAAGGCTTTCCAGAAAAAACCTGATTGAAGTACCTTAGCTGTTGTTCGAGCTGGCCCATGATGTCCTCCGGCTTTAAGAGAGTGACAATGTCGTAGAATGCTTTGGATTTCATTTCGGGCACACATCTTCTCACCATTCCGTCTGCACAGACCTTGAAAAGGAGAGGGTCCTCCCAGTAGTAATGCTTTACATCTGAAAAGAACTTCTTCTTCTGTTGGTAGGTTAGCCCATGTGGTATTACGCCTCGTGCTAGGTAGTTGGCCATGTCAGCGTACCATGGATCACCAGTGTCGCCAATCATAAAAATGCACTCATCCGGGAAGAATTCATTGATGGATGTGCCATCACTTGGTGCCTCTATGCGAGATAGGTGGTCTGCTACTACATTCTGCACTCTTGGCTTGTCTCTGATTTCAATCTCAAATTCTTGTAGTAGGAGTATCCACCGGAGGAGTCGGGGTTTGGCATCTTCTTTGGCAAATAGATACTTCAGAGCGGAGTGATCGGTGTGAATTATTACTTTGCTTCCCAAGAGATATGATCGGAATTTATCTAGAGCAAAGACTACTGCTAGAAGTTCCTTCTCAGTAGTTGAATAATTCTTCTGAGCATCGTTGAGGGTTCCACTTGCATAGTAGATGGTTCTCAAGATCTTCTACTTCTTTTGGCATAAAGCGGCACCCACTGCGTAATCGCTGGCGTCGCACATAATTTCAAATGGAAGGGTCCAGTCTGGTGATATAACAATGGGGGCGGAGATGAGGCATTCTTTTAGTGTGTTGAAGGCTTGTAGGCATTTGTCAGTGAAATTGAACTTGACATCTTTAGCTAGGAGATCACATAGAGGCTTCGAAATCTTAGAAAAATCCTTGATAAACCTTCTATAGAATCCAGCATGGCCAAGAAAGCTTCTGATGTCTTTCACCGTCGTAGGTGGTGGTAATTTTTCAATGACTTCGACCTTGGCTTTGTCAACTTCAATGCCTTTCAAAGATATATTGTGCCCAAGAACTATTCCTTCTTTAACCATGAAATGGCATTTTTCCCAGTTGAGCACAAGGTTTGTTTCTTCACACCGGGTGAGGATAGCGTCCAGATTGTTTAAACAAGATTCAAAAGTGAGACCAAAGACAGAGAAGTCGTCCATGAAGACCTCGATGCTCTTCTCAAGATAGTCGCTGAAGATTGACATCATGCATCTTTGAAATGTGGCTGGGGCATTGCATAGACCAAAAGGCATCCGATTATATGCAAATGTCCCATATGAGCATGTGAATGTGGTTTTGTCTTGGTCTTCTAAGGCAATGGGTATTTGAAAATGTCCTGAATAGCCGTCCAGGAAGCAGTAGTAATCTTGCCCAGCCAATATTTCCAGCATCTGATCAATGAAAGGTAAAGGAAAGTGGTCCTTCCGCGTTGCGCTGTTCAGTTTCCTGTAATCTTTGCAGACTCTCCAGCCTGTTGTGGTTCTCTGGGGGATTAGATCACCCTTGTCGTTGGGGACCACAGTGAGACCTCCTTTTTTCGGGACAACTTGAACGGGGCTCACCCATTTGCTGTCAGAGATGGAGTACATTATCCCAGCGTCAAGCAGTTTGAGCACCTCTTTCTTTACTACTTCTTTCATGTTGGGATTCAGCCTTCTCTGTGGTTGGACTAAAGGCTTATAGGTATCTTCCATGTATATGTGATGTGTGCAGAAATGGGGGTTGATACCTTTGATATCCGAGATGGACCAGCCTATCGCTTTCTTATGGTTCTGAAGGATCCTCACAAGACGTTCCTCTTGTGTACTTGTTAGGGATAAAGAAATAATAACAGGTAGAGTACAAAGATCAGAAAGATAGACATATTTCAGGTGTGAAGGTAATGGTTTCATTTCTACGAGAGGGGGTTGTTCAATTGATGGTGGTATCTTCTGTGTATAATGCTCTAATGGTTCTGGTGGTGGGTAGCGTGGTTTGGTATATAATTTTCTTTTATCCAGAGCTGCTACCATTTTGATTGTGTCAGGGTGCATTGGTCGGTTAACACAGGATTCAGCTAAAGCATTTTCAAGAGCATCATTACGAATAATAGCAGATGAATTATCATGCACAATAGAGTCGACGATCTCTATGGAAAAGGTGTCTTCTATATAAGCAGGTTTCTTTATAACTTTGGACATGTCGTATTCTAAAGTTTCGTTATGCAGTCTTAAAATGATTTTTCCTTTTTCAACGTCAATTAATGCTCTAGCAGTTCTCATGAAAGGTCATCCTAAGATTAAGGGTACCCTAGTGTCTTCTTCCATGTCAATCACAATAAAATCAGCGGGGAACACAAAAATTCCTATAGTAACAATCAAATCTTCTATTATCCCTTTTGGGAATACCAAAGATCTATCTGCTAATTGTAATTGAATAGAAGTAGGCATGCATTCACCAATCTTAAGTTTGTTGAAAGTTGAGAGTGGCATTAAATTGATACTAGCTCCTAGATCACATAGCCCACTACCACAATCAATATTATCAATGGAACATGGAATAATTGGCAAACCTGGGTCTCCAAGTTTTGGAGGGAGGTTCTTTAGAAGCACTGCTGACACTTCCTGCGTAAGGTGCACAGTTTCCACTTCCTGTAACGATCTTTTGTTTGTGATGATATCCTTCATGAACTTTGCGTATTTTTGCATTTGTTTCAAAGCATCTGCAAAAGGAATATTAATCGTTAGTTTCTTGAAGTGGGTTAGAAACTTTCCAAACTGTTCATCTAGATTTTTCTTTCTTATTCTGTTTGGAAAAGGAAGGGGGGAAGAATCTTAGTGAGAGAGGAAGGAGTAGATTCAGGAGGCTCCTTCTCCTTGGAAATATTTTTCGGAGGAGGAGGGGCTTATTCAGCATCTTCTTGTTCTTCTTCTTGATCTTCTTGAGGCTCGTGAGCTTGCTGTTCTTGATTATCAATAACATCTCGGGGAAGGGATGAGTTGAGCGGCCTACCACTTCTCAAAGTCACTGCCTTGGCATGTTCTCTTGGATTTGGATTTGGCTGACTAGGGAAGGTACAGGTGGCCTTTGTGCAAGCTGGCTGATTTGCTCCAGCTGTTGGCTGGTTTGTTGTAACTGGGCTTCAACCCTTCTGTTAGTGGCTTCTTGATCCACGAGTCTGGTTTGGGTCGTAGTCACGGATCCCTTCATTAGGTTTCTGAATTCCTCATTTGGATCAGCAGAGGATGAGGATGGTTGTTGTTGTTGGAAACCTGGAGGGGCACCTTGTGCTCTATAACCCATATTAGAGTTTAGTTGGGGTCTATTTCCCTGATAGGTATTGGAATTGTTGTTCTGCCCTCCTTGGTTCTGATCATTGTTTTTCCATGAGAAATTTGGGTGATTTCTCCATGGGTAGTTGTTGTTGTAGGAAATACCGGGGCGGTTTCCTATGAAGTGTACATCTTCGTACTCGCTTTTACCTTCGCATTGATGAGTTTCATGAGGAATGGCGCATATGACACACCCTTCTGCAGATGAACCTGGAGGTGAGGAAGATATTGTTTTTACGATTTCGTTTTGAGATGTTGTTAGCTTCTCCACCATCTTTGCAAGGGACGAGATCTGGGCGATAAATGATCCGTAGGCTCAACATGGAGTAGGCCTGCTGCTCGTGGCGTTCTTCCTTTGGATCTCATCCACTGTCTTGTATTGCTCGTCATGGTTTCGAGAAGGTTCATCCCTTCTTGAGGAGATTTCATCATGAAACTTCCTCTTGCAGAGGAATTTATGAGTAGTCGGTTTCCATCATCCAGGCCATTGAAGAATGACAGGCAGAGGGATTGATCGTCGAGACCATGGTGGGAACACTTCATCAGCATATCCTTGAATCTGTCCCATGCGTCGTACAACGTTTCTCCGGTTCCTGACAGAATGTGTTGATTTCTCCGATCAATTGCCGTTCTACTGGTTGGGTAGTATTTGGCAAGGAACTTCTGGGCCATTTGCAGCCATGTGTGGATTGATCGGGAGGGAAGACTTCGGTACCACCTGTTTGCTGAATCTGACAACGAGTGAGGAAATAGTTGTAGACGGATTCTTTCTTTGACGTTGCCGGTTTGACCAAAGGAATTACAGAAGTCTAGGAAGAGACTTAAATGATTTGGGGCTTCATCTGGATTTGCTCCACTAAACTTGCCTAAATCCCGGACGGCGGTGATGTAATGGGTTTTGAAAGCCCATCGTCCGGTTTCTAGCAGTGTTAGTTCGGGGAGAACTATGGCTGATGCCCTTCCTTCAGTATCCGGTTGGTGGTAATCAGAGAGAGCACGGTGTTGTGGTTGATTTTCGTGGTCCATTTCATCTATGACTTGGTTTTCGGCCATGTCTTGATTTCTCTGGTTTCTTCTTGTGTTGAATAAAGTGCGCTCGGGTTCGGGTCTCGGACTGATAAGTGGAGAACCTCGGGTTCGAGTGTTTGGCATGCACATAAGATAATTTGTGGTTTGTGAGAAATTGTGAAATGAACAGTAATTAGATAAATAAAAGCAAAAATATTTAAATAGGCTGATAAACTTTAATTAAACAAAGATTATATATTTTTTTATTATTTATTATTATTATTTTAACCAGAGTAAAATGATCGAAAATAAGTGAACAAAAAGGATCAAAAATAAATACAGTTTAAGTAAATAATAAAATAAAAAAAAGAAAAAGGACAGAATTAGATTGTGGGAATTTAAATGACAAAGGAATTTAAAGAACCGAATTTAAATGACAATTAAATAAAGAACTGGAATTTAAATGACAAAATTTAAATGTTAGTAGTTAGAAGACAGAATTTAAATATTAGAAATTTGACAGAATTTAAATGACAGAAAACTAAATGATAGAACTTAAATGATAGAAAATTAAATGTTAGAAATTAGTTTACTGGAAATTTAAATGTCAGAAGTTAGATTACTGAAATTTAAATGTTAGAAGTTAGATTGCTGAAATTTAAAGGACACTGGAAATTTAAATGACTGGGAATTAAATGACAGTAAAGTTAATGACTGGAAAATAAATAACTGTAATTAATGCGATATGTAAATTGCTTGAATAAGTAAATAACAGAAATTAATAGAAATAAACAAACAACAAAATAGTATACACAAAATATTATAATATAGCAAGTGAACTACCGAAAACTGGAATCAATTTCCCCGGCAACGGCGCCAAAAACTTGTTGAGTAAAATCTACACATTAATATATATAGATTTATAGCAACCTAATAGGCAAGTGCACCTAGTCAGAGTAGTACAACAAATGTCGTATCCTCAGGGAAATTGTTCAATTTTCCTAGTTCCGGTATTTAACAAACAGTAAATAAAAAGGGGTTTAGCCAGTGGCAATCTTGGTGTTTTTGGGTTGGACAGATAAAGACAATTAAAAGCTTAATAAAACAGTTGTGTATCAAATGGATGAAAATGTGCTAAGGAAGGTGAAATCGCCCAAATATACTTCAGACATTAATTATAATCCTAATTTGCTCTTATTTGTCTGTTTAAGAATTTATCTTGTGGCCTTCCTAAATCATAGATAAGGACAAATCTTAATTAATTCAATAGACTTTTACAAAAGAAAAAGTCTAAAATCATTAATTAGCATTAAGCAAGAATTCTTTTAATAACAGCGATGATTTTATCTGCTAATCAAGGAGATAATATCTAATGTTTGTCTTCTTTTGGTCTATTCTCAAATTTACAAAATCATTGAAATAAGAGAAACCGTAAATGCGTAAAAATGATCAGTTCTTAAGCATTTAATAATTTAGAGAGACAAAACAAATATTTATAAGCAAACTCGGTATTATAAATAAGTCTGAATTATTTGGGGGTTAAACACCCATCCTAAGCACAAATATAAATTACTCAGACATTGACAGAAATAAAAATAGAGTAACGATAGAAATAGTCATTATATCGGAAACTGCCTGAGAAGAACGGGTCTGCACTCGCTCTCACTTCTGCTGCCTCTTTTCTCTCTTTTTAAAATACTGCTTCTGCTGAGTACGTGAGTGAGTGTGGTGAAGTGGTGAAATAAATATAAAATGGAGTGTTATGGTGTTACGGGAGGAAATGAATGGAAGAGAATGGAGGAGGGTGGTGAACGATCGTTTGTTTTCTTCAATCTCTCGCGTGTGTTTTATCGTAGAAGGAGCTGGGTTTTTATAGAAGCAGAGGAGAAGGTTGATTGGAGACAGAGCTGGAGCACGCGTGAGGAATTTAAGGAGTGCGTCGGCGCCTGATATTGCTGATGTGGTAGATAGATATGTTTGCAGGCGCAGAAGAAAAATGGGGAAGACGGTGGGTGCGTCAATATTTTCTGGATCTATATATGTCTTGTCCGGCCTTATTTGGGCGGACGTCACTCAGTGTTGTCCGGCCATAATTCCACGGACAGCCGAGGACATTTCTTTCTATCCGGCCTTAAATCCACGGACAGGTTTTCCCTTGTCCGGCCTTTTCTCCTCGGACAGACACGGACACAACTATTCTTGTCCGGCCATAAATCCACGGACGTCTCACAAGCCTCCATCCTTAGTGTTGTCCGGCCAAACATCCACGGACATGACTTTGTCCTTGTGTCACGTCCAGCGTTTTTTCTACGGACGTGACCCGGACGTCTCTAACACATCGATCTGTGTAACGTCCGGCCTTTTATCCCCGGACGTGACCCGGACGTGTGTATTTGACTCGTTTTCTTTTGCGAACTTTGACCGGCTCTAGATTCTTAGTTTGGACTCCGTTTTTTGACCCGTTTGCGCCTACGTGTTCGTCTCTTCATCTACTTTGCTCTTAGCTTGGTTTTCCTCATGTTTAACCAATAAATATGTAAGATAACCAATAAAACATAAACTAGAGGAAAACTAACCAAAGTGGAGAAATGAGCAAGAAAAGTGCTAATATAATATATGAAATACACCCATAAAACATGCTCATTTGGACACTTATCACTGATCCCGCCAAGCTTGAGGCATACATCTCCGAGCTGGAGACCGTCTTCGAGACCCTTGATGTCCCTGCTGGGATCAAGGTGCGTCTGGCCGCATTCTACCTGAAGGGAGCGGCGGGCGATTGGAGGAAGCTGGTGAGGGCCGAGCATGTGGCCAATCCAAAGTTCGGTTGGGAACAGTATACAGCTCTGCTGCAAGCCAAATACTATCCCGCCCATGTCCAAACGAAGAAGCGCCAGCAACTAGATGCTCTGCAGCAGACGGACAAGATAACGGTGGACGAGTATTACTCAGAGTTCACCGCCTTGCTCTGTCTTCTGCCGGGTCTGGGGTATTTAGACCAGATTCTGGTGGACCGCTTCTATGGCGGGATGAGCAATCGACTCCGCTACGGCATGGGACCGACTAGTTATACTACCTTGCAAGAGTGCTATCATGCCACTGCTAAGGTTGAGATAACCATCCAGCTGAGGGACAAGGACAATGCTGCTAAGAGAAAGACGGCTGGGAAGAGTGCTGAGAATCAAGGGCAAGGTGGGTACAAGAAAAAGAAGTACCAGCCTCAGGCCCAAAAAAGTCAGAAGAATAAGATGCAGACTGAGAAGGCTAATGAGGAGCCACTAAAGTTGACTTATGCAATTGCTGCTAAGCCCCTACGCTCAAAAGCGCCAAAGGGTATGGAAATACACTTAAGTGAGTTAAGAATCGGTTAACAATCATTGAGACACGATTACTGCTATTGAATGCAATCAGGTACTGAGTCTGGGAAGGAAGCCGGTGGTGGCTGCCAATGACGCTACTATTGTCAGCGGTGTCACAAGGACCACCCTGGGCTTGACTGCAAGGGTAATAAGGTGGAATGCAACTTTTGTGGGGTATACGGACACCGTGCATACGAGTGCTTCTGGAACCCCGAGAGCAGAGCTTTTAGGCCTGAGATGAGGGGCAAGAGCAAGACCGATCAGGGAGAAAGATCTGACGATCGGAAGGCAACACAACCAGCTACAAACAAGAACCCCAGAGTAGTGTAGAAGTCAGGACCCTCTCTACACCTGGTGGACCGGGACGATGAGACTGAACCCTCGTCGAGGCTAGGTACAGCCGTAAACCATTTAGTGATAAAACTGCCTGCTTGCCACATTTTATGCATGCTTTGGTGAATAATCAAGTTAGATGAGATTAAGACAAGATGAGAACTTAAGTAGGATATAACCTACTGTTACCTTAGGAAACTTCAATATTTGCTACCCAATACCTACAACGCATAACCCAGAAGAGACCGACATCGAAACCTAAGAGATCACACCAGATCAATGTCAGGTTATCCGTCCATGTATGATTTTATTAAGGGGATACCTGACACCCGAAGCACAAATATCCATCATCAGGAGATGCAGTCAGTTAGGAGTGGGACCGGGAGGTTTTTATACACCGAAGTACCCAGGAGGAGCTAGGATGAAGTTGAAAATGATGAGCTTAGGCAAGGCTTGAAATCTGTATGCTAAGACGTACCAAACCACGAGAGTACAAGATGGAGTCTCACCACCGGGAATACTCGAAAAGTTCCATCCGGTTATTACACAAGTTATGGAGATCGCTCAACAGTTGGAAGCTTACCCGATCCCTGACATACAAGCAGACCTCTGCATTTTCAACTTTTATGAGAAAGACGGGTGACTCAGATTATATCAGGATAAGGATGACACAGTGGAGTCTCTCAAAAGAGGGATGCCCGTAGTGTCTTGGTCCATTGGAGATAACGCTGAATTTCTATACGGTGAGCAGAAACGTGTGGACCGTGCTAAGAAGTTAGTACTTAAGTCTGGGGATGTATTAGTTATGGGAGGAGAATCAAGAATGTTGTACCACGGGATTAAGAGAGTTAAGCTGAATACAACACCGTCAGCAGTAATTAATGCGACCCATATGAGACCAGGACGGTTAACCCTAACCTTTAGACAATATTAACTATGTAAGGTTTTAAGTGTGATATAAGAAACGAGCACATGATGTAAACAGGATGGTTATCAATAAAATAACAGTGTTGTTCATATCAATTGCTACGACTCTCGTTATACCATCGTTACTCATGAAAGCTTGTGAAATACAATTAGGTTACAAACTCAGTACTGAAGGTGCGCTAAGCATCCTTACAGAGGCACAGGCCGGCGAAAGCGGTACTATCCTCACCGGCACCTTTCTGATCAACGGCGTTGATGCATCCGTTCTCTTCGACTCAGGGGCCTCGCATACCTTTATCTCGGCATCATTTGTGAGAAAGTTGAGGCTAGATGCTGATGAGCTACCCAATTTCACGGTTACCCTCCCGTCTAAGGAGAAGGTTTGTTGCACTCGCTACTACCGAGGAACCACCATCAGAATTAAGGGGGAAGACTTTCTGGTCACATTTATCGAGTTTAGAGATTTGGGGTTTGATGTTATCTTCGGAATGAACTGGTTGGAGCGGCACAAGGGTCGTATCCTCTACGCCGAGCACCGACTGCTACTCAAGAGTCCGTCTGGGGTAATAATATCATACCGCCAGAGGCCTAGAGAACCTTCGACCAAGATCATCTCCGCCATGGCAATGTATAAGGAATTAAGGAGGAAGGAAGAGGTATATCTCTGCTATGTTCAGGACATAAAGAGAGACCCCGAGTTCGACCCCGACTTACCGGTAGTGTCGGAGTTCCCCGATCTCTTTCCACGGGAAGTGCCCGGCATGCCACCCACTTAGGAGGTAGAGTTCAAGATCGAGCTACTACCTGGAACCAGACCGATAGCCAAGGCACCGTATCGCATGGATCCGGCAGAAATGATTGAGCTGAAGGATCAGTTGAAGGACTTGTTGGACAAAGGATCCAGTGTTTCACCATGGGGAGCGCCAGTTCTCTTCATGAAGAAGAAGGATGGCAGTCTCCGCTTCTGCATCGACTATAGAGTGTTGAATGCAGTGACAATGAAGAATAAGTATCCACTACCTCGCATTGATGATCTGTTTGATCAGTTGAAGGGGGCATTAGTGTTTTCCAAGATTGATCTTAGATCGGGGCATCATCAGATAGTAATTAAGGAGGGAGATATTGAAAAGACCGCATTCTGGACACGATATGGCCACTAAGAATTTACAGTGATGCCGTTCGGTCTGTCAAACACACCGGCGAAGTTTATGGATCTGATGAACCGCTTGTTCAGGGAACAGTTGGACAAGTCGGTTGTGGTGTTCATCGACGACATTTTGATATACTGAAAATCGAAGGCTGAGCATGAAGAACTTTTGAGGAGGGTGTTGGAGATACTAAGGGAGGACCAGCTTTATGCTAAGTTCTCCAAATGTGAGTTTTGGCTTGACCAGGTCTCTTTCCTGGGTCATGTCATCTCAGATGCTGGGATCTTAGTGGATCCAGCAAAGATTGATGTCGTGCGTACCTGGCCGAGACCAAAGACAGTTACTGACGTTCAGAGCTTTCTTGGTTTGGCGGGTTACTATCGGAGGTTTGTTAAGAATTTAAGCAAAGTCACGAAGCTGATGACCAATCTGATGAAGAAAGATGCACCGTTCGTATGGACGGCTGATTGTGAGAGTTTGTTCCAGAGATTGAAGGACTCACTGACCACTGCACCGGTTCTGACAATTCCAGACGGTACGGAGGGCTTTGAGGTATACTGTGATGCATCCGGCAGAGGGCTGGGTTGCGTGCTCATGCAGCATGGCAAGGTGGTGGCATATGCCTCACACCAGCTGAAGAAACATGAGGAGAACTACCCCACACATGATTTAAGAGCTTGGTGCTGTAGTCTTCGCTTTGAAGATATGGCGCCACTACTTATACGGGGTTAGTGTGACGGTCTACACCGATCATAAGAGCATAAAATACATATTCACTTAGAAGGAGCTGAATCTTCGACAGAGAAGATGGTTAGAATTGTTAAAGGACTATGATATTGACCTCCAATACAAAGAAGGGAAGGCCAATGTTGTAGCTGACGCCCTGAGCCGTCGAGCACACTCACTCCATTTGCTAGTTTCTTTCTTGAGCTTGGTTGATGAGGTGCGAGAGGCTCAGAAGACTGATGAGTATATGTGGGAAGTCAAACAGAAGCTGACAGAGGGTACCTTTGAAAGTCAGAAATACGACTTCAGACTTCATGATGATGATCTGATCAGACTTAAGGGCCGGTTTTGCATACCACGAGGCAGCGCGGATCTGAAAGACCGCATATTTAGAGAATCACACTGTTCTTCAATTTCCATCCATCCGGGAGACTCTAAGATGTATAAAGACGTGAAGAGATACTTCTGGTGGTCGGGGATGAAGGCAATTGTTACAGAGTTCATTTTGAGGTGTATCACATGCCAGAAGGTAAAATTCGAGCACCGACGACCGGGTGGAATGGTATAGTCGATGCCAGTTCCATTGTGGAAGTGCTATGACATCTCAATGGACTTCGTGGTCGGACTCCCACGTACCAGGGGAGGTCTGAACATGATATGGGTTGCAGTGGATCGCCTTACCAAGGTAGCCCGATTCATACCGATGAAGGATACGTGGAAGGTAGCTAAGTTAGCTGAGTTGTTTGATAAGAAGATCATGAGACACCACGGGGTACCAAAGACCATAGTGTTAGATAGAGATACCAGATTCCTTTCGAGGTACTGGAGAGCTATAAGAGAAGCGATGGGTACAGAATTGAAGTTGAGTACCGCGTTCTATCCTCAGACAGATGGTCAGACTGAGCGTACAATTCAGACACTCGAGGACATGCTGAGAGCATGTGCCTTAGACTTCCAGGGCAGCTGGATTAACAAGTTGCATCTGATCAATTACTCATACAATAATAGCTATCATGCTTCGATCAAGATGGCGCACTTCCAAGCGTTGTACGGTAGACCATGTCGTACACCGCTCTACTGGGATGAGTCGAGTGAGATGGTCATTATAGGACAAGAATACTTAGAACAAGTTCAGGCTAAAGTTCAACAAATCAGGGAGAATATGAAACCTGCTCAGGATAGGCAGAAGTCGTACGCTGATGTTCGACGACGAGACCTGGAGTTCGCAGTGGGCGACCGGGTATTTCTACGGGTTTCACTGATGAAGGGTGTGTTTAGATTTGGGCAGAAGGGCAAACTGAGCCCAAAGTTTGCTGGTCCTTATGAGATTACGGAGCGGGTGGGCCCAATTTCTTACAGGTTGAACTTACCTGCCAAGCTGGGTAAAGTGCGTGACGTCTTTCATTTTTCACAGCTGAAGAAGTACATGCACCACCCCTCCCATGTCTTAGAGCCGGAGAGATTCACATTAGAGCCGAATATGAGATCTGTGGAGATTCCACATCGAATGTTGGATACGAAGACTAGGGGCACTCGCCATAAGTTAGTGCGACTGGTGAAGGTTCTCTGGTCTAACCAAGATGTCGAGAGGCCTCGCGGGAATTAGAGGATAAAATGAGGTTGAAGTACCATTCTTTATTTACCGACTAGATCGTCTATATAGGGTACGGGGTGTACCCCTTTTTATGGGGGGTAGAGCTTCCTTGCTTTTGAGTTAGCTTTTGAGTTAGTAAGCGAACATGTTTGTCATTTGCTTTGCTGAATGTAAGATATGACTTGTGTAATATATGATACTTTGTGTTAAGTTGAGATATGTATAGTACTTATGTATTTTACTTGTGGCAGACCATTGGGTCTTGAGATGGGTGAAGGTGAATATAAGATATGGTGTTAAGATTAAGGAATTTGAGTATTGTGAATAATTAGGTACATATATGAACTTTGGGGACAAAGTACTTTTAAGGGGGGTATATTGACATACCCCAAACCTCTCTATGGTGTTTATATGTTAAATTAGATATAAGAATGCTAAATAATGCCTTAGAAACATTAGGAAACAATTTAAACGAAAGAAAACACAAGGAAACACCGAAAGAGCAATTTAAGCAAAAATGTGCTCTAAGCTTTGAGTAACTTTGGGTAACACCCAAATATCATTCTTAGACCTTATTAACATTCTAATGGACATTTTAAACCATTTACCAAGAAAACAAGCTCAAAACAAGTTAAAACACAAATTATGCTTTAAGGACTCTTAAAGCACATTTTTGAAAAATTGTCTTAGAAAGGGATTTTGAGTGGCTAAATGCCCATGATTACTCCTTAATCAACTTTTGTACTACTTAGTATCTCATTTGGAAGTCTAAATCAATGGGAAATCAAATATTTCACAAATATGTGCACTAATTTGTGAATAGTGCTCAAATAATGCTAGTTTAGCATTAAGTCAACATAAGTTAATTAATTGGTAAACAAAGACCACAAATATCTTTATTCTTAAGGGGGGAGCAGTTTTTGAGGTGGTGACTCACCACATACGCTAGCATATTAAGGAAAATAAGAGGGAAACTAGTTAAGGTACCTCTCTCCTCATCTCTTCATTCTCTTCTTTCTCCACCGATTTCATCTTATTCCTCTCTTCTTCATTCACGTAAGAACATCCCTCATGCTTGATCCACCTTGCTTTGCCCACCTCTTACTCATTTCAACTCCAAATCCAAAACTAAATACATATCTCTTAGTTAGACCAAGCCCTTGCTTCCTATCTTTTCAAAATCGGAAAAGCTTAATTTTTGTGCCAGGGAAAATCACCATTATAGAAGGAAAAATTAGCTTGAAGTGTTCATTAGCTTCTCCATTCATTCAAGGTAAGGAAAATGCAAGAAAAATCATCTTTCCATCATTTTTCCTTCATGACCGAAAATCTTCTTCTCATGGGAACTTATTTTATCCCTTGCTCTAGCTTATTTCTATTCTCCAAGGACTAGAGGAGGTCCTTCTTGATTCATATACGAGCTTGCCTAAAGACTTCAAAGGTAAACATCCATTTTAATACCATAAAACACATTTTTAACCTAGGAATGATTCCTTAAGGTTAGTGCATTATTTAGCACTCATTACTGTCATTGTATGTTGATTAGAACATTGGCAAGGAAATTTAAGTGGTGGCTGAAAATCAAACAAGGAAAAACTAAGGAGGAAAGTGTGAGAAGCTTGGAAAAGAAACAAGGTAAATGTCTTACCTTAAGGTGTTTTATTGCTTTAAGGGATGGGAATTAGATATATGATAAGCTTAGCTTAGATTTTACATAAGGAAGGGGTTATAAAACCTAGGAGAAATAACATGGTTATATTTGAGAACTTGTGACTAAGGAGCAAATGGGAAATGAGGTAGTAAGACAATCATAAGGTGAATTATAAGAACATCTAAATTGCAATGGGAGCTTTGTTGTGTGTATTTGAAGTTCAAAGGCTATTATTATGTTGGAAATTCTGTGTTTAAGATTTATGCATTTAAGGGCCTAAGAGCCAAGTCATTTAAGGGCCTAAGTGCCAAGCAATTTAAGTTTATGCACTATATTGTGATGTAGTGTAATTTGAGTGAAATTTGTGTGTTAAGATTGTAAACTAAGGATTTGAGTGTTCATGGTGGTTTCATGGTGAAAAACTAAATGGTTGGGTGTAGTAATATTCTAGAGAAGTCATGCTAAAAATTTGGTTATGAAACTTGGTGTTTAAGATGTTCAAAGGAGATTTTATGACTTAGGGTGTACTAGTGAACATTAAGGGTTGTTTAGGTGAAAGTGAGTAAACTAAGGAGTTCTTGAGTATTAGGATGACCTAGGGATGTCTAGGAGGAACTAGGGGTTACATTGGTGGAATTTAAGTACCAAAATCATGACAAGAGAAGTTAGGAGACTTGTGTAAAGTTTGGAGGAAATAAGGTATAATGACTTGTGAAAGTGTAAGTGTAGAACTAGAGTATATGATCTTTGGAATGTTTAGGAAGTTTGGGTAAAAGAAGATGAGTGTTAATGCTTGAGGAGTGGCTACATTGATGTGGAGAAAACAATTTGGTTAGTTGAAGTTTATGGAAGAGTTTGGTGTTGATTTAGCAATTGAGGAGGAAATTCTATAGTGGACCGACCCACGGTACCGACCCTGTCTAGGTCAGCCGGAGTGTAATAGGCCACCCGGAATGTCTCTAGAATCGACCGACTGAAATACCCCGAACTTAAATATAGGGATTAAGATTAATCTAATACGTAATTAAAGGCTTGATGACGCCTAAGTAATATTGGTAGGGAAAAATAAATCCAAAAGAAATAAAGAAACGCTTAAAAAGCGTAAAACGCTAAATAAGCGTTAAATGACCATAGGAGGTATGAAACCTCGGTTAGCGTATTGTAAGGATTCTAAAGGCTTAATTAAGTCTAAATAAATATGAGGGAACAAATCCCGAAGAAAACGGATCCTTAGAATGGATTAAAATCACTAATGAACATTAAAGCGCGTTTTTCGAGGTAACCGGGAAAACGTGTCTTTAAGCGGGTCAAATAGACTCGTAACAATTTTGGTCAACTAAATAATCATTAATAAATATTAGTGAAGCTTTAGGACCAATAAAATCAATAAAACGAGAGTTTAGTAAAAACTGTCAAAAACGGGAAGTTGTGGGGTAGAAGTATAAATAGCACAAACTTATGTGTCCAATATTGTAAATAAAATTTTAAAACCCCCATAGTTGCTGTGTGTGTCCGATTTTACATATATACACACACACACCCTACTCTCTTATTAGCTAAAGACAAAAGCAATTAAAAATCAAAAAGTAAACACTCACCTCACTTTACCACTCTCTCTCCTATCTCATTCTCTTCTCTCACGTAAGATCCCCCTCCCTCACTCTCTCTTTTCCTCCTTCTTCAACCCATGCGATTTTCATGGAGTTTTGAAGACTCACACAAAAACTCAACTTCTCTCCTTTGTAACTCTCTCCAAACTTCTCCAAAAATTATAAAAATACCACCATTGTAATCCTCTCACCAAGAGCTACATTTCCACCTTTCCAAAATCCAAAAACAAGCACTTTCGATTTTATGGGTATACCCCATTTGGAGTTTCAACACCACCATTAGAAGGCCCTCCTTCTCCTTGTTCTTCTAAGGTAAAAATATTTTGAAAACTCCATCTTTTTCTAGCTCTTGTGGGCAAAACGAAAATCTAGACTAAACCCTTGTTGGTCTCTTGTGTTCTAGCCGATTTTGGCTTGTTGAAGGAGTTGGAAACCTTGTTCTTGAACCACTCCAAGCTTCATTTGAACCCTTGTAAGGTAATAAATTTTCTAAACCCTAAAACCTATATTAGAACTTACATAATGGTTAGGGTTAGTTTTAGTATTAAAATGGTGTATTGAAATGTATATGTGAATGGGTTGTAGTGTTAGAAATGGTTTACAAACCGGTGAGAAGAGGAGAGGAAGAGGAAAGAAGGAGCAAGGAAGGAGAGAAAGAAACTAGAAGAGGAAGAAGGTAAATTATGCTCACCTTTGAGTAGCTTTGTAAATGAATGTGTAACAGAGTTGGAAATGAAAATGTGCATGGTAAAATGGAGATGTATTGGTAGCGTAATGTGTAGAAGAAAATAAGTGTTTTGAAGCCTTTAAAAGACATTTTGAAACTTGTCAAAACAGATTGGGAATGAGTTATTAAGTGCAGGAATTTTAAGTGTTGTTTTAGTATTGGTAATGTACATGGGAGCTTGTATATTGATGTCTATTGAAACAGGTAAAATGAGTGTTGAGATATGAATTAGAACATGTGGTGAGGGTATAAAATTATAGGGGAGACTATGGCGAAATTTACCTAGGAATGGAACACTTAGTGTGTTAGAAACTAGGTGACTAAGGTGGGTATGTGTAACAGATTTTGATCAAGGAAAACAGTGGGTAAGTTGAGAGAGAATAATGTATTCTAATACATTAGGAGTGTTAGAAATGCCAATAGAAGAGGGAGATGTAGAAGGGGAGTGTAAGTGTGAAAATCTGTAGCAAAAGGGTATAAGAATGATGGAAGTTATGAAAGGTTAGTGTGTAAGAATTGGTAAAAAGGAGAGTTGGACTTGGGTGTAGATATTGTAGTTGCTTGGAAATGAATTGGGATGGTAAGATGGATTAGGAGAGGGAACTATGCATGGAGGAAATAAGAACCCAAAATCTGTAGCAAAAACTACTTGGAGAAACTATTGTAAGTGTTGAAAGGAAGTAAGGAATTGTGTAAGTTGTTTGATGGATTTAGTAATGGATTTGGTGAATGAACTAAGGAGTATTAGGAGGTTTAATTAGTTATAACATGTGGGATTAAGTGTAGGAACAATGGGGAAGTAATGGGTGAAAGAGGGGACTGAAAACAAATTAAAATGCAAATACTGGGCCGGACCGAACTTGCGACCGGACTTGCAAGTTCGGTCGAGCCCAGACTTACAAAGACGGGTGAGCTACTGGAATCGACCGGACTTGCGACCGGACTTGCAAGTTCGGTCGGACCAGAAATTTTCCCCGTCTGTAACCTACTGGAATCGACCGACTTGCGACCGGACTTGCAAGTTCGGTCGGCCAAAAAATTTCCATCCTGTAACCTACTGGAATCGACCGGACTTGCGACCGGACATGCAAGTTCGGTCGGCCCAGAAAAATTTCCCGAGGATAGCTACTGGAATCGACCGAACTTGCGACCGGACTTGCAAGTTCGGTCGGGCCAGAAATTTCGGTATGTAGCTACTGGAATGGACCGGACTTGCAAGGTCGGTCGCAAGTCCGGTCCTGACAAAAAAAAAAAAAAAAAAATAATGATGATGATATATATATATATGTATGTATATATGTATATGTATGTATATCCACGTATACATGTACACGTAAGAAAGTAAACCTAAGTTAAGTAAGAAAGTAAAACTTAAGGTAATGAAAATAAGTGCGTAATGTGTAAGTGTAGGAAGCATAAGGACAAAGTAAGTATGAATTAGTAAACATACTAAGAGCAATTGAGTTAAGATAATGATAGTTAGATTTAATCATTCAATTGCATGTATATAATAGGAATTGTTTTGTGAACACCGGAGGAACGTTGGGATACATGTACAACGGTGAAAGGTATGATTTCTTCATGCCCTGTATCCTAATCTGGTTACCCCGATTTGTGTGCTTACTTGATCACCTAATAAGATAAATGCACGAATCGGACTATATTGCACTTACTTGTGTTTGCGTATATTGTTCTTGGTATATTTCTCTTGAACAATAGTTTGTATAATTCATGAAATATGATGATGATATGGTGTAAATGAATCTGTATTGTACTTATGTATTGTATTATATTTAGTATGAATGTATATTGGGCATTGTATTTGTAAATGTGGCTTGAATGTTGACTTGTGCTAATTCCTAACTATCTAACTCCTAACTTAAGTGAGTAAATTGGAATGAGTACAAGTCCGATATAGCTTCGGCCACGCGTGAGGATGAGGTGACACAAGAGGTTGGATCCGATTCCTGGTTCGTAAGCTGGTCCACGGCCCAAATCCCTTAAGTGGGTAGCATCCTGGATTAGTGAACCAAGTAAATCCCGGGTGGGACGGAGTAGTCCCCGGGCCGGAGGTCCCGACGACTTAACATGAGTAAGAGTAAGAAAGTAAGTATGTATGAGTATGAGAATGAGTATGTATGTGTATGTATGGAGTAATGAGTAAAAGAGTAATCTCCACCCGATTAACCCGGGTGGACCAAATGGCTAACGTTATTGGATTGTGTATGAATTGTAGTATTGTATATTGTATTGGGTAACGGATTCAGAAGGTAGTAGTATTTGGCTATGTGGATTACTATGTATGAACTGAAGTGTATGCATGAAGTGTATGTATGTATTCTTGCGTAAGTATCGTAGTATATGTATGAAAGCATGTATGCATGTATGTATGAATAAAATGAACCGCATGTATTCGACCAAGTGGTCGGCGTACCCTCACTAGTACGCGGGGTATGCGGTTATCATGCTCGGCGAAAGCTGACCCCTTCGGGGGACATTTTTTAGTGTGCAGGTACCCGAAGCGAATGTGGTCAAGGCACGAGACCGGCGACTACATTGGATAGTAGTAGCAGAATGTAGAGGTGTATTAACTAGCACACCCCTTGTATTTAGAAAGTAAGTAGTAGCGAGGAATGGGTAGTAAGTAGTTCTTAGTGAGTATGTATGAACTTGAAGAATGTACTTGTATAAGGACCTAGTAAACTCGGTATGTAGATTATATTGTATGGTACTTGGAGTATTGTATTGAATGCAGATTGTAGTAGTATTGGTAATGGAGAATGTATTGTAGATTTGTAGTACTCGGGATTCCGGTCCATCAGACCGATGCTGTATGTAGAATCAGTAGCCTTGTTAGTCACGTGGGTGACTAACGGCATTGTATCACCCATTGTATGTAAGTATATATCCGCTGCGAGTATCTGATGAGTAAGGAGATTGGACGTTAATGACTGTATTAATAGTAGGGGTGTTACAAAAAGTGGTATCAGAGCGAAGTATCGCTCTGATGACTGGAAATACCGAGCTTAGGAATACCGAGTTAGGAATTAGAAGCTTAGGGCTAAGGGCTGAGTGTTAGCATTAGAGATGCTAGTTAGGAACTCCGGTGAGTACCGGATACCTACAATACCAGTCCCGCCCGCCGCAAACCCCATTGTATAACTTGGGAAAGGACGCCAGAGAGAAGGAAAGTCCTCTCATACGGGGAAACCCGATCTGGCAGTTGTGAAGCAATCACACGTAAACAAGAACCGACATAGTAGATTCCAAGAATGGAAGTCCCGGAGATGGATCCCGGTTGAACAGCAATACCCGCACTTAATAGCGGGAATGAGCACTCCAACCACGAGGAGGCTGCAACTTACAACAGCATGGGGCGACGTGCTTAGCAGTCGCGAAACCTAGCTACAACCAACAGCAGGAAAGAAGCACTAACCGTGCAACGGAATGGAAAAAGGAGTAATAACGGAACCCGAGACACAAGTCTACGGATAGTAACACTTGAATAATACCACCAACGGCACTAGCTGGCTAAGGACATAGTCGGAAGCGGTTAACTCCAAAACACACGCCATAAGGTTGCAATACCTGGCCACATAGCTCAGACAACTACAAGAACAACCATGGAATATAATCCAATAGGACTACAAGAGTAGTGCCTAAACAAGGAAGGCTCAGTAACCCAAAGTGTGGGAACGAGCCACAAGGGCGACACTAAACCAAATAGAAAGGGAACCTCCAAGGATTGGAGATACCCAGATCTACGAACCATGTCTAGACATAGAAGCTACCTAAAGGAGCGAGTATACCAATTAGATCAATAAGATCAAGGAAGAGTCGACAAGACTAACAAACACAAATGGAAACCTACCAAGATTGGTATAGATTACCCAAAAACCACCAGTACCACGCACTTGCCACGGCAAGTGCAGTAAAGACAGAGATATGTAAAGGAACACTAATACGTCACAAGTACATAGTAATGTACGGTGACAGTAACGAAACAACACAGGATCAAACATCCTAAAACTGAAGAATGGAACCTTGGAAAGGCCTAACGGCCCGACCACTGTATTTAGAACATACCAGTCAGCGAGAGGCTAGACTTGGTCAAGACCTCAAATGGCTATGCCATGAGAGATTTCTTTTAACACCGAACCACTGTTTTAAAACCCAAAATTTTCCTTTTAAAAACCTTGGATTTTAAAACCGAACCAACATGATTATGGTGAGTATCATAGATGATACAAGAGGAGTTGCAACAGAATACTTCACCTAGGCGTGTGACGAACACTACGAGTGTACCCGTTACGGGATGTGGGACAACCGCACTCCGAAGGAGCTTGCGGGCCCGACATATAGTTGGGTAAGTGGCAACGTATCAACATGGTACCCCACGTATGTGCACATGTAGTGTACGACACACGGGAAGTAGTCAGCTCCGTTCTACGGACCATCAGTGAGTTCAAACCAGAACAACTGGACACCTCAGACAATTCAGCATAAAGGAACTCAGAAGACCCATCTGAAGATAAGGAGTAAGAACTAGGAAGTGCAAAAGGCACAGACTAAACAGTATAGACATTGGATATGTCTCAAATAATCTAAGCAATTACCTGACAGCTGGATGGAATGCCCAGCCTAAACACATGAAGGCGAATGCCTAATGTGAACCTAACAATGCTCAACAAACGGGACAGAACTCCCAAGAGCAACCCCAAGATTACCACAAGTACACTCCATCATTGAAGGGGATATCAAACCTAGTCCTAAGCACTAGGAGCAAGTGTAAACAGTCTACCCAAGAACGGGAGACGTTACAACCCAAAAGGGGACGACTCAGCTACAATACCATAAGACGGTATAGAGGACGACACACGTTATAAACATTAGCCGGATGTAACGGCAAACCAACACCCAGGAGCGATCCTTGAAGGGTGTCTGCGTTAATAACAGTCGACAACCGTAACGACATGAGCACGGGAGCTAAAACGAACACTCGGTTAGGACACCGAAGGGATTTCAACAGGAAATGCCCTAAAATACTGAGAGGCACCTATTAACACCTGATTGCATAAAGGGTCTCCTATGAACGGAAGCGTGATGCCACGACTTACCATGGAGCCCAATAATACCTCCAACCTATGACGGTATACGTGGAGTGGAAACATGTATAAGCCGCTTGCAAAGAGCATAGCTTGCAGCAATACGGCTCAGAAGTCGTAAACCAGATACGTTATATAAACTTAAACGGTTGCAAAACCGGCACCAATTGTTAACAAGACCTACAAGAGATATTGCCTCATACGACAAGAAATCAACAACTGGACCATAAATCCAACCCAACATCCTGAGTGGCTTGTAGTAATGGCCACCTCAGTGTCACTGTCACTAGAGCACCAGTCTAGTATACAGTTGACGGAGTTAAATACCCCTCATGCCTTCTGTAGCAATTGTACACAGAGGCATAAGAATCATGATAATGCCAACAATGGCCTAGTCCACACTTGGACACTACGAGAACCCAAGGGAAAGTACCCCTCGTTAACCGAAGACCACCAAGGTGGTGAAGATGTGAATCCTTAGAAAGGTTTCCATCTATTATAACAGTAAAGCCTACGCATATAGATATTGCCAAGAGGCGATGGAATCAGGAAATGAGATTTCCAAACCATTACGACTTAAGGGAGTAAGTATACTCCTCATGCACCCAAGCATGTGGTGAACCATTACATAAATACTCACATGGTAAACCTTGTCATGAGACCTATGAGTGGCAACAACCTCTCAACCAGAACTTCATTTACCAATGATAGAACGGGACCAGGAAACCCTTGAAGTTTCACGGGATGTCCTGGTAAAATACATACAAGCAAAACTACACAGCCAGAGCCTAAACCAATGCTCAGCACCGAAAGGCAATAATTAACAAAGCAGTTAATGTGAACGCACACTGAACACCATGAATGATTAACGCTCAAGAGAGCTTATGACCCGATGAGTTATCTCATCCTTGGTCAACCAAGATACTTGGTGAATTGTATCACAATAATGAAAATGATGTGAGGTAAGCCAACCTACACATGAAACCTAAACTGAAATAAAACATCCCCACTATGGGAAGATAGTAGTAGTGCGGTATGCTACGACAACCGTCATACACACGAACATGGGAAACCCCAGGGTATTCATACCATAAGGGAATGGTGCCAATGACAATGGCAATGAGTAAAGAGAAACTATCACAGTAACGGAAACAGTAAAAACAATGTTGTATAATGAGTAAGAATACGGTGTGCAACAAGCGACCAATATGAGGAAGTAACAGATAATGACACGGAGTATAAGTACGAAATAACAGGCAGAAATATTCTTTCCCATCACATAAGTGACTTACTGTCAAGCGTTTACGCCTCTGCACTCTGTATGACTGAGTGTTTTGGTATTGCACTTGTGCAGCTAATGATCTAATGGGATGGCTAGGGATATGGAGAATGTAAACCGTAGTAAACCTTTCTTTTCACCAACAAACATGGCATAGCCAGTAAGCAAGCTTAGCAACAAACCGTGCGCCTAAGGCCAAAGAAGCACGAAGAGTGTACAATACACTAACAATCACAAAGTGTGAATTCCAATGGAATGAGGTGAAAGAGACTTAAGAAAGTCACTAGGACCGACGCATAGAAATGCAAGGTCATACAAGTAAAGAACACTTGTACTGAACCAGGGAAACTGGTAGAATTCAGAAGCTAGTGACACCAGAGGAAGCACTACAACTAAGTAGTGACTTAACCTCGCCCGACAATAAGTCGGAGGAGCTTAACGAATAATCGTAGAAGCACGAATAGCATGTGCAGAAGATTACCAGAGAGCTGGTTATAAACCTAAACTCATTGAGTTCAAACACGGTAAAAGTACCGCATTGTTTATAAACCTTATGCCATAATAGACGGATAAAAGGTGATGCATAGTACATTAAGGATAGCACGAAGGGTAATAACCCGAGTTATCAGGGTCGCGCAGCAGAAGCTAGTGGGCCCCAGCTAGTAAGTATAGCAAAATGGCTATTAATGCCTTGAAGCCTAATAGGCTAGAACCGAATTAATGATGAGTTAAATAAACTCATATAGAAATCCTTGGTGCAAAGACTAAACCGTTGGTATGGTTAAGACCCTTTGACCGGAGCATATTCTATAGTATACCGTAGTGAAGCTAAACGCTTCAGTTTGCCCAAATTGATTAAACCAATGTTTAATAATAATAACATATGGTAGATTACGTGGGCGTAATCCCTTTTAAGGGGGGTAGAGCGAAAACCGCTTAATGCAAGTTTTATAAATAAAACACATAAAACTATAATGTGCATAGCACAAATGAGAAATTATTCGATGAGTGGTACCTACGTTATATAAACATACGTATTCATTCATATTGAATTGTGGTAACTAAGCATTAGACATGCAAATACCATAGGGTGAATATACCCATCTTGTAACACCAGTGTAAGAGTATTGGTAAAGAAAAGTAATGAGTAGTGGACGGAGCTCCACAAGTATTGTAACCTTGAAGAAGTAGTACGAAATGAATGAGGATAGTAGATGAATGAAGTTTATGAGTAGTGGAATCGTAAGTAAAATATTGAAACAATTGAAACAACTAAATCTTATAATGTAGTATTCCTTAGTTAGAATATAGGAGATGATGGTGAGTAATGGAGAAGTAGTGAAGGTTGATGAAATGAGCATTAGGATTGAACCATGGAGTAAAGCATTTGGGAAGTAGAGTGAGGATGATTGATGGACTGATTCCATCCTTGGAGATGTATGAATGACTAGGAAGAGTAAAAAGATAGAAAATGAAACAAAAATTATTTGTTTGATTGAATCTGATGTGGGAAGTCGAACTTGATCCTGATCAGATCAAGGGAAACCGAACACAAATTGGGGTGGAAAGATAGTTCAACACTGATGCTGATCACATCAGGGTCGAATGATTCTTGAAGCTCCCCTTAAGTGGTCACAAGAATCACATAGGATAGAAGTAATGAAATAAATTGGAATGGAGTTCGTTGTAGAAATTCTAATTGTAGTAGGAAGGATTCCTTAGTATGGAGAATGAGATCTGTAGAAGTGGTACCGGAGAAGATAGTAGTATATATGTGATTATTCCAAGGGCAACAGGACATAGAGGAGTCCTGTCGAGATGACCTGAGTGCCTACGGGATTGTGATGTGTATTGCATTGCTTTGGGGATAGCTTTGCACTGTATGATGTATAAACTTTGTAATGAGGAACCGGATGGTTGATAGTAATATGGATTGGAGTAATTATTGTACATTGGTATGGTATGGAAAGGAGAAACATTGAGTAATGAATTTGGGAATTGTAAGGAGGAGGAATGTATGGCTTCGGTATTAGGCAAGTATAAATGAGTAAGTATAGAAATCCCATAACCGCGAACAACTTTGAGGACAAAGTTCTTAAGGGGGGTAGATTGAAATACCCCGAACTTAAATATAGGGATTAAGATTAATCTAATACGTAATTAAAGGCAATGACGCCTAAGTAATATTGGTAAGGAAAAATAAATCCAAAAGAAATAAAGAAAGCTTAAAAGAAAAAACGCTAAATAAGCGTTAAAACCATAGGAGGTATGAACCTCGGTTAGCGTATTGTAAGGATTCTAAAGGCTTAATTAAGTCTAAATAAATATGAGGGAACAAATCCCGAAGAAAACGGATCCTTAAATGGATTAAAATCACTAATGAACATTAAAGCGCGTTTTTCGAGGTAACCGGGAAAACGTGTCTTTAAGCGGGTCAAATAGACTCGTAACAATTTTGGTCAACTAAATAATCATTAATAAATATTAGTGAAGCTTTAGGACCAATAAAATCAATAAAACGAGAGTTTAGTAAAAACTGTCAAAAACGGGAAGTTGTGGGGTAGAAGTATAAATAGCACAAACTTATGTGTCCAATATTGTAAATAAAATTTTAAAACCCCCATAGTTGCTGTGTGTCCGATTTTACATATATACACACACACACCTACTCTCTTATTAGCTAAAGACAAAAGCAATTAAAAATCAAAAAGTAAACACTCACCTCACTTTACCACTCTCTCTCCTATCTCATCTCTTCTCTCACGTAAGATCCCCTCCCTCACTCTCTTTTCCTCCTTCTTCAACCCATGCGATTTTCATGGAGTTTTGAAGACTCACACACAAAACTTCTCTCCTTTGTAACTCTCTCCAAACTTCTCCAAAAAATAAAAATACCACCATTGTAATCCTCTCACCAAGAGCTACATTTCCACCTTTCCAAAATCCAAAAACAAGCACTTTCGATTTTATGGGTATACCCCATTTGGAGTTTCAACACCACCATTAGAAGGCCCTCCTTCTCCTTGTTCTTCTAAGGTAAAAATATTTTGAAAACTCCATCTTTTTCTAGCTCTTGTGGGCAAAACGAAAATCTAGACTAAACCCTTGTTGGTCTCTTGTGTTCTAGCCGATTTTGGCTTGTTGAAGGAGTTGGAAACCTTGTTCTTGAACCACTCCAAGCTTCATTTGAACCCTTGTAAGGTAATAAATTTTCTAAACCCTAAAACCTATATTAGAACTTACATAATGGTTAGGGTTAGTTTTAGTAAAATGGTGTATTGAAATGTATATGTGAATGGGTTGTAGTGTTAGAAATGGTTTACAAACCGGTGAGAAGAGGAGAGGAAGAGGAAAGAAGGAGCAAGGAAGGAGAGAAGAAGAGAAGAGGAAGAAGGTAAATTATGCTCACCTTTGAGTAGCTTTGTAAATGAATGTGTAACAGAGTTGGAAATGAAAATGTGCATGGTAAAATGGAGATGTATTGGTAGCGTAATGTGTAGAAGAAAATAAGTGTTTTGAAGCCTTTAAAAGACATTTTGAAACTTGTCAAAACAGATTGGGAATGAGTTATTAAGTGCAGGAATTTTAAGTTGTTTTAGTATTGGTAATGTACATGGGAGCTTGTATATTGATGTCTATTGAAACAGGTAAAATGAGTGTTGAGATATGAATTAGAACATGTGGTGAGGGTATAAAATTATAGGGGAGACTATGGCGAAATTTACCTAGGAATGGAACACTTAGTGTGTTAGAAACTAGGTGACTAAGGTGGGTATGTGTAACAGATTTTGATCAAGGAAAACAGTGGGTAAGTTGAGAGAGATGAATAATGTATTCTAATACATTAGGAGTGTTAGAAATGCCAATAGAAGAGGGAGATGTAGAAGGGGAGTGTAAGTGTGAAAATCTGTAGCAAAAGGGTATAAGAATGTATGGAGAAGTTAGGAAAGGTTAGTGTGTAAGAATTGGTAAAAAGGAGAGTTGGACTTGGGTGTAGATATTGTAGTTGCTTGGAAATGAATTGGGATGGTAAGATGGCATTAGGAGAGGGAACTATGCATGGAGGAAATAAGAACCCAAAATCTGTAGCAAAAACTACTTGGAGAAACTATTGTAAGTGTTGAAAGGAAGTAAGGAATTGTGTAAGTTGTTTGATGGATTTAGTAATGGATTTGGTGAATGAACTAAGGAGTATTAGGAGGTTTAATTAGTGTTATAACATGTGGGATTAAGTGTAGGAACAATGGGGAAGTAATGGGTGAAAGAGGGGACTGAAAACAGAATTTAAAATGCAAATACTGGGCCGGACCGAACTTGCGACCGGACTTGCAAGTTCGGTCGAGCCCAGACTTACAAAGACGGGTGAGCTACTGGAATCGACCGGACTTGCGACCGGACATGCAAGTTCGGTCGGACCAGAAATTTTCCCCGTCTGTAACCTACTGGAATCGACCGAACTTGCGACCGGACTTGCAAGTTCGGTCGGCCAGAAAAATTTCCATCTGTAACCTACTGGAATCGACCGGACTTGCGACCGGACATGCAAGTTCGGTCGGCCCAGAAAAATTTCCCGAGGATAGCTACTGGAATCGACCGAACTTGCGACCGGACTTGCAAGTTCGGTCGGGCCAGAAATTTCCGGTATAGATAGCTACTGGAATGGACCGGACTTGCAAGGTCGGTCGCAAGTCCGGTCCTGACAAAAAAAAAAAAAATTAAAAATGAATATATAAATATATGTATATATATGTATATGTATGTATATCCACTATACATGTACAGTAAGAAAGTAAACCTAAGTTAAGTAAGAAAGTAAAACTTAAGGTAATGAAAATAAGTAATGTGTAAGTGTAGGAAGCATAAGGACAAAGTAAGTATGAATTAGTAAACATACTAAGAGCAATTGAGTTAAGTAATGATAGTTAGATTTAATCATTCAATTGCATGTATATAATAGGAATTGTTTTGTGAACACCGGAGGAACGTTGGGATACAGTACAACGGTGAAAGGTATGATTTCTTCATGCCCTGTATCCTAATCTGGTTACCCCGATTTGTGTGCTTACTTGATCACCTAATAAGATAAATGCACGAATCGGACTATATTGCACTTACTTGTGTTTGCGTATATTGTTCTTGGTATATTTCTCTTGAACAATAGTTTGTATAATTCATGAAATGTATGAATGATGATATGGTGTAAATGAATCTCGTATTGTACTTATGTATTGTATTATTTTAGTATGAATGTATATTGGGCATTGTATTTAAATGTGGCTTGAATGTTGACTTGTGCTAATTCCTAACTATCTAACTCCTAACTTAAGTGAGTAAATTGGAATGAGTACAAGTCCGATATAGCTTCGGCCACGCGTGAGGATGAGGTGACACAAGAGGTTGGATCCGATTCCTGGTTCGTAAGCTGGTCCACGGCCCAAATCCCTTAAGTGGGTAGCATCCTGGATTAGTGAACCAAGTAAATCCCGGTGGTGGGACGGAGTAGTCCCCGGGCCGGAGGTCCCGACGACTTAACATGAGTAAGAGTAAAGAAAGTAAGTATGTATGAGTATGAGAATGAGTATGTATGTGTATGTATGGAGTAAATGAGTAAAAGAGTAATCTCCACCCGATTAACCCGGGTGGACCAATATGGACTAACAGGTTATTGGATTGTGTATGAATTGCGTACGTATTGTATATTGTATTGGGTACCACGGAATTCAGAAAGGTGAGTTGTATCGTTGGGCTATGTGGATTACTATGTATGAACTGAAGTGTATGCATTGAAGTGTATGTATGTATTCTTTGCGTAGAGTATCGTAGTATATGTATGAAAGCATGTATGCATGTATGTATGAATAAAATGAACCGCATGTATTCGACCAAGTGGTCGGCGTACCCTCACTAGTACGCGGGGTATGCGGTTATCATGCTCGGCGAAAGCTGACCCTTCGGGGGACATTTTTTAGTGTGCAGGTACCCGAAGCGAATGTGGTCAAGGCACGAGACCGGCGACTACATTGGATAGTAGTAGCAGAATGTAGAGGTGTATTAACTAGCACACCCCTTGTATTTAGAAAGTAAAGTAGTAGCGAGGAATGGGTAGTAAGTAGTATCTTAGTGAGTATGTATGAACCTTAAAGAGATAGTACATTGTATAAGGATCTTAGTAAACTTGGTATGTAGATTATATTGTATGGTATTTGAAGTATTGTATTGAATGCAGATTGTAGTAGTATTTGGTAAATGGAGAATGTATTGTAGATTTGTAGTACTCGGGATTCCGGTCCATCAGACCGATGCTGTATGTAGAAGTAGTAGCCTTGTTAGTCACGTGGGTGACTAACGGCATTGTATCACCCACTGTATGTAAGTATATATCCGCTGCGAGTATCTGATGAGCAAGGATATTGGATGTTAATGACTGTATTAGTAGTAGGGGTGTTACACCGACCCATAGGGTCTTGAGTCGGACGGGCTTAGTTGGGTCGCTCGGGCTGTGAAATATGAGACAGGAATTGTTCTGGAATGGACCAACCCAGAGGGTCTTGGGTCGGTCGGGTTAAGCTTGGGTCGGTCAGGGAGAACTTAGTGAACCAGAAAGTTTATGGAATGGACCGACCCAGAGGGTTGGGTCAGTCGGTGGGTCGGTCGACCCTTAGGTTATAAAAAAAACATTAATTTTTAAGGATGATAAGTGGCATTAATGGTATGCTATTAAGAAGGTAATGGTGATAAGAAACATAAGAATACAAGGACTTAAAGGATTAAGTTAAGTAAAGGATTTAAGTGTTTAAGGTTAAGATTATAAGAATTTAAGTGGTATTAGATGGGGATCTTTAATGACTAAGTAAGTTAAACAATTTGAGTTGAGTTAAGTAATTAATAACCTAAAACTGATTGAATGTTTTAGGACTTGAGAATTGGGATTCAGAAGGAGACTAAACGAACAACCGTCGATGGTGAACGGTATGGTTTTCTTGTAACCTGCTTGCTAACGAGGTGTCCCTCGGCTTGTGTGCTACTTGTTTACTTGCTATGACTAAGACAAGATAAAGCATGCAATTGAACTATTATCTTCTTGTGTGTTTGTCTTACACTAACACACTAGACTTGAGGTTAGTTACTAACATTACTTAGTAACATTGTTTGAGATAAAGAATTCACTCCCATATTGTTGGTTGGTTAATACCCGAGAAAGGTTAAACTAACATTTTGTCTTTGAGACTTTCTACTAATTGGAACATGGGGGGAGAGAGGAATCCGGGACTGACTCCGGTCATGCATGTTAAGGTAAGGGGGTCGATATCTGAATTAGTTCCGACTTCCGCTTAAAGACTTGTCTTCGGACTCGTCGCCTAGGGTCGAGAGTCGACTCAGCTACCTTGGATTTCAGTCCAAGGTAGGGGGCAAATTAAGATGGTGCGGTAGGATCACCTAAATCCTAATTTTAAGTTAAGTGGTTTATTCAACCAATGGAGTTAATAGCTCATTGGCTAGGGTTGCTTTTGACCCGACAAAAATAAACATTGAGATAAGACATAACAGTTTCTAATTAAAGAACGGTCTGTATATTAAGATTGAGATAGGGATTAAGGTTGAGGTAACATGATATTGGACTAAGATTAAGGGGAACCATAACTTAAGGAGTTAACTGATTAACTGTCGTATTAAGGGAACGCCTTCGAGCTGTTCATTGTGTTTGAACTATGAATGTTCATATGTGGATCGTTGTTTATTGCACTTCTTATTTATGTTTTGTATCTAATAAATCTCCATGCTATCGAAAATTAGTCGTCGTAGCCCCATTAGCTTGGGGGCTATAAGAGAACCATTCCAGCAAAGATGATGACCCCCTCGGGGGCTGTTGTTTACATTTTGCAGGTAAGCGTCCTATGAAGACTCATCTTGAGATTAGGGGCGGTTAGACCTAGGTCGGGTTTAATTTTTAAGTACGGGTTGCGTCTGTGCACCCGTCTGTTAATATTTAAACTTATGAAGAATGGTGTTGGTTGTGGAGATATTTGTAAACTCGGTTGGTGAATATTTTGGTTAGATAGTTGTATATATTAATGTTCGGTTGTCCTTGCGTTTAGACCGTAGCGAGGTCCTGGTAAGTAATATTTTCTGCTGTGATGTTTATGATATGTTGTTAAGTTGTGATAACCACGATTGGATTGGAGATGGGGTGTTACAGCCATGGCCGAGGCCTTTGAAGTTTTGAAAGACAAGAACAACTCTTTGGAGGCAGATTGTCATGTCCCTAAGAAAGCCGTAAGTGTAAGGAGGGATAACCAGGCTTAACTAGAAGCCATGGGGAAGAGACATAGTGTCGTCATGAATGCCATGGAGTTCAATTACGTCACCATCATCGAAGAGTTGAAAACGAAGGCCCTTTTCCTCAAAGCCGAACGTCAAGCTTAGGACGAACTGGTGGGGAGGCTTTTCAACTCCCTTCATGACTGTATTGAAGTTGGTTCTATTAAGGCCCAAGGTTCGCAAGGGGATATTAAGGAAATTGTTGTAGAACTCAGAAAGCAATGTTCTTAGGATCACGATTCTAGTGTAGGATCGACAAAGACCCCTAGGATCGGATTGTTGGATCGGATCGTAGGATCGTACTATCCTACCAAAACTGGGAAAACATAATTTTATTGTAATCATATATTTATATAACGTAATTTATATATTCTAAGTCAAATTTAATAAAAACATATTACATTTTTCAACAAAAAAATATAAACTCTTCAACTATCACAAGATATTATATTTGCGAAATCAAAATAATGTCACTAGAATTTAAAATTTCGTTGTTTAATACATAAGAAAAATAACATGATAAATCAAGTCTAAAGTCTTCATCGTCTACATTTGTTTTTTCACACATCACTAAATGAATCATTATGTTAATAAAATTCATCATCAAAACATAATATAAAAGTTCATCAACAATATAAATGATACTTAAAACAAAAAAATATGAAAAAAATAACTGTAAAACGTTCAACAATGTACAAGTAGAGGAATTAGGGGAAAAATAAAATATTTTTCAACAAATTCCTACCCAAATAATAATA